>CM035141.1:1401250-2802500 GCA_020205605.1 Panax ginseng | reverse complement strand
ATAAATATAATAATAATAAATTATGCAAAACAGAAACAATTTGTAAAATGAAAAATATAAATCCGAGTCCTTTGAATTCACAAAGTCTCCTTAAAGCAAATTTATTCCCCTACAGATGCTAAGGGTTAATTGAATAATTGCTTCCCAAGATAAAACGGATTTCAATTCTTAATTAGTAGCATTACAAAATTAAGAATTCATCGAACGCAAATTCTATGTTATGTACTCGAACTTTTACTATCAATAATAATGTTGCATGTAAAATGGAAATTACAGTAATGATGCATGAAAATGGTGTATTCATATACTTACTCAGAAACGGGAAAAGTATGCAGAACGGGAACGGGATTGCAACACTTTTGCAGAAAACGGGATTCTGCAGAACGGAGAACGGAATTCTATACTGCAGAACGGGGAAGGAAGAAAAGGAACGGGAATATGCAGAAAACGGGATTCTGTGGAAGGGAAGGAACGGGAAAATTCTCAACGGGACGGAACAGAAATGAGGGAAAATTTCAAATTGTTTTGTGCGCCATATATGTTAATTTATAGAAAAAATTCGTGACTGTTATTTCCGTTGGCGTGTAACCGTCGTCAAAACGACGTAGTATCACAAACCCGCCCGTCACGATCACGACCACGACCACGACCCGACCCTACCGGTCAATTTTCTCATTCAATTCAAATCTCATTTCCAACATGTAGCACTTGAATAGTGATGATAGGCTTGCTCACATGTTTTGGACTACCGCCTTAGAAATGGGTAATTTAATGGTGTGTTCTTTTTCAGGAGGAAGCAGCTTTGCGCCTGGTGGATCCATCCTTGCGGACATCTGAATATCGACCTATAAATATTTTCATCAACTTTTATTCAGGTAACTTGCAATATTTTTATGTGAGAAATGGGAAAATCGCTGTAGTTTATATCTCATTAATTATTAACTGCTATAGAAAGTATAGTGAAGGCATTTTCGTCTTCCCCCACCCCCACCCCCCACCCCCCACCCCCCACCCCCCACTCCAACTGGAGTCGTAGTCTTTGAGGGTGTCTTTTATATACTGTTATGTTTCATTGTAAACTAGTTTACTATGCAAGTCCTTTCTTCCAGGATATATTCTGCCCAATAATTGTTCTATCACTCTGTAGTAATCAGAATAAAATGCTAGAATTTATGAAGCTAGCTAATTCTCTTTTGCTTACTTTCAATGAGCAAAGATAAACAAATATTTGTCAACAAGTTAGAAAAATACAAATGGTTGACAGCTTGATTGTACAGATGATTCTCCTTTGTCCTATATTTTTTCTTTTCTAATAATTAATTTATTTCTGGGCTTTGAAATAAGCGTCCAGGGAAAGTAAGCTTTTGGCAACTAATAGATTAGACTCAATACTATGGGTTACTGATATACTTCCCGTTGCATCTTAAATCACACCATCTGTGCAACTTGCAAGTCTTGACTCAAGCTTTTTTTAATTTTTTTTATTGTTATTATTATATTTTATTTTCATTGGGCAGATCATTATCCTCTTAATATGACTTTCTAATATAAACAGGCATTACTTTTTATTCTCTTTCTAGTGTCAAAGCTAGAAAGAGGTCATCTCTCACATTACTAGTCAAAACAAAACAAAAGACGATAATCTCACACATCTTTTCCTGAACTTATTTAACTTGGGTTTCTAATTATAATTTCTCCTCAGATCCTGAATACAAGCTTAATGTTCCGAGGACAAACTTTTTTCCCCAACCTAAAGTAAGTGGTTGGTTTATTCCCATCAACGCTGATGTAATATCGTAGCTCTGCTAATTTCCCTAAATACACTGCAGCAGATAATAATTTACATGTTCCTTGTTGAAGTCTCATCTAATAAGTGGCGGTGGCCTTGGAACAATCCAACTATTGCCGTGAAAAACTTGTCATGTTTATGTACCACAAACTTTTAGTCTCTATCTACTCGTATGCATTAAACCTGCAGTCACTATTGACTAGATTCATAGTCTGTAGCAGGTCCAATTCTGTTGCTGGATACTTACTGATTACTCAATTTTCTTCATAGATTCTTATGTAGCTTAAACTTTTTCTGTAAAGATTGAGCTGATCATTTGTTATTCCCCTAGGTTGATGCAGCAGTAGTCGCGTTCAGGCTGAAGCAAGTTGTAGACTATCCTGTTGTAGTTTCCTCTACAAAAAGCTTCTTCTCAATGGTTCTAACAAACTCAAAATGTCTATTTTATTATCCCTACCTTTATCTTAACCTTTTTGCTTACATGTGTTGTTCTCTAATGGGTTAAGGTCAATTCTGCATTTAACGGAAAACGTAAAATGTTGCAAAAATCACTCCAGCACATATGCTCCTCCTCTGAGATCGAAGAAGCGCTTAGAAGCATCGATCTTCCACCTACAGTAAGTATCAATTTCTATTCTCAGAGTCCACATTCTCAAAAGACTACTACTTCCTTTTTCTCTCTCTTCCCTAAGGCCTTGAATTTATGCGCAGTCAAGGCCAGAAGAGTTGACAATAGAAGATTTTGTGAGGTTGCATAGTATGATTGTGAAAGAATAGCATTTTTGGCTTCACCGGAAGTGCAGATGCTTAAAGACCCTTCCAAATCCTACTGCCATATAATAGCTGGTTATATTTAATAAGAGAAAGGAGCTCAACTTGGAACATCATAGCAATTTCATCTCCATAACCAGAAACATAGTATATCGCCAAGTCCTATTTGAGGATTCAGGAGGAGATTTCTCAGCCAGAAAACAGTCTGGGATTCAATCACCGTAACCCTTTCGCCGTCGCCTGTAATCTTGTAACAGTTTCAAATGTGTTTATAACATTGATGGGGAATGCAAATTGATTTATTATTTTCCTTGTATAAAGAACCAAATTTGTTGGGACATAATAATTTGTTCAAGTCTTCTTGAAAATTTGGATTAAATACATTTAAATTCAATCAAAAGCCACCCCTAAAATCAGCCAAATTGTAAGAATAAAGAAAAATGGACTGAATAACTAAAATCTTAGCTCAGATTTCACAAACAAAAATTGTATACAAAATGCCCATCTCACAATTCTAACCATAGATTTCCTTTAACCATGAAATTGATAAATAAGATCCAAAGCTCTCATCTTTGTCCCATAAGGATCAAACTCCACATTGCCGTTATGCTCATAAACCCGCTGCTCCGCCGCCGGCGAAAGCGGTCGCTTCCGCCTCTTGTTCTGAATAAAACAATTCCTCATACGTTCCTCCACTCTTTCAATTGTATTTTGCTCCGCTTCTTCAACCTCTTCATCCCCATCACCCATTTCCATGGGTTCGCTTGACGGAGAATTTCCGGCAGCGGCGGCGGAGGGCGGCGGAGGAGGAGAGGGTTGGATTGGGGGTTGATTAGAGAGGAAAGAGGAGAGATGGGTGTGAGTGAAATGAAGGGTAGAGTATATTTGAAGAATTTGAGAAGGGTTTGTGGTGTTTGAGAGTTGTTTTGCCTTTTGGGTTGCTTGTTCTAGAGCTGCTATTAGGTTTTGTATTGCTGAAGAATTCTCTGTCACCATCTCCATCTCCATCTCCATCTCCATCTCCATTTTCTCTCTCTAAATCTCTCTATTTATGTATATTTTCAATCTCTCTCTATATACACGTACTAGTTCTCTGCTTACTTCACAATCATAACCTGGTTTGGTTCTTGCTTAAATATGCTTATTCAATTTTTCTCTGTAAAAGTAGAAAGTATGTCTTTAAAAGTTTTTTCTCTTTAATATTTATCGTTTTGAGAATTTTAACATTAATTTTTATCTAATAAATAATCAAAAAAATTCAAGTATAGATATTTAATATTATATAATTATTTTTTAAATATTTATACACAACTCTAAAATGATATATATTAAAAGACGACATAATAAAAAAGAGATTTATTTTTCTCTTATGAAAGTTTATAGGAGTATATTAAACACATTTTTTATAATGATGATGTGTATTTTAATTTAAAATTTATAGATTAAAATTATAAATTTTAATTCTCCATAATATTTGAACATGTCCAAGAAAGAGTGGGCTCCCTCCATCAGTTGTTGTAAAGTTGGATCCACATTTTGCCTCAACTCAACACAACACTGTCAAAAGTATTTGACATTTTCACAATTATTGAAGTATTTAACTTTATCTTCCCTCCTCAATCAAAGGGCATATAATGTGAGAACTAGTATATATATATATATATATATATATATATATATATATATATATATATATAGACATTTCTGAGGCTACCAAAAGAAAAAGACAACAAAACCAGAATAATGTTGAACAAATTTTTTCAAGAAATAAAATTTACCACTGAAACAAAAGAACTATGATCAATCTTCAATTAAATTTATAACACTGAACAGATTTTTTTTTTTTTACCCATTCTACCATCATCATCAACCTTCATATACAAAACATATCAACTGGCCTATAATCAAACTCTATTTAACTGGCATTAACAATCTTGCTGCTTAGCAGCTGAGAATGCACTGCCAGACTAGGAAAAGTTTATAGAAGCAGTGTTCTGAATTCTAGTCTTATGCAGATTATAGAAGCACTACTATATAATCTTGAGAGTTGAGGCTACCATAAAATTAATTAATTCCACGTGAATCGGTTGTTGGAAGAACTCATTTTGCCAAATAGCCATGACTTGTCACTTGCCTTTTGTAAATTTTTTTTTTTATAAGCCGCACAGTAATGATACAGTAATTTAGTACTAAAATCAGGTTCTTCTAACAATAGGTTCTTTGCATTTAATCCTATATATATATATATATATATATAAGCAACACAGTTGGTTTATCATTGAAAACAAAACAAGTATTGACAAATGCAGAATAAGAAATGTGGAAATCAACTTGATATCATTGAAACACATCAATTGGCCACTGGATATTTCACACAACTAAACACACTCCATTACTGACTGCAGAAAAACACAACTAAACCACAAAATTTTAGCATGCTTTTCTCATATGATCTTGCAAGCTTTGAGGAGTACCAAAATGGATCTATCATCATCAACAGCCTTTTGACTCCACTGAATAGCTAAGAATTATTGGATTCGAACACTAAATAACAACAGTACCATCACACATTACTGACTAAACCAGAACCAGAGAAACAGCTAAACCAGAACCAAGAAAAACCTCAATTTGAGGAGTACCAAAATGATGGAATTACCAAACCGGATTGACACTTTGTTTCACCACAACATTCTCAAAGTATTTCACAGTTCTTGAATCCTTGAAGAACTCATGCTGCAGAAGCTTCACAACATTAGGCCTCTTCTTTGGATCCATATCCAAACACTTTGCCACCATCTTTCCAAAAGATTTCGAAAATGATGATTTCTCCTTAATTTTCCTTTTCATAAAATTCATCACTTTCTTTCCTTCCTTTTTCTCTTCATCATCACCATCATATCCCCTCAGAAAAACTATTCCCTCCTTCTTCGATTTCCCCCGAAACGAAATATCAGGCATCTGCATCTTCTTCCTGATGAACTTCACCATTTTCTTTCCTTTCTTTTTCTCTCCATCAAAATTCAATTCCTCCCCTTTGTTTGGCGATCTGCGGTTCAACATTATTTCCTCAGCCAAATCCTCCAATTGCTCACGGCACTCAAACTTCAAATTTCCATAAGCCAATTCCAATGCAGCAATCCCAATAAGCCAAATGTCAGATTTTTCGGAACAATATTCAGGATCATGATCAGTCTGGTAAACCTCCGGCGCAGCGCCCCAACGACAAATCGAATTTATGCCCAATTCCCAAGAACTAGAGGCCTGATCATTGCCACTATTTAGCTCATATATTGAAGCTGCATATGCAAGTTTAATGGAACTACTTTTCTCATGAAAGAAAATATTCCCAGCACTGATTTTCTTGTGAACAACTTGCATTTGATGAACACGATCCAGGCCGTAAAGGGTCTCCCGGAGAGCGACGGCGATGCAATTCTCCGGCAACACATTGTTGAAAATCGGAGTAGAAGCCATTAAATTCCGAAGGGATTGAACTTCACCGAGGGGCATTACAACATAGAGGCTGCCATTGTAGGAGAAATTCTTCTTTATTCTCAAGATGTTATCGTGATTACAGTGCTTATTTCTGAGAATTTCTTCAAGAAGATGGTCGTGTTCTTCTTCTTGATTTGCTTCGTGCACTATTTGGATGGCCACAGAGACATTTCCGAGCAGTGTATCTTGGTACAAAATGGCGGATGCCATGTCTTCTGGGTTATAGAATGCTTCGTAAACTGGGATCCAATTGGCTTTTCCGATGAGATTTGTTAATGTGTAACGATCATTGCCATTGTAGACCGTAATTGGAAATTCTTGATTAGCTCCGCCGTCGGCACCAGTGCCCTTTTCTCCGGCAGAGCCACTAATACTACTGGAAGCTGGTTCTATTTCGTCAGACATGGGGTTTGAATTAATTGTGGATTTTTGAGGATTTTGGGTAAATGGGTGTCCTGGGTTTTTGTCTTCTTGGAGAGAGAATCGGAAAAGAAATGTGAGTGGGGTTTGAAGAATTTTATAGAACAGAGTAAGAGCTATCTTAACAGAGTAGGAGAGATAGAAAGAGATGGGGTTTGCTGAATTAATGGTGGTTTCTGGAGGAATTTGGGAGATGGGTTTTATGGGATTCGTTTTGTTGTAAAGAAAATTAGAAATGGAAGATGATTATGATGAAAATGGTGAGAAAATGTTATTGGGTTTGAAGAATTTTAAGGAACAGTGTAAGAGATTTATGAACAGAGCTGCGGTTTGGTGAATTAATGGAGGTTTCTTGAGGAATTTGGGAGACGGCTGTTATGGGTTTTGATTTTCTTGGAGAGAAAATCAGAAATGGAAGATGTTAATGCTGTTGATGATGATGAAGAAGGTGAGAAAATGTGATTGGGTTTGAGGAGTTTTATAGAATAAAGAGAGGGAGAGAGAGAAAAGGATCTTGACGGTTATATAATCTTGGTGCCCTCGTCAGTGGCAGTTAGTTATGACAGTTGGAGTCTTGATTTTGTTATCTTCACTCCACAGTGAACGAAGATTATTCTTGTTTGGGGCTCAGATGATGACATCTGTCTAAAAGTAGTGAAAATTTTTCAGTGTATATATTTTTTTCACATCAATTCTTGTTTCAGCATTTATGTGCTCAAATTCAAAGCTAGAAGTTACAAGTAGTGCAAAGAAAATTTATGGATTGTTGGCATACACACAGACTAAAGCATTTCAAATTGCAGATATGCACAAACACATTTTGTCTAAGAGTTTTAACATCCATCAATTATGCACATGGCAGACGACCGGTAACCAGAACCACACAGATTGTAATGGCATATAACCTGAATGAGGCTAAAAGTGATAATCTTTGTGAACAACCAAAATTTCACCATTTCTGAAAGAACCATACTTATGTGCAGTACTGGGCTACAATACTTATCTATGTATCTATGTGGTTCTGGTTACAAGCATAACATAGGAATCACTGGCAAAGTTTCTAATGGTGATGAATTAGAGTTTTTATTTGATAATCAAGCATAGTATACGTTCAGAGAAGTTAAATCACTGGCAAAGCTGTTTCATCAATCATCCTTATGTTTCATCAATCATAAGGATGTGGGAATAAATGAGTCATTTGAAATTTTGTTCTTTTAATTAAATTAGTTCACTCTTTGTGTTCCATAGTTTTACTCCAGTATCTCCTCTTCTCGAAAGGCTTGCTGTTTTCGCATAACCTGAATGAGGCTGAAAGTGATAACCTGAACCAAGTATGTGTGGCCATACTTATGCTATGTGCATTTATACTTGAACAAGTCCAAGCAAAGCAACCAAGTGTATCATTGAAACAAAAGAACAATGCCAAACAAATGCAGAATAAGGAATGTAGAAATCGACTTGATAACATTCAATCTACCATCATCAACTGGTCTGCAATCAGACCTCTTTAACTATTATTGAATGAATTCCTAACTACTACCGGATTCAAACATGAACAACAAAGCAATCTCCCATAGCTAATCACACTCGACTATACCACATTACTGACAGAAGAAAAACACCTAAACCAGAACCAAGAAAACCACAATTTTTTCACCATCTTTGCATGCTTTGTAGCTCTCTGATGATCAGAATTCCCAAACCGGATTGAAAGCTAATAACAATGCGGTTTTTACACAGCTAGAAAAAACAGATAAACCGGCCAGAACCAAGAAAACAACAATTTTATCACCATTTTTCTCTTAATTGACTTCTGATCTTGCAAGCTTTGAAACTCTCTGATGAATTACCAAACCGGAGCGATACTTTGTTTCATCACAACATTCTCAAAGTATTTCACAGATCTTGAATCCTTGAAGAAGTTATGCTCCATAAGCATCCACACATCAGGCCTCTTCTCTGGATCTCTAGCCAAACACTCAGCCACCATCTTTCCAAAAGATATCGAAAATGATTTCCCCTCCTTCTTAGTTTCATCCAAATACACCCCTCTCCTTATTTTCTTTTTCTCTTCAGTCTCTTCACCATATTCCTTGAGTAAAAATACTCTCTCCTTCTTCGTTTTTTTCGGAAACACAAACTCAGGCATCTGCATCTTCTCCCTGATGAAATTCACCATTTTCTTTCCTATCATTTTCCCTCCATCAAATTTCAATTCCTCCCCTTTGTTTGGCAACCGGCGATCCACCCTTATCCTCTCAGCCAAATAGTCCAATTCCTTGCAGCTATTAACTTTCAGACTTCCATAAGCCAATTCCAAAGCAAGAATCCCAATTAACCAAATATCAGATTTATCAGTGTATGATGCAGGATCAGGATCAGTCTCATAAACCTCCGGCGCAGCGCCCCAACGAAAGATAGAATTTATGTCCAATGATGAAGAAGAAGCGGTCTCATTAGCAAGATCATTATTCCTGTCATAAATGGAAGCTCCATAAGCAAGTTTAATGGAAGTTTTCTCATGAAAAAAGATATTTCCTGCACTAATTTTCTTGTGAACTTGATTGGTTTCGAAAACTCGCATTAAGCCGAAAAGGGTCTCCCGGAGAGCGACGGTGATGCAGTTTTCCGGTAACCCTTTGTTGAAATTTGGAGTGGAAAGCATTATATTCCGGAGGGAGGTAACTTCATTGTGGGGCATTGCAACACAGAGGTTGCCATTGTAGGTGAAATTCTGCTTGATTCTCAGGATGTTTTCGTGATTACAGTACTTGTTTTTCAGAAGTTCTGCAACAAGTTGGTCGTGTTGTTCTTCTTGATTTGCTTCGTGGACCATTAGGACGGCGAGAATGGTGTCGTTGAGGGTACCGGCGGCGAAGATGGCGTAGTCTTCCGGTAAATAGTTGGCTTCGTAAACAGTGATGCCGTTGGCGACTCCGACTGGATATGTAAGTGTGTAGCGATCTTTGCCATTGATGAGAATAACTGGTTCTTGTTTAGCTCCGGTGGCGGCGGCGCCGGTGCTTCCCTTTTCTGCGGCGGTGCTGGACTTTGCTGGACTGCTACTAGTATTGGAAGCTGGAGGTTTTTCTTTAGACATGGAAACAAGCTCTATTTCTTTAGATATGGAAGCTAGCTTGAAACAGAGAGATGGGTATGAATTAATGGTGGGTCAAATTCATTAGCCAAGTCCAGCTCAAATCTCATCAGAGGTATCAGGTTCAGGAATTATGCTACATTGGTGAACCATAAGACTGGTGGGTGATCGTAACAATTATCCAAGGACTTCATTTTACAACTATGGATGATCCCCACCCCACCCCACCCCACCCCACCCCACCCCACCCCAACTCCCATTCCCACTCCCACTCCCACTCCCACTCCTCCAAAAAAAAAAATTATAAACAGTATTGCTACTTTAATGGCCAATTATTTAAATTGGTCTACCAAAAGGCCATTCAATTTTCACTGCTAAACAAAACTCCCCCCCACTCACCCCACCCCCACCCCCAAAAAATGATGATTAAAAAATACTACTAATAAAAGAATTAGTTAAGTTCTAGCTTCTAAATGCTATATAGTACATTATAAGCTCTGATTTTATATATTTTATATATATATATATATATATATATATATATATATATATAAGCTGAAATAAGAATTGAAAATTTGGACAGATGTCTTCATCTAAGCTTTAAACAAGATTCATCTTGGTGCACTGGTGAATAAGAATAAACAATTCCAAGACTCCAACTGTCATAACCGCCACTGACCCATCTCTCTCTTTCTGTTACTGTAACCGCCAAGATTATAACCGTCAACTTCCTTTTCTCCCTCCCTACTCTGTTTATACATTTCTTACTCTCTGTATTCTATAAAACTCCTCAAATCCCATCACATTTTCTCACCTTCTTCATCATCATCATAATCATCTTCCATTTCTGTTTTTATCTCCAAGAAAATCAAAACCCATCTCCCAAACCCCTCAAGAAACCACTCACCAAACCCCATTTCATACTCTGTTTCTGCAATAGAATCCCTCAAACCCAACCCCATTTTCTCATCTTCATCATCATAATCATCTTCCATTTCTGTTTTTTCTCTGCAAGAAAACAAAAACCCATCTCCCAAATTCCTCAAGAACCCACCATTAATCCATCAGATCCCATCTCTTTATCATACTCTGTTTACATATCTCTTTACTCTGTTTTTTCTCTAAAATTTCCAATAAACCCATGTCCGGAGAAATCCAACCAGCTTCCAGCAGCAACAGCAGCAGCCCCACCGGAGAAAGGGACCGCCGAACCACCACCGAAAGAGGCAGCACCAGTGGCTCCGCCCCCGTCGATACAGAAGTACCCTTTGTGGTCTACGATAACAAAGACTGCTACAAAACCTTAAGACCCGTCGGAACCACCGCAATCGGCGTCACCGTTTACCAATCCACCTTTTTCCCAAGTGACTCCACCATTTTCGAAGCCGGCAACCTCCACGACGCCTTTGTAGCCATTCAAGTAGTCCATGAGAGTAATCAACAACTACAAGACTATCTTCTTGTAGATATTCTCAAAAATTGGCACTGTAGTCACTGGAACATTTTGCCAATCAAGCACAATTTCGTCTACAAAGGGAATCTCTGCGCTGTAATGCCCCTCAACGAAATCACTTCCCTCAGGAATGTAATGCGTAAGAACTCCACTTTCAACGGTGGGTTGCCGGAAAACTGCATCGCTATCGCTCTCCGGGAGACCCTTTACGGCCTATCTCGAATTCATGACATGAAACAAGTTCACGAGAAAATCAGTGCAGGAAATATCTTTTTTCATTTGGAAACTATTTCCATTAATCTTTCTTATGGAGCTTCCATGTATGACAGATATGATGATCTTGCTGCTAATGAGGCCTCTTCTTCTTCAGCATTGAACTTAAGTTCTATCTTTGAGTGGGCTGCTGCGCCGGAGGTCTATGGGAGTGGCCATGGTCATGCATCTCACACAGTTAAATCGGACATTTGGCTCATTGGGATTGTTGCTTTGGAGTTGGCTTACGGAGGGGTGAGAGTTAGGACCCGTGGGGAATTGGAGAGTTTGGCTGAGGGGATAAGGTTTAATCGCCGGTTGCCGAATAAAGGGGAGGAATTGAATTTTGATGGAGAGAGAAAGACCGGGAAAAAAGTGATGAATTTCATCAGGGAAAAGATGCCTCAGATTAGCTTTGAGCTTCCAAGGAAACCCCGCGGGAAACAATTTATGATTAAGGAATATTGTGAAGAGGATGAAGAGAAAAAGAAAGGGAAAAAAGTGATGAATTTTATCAAGAAGAAGATGCCTGATGTTGCGGGGAAAGGAAAGGGAGTGATGAATCTGATTAAAGAGAAAATTCCTGGGAAAAGTAAGAAGGAGAAATCGTTTTCGAAATCTTTTGGGAAGATGGTGGCTGAGTGTCTGGCTAGAGATCCAAAGAAGAGGCCTAATGTGATGAAGCTTCTGAAGCATAAGTTCTTCAAGAATTCCAGGACTGTGGAATACTTTGACGATACTGCGATGATGAAAGACGAATTTATAACCAACTGGAATCGTTGAATGCAGAGAAGAAGGTGGGGTTTTTTTGGGTACCGGTTCAGTTGTTTTCTGTTGAGTGTGAGTAGCTGCTGTGTGAGATTGCGTTTTTTGTTCATGTTTGGATCCGGATGTTGTTAGATATTCACTCAGTAGTAGTTATATAGGTCTGAGTACATGCCAGTTGATGTGTTTTGGATATGAAGATTGATGATGATAGTAGAATGAAAAAAGGAAATTGTCAGTTCAATGATGATCAATAATAATATCTACTTGACTTCTGCATTTTGTCATACTTGTTTTGTGTCAGTGGTGAATTTTGTCATACTTCTTTTTAAGTTTGTGGTTTTCCCTTTTTTCAGTTGTTGGCATAGGATTTGATCTTATGGTTGCATGCACAATCTGCACCAGACTAGAATTCAGAACACTGCTTCCACAAGTGTTAATCATTTGAACACTTTTAGGCCAGTTGATGTTTATGGATCCGCAGGTTTACTGCATGCTTCTGTATTATTTTTAGGATCAGTTCATTATATATACCTATGGATTCTGTATAATTTTAAGGATCCTTATATAGCTGAACTTGTAAGAAAAGTATTTAGGATATATATAAGCATAAAATAGGAATCACCAAGGAAACTGCCATCTTTAGAATCTTCACAGAAGTAGAAATTAAAGTCATGCACTTTTATCTGTCAAAATTAGAATACCTGAAATGCATTTGATCGAATAAAACAAAATCAAACTGAAAACCAAACTTGAAACAAACAATATCAACAGAACCATTGGAGGGTAGACCGGCATAAATACTACCACCACCAATACAAACAAGATTAAATCAACTACATGTGCAATAAATATGAATCTCTTTACAACCTTAACAGGACTATGAGGACACCTAAACTGTTACTCTGCCAGATTTTTCCTTCAAAGTCTGTACAGAATAGTAAGCTGCAATTTTCAGCAATTCGATAAATTTTATCTTGCGACTGTAATTTCCAGTAGGTAAACTCATAAATTGCATGTCTGAAAGTATTAAGAAAGAAGTGAAGGCAACTATTGCCCCGCCCCCCGCCGAAAAATCCATCTCAACAGCTTCAGTTATGATCTTGCTTCTGCAACTCCCGAATGATTAATTTCCAGATTTTCTGAAGCCACTTCGATATTCCCTAGATTACTTCTGTTGCCTTCAGGCCACTCAGCAACCGGTAGCAGCCACTGCTGAGAATACTCGGTCAGAATCTCGGGATTATGGATTGTTGGAGCCACTAGCGTTGCTGGCCTTACATATCTCATTTTGAAGGGATCTTCTACTGAAAGACGACAAACTGGGCAAGTAGACTGTTTCCTTAGCCATACATCAATGCACGAGACATGAAAACTGTGTCCACATTTTGGCATTATTCTCAATACTTCTTTCTCTTGGTACTCCCCTAAGCATATTGTACACCTAAATTTGCAAGGATGGAATATCAATACCCAATATAAGATAAGAGTTTATTTACCAAAAAAATTATGAAACTTCTGCAGTGGGTAATGCATCATGATCTGGACCAACTTCCATATAAAACGACACAAGTCATGTACCACAAAGATCCAAATACAAAATTTTCAAGTTTTCAGTGGGGTTTTTTGCCTTTATCTGTGAGCTATGGTGGAGGTACAACAGAACCGAATGGGTACATATTAATTCAACATTGACTTCAGCTCAAAAATTAGGAAATCCTAAAAAAACACAAGAAAATCAACTTGAAATTGCGATTATGTTAACATTTTTTTTCTTTCCTTTTCTGATAATGAAAGTGGGGAAGCAGAATAACAGCCAATATTTATTTAACATAAATCGTATCTCAAAATTTAAGAAATCTTTAACCATATTGAACGTGATTTGAGTAAAAGATTTACAAGATTTGATGTCTAACTGTGGGTCCAACAGGATCGAAACTTCCACCTGATGTAAGGAAACTATACATAAACAACTAGAAGATGCTATGTTTATTGAGTAACAAAACAAGGCGGAAAAACTCACTGTGCATCTTCCAGAGACCTGAAAGCCTCGCGGGTGAACTTCATAGTGGGGATGGCAGCAACGACACCTGGTTGAAGGCCAGTAATCCGATGATGCTCTGGCTGCCAGCAAGGAGAGAAAAATTGATCAAAAGTCAATGGATGAAATAGCTTCAGCAGGAATTAAAATGAAAACGCAGTTCTTATCATGAAGCTGAAGCCACTAGATAAACATAGATAGGAAGGACTTATCAGAACATATGGATGTGAAGGTAATTGTGTTCAAGAGAATAAGTCCTCCGTTCATATTGCATTTCACAGTATACTAGCCCCTTCTGAAGGCACGGATGCTGCCATTGATATGTCATATTGAAAGAAGTCTGTAAACAACTTGGGAGTAGTTCAAGCTGAACCCACTCCAATGAATGGAAAGGGCCAGGGAGGCTTTGGTCTCTGGGTGTCTGTATGTCACACACTTGTTTATATAAATGTACAAACTACAAACAAAACCGTGGGGGAAAGCAAGAACTTGAAATAGTATCCTTTTAGTATACTGTTTGAACGAACACAGAACAGGAATATAGGTTATGTCAACATTGGTATAATAATTTCTAGTTTCCCTTTACTTGGTACTTCTCTCTGCATTTTAGTTCTATATATCGAGATACTTTTAAGATGATTCGATCTATCTAAGCATATCTTTTTGACCAGGTTCTAGGGTGCGGAGGTAAGCATCATATCAAGTAGCATAATTTCTATACATTTTTATTGCTGATTCCCAAAAAAATTCACTTCACAGTTCGCAGTATAAGAACTAAAGCGAACATGTGGCTAAGGCTAATAGTCTGCCCTTTGTTAAGGAGTAACAAGCAAATGTCATTTCATGCAGTCTTATCAAATGATCAAGCATCATCTTATCCATTTCATCTCTATTTCTTTTCTTTTTTCATCAGAGAAGTAAGTTTTCAGCAAAAGAAGGATCCATGCCTCTAATGATTTTCTTATTAAGCGAGAGATAAAGATACCTTACAAGGAACTAAACAACCTGCTGCCCACTCCAGCATCTTTGCCAAAGATTTACTATTTTATTACGTTTCACATTTACATCTACATTTTTCTGTCTCCGACTCTCTACCAACATAATGATTCATATTCATAGACAGGTGAAAGCAAAAGAATGCATTTTTGAGCTGCACACTAACATTATTGAGTGAAAAAAAAGTTACTAGATTAGGATCTTAAGCAGGCACAACAGCAGGGATATAAAAAATGTACTCAAACAACTATTGCATAAAAAAGAACTCGATACATAGGGATCAAATTACCTGCTCAAGATCAAGCCTCGAATCAATCTCAAACATTGGGCGCGACTCAAGCCGACGCATCCTCCCACAAATCAGTCTAGCACATATAAACACAATAAAAGTAGCACTCATGGCAAACCCAATAACTGTAGTAATCAAATTCATACCTGAGCCTAGCATCTATAATTCCCACTAAATCAACAATTAAGTTCTTCCACAAGGTAAACGAAGAGTTAAAATTACTAAAGCCGGAGCAAAAGATAAAATGGGATTTTTCTAATTTAGGATTGTGAAAACATAATTACAGAACCAACAACCCAATTAAAGAAGAAGAGATTGCTAACAGAGACATTAATGGATCCCAGATTATAATTCACCAAGATAGGTCAATGATGGGTTATGAAAAACAAAGGAACCTAAAATAAAGGAGCAGGGAAACCAAAATTAGCAAATGCCCATTAATTAACCCAAAGAAAAATATATATATATTATCAACACTACTAACAAGATCTCAAATTCAAATTAAACAAGACAGGCCAATGATGGGTTATGAAAAATAAAGGATCCCAAATCCAAGAAATCAACTAAAAACAATAAAAGGGTAAAAATCAAGAATTTTTAAGAAATGGGATTCAAGTACCCATCATAAAAACAAAGAATTCAAGTCAAATCAATTATCCCAGAAAAACCCACAAGCTCAAGAACAGAAATAACTATTAACAAAGGAACAAGACAACAAGAAACACTCTGATTAAGGAGGATTCACCTAATAAAGCAAGATTTTGAAAGAAGGGTCTAGAAGGGCAATCACAAAACAAAGTACCCCATAACTATAAGGAATCGTCATCCCTTTGGGTGGACTCAAAGTTAAGACTAAGAGGGCCATAGATCAATTCAATAGTGTGGATTAGAAGTGAGAGAGAGAATAGACTTCGATTTCTTGGCTTGCCACCTTCGGAATTGCATTCAGTGGGTCCATTTTTGTGGGACCCATCTAGAAATTCATATTTTGTGGCTAAAGAGAGATAATTTATGCAGTGAAAAGGGTAGATTCTGTTTTTATAAGATTCTTGATATGAAGGAGTGAGAAAATCTACTGATGGCTTCTTTTTTTAAAATTATTTGTTCATGTTTTTAACTACTTTTGGATAATGCCTAGACTTTGAGTCATTCATTTACTCGTTTGACCCTTTTGTTTTTCTGTTGTTTCTGACGGGTATACTTTAGGCAAATCCAATACGACACCGTTTAATGTTCTTTCGGCTTTCAAGAAAAAATGAAGGGAGAAGAAAAGAAACATTAAAGCAAATTTGGTGGGAAAATAATATGACTTCCATAGGAAATTTCTTTATTCAGATCAAAAGTGATAACTTAGTATAAGTTCTCAAAAAAAATTCAAAAAATGTCTACCTTGTCCTAAAAGTTATATATATATATATATATATATATAACAAGGATCAGAGATCAATCAGATATCTTCTTTATTCATTTTATCCGCTTTACCTCCTTAGAGAGGCGGTTTTTGATCATACAATCGTAAATGCTCTATACTTTTTAACGACGGACAACATATAGTGTCGCTTAAAAGTATGTATTTACGATTGTATTCTCTTAATCAAACCGCCGCTTAAAAGGGGAAGAAAGACGGTGAAAGAAGATAAATAATACGCATATCAAATGAAACCGTAACCTTTTTGTAGGGGGTCAAAATTTTTAAATCAGACGACAATAGGCGTTTTAAGGTAATGATTCTACTAATGGACAAATCAAACAACAGAATATTATTGTTGTTCCAAAAAATGTATAGTATTTATTTCGATTTGTATAATCATGTTTTGAATATGTATATAAATTACACTTAAATCACTAAATTTGTAAATATTTCAATTGAAATAAATATTATATATCTTTTGAAAGGCAATAAAAAAATTTATGGTCAAAGCGATCGGAGAAGGACTCGAATATCAATTATGATTTTTATATTTTCAAACGAGAAAATATTGTTTCAGAAGATTAAATATGAAATAAAAATTATTTTTAATATAAATTTGTAAATGAGTTTTTTTCCCTAAAACATGAAATAATTTTAAAACATTATATATATACTGTAGTTCTCGAAAAAAATTGGCGGAAAAATTGGAAATATCCGGTAAGTGAAAATATGTAAGATTTTGGGAAGAACGTGAAGATATCGGCTATGGCAATTGAGAATCGGCTCGAATCCCCAAAAATCGTTGAATTGCTTCGTGATTTCTTCAAATTCAAAGAACAGTAGGTCAAGCTTATGCAAAGCTTAAAAGGTACTCTAAATTCGCGTAGATAACAACAATAATAAGGTCTCGATTCACGGGTCCGTCTCACGCCTCGCCCCCTCCTAATTTCGCTCACTCACCGACCGGCGATCGCTTCCCTAATGGCTGTTCGGCCATCGGGGGCAATCGCCCACCCGCTTCTTGGTTCCGCCTCTGCACATGATCTGGACTGTATATATATGTCGTGAACCGTCACATGACCAAAAACCGCTATCATGGACATTTGTACTATACATCAGATATACATTTATATATATATATATATATATATACACACTTAAGATGTGTTTAAATATAATTTATATTAAAACGAAGATAGAAGAATAAATATTACAAACTAAAAATTCTTATCTACTACCAGCATAAAACGGATTCAATTACATGTTTAATAATATATGTCAAAATTTGTGTGGATTAGACACAATGACATAATATGTATGTACTAGTTGTGTTCTGTGTCTCCGGCACTACATAGACGATGAGATTTATTCCAAATTTTGGACGGCCCAGATAATTTATTAGAATGAGGTTGTATTTTGTTAGATAGATCGGCAAATATTTACAAGTTTTAGAGACCATTTGTTCCCTTGTTGAAGCGGCAGATCTATTTTGTATGGATGTATCATTTTCCACACAAAAGTGGAACGTTGAAATAAGACTTTTTCTTTGAGGAAGCACAGAACTTCCAAGTGGCAATCTGGCTAAGGATAGATAGTAATAGAGTGACTTGGTAACTAAGAAGGGAAGGATGACTTTGGGCCGGCTCGATTTAAGTTTCTCTTGGGGCAACCTACCTTCTCCAAGGAAGGAGGTATGGAGGATTCCTAGGGAAATTTGCGTGGCTCAATCTCATCCTAAGGAAGCATGAATGCAGAGCAAGTTTCCGACATGTAAGATATATATATATGTATGGGCACACCTAGGGAAGAAGGGCAGAGGGATTTATGCTTACGTACCAAGGAAATCAACGTGTCTCAATCTCATCCCCAAATTTGTCTCCTCAACTCACATACGGGCTTACTAAGAAAGAAAAGATTCTAAAAGACGATATTAATATATATCTATTGAATAGTACTATATATTGTGTAAAATTCATGAGGGAAAAAGCCTAAGTGGAACCCACCCTAAGGGAGAGATTGGAACCATGGGGGGAAGGACACGTCCTAAATAGCATGTGGGAATTATACCAAGGAAAAGGGGATATAGAGGAAAAAGAGAAGATCAGAGAGAAGATGAATGATCAGAAAAAAGAGATAATAATAATATAGTAGAAGATGTTCTCGATCCCTCTCGTCCCGAAGAACATACTCTGTTTCGGATGGAACCAAATGTTTGAGCAATAATGACGAAAAAGGTCCTTCGATAAAAATTCTCATCAATAAGAACAAAGTTGACACTCTTATAATTGGTCTTCTTTGCCAGCATCTAATCCGAAGGAAAGACGCCATCTGCCATCAAAGTTATAAGCATCTGTAGTGGCCAACTTCGATAATGCATCGGCAGTGAAATTGTTATTGTGATCGACTCCTTGATAGCCTGCTGTACTGATGTCCGAAATAGAATATTCATCTACATGCAATGTCCACGAGCTCTCATTGGCGGAAATCGCAACGACTTTGTCGGACTCTCACCGCTTTTCATGAAGTCAGAACTTTAGATGGATTTCCCCGAAGACAAGTATCCACAGGGCGATGTGCCCTCAGTGGATTCTCAGGAGTGCGGCTTCTGGGTCTGCTTCGACCATAATCCCGAAGACCAATAGGGCGGAATACCCTTCTTCGATCAATCAGGAAAATGGCTGTTGGGTCTTCATCTACTCTGCTTCGACCATAATCCCGAAGACCAATAGGGCGGAATACCCTCTTGACCATAATCCCGAAGACCAATAGAGCGGAATACCCTCTTCGGTCAATAAGGAAAATGGATGTTGGGTCTTCATCTACTCGCTTCAATTATAATTCAAGACCAATAGTGGAGTACCTCTTTCATCAATCAAAAAAATGGCTGTTGTGTCTTCTTCGATCCCGAGGACGGCCTCGAGACATGTCTTTAAAGTTTAGACTTCTTTCTAACTTGATCGGTATATGTCACCGACCACTTGGTGTGCCGAAGTTCTAGGCGGGGGTGCCTTTTACTTGCTTTTGGCCATGATCATGCTCTTTGTCGTGAAGAAAGATCAACCATCTTTCTAAGCTTCGCAGGCTCGAACGAAAAACCCCTGATTTGTGCCATAACTTCCGATGTAGAACAACTGGAAATATTGTGATTGATAACTCAAGAACACTAGAAAACAGCCCTCCTTCTAGCGCCAATGTTAACGCCAAGAACTTCTACCACGTCCCAATCACGTAAGACGTCTTGTTCTCGCACAAGAAACACAAATCAACACCAAAAGCTCGATTTGGGCGGGACCGTCTTGGGATACCTCCTCCGTGAGAATCAGTATCGGTGTTCATAAGGTTAACAATGGAGGATGTAATGTCTAGTGTATTGAGAGAGATGATAATAATCAGTTGTGTGTGTGTGTGAATATGAATGTGAACGTACCTTTTGCTTGAAGACTTCCTTGCTATGATATACTACAGGACCTAGTTTACCGTGCCACTGACCCTCCTGACACCTGTTAATCCCATCCCCTCTGTCCACCGCTGACCGACTGTCCAATCCTCATTAATGCCATGTAAGATATCAGTCAGCCATATCTTTGTCATCATTACTGGTTCAGAACCCAAATTGAAGATATTTAAATATATGATGGGTCAATTCCAATCGATTTGGTCCGATACTTGAAGGACTTAACAAAGATAATAAAGTGATTAGGCGATAATAATGTCAACACCCAATAGTGAAGACCCAATGGACTAATCGAATAAGTAGGCCCAATCCATTTCTACCAATGGGAGAAATATCACGACCCAACATTGCCTCTAGTTTTTTATTAAATATGAGATTTAATAGAAACTATAAATGGCGGCATCGGTTCAGACAAAAGGAATTATAATAAGACCAATAAAGGCCCAAAATACGATTCATCAAGTCCATCCGATGAACATCAAATAGCAACATAAAGGGTTCATCTTCGCCGACCTCTCTGAAGTACCAATTGAAGAGCTTTTCAACCTCAAGCTCAAGCCATAGAATGAATTTCCTGCAAGCAATAATTCCATCACGGACTGATGGATGAAGGAATGAAATACTGGGACTAAAGGAATTCGATAGTTTTGATTTATTCATTCACTTCACGCCCATCAATTTTAAATGATTGACTAATAATGGTCATCTCGCAGCAAACGCTAATTCGTGTGCCTCCGCCTCAAATACAAAAAAGTTCAAAAGGATACCAAGAGAAATAGAAGAGAATACCGCTTAGAAGGATAACGCCATCCAAAGTGCGTGTTGGCGAAAGAAAGAATCAATCTTGATATTGCTCTTCAACAATGAATGCCTTCGGAAGGATATCGACAAGATCAAAGAAGAACTAAAAAGCGACCAAGGCCACTCATCGTCATCACAATGATAGCGAAGAATGAAGATCCGGACCGAGTCCAATCGAGCTCATGAAGCAAAATAACAATATCCATGCTAAAGAAATAAGATATCTAAAGACATCGTCAAAACTTGAAGAAGAGCTCAAAGAGCTTCGGGCCCTTAGAGATTTGGGTCCGCTTAACGATCAAGACTTTCGTAAGGAGATCCAGGCGTAATACGGAAAATCCGGCCGAAATTTGAACAATAAGATCGCTCTATATGTATGCCAAAGGATATGAAATCTGACCGCTGAAGTAAAGACAAGAAAAAGCTTTGTCGCGGCCGAGGTAGATCCATCTCTTCTAGACTCTTCAGATGGTGATGATGACGATGAATAAGCCTCAAGATGACCATCCTTTACCTTTTAATCGTAGAACTTTTCGTAAAAATTCTAAACTCTTGTGAACAGTTAATATTAATGAAATATCAACTTCATGCCTTATTACTTCTGGGTGAACATTTCTTGTCAGTAATTGATCATCAATCAACTTGAAAACTGTACAAGTGCTTCTTAACTTAAACTGTTAGTCAATAATCAAGCAAATGATATAACAGTTAAGAACAATAATGAGATAATCTGAACTCAACACTTGAACAAAATAAAGTAATGCATACTTATCGTTATCGAAGAAGTGAGATGTGTCATGTATATAAGGTGAATTCTACCGATCCTCTTTGCAACAACAAGATCTTGCTACATTTCAAGGGGTAACAAGTATATAAGGACCTTTGTTTACCACTCGGGGTAGAACAATTATATAAGGACCAAGATATAAGGACATTTGTCTACCACGTAGGGTATAACAAAGATATAAGGACCATGAAATTTGTCTACCACACGGGGTCACAAATTCATAAGGACACTCCTGACAATAAGGCTGCCATCGAATGGCTAGCAAGTCCGACCATACCTCCTTACTCCAGTGCATTTTGTTTACCACTCGCGGTAAATCAAAATTAAGAGGATCATGGAATTTGTCTACCACGCAGGGTATAACAAAACCATAAGGACACTCCTGCCGAAGAGGCTACCATCGAATGGTCAATGAAGTCCACCTAATCCTCCTTACTTTGGTGACTATTGATTACCGCCCTCGGTAAAAGCAATATAAAGGAACATAGGATTTGTCTACCACACCGGGCAACAAATAGATAGGCTACCATCGAATGGCCAGCGAGTCCGACCATACCTCCTTACACAATTGTGAACTTAGGACAAATAAGAAGAGGATCAATTGTGAAAAAAGTGAATGTGGATGAGCCACCGAAGTCTTTTCTGTCTTTGAATCCCGGTTCTTTCAAGAATATCCCCTCAAGAAGTGCTTTAGAAATAACAACTTCGCTACCAAATGATCGCCACAGATGTTTTTGTGAATTTCCCGAAGAACATACTCTGTTTCGGATGGAACCAAATGTTTGAGCAATGATGACGAAAAAGATCATTCGATAAAGATTCTCATCAATGAGAACAAAGTTGACACTCTTGTAATTGGTCTTCTTTGCCAGCATCTGATCCGAAGGAAAGACGTCATCTGCCATCAAAGTTATAAGCATCTGTAGTGGCCAACTTCGATAATGCATCGACAATGAAATTGTTATTGTGATCGACCCCTTGATAGCCTGCTGTACTGATGTCCGAAATAGAATATCCATCTGCATGTAATGTCCACGAGCTCTGTACTTCGCTCATTAAGTATCGCGGCTTTATTCGGACTCCTCAACTGCTTTTCATCTGAAGCTGCAACTTTAGATGGATTTCCCCGAAGACAAGTATCCACAGGGCGGTGTGCCCTCAGTTGATTCTCAGGAGGGCAACTTTTGGGTCTGCTTCGACCATAATCCCGAAGACCAATAGGGCGGAATACCCTTTTTCGATCAATCAGGAAAATGGATGTTGGGTCTTCATCTACTCTGCTTCTACCATAATCCCGAAGACCAATAGTATGAGTACCTCTCTGGTCAATCGGAAAATGGCATTGGGTCTTTATCTATCGTCAGCTTGACCATAATCTCAAGACCAATAGGCGGAATACCTCTTCTTGGCCAATCAGAAAATGGCCGTTGGTCTTCATCTACTCGCTTCGATTATAATTCAAGACCAATAGGGAAAGTACCTCTTGATCAATCAGAAAATGGTTGTTGTGTCTTCTTCGATCCCGGAGGACTACCAGACGCGTCTTTAAAGTGTAGACTTTTCTAACTTGATTGGTACGTCGGTTTGACCACTTTGGTCTTAGTTCTAAAGTGGGGTTTTTATCTGCTTTCTTGGCCGTGATCATGCTCTTCTTTGTCAACCAAAAAGACCAACCATCTTGGAAGCTTTGTCGTGGGCTCTCGAACGAGAACCCCCGATTTGTGCCATAACTTCCGATGTAGAACAACCGGAAATATTGTGATTGATAACTCAAGAACACTAAAAAGCAATTTCTCCTTCTAAATAGCGCCAATGTTAACGCCAAGAACTTCTACCACGTCCCAATCACGTGAAGACGCCTTGTTCTCGCTGACAAGAAACACAAATAACACTAAAAGCTCGACTACGGGCCGTTTGGGATACTTCAAAGGTGAGAATCGATGATTCGGTGTTCACAAGGTTAATAAATGGAGGATGTAATGTCTAGTGTATTAAGAGATGATAATAATCGGTTGTGTGTGTGTGAATATGAATGTGAACGCATACTTTTTGTCAAGAAGACTTCTATGTATGATATCTACAAGACACGGTTTACCGTGCAATCGACCCTCCCGACACTGTTAATCCCATCCCTCTCGGCCCATCGGCCGATCGATCGTCTCAATCCTCATTAATGCCATATGAAGATATCGTCACCCATATCTTTGTCATCATTATTTGGTTCGTAACCCAAGTGAAGATATTTAAATATATGATGGGTCGACCCACCGATTTGGTCCGATATCTTAGAAGGACTTAACAAAGATAATAAAGTGACCAGCCAATAATAATGTCAACACCCAATAAAGTGAAGACCCAATGACTAATCGAATAAGTAAGTACCAATCCATTCTACCTCAATAGAGAAATATCACGACTCAACAGTCATAATAATATTTTGGATCCTCGCTGCCATCGATAATGGTGGCTAGGGTTTTGATGTACCCATTAACAATCTCATCTACATCTTCTCTAGTACCCCCTTATAAATCAAGTGGCTCCATCACAACTAACATGCCAATACTCTAATCCGCAGATTTTGGAGAAAAACCCTCTCATGCTTGGTGGGCAACCATATCGGCCTTTCGATTTCCTCCCATATTACAATTACACATCTTTTTGTGCTCCTCATAATACTCATCAGGATGTGCAAACTTTCCCTCCTTATCAAATGCATGCCTCACCGAACATAAACGAACACTATTTAGTTATCCGTCGTAATCGGGAACTACCGTCCTAACCTTGGCCAATTTACTCATCTTGTAGGCCTCTCTTTTAGTAATTTCGGCTGAAAATGCCTAGTAATACTTGGTTGAGACTGAGAGCATCCTCCACGACGCGTCTTGGCCTGCACGACATCCTACGACCGAACTTAGGCTTTTAATGTAACCGTCAATGATCTCTTTCGGGTGGCTCCATCACAATATGCCAATCATTAATATAGTCGTTCTCACTAGGACCATCATCATCATCATACTGTGGTGGTACTGGTTGTGCTTCTTCACCGCCGTTAATAGATGACGCCGCAAAGGATAGGTGGCGGACTAGCAGGCTAACGGGACGAATGGACGGGCTGCTTGATGATGAATTTTTGGTAGATAATAACGTGGTCGTATAAGTATTCAGGCGTGATGCAAACCCACCGGCCACCGCGGATGGGGGATGGTGGCGCCGTGGGGAATGACTGGTGGAGGAGGTTAGCGGCGGCGCTGACAGGAGGGAAAGGGCGGAAGTGGAGCCTTCAAAATGCAGTTCGTATGATGTAGTTGTAGCCGACAGGAGAACAGTTTCCTATTCCGTCTCAGGCACGGCAAGCCCAATATCATGAATAACTCGCTTAATATATTATTTGAGATTTTATTTTTATTCTTTGAAGTTAATTTACGTGGTTGGTATTATTAAAAGGAAGATGATATATATTGCAATTTTATACATTAATTTTTTTATTTCAAGTTATATGAATAAATTTAATTAGTAATATTTTTAAGATAATAATATATACATATTACGAATGTTTTATATCAATTATTTGATTGACGTACATAATTATTAGTGGCATGACTCATTTTTAAGATGCATTTGATTCAATAAGTCAATTTTATAACTCTATTCAATTTTTATTTATTGATATACGCCGCAATCGTAATTCGCTTAAAATCTTTTACAATATATAACAACTCTTATTAAAATAAAAATAATGTTATCATATCAATAAAATATCTCTTCAAATGTTAAATATTGTTAGAATATATATATATATATATATATATATATATATATATTTTGTTAAATATATATGTTGTGTGTTACAATAAATTTATACCGAAATACAATTGTAAAATTTACCAATATATGAAATTATAAGAGAACTCCACTTATTATTATATATCTATCCAAAAAGTTACAACTAAAATTTATCTATTTAACTGACAATCAAATAATCACAATATATATTATTTTTCGTATATATTTATTTCGACATCATCATTTTTACTGAGTATCAACATTCTTAATTTCTGGTATTTTCAAATTTTAATTTACTAGAGGGAATACCATACTTTTAAGAGTAATTAATGCTATGGATAAAACATACACATAATAAATTATATACAAGCAGTATAAAAAAAGAGAAAATAATAAACGGAAACTATCAATAAATATTTTATATATTTTATTGATATGAAATACATGAATCGTGATCTTAATATATAAGTTATACTACACAAATAGTATAAAAAAAGATAAAATAACAAGTGGGCCTACCAATAAAATTTTTATATATTTTTATTAATATGCATGCAATACATAAATTTTACTCTTTATACATAAGTTGTGCACAAAGGAAAAACGAAATGGACTATTGAATATTTTACATATCTTTATTAATATGTGAGAGAAAAATTCTATGCACAGGTATTTTATATATAATTTATCAAAATAAACATCATTCATACTTTTAGTTTTGACTATTAAAAGGTTTAACACATGAATATTACTCATTTTGTCTCGGAATAAAAGTATTGACCGACATTTACATATATTATTAAAGAGGATAAATTGATAAAATCGTTCGTATTTAAATTTTTATTTAATTTTGTAAAATATGCATAGATATTAAAAATATGACAATTATTAGTAAGAGTATTATAAATAAATTATTATTAAAATAAATTATTTAAAATAAATAGATATTTAATTTAAGACTACTTAAAATAATAATATAAATTTTTATTGTGGGACAGAGGTAGTATTACTTTGAACTTTTAAAAATTTGAATTGTTGATTATTTATTTTAGGTTGGTAGGTGTTAATTTTCTATATATCTATCTATATTATAATAAAAAAAAAAGTGGTTGATTTTGATTAAGGTTGTAATTAATTAAATAAATAAATTATATGACTTACATTATTATTTATATAATTTGAATCTGGTTGCCATAAAATTTTATAATAAAATTAATTAATTGATTAATAAAATATTGATACATAAAGAGATATCACTCACCTCACTTATATATTAATATTATTATATTAATTAATTGACCAAAATTAATTTTATGTATAATTTCTTCAAATGATGTACGTCAATCACTCAAAAAACTTTTTAAAATTCATGCAATCGGTGTCCCACTTCACACGTGGCACTATAACCTGCCATGTCAGTTCCTCAGAAGATGTAGAAAAAAATTTGAAATGAAAAACGCTGTCAAATTTCAACCAATTCTAACGGTCGGATCTACAGTAATATCCACAATAATCACCGTCCGATCATTTAAGATTCATGTCCGAACATTGATCCCCAGTTTTCTCTCTCTAAAATAACCCAGACTTCCTCTCTCTCTCTAAACTATTAGTGCAAATTTTATGGATGGGATTAGCATAAAGTTTAATTTTTGATAAGTTAGTCAATTGACCAATAGAATGCTGATCTACATTAAACCTGACCTACTAATCAACATTCTATTTGTCAATTGAGCAACATAAACACATAAATTTTATGCTAACCGCTTTCAAATTTTATATACGCAGGGAGAGAGAATCTAGGCGACAGAATAGCAGAGCTCTGACATTGAAGAGAGAGAGAGAAAATAGAGCGGTTTTTGAATAAAGATTTGATTTTTGAATGCCATAGTTCTCTGTCTTCATCTGTCTTTAAGTTTTTGAAAGAAAAAAAATTAGCTTCTTCTTCTTAGATTAGCTCAAGATTCTTTTTTTTGAATGTTTAAAAATACAAGTTTTCGACCGTTTGATGTCTTTTTTCCCATTTAGGAAGCAAAACATACCTCTACTTCTGAAAAGATGACTGCTTTGGGGTGAATAGAGTGTGGGTTTTCATTTGAAGGTGTCAGTTTTTTTGGGATTTTCTTATTCTTAGGTAATTCTTGGTTGCAATTAGAATTGCAAAAAGGAGAAATTTATGGGTAGTGGGTACCTTTGTTTGGTTGAAGTATTTCTGGGTTTTTATTTTTAGAGAGTTATTTGAAGATCAAGCTATTGGGGGTTGCTGGATTTTGAGACAAGGGATAAGTATCTTCTTTCTGAGTCATAAAGGTAGAGTCTTGAATCTTTTTCCCCTTTTATCTTTGTTGGTGTTGCTAGTTTTCTTTTAAGATCCTTACAAAAAGTGTTTATTTTTATTTTTTTATAAGTTAAAAATAGGAGCTTGTATGTTTTGTGTTGGTAGTAGTTGGTGATTGACATACTATATTTATTTTTTGATTGCAGAAGTAGTAGAGTAAATTGGGTGGCTTTGAAAGATCAAGACTTGTAAATGATAACCAAAGAAAGCACTTCGAGGTAATGGAAGTATATTTTTATTTGGTGGATCAAATTTTATTTTTTTTGTGGGTTTTGCTCCAATTTCAAGATATACAAGTGTAGATAGAGACTCCTATCGTCTCTTCAAAGTAAAGTCTCTTTCTTTGTCTGTGGGGTGCTACCAGCTCTATATGTTAACATCTATAGGGCTATATATCCAGAATTTAACCCGTCTGTGACCTTTAGAAACCTAAACCCTTTGATCTGACCAATTATCTTGTTATATGACCCTATGATTCCATAGTTGGAAAGTAAAGTGTGAGATTTTACTACTATTACAAAATTGCCCTTTACATTTTGTGTATACTTATGGGAATGACTACATTGATTTGACATGTAAGCTATGGTTAGCCACTGAAAGTTACTTCTTTCATTTTCATAAGCTGTTTTCTTTCTTGAATATTCATATGCATTTGATGATCACTTGACAGAGCTTTTGAGTAGACTCGAGGGGCTTTTAGGTACTTAGCAATTGCTTGCCGGTTCATGTTTTCGGTAAATGAGAACTATGTGATAATGCCAATATCTCTAAGCTACTCATCCTGGGCCTCTTCTTAATTCATTTGATTATTTGTTAAACTTTCTTAATGTGCATAATTTAATATTAGTTGATTGCAACTGCTCCACAACTTTGAATTTTCTATGTTAAAAATGATAACTATTTATCAATCTAATCTAAGTCACCTCCATTTGACGGCTTGGTTTCTCTAGATTGTACTCTAATTTTTCTGAGAGCCAATTTGATCCATACGCAATTCCTTTTATTTGTAAAAATCATATCTTTTTACAAAATATATTGAATTCCTCTCATCTGGTTCATTGTTCTAAAGGCTGAGTTTCAAATTTCAGTTTTCTCCCGGTTTGATTCAGTGTAAAAGTCATGGTAGAAGATGGTGGAAATGATGCTGTGGTCAATAACCAGTCAGCCGAAGGGTGGTTATTACTTGCCCAAGAGAATGTTCCGGTTGCACTGGAGAAGGCAAGGGAGGTTAAGGGGTTTCCCAGTAGGTGGAAAGTCATAATTTCTAAATTGGAGCTGATCCCTTCACGCTTATCAGATTTGTCGAGCCACCCTTGTTTCTCAAAGAATGCACTGTGTAAGGAGCAATTACAGGCTGTTTCAAAGACGCTGACTGAAGCAATTGTATTGGCAGAGATGTGTGTGAAAGAGAAATACGAGGGGAAGCTTCGGATGCAGAGTGATCTTGACGCCTTATCAGGGAAGTTGGATTTGAATTTGAGAGATTGTGGGCTTCTGATCAAAACTGGGGTGCTTGGCGAGGTGACCATGCCTTTGGCAGTCGCTAGTTCTACAACAGAACCTGAGGCGGCAACACATTTCAGTATAAGGGAGTTACTTGCCCGGCTTCAGATTGGTCACTTAGAGGCAAAACATAAAGCTCTTGATAGCCTCGTTGAGATCATGCAAGAGGACGAAAAGAACGTTTTGGCTGTTCTTGGACGGAGCAATATTGCTGCTTTAGTCCAGTTGCTCACTGCCACTTCTCCGCGGATCAGGGAGAAGACTGCCACGGTAATCTGTTCTCTTGCGGAATCTGGTAGTTGTGAGAATTGGCTTGTGTCAGAAGGTGTTCTTCCACCTCTAATAAGACTTGTTGAGTCTGGTAGTGCAGTAGGTAAAGAGAAAGCTACAATCTCTCTTCAAAGATTGTCGATGTCAGCAGAAACATCTCGTTCAATTGTTGGGCATGGTGGAGTGCGGCCTCTGACTGAAATCTGCCGGATCGGTGATTCTGTTTCACAGGCTGCAGCTGCTTGTACTTTGAAAAATATATCTACTGTTCCAGAAGTGCGGCAAACTCTTGCTGAAGAAGGAATTATAAAAGTTATGATCAATCTCCTTGATTGTGGAATTCTATTGGGATCACAAGAATATGCAGCTGAATGCTTGCAGAATCTCACCTCAAGCAATGATAATCTTCGAAAGTGTGTTATTTCAGAAGGTGGAATACGAAGTCTGTTGGACTACCTGGATGGTCCCTTGCACCAAGAATCTGCCGTTGGGGCAGTGAGGAATTTGGTTGGCTCAGTTTCTGTGGATGTTTTGGTCTCACTTGGCCTCCTTCCAAGATTGGTTCATGTTCTGACGTCCGGATCATTGGGCGCACAGCAAGCTGCTGCCTCAGCAATTTGTCGAATTTGCAGCTCTGCAGAAATGAATAAAATGGTGGGTGAGGCTGGATGCATTCCTCTGCTTGTTAAGATGCTGGAAGCTAAAGCAAATACTGGTAGAGAGGTAGCAGCACAAGCAATTTCAAGTTTGATGACTATTTCGCAGAATTGCCGAGAAGTTAAACGGAATGGGAAAAGTGTGCCAAATTTGGTGCAATTGCTTGACCCAAGTCCCCAGAACACTGCTAAGAAGTATGCAGTTAGCTGTCTTGCTGCACTCTCCTCAAGCAAAAAGTGTAAGAAGTTGATGATTTCATATGGCGCCATTGGCTATCTCAAGAAGCTTACTGAGATGGAAATCCCAGGTGCAAAGAAGCTTCTTGAGCGATTGGAAAGAGGGAAGTTAAGAAGTTTGTTCAGCAGAAAGTAGGGAAATAAGAATTGTCATTGTATAACGAAGCATATTCTCTAATCGTATGATCTAGTTTCATTGTCTGTATGAAACAACTAGTTTATGACATAAATTTTAAGATATGCCTAAGCTTGCAAGTCTTATCAGCCATGTTTTTATTATTTTCCCAATACATAAATTGCAAGTATTCCCATATTATGTCATCATTTTGTTGCTCTGTAGATTAATTTTGCCCCTTGTGTTACCTTGAACCTTTGATTTGCACTATTTCTCTTTTGTATAAATGTCTTTGACTTGGGTTGGAGCAAGCATTGCATACTTTCCATGTTCTTCTTTTGACGATGTTTTGTAGGTCATCTTCTCTTCTTTCCTGTTGATTTCGAGTGTAAATTTAGATGTGGCATTCAACAACCCATGAGAAGTAGAAGAAAAATTATCCCATTGCCCACAAAAAGGTTAGTTTTTGTTCTTATATAGACTCTTGAATTACTACATTTTGTGATTTTCATATTCCTCCTCTCCTTGTATATTGTTTGTGTAGTCCTTAATTGTTATGTGATTTCTAAGATAGCAGGATCATCCGTCTGAAAAGCCTACGCTGATATTGAGTGTAAATTTAGATGTGGCATTCAGCACAGCAACCCATGAGAAGTAGAAGAAAAATTATCCCATTGCCCACAAAAAGGTTAGTTTTTGTTCTTATAGACTCTTGAATTACTACATTTTTTTGATTTTCATATTCCTCCTCTCCATGTATAGTGTTGTTTGTGTAGTCCTTTCTTGTTATGTGATTTCTAAGATAGCAGGATCATCCAACTGAAAAGCCTACACTGATTTAGTTTTACCGGACTACCTACATACAACTATTCAGGTATGTCTTATTGGTTATGTCATATGTGATTTCTAAGATAGCAGGATCATCCGACTGAAAAGCCTTTCTTTGCCTGCCTCTTAGTTGGAAATGAGACAAAAAATGTGAACTTTAGAGCGTATAACTTGTCATCTACATTCAGTATAAAGAGCATGTTTATCATCGTAAAAGCTGTCCAGAAACTACTGCGGATGCTACTTGTCCCAAGTTTCCAAACCTGTTTTGTTTCATGTATGTACATCTTTTCTTGGACATTCGAAATCTGGTACCTAATGTCTTCCATGCATTTGAGGTATCAATGTTAAAGACATCAATCAAGCGAGTTCATGTTTCATTTTGATAGTAAATTGGAGAGGTATGACTCATTTATACGCATCTCGTGTAAACATAGTTTTAAATTACTTATTTTGACAGTGAGTTTTTCTTTATATTATTTTTAAAGTAATTGTTTTTCATGGAAGCTTGAAGTTTTTATGTTTCATAAATATACTAATGGTATTACAGGAGATGGCCATGTATTTTTGGAAAATCTGAATATTATATCGACATAAAATGGACTATTTTCACAGGGCAACCTCAAATACCAGCCTTGAAAGTAGCATTTAGTTATTTACTAATGTTAATCAGTTCTGGTAGTAGTTGAAATTACTAATACATATACATATATATATATATATATATATATATATATATATATATCAGATTGAAAACTTGAACATATCATGAGCTGTGAACCTACCTAACCTAACATGTGTCTATTATTCTGAAACTGGGCACAAGTGATTTTCTTGGTCCACATTGATTTCAATATTAAATGCATGTTTTCATGTTTCTCAATGCAGGCTTGGCAATGTTGCAAGTGAGATCAGGAATATATGTTGTGGAAATATCAAAGATATATATAATATAAGCTGGATTTCCTTTGGAAATTAATGCTCTCTTTATCATATAGAACATATACAGAGTATGGTTTTTTATACACATGTGGCCTGTTTAGATCATGCCATGATCAAGGGGACTGAATGCGGGAGTTGGTTTTGTGCATGCATCACTACCCATTGTTCGTCTAATTATCTAAAAAAACCCAAAAATCTAATTATTTATGATGGTAATATAATGTAAAATCAGGGTAGTACAATAAAATAAGGAAAGAAGTAAATTAAATTTAAAACAAAAAAAATTAACGGCTCAGATTATTTATGATGAAGTGGGACCCATACAAAGCTGAAGTTGTCGTCTCATTATCAGCTAACGCTACTCCCACTAGTTAGCGATTAAAAATGAAACAAGTAAAATATGGAGTGGTGGAGTGATGACCAAACAAGCCCTTATCACTTGGAGAAAAATCAACGGCACATTTCTCAGTAACAACTCTCTCTCTCTCCTTCTCCTCTCCTTCTCCATCGGTATGTATGTATGTGTTTGTTTGTATATAATTCATATTTCATGAACCCTAATTCTTGCTTTTGATTGTTCATCTCTACTTCAGGTACTAGATTGTGAGTCTGCTTTTTGCTGAATTGAGTCATAAATTTGATTACTTTACGTTCATTTATCTTTGATGTGTTATCATTTTGTGATGGAGCTATGATTTGTAAGTGTGAATATATTTTATGATTGATCTTTGTTTACAAAAAGGAATTTTTTTTTAGGTGTTTAAGTATGTTTGATTGCTCGGAAAATAAATCCAGAAATTAAAATCCAAGTGATAAGCTTAATTTAAGCAACCAAAGCTGAGAAATTTGCCTGAAGTTGGGTTGGGTGGAGGGTCTTTTCTCTGGACCTAGATTTTGATTTTGCATTATTACTCTTCCTGCTTTTCATTAATATTTTGGGCAATTGTTAAGTCTTGAGGAGTTGATGATCTGAATGGTGTTTGTTGAGCTAAAATTGCAAAACAAATGCATAGCACATATATATTAGAACACTTTATTTTTTGAGGAGGTGAAATATGACTAGTTCCCTCCCTCCAAAAAAAAAAAAAACTGAGTAGTTGGGTTAGTTACAGAAGGATGATTTTTTGTTTCTTGTTTTAATAACATACTACCATTTAGTAGTGTGGATCACTAAAGCCATCAGACCAAAGTTGTCAAAGACAAAAAAGAGTATCAGGAGAGAGAGAGAGAGAGAGAAGGAATCACAGGGAATGTAGCCACTGTTGTCTTTCTCTTTCTTTCTCTTTTGTTTTGAGGAGGCCACTTTTGGTTCTTTTTGGGTCTAGGTTCAAGTACTTGGCAGTTGATTAAATATATATCTTCTATGATTCATTTTCTATTTATGAGAAACAAATTACTCCCTCCGTCGTCAAAAGGATGAGCAAACTACATTTTTCACACATATTAAGGAAAGAGTAAAGTAGAGGAAAGAGAGTAAAAGAGTTCTAAATTTATACTTAAAGGCACCACAAGATTACATAAAACTGATGAGTACTTTTATTTATTTTTTATTAGTAGACCCCACTAAATGACATATTTACCATTTACTTTATGTAATTTAGCTATCTTTTTTTGGACAAAAAAATTTGTACCTTTAGTCAAAAAATGACTCTTTCGAGGACGGAGGGAATAATACTCTTTGTAAATCTAATAAAAATAAGTTGTACTTAGCAATGGAATTGTACATTGAAGGCCCATAACAAAAGTGGATTTTCTAATTTGACTTTAAGCCATATAAGACAAGTTAAGCCCAGACCTTCTAATGCTCTCTTGAAAATGGTATAACTACTATAATAAGATAACAACCCATTGATAAATCATCATGATATTTCAAAAAATTTGTAAGAACTAGTATGCATGAACAGATTTTCAGTACAGTTGTATGATGAAGTAACTTTTAAAATATCATTATTGCTCCATGGTGGTGTAGTTAGCATACTTATCAACATATTTTTGGTTTATATATGTCACTCAGCTGCCTTACTTTACAGGTGCATTCTAAATAAGAGGATATGAGTACGTTAGATGTAGCCAGAGCTGAACTTGCTCTCGCAGTTCTTTATTTGAACAAAGCCGAAGCCAGGGACAAGATATGCAGGGCAATACAATATGGATCAAAATTCGTGAGTAATGGAGAGCCTGGAACAGCCCAAAATGTTGACAAATCAACTAGCTTGGCACGGAAAGTTTTCCGTCTTTTCAAGGTTCGGTTGGATTGTATAATTTTTAACAACAATTGTATAACATTTTTGTTGCACTAGGTCTCCTTGTTTCATTATTGGTTCCCTTGATGTGTAGCGATTTCTGAGGAGTTGTTTTTTTTGTTAAATTATTCCAGAACCATTTTGTGTCCAATACCAATCTATGATTCTACCATTATCAAACTATCCTCTTTGAAACTATTATTGAAATGAATAGCCTGCTGCCCGGATCCTCGCATTTCGTTGGAAAATTTGTTGAGAGAAGTCTTTAAAATGAATCCAGTTCTGCACTTCCTTAAAGTACTGACTGAAGTTGTTGTTTAATACTGTTTACAGTTTATCAATGATCTGCATGCACTTGTTAGTCCACCAGTTCAAGGAACTCCTCTTCCACTTATTTTGCTGGGAAAGGTATAAGATAGTGTGCACTTTAAAATTTAAATGTTGTTCTAACAATCTTCTAGTTTTCTTTTCCTCTCCAACGATAATGCTCCTTGCAGTCCAAAAACGCATTATTATCAACTTTCTTGTTTCTCGACCAAATTGTTTGGCTTGGTAGGAGTGGCATATATAAGGTACAAAGCAATTTTTTTATGTAGTAGTACCAATGTCCTAAAATGATTGCATTGAGTTTGTGACCGTAAACTTACATATTCTATTATTTTTATACAGAACGAAGAACGTACACAGCTTATTGGCAGGATTTCTCTTTTCTGCTGGATGGGTTCTTCAATCTGTACTACCTTGGTTGAGGTTTGTTGCTTTCCTATCTATCTATCTATTATTTTGTTGTTTGGTATGTCCGATGTCTCTGTGGCTTCATATCTTAAAGTTTTCAAAAGTTTTATAATTTGTTAATTTCATATTTACAAGCGGTCCAAAGCTGTGATTAATATTCTCTGCTTAACATTTCAGATTGGGGAGCTTGGAAGACTTTCGGCATCAATGAAGAAATTAGAGAAGAATCTTAAGGATACTGATAAATACAAGGTTTGCTCATCCTGCAAGCACATGTATATATTAGTTTTTTAGCTTGCACTTTCAAAATTTCTGTTGGTTGTGTAGTTCATTTACATATCCCTGTTATTCTTGTTTCATATGTGAATGCAGAATGAGCAATACCGTAGTAAACTGCAAAACTCAAATGAAAGGACACTATCCTTGGTTAAAGCAGCCATAGATATTGTGGTTGCAGCTGGGCTGCTGCAACTAGCACCCAAGAAAATCACTCCGCGTGTCACAGGAGCCTGCGGATTTACGAGCTCTCTCATCTCTTGTTATCAGGTGCTCATAATTATCTCCATGTTAAATTCATTGTTCTATTAATTTTTATCACCTCCGGGCTAGTAGTGATGTCAAAATGAATTATCCTTTCTAAGGAAGATTGATACTTTTACAATGGCAAGGTACTTCTTCGATTGTGGGAGAGCGAGGAGGAAAAAAAAGGCAGAGCAACTTAAAGTTATTGCGATAAATGGTTTTCATTTTTAAGTTATTGCGATAGATGATGCACAAATCCGATCTACATGCAATATTTATGCTGCATGATGTGGGGGGCTATTTCTTGAGGAAATAGGAGTTGTGCTTTCAGGGCTATTAAATGTTTTAGGGTTGTCGTGCTTATCTGAGGTACTTTGTTTTGCTGTGCAGTTGCTTCCTTCACCAACAAAGTCGAAGACAGCTTGAAGAACACGACCTGCTCTACTCAAAAAGCATCCACGCTAGCTAGTTAAATAATAAATGCAGACTTTTGTGGTATTTACCAACAAGTAGGAAGAAATTTAGATTACTTGTCTGTGCACCTCTTTTCCTGCTACTACTTTGAGTTCCTTACAGTGGTAAACAGTATATGTTGTGTGCAAATACACAATGCTTGGAACTGTACTTCAATGGAGTTATTATGTGGATGTTCATCTAGAACAATTTACATGAATGAATAGTAAGGGGTTCATATCCTCATCAATTTTCAGTCCCCATAGAAGTAACACATCCAAACATGACTTAACAATCTATTATAAAAGAAGATTCTATTAGAGCAATAATATAAATGTGTTTTATCAGCTCATCTTAAACTATAGTTTAATATGAGAATTAAACTGCAAGAAAAACAGAGAGCCATACAAAAACAGATTTACCAAAAAACTTAAGAGCCATGGTCGAACTTGAATCTCACATGAAGCTGGTATGTTTGTTCAGCAGGAGCTAGTCATTATGGTGACTGATTCAAAAGGCTACTCCGTCCTGACCAAAGAAGCAGGGTTAACATTACTAGGTAAATTCCCACAATGAAGCCTCATAAAGTTGAGTGGCTAAAAAAAAGTCCAAGCTTACAGCATATGATCCAATTCGTTGTCCTCATCATCCTCCAATTCAATAAGCTCGGCACCCTGTTCATTTCTTGGCATTATAAATTGCAAGAAACCTCCCAAATGTCCCCATATGCGGTGTTCAGGTAGAGAGGCTCCACTAGAGGGTGTAGGAAGTGAATCATTTTGCAAGGTATGAGGTAAAGCCTCACGATCGTACTTAAAATAAAACTTTCCAGAAGGTCCAAGGATATCGACATCAAATGCGGGAGTTAATGGCCGCCCAAGAACTTGAACATGAGACACACTGCAAGGTGCAAAATGAAATCCAGAAAAGAATGAGTCAAATCTCAATAATCAAGTTAATTTTCATCGTATTGTACAACCTCAAGCTAAAACTCTCATCAGACCCGTACTAAATAATCATGTTTACTGCAGAAAAGAGCCAATAGAACAAGAAGAGAATAATAACGTATAACTTATAATTAGAGGGTCAAGAAAATTTTATTGAATGGTTACCTCTGGATCTGTAGCGTACAAAACCATAATACCCTAATATTTATATTTGGCTATTGGTATTATAGATTAATGAACCAACTGGTTAAATATAATTATGAATCCATTGATTGCAAAATATGAGAATACAGGACTAACCAGATATAAAATAAGTCATCCGTTGCTTGTGTTTGGACCCTACCCAATAGCTCAATTTGCAAGAAGCCACCAGTGCAGAGAATAGGTTCTGGCAGCTTGAAGTTCTGCAGGTGATTTTCCTGCTTGCAGAAAAGTGGAATCAACAGATTAACTATACCACTATAACCATTGGAGCATTTTAGCTTCATAAGGAAAAAATAAGAAGGCTAGAAAAACATCACACGAAAAAATTAGTCTACATTTAGCTAAATGCTAAAGAAGAATTCTAAGGCAGAGAATAAATAAACAATGGTCAATAAATAAAAAATGCATCACTATTCACTCTATCTCTTCAGCTTGATATGGAAATGATTTTCAAGATGCTCTGTACTCGCCAATGTTCAACTTATAAAGTCAAGATTTTGTAATGTAAAATTGTAGACCATCTGTTGAAAGATGCTACAATTTTTGGATGAAAGTTTTTGTACTAGAAAAACATTTCATATTGCAATAAATATCACACAAGGCATGGATTATCTACCAAGTTCTATGCTGTACAAAAACTCACCTGAGACATTGGAAAATCTTGTGAAGTGTATGTCCATATGAACTTCTCATTGGCATGTTGCTGAAGTGGCAGTTGCCTAAGATCCTTGTCTATATCAGCTGGAAATTTGGGTTGACCGATTCGGAATCGGACAGATTTTGAGGAGTATATTGGATGACCAGGCTGAAAATAGGCTGGATATGAAAAAAGACGTCTTGCAATCAATAATTCAAATGGAGCAGCATTTCATTATCTAAAAAATAATTGTATAAATTCAAAGTTACAAACCAGCAACCTTGGAAAGGTTGTATGCTGATCTCAGTAATAACACAGAAATCAGCTCTGAGTTTGTAGATTAGTGTTTCAGGCACTTCAGGATTACTCTGACCTTTACTTGACCAGTAAGAGCCTCTTCGTAAAATTTGGTCCCTTGGATCTAGAGTATTCCTAATGCTTTCTTCAGGATAATTATCAGTGCTAGAAGCACTAACTGCATGTGCCAAACAATTAATTACTTTAATTGCCGTAAGAGCTTTAAACAAGGAAGCATAGACCATGTGCTCCCTGTCAAGAGCTTCCCATTGCATAGAATTGCTGGATCCAACATCCAATGATTTTTTTATTTTTGCCGCTTAGTTCAGCTACAAAGGCAACGTTAGCAAGCTGGGGAAATATTCTCAGGCACAACTGCTTACAAAGTCCATTTGCAATCACTGCATAGCGACAAACATCGTCATAAAATCTTTAGAGTATTTACTTCTCTTTTAAGTAACGAAACCATGAAAAGAAAACCCAGAGGGCACTCCATCACCTATAGTTGAAATGGATTAACATATTCAGAACCTTCAAAAAATCAATATACATTGTTGTTTCCATCAGTAAAATTTCACTGAACAGAAGGTTAACAAAGAAATATTACTGAAAATTCTCTGATGCCAGTAAAGTTAAGAACATAGGTAACGCGTGCACCATGTTAACCTACTCCAAGGAGAATCATCCCGTAAAGGGATATATATACAACAACACTGGGGAAAAAATGACAACCAATATTAAGATGCGGCACCTGCCTACTAAAAATTGTTTCTTCTTTTTTCCGTTTCAATATGCATAGCTCGTGAGTTGGCAACTTGGGCCTGAACAAGGCTGTTTGATGGTTATTACGCTAAATATGAAGGATTGGGCTTCCTCTTAACTTGATTTTGGTACAGCAAATATATAATTGTTGACGAGGGTATCAAGGCAAGTCCGGGGTTTACAAGAGTATCATGGCAAGTCTGGAGAGCAAACCTAAGACCAAGTGGATGACCAAGAAGAAGCAGAAGCAAAAAAATAATGGGAAACGACATAATTGTGCTCAATACATAGAAGATAAAATCCCCACACAGTTATTTAAACTAATCTTGAATAAGACTAAGATAGAGAACTTTTGAGCAACACAAAGTATAATTAAAAAGAAGTTCTCATTATGTATGCTTAGTTGAAACTCTAACAAGAAATCCCCCCGACCCCCACTTCCCTTCTTTCTTCGCAGACACTATCTTTCTCCCTCTCGTACTCATATCCACATACAACTGGGCTGGTGGATCACAAATTTGAGAACTGAGAACTGGACTTGAAAAAAAAAATTGACAAAGTGAACCTTGTAAAACTCAAAGTATGCTTCAATTGAAGGTCACATTCAAGTAAGCCCATGCATGCTTTGGCTGAAACTCTCAACCCCCCCTTTTATTTTTTTCTCTCTCTTTAACTCAATATAAAAATTGCCCACCACTCACAGTATAAAAATTGGTACTACCTCCATCAACTTTAGGTTACCCTCTTTCAGTTTTGGGATGTCCCAAATTAAGTAAATTTTATCATTATTTGTTCAATTTTGACGATGTTACCCTCATGTTTGAAATTTAAAAAAAAATTAAGTTCAAAACTACGGACCCTATTCATACACCAATACCTTTTCTAGAGGAAGTAAAATAAAAGTTTTCGTCTGGTCAAAAATGTCATTTGTCATAATTCAAAACTATGTGCCAAGCAAAAAGGTTACACTTATGAACCGAGTCGAGCCGAGTATTGAATTGCTCAGATTTGGTTCACAAAATTTATCGAGTATAAAATAAGGTTTGATCGAGACTCGTTTAGCTATCGAGTCGAGCACGATTTCGAATCGAGTCCGGACAATTTGAACTTTTCAAATGAATATGATCCGAGTATAAATATAAAATCACAATTTAAGAAGGTTCGAGTATTTTATTGAACTTTAAAATTTGATCATATTTGAATCATTTATATTTCGAGTCAAGCTCGAATCGAACTTTTAGTCGAGCAAATACGAATCGAACCCAAACTGTTTACTCATTTTACAACCTTAGTGGGGGAGTCTTGTCATTTTGGTGCCGCCTATCTAAACCTAAGTCTCGATACTAGGTGGGTTACGTGGGTATATTTGTTACAAATAATGAATGTAAAAATTCGCAAGCACAACAATCACAAGATTAAAATAGGTAGTATACCCTTTATGTGTATACACACATTTACTTTTCATCTAAGATCAGATAATTAAATGAAACCAAAAATAGTAAATAACAACGAAAATATGTAGATGAAGCTGGCATAATAAGTGTCAAAGGAGCTCATATAAACAGCTAACTTTGCTAATTTCATACCCTACCAACTAAGGATGCTATCAGACTTTTGACTATGGTCAAAATTATTTACCGTCCTGTATATCTTGCATTTATCCCGGTTTGATATCTGAATAGGTTACCAAACCCTCTATAAAAGTAAACATAATTAGAGAGTAACAATTTCTTATCAAATTCATTTTCCTGGTTTGGTATCAGAATCAAGATTCCATCACTGATAGTTTCTTCCTTCAAAATTATTTAAAAGTAGGAATACAATGGTAACATATGGAGGCTTTTCAATGAATCTCATTTTGTCTGAAATCTTCAAAAGATTTTTAAAGGTAGAAGGGTTTGTTATTTCGAACAAAAGTTTAGTTCTATCATGACACAATTATTCATTGTGCTTAACACCAAATTCCTTATAAGAACCAATATGACTGGAATTTAATCATGTTACAATCAAATTAACTAACCCTTTGTGCTATCAATAATCAAATGTAGAATGGCTTGTTATTTTGAACAAAAGTTCAATCCTATCTGAATCCCATTTTTTTCTAGATGTCTATTCTGTGTCTGACAACTTATCCAGAAGGATTAGACACAATCATATAAGTATATAATTAAGAATTATACACAACCATAGAAAAGAAAATCTTCAACAGCGGTTCAACCATTCAAACAAACTCACACTAATGAAATAAGTTGAAATCATGGAACGCGTAATTAAGCTGCCACAATAAAATAAAAAGACTGCAACTTTAGTCTGTAACATTACTCACAAGAATCGCGCCAAAGACGTGATACGGAACTTGCTCGAATAAGATCAGCTGAATCATCCAAGCATGTCAGAATTTTCAATGCCACATCGGTTTCGAGCAATTGCAAGAAATCAAAATGATCCGCCATTTGAAAGAGACCAGCCAAACTTCTGATCAAAACTTCACAATTTATTCAAATCGTCTAACCTGATTCACAATGTAATTCAAAATTAAACCATTTAATGACCACCTTAAGAGCGTATTCGTATCATGGACTTAAGAGCGTATTCATATCATGGAAAAACAGGAAAGAAAAGTGAATGAGATGACTTCAATTGAGAAAACGACAAGAAATGCACACCAAAAAAACAAAAATGAGGCAACTTCTGATTTTATTTCTCTTTTTTCCATCCAAGCCAGCCACGGTGTAAGATATGGGGCATAGTCCAAGTACCCACAGTGTTAACAGAATAGCTTGGAGGAAAAAAAGAACCTTCGAGCCAAAAAGGATATTACACCTATACATCAAATAAACTAGAAACACCACGAGCCCCAAAAAATACACATTAAGCTCCTTGCACAACCTACTTCAAGAAGTGCATAAAATATATAACAGACCATGAATATACCTACTTTTTACCCCCCCAAAAAAAAAAAATAGCAAACAAAAAAGGGAATATAGACAATTGACCTCTCCTAATCCCTAAAAGAGCCATTATTTCTCACCTCCACATGACCCACCAAAATTTTCCATATTCTTATAAGAAAATTTTCCTGGTCTGATAATAAATTGAATTAATTGAACTAATCACAAATTATAATTTTCTTTTAAATAAAGCAGGTAACCAAATTAAAGGATAATTTTTTACAGAAAACTGCACCACACCAGTTCAAATTACAGAATAGCCGACTAAACTTCAGAAAAACAAACAACGAATTCGAAACTGGAAGAGATTGGAACAAGGAAAATACAATTTTTCGGCAAACTGAATAAATTTAACATGCAATTGCGGATATATATAGTAAATGCAACTAAATATTCAATTTTGAAACAAAAATCGCATAGATAAAGAAATTTGAGGATGAAGATTTCACCTTTATTTCTGTTCGACACAAGTTAAGCTCCAGGCAAAACCCCATAAAAAGAAAATATTTATATATAGAGAGAGAGAATGAGATAGAAAGGGGGAGAGATGCCTTTTCGAAGTCCATATATATATAGGGAATTGTTAACTTCATAATATTTTTGTTATTTCTACAATAAAAGTATCGTTATATATATATAATGACGATAAAAATCGTCGTTATAGGATCTATAGCGATATTTTTGTTGTGCAAATAAGATTTTATGTCGCAAAGTGGATTTTATCTGGATTAACTGAATCATTTATTGGTTGGTTGTGGAGTTAAAAGGGCTTGTTCCTTTAAAATAATTTATAAGTTAAAATATAAATTAATTTATAAATTATTTTAATTTATAATTTATAAGTAAAATATTCGGTATCACTTTAATTTATAAGTCAAATATTAAGTTAAAATAAATTATAAAAGTATACGGTTCATAATGACTTATAAATTAAAACCAAATAAAAAATTACTAAAAAAACACATTAATTTAAGAGAGGTAAAATAAACATTATATTTGGTCAAACTATCTTATTTTAAAATAATTTATAAATTATTTTAAAATAAGTTACAAATACTTATATTTTTTTGACTTAAAACTCAACTTATAAATAAAAAAATAAATCATTCCCAAACAGGAGAATAGTAATAAATGTTGATCAACTTATAAGTTCTTTTCGAATAGGCTCTTAATCTCCGAATTAATCTCGATTAAGGTTCAACTCGGTCCGAGTTCGTCATTTTTATTGATACATGTATTTTATATTTATAAATTGGTAAGGATCAAGACCATTCTTCTTAAATAGCATTCCTCCTTAAATAACATTATTTTATTAAAACTACGTCGTTTTGGAGGGACGCGGTGGCATTTTTATAAATACGCGGTGGTATTGTATTTACAAAAATGTTATCGCGTCCCTCCAAAAAAACGACGTAGTTTTAATAAAAGAATGTTATTTAAGAAAAAATGCTATTTAAAAAACGCTTCTTGATCCTCAATTCCCATTATAAATATATCAATTTTTTCGTAAATATACATCTAGTTGTGATATATTTTATTGTATTATTTATTTTATCGTTAAATAATATTCGTGTCATTAAATTTACATTGAGAAAAACTTTAAATATTAGTGGAATTGGAATTCATAAATAATGTATGTGAATTAATAATACATCATTAAAAATGAATAACTAACCAAAGAATGATGTGATTTTTTTAAATGTTCATTAAATCTATATCAATATATATGTATATATATAATATATATATATATATATATATATATATATATTAAATGGACTCCATATTTAAAGATAATTTAAGAAAAGGCTATAATACATCATATGTAGAAAATTTGTACCTTTTACTTGAGAAATTTTGACGAAGCACCGCACATATATATTTATCATTAAATTATTGACATAAAATAAATCTCATACCATTAGTTACCTATAAGTTTATCATTGTTTTTTAAAATAACTTTTACAAATATGTAATTAAAAACTATTTAAACTTTCTTTTAATTTTATTTTATTGATAAAAAAATTAATTTAAAAATATTTCATCCCCATACAATCACAATTACTCATATATTTTAAGATTTGAAAATTTAATAAATTTTAGTTTAATTATTTGTAACAATATATATACATGGCTAAATTCACGCCTAATATTAATACAACAATCAAATATCATGATAGGATAATATTCCAAAATTTAATGATATTTAATTTTGGTAATACTTTTACATTTCTAAAACAATAAATAGTTATATAAAAAGTATACCAGGTTCTCACACTAATTAATAGAATGTGGGTCCCATATTCCCATAGCTAGAATTTTTGGAAGCAAAAACATTTTTTTTTTGAAATATTTTTTTTCTTTTTTTGCACTTTCTCATAATAAATATTATAATTTAAGTGTTATGATTAAATTAATTATTTTAAAATAAATAAATCTTAAAAATTATCAAGATATATGTCGAGGGACTATGATGATGATAGATTACGACTAATTTATTATTAATGTCAAGTTTCGTTATTTAAAATTTTTATAAAAATATTTTTATTTATTAATTTTAAAAATAATAGATTTGAGCATTAAAAGCAAACCAGAACGTTTGATAGGAGAGAGTATTATAAAATCAACTTTACATAAAATATAAGAAAATACATTGAAATTTATTTGTATTTTAAAATAATCGTCATCTTTCCATAAAATATTACTCTCCGTTTAAAAAATATATATATTTTACGTTATCCTTTTAATGACAGAGAGTGTACCTTTATATTATTTTTATTTTATATTAATATCGTGTTTTGTAATAAATTACACCCAATTACACCTAGCTATATATATTTATTAAGAATTTAGAGTTATAAGCAAAAAAATTTATACTCCTTCCGTTTGATTCGAAATATTTTTAATTTAAAATTGACATTATTCACTTAAATTTTAAAAATAATAAATATTATAATTAATAATATTTTATAAGTAGTTTATGATATTCATAATTGTATTAATATAAATTAAATAAAATTTTGAATCTAAAAATATTTAAAATAAATTTTTTAATAATCTTATAATTTAGAACATTGGAAGTAAATTTAATTAACAAAACTTTAATTTCCCAAATTACCTAAAATATAAAAGTGGTAGCAATCTTTGTTAAACGGGGATAGTATCAATTACGTACCAAAATTTGATACCACATCTATTTATGAATCTATGGAATATAATTCTATTTAAAGTAAAAAAGAAAAAAGAACGTTATTAAATAATTTAGACTCGATTTGTACTCGTTTGACTAAATATTTGATTCGAATTGGACTCAAAATATAAATAAATAATCTAAATACGAGTAAAATTTAAAATTCGATAATACTCAGATTATATTCGTTCTTTAAACTATTCAGGCTCGATTCAAGGTCGAACTACACTCGATAGTTAAACGAACTTTAATAAAAATTTATTTTATAAGTAATGAATTTTAAAAATTAAATCTATACAACGTAATACTTGACTCAATTTATTTACACTATTAATTACTATTATTAATATTATTACTATTAATCTATGCAACTTTATTTTATAGGCAATATTAATTACTATTAATATTATTACCTTGTTATTACAATCCTCCCTTTAATACGCTCTGTTTTTCCGGTATTCGAATTTAATTTTCACGAGGGAGAGCGTCGGCGCGTGTACTGAAATCGCGCGTCAATTATCCTCTCCTTCATCACCTCACCTGCCTTAAACCCCTCCCTATTACAGCATCAAAAAGTTGACTCGTCACCCCCTTCATATTCATTTCTCTCTCTCTCTTTCTCTCCGGGAATGTTTGGAAGTTAGAAAGAAATCTCTCTCTCACGCACAAAACAAACAGTGGGGGTGAAACTGGTGAGTGATCATCAATGGGTAATTCTAGCAATTTAGCGTATTTCCTTGCATTCAGGAAGAAGAAGATTAATCTGTATTATACGGCAATCACCACCATCCTCTGTTCTGTATTCTATTTCATCGGAATTTGGCAGCACGGCGGCGCCACCGACCTCCTCCCCACACTTCCATGCACCCAACTTCAAAACACCACCACCCAAGACGACCCAACACCGGCGGTACTCGATTTCGTATCCCACCACAGAGCGGAAGACCTACCACCAGTCTCGGCGGCGGCGGGTGTCAAACACTTCCCGCCCTGCGACCCCAAGTATAGCGAGTACACGCCGTGCGAGGACGTCGAGAGATCGCTGAAATTCGATAGGGAGAAATTGGTGTACAGAGAGAGGCACTGCCCGCAGAAGGACGAGTTGTTGAAGTGTAGAATTCCGGCACCGTTTGGGTATAAGACGTCGTTCCGATGGCCGGAGAGCCGTGACTCGGTTTGGTATGCTAATGTGCCACATAAGCATTTGACCGTGGAGAAGGCGGTTCAGAATTGGGTTCGGTTCGAGGGAGACCGATTCAGGTTCCCGGGAGGTGGGACCATGTTCCCTCATGGTGCTGATGCCTACATTGATGATATCGGAAAATTGATCAATCTCAAAGATGGCTCTATCCGTACTGCCATTGATACCGGTTGTGGGGTAAGTGTATATACAAGTTTGATGTATATATATATATATATATATATATATATATATTTATACAAGTGTAGGTGAAAACTAATTACCGGGTTATATTAAGCTTATTATTATTATTATGTTCTTGTTCCAAATCATTGACTGAGCTCCAACATCTGTCAAACAGTAATTATATTAAGGCATGTCGTGAAGCAAGGCCGGTAGGGTAGTTGAGCCGGATGGTTCAAAAAGTCTTTTTAATTCTGTTAGTTGGTTTTGAAATTATGGAGTTGTATGAAGAGTTGGTGACAGTATTACTGTAAATGGAGAATCCAGAATCCATGAAATTTCACATATTATCTCCTTAAACAAAAGAATCTTGAGTTCCATATGTTTGTTTAACCACTATACATAATATACCATGTTTCAAAGGCCAGAGGAATTAATCTTCTAGTCTATACACATTGTACATGCATATATTACCATTTGTGAAAACCCCACATTGTTCTGGACTCTGAGTAGACATTGTTGGAATTGTCAAAGAGACACTTATTTGATGGTGGTCCATAGCTCCAATTTGTTAATGTCTGATATATCAAAGTGAAAGATAGATAGTGAAATTTCGTGCATAAACTTCTTACCTTACAAATTATATATATATATATATATATATATATATATTTCTTGCATAAACTTCTAACCTTTCAAATTCTAATTACATTGCAGTCAAATACGAAATCTTTATGTATACACACATATAACAAATCACTTTTTTCAATCCTTACTCTCTAAATGGAGCCTAATAGATACTAAATACTTTTATTTGTGATGGAAAATAATAGTAGAGAAAAAGATGCCACCTTTGTTCATAAATGAGGGTCCCGTTGACTTTTCCACGCATAGGTCATGCAAGGCACACATTTGGATGCAATACTTTTGGATGATTTTTTTTTTCAATTATAAATTTTAATACTAAAATTGGTGTTGAGAAAAAAAATCATGTTTAGTGGGTTCTAAGCTAGAAACCTTAATATGCATGCATTTTCGGACGTATGATATAAACATAATGAGTGTGTGTTAACTTGGCCATGAACAATGCAGGTTGCAAGCTTGGGAGCTTACCTTCTGTCAAGGAACATATTAACTGTATCATTTGCACCAAGAGACACCCATGAAGCACAAGTGCAGTTTGCCCTTGAACGCGGTGTTCCTGCTTTGATGGGCGTTTTGGCATCCATTAGGCTGCCTTACCCATCAAGAGCTTTCGACATGGCTCACTGTTCTCGGTGTCTCATTCCTTGGGGCCAATATGGTATTCCATTTCTTATCCACTTTGGTACACTTTTTTCCTTGGATGCCTTGCGAGAAAAATTAAGTTTCAATTGTTTGCGAATTTTGGGATGTTATTTGAGCAGATGGGCTTTACTTAATTGAAGTTGATCGAGTTTTAAGACCCGGCGGATATTGGATTATCTCTGGACCACCTATAAATTGGGAGAGTCATTGGAAAGGTTGGAATAGAAAACCTGAAGATCTCAAAGCAGAACAAAATGTAATCGAGACCATGGCAAGAAGTCTTTGTTGGAAGAAATTGGTGCAAAAGCAGGACCTTGCCATTTGGCAGAAACCCACTAATCACATTCACTGTAAACGCAATCGGAAGGTATTTAAGAAACCGCGCTTTTGCGGAGCACAAGATTCAGACAAGGCTTGGTAATGTTGATTTATTACTACTAGCATTATTTCTTTGTTGTTTTATGCATCTCAATTCTCTCATCAACTTGAAATGTGCCAACTAAATATAAAGGACACCGCTAGAACTCTAGAACTATTGCTATGGAGTATAATGCAACTGTGAATATCAACAAAAGTTATCTAGCCTTAGTTAAGAGATTCTATGAGATTTTTGTTACTCTATGTTCCCCATTATAAGTAATCTTTTTTGGCTAGCATTCATGATTTAATTCAAAAAACGAAAAAAATTTGGGGAATTCTTCGATGTAGTAGAACACTTTGATTCTCAGTCATTTTGAAACCAATTTGATTATAAAGGGTGCTTACTGCTAGAAATTACTCATATGAAATTTCTTATTATTTATTTTATCAAGCATGGTTATGACTGATCCATTGAGCCTCCTCAAATAGTTGAAGTTCACTTTAGATATGATACCAAAACCAATTGATTGATAAAGAAACCTGCCATCAGAATCAATTTTTTCCTAGTGTTGCTTTCGTAATGAATATTGGTTGAGCCTAACTTTTTTTTCCCTTACACCACTTTCTCGGACTTTCCTTTTAACATATTCTTCTTTATTTGATTCTTGAGAATAAGCCCTTCAGCATTGCATATCGATAAGAAAACAGAAGAAAAGGAAATAAACGGTTCCTCATATATTGTTTGGTGCATTGCGTAATTCTCATTTGCAGGTACACTAAATTGGAGACTTGTTTGACTCCCCTGCCGGAGGTGCATGATATTAAAGAAATTGCAGGCGGGCAGCTAGCAAAGTGGCCGCAAAGATTGAATGCAGTGCCTCCAAGGATTATAACTGGTAGCGTAGAGGGAATTACGGAAGAAATATTTAGAAAAGATACAGAATTATGGAAGAAGAGACTGTCACACTACAAGGCTTTGGACTATCAGCTTGCAGAGCCAGGAAGGTACCGTAACTTGCTTGATATGAATTCTTACTTGGGAGGATTTGCAGCTGCACTTGTTAACGACCCTGTGTGGGTTATGAACATTGTCCCTATCGAGGCTCAAGTCAACACCCTTGGAGTCGTTTATGAGCGTGGATTGATCGGAACTTATCAGAACTGGTATGCCTCATTTCTTCAATTAGGAACATCACATAACTTTTCAGCTCGAGTTTAGTAACTTTTTTTTGTCAATGATCATTCTACTGCTTTCGAGTTTCAAGTTTTTCACTAGCATAATATAAAGACTTCCAAATTTCCTTTCAAACTGAAAATTTAATAGATTAAAAAGGGGAGTAGGAATTTGGACATGCATTATTAGTATTTAATCTTCTAGTTCATTATGCTCTACAAAGCTGGCCTAAATTTGTAAAAAATGCACAATCAGTGTCTATTTCATATTACCAAAGCGCACAATGTTCTGAGCATTATGGAGAAACAAAATTGTTAGAGCAGACCAGTATGCATTACATTTATCAAATGCAACCTTTTTTCATATATATTTTAGTTGATTCTGTTTTTTCTTTCTACTTTTTGTTACTGTCCTATTGAGATTACTCCATAAAATTGGCTAAATTTCTCCCTACTTACCAATAATCCATTTTCTTTTAGGTGTGAAGCCATGTCTACATACCCAAGAACATACGATTTCATTCACGCGGATTCCATTTTTAGTCTCTACAAAGACAGGTACCATTTTACAACATTATTTCATGGACTTTAAGAAAAGGCGACTAAAATCATAAAATTCCCTTGGCACTAATTATAACTTGTTCAACAGATGTGAGCTTGAAGATATTCTGTTGGAAATGGATAGAATTTTACGGCCACAAGGCAGCGTGATCATACGAGACGATGTCGATGTTCTGTTGAATGTCAAGAGCATTGCAGATGGAATTCAATGGGAAAGCAAACTGGTTGATCATGAAGGTGGCCCTCATGTAAGAGAAAAGCTCCTTATTGCTACAAAGCAATACTGGACTGCTCCTGCATCTACTGATCAAGATCAAGAAGGCCTAAAAACAAATTCCTAGTGCTTGTTTTTTTTCCCTGATTTTTGTTTGCAATTTTTCATTTATATTTGTTGTCGATAATTTCTTAAACTATAGCCTCATTCGAATATAACAATTTCATAACGAGGGAATTAATTGATTTTTTCTTTAAATGTTATGTTTATTATGTAAAGAACCTGTTTTAAAGGGGTTTTGATGCTGAAATACATAATGTGGCTTTACCAAAATTTTAAAGTTGAGAATTTTTTAAGTTGTATGAATAAATCAAAGTGACAGACATGAATGCATGGTTCTTTCTCTCTTTCATCCATTATTCTCTTTCTTCTCTTCTCTTCTCTTCTCTATATATATTCAGTAGCGGTTCATAATTAAAGTGTACTTATGGTCCATGAGGGTGAAAATGAACTGGATTGTATAAAATAAGGTTTGATTGATGCTACTGAGTCGACGATATCGAATCATAATAAATAAATTACAATTTAAGAAGTTTCGAGTAATTTATCGAACTTTAAAATTTGATTTGACTCATTTATATTTCGAGTGGAACTTTTAGTAGAACAAGTACATATTTTAATATTTAGTTATCAACAATAATAACTTACTAGATTAATTATCTGTCAATATTTCAATTTATCCATCAATAACATTAGTTATCATTCATTCAAAACCATTAAGATCCTAACCTCCAAACATTTATTGACGATAGGAGCAACAACAAAAAAACACTTGCACATATATCCTACCACCTATAGTTCATACAATTTTTTTTTCAATTAATAATTATCCAAATAAAAGCCATAAAACTTAACTTTTGTGTTATTTTAGTTTACTCTAATATCCCAATATAAAAGCAACTGTTCCATGCCATTCAAGAGTGGAGTGAATAGAAATGGTGGAGACCATACTTATATTGCCATTGGACACCACATACATGAGCTTAGAAATTATAGAGTAATTATATAGTAATTCATCATAATTCAAATTTTACTATTAGAAAAAAAAATTAAACAAGTCAAGACAAGGCTTAGAAAAAATAAATCATGAACTAAAATGTTTACAATTGAAAGTCAAAAATAGCTAATATTTTTTCATATTTCATTCATGCACATTTGTAATTTTATTTAGGCCCAAACAAGTAAAGCCCAGCACAATCCACAACCAATGCAATGCTATTTTTGGGCCTAATCAGGCTTTAAAAAACGACGTCGTTCAAAAGTTGAAATCCCAACACATTGTAGTTTTCTCTCTACTACTCTCTTTCACTATAGGGCTCTGTAAATCTGTAAAATAAAGAGCGAGCGAGAAAGAAGAAGAAGAAGAAGACCAACTATGGAAGCTGAGGACGAAGTTTCGGGACAAATGATTGACGAGATCTACGCCAACGGTGAAGACGAAACGCAGCGCCATAGAGCTGTCATCAGCGGCGAGCAGCTCGATATCGAGGCATACGCTGCGCTTTACTCCGGCAGAACTAAAATATCTAGGTTAATATTCATTGCGCAAGAATGCGTCAACGTTTCTATGCAATTAGAGGCACTTCGAATGGCGTTCGACGAGATTAAAAAGGGGGAAAACACCCAGTTGTTTAGGGAAGTTGTTCAGAAGATCGATGGCCGATTGGGTCCAAATTATGGACCCGACGAAACTTGGACTGATTCCGTGGACAGACGGGCCGATCAGAGGAAAGAGAAGCTTGAGAATGAACTCAATGCATATCGGGTATGCTTTATTGATTGATTGTTATGTGTAGGGTTATTATAGGGGTTTTTGGAGTTGAATAATTTGGATTGTTTATTGATAATAAATTTCCTTTAATTAATGGAGTGATATGGGATTTATCTTCAACGGGTTCAACTTCCTGTCAGTTTTTTTCCCTTCAGTGTGTGTATTTTTAATTGATTCATATGTATTTATTTGGATTTTATGTATTTTTATATATTAGTGAGGAGCTTCAGCCGTTCAGTTTATTTTTGGCCAAGTTGTATTTTTGGCTTAATTAATTTAAGGATTTCATTACTTTTTCGTTTTTGGTAGGAAAGTTGCCAAGGACTATAAATATGTTATTATACAATTTTGGATTATCAACGTTTTGACAATTATTATTGATTTTATCAATTGTTCTATTTGTGAGTTTGTTATCTTTCTTGTGGATTTAAGGGTCATCACATTTGTGTTCCTATTTTAACTGGCATCGGCGTTTATACCAATTGACGCGGCAGAGTATGGTTATATTCACCAAGAATGTGTTAGTTACTTGGTTTATGGTGTGCTTGATTATGTATTTAGAACTGAATGTGTTAGTTACGCGGCAGAGTATGGTTTATGATCGATGAGTTTGTAGTCTCTTATTTACTCTTCTGACTTGTGCTCCTTTTGTCCAGACAAATTTGATTAAAGAAAGCATAAGGATGGGATACAATGATTTTGGAGATTTTTACTATGCTCATGGAGCACTTGGAGATGCATTCAAGAACTATGTCCGTACTCGTGACTATTGCACAACATCAAAGCACATAACTCATATGTGTTTAAATGCAATTCTTGTCAGCATTGAGATGGGTCAGTTCAATCATGTTACAAGCTATGTCAGCAAAGCAGAGCAAAACCAAGAATCCTTAGAGCCTATAACAGTTGCAAAACTACGTTGTGCTGCTGGATTGGCTCACCTGGAGGCTAAAAAGTACAAGCTTGCTGCACGGAAGGTTTGTCATCTTTTGTTATCCTCTTTTACCCGATTGATGCTGTAATGATATATTAATTCTTTATCTGGTTCGATAAAAGAAGAAAAGAAAAAGTCGCTTCTCATTAGGGCTGTCAATGGTCTGGACCTTAGTCGGACTAGGGGTAGCCTAGCCCAACCTATATAATAATTAGAAATGTAGAAAACCCAAGTCCACCCCACGGCCCATGAAAATCTCACCCACCTTAAGGATTTGAGTTGTGCTCAGAGAGTAAGAAAGTGTGTTATCCACAGAATAAAAAACAGATAAAACGTGTTGATATTTAAGCAATCTGGCTTTTAATTTTTAAACGCAAACCCAAATAAGAACAATAACAATATAATTCTTAAATTCAAGAACAATCTGAAGATAAAAGATATTAAAAATTATTCAAAATTCATTCAATACTTATCAGAACTTTATACACTTTTGATCTTAGAAGTTCTGTAATTTGTTTTTATTACTTTATTTAATATACTAATTAGTATTTAGTACTTATCAACAAATACTTGGTTTCCTTGTAAGTTTAAAACTACTTTATGGAATTATAGTTGTTATAAATTTCTTAGAGATCATTATATCTAGTACCTTGGATTGTTCTTTTCACTATGTGTGTCAGTGTGTGTGTGTATGTGGGTGCGTGTGTGCGTGTGTATATATATAACATTTAGAAGTATAGTAAAGTCTTAGCCTATTTGGTTGGGCTCACATTTACCCAAGAACAGCCCATCAATATATACGGGCCTAATTTTGACCTAAATCAAATTTTAACTGTAAAATACATGCATTTGCATGCTAATCTGATACATCCTGTTCATTAAGCCATTTAATTTTGGGCAGGCCAGGCTTCGGGCCTGCCCACATAAATTGACAGCTCTAGTTATCTTGCACAGCTCAAACGCTGTATTTGAGCTCATATTGTGGCCATGGTTCACATCTTTATAGATTTTGGAAAATCTAATAGATTTGTACAATCGTAAGATCGTAGAATTATAGTGATTTCACTGATTTCTATTCACATCCTTGGAACACAAATTCTATGCAAATTTCAAATCGGAACTTCTATCACTCCTCTGTGTCTCCCCCTCCCTCCCTCCCTCCCTCCCACTTCTCTCTCCCTGTCTGCTTTTTCTCCCTCCACCTTTCTCTCTCTGGCCCTCTCTCTCACCTTTGCTCTCTCATATTACAAAGGAGAACTTTTTGTCACCTCTCTCTTACTCTGACGTTTCCTGTATTGTTTGTGTGAAAGGTTTGGTAAATAGTCATGATTTAGTCAAAATTATATTATGAAATCCCTCAATAGCGTAAAGATTTCTCTGGTAAGGTAAAATTCCCTTTTGGGAAGTTTCATCTATTTTCATAAACAGATATACTTAAGTAGAATAATGAACCATAAGGTTTTTCACTTTTGGATATTTGTAGTTTGTGCTCCCCAATTCTTCAAAGTTGTAAAGTTGGTATTTAATATCTTCCCCCAGTTAAGAAAAGACAAGTCATTCCTGGAACGACAATACTTGAAGAAAAGAGGAGATCCCTCATTGAAAGACAGGTATAGAGCAGTAGAATTATTAGTTCCCTCATAAAATGAGAGGGAGCAAAATATTTTTTTAGTAGTTTCTACAAGTTCAATTGAGATTACCAAGTTTCGCTCAATGGGTAGATGTCTTTTCACTTGTCACAAAAAAGGAAAAAAATTGGAAAATAGTTGGACATATTGTCAACATTAATCCATTTGCTTTTATTTTCTCTAGATTAGATATATTGTTGACATAATCTGACCCAGAATTCATTAAAGTAAAGTTTCAAATGATACAATTTCCTGACCAAAAAAGATAGGCACACATACCAAGCAACTCATCCAAGTAGACATGATCTTTATAAAGTTTGCAGTTGGGCCAAATAAAACTCCAGGATGTTCAGTAATTAGTTTCTTCTCTTTCATGGTTTATGGGATAGGTGCTTCATTGTATCACTCTACTAAGCCAGGGTGGCTTTCTCTGATGTTCTGCATTATTGCTGACCTCCCCTCCATCAATTTCTTATTTTTTGTTGCTTTGTCTTCGTGTTCAGTCCTCCCTGCTGTGGGAAATCAACCTCAGTTCAGCCAGTTTGATACAGTGGCTAAAGTTACTTGATATATTTGAATACTAAAGTTATTTGATATATTCAAAATGTGAAATCACAACTTTTTACTTTTTTTTTTTTGGGGGGGAGGGGGGGGGTGAGTAGGCATGTTTTCTGTTGTTATGGCTGATTTATTGACATATAAGGCCATGGGTTTGTATGCAGTTCTTGGAAACAAATCCTGAGCTGGGGAACAACTACTCGGAAGTCATAGCATCTCAAGATGTTGCTACATATGGTGGACTATGTGCACTTGCAAGTTTTGACCGAGCAGAACTGAAGGCAATTATAATATGTTTTCCGTATGATTTTTTTTTCTTCTACTTGTGTTCTAATTCAAAAGCTTAAGATCATATCCTAAATGAATAATACTCTTTTGCAGAGCAAAGTTATAGACAATATCAATTTTCGGAATTTCTTAGAGTTGGTACCTGAAGTTAGGGAACTAATTCATGATTTCTATTCAAGGTAATTTAATTTACTTGTTTTCTTCTTTAGATATCTAAGTCAACTTAGTCTTACATGTGTCCCCTAGTTTCATGAGCAACCTACAAAAAGCATGGATGCATTGCTTATTTGCTTCTTGTATCATTTGATGAATATGGTATTACCTGTAGTTTTTTTGCTAAATTTGGACTAAGCAAGTGTAATAGGAATTGTTTTTGGAAGGGATGAAAAGTAACTACTTAACTTATAATTTCATTACTAATAATACTATCATTATCACAATTCTTTGATAAGTTTAACCGTGATTACATTATGACTGAACACAGGTGATGCTAGTGAGTGATGGATTAATTATACACACACACACACATATATCATCATCACACCTCAGGTATGTAAGTAGGGAATATCTTCAAGAACAAACAAGACATGTCACTAAGGAACATGAATTAATAATGCTTTATATGCCCCTTGCTCCATAGCTGCCTTGCCTCTTTTTATATTTTTTTCGAACAAACAGCATCGATTTAGAAATCAATTTCAAATAGGAATATCAGTACTTTAAGATTGATCCAAGTGCCTGCTTGAAGACATTTATTTGTATTATGATTCTGAGAATTTTAAATTGCATTCTTGGTCTGAGCCTCTGACCAGCTTCATATTCCCCACCTTAATTCAATATTAAAATACATCTATCATGGTTACTCTATAGGACCTATTCTTTGATGTGGCCATATAAATAGATAAAAGTGCTTGATTTGCTTTTGTTATCTATGATGACTAAATGTTTTCTTGTATTTCTCCTATTTTACATACAATATGCTGTGAGATTAAGTTTCTTTTACCCTTGTCCCCAAATTTGTGAAGTTCCCTAATTCGCAATGGCTTCATTAATGATTATCCCTTTAATGATGTTGATATAGAATGCACTTTAAATCACTCCTTTCTTGTCAACTGATAAATTATCACCTCAAGCTTCGACTTGGATGAATTTATTTCTCTTATGTTGTTGGACCTGTGCATTAAATTGGTTGTAATTGCCTAAGTCTTTATTGTCATTGCCAATAGAATCAAGATGTATCTAAAATGGAGCAGGCTTCCATATATTTCTTGTCATCTCATTCATGATTACATGATAATAATCATTAACTTTGTAGTTTAAATTGAATAGATTTTGTTTTAGCGCATCTCTTATAGTTTTAGCATGAACTCGGTATATTTGGTCTCCAAAAATAAAATTAAAAAAAAACTTTATCAGGAGACATCACACTTTCTTGTTATCTCAAGTAATATCCCGCTGCAAAATTTGAATCTTCACATGAAATCTTCTTACCTGGATTGCAGCCACTATGCTTCATGTTTGGACTACCTTGGAAGTCTAAAAGCAAACCTGTTGCTTGACATCCATTTGCATGACCATGTGGAGACACTGTATGATCAAATTCGTAGCAAAGCCCTAATCCAGTATACTCACCCATTTGTGTCTGTTGATCTGCACATGATGGCCAACGCTTTCAAAACGAGTGTGGCAGGGCTGGAGAAAGAACTTGAAGCTCTGATAACTGACAACCAAATACAGGTATTCTTTGGACATTTAACTTAACCCCCTTATCCCTCCTTTCTGTTTCGGTTTATGTAACCTGTAATTTGGCTTGGTAGATAAAAGGGCTCACATTGATCTGAAGATGCATTGACCTTCTTGGTCAACTTACATTGAACATTTGCAGTTATTGGCACAATTAATAATCACAGTTGTCGAATGCTTTTATTAATCATTCATTGCATTTCCTGCAGGCCCGTATCGATTCACACAACAAAGTCCTGTATGCACGACATGCGGATCAGAGGAATGCCACTTTTCAGCGGGTACTGCAGACTGGCAGTGAATTTGATCGCAATGTTAGGTCCATGCTGCTGAGAGCAAATCTTATCAAGCACGACTTCTACACTAGGCAGCAATCAAAGAAACTTCAAAATTTTTTATGAGGGAAATCAAGAACATATGATGGTTAATATACACTTGGCTTTGAACATTTGTTGATTGGTTTCCTGGGGGTTGAATCATGTCTAATGCTTACAATAATCAATAGTAATAATGTTGGTGTTCATAAATTCAGAGTGATTGTTGTTCTTTATACTTGTATATTATTCCTTGCCCCTTTACATTGTTTATTTGTTGCTGCTACAAACAGGAGGAGGGGTACACCTCATATTGCCTTGGTTAATTGAAAAACAGAAAAGATTTGCGTTTCAACTAAAAGTTGTCGACATTAATTTAGATACCATGTCCTTATGTCTTTTATGGACTATGTTATGGTTGTCGACATTTGTTACAAAATATAAATATTATTTTTAAAATTTTTAATGAATTTACATTTGAAAATAATTTATATCAATTTTTAAATATTAAAATTTATCTCATATCTTAAAACCAAGTATGAATATATGATTTTAAAAAATAATTGTTTTCTTCTTGATTTTAGAATTATATCTAGTACATATTATTATTAGGGTAGCCAACTAGACTTATTTTAAAATAAATACATGTATAATATGTATATACTAATAATTAACTGGCATTATTTCTGTACAAATCAATTAAAATGAATTGAACCGTTATTATGTGTATATATATGTATTCCCTACTAATATCCAAATGAAAACTCACATGACCATTTTATACACATGTATATATACACGGTAAGGATCAATAGTATTATTTTAAAATAGCATTTTATCTTAAATAGCATTTTTTTATTAAAATGATGTAGTTTTGGAGGGACGCGGTGATATTTTTATAAATATAATGTCACCGCGTATTTATAAAAATATCACCGCGTTCCTTCAAAACTACGTCGTTTTGATAAAAGAATACTATTTAAGGCGGAATGCTATTTAAGAAGTTGATACTTACCGTATATATGTATATGCGTATGTATATAATCTTCATCCCTCACTTCACTGTATTTCCCTTCTGAATTACTCCATTTACTACTACTGGAACAAGAAGAAGAACACCGGAAGCAGCTTTGCAAAATCTCAGATCTCCAATCTTCCACCTTTCTCGCTTCTCTCACACTCCTAATTACTCCATTCCTTCTGAAAACCCTAACCACATACAAAAAAACAAACACACACTCCATTATATGTATATGATCAGATCTTGAATTAATTGCATAGCAAAAGGATGGGCCACCTAAACCTTCCGGCATCGAAGCGCAACGCGCGGCAGTGGCGCCTCCTCGACCTCGTTTCCGCGGGGTTTTTCGTCGCGGTCATTATCTTCTTCCTGTTAGTCTTCACTCCACTCGGGGACTCTCTCGCCGCCTCCGGCCGGCAGTCCCTGCTCAGCTCCAGTGCTGATCCAAAGCAGCGCCACCGTCTAATTGCCCTAGTGGAGGCCGGACAACAGCCGAGTATTGAGTCGTGTCCGGCAGATGCGGTGGATCACATGCCTTGTGAGGATCCTAGGCGGAACAGTCAGCTCAGTAGAGAAATGAATTATTATAGGGAGCGGCATTGTCCGTTACCGGAGGAAACTTCGTTGTGTTTGATTCCGCCACCGCAAGGGTACCGTGTTTCCGTCCAGTGGCCGGAGAGCTTGCACAAGGTTCTCTTTCTCTCTATCTGATTTGAATAGATTTCTCCTTTGACGTTAAAATTCAGCTACTTTACTGATTAATTTTTTTGAATTGTAATCACAATGTGACAAGCACATTGTAAAAAAAATGAAAAATAAAACTTGATTGATGCTTAATTATAATTTGGAGACTTTGGTTTGAAGTTCAATTTGAAAGTGAATGCTTTGTTAGCATATCTAGCTTGTTATATTTGCAATTATATTTTCTTTGATAATTCTAGTATTTTCCTTGCACCCTTTTAGGCAAAAGATTCCCTTTTGCTGGCCTTTCCAAGATTTCTGTTGTAAATTTGATCCAATATTTGTATCAATACTGACATGTGATTGTGGTTGTGCCAGTATAATATTGACACCCTCACTTCAGGATTGTGGTACTTTTAATAGTTTTCTTGATTTCTTTTTATCATCATCGTCTTTCACTAGATGAAATTTTTCTCCGAAGCTTTTCCATCTGTATTCCAAGCTATTTTATGTTGGTTTAAACTCTGTCTGTTTGGGGACTTAGGATGGTGAAGAATATAGATTGATCTGGTTAATGGTTCAAGTTTAGCTTTTAATGGTATATGCTTAATTTTATCTGCTTTATAAACCCACCTCTTTAGTGAGAAGACATCTTCTAAAATAAGAAAGACCAATAATTTTTCATAAAAGAAGAATTTTAGTAGAAACATTAGAGAATAAAGAAAGATGAAAAAGAAATCCAGCTAGAAGGCATAATTTATTCTGAGGATTTCCTACTAGCTGATTTTTTTCTCTACCCAAATCAATTTGTTGGTTGATAGTTTGATCAGTCAACTAAACCTAGTGAAACAATTCGGTGTAAGCAGTAAACAAGAGGCATTCTTTTCTGTTGAGGCAAGACAACATTATGGAAGGTCTTCTGTAGTAAAATTTCATCAACCATGTTTTATAATACCATAAGTCCATAACATATACAAAAATGATACTTCTGCACACATCCTGATGTCTAGGCACATTTTTCCATGTGTCCATCCAGGAAATATTCAGTGATGAAAAGACTTTTAATGTTGTTTATGAAAATTAATAGTTATTAACTTATAATAAATACACATTTTTTCCTGCAGATATGGCACGAGAACATGCCATACAATAAATTAGCTGACAGGAAAGGCCATCAGGGTTGGATGAAAAAGGAAGGGCCATACTTCATCTTTCCTGGCGGAGGCACAATGTTTCCAGACGGAGCGGTTCAATATATTGACAAACTTAAACAGTATATTCCTATTGCTGGTGGAGTTTTGAGAACAGCTCTTGATATGGGGTGTGGGGTAGGAACCTTGTCCCATGTAGTTCAGGTTTTGATAATACTTGTAGCTTTTTGAAGGCTATATAGTTCATTTCCTTTGCAGGTTGCTAGTTTTGGGGGTTACCTACTGTCTGAAGACATTTTAACACTCTCTTTTGCTCCAAGAGATTCACACAAAGCACAAATACAATTTGCTCTGGAAAGAGGAGTTCCAGCATTTGTAGCCATGCTTGGCACTCGCAGACTTCCGTTTCCTGCTTTTTCATTTGACTTGATGCACTGCTCTCGCTGCTTGATCCCTTTTACAGCATATAGTGAGTGATCTCCGTTGCCTATCTATGTTACCTTCTGCATGGGTCTTAACTTAAGGAGATTTGTTGCTTTGCAGATGCAACATACTTCATTGAAGTTGATCGGTTGCTTCGCCCAGGAGGGTACCTAGTCATTTCTGGCCCCCCTGTACAGTGGCCTAAACAAGATAAGGAATGGGCCGATCTCCAGGCTGTGGCTAGAGCATTATGTTATGAGCTTATTGTTGTGGATGGGAATACCGTCATCTGGAAAAAGCCTAATGGAGATTCATGCCTGCCAAACCAAAATGAATTTGGACTTGAATTGTGTGACGAGTCTGACAATCCAAGTTATGCATGGTAATCATTAACATGCATTTTTTAATTCCCCCCCTCCACCCTCCACCCTCCACCCTCCACCCTCCACACACACAAAAGAAATGTTGTGTTTAACTATTGACGCTCAGATCAGGGAATTACTTGAAAAAGGTTAAATAAAAAGCTAAATTGCAGGTACTTCAAGTTAAAGAAATGTGTGAGCCGGATGTCTTCTTTCAGAGGAGAATACTCTGTTGGGACAATTCCAAAGTGGCCACATCGGCTCACGAAAGCTCCTTCACGGGCCACGCTGGTGAAAAGTGGAATCAATGTCTTTGCAGCTGACACTCGAAGGTGGGAGAGGAGGGTTGCATATTACAAAAACTCATTGAAATTGAAGTTGGGGACTCCAGCTGTACGAAATATCATGGACATGAATGCATTTTTTGGAGGCTTTGCTGCTGCAATAGCGTCTGATCCTGTGTGGGTGATGAATGTGGTTCCTGCTCGCAAGCCTTCAACTCTAGATGTCATTTATGACAGAGGCCTAATTGGAGTATACCATGATTGGTGAGTAATATTAGAGCATTATTCTTTCTCATTTCTAAATGTTAATATAGGTAAAGCTATCTTACTTCATATCTTTAGCAGAGGCAAAACTGATGTTTAACTCACTGTACTTGATACCTTTTATGCAATAGCTCACTAAACTTTTAAAATTTGTAATTATCTGATTGAACTAATTAAAATTGTGAAATTGTGTAATTATCATTTTGTCAAATTTATTGGACGCACGTCAATTATTTTCCTACGTGGCAATGCAAAAAAATAAAGTAACCAAAACATTACTTATGTGGCAAAAAAGTAATAAAAAATAATAAAATTAAAACAAAACTTCTTATTCATTTTCTGTTATAATTTTTTTTCTCTCCCTTCATTTTTGGGTCATTTGGCTCTCTCTTCATCTCCTTCAAGTCATGGGAATAGACCAGTACCATTAACAGCTCTCAACTTCTTCATTGAAGCTCGAAACAAAGGTCAAAATATAACCTTTAATTCCCTTAAAATCTACATCAAATTAATTGAATGGTGATGAAGGTATGATGAATGCATGTGGGTTTGATTCAAATGGCATTTGGGATCAAATTAATGAATCCGTTATCCATGTTTCTTTGTTGATGTATATTGAAAGTTAGTTCCCGAATGATAGTTTAATTCTCAGATTTATAAACATAGATTAAACTCTCAAATAGAAGCACGAGTCCCAAACTACCATGTTTTACTAGAACTCATTGAAGCGCCTATGTTCAGTTCAGATCTGTTCAGTTTTTGGCGTTCTTTTGCGAAATAGATTACATGTTATGATGGGTGTAGTTGATTGGAAGATTTAACATCCTATTTGCATGATTTGGAGTGAAAATGAGAGAGTTATGGCTTTCGATCTGTTTAACAAATGTTTGTGTCGGGTTTTAACCTGCTAGAGGTAGCTCTTTTTGGGACTTTTAAAATTTGTATTTTCTTTTTTAAATATAACTTGTTGGTTAACTTTTTTTTTTCTCTCACTAGTCTCTTTTTTTCTTTCTTTTTTCCAGGTCATTTCTTTAATTTAAAAAAAATCACAAAATAACATAGGAAAAAGTCAACTTTCATCCAATAAATTTAACAAAATGGTATAATTTCACAATTTTTGTAAGTTTAATCAGATAATTGCAGTTTTTAAAAGTTTAGTGGGCCATCGCATAAAACGTGTCAAGTACAATGGGTCGAATGCTAGTTTTGCCCTTTAGCAGAGCTTATTCACAGCAACTATTGAAGTTTGCATCTGTAGATGTTCCATATTAGCTGTTCAGGGGTTGCTATCATATTGTACCAAGTATTCTGCTGTAATTGTTGTTATGACTTATGAAACCAATAGTTTATTCCGTGTGATTGCTTTAAACAGTTGATGGAATAGATCTAAACTGTTAACATGACATAGCTTATTCCATCTTCCCATTTGTCTTGTGTTCTTGGCAACCTTTGTGCTAAGCTAGAAGGATACACAATTATGTAACCACTTACCTGCTCATATCATTTGGAAGGACATAGTAAACTAAACTTATTATTTTTTACCTTCTTTCCCCCCTCTAATTTATAACAAATTGACCTGTTCATTTGTTTCTGCAGCTTACCCTCTCTCTTTTTTTCTTTTTCTTTTTTTTTTGTGTGCGCGCACGTGCGTCCTTTGTAATTCTTAAATAAATAATCTAAGTGGTAATGATTTCTATGTTTCAAGAGTTGGGAATCAGAGGAATGTAACCTTACACAACCGACCTGATTTAATTTTTGTATATGTTTGTTCCTGACTCGCAGCCTTATTTTCCCTTTTTCTTTTTTCTCCTTTTGGGGTTGCTAATGTTATGCTTGATTCTTAGGTGTGAACCATTCTCAACTTATCCTCGGACTTATGATCTCATCCATGTATCTGCACTTGAGTCGCTTATAAAAGATCCAAGTTCTGGCAAAACCAGGTATATTCATTCTTGATCTTTATCTTGAATATTAGTAAGTAATGCCTCAACTGCCTTGATATATCTTCCTTATCTTATGATCTTACATCTCAATATATAGTAACTACATCACCATCTTAAACCCTCTGAAGGGGTTCTATATTAGTTTTATTTTTTACTCTTGAACTATCCAATTTGTGTGCCTCTTCTGAGAAATGCTCACAATAATAATTTATTACGTCTCGACAAAAGAAAGGGAAGGGGGGGGGACCTCCCATGCTCTGTACGTGGGAGATTGCATTTGCACTCTAGTTGTATGTTAGGGATTGATGTGGTAATCCTATATGGACTGGTAAGAAAAAAATTAAGGGGGTCTAGTGGCTGACCTAAATGCAGAATTTGGAGTCATGGTTTATTTCTAACATGCACGACACACACTGACTATTACAGATTCTATTCCTTGATAATACAGGAATGAAATATAGTTTTCTAACTTCCAGCCCTGATGTCCAATTTGCTATTATTTGGAAAGGGAAGGAGTAAATGCTAAATGTTGGATATTCTTGATGGCTTTGTTGCAGGTGTAACCTTGTGGATTTGATGGTGGAGATAGATAGAATATTGCGCCCAGAGGGAACAGTTGTCATCCGAGATTCACCAGAAGCGATGGACAAAATAGATGGTTTTGCTCATGCCGTTAGATGGAAGACAATTATACATGAGAAGGAACCTGATTCGAATGGGAGGGAGAAAATTCTGGTAGCAACAAAAGAATTGTGGAAATTACCTTCATCATCCCACTGATGTTGTGCTTTGTAACGTAGGTATACTTTCTTCCTATTTCCTGTTGTTTCTAGTTTTAGCTAAATGATGCAGGTTTTCTTTATTATTATTCCCCCCATTTGAGAAAGCAACTTACATATAGTGAGTGAGGTAGTACTTTTGTAATGAGGAGGAAATGTATAAAGTTGGAAAAACTTGTGCAGTTTCTGTTCAATTAAACTTTAGGTAGTCTGCCTTTGATTCCAAAATGCTCCTTGTTATCGTAGTAGCTAAATCTAAAACAAAACACATAAGCTGAACTCTTACCTTTTGCAGATAATTTTTGCAATAGAGAACATATCTATAATTTATGCTTCCTTTATCCCATTTTATTAGGCTTTGAATTTCCCTCTTTGTTGTTCTTGTTACTTCATTATATATTTTATACATACATTATGTGAAGAATCAAAATAAATCATACCGAGTAGTAATTAACAAGTATACGCGCGAAAGGCCCATTGTATGTATCTTGCTCATGGTTGTACCTTGTACGTGACAAAGCTGTTACTTTTTTGATGCCCTCCCATCCCATGCATGCATGCTTTCAGGCAGCGAGGAGGGGCCTCATAACTCATCAGACATGACATTTGAATATTAAGTGTGGGAGTATAGCTTAGCTAGAGCCTAGAGCTAAAGAAGTTGGTAGTTAATCAATCTGCCTCGCTTTTTTTGACTTTTGGCTCCCTCCTTTGTATTCAATTCAGATCATACTTTTGGCCCCCATCTCTCTTTATCATTCTCAGTGAATATATACACATATATAGAGCAAGGATCAAGTGCATACCTTTATCTTACTCACCCGTGGTGCTCACCTCTTTTAGGCGACGGTTTCGGTCATACAACCGTCGTCTCATACTTTTAGCGACGGACAACATATAGCGTCGCTAAAAAGTATAGACGACGGATTGTATGACCGAAAACCGTCAGCCAAAGGTGTGAGCACGAGTGAATAAGATAAGGGTATGCACTTGATCCCGATCGATTATATATATATATATATCGGCCGGATCTTAAGCTCACCCTTATTTAACTCACCCGAGCTTACCTCCCATTTAGCGACGGATCCGACGATTATTTGCCTTGGCCATACAACCGTCGTCTATACTTTTAGCGATGAACAATATATAGCGTCATATATAAGTATAGACGACGGTTGTATGATCGAACCGTCGTCGTGTTCGTCGCTAAAGGGGGGTGAGCTTAAGATATATTCCATATATATATATAGGAAGGATCAAGAGCATAATCCTTAAATAGCATAATGCCTTAAGTAGCAGAATTTTATCAAAACGACGTCGTTTTATAAGGACGCGGTGGCATTTTTTGTAAATACCATGTCATCGCGTATTTACAAAAATGCCACCGCGTCTTATCAAAACGACGTCGTTTTGATAAAATTTTGCTACTTAAGGCGTTCTCCTATTTAAGGATTCTCGCTTCTTGATCCTCATTCAGATATATATATATATATATATATATATATATATATATATATATATATAAAAGATGAATAATGATTTGTATGTTGAAGATTAGCAACATATTGAGGCAGCCAAGCTATTAGGTTTTTTTGGCAACAAATTATTGAAACGAAGAGCTTTCATTGACTTATAATTGTAGGATGTGTACAACCAAATAATGCAATGCTATCATTTACCGGTTGAAACCGATGAAATGATGTGTATAGTTGCGATTTTTGTTATAATTATTTGCTCATCTACTTATGTTGTATTTACGTACTATTTAGGAACTATATTATTATATGAAGCCATGCAAATTGCAAGGGTCCTACGTTCTATCAGCTGAGTAGAAAGTAATCATTACTTTCTCATTATTTGAATGACCAAATTATAAATTTTATATATGAATCACTTTTTTTTAAATGACTTATAAGTTGAGACTTATAAAGAAAAGCTTTGGATATCGATTTGACTTATAAGTAAAAAATTAAGTTATAATAAATTATGAAGGTGTTTGACTTGTGATAACTTTTAAGTTTAAATAAATGTAAAGATTATTAAAGATGATATTAATAAAAAAAGAAGGGTAAAATATAAGAGATGCAAAATAAACATTATCATAAATAAATAAATGTAAGTTCATGACATTTAATTAAGTCGCTATTTACTCAACACTAAGTCTACATATTTTTATTTGTATATACATTTTAATTTCTAATTATTAATTACTCTATAAACTTTTGAGCTTCACTCTCGCTTTAGTTTAAAGTTAATTTTAATAAATTAATATCGATACACAGACGAGAGGTGATCCCTCTGCATGAAATTAATTTTATGATAATCGAATTTTACAAATTCAATTCATTATACACCTTCGGCCCCCACCCCTGTCCACCTAAATATATGTTCTTTATTTTTTTCTTTTAATTGTTCTCTCTATTGAACTTTAAGAAATGAAAGCATATTAAACTTGGGATATCACCATTTAGCGTATAATATAAGGTTGATAATATATTGGGAACCGATATTTTTATATGATTATTTTTATATAAATAGTGAGTGAGTCCCACCTTCATGTAAAAGATGAAAATATTATTTTAACACGTGAAAAATATCAATTTCCTATAAATATAGGAAAGAAAATAATAGGTAGATAAATTAGAAATATCAAAATTTTCGTCTCATATATGTCATCAAGTTGTGTGAAAATTACAAAAAAAAAAAAATACTAATATTAAGAATTATTGTTTACATCTAGACACCAAATTTTAAGAAACGGCCAAATGGTTTTTCATTTCCGAGCTTGTTGGACAATAATACCCTTCCAAGTAGTATCAAATGTCTCTAATTGATTTGCCTTCAAGTCACACATGTAACTACTACTACCTCCGTCCCACAATAAGTGTTTTTTTAGGTTTAATATTTTTTTTTCAAAATAAGTGATGTGTTAGAACTTCAAAACAATTTTTACAATATTTTCTCATATATGCCCTTATGCATTCAATGGTATTTATTACATCTTTCAATCACTACAATTAAATGACACTCATTAACTCTTCAACTTTAAAGAAAATATATTAAGGGTATTTTTGTCATTTTAACTTGTATATTGGTATGTGTGATTTAAACTAAAAAAGTACTTATTATGACGGAGGTAGTATTTTGGAAGGGCATAATTGTACAACCATATATATAAACCAACCTATTAATTAATTACTTGCTTATTATTGGAACCTAGGGTTTAAAATGAACTTGAATTCGAAACTCAATTCAGGATCGACTCAAAAAATTTAAATTAGAATTCAGTACTTAAATAAGTCGAATTTGAATCCATTTTGATACTATACAAATCGAATATGAGACACCCATTGTTCGCTTATTAGAGTATCGAATTTTTCTTATCTCATTGATACATACTCGATACAAGTTTGTTGATCATTACTCGTATATATTATCGAGTATACTCGATTTATTTAATATATATTTATTTAAATATTAAATTGTCCACATACTTTTAGAATTGAAAGTAATGCATTAATTGTTTCAAGAGTGATACTATAATCTCATTATTTTTTTGTTACAAGGCTAGAGATCTAATTTGAAGTGTTCAAATTCTAATTATTTCAACTATATTATCATAATATAAATGATTCAATTCTAATCCATGTATGCCTCAAATACTTGCGAGTGGTTTGATTAAAAAACGAGTCAAGTCAGTCGAGTACAATAAAACGAGCCAAATTTGAATCGGAGCAAAAAATATAAATTTTACTCAAATCCAAATACCTTAAAAAAATTCGAGTAGAATTTAAACAAATTATTATTCGACTCAACTTGAACTTTATTTAGCAACACTATATTTATCATATTTTTATTACACTAGCTACAAATATTATACGATAATTCATTTTTAAAGGAAAAAAAATACAAATTAGGTGTATAATTGACTAGATACGTATTGATTATAAATTATTTTTTTCTATTATCTTAATTAAATTTAAAAAAATTTATTAGGCATATATAGCATGACTCTTAGATACGAGGAAGCAAATGTATATCTAAGGTAAAAATATATCCGCATTAATTTTTATTGGAATTAAAATCTATTGCAGGTACTTCAAATTATTGCAGTTGAGATAGAAATATTTGCAAAAGAGAAAACAAGAACCCCACAAGAATATATATATCATACCGTGTCATATGCCACTTTTGTTACTGACAACTTAATTCCTTGCATTTATTAGACAATTAATTTATGCACACATTTTGCATATTCTTGCCTCAAAAATATTTTGGACTTCTCTCCGTCTCTTAATATACGTAATATCATTTCAGATGATTTTATTTTTTTAAATTATTTGTTATTTTATATAATATAGAAGAATTAATTATAATCTTTACAAAATTATCTCTCATGAAAAAATATTACAAATAAGAGAGATTATAAAATAAATAAGATACTTATGAGAATTTAAAGGTATTATAAACGATTAATAATGTTATACAATAATTTTCTTAGTACTTGTACATAACTCTAAAACGACTTATATTAAAGGGACGGATGGAGTATTTATTATCAAAATATTTTGTGATCTGAAAAACTTAATACTAAATGCTAAGAGCATCAAAATTTGAATTTTAAATGCTCCAACTTTCTATAAAAATGGTTCTAATTATAAAATTAACAAAATGTAAGGATACATTTTTGTTTTAGATTTCTCTCTAAATTTGTTGAGTTTTTATTTTAGTAATAATGACATAATAACAAAGTTATTACGATAAAGATAATGTTATGTTATTTTATATCATCAAAAAAAAACAAAATGACATTTTATTTAATGTAGACTGCTCGCTCTCTCATGAATAATTAAAGAGAAATATTTTTATTTTTATTTTATTTTATTTTATTTAATTTTTATTGATCCGAATAATATCCATTTTGTTATGAATCATTTTTCTTGTGTTAAATATTCGTAAATATTTATGTTTCCAATTACTACATTGATAAACTTTCTGTAGAGACAGATCCCAAAGTCCATCCACACAGGGAGGAGGGACAGAAGATCTGATGAAGCCATTGGGTTGTCGTTTCTTTCCTCTTCCTCCCCTGGTAAACTTTTGGTTTATGCTGCAAACTTAATAAATTTTAGAGAGAGAAACTTTTTGGGAAAAAGTAAAAGAGTCAACCGACCCTTTTCTGTGCTTTTTGGTTGTATGTATATATGTAAGGCTTTCAAGAGTCTCACATATTGCTATTGGTGTATTATCTTCACCTTTTTTTTCTTCACCCTGTTCAAACCAAACCTTTTTTAACTCTTTCCATCTTTTTCTGCCTTTTTCTAGCTTCTTATAGGTCTCTTCTCTTTCATCAAATCTGCTTTGCTTTTTCCTTAAGTCAAGCATGCACATACATTAGGGTTTCTTTCTTTAAGCAATCTTTGGGTTTTATGGGTTTTGGGGTTTTTTCCTTCCTGTTGTATTGTATCTCTTCTGAGAAGAGAGAGAGAGAGGGATAGAGAAGGAAGTGCTAAGCAACAAGCAACAAAAGGGTTTTTGCTTTCTTTCTTTCTCTTTCTTTCTCTCAAGAAAAGATTTCATCTTTTTTGATTTCTAGAGAGGAAGTTGGAGACATTTGGATTAGTCCTTGTGTCTCCTCTCTCTCTATTTTCTTTTCGTACTTTTCATTTCTCACAAATCACAGTTAACATTGTAATTATAGCTCATATTTTGAATTTCTTTTAGTGGGGTTTTCAAAAAACTTGAAGTTGATCTGATTAAGTTGTAGATTTGCAGAAGAGGGAGAAAGGGGAAGAGGGTTAAGGTGATTCTTGATAAAGATAAAAAAGAGAGAATTTTCATGAGTTTTGGGGGTTTTCTTGATAATAGTTCTAGTAGTACTCGAATTGTTGGGGATAATATACCTTATAGCAGCATGGCCTCTGGTGCAATTTCTCAGCCACGTTTTGTTACTCAGTCTCTTGCCAAGTCCATGTTCTCCTCTCCTGGCCTCTCTCTTGCTCTTGTATTTACTCTCTCCCTATATATCTATATAACTATATATATAGATATATGTATATACATAATACATACATCTTCATAAATATATTTGTTTTGTCTATCACTTATTTGCCTTATTTTCTCTGCGTATGTGGGCTTCTTTTTTTTTTCTCCCCCCCTTATTTTTGGTATAAATAAAGCAGCAAACAAATATGGAGGGTCAAGGTGAGGTGACAAGAATGGCTGAGCAGAATTATGAATCTAATGTTGGTAGAAGAAGCAGAGATGAAGAACATGAGAGCAGATCTGGTAGTGATAATATGGATGGTGCTTCTGGTGATGATCAAGATGCTGACGACAAGCCACCTAGAAAGAAAAGATACCACCGGCACACTCCCCAACAAATCCAAGAACTTGAATCGTATGATTTGATCTTTTTACCCAATAAAATCTTTATTTTCTGATCACTTAACCTATGTTTTCATAAGCTTTTTATATGTTTCTTTTGGTATATAGTCTTTTCAAAGAGTGTCCTCATCCTGATGAGAAACAAAGGTTGGAGCTTAGTAGAAGACTTTGCTTGGAAACTAGGCAAGTTAAATTTTGGTTTCAAAATCGAAGGACCCAAATGAAGGTAAATATATATGATGTCTTTCTCTTTTCTTTTTTCTTTTTTCCAAAATTTTTATTGCTGTTTCTCAATGGATTGATTGCTTGCATATATCAGACCCAACTCGAGCGCCATGAGAACTCAATACTTAGGCAAGAAAATGATAAGCTTCGGGCTGAAAACATGTCAATAAGGGAGGCTATGAGGAACCCAATTTGCACCAACTGTGGGGGTCCAGCAATGATTGGGGACATATCTTTGGAAGAGCAACACCTTCGGATTGAAAATGCACGTCTTAAAGATGAATTAGACCGAGTTTGTGCACTAGCGGGCAAGTTTTTGGGACGACCCATTTCTTCATTAGGTGGTTCGGCCATGCCTAACTCCAGTTTAGAACTCGGAGTTGGGGGTGGAAATGGGTTTGGAGGTTTGACTAGTGTGGCTACAACATTGCCTTTGGGGCCTCCTGATTTTGGTGCTGGGTTGTCTAGTTCATTGGCTGTAATTCCTCAGACTAGACCAAATAATAGTCCGGTGGGGATTGAGAGATCCATGTATCTTGAGCTCGCTTTGGCTGCGATGGATGAATTGGTTAAAATGGCACAAACTGATGAGCCTCTATGGCTTAGGAACTTGGAAGGGGGAAAGGAAATGCTAAACTATGATGAGTACTTGAGAATTTTTAGTAATCCTTGCATTGGTCTGAAACCAAATGGTTTTAGCACCGAGGCTTCAAGAGAGACTGGTATGGTAATCATCAACAGTTTGGCTCTTGTTGAGACATTAATGGATTCGGTAAGTGATAATTCTGAAATTAATTTACTTAAACTAGTTGCCATGAATTGCCTAGTGATTAATTAATTTGGTTTATATTATGATTTGAGATATAGAACAAATGGGCGGATATGTTTCCTTGTATGATTGCCAGAACCTCTACAACAGATATTATATCGAATGGTATGGGAGGAACCAGAAATGGCGCACTTCAGCTGGTAAAGTTCCTGATCCTAATACTCTCATATCATAAGTTTAATTACTTCAAGTGCCTTAAAACTTTATTTCAATAAAGGGTTTAATCTTTTATGCTTTAATTTTAATAGATGCACGCGGAACTGCAAGTCCTTTCCCCATTAGTACCTGTCCGGGAGGTTAATTTCCTCCGGTTTTGCAAGCAGCATGCCGAGGGGGTATGGGCTGTGGTCGATGTGTCTATAGACTCTATCCAAGAAACCCCGGGTGCACCTGCATTTCTTAGCTGCAGAAGGCAACCTTCCGGCTGTGTAGTGCAGGATATGCCTAATGGATACTCAAAGGTAACCATATTTACTCTTGTCAACTTAATGATATCTCCAAATTTGTGTTCTTTTCATTTATTAAAGTTTCGCCAAAGTTGGTATTTTAGCTCTTTAGCCTTTAATGAGTTTGTTGAAGTAACTGCAACCTTGGAACTTAGTTGAGACATTTAATGTTAGTATCAAATTCTCAGTCAATTAAGTCCTTGAGCTCATGCATTCAAGAATTTTGTTTGTCTAGTAATTACAACACAAAATCACTACACTCTGGCTAGCGTCCAATAGATTAAGATTTGTCGTTGAATCAGAACCTTCTTAAACATTATTTTATCAACCTAGATGCTTCATTTGGTGCCAAATATATAATAATTAAACACTTGGGTTTGCTTGAAATCAGCTTAATGTTATTATAATTGCATGGTACCGCAGCAAATCGAGGTCTAATTCAATACATAATATAAGATTAGAAGTATCTATTACTCATTAATTTTTCTGCACTTTGGGACACATTAATTTCTTATCATTTAGAAGAAAAGTTGCATTGTAATCATCTTCAAGAATGGTTCAATAATTTACGTATATGATTTTTCTATTCCTATCTTTGATGCTGTCTCGATCAGTAGTGCCCTTGGCTATATTAAAATCTAATAACTGAGCATTACCTGGTTCCAGCCTTGTGATGTTTTTGCTTTTCTACTCGATCTATAGACCTTGTAGTCAAACCTCTAAGACTGTCCTTTTTAGTTGTCACGTGAGTATACATGGTTTTGCATGACTTTTTAGTATTATAGATATAGGGTGGGGTGCATGTTTCTAATTAAAAATTGATAAAAACAAGCAATGTGCAGGTTACATGGGTAGAACATGCAGAATATGAAGAAAGTTTAGTTCACCGGCTCTACCGGCCCTTGATCGGTGCCGGCATGGGTTTTGGTGCCCAAAGATGGGTAGCCACCCTGCAACGCCAGTGCGAATGCCTAGCCATATTAATGTCTTCCGCCGCACCCACACGAGATCACACTGGTACAAATGAAATATTTATTTTTATTTTCTTGGTCGTGTTTAATGTGAACCCTCCTCCCTATTTGATTCAATAATAATATAATATATTGTATATTGTATTTTCATGTAGCAATTACTGCAAGCGGGCGGCGTAGCATGTTGAAGCTAGCACAAAGAATGACGGATAACTTTTGTGCGGGGGTTTGTGCCTCTACAGTGCACAAGTGGAATAAGCTTTGCGCGGGCAACGTGGACGAAGATGTTCGGGTTATGACACGAAAGAGCGTGGACGATCCCGGTGAGCCACCGGGGATTGTTTTGAGTGCTGCTACTTCAGTTTGGCTGCCTGTTTCCCCTCAAAGACTCTTTGATTTTCTGCGCGACGAACGCCTAAGAAGCCAGTGGGATATTCTTTCCAATGGAGGACCTATGCAAGAAATGGCCCATATTGCCAAAGGACAAGATCATGGCAATTGCGTTTCACTTCTCCGTGCTAGTGTATTCTCTCTCTCTCTCTCTCTCTCTATATATATATATATATATATAAAATGATTTATGGTCCTAGCAGCAAACATATTACCATTAGAAAAGAAGAAATGTAAAAAAAAGGACATAGTTGGAATTTGGAAGTATGTGAAGGGGTTTGTCAGATGTTCAGTCCCCTTCTCCCTTTTCACTTTGTTTTACTTCCATTTTCCAATAATTTCATTTTTAGAGTCAAAACACAAAGGACACAGTGCCATCTTTCTTCGGGCAGTCGGTGATGTCATCGCTTCTTGGTAAATTTTTCCTCAAGTAGTTTGACTATATGTGGAGTGGTGGCATGTTTGTAAATATTACAGAAGTTGAAGGGCTGTTTGTTTTGTCTGTTGATTTTGGCAGGCAATGAACACGAACCAGAGCAGCATGCTGATACTGCAGGAGACATGCATAGACGCGGCGGGATCGCTTGTGGTGTACGCTCCCGTTGACATTCCTGCCATGCACGTGGTGATGAACGGTGGTGATTCCGCCTACGTGGCGCTCCTCCCGTCGGGCTTTGCTATACTTCCGGACGGTCAGGGTTCTAGTGGGCCATCTAATAACGGACCAAGCCTGGCCCATTTAAACGCTGGTGGGTCCCTTTTGACGGTTGCCTTTCAAATCCTGGTGAATAGTTTGCCTACGGCAAAGCTCACGGTAGAATCGGTGGAGACGGTCAATAATCTCATATCTTGCACGGTTCAGAAGATCAAGGCCGCACTTCATTGTGACAGCTGACCCCACTTGACTTGGTGGGTCCCTTTTTGGGTCAGTTGTGTTTAGTCGTTTTTGGATGGTGGTGTTACATAGGTATAAATGGATTAGGATGTCCGCCATTACACCTTTCAATCGATTTTCTCCAGTATACATTTAGCGACAGTATCGGGAAGAGTTTTATTTTGTCACTAAATATAATAATTGTGTCGCTAAATATATATTAGGGTGAAACAAAAGATGTAATGGTGGAGATCATAATTCGTTAAATTTTATTTTATTTTTTTGGTGTGGTGGGATTGAGAGTTGATATTTTTATAAATAAATTTGATAGTTTCGCAAGGTCCTATCTGACCCTACTTACTATTCATGTGAAAGAAAATATCAAATTTACTTGTGAAAATATCAATTCTCAATCAAATTTCATGTGGTAAAAAAAATATACATACAGAGGGTGGTGAGTCAAGAACGAACCTCGCTTTTGAGAATCCTTGCTAGGTGAGTCAACTCGGTGAGCTACAATTAATGCATGGGTGGTGGTTCGGGTATTGACTCGTGATGAGGTTAACCCGTGAATTGGCTGAAATATATAGGTGGAAGAAGCATGGCTTATGAATGTGTCGGTGAAAAAAGTGCTTGTTATGTTATAGCTGTGCTTATTTTTGCAATTAACTAAATAAATAAATAAAAAAATTTGATCAAGTGTTGTATTTTTTTGGTGCAGTATTTGAAGTTTTCTATTTTAACTTTTGAATAATGTTGTGTCAAGTTTTTCATTTTGATATTCAAACATTTATACGAATCGAATATGAGTTGTTTATTATTTGATCATTTAAAATATCGAACTTATATATCAGTGATCTCTGTTGGATACAAGTTTGTTGATACTTATTTGTATACAATATCGAGTATACTAGATCTATTTAATATAATATTTAACAATTAAATTCTCCACATATTTTGAGAAGTAGAAGGGGTTTTTATGTTTAGTATTCTCTCTGTTTTTAAAAGATTGTTATTTAAGGTTTTGGCACATAGATTAAGGAAGTGTCATTTATTAAATAAAATTTGTTTGACAATGAGAGAATTGAAAATTATTAATACAGGGGAGAGAATTTCTTGGGACAATGTAGAAATAATATAAGAAAGTAAATAATTCATTCTCCTCGAAAGTTGTAAATGACAAATTTTTTAAAATAAATTTTTTCTTCTAAAATGACCATCTTTTAGGAATGGAGAGAGTATAATGTAAGATACATTTGGACAAATTTTCACCCTCTAGTCTAAGATTTTAAAAAATATATACCTTCTATTTTTATCATATACAAATAAATAACTATAGCTATATGAATGATGGATCTGGTTATCATAAAATTAAATTTATGATAAATTTATCAATATAATGTTAAATGTAGAGACATTTATTTTCGTTTACGTATTAATACTATATTAATCAATTAACTAAAATTAACTTTTACAGTAACATGAATGATGATGAGTGATGAGTGATGAGTGATGAGTGATGAGTGATGAGTGATGTTGGGGTGGGGGGTGGGGGTGGGGGGGGGGTGGGGGGGGTGGGGGGGGGGGTGGTGGGGGGTAAGATAGGTAAAGAGAACAAATGATGATGATGGAGGTTGGGGTTTTGGGAGATGAGAGAGGTGGAGGGGCCTGGCCGCCTGTAACTGTAACTGTGAATGGGTAAGGAGAAGGGGAGGTGCATTTAATGAGCTTTTCAGAGTCTGTTGGAGCCTTGGAGGGAAGGGTTACGTTCATTTAATGCATTATCTCCCCACTTTTTGGCAATACTCTCTACCTACTACTATTACTACTACTAGTTTTCTTTACAAATCTATTTTAAAAATACATTGAGATGTTCAAATCTTAGATTAAATTTAGTTTAATATTCAAAATTTGCTTCACCATGCAGATTAAATATAGTCTAAAGTATTTTTCTACAAAATAAAGAGACTATATCTAAGAACTTAGTTTGATAGACTATAAATTTTTAATATATTTAAATGATAGTGTGGAAGAATGATTGGTGGACAATAATTTATTAAATATAATATAATTTTTTAATATTATAGTCTATGAGATAGTCTATCAGCCGGAAGGATTGAAAGACTATATATCTCATGGATTGATGTTATATGGACTAAATATAGTCCATGATATAATCCATCTTGCTGGACCTAGTGTCAAAAAAAAAACTAAGAGGAAACTAAAGAAATTTATTAAATAATACATTTTATATTAGGGATGTGGGTTAGAATAAAAATTTATCTTATTCGTATATTCCTCATGTTCTTTAATATAAGTCGTTTTAAAGGAGTATTTTTATTCTTTAATATAAGTCGTTTGACAATTTCAAGTAAGCACTTAGTTTCTAATATTACTCTAAGTATTAAATATAACTTTGGTTCTCTCACCATTTTTTATCTAATAAATAACATTTTTTTTTAATACAAAGGCAATATAGACAATTGATATTAGATTTAGTGTTATACAATTATGTTTTTAATATTTATGCATAATTTTAATTAAAACGATTTATATTAAAGAACGAAAGGAATAACGTTTTATTTAATATTAACTGCTTCAAACTTGTACTAAAAATAAATTTGAACTTGTAATCTTACACGGTATAGATAAACTTACTTTATTCATATAATAATGGCAGTTAAATCGGTCAGAAGTTAGTTAGTTATGAATTAGTCGACATATAAATTAATTTCATTCTTGTACTCCTACTTAATTATGTATATAATAATGTATATGTCATATCTTCATTTCATTTTCTCTTAATTAGTAAGGACCAATAAGTGAGAATTGTCGCATTCATATTCAATATTATGAGCACCATTTCTTGGTCACGAAATTCTCTTGTTTGATTTTTCACAACTTCTTCTTCTTGTAATTAATTACGAACTACTTGATTTAGTGGTTGAGGAATTGTTCATTCTTTTTTTTAAAAAACATGTATTTCGAATGGGCTAAGCGCAAGAATAATTAATCAATGTTTATTTATTGTGAATGCTTCCTTGAATATATATATATATATATATATATATATATATATATATAAAAGTTATATGTATATACATAATGCCAGACACATGGTAGGGACTATATTGATTGATTTTTTGGCTTACATGACGGTAAATCTGTTATTCATAGTTTAAAAATAAACATATGACGACGGGTGAAATTGTCACTATACTCCAAAAAATCGTCGTCATAAATTTCGCATGTAATACATGTAATTTATGTACATATACATTTTCCACATTAATATATATATATATAGAGTCCGGGATCCCGGACTCTATAAAATATGTGTAAGACCCCAAATAATTAATAAATGAAATTTAATTTCCTGATAAAATAATTCATTTAAATATATATATATTATTATATTTTAATAATATAATAATGGTGATATTTTTACAACGAATGTGAAATATATGAGTATATGAGGAGGAAGAGTATTTTTGTTGCAATAAATGTTTAAAACATGTTAAACATGTAAATTGGACCCCATTTATTGATGAAATTTGATTATAATTTCTAAAATCGCCTTGGCTTATGGATTTCGGTCAATTTCGCTTGGAATTTGGAAAAACTTTCTTCTGTAAAGTTGTAGAGAATTGAATTTCCTATAAAAACACGCGAGATTTGAATTTTCTGACAAAAGGGCTATTTATTGTGAATTATTGAAGTTCCGAAGCTCCAAAATAATTGATTTTTGGAAGTTTAAATTATTTTAAATAATAAAAACGTTTTTAACAAGGTAGGTGTGCCCACTAGCATGGAAAAAGAGCTGAGATCATATTGTCCAAGGTGTGCGTGAAGATTATATATATATATATTAATATTTTAATAAATTTTTCTTTTTGGTGTTTACAAGCATTTTCCTATAAATAGAAGTCTTAGGTTAGAATTAAAATCACACGTAAATCGAAGTTTTCTCTCTCTATATTATCGAGTTTATTCTTGTGAGTATTTTGAGTATACTTTAAGTATTGCTATACTCGGTGAAAGTTCAAGTTATAACTTTATATCTAGTATTCCAGTTAAATCTTTGTCTTTCCGAGGTAAGAGATATTATTTTTTTTAAAATGATATTATTTATTCTAATATCATTATGTCAAGTATTCAAATTGTTGTTAATAGGGCTCAATTGTTAGAAGCGAGATAACGAGTACTACGGCCAATTGAGGTACCACAATCGAGGATCACCCTAGAGATAGCGATCAACAAAACAACAATAACCGGTGGAGAAAGAAAAAGACGGACAAAAATGGTAACCACTCTGGTGGTAATCATGGTCATGAAAATAGAAGAAGCGAAAGTTAGGAGGAGATTTTAAAAAGAGGAGATTCAACAACGACCGTATGAAGACGCGATTGCCGCCAAAGAAGAATCGGGTTCAAGGAGGAGAAACGACCACCCATTATATGCTATAAATGCGGAAAGAGGACATATCGGTCAAAGCGCCCACAACAGCTTTTGTGTATGCTATAATTGTGGAAAGGAAAGACATATCGCTCGAGATCACACGCAGAATGAAACCTAGTTCAATGGGGACGGTGACTTAAAAGATCGTCCCGAGAAAAGTCAAAGTCAATCTGTTCTGGAAGAAGCGTTTGTTGTGATGGTCAAAATGCGAGAACCCAAACGAGGTGATCACGGGTAAGCTATATATAAATTCTTGTGAAGTTTATACTTTACTAGATAACGGCATACCCATTCATTTATCTCTCCTACTTGTGCTCAACGCGTTTAAATTTGACTCAGGAAAAATTAGACTTTGACCTATCTCGTGGAAACTCCGTTAGAGAAACTTTCATCACATCCACTGCTTATAAGTCTTGTTTGATCCAAGTTGGCACCATCACCTTACCCGTTGACCTTATCTCTTTAAAGATACTTTGTTTTTGATGTGATTTTAGGGATTGATTGGTTAACTACTCATCATGCCAAAATTGATTGTTTTCGTAAGGTTGTTAGTTTTCATATTCCTAAACAACTTTGTTGTTCAATTCAAGCAACTAAACCATTAAAATCAATCATCGTTATATCTAATCATAAAGCTATTCGCTTATTGAAAAACGGATGTCAAGCTTTTCTTAGCCCATGTTATGGATTTGAATAAAGACACGCCAAAATTGAATAATATTCTGTTGTTATTAACTTTCCGACGTATTTCAAGAACTTCTCAAATTACACCCCGTAACGTGAAGTTGAATTCTTTATTGACCTTGAACACGCACAAAGCCCATTTCTAAAACCCCATATCGAATGGCTCCTATTGAACTTCAGAGTTAAAGGTCCAACTACGTGGAGTTGTTGGACATCGATTTCATTCGGCCCTAGTATATCTCCTTGGGGTGCTCTGCTTTATTCGTCAGAAAGAAGAAAGACGGGAGTATGCGACTTTTGTATTGACTATCGGGGAATTGAACCATGTCACCATCAAGAATAGGTATCCTCTACCTCGTAGTGATGACTTGTTTGACCGATTGCAAGGAAGACAATCCTTTTTCAAAAATCGATCTTCGATTCGGATATCATCACCAAGATTAGAATCGAGGATATTCCAAGGATCGCCTTTCGTAACTCGGTACGGGCATTATGAATTCTTAGTCATGTCTTTTGGATTGACTAATGCTCCTGCGGCTTTCATGGATATGATGAACCGAGTATTCAAGGAATATTTGGATCAGTTCGTTGTTGTCTTTATTGATGACATCCTCATATATTCCAAAAGTCGTGAAGATCATGAGCACCATTTGAAGCTAGTACTCCAAAGGCTTCGTGAAAACAAGCTATATGCTAAGTTGAAGAAATGCGAGTTTCGCCGAGGAAGTAGCATTTCTCGCACGTGGTGTCAAAACATGGAGTATCTGTTGACCCGTTGGCCAAGATTGAAGCAATACAAAGTTAGAGCAACCGTTTCGATGAATCGAAAGACGTAGCTTTCGGGCTTAATTTGGTTATTATCTGGAGATTCGTGGAAGGGTTTTCTCGATTGCTACTCGATTAACTCGCTTAACTCGGAAGGATACAAAATTCGTTTAGAAGCGAAGAACGCGAGAAGAGTTTCAAGAGCTTAAGAGAAGACTTATTTTAAGACTGTTTCTAACAATACCATCCGGTACGGATGGATTTTTTTATCTACAACGATGCTTGAGCAAAGGGTTAGGATGTGTTCTCATGCAACATGGGAAAGTCATAGCCTATGCCTCGCGATAACTTAAAGAATATGAGAGGAATTATCCTACTCATGATCTCAGAGTCAGCGGCAAATCGTTTTGCCGCTTAAAGATCCTGGAGGCACTATCTATATGGGGAGAAAGTGGAGATATATTCGCACCATAAAAGCCTTAAATATTTCTTCACTCAAAAAGAACTCAACACGCTGGCAGCAGCCGACGTTGGCTCGAGCTATTGAAAGACTACGACCACTGTGACGCCCCCAAAATAGGTCCATTCCATCCAACCCATTCTGAGTCGCCAAATACATGGTACAGAAATAACTACAACTTTATTATTATAACATATAAATTGTGAGTTTAAATACAGATATTGCCATCTAGACAATATCCACACGCAAATAAATCCCCATCATAATCATTGATACATTATTTTACAAAAATGGTGAGGACTACTAAACAACTCTCTCTAGAACCTTCATTCCATACCCCGACTAGTACTCGCTACATTCTCGCCTCCTGAGAAGAAAAATGGAACAAAAAGGAAAAGGGTGAGCTCAACTAGCCCAAAGAAGAATATTATGACTAAGATAATATACAACAAATTATCGTTAGTCTTCAACAGGAAAAATTTAATAGAATACAATAGACAACAAGTTTTAAATCAATACTGCAATAAAAAATATTAATTCATAGAAGAGTTACGTAGAGGATGAAATCTATTAATATCTATGAATTTAACGGTCCATCATCAATATTTTTATCCTCGTAACATCAATCAATATATATCCGAATCATATATTCATCCTTGACTTCATGTGCCAAGGACATTCACCGATTGGTCATGTTCATCTAAACACTGCTCATCTTTTGCACTACCACGCCAAAGATATTCATCGAACTCATTCATCTTTGTACCATGTGCCAAAGATATTCACAGAAATCATTCATCTTGCACTCTGAAGCCAAAGATATTCCATAATATCATCATTTAAGATCCGAGGATAATGAAAAATATTTTTAAATAAACGAATTCAGTGAAACAAAATGACAAGGATTAAGGATTAAGGATTCGTACTTTGTTTTATCCATATCCAAAAATACCTCAAAATAATCATAGTGGTGTAAAATTCAAGAATGATCAAAACATGGATACAATCAAAGCTAGTATCCAGAATAGATATTTTGGACGAAAAGAAGAAATTTCATTTTTCGATGAATAGTGTCGTATACGTGAATAGGGCAGTATACGTGAATAATAACTCCGACACCAAAAGATAGAAATTTCATAAAAAAAATATCTTCACGCTTCGTGAATAAGACTTCATGAATAAGAACTTCGTGAATAAGAACTCATGAATAAGAACCCCGATACATGAAAAAGTTTCAAATTTGATAAAAAGTTTCAACCAATATTTTGGCATAATGATATTGAAGAAATAATATCATTTTAAAAAATAATATCCCTTACCTCGAAAGACAAGAGATTTAAATGAAACACTCGGATATAGACTATAACTTGAACTTGCCGTAGATAGCAATACTCAAAGTATACTCAAAATACTCACAAGAATACGCCGATAATATAGAGAGAAAACTTCATTTCTAGTGTGATTTTCAATTCTAACCCAAGACCCTATTTATAGAAATCGCTTAAAACACCAAAAGTAGAAAATTTAATAAATTAATATTAATATTTTCTAAATTTTCCCACGATACCAACTGAATTCACCATCAACCACACATGTTAAATGAGTCCCAAGCATGTAAAAAACGTTTTTCTTAAAAAAACATAATTAAAACTTCCAAAATCAATTATTTTGAGCTTCAAACTTCAATAATTCATAATAAATAGTCCTTTTGCCGGAAAATTGAATCTCGCTAGTTGTTATAGGAAATTCAATTTCTACAACTTTGCGTAAGAAATTTTTCCAAATTCCAAATGAAATTGGTCAAATCCACAAACAAGCGATTTTACAAAGTTATAATCAAATTTCAGTCAATAATTGTGTCCACCAACACACAAAATATGTGTTAAACATTTAATGCCACAAAAATACTCTTCCTCCTCATATACTCATATATCACACATTCATTGTAAAAATATCACCATTATTATATTATTAAAATATAATAATATATTTAAATGAATTATTTTATCGAAAAAGATAAAATATTAATTTTCAACAATTGTCACATTAAAATTTTCTCCATCTATATCCACATAAAATCAATATTTTCCTCATCATATGAATCAATAATTAATTATTCACAAATAATATTACAGAATCACAATATTGACAACTGTGCAGTTCCTCAGGAAGAGGGCTTTCCAATAAGAATTTCTCCTTATCTTGGCGGCGCAATTAGGTGACCAAACCTCTCCTTATGCGATGAATTTTCTAGACATTGCCAATAATGTTATCTAATAATATTATTTAGGATAATATGAATTATTGCTTCGATAATGGAAAATACCGTGTAATGACAATTATTAAAACAAAGAATATAAAATATCAATGCAAAGAATTATTAAATCAATAAAATAAAATATTGAATAGTAATTATTGTAACAATTATCGAAAAGGCCTTCTTATGTAAGAATCAATAATTGGTGCAATACTGCAGTGTCTTCTTGCTCAACAACGCAGATTAGTGTGTTTTAACCACCGGTATTTCAACAAGATAATCTGTGAATAACCACGCCGTTATTTATAAACAACTTATTCTTGTCGTTTTCTTCCTCCAATCGCTTTTCGTTATGGGCCCACACATGGTCGCTACCGTCAGTCGCATTTAATATTCCCGACAAAGATCTAATATTCTACGACCAAACGAATATTCCCCGATAATAATGAATATTATATCACCACTTGCTTATTTAAAATATTTGCGCATTTTACCCATAACTAACCATATTAATCAAATCCACCCTTACTATTTCAAAATAATAAATAGAGGAAAAATAAATTTCATTTATTAATAATTTGGGGTCTTACAACCACACTATTCAATACCATCCTGGAAAAGCGAACGTGGTAGCTGACGCGTTAAGTAGAAGATCATATGCAGGAACGAGTGCGATGATGTCAAGTATAATGACAGAGCCAACTTTAATAGAATAAGTTAAGGTTGCTCAAGCCACCTAATCCGGAGGTGATGCATATGAAGAAGAAAGTACAAGAAGGTGCTATTCCTAAGTTTAGAATTGATGAAGAAGGAATACTTGAGTCCACTCCGGACTTTGTGTTCTAACGATTACGATTTGAAGTACAAGATCATGATGGAGGCACACAATACACCATTTGCAATCCATCTCGGAAGTACTAAAATGTATCGTGATCTTGACATACATTTTGGTGGAACAATATGAAAGAGAGATTGCAAAGTTTATCTCAACATGTTTAACTTGTCAACGTGTAAAGGCGGAACATCAAGTGCCAAAGGGTCCATTGCAACCACTTGAGATTCGAAATGGAAGTGGGGAACACATTACTATGGATTTCGTTACGGGTCTTCCTACGGTTTCTCAAGGCATCAATGCTATTTGGGTTATTGTTGATAGATTAACCAAGTCCGCTCATTTCTTGGCCGACACGGAGACTTATTCTCTTGAACGTCTTCTTAGTATGTATGTAAATGAGATTGTGAGGTTGCATGGCATGCCAAGATCTATAGTTTCGGATCGTGACCCAAGATTCACTTCAAGATTTTGGGTTAGCTTGCAAAAATCTATGGGTATGGATTTATTTATTGATTCGCATACCATCCTCAAACGGACGGACAATCGAGAGAGGACTATTCAAACTCTTGAAGATTTATTAAGACTCGTGTCCTAGACTTCAAGGGCGGTTGGGATAAGTATTTACCATTGGTGGAATTCTCCTACAACAACAAGATTATCGTGCAAGTATAGGTGTGGCTCCATATGAAGCATTATATGGACGAAAGTGTCGCTCTCCAATATGTTGGGATGAGGTGGGTGAAGCAACATTGTTGGGACCCGAGTTAGTCCGTATGACTACCGAAAAGATCCAAATGATTCGACAACGATACAAACCAAGACAAGATCGAAAAAGAGTTATGCGGATCTTCATCGAAAGGACGTGGAATTTAGTATAGGGATCATGTATTGTCATGCGAGTTGCTCCATGGAAGGGAGTTACAAGATTTGGGAAGAAAGGAAAGCTCAATCCATGATTTATTGGTCCATTTCAAATCCTTGACCGAGTAGGAAATGTAGCCTATAGACTCGCGTTACCTCCAAGTATGTCTCGTGTTCATAATGTGTTTCACATATCTGTACTTCGTAAATATATGAAAGACCCAAACCACGTTATTGAGTTAGAACCGGACGAGATAGCCGAAGACTTAACGTATGAGGAGGTACCTGTCAAGATCTTGGATAGAAAGGAGCATGTCCTACGCACGAAGGTCATACCACAAGTTAAAGTCTTGTAGAGGAACCATGCTATAGAAGAAATGACCTGGGAATTGGAAATGGAAATGAAAGCGAGGTATCCTCACATTTTCGAAACACCAGGTACGTATGTCAATTTCGAGGACGAAATTTCATAAGGAGGAGAGGTTGTAAGACCCCAAATAATTAATAAATGAAATTTAATTTCCTCTAATTATTATTTTGAAATAGTAAGGGTTGATGTGATTAATGTGGATAGTTATGGGTAAAATACGCAAATATTTTAAAATAAGCAAGTGGTTATAAAATATTCATTGTTGTCGGGGAATATTCGTTTGGTCGTGGAATATTCATACTGTCGGGGAATATTCATACGACGGCGCAGCCATGTGTAGGCCCCATAACGGAAAGCGATTGGAGGAAGAAAACGACAAATATAAGTTGTTTAAAAATACAACAGTAGTTATTACTGATTTACCTTTGTTGGAATACCCGGTGGTTAAAACACAAGAATGTCTGGCGTTGTTGTCAGACAAGAAGACATACCGGTATTTGTGACGCCCCAAAATAGGTCCATTTCACCCAACCCATTACGAAAGTCGCCAAATACATGGTACGTAAATTACTACAACTTTATTATTACAACAAGAAAACTGTGAGTTTGAATACAAATATTATCTTCTAGACAATATCTATACTCAAATAAATCCTCATCACATTTATTAATACATTATTTTACAAAAATGGTGAGGACTACTAAACAACTCTATCTAACCTTCACTCCATACCCCGACTCGATCCTCGCATGTTCTCACCTCCTGAGAAGAAAAATGGAACAACAAGGAAAAGGGTGAGCTCAATTAGCCCAGTAAAGAATATTATGACTAAGATAATATACAACAAATTATCGTTAGTCTTAAACAAGGAAAAATCTAATAGAATATAATAGACAACAAGTTTTAGATCAACAAATGCAGAGGAAACAACAATCCATTAGAAGAGTCACGTAGAGAATGAATTCTACTATCTTCTAAGATTTAAAAGTCCATCATCAATATTTTATCCTCAGAATAACAATCAATATTCATCTTTAATCATCTTTTGCACTATGTGCCAAAGATATTCATTTGTATCACCGATTGATCATGTTCATCTCAACACTGCTCATCTTTGCACTACGGGCCAAAGAGATTCATCGATTTAATCATTCATCTTCAGACTACAAAGCCAAAGATATTCATCAAGTATCACCATTAAGGACCGAGGATGATGAAAAACATTTTAAAGAAACTAATCCAGGTGATATAAAAGGACAAATATTAGGGATTCGCATACAACGGTTTATCCAAGATCAATAATACTTCATAATAAACTATTTTGAAGCAGAACTCAAAAATAACGATCAAAACATGGATCTAATCAAAAAGATAAGCCAGAAATAGACATCTTGGACAAAAAGAAAAATTTTCATTTTTATTGAATAGTGTCGATTTGTGAATAGTGTCAGATATCGTGAATAAGGCCGTATACGAGAATAAGAACTCCCAAACACACAAAAGATAAAATTTTTAAAAAACATCTTCACGCTCGTGAATAAGAACTCGTGAATAAGAACTCCGAATAAGTAACTCCGATATGAAAAAGTTCCAAATTTGATAAAAAGTTCAACAAAGATTTTGGCATAATGATATTGAAGAAAATAATATCATTTCATGAAAGAAATAACATCCCTTACCTCAAAATAACCGTACTTACGATCGTATTTTCAGATATAGTCTTGTAAACTCGCACAGATATAAGAACACTCAAAGTATACTCACAAGAATACGCTCGATAATATAGAGAGAGAAAGAGAAAACTTAGTTTCGGTGTGATTTTCAATTCTAACTTAGCCTCTATTTATAGGAAAATGTTAACGCCTTAAAGGAGACTAAATTAATAAAATATATTATTATTTATTCAAAATTCCTACCCACATGTTTTGAAAACTCTAGCATGCCTTCTTTGGTCAAAAACATCAGCCACCCATGTGCCAACAACCACAAAAACGTTTTTCTTATATAAAATAATTAAAACTTCCAAAAATCAATTATTTTAACTCCTAACTTCAATAATTCATGATAAATAGACCTTTTGTCGAAAAATTGAATCTCATGACTTTTTATATGAAATTCAATTCTCTACAACTTTGCGTAGGAAGTTTTTCCAAATTTCAAACAGAAATTATCGAAATCCATAAATGAGCGATTTTTGATACTATAATCAATTTTTTTGTCAAGAATTGTGTCCACCGACACACAAAAAACATATGTTAAACATTTAATGCCACAAAATACTCTACCTCCTCATATACTCATATATCCCACATTCATTATAAAAATATCACCGCTAATATATTATTAAAATAATATATTTAAATGAATTATTTTATCGTAAAAGATAAAATAGTAATTTTCAACAATTGTCATATTAAAAATTTTCTCCATCTATATCCACATAAAATCAATATCATATAAATCAATAATTAATTATTCACAAATAATATTATAGAATCACATTACTAACAACCAGTGCAGGTTCCCAAGAAAAGAGGGCTTTCCAATAAGGATTTCTCCTCACTGCGCAAGCCGCAATTAGGTGACCAAACCTCTCCTGTATGTAACTTTCTAGACATTGCCAATAATGTTATCTCGATAATATTATTCAAATAATATGAATTATTGATTTGATAATGGAAAATCTTGTGTAATGACAATTATCAAACAACAAGTGATACCAAATATCAACGCAAAGAATTATTGAATCAATATAATATTGAACGAAAGAATTTCATCGTAATAATTATTGAGTAGTGCCTTCTTTACGTAAGGATCAATATTTCAACAAACATCATGCAATACCGCAAAGCATTGTGCAACCACGCATATTATCGTATTTTAACCACCGTGTAACCCAACAAATTGTTAATTCAGTAATAACTACGCCAATTATTTTTAAACAACTTATATTTGTCGCTTTTCTTCCTCCAATCGCTTTCAGTTATGGGCCCACACATGGTCATGGTCATGGCGCATTTAATATTCTCCGACAATCATTTAATATTTCACGACCAAACGAATATTCCCTAAACAACAATGAATATTTTATAACCACTTGCTTATTTTGTAAAATTTGCGTATTTTACCCATAACTAACCACATTAATCAAATCAACCCTTACTATTTCAAAATAATAAATAAAGGAAATTCCATTTTATTTATAAAAAAATTTAGGGTCTTACAACCTACCTCTTTATGAAATTTCGTCCTCGAAATTGGACGACGCATACTAGTGTTTTCAAAAGTCGAGGATACCTCGCTTTCATTTCTATTTCCAACTCCCAGGTCATTTCTTCAATAGCATGGTTTCTCCACAAAACTTTAACTTGTGGTATAACCTCGGTACATAGGACATGCTCCTTCATATCTAATATCTTGACAGGTACCTCCTCGTATGTTAAGTCTTCGGCTATCTTGTCTGGTTCTAACTCAATAATGTGGTTCGGGTCATCCACATATTTACGTAACATCGATACATGAAAAACGTTATGAACACGCGTCATACTTGGCGGTAAAACAAGTCTATAGGCCACAGTTCCTACTCGATCGAGGATTTCAAATAAACTAATAAATCGAAGGTTTGAGCTTTCCTCACATCGCCAATTCTCGCTTTTGGAATAACAACTTCTTGCACCACCTTCTTCAAATTCATCAGCTCCGGTGTGTAGCCTGAGCGATTTTAACTTTATCGATAAAAGTCGATTATACTCGTATATCATCACGTGGATACCTAGAGTTTTCATCTCCATCTCTAATATTTGTAAGTTATACGAAATGAGTCTTTGACAATATCGTACTCAGATCAGATACGATCTTTTACTCAACACGCCGCCTACCACATTCGCTTTTTCCAGGATGGCATGGTCGTAACATGTCTTTGAAATGAGTCTCTCTTGAGTTCTTCAAAGCTCTTTCCACATTCCTCGCTTTATTCAATTTTGTATCTCTACGAGTCAATTTGCGTTAATGGAATAGCGATTCGAGAATATCCTTCAACGAATCTCCGATAATAACCAACTAAGCCTAGAAAGCTACGATTTCGATTACTGAATTTAGGTTGTTCTCAACCTGTGACTCATATCCCAACCTGGATAGCATGTTACAATAGCACCTATCGTTCTTTACTATCGCACAATATGGCGCCCCTACGGAGAGTTTGGCTTGGTGCATTCCACAAAGGAAGTCATAAGATAGAGGCTCTGTATCAACTTCTATAGTTGGGTTTTTAACTCCTCAAGTTCAATAGAGCCATTCGATATGAGATTTTAGAAATGGGTTTTGTACTGGGATTCAAAGTCGATACAAAATTTAATATCGGGCTTTAGGAGTAAGCCAAGAAATTTCCAGAAATACGTCAGAAATTCACTAATAATAGAAATATCATTCAAATTTAACGTATTTTTGTCCAAGTCCATACATGGGCTAAGAAAACTTGACATCCGTAATAAACGAATGACTTCATGGCTTGATATGAAAATGTTTGACTACAATGGTTTGATTGCTTGAATTCGAATAACAGGTTGCTTAGGAATATGAAAACTAACAACCTTACAAAAGCAATCAATTTGGCATGATGAGTAGTTAACCAATCAATCTCTAAAATCACATCAAAAGAAAGTATCTTTAAAGAGATAAGATCAACAGGTAATGTGATAGTGCCAACCTGAATCAAGCAAGATTTCCAAACAACGGATGTAATGAAAGTTTCTCCTAACGAAGTCTCCATAAATAGGTCAAAGTCTAATTTCTCCGTAGTCAAGTTCAAACGTTGAGCGCAAAGCAAAGAGATAAAAGAATGGGTAGAACCCAGATCTCAGTAAGGTATAAACTTCGCAAGAATTTATAATTAACTAACCTGCTAACTTCGTTCGGGTTCCTCGTGATTTATAACATATCTGACGGCGTTTTCTCCTCCTCGAACCCGATTGCTTCATCGGCTACCGACGCCTTCACATGGTCATTGTTGAATCTCCTCTTTTAAAATCTCCTCCCGACTCGCTTCTTCTATTTTTATGGCCACGATTACCACCAGAGTGGTTACCACCTTTGTCCGTATTCTTTCCTCCTCGCTGGTTATCATTGTCCCGATGGCCGTTGCCACCAGTATGATTTTTATCGTGTTGTTGGTCGCCCGGTTGAACAGACTCATTATCTCGCCTAATAATTGAGCCCCTGTTTACAACATCCGAATATAGAGAAAATTTATGAGAAATGAGGTATCGACGAATTTGGGTTTTAGACCTCTCAAAACATACGCGTCATTCGTTCCTCATTTTCCACCAAATGAGGTGCAAAACTCGACAACTCCATGAAACTTCGCCTGCAGATCGAGACACCGCCATGTTATTTCGCTCCAGCCTAATAAACTCCACTTCCTTTATACGACGAATACCTTCAGGAAGTATTTGTCATTGAACGATTCAAATCTTTCCCAAGACATGTTGAGTGCATCTGGTCGAGTACGCTTCACTGATTCTCACCAAGAATCGCTTCACCACGAAACATAAAGGTGGCGAATGGAACCTTCTATTCCTCCGCATCCCAAGACATCAAATATCTTGGTAATTTGCTTGACCCACGTTTACGCCTTGATCCGATCCAAATTTTCCATGGAAATCTGGTGGTCCCAACTCTTTGAATTGTTTGCCGTGACAAACCGCGCGCCGCCATCATTTCCACCAGATTTTGTACACGAGTCTCCTCGTCCGATTTTGCATGAATCGCAAAAAGCTTCTAAACATCCCGTCGCTCATCATCCGCCGCCAATGGCGTTGTTCACGGGAGGAACATTGTCACTGTTCAGACGTTCTCCGGTCATGCGACTAAAGGTTGTTCCACGCCTCATAAACTCCATTGTTAACGTTTCCGCAACCATTCTTAACATCGCTTATAAAACAAGGGTTAATTAAACAAATTAACATATCACATAATATCCTATATTATGACCGATCAACAAATAAGCTTAGGTAGGACACACTAGTGAAGGATTTACTCGTCTCTCCCCTCCTAGTTCTATTCCCCGATCTCCGCCAGAGATCATATCCCTAAGCTCGATACCAACTGTGACGCCCCCAAAATAGGTCCATTCCACCCAACCCATTCCTGAGTCGCCAAATACATGGTACAGAAATAACTACAACTTCAATAATATAAATGTCGTGTGAAATACGACAATACATACTATGAGTTTAAATACAGATATTGCCGTCTAGACAATATCCACACGCAAATAAATCCCCATCATAATTATTGATACATTATTTTATAAAAATGGTGAGGACTACTAAACAACTCTTTCTAGAACCTTCATTCCATACCCCGACTCGATCCTGCTATGTTCTTACCTCCTGAGAAGAAAATGGAACAACAAAGAAAAGGGTGAGCTCAACTAGCCCAGTAAAGAATATTATGACTAAGATAATATACAACAAATTATCGTTAGTCTTCAACAGGGAAAAATCTAATAGAATACAATAGACAACAAGTTTTAGATCAACAAATGCAATGGAAGCAAGAATCCATTGAAGAGTCACGTAGAGAAAGAATTCTACTGTCTTCTAAGGTTAAAAAGTCCATCATCAATATTTATCCCTGTAACAACAATCAATATTCATTTTTGCACTACAGGCCAAAGATATTCATTTAAATCACCAATTGGTCATGTTCATCTCAACACTGCTCATCTTTGCACTACAGCCAAAGATATTCATCGATTAATCGCTCATCTGCACTACGTGCCAAAGATATTCATCAAGTATCACCATTAAGGATCGAGGATGATGAAAACATTTTTAAGAACGAATCCAAAGATGATATAGAAGGACAAATATTAGGGATTCGCATACAACAGTTTATCCAAGACCAATAATACTTCATAATAAACGATTTTGAAGCGGAACTCAAAAATAACAATCAAAACATGGATACAATCAAAGATAGTAGCCAAAATAGACATCTTGGACAAAAAGAAAATTTTCATTTTTCGGTGAATAGTGTCGATTTGTGAATAAAGGTCAAGATACGTGAATAAGGCCGATACGTGAATAGTAACCTCACACAAAAAGATAGAAATTTCATTAAAAACATCTTCACGCTTCCTCGAATAAGAACTCGTGAATAAGAAACTCATGAATAAGAACTCGTGAATAGTAACCCCCGACATGAAAAAGTTCCAAATTTGATAAAAAGTTCAACAAAGATTTTGGCATAATGATATCAAGAAAATAATATCATTCATGTAAAGAAATAACATCCCTTACCTCAAAATAACCGTATTTCGATTGTATTTTTTGGTATAGTCTTGTGAAACTCGCACCAGATAAAGAACACTCAAAGTATACTCACAAGAATACGCCGATAATATAGAGAGAGAAAGAGAAAACTTAGTTTCGGTGTGATTTTCAATTCTAACTTAGCCCTCTATTTATAGGAAAAAGTTAACGCCAAGCGAGACTAAATTAATAAAATATATTATTATTTATTCAAAATTCCTACCCACATGTTTTGAAAACTCTAGCATGCCTTCTTTGGTCAAAACATCAGCCACCCTTGTGCCAACAACCACAAAAACGTTTTTCTCTTATATAAAATAATTAAAACTTCCAAAAATCAATTATTTTAACTCCTAACTTCAATAATTCATGATAAATAGCCCTTTTGTCGAAAATTTGAATCTCGCGAATTTTTATAGGAAATTGAATTCTACAACTTTGCGAAGGAAGTTTTTCCAAATTTCAAAGCAGAAATTATCCCAAATCCATAAATGAGCGATTTTATGCCTATAATCAATTTTTTGGTCAAGAATTGTGTCCACCGATAACACACAAAAACATATGTTAAACATTTAATGCCACAAAATACTCTACCTCCTCATATACTCATATATCCCACATTCATTATAAAAAATATCACCGTTAATATATTATTAAAATAATATATTTAAATGAATTATTTTATCGAAAAAGATAAAATATTAATTTTCAACAATTGTCACATTAAAATTTTCTCCATCTATATCCACATAAAATCAATATTTTCTTTATCATAATAATCAATAATTAATTATTCACAAATAATATTATAGAATCACATTACTAACAACAAGGCAGCTTCAAGAAAAGAGGGCTTTCAATAAGGATTTCTCTTCCATCTTTGGCAAGCAATTAGGTGACCAAACCTCTTCTTAGATGTAACTTTCTAGACATTGCCAATAATGTTATCTCGATAATATTATTCAAATAATATGAATTATTGATTTGATAATGGAAAATACTTGTGTAATGACAATTATTGAAACAACAAGTGATACCAAATATCAACGCAAAGAATTATTGAATCAATATAATATTGAAAGAACTACAAAGCCAAAGATATTCATTTGTATCACCATTGGTCATGTTCATCTCAACACTGCTCATCTTTGCACCACAGCCAAAGATATTCATCGATTAATCGTTCTTCTTGCACTCTGTGCCAAAGATATTCATTTATATCACCATTTAGGACCGAGGATGATGAAAACATTTTTAAAGAAACGAATCCAGTGAAACAAAATGACAAGAATTAAGGATTAAGGATTAAGGATTCGTACTTTGTTTTACCCATGTCCAAAAATACTTCGAAAATAATCATATTGGTGTAAAATTCAAGAATGATCAAAGCATGGATACAATCAAAGCTAGTATCCAGAATAGATATTTTGGACAAAAAGAAAAATTTTTATTTTTCTATGAATGAATAGTCGTGATTCGTGAATAGTGTCGATACGTGAATAAGTCAAAGTATCGTGAATAAGTAACTCCCCACACAACAAGTTCCAAATTTGATATAAAAGTTCACCAATACTTGGCATAATGATATTGAAAAAAAATATCATTTAAGAAGAAAATAATACCCTTTACTTCAAAATAACCGCATCTCGATTGAATTTCTCAGATATAGTCTTGTGTAAAAACCGCATCAGATAAAGAACACTCAAAGTATACTCACAAGAATACGCTAGATAATTTAGAGAGAAAAAGAGAAAACTTTATTTCGGTGTGATTTTCAATTCTAACTTAGCCTCTATTTATATAGAAAATGTTGTAACGCCAAAAGGAGACTAAAATAATAAAATAATATTATAATTTATATCTTCTACGCATGCCTTTGAACCAAATTAGCCACTAGCCAACCTTGACCCAATTTCCAGCAGCCCACATGTTCAAACAAGAGTGGGTCCCACCCATTATTTAATAAAAATTATTTTATCTTCCGAAACTTCAATAATTCATAGAAAATAGCTCGTTTATCGTAAAAATTCAAACTCGTGACTTTCCATGGGAAATTCCATTCTCTACAACTTTGCGTAAGAAAATTTTTCCAAATTCCAAACAAAAATTGATCGAAATCCACAACCAGACGATTTTACGCCTATAATCAATTTTCGGTCAAGAATTGTGTCCACCAACACACACAAAACATATGTTAAACATTTAATACCACAAAATACTCTACCTCCTCATATACTCATATATCCCACATTCATTATAAAAAATATCACCAATTAATATATTATTAAAATAATATATTTAAATGAATTATTTTATCGGGAAAAAAAATAAAATATTAATTTTCAACAATTGTCACATTAAAAATTTTCTCCATCTATATCCACATAAAATAAATATTTTCTTTATCATAATAATCAATAATTAATTATTTTAAAAATAATATTCTGTAATCACAAAGATCGACAACAAGGCCGTTCCAAGAAAGAGGGCTTTCCAATAAGGATTTCTCCTTACTGGCTTAGCAATTAGGTGACCAAACCTCTCCTTAGATGTAACTTTCTAGACATTGCCAATAATGCTATCTCGATAATATTATTCAAATAATATGAATTATTGATTTGATAATGGAAAATACTCGTGTAATGACAATTATGAAACAACAAAGAATACAAAATATCAACGCAAAGAATTATTGAATCAATAAATATAATATTGAACAAGAACTCATCGTAATAATTATTGAGTAAAGGCCTTCTTACGTAAGGATCAATAATTCAATAATATCATGCAATACCTGCCATCTTCTTTGCAAACCACGCCAGACATCGTATTTTAACCACCGTGTAACCCAACAAAGTGTTAATTCAGAATAATTTATTTACCGATTATTTATAAAACTCAATCTTTTCGTTTGCTTTCTTTCATCCAACCGTTTTCCGTTATGGGGCCCACTTTAATGAAGCTATTGCGCAGACGGAGATTCGAAAAAAAAGAATATTCCACGACGACCAAACGAATATTCCCAAACAATAATGAATATTTTATAACCACTTGCTTATTTTGTAAACTTTTGCACATTTCACCCATAACCAAAGAATTATATCAAATTAACCCTTATTAATTTAGAATAATGAATAAAGGAAAATTCAATTTTATTTATAATAAGTTGGGGTCTTACACATATATCCCACATTCATTATAAAAATATCACCGTTAATATATTATTAAAATAATATATTTAAATGAATTATTTTATCAAAAAAAGATAAAATATTAATTTTCAACAATTGTCACATTAAAAATTTTCTCCATCTATATCCATATAAAATCAATATCATATAAATCAATAATTAATTATTCACAAATAATATTATAGAATCACATTACTAACAACCAGGCAGGTTCCCGGGAAAGAGGGGGCTTTCCAATAAGGATTTCTCCTTATGGCGCATAATTAGGTGACCAAACCTCTCCTTGATGTAACTTTCTAGACATTGCCAATAATGTTATCTCGATAATATTATTTAAATAATATGAATTATTGATTTGATAATGGAAAAAATTGTGTAATGACAATTATTGAAACAACAAAGTGATACAAAATATCAACGCAAAGAATTATTAAATCAATATAGTATTGAACAAGAACTACCGTAACAATTATTGAGTAAAGCCTTAAATGACGTAAGGATCAATAATTCAACAATATCTTGTAATACCGTGTGTCATCGAAAGCAACCACGCATATTATCGTATTTTAACCACCGTGTAACCCAACGTTGTTAACGGTAATAATTTCTACGCCTGTTATTTATAAAACACAATCTTTGTCGTTTTCTTTCATCCAACCGCTTTTTCAATGGGGCCCAATTAATGATCAAGCCGTCGCATTTAATATTCCCCGACACAAAGAAGAATATTCCACGACCAAACGAATATTCCCACAAAATAAATATTTTAATAACCACTTGTTTATTTTGCAAAATTGCACATTTAACCCATAACTAAAGCATTATATCAAATTACCACCTTATTAATCAAGAATAATAATTAGAGGAAATTCGATTTTTATTTATAAAAATTTGGGGTCTTACAACCTCCCCTCCTTATGAAATTTCGTCCTCGAAATTAACGTACGTACCTGGTGTATCGAAAAGATGAAGATACCTCGCTTTCATTTTCGTTCCCAACTCCCAGGTCATTTCCTCAATAGCATGCTTTCTCCACAAAACTTTAACTTGTGGTATAACCTCGGTACGTAGGACATGCTTCTTCCTATCCAAAATCTTGACAGGTACCTCCTCGTATGTTAAGTCTTCGGCTATCTCGTCTGGTTCTAACTCAATAATGTGGTTCGGGTCGTCCACATATTTACGTAACATCGATACGTGAAAAACGTTATAAACACGCGTCATACTTGGCGGTGAAACGAGTCTATAGGCCACAGTTCCTATTCGATCGAGAATTTCAAATGGATTAATAAATCGAAGATTTTAGCTTTCCTCACCTCACCGATTCTCGCTTTTTAAATAACAACTTCTTGCACCTCCTTCTTCAAATTCATCAGCTCCGGTGTGTAGCTTGAACAACTTTAACTTTATCGATTAAAGTCGATTATACTCGTATATGAGCACGTGGGTACCTAGAGTTTTCATCTCCATCAATATTATTTGTAAATTATACGAAATTAGTCTTTGACAATATCGTACTCGCAGATCAGATACGATCTTCTACTCAACACGTCAGCTACCACGTTCGCTTTTTCAGGATGGCATGGTCGTAACATGTTTGAAATGAGTCTCCTCTTGAGTTCTTCAAGCTCTTCCCACATTCCTTGCTCCATTCAAATTTTGTATCTCTACGAGTCAAATTTGATTAATGGAATAAGCGATTCGAGAATATCCTTCAACGAATCTCGATAATAACCAACTAAGCTTCAGAAAGCTACGTATTTCGACATCGACTTAGGTTGCTCTCAATCTGTGACTCATATCCCAATCTTGGATAAGACGTCACAATGACACCTATCTCGCTTACTACCGCACGAATATGGCGCCCCCATGGAGAGTCCGCTTCGTGCATTCCACAAAGGAAGTCATAAGATAGAGGCTCGGGTATCAACTTCTATAGTTGGGTTTTAACTCCTCAAGTTCAATAGAGCCATTCGATATGAGATTTTAGAAATGGGTTTTGTACCGGATTCAAAGTTGATACAAAATTTAATATCAGGCTTTGGGAGTAAGCCAAGAAAATCTTTAGGAAATACGTCAGGAAAAATCAATAACAACAGGAATATTATTCAAATCTGACGTGTCTTTATTCAAATCCATAACATGGCTAAGAAAGCTTGACATTCGTTTTTCAATAAACAAATAGCTTTGTGGTTTGATATGACAGTGTTTGACTTCAATGGTTTGGTTGCTTAAATTTGAATAACAGGTTGCTTAGGAATATGAAAACTAACAACCTTACAAAAGCAATCAATTTGGCATGATGAGTAGTTAACCAATCAATCCCTAAAATCACATCAAAAGCAAGTATCTTTAAAGAGATAAGATCAACAGGTAATGTGATAGTGCCAACTTGGATCATGCAAGATTTATAAACTGTAGATGTAACGAAGGCTTCACCCAATGGAGTTTCAACAGATAAATCAAAATCTAATTTCTCCAGAGTCAAGTTTAAACGTTGAGCACAAGCGAGGAGAGATAAAGAAATGGTAGAACCCGGTATCTAGTAAGGTATAAACTTCGCAAGAATTTATAATTAACTAACCCGTGCTAACTTCGTTCGGGTTCCTTGCATTTTGACCGGTCACGACAAACGCTCTTCCAGGAACCGTTGACTTTGACTTTTCTGGGACATCCTTTTGAGTCACCATTCCCGCTGAACTAGGTTTCGCTACCGTACAATCTCGAGCGATGTGGCCTTCTTTTCCACAGTTGTAACATACCTTGGATTGTTGTGGACAGTTTGGGCTGATATGTCCCACTTTCCCGCATTTGTAACATATGACCGGTGGTCTTTCTCCTCCCTTGGAACCAGTTGCTACTGGCGCTGACATCTTCACATGGTCGTTGTTGAATCTCCTCTTTATAAAATCTCCTCCCGACTCGCTTGTTTATTTTCATGGCCACGATTACCACCGTAAAGGGTTACCGCCTTTGTCCGTATTCTTCTTTTTCTTCGCTTGTTATCGTTATTCGATGACTACTATCCTCAGATGATCCTCGGTTATGGTCCTCGGTTGAACGCATTCGTTCGTTATCTCGCCTAACAACCGAGCCCCATTGACAACATCCTGAATAGAGAAAATTTATGAGAAATGAGATCTTGACGTATGCCGGGTTTCAAAACCTCTCGAAACATCCGCGTCATCGTTCCTCATTTTCCACCAAATGAGGTGCAAACTCGATAACTCCGCGAACTTCGTGATCGCATCGGGACACCGTCATGTTATTTCGCTCCGCCTAATAAACTCCACTTCCTTCATATAGACGAATACTTTTAGGAAGTACTTGTCATCGAATCGTTTTTAAAACGTCTCCCATGACATGTTGAGTGCAATTTGGATGAGTACGCTTCATGATTCCCACCAAGTCCGCCTGCTTCGTTACGGAACATAAAATTAGCGAATGGAACTTTCGTTTCCTCCATGCATCCCAAGACATCGAATATCTTGGTAATTTGCTTGACCCACGCCTCCGCCATGATCGGATCAGCTTTCCTTTAAATTTCTGGTGGTCCCAACTCTTTGAAGCGCTTGTTTTTGTGAATAGCGCGACCATCATTTCCATTCCGTATTTTGCACACGAGTCTCCTAAATTCGATTTTGCATGAATCGCAAAAAGCTTCTAAACATCACATCATTCATCGTTTGCTTTTCAGAAGTGTTGTTTACGGGAGGAATATTGTTAGCTTTGTTGCACATTCTCCTCGTTGGTGAGTCTGGCGTCTCCACGGTCTCATTTCACTTTATTAATATTCTCAATCGACATTCTCAAATACCGTCATAAAACAAGGGTTAATTAAGGAAATCAATATATCACATAATATTCCTATATCTTCGACCAACTAAGAAATAAGCTTAGGTAGGACACACTTAGCGAAGGATTTACTCGTCTCTCCCTCCTAGTTCTATTCCCCGATCTACGCTTGGAGATCATATCCCTAAGCTCGATACCAAATGTGACGCCCCCAAACAGTCCATTCCACCCAACCCATTCTCGAGTCGTCAAATACATGGTATGTAAATTACTACAACTTTATTATTACAACAAGAAATCGTGAGTTTGAATACAAATATTATCTTCAGACAATATCTATACTCAAATAAATCATCATCACATTTATTGATACATTATTTTATAAAATGATGAGGACTACTAAACAACTCTCTCTAGAACCTTCACTCCATACCCCGACTCGATCCTCTGCTTTATGTTTCTCACCTCCCGAGAAGAAAATAGAAGAACAACAAGGAAAAGGGTGAGCTCAACTAGCCCGATAAAGAATATTATGACTAAGATAATATACAACAAATTATCGTCGGTCTTCACGAGAGAAAAATCTAATAGAATACAATAGACAACAAGTTTTAGATCAACAAATGCAGCGGAAACAACAATCCATTAGAAGAGTCACGTAGAGAATGAATTCTACTATCTTCTAAGATTTAAAAGTCCATCATCAATATTTTATCCCTGTAACAACAATCAATATTCATCTTTAATCATCTTTGCACACTAAAGCCAATGATATTCATTTGTATCACCGATTGATCATGTTCATCTCAACACTGTTCATCTTTGCGACTACGGCCAAAGAGATTCATCGATTTAATCATTCATCTTTTGCACTATGGGCCAAAGATATTCATCAAATATCACCATTAAGGACCGAGGATGATGAAAAACATTTTAAAGAACGAATCCAGTGATATAGAAGGACAAATATTAGGGATTCGTACAACAGTTTATCCAAGATCAATAATACTTCATAATAAACGATTTTGAAGCAGAACTCAAAAATAACGATCAAAACATAGATCCAATCAAAGATAGTAGCCGAAATAGACATCTTGGACAAAAAGAAAAATTTTCATTTTCTATTGAATAAGGCCCGATGTTGTGAATAAAGGTCAGATATCGTGAATAAAGGCCGATATCGTGAATAAGTAACCCCGAACACAAAAAGATAGAAATTTCACAAAAAACATCTTCACGCTTCGTGAATAGTAACTCGTAAATAGTAACTCATGAATAGTAACTCGTGAATAGTAACTCATGAATAGTAACTCGTGAATAGTAATCCCGACATGAAAAAGTTCCAAATTTGATAAGAAGTTCAACGAAAATTTTGGCATAATGATATTGAAGAAAATAATATCATTTGCGAAAGAAATAACATCCCTTACCTCAAAATAACCGTACTTCTGACTGAATTTCGGTATAGTGCTGACAGAAACTCACACCATATAACAACACTCAAAGTATACTCACAAGAATACGCTCGATAATATAGAGAGAGAAAGAGAGAAAATTAGTTTCTGGTGTGATTTTCAATTCTAACTTAACCCTCTATTTATAGGAAAATGTTAGAACGCCAAAGGAGACTAAATTAATAAAATATATTATTATTTATTCAAAATTCCTACCCACATGTTTTGAAAACTCTAGCATGCCTTCTTTGATCAAAAACATCACCACCCATGTGCCAACAACCACAAAAACGTTTTTCTTATATAAAATAATTAAAACTTCTAAAAATCAATTATTTGAACTCGTAACTTCAATAATTCATGATAAATAGCCCTTTTGTCGGAAAATTTGAATCTCATGAATTTTTATAAGAAATTCAATTCTCTACAACTTTGCGAGAAGGAGTTTTTTGAAATTCCAAACAAAAATTATCCGAAATTCATAAATGAGCGATTTTATATCTATAATCAATTTTCTATTCAAGAATTGTGTCCACTGCACACACAAAACATATGTTAAACATTTAATGCCACAAAATACTCTACCTCCTCATATACTCATATATCCCACATTCATTATAAAAATATTACCGTTAATATATTATTAAAATAATATATTTAAATGAATTATTTTATCAGGAAAAAAATAAAATATTAATTTTCAACAATTGTCACATTAAAAATTTTCTCCATCTATATCCACATAAAATCAATATCATATAAATCAATAATTAATTATTCACAAATAATATTATAGAATCACATTATCGACAACCAGGCGGTTCAGGAAAGAGGGCTTTCAATAAGGATTTCTCCTACTTGGCAATTGATTAGGTGACCAAACCTCTCCTTAGGCAGAACTTTCTAGACATTTCCAATAATGTTATCTCGATAATATTATTCAAATAATATGAATTATTGATTTGATAATGGAAAATATTGTGTAATGACAATTATTGAAACACAAATGATACAAAATATCAACGCAAAGAATTATTGAATCAATATAGTATTGAGCGTTAACTCACTGTAATAATTATTGAGTAGTGCTTCTTCTTACGTAAGGATCAATAATTCAACAATATCGCATGCAATACTGGTGCAAGCTTCTTTGTGCAACCACGATATATCGTATTTTAACCACCGTGTAACCCAACAAAGTGTTAGCAGTAACAATTCTGCCGATTATTTATAAAACTCAATCTTTTGTCGTTTTCTTTCATCCAACCGCTTTTCCAGTTATGAGACCCAATTAACGATCGCGCTGGTCGTGCACGAATATTCCCCAATGACAAGAATATTCCACGACCAAATGAATATTCCCCGACAAAAATAAATTTTTTAATAACCACTTGTTTATTTTGCAAAAATTGCACATTTCACCCATAATCAAAGCATTATATCAAATTACCACCTTATTAATCAAGAATAATAATTAGAGGAAATTCGATTTTTATTTATAAAAATTTGGGGTCTTACAGTATTGCACCAATTATTGACTCTTACGTAAGAAAGCACTACTCAATAATGGTTATAGTAATTACTGTACAATATTTTATTGGTTCAATAATTGTTGCGTTGATATTTTATATTGCTGTTGTTTCAATAATTGTCATTACACAGTATTTTTCATTATCGAAGCAATAATTCATAATATCTGAATAATATTATTAGATAACATTATTGGCAATGTCTAGAAAGTTCTGTCTAAGGAGAGGTTTAGTCACCTAATTGCGCGCCAGTAAGGAGAAATTCTTATTGGAAATCCCCCTCTTTCCTGGGAACTGCCTGGTTGTCAATATTGTAATTCTGTAATATTATTTGTGAATAATTAATTATTGATTCATATGATGAGGAAAATATTGATTTTATGTGGATATAGATGGAGAAAATTTTTAATGTGACAATTGTTGAAAATTGAAATTTTATCTTTTTCTGATAAAATAATTCATTTAAATATATATATTATTATATTTTAATAATATAATAATGGTGATATTTTTATAACGAATGTGGAATATATGAGTATCTGAGGAGGAAGAGTATTTTTGTTGCAATAAATGTTTAAAACATGTTAAACATGTCGGTGGACCCCATTTATTGATCGAAATTTGATTATAATTTCTAAAATCGCCTTGTTTGTGGATTTGGTCAATTTCTCGCTTTGAATTTGGAAAAATTTTCTTCTGCAAAGTTGTAGAGAATTGAATTTCCTATAAAAACTCGCGAGATTTGAATTTTTTGACAAAAGGGCTATTTATTGTGAATTATTGAAGTTCCGATGCTCTAAATTAATTGATTTTTGGAAGTTTAAATAGGGTGCTTAGGTTAGAATTGAAAATCACACCAGAAACTGAAGTTTTCTCTCTCTATATTATCGAGCGTATTCTTGTGAGTATTTTGAATATACTTTAAGTATTGATATACGGTGAAAGTCAAGTTATAGCTTTATATCTCTAGTATTATTAGGTTAAGTATTGTTTTTCTAGAGATAAGGGATATTATTTTTTTTAAAATGATATTATTTATTCTAATATCATTATGCCAAGTATTGATCTGAACTTTTAATCAAATTTGGAACTTTTATTATGTGGGAGTTCTTATTCACGATACTCTGGCCTTTATTCACGATATCTTGATTATTCACGAATCTAAGACTATTCATTGAAAATGAAAATTTTCCTTTTCGTCCAAAATATCTTTTTACGGATACTAGCTTTGATTGTATCCATGTTTTGATCATTCTTGAATTTTACACCACTATGATTATTTTTGAGGTATTTTTGGACATGGATAAAACAAAGTACGAATCCTTAATCCTTAATCCTTGTCATTTTATTTCTTTGGATTCGTTTCTTTAAAAAAAATATTTTCATCATCCTCGGTCTTAAAATGATGATATTATTGAATATCTTTTGGCACGTAGTGCAAAAAGTTGAATGATTTCGATGAATATCTTTGGCCTATAGTGCAAAGATGAATGATTTCGATGAATATCTTTGGCCCGTAGTGGCAAAGATGAGCAGTGTTTAGATGAACATGACGGTGGTGGTGAATGTCCTCGGCAGTAGTGCGAGGATGAATATATGATTCCGGATATATATTGATTGATGTTACTGAGGATAAAAATATTGATGATGGGATATGTTAAATTCATAGATATTAGTAGATTTCATCCTCTACGTAACTCTTCATGAATTAATATTTTCATCGCTGCAGTATTGATTTAAAACTTGTTGTCTATTGTATTCTATTAGTTTTTTTTCCTATGAAGACTAATGATAATTTGTTACGTATTATCTTAGTCATAATATTCTTCTTTGGGCTAGTTGAGCTCACCCTTTTCCTTTTGTTCCATTTTTCTTCTCGGAGGCGAGAATGTAAGCGAAATGCTTCGGGGTATGGAATGATGGTTTTAGAGAGTTGTTTAGTAGTCCTCACCATTTTTGTAAAATAATGTATCAATAATTATGATGAGGATTTATTTGTATGTGGATATTGTTTAGATGGCAATATTTGTATTTAAACTCACGCATTGTTGTAATAATAAAGTTGTAGTTGTTTACATGCATGTGTATTGACAACTCGGAATGGGTGATGTATACCTATTTTGGGGGTGTCACGGTTGGTATCGAGCTTAGGGATATGATCTCTGGCGGAGATCGGGGAATAGAACTAGGAGGGAGGCGAGTAAATCCTTCGCTAGTGTGTCTACCTAAGCTTATTTGTTAGTTGGTCAAGATATAAGGATATTATGTGATATATTTATTTGCTTAATTAACCCCGGTTTTATGGCATGATTTGAGAATGTCATTGAGAATATTAACAATGGAAATGAGGCCGAAGTGAGACGCATACTTTCACCAACGAGGAGAGCGTCTGCAAGATTGGTAATGTTCCTCCTGTGAACAACACCACGGAGCAGATGATGAACAAGGGGATGTTTAGAAGCTTTTTGCAGTTCATGCAAAATCATACGAAGGAGACTCGTGTTCAAAACATAGGAGGAAATGATAGCAATTCACGGGTTGTCACAGCTTCAATGTCTAATACGTGTTGACACATACAGTATTGACACACATGCATGAGGATGATCTCTCCGCCTGCGTATCAGTACTACATTGGACATAGAGTAAACTTACCATAAAGTTCATTTCATATTAACTACTTTGGAATAAAAATAAAAAAAATTCTCATACTGAAAATCAAACCTAAAACCTAAAATTCTGGTTACTTAACCTGATGGGCAGATTCAGATTGACCTTAAAATAGTCTAGTGGTCCAATTGATGGATCTCTTCAATATTTCTCAATAGATTGACATTAATAAACTAGTAGACAAGAAATATAGCTAGCTAGCTAGCTGACCCATGACTATGAATTGGTGCCAACCTTGTGCTTTTCATTTTCTTTAAGAGTCCATGCATATGCCTTGTCTATGCAGTGGTCCAAAAATCTTTAATTAATCTTAACATCCTCAAGTATGGAAACATTACACATTTACACTGTAGAACCAAATCAAACCAAGTTGATCAATATGAACATGTAGACAAATTAGCCATCAAAAGTCAGTCAGCAAACACATGAAACTGATCATTTTGAAAACTTATCAATGCCACCATAACTACAATCTGGACTAGTTATGTCTACTTCAATCCATTCACTACTCTACAATATTATTCTTGAGGATAAAATTGGAACTATGTTCAAAGCCCCTATTTTTAAGTTGTTTTCTCATTTATTTTGATCATAGGAAATATACAATAAATACGTGTACGGGTAGTAGTTATACAAACAAACGGCCGGTTGATCAGACTTGTATTAGTATCTTCAAAGTTCATTTTCTCTTTAAAGTGATTTTGCCGTAAATATTTCGTTTCAGGATTTGTAGATTAATCAGATAAACTACTTACGATTGAACTAGCGTTTTGACATTTTTCTATCTATGTAGTTGCACGCGAGTGTTTGTTGCTGATAATATAATCTAAAAAAGAATCTTCACGATAATATCTGATCCGCTTTCTCCAACTAACCTGGAAGAAGCGAATGAAGAAACTAACGCCATATATAGGCAATGACTATAACGACGATTTTTTTCCATTTATAAATTTGGTTAGATTCTTAATTTCTTCCGTCTAGTTTATTTAGAAAATAGAGTATATATATATATATATATATATATATATATATATATATATATATATATATATATATATATATATATATATATATGTACGAGAAGGAGGCAACAAAGTCAAGAAAACGAAAGGCTACCAGAAATGAAGAGGGAAAGGAAAGGTAGTCGGGCCTCCGGGCATTAGAATTTGGACCTTTTCAACACACAAAGTAATAACAATAATAATAATAATATCCAAGTCAAGTCCGGCAAGTCCCTCTCCCTCGTATTGACAGTCCAGACACTTGTATCCCCGAATCCATCACATGCTACTAGGCTCCACTTCCATCGAATTCCAGATCAAATCCATTTACTTGTGGGCCATGCATTATGGCATTACAAGTTTTTCTAATCTTCTGGTGGGCCATTTTATTTTGGGTATGACAAAATGTTAATGATATCTTTCTTTTTCTTTTTCTTTTTTGTGATATTTTGTCTCTTTAAATTCATTCCAAAAATTTTAAATAGAACTTTTAAAAATTAATTGAAGGCATTGTCAAACTCAAAATTTAGACGATTCTTTAAAAATTGATTAAATATGTATAAATTATAATAAACGGGTCTTAAATCGACTTAAAAAAATTAATAATTATCCCCTTTTTTTAAAACAAAATCACGAGTAATCAATTTATTCCCAAATTAGAGTCTCATGTTTGAAGGTGTACAAATTGGAACGTGTATAAAGTCAAAGTGAAATGGGTGTACACACTATAGACCGACTTTATAAATATTAATTTGTTCTTAAAATATTATCCCCAAATTTTTTTAAAGATTTATATGGTATTTTTATATATAGATACTATAGTACGGGAGTGGTTAGCATGAATTTGATTTTTGGTCGATTGACCCGTCTGATTATTCGATCTGATCAAGAGAGATGATCTTTTTTTGCGCACATCATATTTGTATTAGTCGATTAATGACCAACTTATCGTTAACTTCATTGTAACAGATCCCCATAGTAATTGCATGGAATCCCAACCTTCATATGATTAATTTGGTTCATTATATATATATATATATATATATATATATATATATATAATGATTGCATGCATGCATGCAAGCAATCATATCTTGCTAAATTTTTTTTACTAATAATAATTCATAAATGTAACTAATCGGTTGGTGATGGGTTTGAAAAGTTAAAGTATATGATAACATTGAACTTGACCTTTTATTTTTATAATTAAATATCCATTTTGTAAAGTGAGAATTTGTCCATACTCAAAGAAAAAGAAATATGGGAAAATGTTATCACAAGAAAAAGGTCCATACCTAACTAGTTATGCTCCGTAAATCTATGAGATGATAATATTCAGCGCATTGATTGAAGTAGAGACTGATAGAAATGGATCTGTGGGTAAGTTAGTCTTAAATAGAATATTGTGTGCATAAAATTCTGTCTACATTGTCAAGACTCTATCGATTAATGAAACTTATTTTAAAAAAATAAACTCCATACTAATTATTTCCAAATGGATCGATGACTATATATCCCTCTAAAATCTCTCTCTCTCTCTCTCCATGAAATAGATTTATAATTAACGTTACATGTTATTTAATTACTCTTACTCTCCTAATAGTTCGTCGGAGAGAACCGAACTATATATATATATATATATATATATATATATATAAAACTAATTTATAGTTAACATTTACAATATAATGTTATCATTCCAGACGTCCATCCGGCCATTAAACAGAAAAGAGGAGCAGTGCCAATATATGTGGGGAAAGAATTAATCTAGAGAGAGTAGTTAATAATAAGGTTGACATTAATTGTTCTGAGGATAGGAGGTTGCACTGGAGATGAAAACATTAGGGTGGAACAGCCTATGTGGCATTTAAATAGGGATCAGAAAATAGATATAGATGATCCAAATGTATATCAATGCGTGTATATATATATGAATTGTTGAAATGACGGTCACTAATTTAAATATTCTTATTCTTTTTCAGAACAAACGACATATTCAGAAGAATCAGAACTAGAAACTGATGGTTAGATAGTTTGATGCTACCCTTCTTAATTTTCAAAAGTTTTCTAGTTTAATATTTGTGGTCCAAGTATAAATTAAAATTCATAGGTGACCTTAAATATTGAATGAAAGATAAAAAAGTAGAAAATAAATGAACAAAGTCAAAATAAATGAACGAGACAAATACTAAATAGATAATAAATAAATGAACAAAAGGGCGTCCAGCCTCTTAGGGCTCGGCCACCCCTACGTGGTCCCGCCCTTGTGACAAATTTCAGCCATGACATCTTTAATTGAACTTGATTTGAGCTATCAGAATGAAAAATAAAAAAACGGACGGAGAAGGAACAAGAAAATTGAAGTGACCCCCTAGGCATCATAGGGTTCGTTCACCCTAGGGGTTGGCCTCCTAGGAGGCACATATCTTCATACTCTCAAATGTCATGTCAAACAAGATTTAAGCGGTGCAATGACAGAATAACAAACTCGAACCAAGAAAAAATGTAAGAAAATTTGTGAGTGTCTAGGGATGGTTTTCGATCCCTTGAATATAGGGAAATTAATGATTTTGCATATTATAATTGTCTACATGTTCTTCCCCTCTTCAATTCTTCAATCATCTTCGTATTCTTTTTTAAATTTCTCTCATCATCAAGTCACACGTAACCCTAATTCGAGTAAAATACAATTTCTTTGCCTAGATATAATAGGCAAAACCATCAATTCCTTCTTCTTTTTCTTTTTTATTTTCACATTTTAGGGTAGGTATATAGGGGAAGGTGATAAACTGTGGAAACAAAATATTGATATATATTGTTACAATCTATAAATATTTCGTTCAAGATAAGTTTTGTCAATATACATATCTAATATTACCCTACGAGCATTTGAAGGGATAAATGCCTTCATATCTAAACAATTCTATTGAATATATATATATATATATGCATGCTAGACGGTACAAATAGAAAACAATATTTTGTGCCCTAGGGTTATCATGAATCTTCATCATATAACAAAACATCAAGGGAAAGTCTTGGCGGACAGGTCCTTTGGACCGGAAAATTGGACAGATTGTTCAACACTGTATTGTGTATGTATCTAAATTATATCTAAAAACATTGTATTTTGTAAAAATTTCAATTGAAATAAATACTATATATTTTTTGAGAATAGCAAAAAAAAAAAAAAAAAAAAAAAGCCTGTCCAATTTTCCGGTCCAAAGGACCTGTCTGCGTAGAACTACTCAAAGATCAATCACATCCCATAACTTCTCATAAAAAATTATCTTGCTAAAGAGAATTTATTTGTTAATTTATTGGTTATGGGAGACATTGGAGGACCCACAAATATTTGGAGAGAGAGAATCAGAGAAAAATATGAATAAGAGATATTTAAGTGACTAGTATTTTTCTTTTTGGAATTTGGTATGGTATGGTAGCTCCATCATTGCTTTTTCATTGTCTCTTGGTATATATATATATAATCCATGATCTAGAAATGGTCCTACAGAGTACAGACTAATTTATATATTATGATCCCCATCAGAGATCTAGGGCCATGCATGCAGATGCAGTTTCTTAACGCTGATAAGAAGGAAGATTCAGCATTATTACGATTTTGTGCTCGATATTTGGAAGCAGTAGCACATAGAAACAAGTATATAATATGTTATGAAATAAAAATTAATAAATACTATCTATATCTTTTATTATAATTATCAAAGGTCAGAATTAAAAAACAAAATTCTATATATATACTTGATGACAGAGGGTGTATACATAATTAATAAATATTATATTTGTATATTATAGATGAGTCCAAAATGAATCCAAAACCAAATCAATCAATTACTTAAAAATTAGTTAATTAATTAAATAGATCCAAGTGATTTTGATTAACTATATAATTTTTAACTTAAATTGTTAGGTCTAATAATGATAGTTAAGACATATGAGACCTTGTAACCATAATCATTAGGTTTGTTTTATTTTTTATACTTTGTTTATTAGTTGTGGAACTTTTTCCCTTTTATTGTGGAATATTATTATTATTATTATTATTATTTTATTTGTGAGGCTATGTTTGACCATATATGAAACAAAATTTTATTAGTTTGACAAAATATCAAAATATGGAGGAAACTACTTTGTAAAACAAGAATTTGGCTACCATATGTTTTCATATTTAAGTTTTTGTAAATAGTTTTTTTTTAAAAAATAATTAATTTTTCTAGAAATGGTTATGGTGTCTAATATTAACCATTAACAAGATTTTAGTGAAATATGTAAGAAAAATTTATGTACCATAAGCTGTGGTTCATGTGCATTTTAGATTTTTTTTGCTTTTGTTTTGTTTTCATGTTTTAGTCACAAAATAATTATTTTTTTCTTTTTTTTTTGGGCTATAATGACTCTGGACTCTGACTAGTTCAAAAGCCCAATTTAGGTGACAAAAAGGAACGCAAGGCCAACTAATATAAATTTCTCAACTTTCACAGATTAGCCCACGGGCTTAAGCTTTTGAATTTCAATGGGCTTCAGATACATATCTATGAGTTTCTATGTAGTCTTTCTACTCCCTAGCCCAAAATGAGGAAATATTTAAAATTTTGTTTATTTTTGGAATAATTGTTTTTTATTTAATACTCCCAAGTCGATATAAATAACAATATCTATAAAAAAAATTGATATTTTCGCATGTTAAAATGATATTTTCACGTTAGTCTGTCTCACATGGAGGTGGGACCTACTCACTATTTATGTGAGAGGGATCTTATATATCAATGAAATTGGTTCAACCACTATTCATTAAGAATAATATGAAATACAACATCTGTTTATAATTTATTTTATTTTTATATGTATATATATACATAATCATTTTGGGATACACTTAAAAAAGAAAATTAGGACTCTCAATTTGGTGTGCTTAGGTAAAGGCTAGCTCAGTTCTCATTCAAATTTGGGCCGAGAGTAGTTAGGTCCAAACATTTGGGCTTGTACTTCATTGTTGCATTTTTATATTTGTTTTTGTATCTTTTTATTTAGTCTTTCAAATTTTAAAATTTTTTTATTCTAGCCTACATAATTCATACATGCACCAACGAGCGTGTGCCACCAGGTGCTAGTTGATACTCTTCCATCTTAAAATTAGAAATATAATTTAGCTTTTGGAGTCAAACGACAACATATTAAACTTTAAAATTGGTATGACTCATAAAAATTTAGAATGAAATAAGTTTTATGATTAATAGTTTTTGTTATATAGTATACAATTACAATAACTATATCAAATAAATTCACATCAATTTTGAAGTTTAATATGCCGTCAATTGACCTCAAAAATTAAATTGTATTTTAATTTTGTAACGGAAGGAGTATAATGAAATCTCTTCGTGAGATAGAGATTGAAAAATGATACTCCCTCCGTCCCAAATTATCTGCTGTTTTAGCAGAAAAAATTTGTCCCACAATATCTGCTTTTTCAAGATTTCAATGCATTTTTTTCCTTTGTTTTCCAAGTTTACCCCTTTACCTTAATTGTTGATAGTCATTAGTCATTCAAGTTTATCCTCTTTTTTAAGCATTCTTTTCATATTCCCACCAATAAGAATGTGATTGTCAAAGTTATGCTTCTTAAAAGACCTTGGCACACTCTTCCATGGACAATCTATTTTTACTAAAGCCTTAATTGCAAAAAACAAAAAATTAGTACATAAGGGTATTTTAGTATTTTTATCATACATATTGGTATGTGTGTAGATCTAGAACAACAGATAATTTAAGATGGAGGGAGTAATATAAAGATGACCAAAGTGTAAGAAAAATTAATCTTAACAGTTGGCACAGTTTTTTAAATGATGCCCCGGGATGAACTATAGACTTGAATAATTTGGGATCGAATTTTATTTATAATAATTGTGAAAAGACAGATAAAATTATTAAGAAATTAGTCTGACTGCGATCAAAAAACTCACTAAGTAAGAAAAATTTTCCTAAAAAAAATGTCCACATACAGTAGTTCAATCTAGGTAGAATCTCGCCGTAGAATGTGGGTGATGATTGATCTGACGGCTATTAATAAATGTTTGACTAGAAGTCATAAATGAGGTTGAAATGATTGGCTTTGTGTTGGAACTTGACCAGAGAAAATCTGTAATGCAAAAGCCATTTGGTGGCTCCAAGTGGTAGAAATTGATTTTTAGAGAGAGAAAAAAATATAGAGGGGGTGAGGTGGATTTTGTCTATTTTTGTAAATTGAAGGGGAGAGAGAGGAAAAAAGCAGAGCATTTTTTCTTTCTCTCTTCTTCTTTCCCGTCCTCAAGACGATTTTTCCTTTTTCATTCTAGAGAGAGAAAGGATTAGGGTTTCGCTATTGGTGAAGGCATAATGAATGTCATGCGGCGCCTGAAGAGCATTGCTTCTGGCCGCTCCTCCGTTTCCGATCATGTAATTCTCTTTCTGTAATATACACATACCTACAATTGATGCTTTTCAGAAATGGATCAATTTGTTGTTTTTGTTTTTGTTTTATGTCTCATGTTATACCCTTTAATATTATTCTTATTTTTTTAAATAATTTGGCAGGGTTGCGATCTCTGTTTTTATCTTTCTAACCGTATAATGTTTTAATCTCTATTGTTTTTGTTGTTGTTAATAATAGCCTGGGAGCTCAAAAATGTCATTTGGGGATAATATGTGTGTTTGAATGTGGGTTTGGGTTTTAGTTTATGAAATATTTTCCTACTATTTTGCACTTGGTGTCTTTGGATGTACAATTTGAGTGGGTACATAGATATATCCCACCTGTAAATTCCTTTTGTTGATTTATAAGAGAAACTGATATCGGTGAAAGGTGGTGTTAAGTATAAGACTAGCGGACAGCGTTTGATAAGTTTTAACTTTTTAAATTCGAGATGTATTATAGACTTTATAGTGGTTGTTTATGCATGCAGTTAGATTATTCCTCATTGTACATATTTGTAGACAACACATCTTAGGCTGTGATGAATCTGCACAGCTCACTAGTTTACTTTAGCTAGCTGACATGCAAACTTGGATGGCCAAGTATATTTTTTTTTGGGAACTATATGGATTATATATTTTAATGTATATGCTCGTAAAGAATTTGAACTTTAGTCGACTTGACTAGTTAGTTAAAGGAGACGAATTTGAACACACTGGCATGAGCTCAAGCTAATAACAACTCGATCTTGGAAATCCATTACTCAACTCTTAAAGCCGTACTGTGACTAGTTGTTTAATTATTTCTTTGCTTTGTAACAAAATAACATTCAATAAAGATTATTTGCTTACTGATAGATCCGCACAATCTGATGTCTTATTTCAAATCTGATTCCTGCACATGTCATGTACCTTTGAGGCCCAGACTAATTAATTGTTAGACACCCCAAATCCGGGTACTTCGATTCCACGGATTTGGTGTTCATCATATACAAATATCATCTATCTATCTACTCATAATAAATGCAAACCATGCAATAGATAGAAATAAAATCTTCCCTTTATAGGGTTACAACATCTGAAGCATAAACATAATCACAGGTTAAACTAACCTTAAACATATGTGCGGAAATATAAACAATAAGTCTTAAACAACATCATTAACTCAAGTCTAACATAAATATATCATCAAGTAAAATAACAAGTCTTCATCACTTGCTAACTTTGCCCTTGCCTTTACTAGTGGAAGGTTCATCGGTTCTTTCGTTCTTAACTGCAATGTTATTAATAAGCAAGAGTGAGCACTATTGCCCACAAGTATAACAATGAAATAATAGTATAATAACATGCGAGTGAATCAAAGACATCTGAATAAAAGCTCAACTTTTGAATCAAGAATGAATAACAAGAATCAAAAGAATTCTAAGGGTCATAAGACCTTGAACTATGTCCTAGGTTATCAAGGGTTATACTTAAACCTTTAACAGTCATAAGACTATGAACCTTTCTTCTCGTACTTAGGGGATCGACCCTTAGTACCACATCGCGCCACATTAATATCTTAACGCTTAACGATAAGTAAATCCCTTTGCAGGGTTGTTCATCTCAGTTTGACATTCGAGCCCGCACCAAAGGAAGTTTGGTTTGGATAATTCATCAAGGGTTCTGAAATTTAGAACGTTCATCAACTATGGACTAGTTCAATCAATAAGGTTCACTAGTCTAACAAGGTTCAACAATAATGATATTCAATCTGAATAATAATCTCAAGAAGTATACAATAGAACGATTATTGTATAACAAAATCATACTTTAAAAAGAAATCAATCTTTAGTATAATAATTCGAACTTGAATAATAACAATGATAATTTACTCGAGGTAAATAATAAACTTGAACAATTAGGGTTAGGAAACTTGCCTCGTGCGTAGATTACACTTTAACTAAGCACGTTCTTTGAATTTAATCCTACATACCATTCACATTCACAATACCAGTTAATTATAACTTAACTAATCATCAATGATCATTCGTTTGTCTAACTTTGGTTATGACTATGCTTAGTCAAATTATCACTTTGTCACATAATTTATACTTCATGAATAACAAGCTAATTATGTATTCAATAATTCGATCCACATGCAATTATGTTATTTACATGTTAAACATCTATTTTACATCTCATTATACTTCTAACATGTTTACATGTTCATTACATTAAGTTACTAACACATTGCTAGACTTAACATTTTAAAAATAATTCATTCTGAACTTTCTGGAGAGTGGCGCTGCGGCGCCACTGTTACACTTGGTCTTCGCGCTGCGGCTCGAGTCATGGCGCTGCGGCGCGGGAAATAGACAGGTAGCCGGCGCTGCGGTGCGGCGTACCAGACACAGAAATGGCAGTTTGCGAAAAATCGCAGAACATGCCAATTTCTTCCAATTTCTTATTTTCTACTCGAAATTAGACATACCCATATGATGTAATTCATGCATAAACATAACCCAACGTTTATATAACGACTTTAACCAATGTAAACACTTAATTACAGAATTTAAGCATGCAATTTCACTGACTTTGATGTTCTTGAAGGTTTTGAAAATAAAACATGAAAATTGTCACTACGGATTCGTTATAACACCGAATCCGTTTATTTAAACTTTGGTATCTTCGTATCAACATGCATAATAACATACGAGTGTAAAAATTTAGGGATAATATACGATCAACACATGAAATATCACGTATAAGGCCATATGGCCAAAACCCAAACTCTGTAATTTATGTGTTTTCATGAAACTGATGATATGGTTTACATAATATATATAATCAAATACAATTTGATAACATTTAACACATATATAAACTTATAATCATATCATTTCCCAAATACAGAGATTTACAGAAAACTTGAAAGCCATTTTTCTATGAAAACTCAATGACGTAAAAACAGAATTTGGTTTGGAGAAATTACCCAGAGTATAGATTTAGAAGAGATGATCAGTGGTGATCCTTTCACAAGTATTTGTTTGATTACACACTCACAATTTTCTTCACAATACTTTAATTATCTCTGACAAACTCTCTTTGAGTATTCTCTAGACTTAGTAAAATAATAAGAGAAAAGAAGACGTCGTAATAAATAAACTGTCGCATTGTGGTCAGTTACCCATCATGGGTTAACTGCCCTCAACCTCTACTAGTGCCATGTTTGGCTAGCCTATTCTCATTTTATTTAATAACTCTTTTATCATATAGTTTAATTAATGTCACACTCCTTCATAAAATAAATCAATATCTTATTTGAAATTAAATATAATAATTTCTTATAAATTCACATAATCATATAATTAATTTTCTCATTAATTAATTATATCAAATTGTTAAATCTCTAATTAATAATTAAATTAAAATACCAATAGGCTTATTAAATATTTCTTTTAATACAATAAGCTCACATAATCACATACTTCGATAATAATTCTCTACATTAATTTAATAAATGTAACACATATAATTAAATTAATCTACCACAATTGCATCAATTAATTATTTAATCTAATAATTAAATCATCGAAAATATTTATTTACTTCAATAAATATTAAAAATAAAATTACAAAAATCTCGTTCGTCACATAAGTAACTTAAAGATCCTAAACGACCAGAATATACAGAAGAGTAGATCCCTAGATCCTGATTCGACTTGGTAAATATGGAGGGATGCTGTTTCAAAATTTGATTTCGGCACATGCTATGTACCCTTCAGTTAATTAAGTAACCTAAAAGCCCTAAATTATCAGAATATATTGAAGCATAGCTCCTGATTTGCCTTAATATGGAGGGATGCTGTTCAGGGATCAACATTTTCCATTATGAGATTAAAATTTGAAATGAGGAGCAGCTACTGGCTCTGATGTCAGCTGCATTATATACTATTGATAGTTGTAGGCTTGTAGCCGATAAGATCTTCTAGCTTTCTTGCAGGTTCTTGGAATGAGATTAGGAGAACTATTGTAACTTCTCTTCTCAGTTTTCTATGTAATTGACTAGAGAAAAGAAGAGTGTTTTCTAGGTTTTTTTTTAATTTTTTTATATATTTTTAATCTTCTGTTTTTGTTTTTGACTTTTTGTGTTTATTTCCTTTCTTATTCTTTTAATTCATTGAGGTGAATGAAATATCCTAGTGTCAATCAGTATGTGTTGCAAGCAAGGAAGGCTATATGAGCATGTGTTTATATTTCTCTCTTTTCTTCTCGCCCTTTTAGGGTGGAGATTCTAGCATAAAGAGGGTAAATGTTGAGCAAGACGCCAATCAAAGGGTTTCTAGAAAATTTCATTCAACTGAGAAATGTGCCACATCAGTGGAGCAGCATATGGAATCCGCATCTCGGGAAACTACTGCAAGCACCAGTGTATCTTCTATTGTTAGACCGGAGAAATCTGACCATGATGAGCTTCCTTTAGTAATGCATGAAATGAAGATTAGTGAGAATATATCTGACATCCATGATGACAAGGTGAAAATTTAATGTGGAACTCTTTCAGATCTTTATTTGTTCGTTTTTCCATTATGTTTCTCTTCCAGAAGTAGAAATTTCATTTACCTGTCAGAGCTTTGCTGATTTTATTTTTTATCATGCAGGATATTGAAGCCACTGTTGTTAGTGGTAATGGAACAGAAACAGGTCAGATAATTGTGACTTTGGTGGGTGGTCGAAATGGGCAAAAGAAACAGGTGATTTGAGTAGTCCAGTTTAATGCTATTGAATTACCTATGCTTTAATTTTGTTGTTTTTCCTCTAGAATAGGCTTTTTTGTGGTGTCATAATGCTAGTTATTCTTTTATTCTAGTGTTGAGGATTTATGAGGACTGTTCCTACTTCTTTTTGAGGATGGGGATGAGTCAGCTTTTATCAAGTTGCAGTAAATCTGAGATTTATTAGAAACATAACCACAAACAATTGAAGTTATTTCTTCTAGCACATTTCCTGCTTCTTAAGAACCTTTTACATGTATATTAAATCCTTGGTATTGCGCTTGTTAGTTTTTTTTTTTTGGCATAATGAGTGTGCACCCTACCTCTGTGGTCTTTTTCATTGATTTCTTAGGGAGTTTTCCTTGTGGACCCTTGGAGGGTGAGAGTTTTCTTCTTGATTGTTTTGGGCATTTATTGGCCGAAGTTGTGTTTTTATGTATCCACCCGGCACCTCCTTTTAGGGTCCTTGTGAATATTCATTAACATAACGGAAAAGAATAGAACCTCTTGCATGTACAAGTACCTTATCCGATGTAATTTTCTTATCCATTTGAGGTTATAATTAAAGCTAATTTGATGTCAATTTTGATCTACTTGTCCAGACCATGTCATATATGGCAGAGCGTGTGGTTGGCACTGGTTCATTTGGTGTCGTCTATCAGGTAAACTCAGTATTTGGAGGCATATTGTCTTCACATAGAATTGAGGTTTGGTTGAAAGGTCTTTCAGTTTACTGTACATTGTTGGTAAATAGTTTCCGTCAACTTTCTTGTTTCGCTTTTCCCTTTCTTCGCTTGATTCTTTTAGGCCAAGTGCTTGGAAACTGGCGAAGCTGTTGCTATAAAGAAGGTGCTGCAGGATAAGAGATACAAGAACAGAGAACTGCAGATTATGTGCTTGCTTGAACACCCTAATGTTGTTCAACTGAAACACTTTTTCTATTCAACTTCTGAAAAAGATGAAGTGTACCTTAATCTTGTTCTAGAGTATGTATCTAAAACAGTCTACCGAGTTTCAATGCACTATGGCAGTCTGAACCAACATGTGCCTGTTCTATATGTGCAACTGTATACATACCAGGTGAACTTTGAAACTAAGAATTACTTTAGTTTGTCCTTTGATGGTTGTGGGTGTACATTTCCCTAAATTTAACATTGAAAATATTTATATTACTATTTTGCAGATTTTTCGCGCTCTTAACTATATGCACAGTGTTGTTGGCGTATGTCATCGTGATATTAAACCGCAGAATCTATTAGTAAGAATTTATTTTTATTTTTTATTTTATTTTTTCTTCTGTATTTCAATATCTGTTGGATAAATCTTCCGTGTCAGCATCCTTATGTTGTATGAGGTTGTAAATTTTATGCGAGACTTTTAGGGTGTTTTTGGTGTGATTAAGGACTGTCCTAAGACAAGCGTAGCATTTCTGATCCTGGTTCGTAGATTCCACATATACGAATGCACTTTTTGCATTTGAAAAAACAAAACATGTGACGCTCTCAAATCCTTGTACTCCTTACAACTGATTTGATGGTCACTATATAATCTCATTAATAACACAAGCTTATAATTCAAGCTAAAAACTTTCCTACAATATAATAATTAACATTATATTATACATCCCAAGGTCTTTATTACTATTACAGTTCGAAAGGTTCAAAATGAAAACTGATGCACATAATGCAGAATCTTACCTGTTTTTACAGCTTGATTACTCTTCCTTTCACTTATATTCCTCCTCGGATTAGCTACAAAATTATGGAAGATTGAAATATCAATTTCCTTTTAAAATTATTTGTTTTCGTCGGTAACTTCCAGTATTTGACTTTTGGGATTATTCGATCATTTAAAGCTCATTTTGAGTGCGTCACATGTATATAAAATATGCAAGAGTGAGCAACCAAATAAGGTTTACTGTACAACAAATCATTGACGTTCGATATCTCAAATCGAGTCGTTCAACAAAAGAATTGCTTAATTGCTCTATTTTGGCTTCAAAACTTCAATGACGTTTCCTATTTTATTGCAAATTCTGGAATATACTTAGCTGTTTCAGTTTCATGGTTAATATGCGCAGTTGCAGCGTTTACTAGAGTTAACACATCAGATGCAGCTTCTACATTAAACCTCTTTGATGTTTTATGCTATGGCCACTCCCAAAGTTTTGGACAAACACCTTTATAAGTTGGTGAAAGAAAATGAAATTGCAATGAATGATTTAAAGGAATAAATACTTCACATTTTTGAATGAGCAACTCTTGGATGACTGCCTTAATTAGTTCTTATAGGTGCAACATGCCTTGATGGTATTCAGTAGGTGTAACTGGTTGAAAGTTTTGGTACGAAGACAGTATCTTCATTAATGACAGTTGACAAAAACCTTATTTTGTAACTCTACCTGTATTGGTTTAATAAGTTGTAGAGTTCCAACTCGATCATGTTTCTGCTTGATTAATGATCTCATATGACATTTAATAGTAAAACTTGTAAAGAAACAAGTCCCCGGCAAATGTGAGTTAGCTGTGGGTGCAAAAACTGTATTTGTGCATCAACCTAGTTTCAGTGATTCAAATATGTCCTTTTTCATTTTTAAATTGTATTGTTTTGGCCAGACACAGCTGATATACTTTGTTATTCTTTTGGTTTATTGATCTTGAGTAGTGATTTATACGGGTGCTTATTTGGTGGAAATTTAGTGATGATCTTGAAATGCTATAATATTATATTATCTGCCAAAGACATTATTATTATAGTTGTTTATTAAAGTTTCTGAATCTGAGGATAGTGATGCTTGGTGCAGGTCAATCCTCACACCCATCAGCTGAAGCTATGTGATTTTGGGAGTGCAAAGATGTTGGTAAGTTTGTTTTCAAAAAAACATGGATTTATGTTTTTGTGTGGTAGTTTTGAAATCCATTGGTCTTGTTGCAGGAGCCTGGTGAACCGAATATATCATACATCTGTTCACGGTATTATAGAGCACCAGAACTGATCTTTGGGGCTACAGAATACACTACTGCAATTGATACGTGGTCTGTAGGTTGTGTTATGGCTGAGCTTCTTCTGGGGCAGGTAGGTGTATTGTAGTTTGTTATTTTATTTTTGTTTATTCCTGCTGAGGGTCTACGAAACCTCAATCATCAACAGTTATATTGAGCTTCAATTTAATGGAACAAAGTTTCTGTTTTCTTTTACCATTATGAAGGTCTCATATTTTATTAACTAATTTCTGGTTATTCATTATCACTTTTTTGGAATATTAAGCCATGCATGGATTTTATGTGGTTCTCATGTTTTCTTCACCATTGGTGTATTGCATTTTATTATTCAGAATATCAATAGCTGGAAAATGCATTTTCCCTTCACTTCCTTTTATAGTTGTGTACTATGGTACTCTTTTGTTATTAGGGATTTCGAATCTAGTTGGCTATTTTTAGGTTACTTTGCAGCTGTCTAGTTATGCCATTTCAATCATTACAAGTAAATATATGTTTAACATAACTTATCCACAGAGTGAGTGAGAGAGAGAAAGAGAGAGAGAGAGATCTGCTGAACTTATAAAGGAAAAAAGTATATCTCTGTATATTTAATTCGTTTATTTCCCAATGTCTGCAGTACAACTTTTTACCCTCTAAATAGGTTTTTCTTGGTGGAGTTTGGTTTATTTCTTGTGCGTTGTTCTTGTGAACATGTTTCCAAGTTTGTCTGATTTGTACTGCCTTTTGCATCGTATGCAGCCTATGTTTCCCGGGGAAAGTAGTGCTGATCAGCTGGTGGAGATCATCAAGGTATTTTATCCATTGATGTTTTGATTCTATTTGTTTTTTGGGTATCATTTTATTGTGCATCTCTTACTACTTTTACATTTATGCTATGCTAGGTTTTAGGCACACCAACCAGAGAGGAAGTTAAATGAATGAATCCACATTACACTGAATTCAAGTTTCCTCAAATCAAAGCTAATCCATGGCACAAGGTATGTTAATAATCTGATCAGGATGAAGTAACTATGTTATTTAATCTTCATAGATATTGGTACATCACTATGTGGCATCTGAGATCTTAAAAATGTACAGTAGAAGATGAAAATGAAAGATGAAGACATCTAAATGTAAATGTGTTTTGTAGGTGTTTAACAAGCGTTTGCCTGCTGACGCAGTGGACCTTATATCAAGACTGCTCCAGTATTCACCAAATCTGCGATGTTCCCCTGTAAGTAATATCACTTATTTGCTTCTTAGTTACCAAGTATGATTTATTTGCTCATATGTTTCCTTTCCTGACTTTCTTGTTTTGAATGCTAGATCTGTTTGTGCATGCTTTTTTAGTTTAAGATATATTTTCTATTGATGATATTTTGTGTAGCTTTGCTACAAGTCATCATTAGATGTTGATACCTATCCTTTCAACCATTGTCATAGTCAATTGGTTAACTAGATGTTTTTGATGGCTTGTCCCATTTATCTTGTTCCCTGTTTTTAAAAATTGGTTTCGACTTATTGCAAACTCACCCGAGTGGAAATTTTTTGCTACTCTTTGGGTATGTATATTGTTTTCTTACCTTCGTTTTGTGCAAAAGCAAGAAAGTTGCCTTGTGGGGAAGTAAGTTTGATGGTTAGGTGAGAAAGATGCATGAATGCCAAGCGTGTAAATCTTGGGTGAGTTTTAGTGGGATCATGCTCTCAACCTGGGAAAGAGATCAAGTTTTTATCTGTAAGGCCCCTACTCTTCTGAGTTTACATGACCAAGGTGGAGTTAATTAATTATTATAATTATGGGTTGATTTGGATCATTACCTATAACAATCCCATCTCATCCAGAGGGGGGCCCAAGGGCACGCTACAACTTGAATTATGGAGAGAAATTCTTTCACTGTTGGGGCTCCTAAGTAGTAACAAGCCTATGGTCAAGCTTGAAACTATTATTGAATCTTTAGTAAACGTAGGTATACCATTGACGACGTACTGATTCTACTGAATACTGATAATCTAAGAGATCAAAGTGTTAACTGTTTTATTTGTTAAAACATATATTATGCTTAAGGAGGAGATTCGAGGGGGTTGTTGCTCATAAGATAACTAGTTACGCAAAATGGAGATAAATACTTGTGGTGTATTGTATGATTTATGTATGAGCTATGGGGGAAGTTTGATTTGTAAACAACAGTTAGGCTGGATGTATGAAACAGAACGTTGCTAGTAAAACTTGGTTTGTAAGTCTTGTTTTTGGATTTTTGAAGAAGGTAACAACAAAAGTACTTGTTGGAAGCAGTTTTTAAATTTATACCTTGATTTTCAGTTGGAGGCATGTGCACATCCTTTCTTTGATGATTTAAAGGATCCAGATGCATGCTTACCAAATGGCCGACCCCTTCCTCCTCTGTTCAATTTCACACCTCAAGGTCAGAACAATTTTTAGTCTTCTTCCCTCTTTTTTTTTTAATGGCTTTTTCCATTTATCTTCTATTCTTGATCGATACTATATTCTTACAGAGTTGACCGCTGCATCTCCTGAACTACGTGAACGTCTCATACCCAAGCATGTAAAGAAATGAGCCGGTGATTGCTGTTGGTATGTATAGGCATTGTAAATAAGTTTTTTGGATGTGCTTAGTTTTCCCATTCAAGGGTTAGTACTATACCTTGCAACAAACAGTACTAGAGGCGGCGCCATGTTTTTAGCCTTCCGTGAAATACTATTGATGAAACGAGTGGCCAAGCAAGGATCGAAGGGGATGATGCGCAGGCGGCAGAGTTATAAGGTGCATGAAGTGGCGTAGGAATGAGGTTCACAATTATTTATTTATAATTGTAAGTAATGTGTGTTTTTTGTGTGCCTCATTTGTTATAGATAAGTTTGTTTATAGATGAGTTGTAACAAGTGTATTATTATTTCTGTTGTAGAGATGAAACAATTTTAGAGGATCTCCCCTCTCTCCTCAAGTGTTATACTATAATGTGATGAATCCTTTTAATAAGAAAAAGAAAAAAGGATAGTGATCACAGTGGGATTCGAACCCACGACCTTTAGATTCGGAATCTAACGCGATATCCACTCCGCTATGTGACCGGATAGAGATTCCTACTACAGAAATATTATACAAATTTGAATATATGTTAGTACTTAGTAGGATGGATGATGAGATGAGATCAAACATACTGAAACACTTACGGGCTGAATCTGGAATATATATATATATATATATATATATATATATATATATATATATATATTTATGAAATTTGGAGTGGTTTAGAAAGGAGAAGTAGTGGCAAGTAAATGAGACTTGTTTGGTCCACTTGCAAGGGAGTGGTTAGCATCAAAGCGAGGTTTATGATAAATTTATTTTATAGTGTCGATACGTAGATAGAGAGACCACTCTCTTGTTTGTGTTAATATTGTATTGAATATAAAGTGAATTTATTACGAGGTTTGCTTCATGCTAACCAATGTGTACTGGATGAAACTGTTTGGGTATGTTCCACAAATTTGAAAAAAAAAACAGAAAATAAAGTTTAAACTAATTAAGATAGGAGTTAAAAAATCATAATTTTTTTCTTTTGTTATTAAAGAGTTGAGTATTGCTGCATAAGTTTGTATTTGTATTAAATACATAAAATAAGACAAGAAAAGATAATAAAAAAAATGATTCACACATAAGATTCTATTTTATCACTTTTTTTTTTATTTTTACTGAATATGTAAAAATATAAATTTTAGAAGAGGGACACCTCAGGTTGGTTCTTTACCTCTTAGAATAATAATATTTTTAAAAAAAATTATAAAATACTCTTTTGTACAGCTACAAAACATAAAAAGAAAATTTAATTACACAAAATAATGTCATAAAATTTGAACTTTTGATTATTAATTTTCTGTTGTGAAAATGACAAAACAAACTTCCATTTTTTCGTCCATTTTTAAACAAACAAACAAACCAACCAACTAACGCAGTAATACCAGTTACAACTAAAAATTCAAAATTCAACCAAATTCCAATCAAAATTACTTCTTTAAAAAAACAATTCAGATGATTCAAATTACCTTCATCTAGTCAATTCGTCAAGAAAATACTTCTCCGACAATGATGCCGACGGCGAGATCCAACGAAAGCGTCGACACGACGCCGTTGCTTACCAACGCCGTCACGGACCATATCTTCCGTATCCGCCGCCCGCCGAGCCTCCGCGGCGTGGCGCGGTTCCTGGGCCGAGCAAGCAGCGGGCGGATGATGCGGGAGCCGTCCATGCGAGTCCGCGAGTCGGCCGCCCAGCAGATCGAGGAGCGGCAGAGCGATTGGGCGTTCTCGCGTCCGATCGTGGTACTTGACCTCGTTTGGAATCTGGCTTTCGTGTTGGTGTCGAATTTTGTGTTGATTATGAGCTGGAATGAGATTCCGGCGGTGCCGTTGAGGCTGTGGATTGTTGGATATGGATTTCAGTGTGTGTTGCATATGGTGTGCGTATGTATGGAGTATAAGCGGCGGTATTATCAGAGGTTTTGGGGTGATGAGAGTTCGGAGGAGGCGCAGGGAAGCGGCGGCGGTGGATGGTGGAGTAGCCGGAATTTGAATTCGAGTTCGGGGAGTGATGGAGGTGAGGATGGGGAGTATGTTTCACAGAGCCGTCAGAATGAGGATGAGACTAGGTATTTTAATTTATTTTTATAATCTTTAGTTCATTAGTAGTATAACATATTTGCCGCTTTGATTATGTTTTGCTTTGGAATAACTTGAATTTGTGCTCTGAAAGTTCTATTGGGCGTGGGCAAGCTGAGTGCAGAGTGCTAGTTCTAAACATGAACAATGCATGCTCTTGTGCAAATTCTAAAATTTGAAAGCTTGATACTGTTTCTGCAGTAAATATGTTAATTTTGGCTTAGGAGGAGACATATTTTTGAAGAAAAGAAATACTACATTTCTGCAAAGTGCTAACTAAAAGAGTAATTAGTTTCAACTTTGTGGTCTTTTATTACTTGTGTCAGCTTTGTGCCGTGTTTGAGACACAAATCATGCTTTTTACTGAACTTACGTTCTTAGAAGCTTGGATGAGGAAGAGAGGATAATTAACTTAATAGAATTGTGCATTTTCCTTGTCATTGGTGCATAAACCTCCTGATTACAAGCTGGATGGATAAAGGTTGAGTTTTTTTCTATCAGAAGCAAAGAGTTTGGTCAGGTTTATGAGTCAGCCAATAGATCTACTGAGTTGAGAGTTGCATGTGCCCAGAGTGCCATCGAATAGTGAGTAGGCTTTCACCGAGTTCAGAATAATATAAGCTGACTATGATGAAAGCCTTGTTAGCTCCATCAGACTTTGAAAATAAAAAATGTTGTTCAGATGTGTAACTTACTAAACTCGAGTCAGCAAAGTATTTGGCTATTAAACCATATTCACCTCAACTCAACAAAATGTAACGTTGTATAAACTAATTTAGTATTATCTTAATCAGTCTATGTTCGGGTTGTTAATCGTCAAAAGGTGATTCTAATGAATTTTCTCCCAACTATATTTTGAAGACCAAGGTTAAATGTAGTAATTTTTTTCTTTTTCCTTTTATGCGTTCAGTAGTTTTCCATCATTATCTCAATGCTAATGATATGTTGCAAATACAAAGGCCATACAAACGCTCTAGCTGGTGAAAAGTGGTGGGTGTCCACTAACGGCCATTACTGACTCTGCTCTGATAATGCAATTTCGGGAGGAGTTGGTAGTAGGGCACTGGATCCTTTTGGACCTGGAGAACGTGTGACGTTGGGTCGGGGTTTGGTGAACTAACAGGTCACTCCTCTACTTGAAGTATCAATCCCTTTTTCCCATATATGTGTGTCATGTCATGTATGCAAATTTCAGTGTTTGTGAGCACTTTTTATTTTGCATTGTGCTAGCCAGCCATTAACTAGTTTGGGATAAAAGGCGTAGTAAAGCATTTTACTTTGTGCTACGTTGTGTATGGATTTTTATATTTATTTTTTCTATTTTTGTGGATTTTGTTTTTTTGGGGGTGTGGGGTTTGGGTTTTTCCATTTCACAGTATATTTGGATTCAAGCCCAAAAATGAATTTTAAGAAACTTTTTACCCTGTAAAATATTATTAAGAAACTAGATATACTTTACATAAAGATTTTAGAGTTTATTTCATGTAGAATATGAAGTAGGACTACTGGTACATGTAACTTGGCAGCATATTTTGATATAATTCACTAAATTAAGCCATATGATTGAACTCTGCATTCCTGTACTCTAATGATCTGTAACTATTCTTACCTTTTATATGCAGCAGTGTTGCAAAGAATCTAGAGTCTGCAAATACAGTGTTTTCTTTTATCTGGTGGATCATTGGATTCTATTGGATTGCTGCTGGCGGCGAAACTTTGACTCATGATTCACCTCAACTTTACTGGTTTGTTCACATGTATCCCTCTAATGTGGTTAGAAGTTGAGTATTTTGTTTGTATTCTCCTAAATTACATTTAGCGCGTGCTTTTGTTTCCAGGTTGTGTATTACATTCTTGGCATTCGATGTGTTCTTTGTCGTTATCTGTGTTGCTGTGGTATGTGTCATTGGTATTGCTGTTTGTTGCTGCCAACCATGTATAATTGCAATCTTATATGCAGTGGCAGATCAGGTAATTTACTATGAAAAGTTGTTTTTCTGCTAGAGTACATGGCCAAAAAATTATAAGCATAATGCTCTTTTGGGGGAATAGATATTTTGGACGCGGTAGAGGAATTTTAACTTTGCTGTCTACAGCTATTTCATAGATATAGATAGTGTTTTCAAAATTCCCGCCTAGGTCCGTCCAGGCCCTGCCTAGGCGCTAGGCCTCTCCTGGCGCCCCGCTTAGGCGTTAGGCCCCTCTGGCGTGTCACCTAGGCTCAAGGCGGCAAAAAAATTCCTCCTGAAAATTAGGTGGAGACTAGGCGGGCTAGGCGGGGTTTAGGCGAAGAGTTTTTTTTAAAATTTTAATAACTACCCAAACCAGATCTTGATATATTTATTTTTCTAATGATTTACCATATTCATAATGCTTCTAGCATATTAAATCACAACAAGAAGTGAACAATATCAAGTCAAAATAGATAATTTTATTATAGTTGTAATTTTTTGAACTTGTATCAACTTCAAATTATATAAATGATGATACATTTGTAATAATTAGTTTAATTCAATATAATTCTTAAATTTATGTTTAGTTTCTTAAGTTTTAATATTGAATTGAATTCTTGAAATTTTATTATATAATAGCAATCTTGTTTATGAATAAAACTAATACATTAAAGATATGTTTGAACTTTCAACAATTGCATGTTTGTGTTTGAATTTTGACATTGGCAATATGGATATGTGTTTGAACTTTAAGCAAATGTCGTTATCATCTTTATTATAGATTGTTTTGCTTTATATTATTGTTTTGTTTGGATAAATGTAATATAAAATATTAAAATTGACTTGAAATAAAAAATCCCGCTCATGCCCCCCGGGCCGCCCGCCTCCCGCCTTTTAGAACATTGGAAGTTAGTTACTAGACTGGTGAAAATTTTCTCAAAGGAAGTTAATTACTAGACATTTGTTGTAGCTGGTCCTCTTTAATGAGTTGTAGTACTGTATGTCTTAGAAGGAGACAAACTAATCATGGGTAGGGATGCCATAGGTGTCAGGTGATTAGGCAATCAATACATTTGCCAATTCTCTTTATGCTAACATTACATTTTAGTAATTAAAATGCTTAGAAAGTTGGAAGCAATAAAAATAAAAATAAATAAATGAATTTGAGCAAAGTTAATTCCTGTTTTCATCTGGCAATCTTATTCATGTGCTGAAAAGTACAAGGAGTTTTTTGCAGCTGGGTGGTAGCAAATTTTTGTTTGGTTAAATTGAGGGAACTCATTTTTTGTGTAATATGAATTCATATGTGTATATAGATAATCTATGAATTGACTGAATATTAACGTGAGAGTCTGAGACTATCCAAAGATAATACCATGCATTAAAGAAAAGGCAATTCTCAAATTGAGATTGAATGTCTCTACTTCAAATAATATTAGAGTCTATTTCCAACCCTCTTAATAATGTTACTGATACTCGAGAGATATTCAATATTCAGTACTCGAGGGTTGGAATTAACTTATTGATAAGATTCAGTACTGCTCAATCTTAAAAAAATTGCGACACAAAACTTTGCACAAAGTTTAAGAGACTTTCAAATTTATATTTGATTTCCTAATAAATTTATCCCTATGAAGTGTGTGGTTGAGACTGGAGAGTGCTCCAAGAGAGTTGAACACAAAAAATTTAGTTGGTGGAGGGGCCCACTATAAATTCAAATGATAGAAAGTGACATGATTATGGGTAAGTTGGTCATTTAACTTCAAAAAAGTTTTCCAAAAAGGAATGTGTTGCAATATTTGAGAAATGGGAATATTTATGTGGAGTGTTGCTTAAATGACTACTGACTAGACTTTTGAATTCATTAGATTGAAGGTAGGGGATGTGATATTTGTTTGTATAGAAAGGGGTAAACAACCTGACACTGTGGATGTCTTTTGGAGAGGAGGTGGAGGTGGAGGTGGTGGTGGTGGTGGTGGTGGTGGTGGTGGTGGTGGTGGTGGGGGGGGGGTTAATGTTAGGAACTTGTTGAGTTTCTAACAATGGGGGATAGATAAATTGAGAAGAAATATACTGAATCAGAGTTGGGGAAAGAGAGAAGGGGCAGAATTAGGGTAGAATGGAGGTGAGGAAGAGATAAGGGAGAAGAGCTCAAAGAGACTCACATATTTCATATATTCATCATAAAGCTTTGAAAATTACTCAACATGTGATCCTCTTACATACTAGTCTACTGATATTTGCTAACATGAGCATAAAAGAAACTTGGATCTTATCCTACACCTACACACCATGACATCACATGGCACATGTGAAGCCAATAACTAGAGATACTAATCCTGACAGTTAACCTAAAGTTTTTTCTGTTATTAGGTAGAAAAGAGTAAAGACTGTCGCTAAAATTGATCTTTCAAAGGGGAGTCCTGGAAAACATGAAAACTTGGAAGTTGTAGTCTAGAATGAATTGCTAAACATTTGTAAAATTTCTGACCGCGCCATTTACCTAGATTATATTTTTTGCCTAAAATATGTGCAACAAGTTAAAGTTTAAGTTAAATTGTTTTTTCTCTTAATACCTGTTACTAATTGTACCGTGCACTGAACTTTCACTATAATAAATAGCAAGCTTTATGTTAGGAAATGTAGGTAGTACTTTCAGTCTGATAGCATGCAGGCGTAGTTTCCATATAGTTTGCAAGAAAATGTAGTTTCAGTGATACATGAGAGGGTGTATAAATAAAAATTCCTCATGTCATAACGGCAGTAAGAAATTTCTGAGCTATATGGTTGCAGAGAGAATAAACAGTAAATCGATTCATCTATATTAAATTGTTTTTGAAGTCGAAGAAGCATTTGAAATTCAGATCTCAGTTTTTTTATAGTCAAATTTCATTAATCTCACTTATATACTTGGTAATTATGCAATGAAGTTGTTCTTGTTCTTATGGTTAAACTTTTTATTGTTATTATCAGATGATGTGTGTATAATTTTTTTTATCTTTTACTTATTTATTTATTGGTGGAAGGTTTTGGGTTGGGGGGGGGGTGGAGAGATGGGGGAATGTATTGTTAACTGTCGTTTTTTCAATTCTTTACTTTTACGGTCAGGTATTTGTATGGTACTCGTTTTTAGTTTTCTTTTCCTTTTCACTACGCTTAGCATTAACTTCTTCTGTATGAAAACAGGAAGGAGCAACTAAAGACGATATTGAGTGGTTGCCCAAATACAAGTTTCGGAGAATCGATGATTTTGGGAAACAAAATGGGGAGATTGAAGAATCTTTTAGTGGAATAATGACAGAATGCAACACTGATATGCCCACTGAACATGTTCTTCCCCAGGAGGATGCTGCAAGTTTATCCACTTAATTAGATATTATAAATGCCAGATCTGGTCATCGGATAGGCGACTACACTCCTTAGTACTTCATTAAAGCCAGAAAGAAAAAGATATTTCTGACATGTTTTTTTGTTGTGGCTGGTCATAGGAATGTTGCATTTGCCTCTCTGCCTATGAAGATGGTAGTGAGCTGCGTGAACTCCCTTGCCGTCATCATTTTCATTGTGCCTGCATAGACAAGTGGCTGTACATCAATGCCACATGTCCCCTCTGCAAATTTAATATACTAAAGAACGGTAATCTAAGTGGTAGTGAAGAAGTATAAGAAAGCACACGGTTCCTTCATCTTGGTATTCCATCCTTTCTGACATTGGTGTGGCCTGTACATTCAACTGTTGTGACATTTGTTCTCGTTCCTTAATATGTATAGCTTACCTGTAAATGCAGGGCATTACTTGTCCCCGCATAATGTTTATATTTACGGAAGAATATTTTAATTTGGGAACTGATATTTCTACACGGATTTTTTATATTTTTACATGGTATTCTCTCACGAACATAAGTATTATCAAAAATACGTGGAAATGGTGGTCTCCTTGAATTTGAAAATGACTATAGTACTGGGTGTTGTAATATTAACATAATGTTTTTCGCAACATTTCCTTGCTAAAAATTAGCAAGTGACAATGTAAAAGAAAAAATATTTTTTTTAAAGAAAAAGGAAAAAAGCTAAAGCTCAGAAGCTCCTTGTTTTCGTCTGTTTATTCAGGCACAGCGGTGGACCCTTCCAACCGCGTTAGGAGCAGAAATCATCACGGCTTTGCGTAATAGTTGCACCAGCCGGGAATCGAACCCGGGTCTGTACCGTGGCAGGGTACTATTCTACCACTAGACCACTGGTGCTTGATAAAATAAGGACGTTTTTAATATATACTCTATCATGAATACTTTTTAATTTGGTTCAACCGGATCCAAGTCGTTTGAGTTTTACACAAGTATTAAAAAAATGATTATGAAATAACCAAAGTTACATTTAATATTTGGGATAATAATGGAAATTAAATAATTAATGCTTGCTTGAAATTCTCAAACGATAAAATATTGAAAGTCAAAAATATTTCTCTCACACTTGAGTTTTTGATAGAAAAGAATAGAAAACTTAAATTAGAGCATAAAAGAAAAAAAAAATAGAAAACTTAAAATTTTCCTTTGTGTTGTTTCTTAGTTTTTAATAGAAAATTTTAAAAAATTATTTGTTGAGTTCCAATGAAAATAAAAAAAAATATCATTTTTACAAATTTACCATTCCATTAATTATAATTATTGAACCATGAATAAATATGCAACCAATTAAGTGATATTATAATTATTCGATTTTAACAGTTCAATCAATTAGATGGATTAAAATAGCATAGGAGGCGTCAATTTAGTTAACTATCATAATTTATTTAATAATATAGTATGTAAGTAATTAATCTCTATAAAATTATATTTACCATATATTAATTAATATTATTAAGATATAAATATAAATAATCATGTATTCAATTATTAAGTCTAAAAATAAAGCTTAATTACTATATTTAAGAAAATATTTATAAAACTACAAAAAAAAATACCAACCATATAATAATTAATAAACAAAAAGAACCGCAATTGCTTATCACAAATAATAAGTTTGTTTTAAGAGAAAATTGTTGATAAATAATTTCACACCAAAAATCTATCTATAAACATTTTCCATTATTAGGCAACTGAAACAGTGCATTTTCTGAATAGAACGAAAACGTTGATGGCAAATTATCAATTAGCAACTATAAATTATGTGCGGGTATCAGACATTATGAATTAAGTGAATTTAAACTACAAAAAATAGATGGAGTTGTCGCATCTAAATGAAAATGAGTAAGTATTATAAATTTCTATTTCTATTGATTTTAAAAAGAGAATAAAAATTGAGTATACCAATTATATTATTAAAATATTGGAAGAAATTAATTAATATCAAATTTTATAAACCATGAGTATGATTAAAATAATGAGCTGTTCACCAGGATGTGATGACAATTTAGATTTGGAAAGTATATCTCTATTGCTAAAACCTTTAAATTGCTACTAAGAGAAGAGAGGAATAAATTAATAAAATATATTATTATAATTATTGATTACCAACGAAATGGGTGGTTTGCGTCGAGAAGTCTATTTTTCTTTATTAGTTTAGTTTTAGTAGATAAAAGCAAGTTGGGCACATGAGTTGTAATTTAAAATTTATTATATTAAAAATCAAGCATAATATGAGAATTATAAAAATATTACTTATTCCAATTTATTTTCTGCCCAAATCAAGCCAATTTTAGATAGAAAATTTTGGGGAAAATTGGCCAAGTTTCTATCCATTTTTTTTCCGTTTATTTAAAAACTCAAAAACATAAAAATTAAAAAGAAAATTTAAATTTTCGGTCTATTTGTTTTCTTTTCTGTTCATTTTAAAACTCATAAACAGAGCCTAAAAAAAGAAGTGAAAGACCCAATATGCGATGTCGTTTTGAGAACATTTCTACTCTAATCTTTTACAAAAATCACTTCTCTGCTGAGACAGGGACAGAGACGGAGACAGAGGAAGAATAACAAAAATGGCAACGATGTTTTCTCACCTCTCTCCTCTTCTTCCCTCCAAACTCCCTTCTCCAGCTTCCCCTACCAATTCATCTATTAACTTCAACCTCCCTTCGTCCCGGTTCAGGTGCTCGGCCGGAGGAACAGGCTTCTTCACCAAACTCGGCCGGTTAATCAAAGAGAAGGCAAAGAGCGACGTCGACAAGCTCTTCTCCGGTTTTTCTAAAACACGAGAAAATCTTGCCGTAATCGACGAGCTACTTCTCTACTGGAATCTCTCCGAGACCGACCGTGTCCTCGACGAGCTAGAAGAGGTACATTCCCATTTTGAGGAAACCCACATCCCCTTTTTGTTGGACAATAAGTTGCTATCTTTTTCCAGAAATTTGAAGTTCAGAATTTATGCATTTGGAATTTTACTCCTTTTTTTGGGTCTTTGAGAAAATGGGGTTAAGCTAAAATTCCCAATTTTGATTGTTTTTAGCTCAATTTGGTGTTAGTCATACTACTTGTGATTGCTATGGTTAGTGGGATTGTATCTAATTTCAAGAATTTTCTTTCCTTTTAATGCATTTGCACACAGAGTTCAAGAAATCTGTTTATTTGGAACTTGGAGAGAGCAGAGTGAAAAAGATATTAAAAAAACATATGCTTAAAAAGTTATCATTATATTTGATATTAGCTCCAGGAGCGGATCCAAGAATATTTCCCACTAGCGGCTTATTTTAACTAATTTTATTTATTGAAGGTAAATAATATTTTTTTGAACTAATCATAATTTTAACTAAAAATAATAATGTTTACAAATTATAATACTATCCTCCTGAACCTCTTAAAAATATTCTTAGATAGCTTTATTATCAATAGTTTCAAATATATCATTTTCAATGTAAGGAACCAAACAATCACTCAATTGTTTATCGCCCATTTGGTTTCGGAGAATGGTTTTAATAATATTCATTGCTGAAAATTGTTGTTAAAATTTCATTTTGTAGTAAGATATAGAACAACAATATTTCTGCCTGAATCGAATGGTTGACCACTCTTTCCTTAAGACTATATTCGCCCCTTACTTTTGCTACACAGATTTTAATCTGTACTAGAATTTGTTGTGTAGAAACAAATCTAGTGTTAAACTATAAATAAAAGAAGAAAATTATTGAATGAATTGAGAAGGATTGAATAATTTTCAGTGTGTTGAATTTGGTGGATTCCTGATCTATTTATAGCTTGCACGTATCCAAATTCTGATGGGTCGTATCCCAATTAATTTGGTCGTATCCAATGGATGGGTCGTATCCAATTAATTTGGTCGTATCCCAATTATGGATATGGCGTTCTATATTTTTGAATCCTATCCCAACTCCAAATATTACCGTTGGCTCCCAACTTCCAATTCCAATACACGTTAATACCGTTGGCTCCACTTCCAATACCATATAATATAATATAATATATTATATAATGTTACATGGATAACATATAATATATTTATTATATACTTTTAGATAATGAAAATATCCAACAAAAATATCATCTCCACCGTGGCAGTAGCAAATAAATATTAATAATCCAAACTAAAAAAAACAAAATAAAATATAATTAGATTTAGATACAATTTAGGAATTTACTTCGGTTACTTGTTATTGTTCAATTTGATTGATTTTCCAAATGTTCAAAGTCTCAAACCAAATTTGTTTTCTATATTCAAACAAAATCATGAATTAATTTCAAAGTATAAACCAATTTTGGTATCTTTTTATAAGTTTCAAATAACCAGAACCTCCCAAAACAAGGATTGATTTACCGATTGAAAATCCAGATATTTGGAGACCTTTATAAGCGGTCTCAATTGCAAGTGGTAAACTAGCAGCTTGAACAAAATCCAGATTTTTAGGTTTCAGAGCTAACAATTTCTCCTCAACAATGAGTGTACTCGCCAAAGAACCCGAGATTATTTAGGTTACATCCAATGCTTTCTCACTTATATCTCCATATACTTCATCACCTTAAATTTTTCATTTGGCTTCCAACCTTTACTACCACACCAGCAACATCATACCTTGGAACAGTCTACAACCAAAGCAACCCTTTGTAAAGACAAAACTAATAATCAATAATACTGAATAATGCAAAACTAGTTAAAGTAAATATGTCTGATCTACACCACCTAGACAAGCTAAAATGTAATGAAATAAAACTATACTAGAAGGCTAAAAAGCATTTGGATAAATAGGTTATTATTACTATGATTTATTTCTCCCGTATCTTTAGATCATTAAAATTTATAAGTTTTCCATTATAAAATAAGGCAAAATCATTGTAAGCTATCACAATAAAATACAGAAACTACTCAACCAAAATGATCCATTTTCAATTGAAGATCAAACAACCCAAAACAAAAGCCGAATCAGACCAAACAAATAGTTACCACAGTCAACCATATCAATAAAAAAAATATTCAAACTTTAATCAAACAATCCCTCACAGTTCACACGTTGATGATTCGATGAACATTCATAACCAAAAACTATACAAAAAATACATAGAGAGAATTAAAACCTAGAAATCTAAAAAGTAGATTGAAAAATCGGAATCAGAATACGTGCGATGAATGAGAGAGGGTTATAAAAAGTTTGAATGAATGCAGATAGACTACAAGGGGAAAAGAGAGGACTGAATTAGGGGCGATGTTTACTTCGTTTGCTTCTCCTCTCGGCGGCTCTCGCTCCATGTTGGTGCCTGATTGGGTTATTTGGGCGAAAGATGGGTACTTCTAAATTGATGTGTATACTTCTAATATTTCACCAAACCTTAAAACTAAGAAAAGTTTTGTACTTGTGTTTCGAATTAGTTTATGATTTTTTTTGCCCCTCACAAGTTTAACTCTTCCATTAATATGCCCCCTTGAGTTTATTAATTTACATATCTGTCCCTTGCTTCTATACTTATAAAAAAAAAATCTAGCATAGGCAACCCCTTAACAGATCCGCCCCTGATCAGCTCATATGGAAGTTTTATTTCGATAGTATTTACATTTGTACCTTTTCATAGTTTACAAGTTCCGAATAGAGCCTTGAGTTTTCTTTTTTTCCTTCATCAATTAACGGAGCTTAATTCTAGTAATATTTTCATACATTTTGAATGTACCCACATGCATGCACACGTGTTCGTATATTAGCATTAGGCAATATTGTGTGGAAAGACATAGAATGAAAGCAAGTGGAATCATATGTTTTTAATTGTCAAAATGTTCTTCTGTCTAATTTTAAGGAAATTCTGGCAAGTAGGGTAACTAGGCTTATGTTGCTACTCTAATATGAACAAAATTGATCACAGGCTTTGCTGGTTTCTGATTTTGGACCAAAGATCACTATAAAGATTGTGGAGAGTCTGAGGGATGATATATATGCTGGGAAGCTCAAATCAGGAAGTGAGATTAAGGTAACTATTCTGACATCTTCTCGTGTATTTAATATTTGTTCTATGTTTTGTTGCATTGAAAATTTAGGAGGAAAAGAACATGAGATGGTGTGCTATGTTTTCATCTTGCAAATCTAGTTGTTGTGATTCATCAATATGAGTAATTTATGTCCGTAGGTATCAAATATTAGCGTCTCTGCTTTAAAGCTCAACTCATTTTGTTGGTCACCAGTGTCCCAGACTGAGGACTGCTGGTTTTCGTAAAGTTTTAAGTCTAATGGGCTGTGGACTTATATGGTTTGTAGGATGCTTTGAAGAAGAGTGTGTTGGATTTGTTGACGAGCAAAGGGCTTAAAACAGAGCTTCAGCTTGGATTCAGGTTTGCAGTACTTTGTACTTTTGGTTATGATCTTGAATAATTGTATTTATTTGGCTTTAATTTAAAGCTGTTACTGTATATGGTTATTTCCAGGAAACCAGCTGTAATCATGATAGTTGGTGTCAATGGAGGTGGAAAGACAACATCTCTTGGTAAGCTGCAGAGATCCTAGTTGACTTGGGTTTTTTTTTTGGGTTTTCCACAATTTTTTTGGGAAAAGAGTTATGGTAAGGCTAGAAAATAAAATTAAGAGTGACCATTTATTCTCAATAAGCATTTAGGTGGGTTGATAAAAAGCGAAATATAAAAAGGTGATTCAATCTTGATGACTACAAAGTAGCTTTAAAATCTTTCCATCTAAACAAATGGGTATTTTGCATAGTGGAAGTGTGGAACTTATTTACACACAAAATCCGTGGTGGAAGTTTTGTTTTCTCTACAGATGTTAAGGATAACTCAAAAGCAATAATTTTCTTTTCATTTTTTTAATTTAAAATGCAGGAAAGCTGGCCAATAGGTTAAAGAAAGAAGGGGCTAAGGTGAGGCAACACTTTAATATTGGAATAATTGCATTGCCTTGTGTGTGCGATTCAGAATAAATTCCAGAACCAATTCTTGAATGGTTTGCTTTTAAAACCTGGATTGAGTTAGTTCAACATTAAATGAAAATACTGATTTTGGTATCCCTCGGAGAACTAGCTGATTTGAGCTTGCTGATTTCAACTAGCATATCCAAGGATAGATCTACGATTATTTTCATGTTTATATTCAACAAGTTTAATATTTTGCTGGATAATGTCAATTGATAAAATATTTTTCGAGATCAGGATTTTGATTTGGCTTAGAGCTTAAGATCCATTTTGTATGGGTAAAAGTTGGTGTTCTTTCTTCTCTACAAACAGTGATCTACTGAAAGGATCAGCTTATTATTTTTATTTTAAGAAAATGCAATTGGGATGATATAAACTGAAGCTTGACCTATCAAACCTAACTGTTTTAAGTTACCTAGTAAATTCCCTGCTCGAGTTAGTTCTTTATCCAATAGAAAATTTGTCGTAGACTCATAGGTCTTTGTAATAAGTTTAATTACGTGTATTTGAAAAAATGATCCAAATTTAGAAGGGCTTTTCATCATTGCTTAAAACTTTCATGTGATACTGCTACCCATTTCATTGACTAAAGTGGTTCTTAACTCCTAAGTTTGATGTTCTTCTAAAAGTTGTTCTCACTTTCTCAGTCTTTTTGAAGCAGTTGCTATTTCAATGCTTTCATTTCTCTCTTTTGTATTGATGAGGACGTGTCTTTGGTAGCTGGAGACTATTTTTATCTAATTGTTTATGGTGTGAAATTCTACCAGATATTGATAGCAGCTGGTGATACGTTTAGAGCAGCTGCTAGTGATCAATTGGAAATTTGGGCTGAGAGGTCAGGGTGTGAGATCGTTGTTGCTGAAAAAGGGAAGGCCAAAGCATCTGCAGGTAGACTACTAAACTAAAATGCTTCATAAACTCAGTTTGACATATCTGAGACATGTAAATCACTAACACATATTCTGAATAGTTCTTTCACAGGCTGTGAAAAGAGGGAAAGAACAAGGATTTGACATAGTCTTGTGTGACACCTCTGGTCGTAAGTATAGAAGAGAGAATTGGTGTCTATTGATACTGATATTTGGATTTTAACCGGTGATTCAGCAGACTCTATTTATTTCAGGTCTGCATACTAATTATAGCCTGATGGAAGAATTGATTACTTGCAAGAAAGTTATTTCTAAAGTTGTTCCTGGTGCACCCAATGTATGCTCATCTCTTCACTGTTCTTTTATTAAATCTTAGGCGTGGGGCACTAAACAACAATCTTTTGGAGTTGATATGTTTAGTTTGACTACTTCTATTTGTTAGATGTTCATTGTCAATAGAAATCAGGTTACTGTTTTTATGAGTTTCATCTGGTTGGGGAGGGGGCTGGGCAATGGAGCACTTAAAGTTTGTGGATGCATTTTGAAGTGGGGATTTATAGGGCAATAGTTGGGGGCCTGGGGAATTGGGAGGAGCTCGCAAAATCATCTCTTTTGTTGTTGGTGATGGGAGGAGGATTCAGTTTTGGAGAGATTGTTGGGTGTGGGAGGGACTGTTGGGGGTTAGATTCCAAAACTTTTTTCGTATTCTGTGGGTGGATAGAGAGGCAATGATAGCAGATTATGTTGTGACAGAGAATGGGCTACCTCTTGGCAACCATATTTCATAGGAACTTTCTAGATGGGACCTATAGGAGGTCGATGATTTGTTGTCTCTTTTGGCCGGTGTAAGTTCGAAGCGTGGTGGTGGGTGGGGGTTGATTTCGTGAGATGGAGGCACTGCTAGATGGAGACTTGTAGCAGTTCCAGGCTCTTGGTTCAGTCTTACTATTGGAGTTCGAGGGGATGTGGCTTTAAAGGATTCCCATGGAAGGCTTGGGAATGGTTGCTTTCTTTGCCTGGATTGGGGCATGGGCAGTTATTTCGACTCGGGGTAACATGTGGAAGAGGGGCATATTTACTGTGAATAGATGCTTTATGTGCAGAAATGATTGAGTCACTGAATCACTTGCTTCTAAATTGTAAGTTCAGCAAGGAGATATGGGGAATGATCTTCTCGTTGTATGGGTTGAAGTGGGTTACGCAGTTATTTTTAAGTTAGCCATTGGGTTCTTTCGTGGTTGGAAGGTTGTTAGGCTGTTGAATGATCTTCTCGTTATATGGGTTCAAGTGTGTTCTCACTTCTCAGTTTTCCCCATCTATTGTAGCTTGCACTTGGCATCTTTGAAAACCACTGTATGATTGTCACTTAGCCTTTGACATGAAACCTTTCACTTCATCTTTGACTTGAAACCTTCCACTTCAACTTTGACATGAAACCTTTCACTTCACCAAGGTCTATGTCGTATTGTATGTTGTCGTTTTGGCCTGTGTTCTGTGAACTTTGCCTTTGAAATCCAGATTACATAATGCCTTTTCACTTTTGCCCTTGTCAAACTTCTCAGCGTTATCTCGTGATGCTATATTGGGTTGCATATAATTATTTTCTCAATATTTGCAGGAGATCCTACTTGTTCTGGATGGAACAACTGGTTTGAATATGCTTCCACAAGCAAGAGAGTTCAACGAGGTAATCCGTTAATTCCTTTTACATTTAGCACAGTTTTTTAAAATTGTTTGAAGAAAATAATCTATAGATATGTGCTTCTTGACCACCTTTCAAATCTTTGCTAACAATATGGGTTAATAACAAACTGGTTTTCATTTATCATTGAATGACGTGCCTACATCTAATCACCTAACATCTAAACTTGAATTGCCTAACATAGCTGCAACAGTGCCTCCAACATACCTACCTACCTACACGTGCACGCTTGCACACACAAATATATATATATAGTTGTTGCAACTAGTTGGCTGTGGCAATGCCCAAAACGACTTAGTTCTGATAAAATAAAATAAAAATGGTGATTGACAAAGCTGCCATTTATGAAATCCAAATCTCATCAGGTAATTACGAAAGACAAACAAAATAAAGAAGATGACTTGGTTGAAAAAGTACCAGTATTTTGAGTATAATGTTTGACTTAAACTTGATGATAGGTCGTTGGAGTAACTGGTTTTGTTTTGACAAAACTTGATGGTTCTGCCAGAGGTGGCTGTGTGGTATGTATGTTTTGCTTATAGCTCGTTTTAGTTCATATATTTGAGAGTCTGTGGTCCTTGTACTCTGTCCTAATTGTTAAAGTGAGTAATCTGGATGACCAATTTGGCTTGCAGGTTAGTGTAGTCGATGAGCTTGGCATTCCTGTGAAGTTTGTGGGTGTTGGTGAAGGTGTCGAAGACCTCCAGCCCTTCAATGCAGAAGCATTTGTTGATGCCATATTTTCATGAGCCTGAGAAATGGTTAGTTTCTTCATCATCAATCACTTGAAAGTTATCAAACATTAAGATGATTAAAGCTTGTACCATAAAACAGCACGAAATCTTCTCTAACATATTTTAGTCTTTTCCATCACCTATAAGTCATCATATTTCTTTCTTTTTCTGTTCCACATATCAAATTGTGGTGTACAGTCCAATGAAACTTCTTACAACAGGACATTACAGTTGATGCTACCAAAAACCAACCTTGGTATTTCAGAGGTGCAGAAGGGTTAGCTTGGTTATGTTCAAACTAGCAAGTTTGTCTCAACAACCTGCAGGTTTCTCGCGGCTACCAGATCTTCATACCACCTTTCTTTTTCCCTTTTGTTTTCTATAATTTGTATATTACCGTTTGTATCCCCTTAGTCGAAAAGCTTGTTCTTGAAATGAGCATACCTTCAAAGTCATCAAATCCAAATATGCATGGACTCATTGAGAATTTGAGATTGTGCCCCTAAACACTCTGGAAATCCCATAATATGAGTTCTATTTTCAAATGTTTATCCATAATATGAGTTTGTTTAAATTCTATTAATGAGCTTATGATTATTGTAAACTATCTCAAGAGTATTACTAATTATGAGATTTATTAGTTGGCTCCTTGAACGATAGGAGTTTGGGTCATACCAATTTTGATGCGTTTATGTTTGGACTTGCCATTAATGGGGTTGGAACTTAATACATATGATGCTCCCTCCCTCCATCCTAAAATATAAAAAGTAGTTAAAAATATAAATTTCAATGAAAAGTTGATCTTATATTAATTTCAAAAAATGAGTTACAAAAGAATGTCTCCTAGGATTCATCATCTCATAACCAAACTTGAGTCCATTAATTTCTGAATCTTTTCCTCTTCACTAGTTTGAAGCCACACAACCAACCAACCAACTATAGAAGGAAATCGCAGCAGCAGCAGCATTGCTATGCTGCAAACACTAGCCATATTTCTGCTAAAAAAAGCATGAAAATATAGAAAGTCAATTCATTACACTATATCTTTGGTAGCCTTATGAAGGTCAATTTCAACTACATTAAAAGACTCCTCAAAATAAGTGTACCTCACAAAGATCATGGTCTTCATGGTGGATATAACGATGAGCAATCTTCACTCTGGGGATGTCGGCAATGACGGGCCAATAGTGTCCTTTATCCTTTGGTAAGCACCGTGTTTCCAGAATAGGACAGTCTTTGATTTCCAGAGATAGAAGACTGCGGACCAAATTTTCTTTAGGCAAGGTCCGAAGCTTAGGGAAACCCCAGAGAATTAGATGTTCAAGAGAGGTGAAGTTTTGCAGTCCCTTGGATAGGCTTTCCAGATTCTGAAATTCCCCTATACTGAATTCTTTGAGAGTTGGAGGAAGAAGAGGCTGATCATTACTGTCTGATATCGAAACCAGCTCTGGAAATCCACCAGAAATTGATAAACGTTGAAGAGAGGTGAGTCTGTGGAGGCCCCATTCTGGAAGAGGCTTTAACAATTCCCCACAGGCTCTCATAGAAAGGAAGGTTAGCTTTGGGGCAAATCCCCATCAGGAAGGACTCCAAATTTGGACAATACCATATTCGAAGGGATTCAAGTCCCTGAATTTGATCTAAAGGAATATATTTGAGATTCTTGCAAGAACTAATAAAAAGCACTCTTAGGTTGGGGATGGGGGGCATGCCTTTTTCCCGGAAAGACTCTACATCCTTGCAGTTACTAATTAATAACTTAACAAGGCCTGCAAGGTTGTGCTCCTGGGACTTAACTATCTTTCCCATGATTCCTCGATTATGACATATATCAAGTTCTGAAAGTGACTGCATTCTGCGATTCTGCCGCTGTAGCTCTATCCCTGATTCCAAATTCCTGCAAACTTTGCCTATGGAAAGCTTTTTAAGGGTTGTCGGTGACTTGTCCATTGGCCACCATCTCAGGGATGAACATTTTGAAACTTTCAACTCTTCAAGACTAGATATGCTGGTTTCACAGTCAGGCAGACAATCCAAAGCCTCGCAGTCTTTTATATCCAGATGTTGAAGCATTGGTGGGAGACTAGTCCCTGCAGCAAAGGACAATAGTTTTGGGCATTTTTCAATGAACAATTTTATGAGAGACGCCCCACTTGGGATCCTCTCCAGAACATCACATTTGACTATGCTCAAAATTTCTAGATTGCAAGGGAGAGCTTGCTCTACTTTGCACAAGGACACGAGTCGACGACAACTTTCGATCTTCATCTCTTTTAGACAAACAAGGCCATCTAATGTAACCCATTCTCCCCATAAATTCACCAATCCGTTGCATTTTTTTACCTCCAGACATTCAAGTGCCACACAGAATTGTATAAACTCCATGGATAGACAAATTAGCTCTTCTACGCCATCAATTGTCAAAGTAGTTAGTGAAGTCAAATTGGAAAAAACTTTTAGCACCACTCCATGACAATTTTCAAGCCGTAAAATACAAAGAGAAGGCAGTTGTAACTGCGGAATTCTGATTAATTTTGGACATTCCCTAAGAGTAAGCTCACGGAGGCGTGTGAATTGGCCAAAACAGAACCATTCCTCCCATTTTGGCATTCGGTCAAATGTTAAGCACTCAAGTGATGAAAATGGGAAATCTGAATAATGCCCATCCCTGTAGAGCTCAAAACCAATGCTTCTTAATTCAAGCATGCCTTGAATGCATAGAACTTTGAGAAAATGCAGTTTGCCAAGTGGGGGAAGAGATGTGCATCTTTCACAGCCAATGAAGTTAATCTCAAGTAATTTTGTGAATGACGGATCACCAATCCAGCTTGGTAATTTTATGCCTCCGTAGTAATGGATTGCGAGCTTCTCCAGGTTTTTATGAGGTTGTAGAAAGCCAAGTACATCAGTTTCAAGTTTTGCATCGCGAGACTCGTCAAACTTTGTACTCCATTCCAGGATTAAAAAATCTAGATCTTGCTTACACCTCAAATTGGCCTTCTGTGCATCTCGAATGTCAATCACATTTTGCAATTCTATGATGGAAAGCTTGCCTCGCAAAAGCACCAAGTCCCTCAACTCACTTAATTCTAATCCACAACTTTTTCCCACAACAATCTTCGACAGTGTTTGCAGACTTGTAAGTTTACCGATCCCATGGGGCATCTCTTGTAATTCTCTAGTCTCGGCATTGTCAAGATGACGAAGGTTAATTAAGTTTCCAATGCCTACGGGCAACTTACGAAGATATTTGCAACCACGTACTAATAATGTCTGCAAGTTGTAGAGAGAACTCACTGATTCAGGCAATGTTTTGATCAAAGTCCAAGAAAAATCAAGGTAACGCAAATGGTTCAGAACGCCAACTGAGGTTGGAAGCTCTGTTATAGTATTACTGCTCAGAGATAGCAACCTCAAGCACTTTAGCTGTGGCACCAAGTCCTTTAGAACCTTGTTAGATAAGTGGGTTGTATGCCTATAATGTATGTCTAAGCGTAGAAACGTTCGCAGGCATTTAAACTTGTAAAAAATCCTAAACTTTTGGAAGACATCAAACCTTTGAGTGATGTATGCTGAGTAGCGAACCCTTTCAGAAATATCTGTACACTCCAACTTATCCTCCAACCTAAAACATCTTTCTCCGGCAACAAATACAGCTAAATCATTTAGGAGATCATGCATTACAAATTTAGATTCATATGTACTTGATTGTTGGAAAAATGACCTTGATAACAAATCATCAAAATATTCCCAACCAAAGTCTTCACTCTGCTTTGTTCCTTTTGATCGTGGCAATAAACCCACTGCCATCCAAAGTTTAACCAGCTTGTTCTTGTCAAATTCATAGTCCTTGGGATATATGGCACAGAAAGCGAAACACTGCTTTAAATGAGGAAGGAGATGATGGTAGCTCAAACGGAGAGCTGGAAGAATGCCACCTGGTTGTTCTGGTAACTCCCAGATTTTGCTATTCAATACATCCTCCCATTGATTTTGATGTTGTTTAGTGCGCAAGAGGCCACCAAGCGTTTTTACTGCCAAAGGCAACCCTTGACACTTGTTCACTATTCTTTCTCCAATTTCTTTTAGAACTAGATGTTCATCAAAATCTTCCCTTCCAAGAGCATGTCGAGCAAGTAAAGATAGGCAATGGTCATCTCCCAATTGCTTTAGATGGTGTTCTTGAGCACGGTTCATCATCTTGGCCACGTCTGCAATGCGAGTTGTAACAATAATTTTGCTTCCTGGAGCCCCAACTAGGAAAGGACGACGCAGCAGGTCCCAGTCTTCATAGTTCTGATTCCATATGTCATCTAAAACAAGAAGAAACTTGTTTCCAGACAGCTTCTCCTTGAGTGTCACTTGAAGCGTGTCTAAAGCGTTCAAGTTACAAGGCTGTGAAGTTAGTGACTCGAGAATCGACTTTGTTACTCCAAGAAGATCAAAATTATCAGAAACACAAGCCCACCCTTTGAGTTCAAAGTGTGTGTCCACTATCTCATCATTATAGACCAGTTGAGCAAGAGTTGTTTTGCCAACTCCTCCCATTCCAAGTATGGGAACCACAATTCCGTCACCATCAGTTTCCTCATCTCTCAGTAACATTCTAAGAACTGATTCTTTATCCTTTTCTCTGCCATAAACATGGGGTTCTACCAGAGAGGTCGAGGGCCATCTCTTCCATGTTGTATATGGCTGGATTCCTCCAAAATTCTCCTTCAAATCGAGATCATCTTTTTCTTGGAAAATCTCTTGCAATCTGGTAGAGATATCATTTATCTTGGACCCGACATCGTAATTGAACAAAATAGTCATGGGATTGAAAGTAGAAGTAAAACTGGAGAATAACTCAGATACCTGACTGATACTAGCTGCTTGAGAATGGGCCATCACTTTCCGTCGCAAAATTTCTGTTTCCAAGTCATCCAGTATGTCATCCAAATCATAACTAAAATCTTGGAGATCGGCCAGCCAAAGTTTCACTGCTCTACTAGTCAACTGTTTCTCCTCTGCATCAGCAAGAACAGCCTGAATTTTGGAAAGAGTTTTCTTGCACTGCTTGAGTTGGGCATCGATTCCCACCTGCCTGGCCAAGTGCAACAACTCGACTGAGGCCAACCTATCAAAGAGCACGGTAACTGAAGCAGAAAGAAAGATATCTGCCATTGATTCGTTTGGGTGGGTGGGTGGGTGGGTGGGTGGGTGGGGAGGGTGAAGAGAAGAAAATTTGAGATAACCAGAAGAGAGATGAAAGGAAACAGCAGTCTAAAGGTCAACCTGAATGTGTATGTAACTAATATGTGGTCCTATATACTTCTGATTACCTTAGGAGAATCATGGAAATTGTTAAGGGTATAAAATTAGTGCCCATTTGAAATTAAGGAAGAACAAAAATAAACAAAATAATAATTAAGGGAGTGTTCCCCCCATTAACTTATAAATTGGTCAAATCAATCTTTTTGACACTATTTGAGTATTTGAAAGTTACTTATATTTTAACTTATAAGTTAGTTTTTAAGTCAAAAAAAAAAATTATTTTTGTCTTATTTTAAATTTTAAATAATCAAATATAATCGCCTATTTCTATTATATCTTAATTAAATGTTTTTAAGTAATCTTTACATTATTTTAACTTATATGTAAATTTTTAATAATGCTTTTAACTTTTTTAACTTAGAGTAGCCAACGAACAGAGTAACAAATATTGATGAACGTTGAGGGCGCATCCCTGACTTATCCCGGCGCGATCCGTCGACAGTGAGGAGAAATTTGGTACTCACCCCAAAGTCCAGATCTGTTGGAGTCGAACCTTCTTACGCCCATCTTTTACCTAACTTAATTTCACTTATAAACTTCAAAACACACAAACAGAAGAATAAGATGTTTCTTCTCGATTGGTTCTATGGCGTGTTAGCTTCGCTCGGATTATGGCAAAAAGAGGCTAAGATCTTGTTTCTAGGGCTCGATAATGCCGGCAAAACTACTTTGCTTTCACATGCTCAAAGACGAGGTATTATTTTTTTAGATTTGTTTTATGATGATCTCTGTTGATTACTTTTATGCGAAATGTTTTTGATTGGATTGATTTTGATTTCAGAGATTGGGAAAATCAAGTTTAAAGCTTTTGATTTGGGAGGTCATCAGATTGCCCGCAGAGTCTGGAAGGATTACTATTTAACTTAATTTTTGACTTATAAATCAAATTGATGTCAAACATTTTTACTTATAAATCATACTAATTTAAAATAATTTATAAGTCAATTTATATTATAACTTATAAGTCATTTAAAATTAGAGTTCCCGAACAGTATAATACTAGAGACAGACAGACAGTGGCCGGGAAGGATCTTTTCCAGGAGGGGCAAGACATTAACAAAAACAAAGTAAACAAAATATAAAATTACAACATATAGATAACAACAAAATTCCTGCTTTCATAGTCAATTCAACAACAACAAAAGATTCTACTAAACATCAATGAAGAACACTAATTTGATAATAACACCAAGTACTAATGATTACAAATTCCAACATTGAAATCCAGCTTGCGAGAACTTCAATGTGTTGCTTTCCGAGAACTTTAATGTGTTGTTTTCGGATCAACTTTATAGTAATTTGGTCAATTGATTAATACAGTACTGACACGCAGACATAGATTCCCTCTCCTGCGTAAACAAACTTAAAGTTGTTTTCATAATTTTGGGTAACTAACAACATTTACAATAACAATAAAAAAATAGTAGTTGTTTTGACATGGTATCAATCACCAACTTTACGCATTAGCTCATCATCAAATTACACGTTTGTTATAATCTGAATGAATTCCATTCCATTCCATAGCCCATCCATTCAATTTGAACTCCAAAAAATGCAAATAAAATTATCTTGACCGGACAGCAGGAATTACAAGGATTAATAGTAGGTTGGTTAAGGCTGCTAAATTCCAATAGAAGAAGAGTTCATCAATTCTACCGCCACAGAGCAGTAGAGCTTTACCCAAATCAAAATTGACCCTTTCTGAGTTCTTTACATACTCTCTCATCTCTCACTCTCTGCCCTAACCCAAAACCCCAGTTCCCAAATCGAGAGTCGCGACTCCGTTCCGCCTCTGGCGTCTCAGACTTCGCTCCTCCGCTGCCCAGCCCTAGGCACATTTGTCTCTGGCTCCCCCACTCTCTGCCCTAACACAACTACACAAGGTAATTCAAAATTGGACCTAACTCTCTCACTCTCTAGCTGTTTAGATGTGTAATTGGACCTATTTTGTTAGTGTTCATAATTTGGTGAGTGGGTTTTCCAAGAATTTGGTGAGCTTGTTCTTGGAGGAAGGTGGGATTTTGTCACCGAAGCTCTTCTTTATCTTCACTAACAGTTCATGCTCTGTTAAGCCCTTCCTTAGTCCTTAGAGCAACATGGTCAAACTTAGTACCATATCAAAGCAATGCCAGATACTTTTGGTTAATATTCATATCAAAATACATCTAATATGAAATTATTAATTGTGTTTAGCTTCTCTTATTAAATTATTTGGTTCGGTTGTTAATTCCATGTTTCGATTAAATGAGGATATCCCAAGAGGAATTAATGAATTTGTATAGTTTTTCTAAAATTCTAAATTCTCTGATTGTTTATAATGGAAGCCAACAATCTTTTGCTTTCGGTTTACAATGCAACTGGCCTTAATTCTGCTTAATTCTGCCTTGCATCTTCACAGGTCCATTTCGATTGTGTCTATTGAGGCATTACCGCAGTTTCAAGTCGAGAGTCTAAGCTCTTAGCTGGAAATCGCAGCATTGCACAGGTTATTGTCATTTCATATTATCTGTTAGCGAGTGGGTGAAGAAGATGATTTTTATCTTTTGCACATGTCTTTCTCTCAGTCTTGACGAGAGTTCTGGTTTAATGAAGCTTCAAATAGTGTGAAATTATTAACGCTGCCTAATCTTTTGTGAGTCTAACAACAGCAACAAGTCTTTCCCAATTGACGAATCAGATAATTAGCATTTTGTTCCTTTTATATGGGTTAGTAATTCAGAATTTTCATTGATTCGAATTTTAGTGACTATCCATATGCAGTCATTTCTTTACTACATTATTTTTATGTGATTTAGTGTTTACTCAGTTGCAGTTAGTATAAAATGAAAAAATGATGTGATCTAAAAGGTTATGTGAATTAACATATTTGACAAGATTATATAATGTAGAATGAAGGCAATTATTCTACTTGTTATTGGTGATTTGTGCTATCCCACAACCAAAATAGTTTAATCTATTATAGAATTGTTGGACATTATTCTTTTGTATTGCTCTTGTGCTGACTCGAACCCTACATAGTGAACATTAGTTTTGCATATTAACTATACAATGTTCTAAAAGGAGCTAGGCGGGACGCCCAGGAGGGTGATGTAGGACGAGCCCGTGAAAGTTGGGTGGAACAATATAAGAGACTTTGGAAGCCTATGAAATAGAAGTTGTATTTTAATTAGTTTTTTTTATTTGTAGTTATCTTATTAGAGTTCAAGTTAGGTTAGGAAAATTGTGTAGGAGTGTTATAAATAGTGATGTACTTCATTATTTTGATACATGGAATGATTAATTGATTGAATTTTGCGTGAGAATTATGTGTGTGATATTAATCATTTGTCCCAATCACCCGTCCCCATCATTTTGGTATTAAAGCCCAAGCCTGACCACCTTCTGCCGCCCCAGCCTCTGTCCCAAAATCGTTGCCCCCCATCATCATAAAAAAAAAAACTACTAGCCAAACAAAACCTCATCCAAACCCTAAATCATCATTCAAACCTAAATTTCAGTCAAAAATCTAGCCAAACACAACCCAAGCAACAGCCCCAAATCGTAGTCATCACATCCAAACCCTACCCCATCTCCAATAGTTCCCAATTCCCAAATTTTTGCCCCATCCAAATCTAGCAACCCTAGATTTGAGCCCATCTTTTCAGTTTCAAAATAGATCAACAAAAAGAAAGGTAGGAAAGAGAGAGAACAGAGTTACTGGAGAAGCGCGCCTGCATCACCATGAATTCAAATCATTGCTGCGACATTCCACCACCACCATTATTTTTGTGTGCGAAAGATTTAGGTCGTTAACCTTACTACTCTTCTTCCTTGAAGTGGAGAAAAGAGATGTGGAGGGGAAAAAATATCTCATGGCAAATTACAGTTAGGTACCCCATAATTTTATAGTATTTTTAGTTTGGTCCCCAAAGTTTTCTTAAATTTCAAAATAGCCCCTAAAATTTTACATATCAATCCCTATAGTTTTATTTTCTTTCATTTCAGCCCTTGAAGTTTCAACAATTTCAGTTCAGCCCCTGTTTTTTACATTTCCTGCGCTCAAGTCCCTAGAAAAAAATAAATAAATAGAAAAGAGTAGTCTATATTTGTATTCACAGGAACCATGGTTAATGCTGGAGAGATCAACGCCAAGCTTGATAATTATATGTTACAACAAGATTAGCGTCTCAAAAGGATTGAAGACTCGATCACAACACTTACTGCAAATGTTCAGGCCTCTATTATAACACTTACAGTAAAAGTTGATGTACTCACGGAACGCGTAGATAAGGGACACGAAGATGCTCTTAAGAATTTTGAAGACCCCATTCCGGATCTTAATCATCTGAGACTATAACAACATGACCCTAATCCACAAGTTAATGCTCCAAATCCTTGGATGAATGCAGTCGATAGAGGAGTAAAACTAGATGTTGGAGATTTCAATGGCGATAATTGTCCCGAGACATTTTTCGATTGAATTCATAGTTTGGAGAGCTTTTTTCGTTGGTATGAATTATCCTATGAAAGGAAACTCTTCTTTGCTGAAGCAAACGGATTTGGAGGAATCAACATCAGCGAAATTTGTATACAGCTGCGAGACGATGGCTGTGAGACGATGGGAAGATATGAAAGCTGCATTGACCCGACGTTTTGTACCTTCGGATTATAAGTAACGGGCATATTTGCAGTTAACTGAGTTAGTACAAAGAAGTAAGTCTGTAGCCGAGTGCACGTCAATGTTTTACAGTTTGGTTACACGGTCTGAATTTCCTTGGGTTGAAGAAGTTTTAATCTCAATGTACCGTCGATGATTGAATCTAGAGATTGCAGGTAGTGTAGCTACAGGTAAACTTTTGCTTTTGGATGATGCTGTTCAAGTTGCCGCCCAAATAGAGGATAATTTGAAAAGAAATTCTGTTAGGCTTCCAATACAAGTCCAAACTCGGAGGGAGCGTACTTTTGTGGAGCCTGTTTTAAATAGGCCAATGGAAAGATCGTTAACAAGCCTTTCAGCTACTAGCAAGCTTAATCGTACCCTAGGTTCTTCTAATGCTAGCAACAACAATTCATCTAGGTGCTATAACTGTCCTGGTTTTGGTCACATGTCTTTTTAGTGTCCTTCCCTAAGGTGAATGTTGCCTCTTCTCCCTCTAGGCAACTCGCTATTGTTGACAAAGCGTGCGGAAAAACTGACTTAAACGACGAGGTTTGCAAGCCGATAAACGACGCGTATGAGCCCGATGAGCAAGATTTAGAAGCTGAGGCTCATTTGGAAGGATGTTTAGGTGTTTTTCGACCTTTACTTGTTACCCAGAAACATAAGAATGATCTTAAAATCCATCGTGGGCGAATTTTTCAGACGAGAGTCAAATGTGCAGGACATTTGTGTTCTCTTGTGATTGATACTGGGAGTTGTACGGATGTTATTTCTGAGGAAGCAGTTAAGAAATTTGGATTAAAAGTTGAGCCTCACTCGGAGCCGTATGATGTTGCATGGATTACTAATACTAAGTTGCGGGTTACCCAAAGGTGTATGGTTACATTTTCCGTTGGCAAGCTTAAGGATACTGTTATGTGTGATGTTCTACCCCTTAAAGTTTGTCACATTATCTTGGAGTGTAAATGGCTATGGGATCGTCATGCGCAACATGATGCTCGTGCTAATAACTATTCGATTATCAAGGGCAATACCAAATTCACTCTTACTTGTGCTTTCGACATGCCAAATTTGAAGCTTGCAAAGACTTCCTTGGCGGTCCGACGTGATTATTCTTGTGTTGATAACTCGACGGAGTCGAGTTTTTTTCAGCGAAGAAGAAATGATGTAGGACGAGCCTGTGAAAGTTGGGTGGAACAATATAAGAGACTTTGGAAGCCTATGAAATAGAAGTTGTATTTTAATTAGTTTCTTTTATTTGTAGTTATCTTATTAGAGTTCAAGTTAGGTTAGGAAAGTTGTGTAGGAATGTTATAAATAGTGATGTAATTCATTATTTTGATACATAGAATGATTAATTGATTGAGTTTTGCGTGAGAATTATATGTGTGATATTAATCCTTTGTCCCAAATCCCCCGTCCCCATCAGGGTGCTTAGCGCCTAGGGGGCCTAGGTGGGGCTTGGGCGAGATTTTTTATTTTAAGCCAATTTTAATATTTTATCTTACATTTAACAAACAAAACAATAATATAAAGCAAAACAATCTATAATAAAGATAATAAAATGACAGTTTTGGATCAACCCAAGGGTTTTAGGCTCTTGGGGGATTCTAATTGAGAAAGAAAGAGTTGAATTTCATCAATGACAGATTTTGCGTTTTCCTTCTTCTACTTAATTCAGTTCTATGCGTATTTATTAAATCATTGCAATTCACTCTTCTTCTTTTTTTAATTATTAAATAATAAAATATAGAATTAAAAGTACCTACGGTAACAAATTCAAGCAATAGTAAATACAAATTGGAAATTTGTGGCTTTAGGGAAAAGTGAAGCAAAAATTGGGAGGAGAGGTAGGGCAGCAGTGGTGGTTCTTGGTGATATTGGCTACAACCCTCCTATGCAATATCACGCCGACAAGTACAGTTCTCCATTTATCCACTCACATATACATACACGCGCACAATTTTTTATATTCAAAGTGACCCAGTTGAACATGAATGCTCTGGATGTATATTGTATTTTAATCAACCAAATTATTTGACATGTGCATTACTTTATAATCTTGGATGATGGTATTTACAGTGTCAACCGCAAGGATTTGAATTCCTAGGGATTAATTTAGAAGTATGATAATCCTAATAACAATTAACTTTGGGCTGGATGAAATGATAGTGAGTCCAAGGATATCTGACTACTTGTATCAATTAACACACGGCCGCCTAATGATTATGCTGCCATTTTTGTCCAACAAAAATCGAATCTATGAGCCATTGTAATCTTTTTGTTAAGTTTATTTTGTTATGGAGACATTCTCAAGCCATTTAAGTTTTTAGTCAGTGTCAACGATTCGTTGGTGATCCCAGGCCTATGAATTTACCCTGCTTCACGCAAAATAGTATGGTTCAACTTTTTCCATGGTCCTTTTACATTCCCTATATCTATATGCATTCTTTTCATACTAGATTTCAATCAGTTGCATAAAATTTAGCTTCAATGTTTACTGATTGATATCTGCACTTCACTTGTTTAGGTTGTAGAATTGATATAACAACGATGCTTTCTTTGAAAGACATAGTACCAGCAGCGCAGAACAATATAAACACACAGTTCTTACTGTTGGACAAAGGAAGGATAATATTAGAAGGGCAACATAAGACATGTCTGGCACTAGTGGCTGATGAGACTGCTGCAGTTCATTATCAGTTCTGGGGAGACGAGTGTGAGACCTTTCAACCGGGTGACATTATACGTTTGGCTAATGGCATATTCTCTTACAACCGCAACAATCTCGTGTTAAGAGCAGGGAGAAGAGGAAAGACTGAGAAGGTTGGGGAATTCACCATGACTTTTGTTGAGACACCAAACATGAGTGAGATTCGTTGGGTTCCCGATCCAAATAACTCCAACAAATATGTGCAGGAGGCTGTTTTATCTACCCACTCACGTATCTTCCCTCCAATGGTTTAACTATCCTGCTTCTTCAGGTTGACGCATTGTTGTTTTCTTTACAACATGAAGACCAATAGTTATAATATTGCACATTTTGGTCTCATCATGGTGTATGTTTGATCATCAATTTTTTCAAGTTTGAAGTACCATTGAATTCTCAAGTTTGTAGAGAGGGCTTCAATATAGAAATTCCAACAAATAGAAATCTGGGTAAATCTCATTCTTGCTATCAAAATGATATCATTCACAACTTTATGGAGATATTAAATATAAATTATTCCTCATTTATATTACAAGTACCTATGTATAAATAATTTCCTATGGCTTGTTCTGCAGTAACATAATTTCCTTGAGGTGAAAAGGGCATAGACATGTACTAAATTACAAAACTAACTCAACACTCACTTGTGAATTTCCTCTGCAGGATGTAATTCACAAAACTGTTAGTGTTAAAAAGAATACAAACAACACTGACCAAACTAGCCATTATTTGCATCATTGCCTGGTGAAATTCAAATACTTTTCTTGTAGCCATTATATAACACTTATATGAAAACAGAAAACAGCATACATTCTAAAATGTAGTAACTTGCAAGGCGTTGCTGCTCTAGTTGCGCTCGAATCATTTTTTTAGAGATTCCTTCAACAGTTCAGTCTCCACATCTGATTTTTCATTGTTATACGTAGATACCAATATTTCTCGTTCCTCAATTGATCATTGTCGTGGTTGAATTTCATACTGAAATCTTAACTGAATGGTACATGAGAATTCAGTTATAATAATGAATCAATCCACAGATGCCAAAAATGTTGGAATATAGATTGCAAGAGAAATAAAAAACAGAACAATAAGAGAAATCTTATGCTGAAAAATAATGCTTGTTGCTTAATCTTTATTTCTGAACAGAACAGGCCTTTTATAGGCTTACAATGATAATTGAACTCCTATTAAGCTCAACCAAAGAGAGAGAAATCTGGAACAGATAACAACCTAAAGGATCATGTAACATGACCTTATTGAAAAACAAAAACAAACTTTGACTAAAAAACAAGCAACAAAAAATGACCAAGTCAATAACAGTAAACAACCAATTTGAATCAAATCTCAACACTCCCCCTTGATTCAAAATTGCTTACACCAAGTTGATCTCTGAAGTAATCATGTTTAGCTTGAGAAAGTGCCTTCGTAAAAATATCTGCAACCTGCTCATCTGTTTTGCAAAACTTAAGATCTATTTGTCCATTAGCTACCACCTCTCGAATGAAATGATGGCGTATGTCTATGTGCTTGGATCTTCCGTGATAGACTGGATTTTTGGTCATTGCGATTGCTGTCTTATTATCTCAAAAAATATCAGTAGCTCCTTCCTGCTCCGTGAAAGATCCGCTAACAGCCTTCTTAACCATAATGCCTGACACGCTGAAGAAGCAACTGCTACATATTCGGCTTCCGAAGATGATAATGTAGTTGTTGCTTGTTTTTTTGAGCTCAAAGTGATTGCGCCAGACCCGAGAGTAAAAATACTTCCCGAAGTACTTCTTCGATCATCCAAACAACACTCACCAAACTAGCCGTTATTTGTATCATTGCCTGGTGAAATTCAAGTCCTTTTTTTGGACAACCATATACAACAGTTGATGTGGAAAAGGATAACAACATCCATTCTAACTTGCAAGGCCCTACCTAACTTAATTGTGCTTGATTCTTTTTTCTGGAGGTACAATGAACTATTCAATCTCCACATCAGAATTCTAATTGATATATGTGGATGTCAATATTTCTCATTCTTGAGTTGATCCTTGTGGTAGTTGAATTTCATTCTGAAAACTTAACGAAATGATATCGTTAATGATACTGAATCAATCCATATATATGCCAAAATAAAAAAAGCTCAAGTTTGGCATTGTAATAATGCCATCACGAGATCTGGATTAACATATATACATAGTTATTCCTCTAACTGAATAAGTGAACAACTTTTTAATGATCTTTAGTGCACCTCTCCTTGGTCCTTTTCTTATATTTTGTCTTCAAACCAAACAAAATAACTTATAACAAGTTATAAGTCCTACTCTGCTCTACACTTGTCCTTTACTGTTGGACATTTTGACACTGTTAAGCTGTTTGGTAATAAATTATTTTTTAACTTATAAATTGATTTATAAGTTAAAATAAATAAGCCACAATTTAAAACTTATTTAAACAGAACTTATAAATCATTCCTAAGTTAGATTTGACCATATGTATGTAGTCTATTTTGTTAAATTACATCTCTTCGGCTCTTCCCCTCTCCACCAACCTAAAAAGCCTGACCTCTGTTTATTTTCTTCTACGTAAACGAAGTACACAACGGCTAATCGAAGAACTGCTCCGCTCTCTATGTCTCTGCGCTCGATCCGTCAATTTCTTGGCTTCTCCCTCCTTCCCTCCGCGGCTTTTACTCCTGCTACTCCTTCGATTGCTGTTAGGTACCAAAACCTAGACCAAATATTTGATATGTATATATATGTGGGTATTATGTTATGTTTGAATATTTGGCATGTGGTTTTTCGTCTTCTTTCCCTCTTTAATTTCCCTCTTTAATTTTGACTTTAGTTTCAGAGCATGTGGGTTTTGATTCAATTCCCTTTTTTGTTAATTTATGTGGTTCAAATGTTTGATTGATTACTGGGTTGTGCTTAATTAGGAATATGTGAGCAAATTAATAATTTTCAGTAACTTGGGTTCTATTTAGATAGATAATGATGTTTTTGTGTGATACTTTTGTTGTGTAATCTAGATATAAAAATATCATTTTAGTATTTGAACCAAACTCTGTTTGAAACAAGATTTGTGTGTTCAAAATGTAAGTATGTGACAAAATTTAATGTTTCGACTATCATTTGTTTGCATGGTTGATTAAGATTTTTCTTGTTCAAATTTGATTTAACCGACACATTATGTATGAACTATGTGAATTTTTTTAAAATTTTTTCTAAAAATTAGATCAATAATTAGAAGAGGTCAATCTAAAAAGTAAATGTTAGTTCTTTATCTGAGTTTATGGATGGCATTGCATGTCATAATTCTGCCAAATCATCCAAAGGTATGAAATTATTAATTGTGTTTAACTTCTCTTATTATATTATCTGGTTCGGTTGTTAATTCCATATTTCGATTAAATGAGGATATCCCAAGAGGAATTAATGAATTTGTATAGTTTTTCTAAAATTCTGAATTCTGGATTGTTTATAATGGAAGTCAACAATCTTTTACTCAGGTCCATTTCGATTGTGTCTATCGAGGCATTACAGCAGTTTCAAGTCGAGAGTCTAAACTCTTAGCTGGAATCGCAGCATTGCACAGGTTATTGCCCTTTCATATTCTCCGTTAGCAAGTGGGTTAAGAAGATCATTGTTATCTTTTGCATTTGTCTTTCTCTCATTCTTGGCGAGAGTTTTGGTTTAATGATGCTTCAAATAGCGTGAAATTATTAACACTGCCTAAAATTTGTTTGAAGTTGCCTAATCTTCCGTGAGTCTACCAACAACAACAACTCTTTCTCAATTGACGAATCGGATTATTAGTCTTTTGTTCCTTTTATATAGGTTAGTAATTCAAAATTTTCATTGATTCGAATTTTAGTGCCTATCCATATGCAGTCATTTCTTTACTACATTATTTTTATTTTTTGGTCACAATTGAGATAGCTTGTCGATTAAAGATGTCTTAAAATACATATTTAACTGGGATTTTATTATTGTAATGAAATTAGGGCCATGCCTCGCAAAGTAAAGTATGGAGTTGATCATGATGAAGACTATGACATCTATGATGAATATGACTACGATAATGTTTATGATTATCAGTACGAGTCCGGAATAGAAGAAAATGGTTAGTGCTATTTAACTTATGTTACGTTTGGATTGAAATAATGATAAATATGAAGGAATGGAATGGAAATAAGTGTATTTGGTGATCATTTTGGTTGATAAACCATTCCGAAGGAATGAAAATCATTCCATTCCCTTGATTTTCGTTCCATGGGGAAATGGTTCTCCAATGGAATGGATGGATGTGATAACTTCCTCCATTCCATTCCTTCAATCCAAACTTAGTTACATTTTTCTCTTTATTTTGCTACTTTGCTTTGGGGACTTTTCTTTTTGTAGAAACTATGACACACACACATATAGGAAGTAGTACCAAACATCCAAGTTAACAAAAATTGCTGCTATTTTTCTTGAGTTGATCGTACCACCTTCAATTAAGAGAAGGCTTTTGTTTTTCTCCATATAAAAAGACACATCTCATGTCTGATGATTTGATTATCTGCCAATTAGGTTATCTGGTTGGCTTACTAATGACTAATGAAAAATTTCCTTTCAAGGTCATGCTTTTGTAGGAAGTCCTATATCGAAACATTTCTGGATGGAAATTTTGTTCAGCAGCTATTTTAAAATGCCATTCTCTTTAAGTTTTTTGGATAAAAGTTGGTGGCAACTCCGACATTATTAGTATCATAACTACTATTTAGGGAAATGATATTTCCGTATATTTTTTACTATTTCCAACGCAATGTACAATTGTTAATAGTGTGTGATGCATCATTACACTTGACATGTTAAATAAGTGCAGGAAATATCAATTTCCACTATTATTTAGTGACAACTATGACATTGTTAAAGATGATACTATGGCCCGTTGCTAAATTTGCGACTTGGCAGGTCAACTGTATTCTTGATTGACAGTTTAAGTAACTTTTTTACTTTCTTTTTAAGCAATACTATAATGCTAAAAAAATTCATTTCCTTATTAAAATCAAATGATAATTAGGTTTGAAATCACAACATCCAACCAGACAAATAAGGTGGGGAAACTAGAAAAAGCTTGTGTGTGGTGATGATCAAAGAACCTGTCAGGCAAGGGCAGCATTGGTAGTTGATAAGTAATAGTATATTCAAGTAGCTAGCATGTTCTGTCTGGGTTAGTTACAGAAAAGGAGTAGGATAAGAATTGAAGTGTAGGATAAGTTTAATTTCCCATACCTTTCAATAAATATATGCAATGTTGAAGTAATTTGTTAGCAATTAGAATGAAATGTTAGAAGCTTTTGAAGACTAAAATCCACTTTGCATCCTAAACTTTGTACTCAAAATCGATTTGCACCCTAAACTAAATTTTAGATTCAATGCACCCTAAACTTCAATTAAGGCAATTAAATGCACCATCGGCTAGATTTTCCGGCCAAAATTTCAAAACAGAGATGATGACATCATTAGAAACATGGGTAAAATAGTCAATTTACTTATTTTGTTGACTAATAATTAAATTTTAATAAATATATAACCTAAAAACTAGTTAAATTTCAGAATATCTAATTAATATTCAAGAAAAGCTAACTAAAATTTTAGAAAAATTAGTTAAAATTTAAAATAGATAAATAACAAAGACTATTAAATTAGTAATAAAAAATATTACAAATTGAAAATATATTTACAAAAGAAAAATCCACTTTAAAAGAAACAATCAACTTAAATAAAAAAATCAATCCAATCCAAATAGAGAAACAATCTAGTTGAAATAATGAACATTCCAGTGATAAAAACACACAATTATAATGCAAAATCCAAGTTTTTAGAGAATAAAAAGGGGAAGATAAAACCCAATCTTTATATTCGCTGTTCCTTTCGAGTAAAGCACAAATCCATCATAGAGATCTTCATCTTTTTCCACAGATCACATATTTTCGAACCCATACCACCATAGTAATTCATCCTAACAACAAAATCAAGAATCTATTCTCTTTAGGAATGAACTTAAATACCTCAACCATTCAGATTTATAATGTTTTTTTCAACATGGTGGTGATGGGTGTTTGATTCACCATCTTCTTTATTACATCCCTTTTCATTTTTTTCGTTTTTTTAAATTAAACTCAAACCCAAATCTGGAAAAATAGAAACAGAATAGCAATTTTCTCTCTCTCTCTCTCTATATATACACAATGATTGATCTATCATAGAACAAATCATTGAATTAAGATAGTTGGGCTGATTGTATTTTCCAATTTGGTGGATTGGAGGCATCTCAATTTACAATTGAAAGAGAGAGAGAGATCAAAGAAGGGGAGAAGATGAGATGGATAGAAGACGGGTGGGTAATACCATTATTGATATTATACCCTTTTTATTGAAAATTGTATATTTTTTTATTAACGTAATACCATTATTGATATTATACCCTTTTTATTGAAAATTGTATATTTTTTTATTAACTTATATTAAAATTTTAGCATGTGCCCTTTTTCCCCCTCATTTGAACTGCTCTGGTTTAAAATTCGCCAGAAAAGAGTGCGAAGGGTGCAATTTGGATTTTAGGTTAAAGTATAGGATGCAATTAATCCAAAAATAAAGTTTAGGGTGCAATTTGATTTTGAGTGCAAAGTTTGGAGTTCAAAGTAATGTTCTAAAAGACGCTAGGCGGGCGGCCGGGGTGGCCTAGTGTCTAGGGGGCCTAGGCAGTATTTTTTATTTTAAGCTAATTTTAATATTTTATCCTACATTTATCCAAACAAATCAATAATATAAAGCAAAACAATCTATATTAAAGATAATAAAGGCATTTGCTTAAAGTTCAAATACATCCATATTGCTAATGTCAAAGTTCAAACACAAACATGCAATTGTTCAAAGTTCAAACATATTTTAACGTATTAGTTTTATTCATAAACAAGATTGCTATTAAATAATAAAATTTAAAATTTCAAGAATTTAATTTAATATTAAAACTTAAGAAACTAAACATAAATTTAAAAATTATATTGAATTAAACTAAATGTTACAAATGTATCATTATTTATATAATTTGAAGTTGGTACAAGTTCAAAAAATTACAATTATAATAAAATTATCCATTTTGACTTGATATTGTTTACCTCTTGATGTGATTTGATATGGTACAATCTGTATTATGAATATGGTAAATCATTAGAAAAATAAATATATCAAGATCTGGTTTGAGTAGTTATTAAAATAAATAAAAAAACCTCTAGACCCAGCCTATACCCCGCCCAAGTCCCACCTAATTTAAATTAGGAGGGGTTTTTTTGCCGCCTTGGGCATAGGTGAGGCGCCAAGGGGGCTTAGCGCCTAAGCGGGGATTTTTATAACACTGGTTCAAAGTGGGTTTTAGTCGCTTTTGAAGCTCACTTCTATCTCTTCTTTTGATCTGCTCTCACTAGAGCTCACTGAGTTGAATCCTTCTTCGTCCCAATTTCTATCTAAAATTTATCTACATCTCTAAATTCTTAACACTCTCTGCATCACATGTCAGATCATAGCTGGGGCCTGACAAGTTATACTTGTCATGAACTAGTCAATCCATGATTTGAAATCTTCGACCAATTAAAAGAAGCATAGAGAAATAGGAGAAATTGAGATAAAATCAGAGAGAGAGAAGTAGATAATGGACAGATTCCACTCATTTAGATTTTAGAGTGGAAAACAGATTACAGAATTTTGAGAGAGAAATATAGAGAGAAGTTAGAGACTTCTTCATTCATTCATTTAAATCATTTACATTCTCTTCAAACCAACTCTCACTCCTATTTATATATTCAAGTAACTTGATGGACAAGACTAAAAGGCAAGTAAGCCCTTAGGAAAACTAACTAATAGATTGACTTCTAACTGTCTTATTCGTGATAGAACCACACTTGGCCCTTAAGGAGCTTTAATCAATTAGGTAGATCAAAAGAAATGGATAAGGATATGACAACGTGCCAAAAAATTGTGAAAATATTTATACGAGCAGAAATATTAGGAGTCTAAAACCCACAGATGTTTTTCTGCAGAGCGAGCATTAAACTTTGACTCGTAAGTTACACTCACAATAAACTTAAAAATGAACTAAAGTTCTAAGAGTCAGAATTCCCCTCAATATCAAAAATGTTATAGATCATTGCAGCATGCAAAGAGGAAATATAAGGAAATGCCAGAAGGTCATTGAAAAAGAAACCTCGCCCAATACGCAGATCATTTTGGCTCGTGGAATAGATATGAGGCTAAAATATGGTACACTAGGGGTAGCTCTAGAAGGATGCTTGTATTTAGGAATTCGGGAATGAAAATAGAGAAGACTAGTTATCCTGGACTTAATAATGCTAATATGCACCATAGTAACTCTCGTGTGCACTACAATTCTAGTTACTCTTAACTGCTATGCTGATCCGTAACTATTTATTTTCCTTCTATACAGGCCCTGGCCTTACACTGCCTTCTGCTATAAAGCATCCATGTCCTCATGAATGACAGCTTTTATGAATCTTCTTTTCTTTGACAAGCTTCCTTTCCTTTGTTTCATCCATCCCAAAAACCATCACCAAGAACTTATTAAGCAATGAAGGGATCTGATGAAGAGCCTCTTTGGTAGTAGCATGGCATTACATAGAGTCCTTGTATACCTTACCTTTTAAGTTCAACCACAAGTGGTTTTGATCCCTATTTAAGTGGTGGTTTTAATCATTGGTTGCTGCATTGGCTGCTTCCATTAGCACATTTAAACTTCAAGACAATGCCTCCAAAGATCCTTCCCCATACCAAAGTTCAGAGATTCCACTATTTTCTGCCACTGCACCTCTTCCTTTTTGAGTAGCATCATCATAATTCCCTCGGCAGAACATCATTGATATATTTCTTTCGATAATTATGGCATATTCCATCTTCTTATGGTTTGAGCCGTCCCTAGTAGCAATGTCCCAAGAAAAAAACGACCAATTGTTGAACTCCATTAGATTTATGTTGTATACACATAAAAATCAAAGTTCCATCTTCCAATTCCTCAATAGAAGCCTCAAATAAGACATTCTTTCTGATTCATTGACATGGAACTCCCTAATCTTAACAATATGAGTAATGCTAATGTGCAAGATATAACCATTGAGGAAGTAGTTGATTGGTTTCACAAATCACAATGATTCCCAACCATTCTTCCTTCCACTGCCCAACTTGTCCTTTGTTAAATTCCTCGGTAAGTTTTTGAGCAAGATCTCTACTTCTTACAAAATACTGCTTAAGCCTTTATAATGTTTCAGCTTCTCTAGTATCAACAATTCGTATTTTCTTGTTCACATGAGAGAACTACTACCAATTGGGACATCACCAAGAGGACTGAAACAACATAAATGGTAGCTCTGTTTAACCATTTTCCCATCACAACACATGAGCTTTCCACCAAGTTTATATGTAATGAAATTATTTTTATTAACACACTTTTGAATGTCTAGTTTCCTTCCTCCCCTTGCTCATCATAAGGATCAACTTCATTACTAGCAAAAACTTTTGAATGATACGTTATCTTTCCAAGGAGCAGGTATTGCAATTCACTCCCTTTTGGGTATATTATCTCTTGCATTCAAACATCAGTTGCTTAATCCAAGGAGTAGGGGTCTGCCTACCTTAAGAATGGAATAATCTGCTGTAGATGCACTTTTGCTTCACTTTGCCTTGTCCTATGCTGTGGAATCACCACAGTTGATAGTTGTAAATCTTCTACTGCTGCATATAAAAACCTTGTTTTATCTTTTGAATCTCCCATACTTCAAGCTCCATATGCCGTAAAGTCCGATGAACTTGGTTGGGCCAATGCAAGAGGTTTTGGAAGCCCATGCAAGATAATCCAATAAAGAGATTATTCTAGAATTTAGTAGTGATTTAATTTATTTTGATTTATTAATTTTAGTTATCAAAATTAGGATCCTAGATAGTTCTGGAATGTAGTAGGATTAATATTTAATATTTATATGCTTGTTATCTGCTCTTGGAAAAGACAGATTGATTATATTATATTTGAGCGGTATTGCTTGTTTATCTCCTTTATTCCTCTCAATTTATTCTCCTATCTTCACCCTTCTAAACCCAACATTGTCCTCATCAAGTGGTGTTTGAGCCCCACCGATCCAAAACCCTGACCACTCTTGAAAACAATGTCCCATGACCACCATCAACATAACCTAGTCTGTCCAGAACTGATGGGGACGAGGTTTTTGGGACAAAGGATTAATATCACACAGATAATTCTCACGCAAAAACTCAATCAATTAATCATTCAATGTATCAAAATAATGAAGTACATCACTATTTATAACACTCCTACACAACTTTTCTAACCTAACTTGAACTCTAATAAGATAACTACAAATAAAAAAAACTAATTAAAATACAACTTCTATTTCATAGGCTTCCAAAGTCTTATATTGTTCCACCCAACTTTCACGGGCTCGTCCTACATCATTTCTCCTCCACTGAAAAAACTCGACTCCGTCGAGTTATCAACACAAGAATAATCATGTCGGACCACCAATTAACTCTATGCAAGCTTCAAATTTGGCATGTCGAGAGCGCAAGTAAGAGTGAATTTAGTATTGCCTTTGATAATCGAATAGATATTAGCACGAGCATCATGTTGTGTATGACGATCCCATAGCCATTTACGCCCCAAGATAATGTGACAAACTTTAAGGGGTAGAACATCACACATAACGGTATCCTTAAGCTTGCCAACGGAAAATGTAACCATACACCTTTGGATAACCCGCAACTTAGTATTGGTAATCCATGCAACATCATACGGCTCCGGGTGTGGCTCAACTTTTAATCCAATTTTGTTAATTGCTTTTTCAGAAATAACATCTGTGCAACTCCCAGTATCAATCACAAGAGAGTACACCTGTCCTGCACATTTGACTCTCGTCTGAAAAATTCGCCCACGATGGATTTTAGGATCATCCTTATGTTTCTGGGCAACAAGTAAAGGTAGACAAACACTTAAACATCCTTCCAAATGAGCCTCAACTTCTAAATCTTGCTCATCGGGCTCATACTCGTCGTCTATCGGCTTGCAAACCTCTTCGTTTAAGTCAGTTTTCCCGCACGCTTTGTCAACAATAGCGAGTTTCCTAGAGGGAGAAGAGGCAACATTCACCTTTGGGGAAGGACACTAGAAAGACATGTGACCAAAACCACGATAGTTATAGCACTTGGATGAATTGTTGTTGCTAGCATTAGAAGAACCTAGGGTACGATTAGGCCTGCTAGTAGTTGAAGGGCTTGTTGACGATCTTTCCATTGGCCTATTTAAAACAGGCTCCACAAAAGTACGCTCCCTCCGAGTTTGGACTTGTATTGGAGGCCTAACAGAATTTCTTTTCAAATTATCCTCTATTTGGGTGGCAACTTGAATAGCATCATCCAAAAGCAAGAGTTTACCTATAACTACACCATCTGCAATCTCTAGATTCAATCCTCGACGGTACATTGAGATTAAAACTTCTTCAACCCAAGGAAATTCAGACCGTGTAACCAAACTGTAGAACATTAACGTGTACTCGGCTACAGACTTACTTCCTTGTACTAGCTCAGTTAACTGCAAAAAAGCCCGTTGCTTATAATCCGAAGGTACAAAACGTCGGGTCAATTTAGCTTTCATATCTTCCCATTGTCTAGCAGCTGTATACAAATTTCACTGATGTTGATCTCACCAAATCCGAGGTGTTCCTTTCAACTTCGCTTCAGCAAAGAAGAGTATCCTTTCATCGGATAATTTATACCAACGAAAGAAGCTCTCCAAACTATGAATCCAATCGAAAAATGTCTCGGGACTATTATCGCCATTGAAATCTCCAACATCTAGTTTTACTCTATCCACTGCATTCATCCTAGGATCTGGACCATTAACTCGTGGATTAGGGTCATGTTGTTGTAGTCTCAGATGATTAAGATTCGGAATGAGGTTTTCAAAATTCTTAAGAGCATCTTCTTGTCCCTTAGCTACGCGTTCCGTGAGTACATCAACTTTTACTGTAAGTGCTGTAATAGAGGCCTGGACATTTGCAGTAAGTGTTGTGATTGAGTCTTCAATCCTTTTGAGACGCTCATCTTGTTGTAACATATAATTATCAAGCTTGGCGTTGATATCTCCAGCATTAACCATGGTTCATGTGAATACAAATATAGACTACTCTTTTCTAATTTTTTTCCTTTTTTTTGGGACTTTAAGTGCATGAAATGTAAAAAACAGGGTCTGAACTGAAACTGTTGAAACTTCAGGGGTTGAAATGAAAGAAAACGAAATTATAGGGACTGATATGTAAAATATTAGGGGTTATTTTTAAATTTAAGAAAACTTTGGGGACCAAACTAAAAATACTATAAAACTATGGGGTACCTAACTGTAATTTGCCATGAGATATTTTTTCATTCATATCTCTTTTCTCCACTACACGTTTTATTTTTTGCTTCAAGGAGCTTTAATCTCCACTACACGTTTTATTTTCTGCTTCAAGGAGCTTCAAGGAAGAAGAGCAGTAAGGTTAACGACCTAAATTTTTCGCAACACAAAAGTAAGGGTGGTGGTGGAATGTCGCAGCGGCTGTAACGGTGGTGATGCAGTGTAGGCTTCTCTCTAACTCTTTTCTCTCTCTTTCCTACCTTTCTTTTTTGTTGATCTATTTTGAAACTGAAAAGATGGGCTCAAATTGGGTTGCTTGATTTTGATGGGGCAGAAATTTGGGGATTGGGAACGATTGGAGATGGGGTAGGGTTTAGATGTGATGGTTGCGATTTGGGGCTGCTACTTGGGTTGTGTTTGGCTAGATTTTTGACTGAAATTTAGGTTTGAGAGATGGTTTAGGGTTTGGATAAGGTTTTGTTTGGCTGGTAGTTTTTTTTTAATATTGGGACAATGATTTTGGGAGAGAGGCTGGGGCGCAGAAGGTGGTCGGGGTTGGGCTCTGATACCAAAATGATGGGGACGGGGGTTTTGGGACAAATGATTAATATCACACAGATAATTCTCACGCAAAAACTCAATCAATTAATCATTCAATGTATTAAAATAATAAAGTACATCACTATTTATAACAATCCTACACAACTTTCCTAACCTAACTTGAACTCTAATAAACTAAAAATAAAAGAAACTAATTAAAATATGACTTCTATTTCATAGACTTCCAAAGTCTCTTATATTGTTCCACCCAACTTTCACAGGCTCGTCCTACATCAAGAACCCATCATTATGCCGCACCAAAAAAGTCACAATTGCAGTCACCCAAAGAGTGCCTTGTTCCTCTGGCGGTAAACACCCACAATTCCTAATCTAGTTATACGCATCCTAATCGTAATTCCCCGCCTCAACAAGCAGCAACAACTATGTTGTATGCAGAACCCTAGGTTCTGCCCAGCCATCACTAGAAACCAAATCTCTACAACTATCATTGAACTCCCAAACTCAGGTAAACTCATTGCCTTTAATTTGCAACAAGCAACAATCTTCGCCAACCAAGCTGCTATCCAAATCTGGCGTAAGAGGAAGAAACGATCAAAAACCCACATGATCTTGGCCAACATCTCTACGACGCCACCTTATCCCGAAAGGGTTAGCGAGGCTGATCCGCTTCTTTCACCGACTCTAAACAATAAGAACAAGAAGATGAATAAGAGTTTTTGGTTGGAAGATCCGTTTACGGAGGAGAAATCAAGAGGATTGTTTTTGAAAATGGATAAAGAGAAAACTCATGGACCTGATGTGTTTACAATGGCTTACTATCATGCAAATTGGGATGTGGTAAAAGATGACCTCATTAGAGTTTTTTAGGAGTTTTTTGCAACAAGTATTATTGGGAAAAATATTAATTCTACTTTCATTACCCTAGTGCCTAAGAAGGATCGATCTGTTAGGGTGATGGATTGTAGACCCATTAGTCTTGTGACTAGTGACTAGTGTAATAAATTCTTACTAAAGTTCTCTCTAAGAGATTGGGTAATGTTGTCGGGGAGACAATTTCGAGTTCTCAGAGTACTTTTGTGGGTGGTAGACATATTATTGATGTAGTTTTAGTAGCTAATGAAGTTGTGGAGGATGTACATAGGAGAGGGAGAAAGAATCTCGTGCTTAAACAGGATTTTGAAAAAGTTTATGATGGTGATAGGGATAGTTGGGGCTTCTCGGATAAGGTGTTGGAGAGGAAAGGTTTCGGAGTTAGGTGGCGCTCTTGGATGAAATGGTGTTTTATCTTCTAATTTTTCTGTGATTGTGATTGGGGAGCTCAAGTCTTGGTTTAAGTCTTTCCGAGGTTTGAGGTAGAGAAACCCTTTGTCACCTCTCTTGTTTATTTTAGTCGTCAATGTTTTGAGCAAGATGCTCACCCGAGGAGAGAAGTGTGTAACCTGCAGTTGGGCATGGGGAGGTGATGATTTTTCACCTCCAATTTGCTGTTGATACTATTCTCTTTCTTTTAGAGGAGCTCCAAGATTTTATAAATATGTTAACTATTTTTCAAGTTTTTGAGGTTATTTTTGGCATAAGGGTTAATTTGTCTAAATGTAGTGTAGCGAAGATCAACATGGATATGGGGAGATTTTAGCGTGTTCGTCTTTGGCTAGTTTTAGAATTGAGGAATTTCTGCTTACATACCTTGGGGTCCCGCGGGAAGTCTCATTTTGGGATCCGGTAGTTAAAAGAGTGAGTCAATGTTTAGATATTAATAAAATTTATTCTTTTATCAAAAATCAAAATAAAATAAAATTAAGCACACAAAAAAAACACTATCTAGTACACATAGCACCAATGATAAAGCAGACATCTCACATACATGTCTAATCCTACATTGAATACTTTTATTGGAAAAATGAAAGAGAAACAAATTAGCATTTAGTGTTTAGGAATAATATGGGAAGCTAAGTCATTAATTTTCCTTGAAATCTACAAACAACATATGAACAAATTTCTCTCTGCAAAGTCCTAAAAAGAGATGGTGGGAGTAATGTTCTTGTTTCAGTACTTCGATTTGGAAATGCTAAGGGATTGGGGGTGCTTGTTCACAGATCTGTCAATTATATGGCGAGAAAGACCGGGATATTTATCTCAACCTTGGTACATTAAGAAATTATAGGGAGGTGGACCTATCAAAAAAAAGAAAGATAAAAAAAAACGAAAAAGAAATTCTACGAAGTTGGCATCGTCATTATGAGTTTACGGGATATATTTTGATTGTATGATATATCTAAATCTTTGAACTTCCTTTGCATGTGAAAAATTCTAAAACCATAAAGTATGTATTAGCTATTAACTGTCATGTGGATGTTTTGTTACAACAGGCAAAGTATCCGAAACAAAACAAGAAACTATTGGGTCTGGAGTATGGCGTTGCCCCATTTGTACATATGACAATGAAGAGGGTATGCCTTCGTGTGATATATGTGGAGTTTTCCGTAATCCATTGGTGAAAAGTTGTAGCACTCACAATATGAATACAGGTATGAGACTGATACTTCTCATCTTTTTCTTTAATTTCATATTATTACTTTATTTCCCCTAAATTTGGAGTAGGAATTGTTCTATATATTGTCTTTACTATTTCTTTTTGTAATATCTCTACTTCTCAAGTACTTTGAACAAACACATGGTGGACTCAGTCTGGCCATTACTAGCCGTTGAATTTCTTGCTATTCCTCTACCCCCCACTCCTCTCACCAAATTTTTTTTTTTAAAAAGAAGAAACAAACTCCCCAGGTTCTTTCCTTGCTTTAGGGTGGCTGTTTAGGTACCTCATATCCATTTTAGGTAGTGTCAGCTATGTTTGTGTCCTTGTTACATAGGTTTCAGCATAGTTTCCTGGGCCATTTATAGATTAGATGTTTTTTCATGCAGTTGGTGGCATATGCAAAGATTCTGGAGCATCCATAGTGGGCAAATCTCTTTTTGCATCATTGCCGCATCGGGCCAAAAAGGCTGTAATCATTGAACCAGAGAATGATGATTTTTTCGCAGAAGAAAGCATTAACTTCTACAAGCCTGGAAATAACCAAGGACTTTTTCGTGATACCAATAAAGCCTTTACTTCTCAAAAAAAATACAAGTTTAATATAGGTCTGCACCTATTCTACATAGGACGTCAATCTATAGAGATAAAATCACCACTAATCTTGAGTATTTAGTGTTCAACCAATAGTTATGCTTCAAAAATTGTTCTGAAATTTACGAAGTCATGCTGAAGAGAATCGACTCTCGTACATTTATTAAAACGTTGTGTATTTTTATTTTCACAGCCCCTTTCAAGTTTGATGTCCCATCTCCAGATGATATGGTATCAACTGGAATCAATTCTTCAAGAATAGGTTCTAAAGGTATTCTTATGTCAATTTTAAGACTTCTGTAATTTTTAACTTTCAAAGCCCCTATTTTCTGAATCTTCATTATGCTTAACAATGGAATGAATGGACTGCCTTCATATGTGCTCGTGGTTAGAAACTGTTCAATTAGTATATTGTACATAATTCTTCTCAACCTGTGTTTCACTACCTTGTTACTTTTATTTTCTTAACGTAAGTGTTTTAGGCTCAATCTGTTTAGTCTATAGGGAATGAAGACTCCTTAGTCCTTACCTCCTGCAATCAAAGGTTTATGGGGTCAGGATAAAGCTAATGCATTGCCATAAAGGATCTAGAGCAACAGCAGGCCAAAAAATCTTGCCCCCTGTTACATCTCTCAAAACCATGAAATCTTGTGAGAAAGAAGCTCCCATTGATGAAGGTTAAACCTAGGAAAAAAGACAACAAAAAATAAAGCAAAACAAGATAATCAACGACCTCCAAAGACGTCAAGCACTTGAGAAATGGAGAAACTAATGTGATTGCCACTACTCTGTAAACAGACACATGCGTTAGAGGCTTGGGTTTTGCTGCTTCTGTTGGTGTGGTATTCATTCATGTTGAGCATAACAGTAGGTAAAAGACTACACAAACTTGTTTTTTGGGGACCTTGTACTTCCGAATATTAGATGCCAACCAGGAACCGATAATGAGACAACGAACTAATAAAGAAGCAAAGTAAGAGTGTTTTCAACATGCCTGAAGATCCATGCCTAACTCACCCCAAATACTGGAACATTCTTTGCAGTACGGATGAATTATATAGTAACATACATAATCTTGAAAATTTTGATTTTTTTTTGAAGTGCTGGTGACACAAAGTATTATTATTATTATTTTTAAATAAATTAAATTATCATGTACGTTGCATGGGAATACTGCTTCTAAAATCAAGTTATTGTCAAGTTAAATCTTCTGCTGCCTGAGGTTATTGCATATGTAGATGAACATTCTTAGGCAGCAAGCTGTTCAATCCCCTGTGAGGGTGTTGCAGACCTTTTTTTTGTAGTCTTTCCATCTTCCTTTGCCGCACTTTTTTGTGATATTTATAATGTGACGCCCCCAAAATTAGGTATACATCACCCATCTTGAGTCGCCAGATACATGGTACAGAATTCAAATACAACTTAATAATACAACTGTCGTGTACAATACAACAAAACATAAACTCTGAGTTTGAATACAAATATTGTCTACTAGAGAGTATACAAACTCAAAAGGAGTCCTCATTACAATTATTATCACACTATTTCACGAGAATAGTGAGGACTACTAATGCACCATCTAGACCATTACTCGTTCCTCGACTAGTCCCAAACACGTTCTCATTTCCGAAAAGAACAAAGTGAAAAAAAGGGTGAGCTTAACTAGTCCAAGAAGAAATATTATGACTAAGATAATGCGTAATAAATTATCATTAACCTTAAACAAATGTTAAACCGATACAATATAACAAACATCAAGTTTAATCTGCAAATGAACAAACAATCAATTAAAAGAGTCAAGTAGAGAATAAAATCTACTATCTTTTATGATTTAAAAGGTTTTCATCATTTGTTATCACGAGACTCAAACTTAATAAATAATCCACATCATTGAATCACCCCTGCACTACGGCCAAGGATATTCTTTAGTATCACGACCACAATTTCCATGCACTACGGGCCAAGAATATTTGTGTATTTATTAATGGTCATGATCATGCCAACAATCATCCATCAATGCACTACTGGCCAATGAGGACTTTTACCACATCATTTGTAACATTACTGGCCATAATTACAATCAATAATCCTCGGTCATAATCATACCAAGTCCATCTACGCACCTTCTGCCATGAGATGACTTTCAAAAAATATAAATATGAGGATGATGACAATGATATAAGAATTCAATAAAACAAGTTCAAGAATTAATTTGTCCAAGAACCAATAACGTCCAAATTGTCAACATGATACTGCTTTGTAGAGTAAAATTCAAGAATGCTCAGAAGAATATTTCCATGAAAAGATACTGGATAAAGCGCAAATATCAAGGATATTCCACTAATTTCATGGAGTATAGAAGTTAAAGTTTTAATCAACTGAGTATAATAAAGAATGGAATAACAAAAGAAATCACCATGCATGCGGTATTGTGATGTATATGTTATTCTAATGTAATACTAAATAACGAGAACTGTGTCAAAGTAAATTCAAGTGATTGCTGTGATGTTCCAAATGTAATAATAAAGAATGGAATAATGAAATCACCATGCATGCTACGATTCGTGATGTATAAAAGTTATTCCAAATGTAATACTAATAAGATTTAAATCAGTCCCAGAAAACGCATTTATGTGATATTCCAAATGTAATAGTAAAGACGGGATAATAAGAATGTCACCAAGTATAGGGTAGTCCACAGATACAAAGTTATTCCAATGTAATAATAAAGAATAGAATAACATAAGTTCTCTTCATGAATACAAAAGAATAACACTCCTTACTTAGTACAACAAATAATATTCCTACCTTAGAAATAAGAGTATCGGATATGAGTAAAGAAGTGAAGTAGCGAACACTTTTCTTCTTTCTCTCTATAGTTTTTCTCTTTAGAGTTTCTGTGAATTCGTAAGAAATAATGAAGGAATGAGCTTCTATTTATAGAAAAATGGACTGCATAGTAACTAACTCATTAACGGTCCAGATTGATTTACTTTAATCTGACGGTCCATATTTAAAGCAAAATCTATGCATAATAAAATATAATATATTCTAATTATTGTCTAATAAAACAGATAACTTTATAAAAGTATTCTGTTTTATATAAAAAGATTTTACTATGCAAAATACTATGCAGACACTATGCAACACTATGCATAATAGAATATAATATATTCTATTTATAGAATAACTTTATAAAAGTATTCTGTTTTATTACAATAATAATACCAATAAAACAAAACTGAGTGACTTATCACGTAAGCATCAATAATCAATACCGTGTGTTACTATGCAACTACGCGTATTACTGTACTTTTAACACCGGGTGTTTCAACAGTTAACGGTAAAACTTCCGTCGTTATTTTCATAAAGTATTTTTGTCGTTTTCTCAATCCGACAATAATTCCGTTGAGGGGTCCACTAATTATTGTGTCGTCGTACGAATATTCCCTGTTAAAACGAATATTTTCCGACCAATCGAACATTATATAACAACTTGCATACTTTGCAAAATTTATAAATACTACCCACAACTATAACATTATATCAAATCCACACCATAATATTCAAAAAAATATTTCGAGAAAATAAAATCTTTATTCATAAAATCTGGGGTCTCACAATCTCCCTCCTTATGAAATTTCGCCTCGAAATTTACGTGACGCACTCGGTACGTCAAGAGGTGAGGATCCTCGACTTCATTTGATTCTAATTCTAGAGGTATAACATTTGAGTGTTGAATACGATTCTTCTTATTCAAGATTTTAACACGATCTCCTCATACGCTAAATCTTCCGCTATATCGCTTAGTTCTAATTTACTAATGTGGTTCGGTCGTCCACATATTTACGTAACATCGACACGTGAAAAAAAACGCTCAACACGCAACATACTTGGCGGTAAAACGAGTCTATAGGCCACGGCCTCCTACTTCATCGAGGATTTCAAATGGGCCAATTAAATCGAGGGTAGATTTTTTCTCTTCACGATTCTTCGCTTCTAGAATAACGCCTCTTGAACCTTCTTATTCACATTCATCGACTCGAGTATGTAGTTGGAAAGCGGCTTTAACTTTATCGATTAAAGTCGATTCTAATCAGATATTCTTTATCTTCACGTGGGTTCAGATATTCACACTTGTAATCGCAGATACAATCTTCTACTTAATCGCCTACCACGTTCAGACTTCCACGATGATATTGCATGGTACGATCGTAATCTTCAATAAATCGAGCCAACGTCGTTGTCGCATGTTGAGTTTCTTTTGAGTGAAAAATATTTGAGGCTTTTATGATCCGTAAAGGTCTCCACTTTCTCCCCATACAAGTAATGCCTCCAAATCTTTAATATGAAGACAACAAATGCCAACTCTAGATCATGAGTAGTAATAATTCCTCTCATATTCTTTGAGTTGTTGTCGTGAGGCATAAAGGCTATGACTTTCCCATGTCGTATGAGAACACATCCTAACCTTTTGCTCAAGCATCATCAGAGATGACAAATCCTCCGAACCAGATGGTATTGTCACGTAATGTGTTGAAATGAGTCTCTCTCGAAGTTCGGAAAACCCTTCAAGAGAATAAAGGAAAAAGGGTGAGCTCAACTAGCCAAAGAAGAAATATTATGACTAAAATAATGCGTAATAAATTATCATTAACCTTAAACATCCGTTAAACCGATACAATATAACAAACATCAAGTTTAATCTGCAATGAACAAGCAATCAATTAAAAGAGTCAAGTAGAAAATAAAATCTACTATCTTTTATGATTTAAAAGGTTTTCATCATCGTTATCGCGAGACTCACCTTAATAAATAATCCACATCATCAATCACCCTCGCAGACTACGGGCCAAGGATATTCTTTAGTATCACGACCACAATTATCCATGCACTCACGCCAAGAATATTTGTGTATTTATTAATGGTCATGATCATGCCAACAATCGTCCATCAATGCACTCACGGGCCAAATGAGGACTTTTACCACATCATTTGTAACATTACGGCCATGATTACACCGAATAATCCACTCGGTCATAATCATACCAAGTCCATCTACGCACTACATGTGCCACAGATGACTTTCAAAAAAATATAAATATGAGGATGATGACAATGATATAAGAATTCAATAAAACAAGTTCAAGAATTAATTTGTCCAAGAACCAATAACGCCCAAATTGTCAACATGATACATCGCTTTGTAGAGTAAAATTCAAGAATGCTCGTAAGAATATTTCCATGAAAAAAGATATTGGATGAAGCTCAAATATCAAGGATATTCCACTAATTTCATGGAGTATAGAAGTCAAAGTTTTAATCAATCGAGTATAATAAAGAATGGAATAACAAAAGAAATCATCATGCATTCGCAGACCAAGATGTATACATGTTATTCCACGTAATACTAAATAATCGGAATCAGTCAAAGTAAAGTCGCACAACGGGATGTTCCAATGTAATAATAAAGAATGGAATAACAACAGAAATCACCATGCATGCAGATTTCATGATGTAAAAGTTATTCCAATGAGAATACTAATAAGGACGGAATCAGTCCCGCCAGAAAACGCATGCATAAGATATTCCAATGTAATAATAATAAAGACGAAACCAGTCCCAAGATAACACGCATGCACAAGATATTCCAATGTAATAATAAAGATTTTAATCAGTCCAGACGTAAAACGCATGCATGTGATATTCCAAATGTAATAAAGAAAGACGGGATAATAGAAGAATGTCACCAAGTATAGGGTAGCCCGCGTATAAAGGTTATTCCAACAGAATAATAAAGAATGGAATAACATAAGTTCTCTTCATGAATACAAAAGAATAACACTCCTTACGAGTACAACAAATAATATTCCCTACCTTAGAAAGAAGAGTACTGGATATAGAAGTAGTGAAGTAGCAGAACACTTTTATTCTTTCTCTCTATAGTTTTTCTCTCTAGAGTTTCAGTGAATTCGTAAGAAATAATGAAGGAATGAGCTTATATTTATAGAAAAGTTGATTTACTTTAATTTGACGGTCCATATTTAAAGCAAATTTTTTTTAAATAAAATATAATATATTCTATTTATAATATAATAAAACGAATAACTTTATAAAAGATTTTACTATGCAAACACTATGCAGACACTATGCAAACACTATGCATAATAAAATATAATATATTCTAATTATTGTCTATTAAAATGTATAACTTTATAAAAGTATTCTCGCTTTTTTTATATAAAAAGATTTTATTATGCAAAACACTATGCAGACACTATGCATAATAAAATATAATATATTCTATTTATAGAATAACTTTATAAAAGTATTCTGTTTTATTACATTAATAATACCAATAAAACAAAACTGAGTGACTTATCACGTAAGCATCAATAATCAATACCGTGTGCTACTATGCAACCACGCCAGACATCGTCCTTTAACACCGGGTGTTTCAACAGTTAACGGTAAAATTTCTGCCGTTATTTTCATAAAGTATTTTTGTCGTTTTCTCAATTCGACAATAATTCCGTTGTGGGGTCCACCAATGATTGTGCAAATTTATAAATACTACCCACAACTATAACATTATATCAAATCCACACCATAATATTCAAAAAAATATTTCGAAAAAACAAAATCTTTATTCATAAAATCTGGGGTCTCACATATAATTTCTACATCATTTACATAGAATCCACATTTATCTGAAAATAATTATAAAAGAAGTACTTTTGTGATAAACAGTCTCTTATTATGACTTCCTATGCAAGCAATTATTCTCTTGTGAGCTCTTAATTTTACTTCATCTTTGTTCCTTTTACAACATCATGAAATTGGTATGGAACGAGCAACTACTGATGTAGACGGTAGGCCAAGATGGATGGAAGGAAGGAAGGAAAAGGTGATTAAAAGAAGATAATTAGGTTAAAGTCACAAAGTAGAAGGCATAATTCAATAACAATCAATCATTCAAAATATGAATTAACTAGTAGGGATTACAATGCATATATAGGACTATAGAAAGCCCTAATTTAAAAGTAAACATAATATCTAATGATGATTTACTCTATTCTAGAATAATCTACTAATACACACATATATATATATATATATATGTGTGTGTGTGTGTGTGTGTGTGTGTGTGTGTATATTTATATTATCTACTAAAATAAAGTAATTACATTTAATTCATCCATAAACAATAATACTAAATAATTGACCGATAATTTTTTTAAATCTCATATTTCCATCATAATTCTCCCCTCCATTTGTAGAAAACTCATCCTCGAATTTTGAAGTGTGTAATAATGGGTAACGATGATTGGCAAGATGTTGCCAACACAAGTTGACAATTTGATGTTTCGATTCCACGAATGTCTTCCAAAATAATAATTTAGAAATAGAGGACTGCAAATCAATTTCGGAGTCAAATGTGCCATCCTGAAAAATAAAATCAACATGTTTCACCTTGATAAGCTCTCTGACTTCTTCAATGAGAGGTGTTGAATCTCCCTCCAAGTTATCATTTATGTTACTCGTCATTGCTAACAATGTGGATCTTCAGTATGTGCAAAATTCTCAACTTTAGCTTTATCAACTTCTTTAAAATCAACCTATGCACATCCTTGTTCAACCAAAGAGGCTAATAGTGACATTATGTGTTTTAACGTACTCATTTGTTAGAGACTCCCACATTCGCTTGAAGTCCGTCCTTCGTTTTTCATAAAAGTATCGAGTTTGTGTTAAAATTTTCCCATTCTTATCATACATGAACTGAAAAGTTGATAATTTTTTCCTTAGAGCCTAAATTGGTAAAAAATAACAAAAGGACTAAATCAAGAAATATTGAAGTTTAGGGGTAAAATTGTCAAAATAGAATAGTTTGATGGCAATTTGTAGAATTTTAGAAAAGGGGTCTAAATAAATAATTTGAAATTGGGGCACCCAACTTTAATTAGAAATGACTAATATCTTAGTTATGTTCAAAAACCGGTAATAAAGCAGGAATCCATAAAAACTTAGTCTCTGACACTCAACAAGACACCAAAAAAAATAGAAAGCGTGTGCGTGTGCGCTTTCGTTTCTTCCATTGAGTAGTATTTTTGAAGAGAGCTGCTTGTATGGCTTTCTGATTAGTTTTGGGCAATGCTCTTCGATTTTGGACTTCTATGGCAACATCTTTGATGATGTGAAGAAAATCGAAGACAAACTGCTACAAGCTCAAATTGCCTTGGAATGTTGTTGGACTGATTGACTATTGTTCCATTCACAACATTTGTTCCTGTAATCCTTAGCCCAACAGAACGCAGCAACGAGGGACAATGTTTTTCATAAGATAGTTTCTCACATAAATGAGTCCTCCCCTGGAGTCCTTTCTGCACTGGCTGCCTAGCCTTCGGGAATGAAAGTCAGTGTCCCTGGTTTGTTTATTTATAAAGAGCTGCTTCCTAACCGCTTTTCAACATCATCTTCCTTGCTTTCCAAAGCAAAGGTGAACGGCTAACTAAGCAAACCACTAGGTCAGCTTTAGAGAAAATTATTCACACCGAGGGCTCATTCAAGGTTTACTCAAATAATTACTCGATAGAAAATAAGAGCTTTTGGTTTCAAATGGCCATGCTGCTTACGTCATGTGGTTTATCAGGGCCTGTTAGAGCTCTCTTTAACCTGCTCATGGCTAGATCGATCGGTTTCGGGTCAAATAGGAAGTGGAAAAGAAGACAAAACCCACTTTGTCGATATGATAAACATGCGCTCAAAAATAGCCGGGTTAGAAGTAACCTTGAGTAGCTCCTGTAGTTCAGGGAAGGTAAGGCCAGCCCCTACGCGTCGGTTGTTGTTCACGTAGGGGTTTCATATTCTTTTATCTGATTATTGAACTGGTATCTGAAAGACAACAAAAGGAGGATATGAATAATCCATATAAATTGAAGGTTGATATCGGTTAGAGGGACAACTCCAACGCCATCAACGAAAGGTGAAAAGAGGAATCTATACCCTAGTTGGTTTCGACCTAATTCTTCTTCTGACGATCGATTCAATCTCTAATCAAAAAGATATATCTTGGTTATATTTCATCTCTTCAACAAGTTTAGTAATGAGCATAATGAATCTCTATTCTATATACAAACGCGATAAGCAAATGAGAAAAGGAGAGGCGGATTGCGATGAAAAGGGTAGTGACAAATAACTTGTATTCTTTTTCTCTTTTTCTTATTTCACTACTTTTCTGGTCTATTGGCAATACCATATCTAAATCTTTTTTAATCCTTGTACTGTAGCGCAGTCACTGTAGCAACAAATGTGCTGTAGCAGTCTTTTTTTTGTTGTTATTGGAATGGCGATTTATGGGGTTGTTTGTTTATGAGGGGGATGATGTGGAAGATGGGTTTTGTGGTCTTGTTATGGTGAAATAGTTGGTTGTGGCTTTGGGGCAATGTTACCTAGAACGCGGCTCGTTTTGGTATGTGGAACCGATACAGGTACACTATGTGGGCTAAGATACGGTACACTAGGCTAGCTTTATGACTTCTTATATTTAGGAATTGTCTTATAATCTAAATGTGTTGATGGATTGTTTTTAGAAAAAAAAAAGTAATAGATTTGTTTTAGTTGAATTATTAAGTTGATTGTTTTATAAATAATTTAGTAAAATGGTGATGTTTGGGCATCCAATATTATGTTAAATATTGATATTTGCGTAACTAAAGGTTCAATAAAGTAATATTTTGGTTCACTAAATTGAGAGTATTGGCATGAGCTATATTACAGAGACTCGGATAGTGTCAAGTTGGACACGATATTTTGAAGAATCTGACGTACTCAATTTTATCAATTTTTTATACTAAAATGAAGTGTCCAATACGCATACCTTTGTTCGAGTGTCGGACACGGGTACATTGGTAAAGTGAAGTCTGTGTAACATAGGTACCATGTATGCAAGTACCAATACGTGGTTCACTATGTCATTAAGAGTACATGCTAATGTTTTTTTTTAATGATGAAGTGATTAAATGGATTTGGTGGTGAGATGTTGGGTGGATGTTTTGAGGACAATCATTTGTAATGTGTTTAAGGCTGTGTTTGGCAGTCTGTTTGGTTAAGGCTGGAATATTTCGGGAACTAATACAGTGGTCGTGGCATTCTGAGATGGACTTGGATGGGGTTTGTTGTCTCACGAGCGAACTAACACAAATTGATGGAGCCCGAAAAAATTGGTAAGAAGAAAATAGGTTAAATGACCAAGTTTGGAATTTGATACCAAATGATGTAGTACAAGATGGAAGGAAAGGATTAAGGGGATTAAAAGAAGATAATTTGGCTAAAAGGCACAGGCTTAATTCAATAGCACAGGCTTAATTCAATAATAATCAAGCATTCAATAATGATAAACTAGTAGGGACTACGATACTTATATAGGACTAAAGAAAACCTTAATTCTTGGTGACCAAGTAAAATCCTAATTTAAAAGGAAACAAAGATTTGTAATATGATTATTTACTACTATTTTAGAATAATCTACAAACATAGTAATATATATCCTAATATTATCTATTAATCTAAACTAATTACATTTATCTCATTCGTAAACAATAATATAAAAATAAAACAATTCACTAATAATATTTTTATTTCTCTTATTCCCATCCTCATAATTCACTCAATGAGAACCTAATATTGGTATGAAACCAAAATGATTCAGTCTAAGGATTTTTTATCTTGGATTTGTCTATTTGTGTTGGCAGTTGGCACTGATTATGAAAGTGCTTTTTCATTATGTTTTTATACTACCATATTCAAATACTTCCTTAAAGCCTTCTAGTTACAGATCTGTTGTCATCAGTGATTCTCTTTCTGTTTCTTTAATGTAAATAATAAGTTCTTCTATCAATGCGTTCTGTTCAGTTCTTGGAATCTAACAATCTTCATTTTCACTTTTAATCAATTCTTGCAGCCCACCTAAGCAAGTCGCCATCTTCGCATGTCCTCTCAAGCGCCAGAGAAAATGATATTGAATTAGAGTCGAGTACTAAAAGTTCCAATGCCCTATCATCATTGGTTTCAAATAGTACTCATGATAGACTTGAGAAGAACAGTTCTTTGATGGGTGGAAGTGAGCAACGAATTCTTTGCAGTAATTTGAACAATACGTCTTTGAATGTAAAATCTGAAAACTTGAAGAATGTTAAAGTTGAAAGGGGTACATCACGTTCTCAGTATAAACCTGAGAAATGGATGCTTGATCAGTTGGAGGAAAGATTAAGTCAACTAAATCTGGCTATTGTAAGTATACCGCCTTATATTGCTCACTTTTTGATTCACATTACTGGGTTTTCTTTACTTAAGCTAGCTCTTAATATTGGTTCATTTTTATCCATCTTCATAGGTTGGCCATGTTGATTCTGGAAAGTCAACACTCTCAGGAAGGTTACTACATCTTTTGGGTCGAATATCCCAAAAACAAATGCACAAATATGAAAAGGAGGCAAAGCTCCAAGTAAGTTTTCTTTAATTTATTTGTTTACTGATTTATTCATTCTTTTCTGATGCTGTTGAAGCTTGGATTACTGGATTAATAACTTATTGTTCAATCAGGGAAAGGGGTCCTTTGCTTATGCATGGGCACTGGATGAGAGTGCTGAAGAGAGGGAAAGGGGAATAACTATGACAGTGGCTGTTGCTTATTTTGATACTAAAAATTATCATATTGTTCTGTTAGACTCCCCAGGTCATAAAGATTTTGTTCCTAACATGATTTCTGGAGCAACACAAGCAGATGCTGCAATTCTTGTTATAGATGCTTCACCAGGTTCTTTTGAAGTAGGTATCGATAGTACTGGAGGTCAAACAAGGGAGCATGCACAACTTATTAGGAGTTTTGGTGTTGATCAAGTTATAGTCGCAGTAAACAAAATGGATGGTGTGGAATACTCCAAGGACCGTTTTGATATGATTAAACAGCAACTTGGAACATTTCTCCGTTCTTGTGGTTTCAAGGATTCTTCTGTGTCTTGGGTTCCATTGAGTGCAATGGAAAATCAGAATTTGGTGGCATCTGCTTCTGATGTACGATTGTTGTCCTGGTTAGTTTTCCTGTATTTTTCTGATTTAGTCTTTACATGGCAGTTTTTCAACTAAAATTTAATTACTCCCCCCCATCCCATGAATATTGCAACATATACCTTTTTGCACGTAGTTTATGAAATTTTCAAATTCTAATTTGATTGCCAATTGACCCTTGTAAAAGTGTGGTTCAAAGTACTCTAGAATATGAACAACAAAATTTTAGTTAGTTGAAATAATTTTCAACTTGGAACATTTCTCTGTTCTTTTGGTTTTGAGGATTCTTCTGTGCCTTGGGTTCCATTGAGTGTAATGGAAAACCATAATTTGGTGGCAGCTGCTTCTGATGTACGATTGTTGTCCTGGTTAGTTTTCCTCTATTTTTTCTGATTTAGAGTCTTTACATGGCGCCTCGCCTAGGCGCTAGGCCCCCCTGGCGCCTCACCTAGGCGGCAAAAAAATTCCTCCAGAAAATTAGGCGAGGTCTAGGCGGAGAGTTTTTTTTTTAATAACTACCCAAACCAGATCTTGATATATTTATTTTTCTAATGATTTACCATATTCATAATACAAGTTGTAGTATATCAAATCACAACAAGAAGTGAACAATATCAAGTCAAAATGGATAATTTTATTATAGTTGTAATTTTTTGAATTTATACCAACTTCAAATTATATAAATGATGATACATTTGTAATATTTAGTTTAATTCAATATAATTCTTAAATTTATGTTTAGTTTCTTAAGTTTTAATATTGAATTAAATTCTTGAAATTTTAAATTTTATTATTTAATAGCAATCTTGTTTATGAATAAAACTAATACGTAAATTTTGAACAGTTGCATGTTTGTGTTTGACCGTTGACATTAGCAATATGGATATGTGTTTGAACTTTAAGCAAAAGTCTTTATTATCTTTATTATAGATTGTTTTGCTTTATATTATTGTTTTGTTTGGATAAATGTAAGATAAAATATTAAAATTGACTTAAAATAAAAAATCCCGCCTAGACCCCCTAGGGTCCGTGGGCCTAGCACCTTTTAGAACATTGATTACTCCCTCTCCCTCCTATAAATATTACAACATACCTTTTTTGCATAAAGTTTAAGAAACTTTCAAAACAGTCACCTGAAATGACAGCTTTATATACCTTTCAGAATATCCTTCAAGAGTTTTCTTTTTTCCAGCAAAAGAGTTGTTCACTCGTTTTATATACTATAAGTCATAAACTGCCTTGTAGGTTTCTTATAGTCTTATAAAGTCCTTGTCTCTACTTATTCATACCCTTTCTCATAAAGAGATAAATACATAGCTTTGGACTTGACTTTTTTGCAAATTGGGGCTTAATTTTACTTTGGATTTTATCCTTATATAGTTAAAGGTGATGTTTTCCTCTCTTCTTCCTTTATAAATGTCACTTCAATAATGTTCAGTGTTACTTTAGCCTCTAGTTGAGAGTTTTTAAACTATAATTTGACTATTTAATGTTTGTTTCTAGACTTATTTGACTACTTCAACATTACGCTTGAGCTAATATGCTTTATTGCCCAATAAACTGTGTTTTCTATATATGTTTGTGTTTTACATTTCTTTCATATCTTATTATTCGATTAATGGTACGATACATATTATTAGGGGTGGGCAAAATTTTTTGTTTTTTCGATTTTTGATCAAACTGAACTTGTTCGAACCAGTCAGTTCGGGACAAATAGGTACCGGTACAGGAAACCGATATATACCGGATATTCGGGACCGGGTTCGAGAAGTGGTTTGGATCGTTCGATATAAACCGAACCGTACCTGTTGTACCGGTTAATTCTCTTGAAGTAAATATATGCCAAAAAGAAGATGAAGAGAAGGATAGAGTTTAATTGAAAGAAGATATAGCGAAGTTTGTGAACATGAGAAGGAGGAACAGTCCTTATGCTTGCTCCTGCTCCTGATGTTGCTGGTACTGCTTATTAAATATTCTCTTGGTGCTGGATCTATTCTTCCTAATAACCTTATTGGCATTAACCACTTATCCAACCCGCTTATTATCTCTCCTCCCCTCAACTAATTGATCCACCTCCATTGTTATACCCGCCCATAAATTAAATTAAATTAAAAATCAAACTCCTCTATATATATATATATATATATATATATATATTTATCCCTCTACACCCAGACTAGGTACTTGACATGTACTTGTCTAACTTCTTGTTTATATTGTCAGACTGAAATGCATAGATTTATGGAGAATATGAAGGGTGGAAAAAATGAAAAGATGATAGGGGTCATATCAAATAAGATATCATGATTTCTTGTGGGGTGAGGAGAGAGAGTGTAAAACCGGGGGCAATTGAGCTTGTTTTGGATTTTCCTAGAGAGAGAAAGTGACCCATTGTTTTGAGCTACTATACAATTGTGACTGGTACAAAATGAGATAAAACCAATATCTTGTCTGCAAACCTTAGGACCGATTCTTGGTTCGGTATACGGTCCAACCGGTATCAGTATCAATACTCGATTTTGGTATATATTCGAAATCGGTCCATTGCGTACAGCCAGTTAGTTACCGATGAAAAGACCTATATATTATTGACTTAGCAAACCACGTATTAGTACTTGCGTTTTGCAAATATGGTACTCTTACGTACCGATACTCTAAATTTAGGGCTATCAAAATATTTCTTATTGTTTTTACCTATAATTGCACAAATATCAATGAAAAATGATTTATCTTTCGACATTATCTATCGACTTTTTTGTTGTCAGTTACTTAGATAAATATTATTGGTAATATTTTAGCTATATATGTGATATAGTGGGTCAACTTTATAATTTCACTCGGTCTCATGTATTATTGATGTACGTCGTAATCGTAAGCTGGCTGAATTTTTTTACAATATATAGTTAGACTCGTATCAATATTCTAACTTAATATTAAATGTTCAAACATACATTTGTTCTAAATTATTTATAGAACACAATTAATTTGTTGTTTTAAAATTTTAAGGTGGAAAATTAAATTTTAAAAAAAAACTATATGGGCCTAAGCACTATTAAAAGGTATGCCTGGAGATTTGAACTTTGTCAACACTACAGGATTTTTAGAAGTTAATGTCATCTGCCGCATATAAGATGGAATAGTGCTAGTTTTACTCGTGATATCTGTGAAATCTGTGAACATTTGACAAATTCTTTAACAATGTGACTTTATAAACAGGAAAGAGAAATAATAATCTGAGTAAGTTGGATGAATATGTAATAGACATGTTTCCTTTATTCTGTTGCTTTCTTCTACTTTTACTTGCTCTGTTTCTCGTCTTTGAAAAACATAATTTTTTCTGGTTGGCTTTTTGCTGTCTCAGATTATGTTGGCCCTTTAATAAATGCAAACATGGCCTTGGTTTAAATGGAATAAATTTGTAATGATGAAGCATTAGCATACTCATTTATAAACATGTCTGTTGACAGTCATACGGCTTATGAAGAAGTTTCTGGAATATTTACATTTCAGGTATCTTGGACCTTGTCTATTGGATGCTATTGATTCCCTTCAACCTCCTACAAGAGATAACTCAAAGCCTCTTCTAATGCCCATATGTGATGTTATCAAATCACAGTCACAAGGGCAGGTGTCTGCATGCGGAAAATTGGAGGCTGGAGCTCTTCGAAGTGGATTTAAAGTACGTACTAGTGGCCAGTTTTGGATAGAGTAATCAATTTTGTCATTGCTATAGGAATATGTGGAATTCAGTATGTAGAATAAGAGTAAAATGAAGTTTTTAATAATCATATTTTAAATTAAGTATCCTAAACCCCAAGGGTTGCTCCTGTTGTACTGAAAGTCATGATAAGTGCCGCGATGAGATATAGGTCATGGATTCAAACTCCGTAGAGGAGCTTTAGGGCTAGGGGGTTCCTAGTGCACTCCAAAAAAGGGTAGTGGTTGCAGGTTCCAAACAAATAAAAAAAAAAATTGTATTCTTGAGTAAGAGTAGTGTTCTCATGAATACACTTTTATATGTGCTATCTATCCATTCTAGTGATGCTTTTTCTGTTCTCTATAAGATTGTGGCTTGATAAGGAAGGGTAACAATCTTGTCCAACTTGACTTGGCCAGTACCTCTCCCATTTCTTGGTTTTTCTTTCCTCTCCCCTAAAGATTTGATAAGTTCGATGGGTACATTAGTATCTCAGTTTGGCCTATCCAATATAAAAACTGTAGTTGCTCCAGCTTTATTAGTATATAGGTTGTGTCACATTTATCAGGTCAAATGAAATGAGAAGTAATAGCTTAATGGGCAACTGCTTTGGTCAAGGTATTAGTTGGTGTTACTTTTCTGAAAAAGGAAAAAAAAGGAATCTGTTAGTGTTTATTCTCTCTCTCTCTCTCTCTCTCTCTCTCTCTCTCTCACACACACACACACACACACACACACAGAGACACATATTCCAAAGGAATAGCTTAGTAACCACATTAGCTGCGCTTGGGATGATTCTAAGCAGTGTATTCTCTTAGTTTATAAAATCGTGCAGTTTCTTGAAATTAAAACCTGATTTCCTCCATAAATTCTTTGATATATATATATATATATATGTATATATATATATATGTATATGTATGTATATGTGTGTTTATGTATATGTATGTATATGTGTGTTTATGTATATGTATGTATATGTGTTTATATTTCCCTTTCTTTTTGGACAAGGGATGAATTGATGGCCAAGTGTGATTGATGGTTCTTAAAAAAGCTTCAAGACAGTAGTGAACTGCTATAACTGGCAACAGTTTCATTCTGTCACCGTTCAAATTAGGAATATTGTATTTTTTTCAAATTTATATAGGACCCTGTATGGCACTGTTATTTTGGAGCACCATTTGGCTGAAGACTTGTACTTTTGTGAGATCCAGCAGTTGACAGTGTTGGAAAGGGTTTTCTATCTCTATATCTGGGGCCTGGGAAAAGAGAAGACTTGCTTCAGCTCCATAATTGTCTGGAATCATAATCTCCCTCCGTCCCATAAATATTGCAATGCATTCCTATTTAGGAAGACCCAAATTGCAAAACTTTATTTTTAAGTAACTTTTTGTGAAGTAAAATGACTAAATTACCCATAGTCATATCAACCTTGCCATTTTAATATAGTGTATCCTTCCACTAACTAACGATTTTGTGGCACACATTCTTGGAACACTCTTAACCACTCTTTATAGGGACCAATTGGAAAATCAAATGAGATTTTGAAAATTCCTTTAAATTTGTGCAAAAAGGTGTGTTTCAATAATTATGGGACAGAGGGAGTAATAGAATTTCTTAGAACAATAACCGTGGTTGATGTGTATGATAGTAAGGTGGTGTTTGTTTGTGTCTGAATGCCTCTTAATTCACCTGCCTCTAATTCGGTCAGAGACAAATCTTGTTTGGTAAATTTTTTTTGCCTCTTAATCGTGAAGACAAAAACTCAAATCTTAACTATTAAGAGTTATCTCTTAATAGTTTATTTAAAATTTATGGACAAAAGTAGTCTCAATAAATATTGTACTCCTTCAATTTCAAATTTTAAGATCATTCAAATAATTTTTTTAAATAACTCATAGGGTTAAAATGGCAAAATAGTGTCATTCAGATGTTTTACACTTTTTAGTTATCAAACAGTTTTTTTAATTCAGATGCTATTTCATTTCAATGATTTAATTTATTAAGATGTGTTAACTATTCAGATCTTAATTACTCAGTTTTATCAAACACCAAGCCTCTTTGGAGAAATAACATGTTTTTTTTCATTTGTTGTGATGAAAAATGTCTCGGTAACTTGAGATAATTTAGTTTCATTTCCCCATTTTAAATGTGGCAGTTAATTTCAGAAATTCAGCATGTGAGTAATCTCCATTAGCAGATTCCCCAGCGAAAAATAAAAATAAAAATAAAATCTCCAATAGCGGATTATAAATTCCTCTATGTTACTGATTGTTCTCGTAGAAGCATCCAACTCCTAATTGGCTATGAGTGGAGTAGCCCACCAGATTTATGTTTAGAAAACCCACTAGGTTTTGTTGTCGTCGTGGAACAGTGGTATTCTCAACAGTTATTGAATTTGTATTTTACTTTATCTTGTTACTGTTGAGTAGATATGGCTCATCTGAGTGAATGTTGCATGCATAGTAAAAAGTGTGAGATACTTTGTATCAGATGGATGAGTTCTACATTTTTGTTATGATTCAAATGTAGCCTCTATAAAGTGCAAAGTTGATTGCTTGCTGAAATGCTTATTGTTACTTTCACAATAATAATATTAATTGTTTATATGCATGTTGGTCTTAGGTTCTACTTATGCCATCTGGAGAGATAGGGGTCGTTCGTTCCTTGGAACGTGACTCCAAGGCTTGCGGCATTGCAAGAGCTGGAGACAATGTAGCTGTTAGTCTGCAAGCCATTGATGCGAGTCATGTGCTGGCTGGAGGTGTGTTATGTCACCCTGATTTTCCAGTAGCAGTTACAAACCATTTGGAGCTCAAGGTTCTCATTTTGGATGTCACAACTCCAATTCTTATTGGTTCTCAGGTAGCACCTCCTTTATAGCCGCAGTACAACTTTATAATTTTGTCCTGTGTGACTGAAATATAATATGATCATTTTGATCTGGGAACGAGCAGTTGGAGTTTCATGTACATCATGTGAAGGAAGCTGCAAGAGTTGTGAAGATACTGTCATTACTTGATCCAAAGACTGGAAAGGTGACCAAGAGGGCACCACGATGTCTACTATCAAAGCAGAGTGCCGTACTTGAGGTGTGTAAGAACGCCATTAATATTCAGTTAAGAGTACCCTAGTTGAATTGGTTCTGTAGTTATAGAAAACTCGGTCTGATCACTGATGTGTTCTCTTATATTCTAGGTGGTTACGCAAGAAGCAGTATGTGTGGAAGAGTTTTCAAGTAGTAAAGCTCTTGGGAGGGTGTTCCTAAGATCATTGGGAAGAACTGTTGCTGTTGGTGTGATAACCAAAATTATGGAGAGAAGTTAACTTCGGCTTTAAGATACTTCTGGCAAAAGTTTTGGTTGGTTATGTTATACATTGGGTGTACATTATGAAAAAAATGATTTTTGTCCCTTGGCACCTCAGAAATTTAATGTAGTTTGTTCCTACATTTATATGAGTCCTTTTTGTACAAATTTTTTGATTTCTTCAAGCTGCAGTCAGATTTTGAAAAAGTTAGACTAAGAGTAGTGTTGATTCTTCGGCTCAAATAAGGAATTCTTTATTATTATTTTAGGTTATTGATATTGTCAGAGAAATAATTAATAATGCTCTTAGACTAAATATACATTTAACGAAATTTATGTAGCTATCTTGCTCCTTAAATATTTTGAATTCTAAGAGTAATATGAATATAGTTATTTTTTTATATTTTAAATTAGGGTAGGTTCCTGCTTTAGTGCTTTGTTGGCAAGTAGGTTAATTTTAAAAAAACAAAAAATATGAATTCATTTAAATTTTAAAAATAACTTTGACGATTAATGTTACTCTTTTTAGATAATTTACCAAATTTATAATATTTTTATGCTAAAATAAAACATATTCATATTAATTATAAATTTTAACTTTTTAAAAGAGAAGATGTGGTTGAGTATCAAGGAGTCGAGAAATTAGGCCAAAATACTAATTTTGGATTCAATTTTCATTCTCAAGTACATATTTTATTATATATATATAGAGAGAGAGAAGGGTAAAAATTGAGGTATACAGTCGTGTATTTTTTAAAATTACACGGTTTACGATCGTAGAGCAGAGTAATTTCACTCTACGATCATAGAGTAGTCCACGATAGTAAAGTGAATTCGTAGACCGTGTAACTTTATTTATATATATATATGGTAAGGATCAAGAGTATTCTCCTTAAATAACATTCCGCCTTAAATAACATTCTTTTATTAAAACTACGTCGTTTTGGAGAGACGCGGTGGCATTTTTGTAAATACAATAACGCGATGGCATTTTTGTAAATACGCGATGACATTGTATTTACAAAAATGCCACCGCGTCCCTTCAAAACGACGTAATTTTAATAAAATAATGCTATTTAAGGCGAAATGCTATTTAAGGAGAATGCTCTTAATCCTGACCGATATATATGTGTATATATATATATAAAAAAAAAAAAAGCACTCATTTTGAGCTACACTGAAAATGGAACTCACATAAGAAAAATCAGAGGGAGCAAAGTTATGGCATACATTCTAAATCATTACTACAATCAGGTGTTTGATGTTTCCTTCTACTACTTCACAAGAATAATGACTGGAGATTTTTGTATAATCATCAAGAAGAGAAAACTGTAATATACCAGACCAGACCAGACCATAAACAAAATGTTAATAACTTAATATACTAAAGTGGTGGACAATGTTTCCTACTCCCACTCCCCTCCATCTGGAAATAAGAGTCCTAATTTCTCGGTATTCCCATCGAGAATTCGACTCTTTTCTCTAGACAGAGGGAGAGGGAGTAGGACAATATTCAACTGGACAGTTACAAAATGACATTTATATTGGAGGCTTAGATCCCTATGTTTCAGTGTTTGCTGCACCTATCTTCACCTCTTCTCCAATTCATATTTGCTATAGCCATAGTTATATATACCAAAAGTGATAATTTACCTGCAAGGCAGAGAAAAGAACATTAAAGCATTGGTATGCATGATCAGTTCAATTCATTTTTTTCGATTTAGAAATATTTACTCGACTACACTGCATAGTAAAATAACTATGCATCATCAAAATCACTCGACATAGTATTTCTTTATTCATTATACTAACCTCCATCATTTCGTGGTTAGGTTGCATAGCACCTAACCTCAAGCTCTACGTGGAAATAAGGTCATTGCGAATCTTGATCAGAATAGTGCTATACTTGAAGAATAACAGACTGTATATAACAAATCTTCCAAACAGGTAAAAATTCTTTGAAAAATTTTCACGTAAAAATAACTATAAATAATTGAGATAAAAGTAAGATATTTTTTCCTGCGGGTGCGACTTATATTTCTGTTTGATCTCTGTCATACAGAATGTAAACATCTTCTACAATCATATATGATATTTTTTAAAGGCTTTCAGTATTCAGAAGGGGACATGCATAAAAATAAGAGTAAAAAGATAAGAAGACTTACTAGATTACAAAGCTTTAGAAGCCAACTGAACGGACCACCAAAAGATTCTCAAAAACAGAGCTTTAATCAAACTCCTGAAATATCAGGAGAGTTAGCTGAGTCACGGCAGCCGCCAGAAGTATCGGCAGCAGCTTTAGTATTAGCGTTTGCATTTCTGGAATCCGACACATTTCCAGAAGCATAATCCATGCGCTTTCCTGCGCATTTTGAATCTGAAAATTCTTCAACCTTCCGAGACTTGGGGGGTGAAAGAGGAAGTTGCCTCGCAATTGGACGTTCACGTGGAAACTCTGGCTGATTGTTGAAAGTGTTAGGAACTTTTTCTGGTGAACATACTCCATCTTTCTGATATGTGTTGGCAGCTTGTTTGGAAGATAGACAGCATCGTTTTCTTATAATCGACGGCACGTTCTTGAAACTCATGGCTGCATTCCTCAATATGGATTCTGAACTGCTAAAATCAACTGAACCACTTTTTTTATTGCTCATTGAACTATCAACAGAAACTGGGGTTATCGGTACTCTAAGGAAACTGTCAGTGCTAGGAAATTCACCAGTTGAAAGATAAACATCACAATCCTCCTTCTCGAGTGGCTTATAGCATAAACCTCCTACAGTATTATCAAATAAAGTCGTCTTGTATACCCCAGTAGCACTACTTTCATCACTACCTCCTTGTGTCGGCATGAATGAACAAGAACTATTAGAGTGACTGCTGAAGTTAGACTCAGCAATATCCAAGCAGTTCTTGGGAATCTCATTTTCTTCACAGTCATCAAAGAAACGCTTTTTGGTGCAAGTATTAGCCACCTGACTATGAGGTCGATGATCATTTTTGTTTAGGGTAGAATTTAAAGAGGGTAGCAGATGTTTCTGAGGAGGTCTTAAAAGCGAGGGATTGACGAGATCATTAGGCTTATGACTAAGTAAACGAGAGGATCTCATATGATTAGTAGGCAAAGTAGTGCATGGACCATTAAGTTGCATAGTAATCATACGCTCCTGTTTTCCCCAAGATTTAGCAGTATTATTCACATCTTGGCCACCTTCCAAATAGCAAGTCAAAGATGGTGGTTTCATTATATAATTCACCTGATCTCTCGAAATTCTAATATTCTCTTTCTTAAGAGGTTGATAATGACCCTCCCGTCCAATTGAATTTCCGAGAAAGATATCCAGACAAGGGCCTGCACCTCTTTCTGGTGCCATTTTCTGATCAGGATCTCCGAGTTTCAGCACCTTCGAGTTTTTACCTCCTGCATCTGCAGCAACTACGATACGGCTGAAAGCAGAGGCACGAGTTGAATACTGAGAAAATCCGTGATTACTGAAAGCAGAGCCAGAAGTTGAATACTGAGCAAATCCAAGATGATTGAAAGCAGAGCCACGAGCTGAAGGCGGATCCATCTTCTTCTTCAATGAGCAGTTCCAATGATTTTTTATTGAATTTTCAGTCCTGTCCATTTCAAACAACAAACAAGTGCAAACATGCGTGCTTCAATTGATTGTACTAAGCGAAAATGTACGTGCTTAAATTGATTTCCTTAGATTATCATGCTGATGTTTGATACAATATTTTGTTTCTTGTAAAAGCTGAAAATTTATCCAATTTGTGAGTCATTTTAGAGTAAAATATAAAGGCTCAACTCCAATTTACTCGACAGCGTAAAATACATTACCCTAGCTATTTTTTAGGAACCATTCGTGTCAATTATCAACAAGTCTTTTAATCAGATACTTGAAATGCACACTTCAATATGACCTTTCCTCGGTAATATATCATATGATAAACCCACCACCAGGATACCAATTTTTTTTAAACCTTTCCTTATTTTTAGAAACCAGTCAAAGTAAATAATTGAAAGTAACGAATGTTCTAGCATTTATCATGTCCTGCATGAAAATTTTATAAATCCATTACAATTAATTGAGATAATCTCACGTAATTTCAAATTAATTTTATTTAATACCTTCCATGCAGAAACTTTGCTATTTCAGCCCATTTGTTCCCATATACTGCATGGGCCTTAATAAGGGTTGATTCTTCCTCTTTCGTCCAAGCACTTCTGTTTATCTCTGGATTTAAATGATTGTACCACCTGAAGAAACAATGGGTTACCAAGGCTTTTCTTGAGACACGGTATTAAGTATGCATGTTTGGAAGAAAAAAAAGACGCAATTGCCAAATGGTGTCTTCAGAAAGAATACCTAATGGAAATAGGGAAAAAATTATAACATAGTTTTAGCTAATAACCTTTCTCGACATTGTTTGCCTATACGGCCTGGAAGGTGCTTTGCTAATTCAGCCCATTTCTTATTACCTTGTTTCTCAACCAACTCAATAATAAGATCGTCCTCCTATAACAACCAAACAAGAAATCAATCACGCTCATAATGTACATGAATGCTTGTAAGAAAACAAATACTCCTACCGTTCCAAAATAAGATACCCATTTGATTTTTTGAAGTCAATTTGCAACATTTTTTTACTTTAACATTGATATAAATAATTTGATTTTAGTCATAAAATATTGAATGCTCTTAACTATATAAAAATTAATACTAATTACCAAATTCGATGTTTTCAAAACTTAAATGAATTCACATCATCTAAATTTTTGAATTAGCAAGCTTGACTTCTTGAAGTCAAAACGGCACTCTTATTTTGAACATAGGGAATATTAGATAGAATACAAACCTCTTTGGTCCAAGGTCCTTTAACTAGACCAGGGTGTATAACTTTCTGCCAACGATGCAGGCACTGAACATCTGATCGATCAGGAATGCATTCAGCTGCAAGAGACCATAACGTAGATTCATCAGTCAAAAGATTTAGTTATCCAATACTAAGTTCATCTATGAACCTAGAGATTTGGACCAGACTGTGACGATTTTAGTACACCAAAGGATCCAACCAAACCATCATTAAGCTCTGCTTGTCAATAGAATGCAGCCAGACCTCTAACATGGTTTGGGCAAAAACGAACTTTTCAGAAGCCCCCAAACCAAATGATTGAAGTGCAAGTTAAGAAACATTAAAAAACTTGCCTATTTTTTTCCAACATTTTCCGTTGAACCTCTGTACTGCAGCTTCTAAAATGTTATCCTGATAAATCGCAAGGGAAAGAAACATAAGATCAAGCAATATAATTTCTAAACACCTCCTACTAGTAATGATGTTGCTGTGCAGTGCATAACGCACCGAGCTAATTAATTTAAAACTACAAGTACATATCTTCAAATGCAGTTTTTCATTCATAATCCATCATTCAGTTTTTACCATATAGAATGAATTAACGAATCAGAGTAGCTACAATGTGGGAAAAGACATGCACGTAGTCTCCACAAGAAAATTCTACTTCTGGTATTGAATTTTAGTCAATTTTTCAATAAAAGTATCAGCAGAAAAATTAGTAAGAAAATCAATCAATCTAATCCCCAATAAATTTCAAACAACGTAACTTAAGAATTATGATAATATAACAAAAAAAATCATATAGAACATAAAAAAAACACACACACACCAACTACTGACCTCTTCCTCGGTCCAATTGCTCTTCGAAGACCTTACTGGACCACGCACCGTCCTACACAAAAAGCGCAATATCCATCATTACCACAAAATACAGTAGGTATAAAATACACAATTAAGGGTTCAATATGATCTACATTGCATCCTTTTCTAGAAGAAAAAAAATGTGTAAACACGATGAATCAAACCAAATATTCGCAACACGGGCTTAAATTGAATGCAACACCTCTTTTTAAGACTCATTAACAGCATTCAACATATAACAAAAACAAATTAAAAAAAACATCTTTTCATTTCCTCTATATGCTTTAATAAGATTCAATAGCAACATTGAACATAACCCTTGTCTTTTCTTTTCCTCTATTTTCTCAGCAACCAAACAGAGGCTAAAAAAAGGAAAAGGCTAGCAAATAAATACAAACCCTTGAACAGAAAATTGCTTAAACTGAAATTATTGCTTTATTAAGATGCTCACAACATTGAACATATTCTTAAAAAATTAAAAAATAATAATAATAATCTTTTCATTTCTTGGAATTTTCTTAGTAACCAAATTCAGGATAAATCAAGTAAATCAAGAAAATACAAACCCTTGAACAGAATTTGGCTTGCTATCAACATTATTGCTGTCACTTCCAAGTGCCAAGGGAGTTGAAGAACCTACATCCTCCTCCTTTTCTGTTTCATCCATAATTTTTTTCTCTCTCTAAAATATACCAAAAATGTAAACTTAATATATGATCTTCAACCTTTTTGTGGTATTTAATAATAATAATAAAAAAAGTGAATCTTTATATACAACACCAAAAACCCTAGTTTAAATCTTCACTGCATGTCACAAGACCCAAAATTTAAAATTTCAAAATTTTCAGAATTTTAACGGTCATAAGGAAAAATCAGAGGAGATCAACAAGAAATAAAAAATTTACATATTTATGGTAAGAGAAATAAAGAGTTTTTTAGAAATTACATATATAAAATTTTGGAAACCTGTAACGGCTAGAAAATGAAAGGGTTGGGGAGAAACCAGAAAGAGTTCAAGAATGGAAAGGGAAATTTTCAAGATTATTATTTTTATTTTTTGAAGAAAAGGTTGATTTGGTGGAGAGAGAAAATGAAGGGCGTTTGCAGAAGGTTTAGAGAGAGAAGATATGGCGGTTGGTAAAGATTGGCATGAATTCGCGGGAAATACAGAGTACTGGCGGAGAGAGACTGTTAAGTTCACTCGAGGGAGAGTCCAATCCAAACTGTCACATCACCGTATTTTATGATGGGACTAAAGCGGGTCGGGCGGGTCAAGCTACTTATTAGTATTTGTTTTCTTCATTTTATTTTATTTTATTTTTAAAAATATTTTAAATTTTTAATCATGATTATTAACTGATAATAAGCAACTACAACCGACCAATCACGTAATTTTATAAATAATTTTTTGTAAGATTCTTTTGTCATCAAAGTAATATTATTTAGACTATCAATTGTCTGATCTGATTAGCAACTAATCGCCTTTGTTTAGAAATACTCCCTCTCCAGGCTCTAACTATATCTAATTTCTTAAGATGTGATATTTTTATAAGTGAAAATATTAATTATACAAATTCTTCTCTTTTATAAGAATTACTTTATTTCATGTGAGAATTTTTTTGTCTCTCCTATGTTATGAGTTATGACAAAAAAGTGTTTTATAATTATTTAAAATATTGTTATTATAAATAATTAAAGGGAATTGTTAAATCTATATTATTTTTTGTTATTTTCACAACAAAAGTGTCGTTGTAAATGTATAGCGACGGTGAAAAGTGAAAACCGTCGCTATAGGATCTATAGCAACACTTTTGTTGTGGAAATAACATTTTCTAAAGTGGATTTAACAACGTGATTTTTGCCAAAAAAAAATTTAAATAAATAAATAAAAGAGCTGTCTTGAAATTCATTGTAATAAATTGTTTGAAAGAGTGATAATAGAGTTTTGTTTTTCATTTTGTGATCCAAAATGTCAGGAACGGTTGAAGTTCATCTCCTTGGCGCCAAAGGTCTGGAGGACACCGATTTTCTCAGTCAGTAATTCCTTCCCAATTCTCTATGTTTCATATGAATTAATCTTTTTATGTATTCAATATATCCATATATATATATATATATATTTTGTATCTGTATCGGTGATAAAATTAATAATTCCGATGAAACCAGATGGAAAATGAGATATTGAAGAATTTATATATGAAAATGAATAATTTTCACAACACTTCTTATTATTTTCAGAACAAAAATGAAACCGTCGAAATAAGATCTATAACGACATTTTTGTTGTAGAAATAACAAAAAATATTATGGATTTAACAATTTCTAAAATTATTATATGTCGATCAAATCTATATCGAGTATGAATTAATTAGGTGTAATATGTGATTAATTATTTATTTATTTACACCTTCATTGTTACAAACAATGGGAGAGCCACACCTTAAAAGCTAGCTATTAAGGTTGGAGAGCCCAAAGTTTATAAATACCCCGCATCAAAGTCCCATACCATCGATGTGGGACACAAGTCTCATACCTTGCAATTAGGATCATAACATTTCATCACGCTCCGCAGTCCCGGCGCCAACGCGGGCTGGCTTTGCGCTAGACGATTCTAGCCCCGGGCGAACATTGCAATGCCGACGTCACCACCCTCGCCGCACGATTACAACCGAGAGGTAGTGGACGGCTTTGATACCAATTATTACAAATAATGGGAGAGCCACACTTTAAAAACTATTTAATTTATATTTAGTATGAACATGAATTTGTCGTATATATTTATAATATACATTGGGCTTAATTAATTTGAGCAGCTAACATGGACCCTTACGCCATTCTCACTATCCGGACTCAAGAGAAGAAAAGCAGTGTTGCTTCAGGTGCATTTCTGTATGTAAATTTTAGCTCAAGTTATCTTTTAAGTTAATTAACTTTTAAAAAAATCAAAATAACTCTTATAATATCCTGAAAAGGTAAAAAAAATTGAATTGACTGACAAATATTTCAAGCCGAATCGATTAATTCAATATATTTTCCATATTCATAAGAGTACGTCTTAATTTGAATATGTATACATTTATTATTACTAATTTGTTTATTCATAATTAATAGGCAAAGGGTCTAACCCGGAATGGAATGAGACGTTCCTGTTCAACATCTCTGACGGTGCTTCAGAATTGAAAATCAAGATAATGGATAGTGATGTTACCGAGGATGATTTTGTTGGAGAAGCAACGTGAGTAATTAATATTAATTTATTTTCCCATTTTTATTAATTGTATCTAAAAATTTAGCCCTCACCCTAATTTTTGGCTTCATGGTTCATGCAATCTTATGTTGTAACACACAAATATCTATAAGAATTAACATAGGAGTTGAACTGTTTATAAAGTGGAAGTTTGAGTTTGAATTGAACTTTGTTTCGGTCTGTAGTACTTTATAAATTGTTTCGGCACAAAATAAAAAATGATGTCTCTAACACATAAATGGTTGAGAGTTTACGTTTTTATCGTTTTTGGTAAAATTAAGTCCACTACGGAGACATTCATAAACTGCTCTATTGTAATTTTAATTTTTAACAGATAACTTCAATTTAAGTTTAATAATACATCGAGGTACGACCATACCTGTTCAATTTATATCGCTCAAACTTGTATGCCATGAGGTGGGCCTTGAAAAGTTTGATACAGGTTTTAAACAGCCATTATGTCACATACAATAAATTAGAGAAAATTGACAAATTAATATAATGAATTAATTAATATATGCAGCATCCCTCTAGAGGCATTATTCAATGAAGGAAGGATTCCACCAACATCATACAATGTTGTCAAGGACGATCATTATTTTGGAGCCATTAGAGTTGGCCTCACTTTCACTCCTCAGGTACGGTACACTACTTAATAGCTAATTAAATTAAATGCTAATTAATTTCAGATTAATTAATTAATTAAGATTATATTTTTGTTTCATATTTATCTTCAAATATAAATATAATGATTTTTTGATTCAATAATAATGACATGTAACTAATAAAATTATGCGTGAAAATAACATTGCAGAGAAGTCGTGGATTTGACGACGAGAGTTTTGGCAGATGCAGTGAAGTTTGATCATTTGAATTTAGCGAAAATGTAAATTCCAAATAAGTATTATTGACTTAATTTTCCATATTATTTCCATATTAAATATTAATTTGTTTTTTTTAATCTTTTCTAATGAATTTTAAAAGGATAATATTGAAATTTTATAATCATTTTGGTCAATCCGACAAAGCAAATTTCTTAATTTTTGTCGATTAAAAAGGAACAAATGGAGTAAATTTCACACCGGTTAGAAAAATCTTGTGAAAATATAAGATATTGAAAATAACATTTCCTTTTAATTAACGAACAGAGACTATAAGGAATAATCCCATTTATTACACATTTATTTTTCATTCATATTTATCCACGTAACTGACAATTAAAAAATCCACCTTAACATTCACAAAAAAATAAAATATATATATTATTTTCCATCAATGAAGGGAGAACATCAATAGCCCAGTTTTACTGAAGAGACTACCTAGTGTGAGGAAGGCAATGCCAAGCCAAGTTTTTTACGTTGTTCTTCATCTGGCTGCAAACTTACGAGCCCAGTTCCCACATAATGCATTAATGCAGACGCATCCTCGAGATTTCTTGGCAAGTAAAATGATGTAGACATAAAAAGCTTTGGAGCCTTTGGTGATTTCTTTGTAGGTGCAGTGTCGAGCTCAGCAGCCCTTAGAAACCGCTCTGTTGCAGCCACCCATGATAGCTCGTGCCTCTGTGCGTCAGTTAGTGGGGCAGGCTCTTCAGACAATGCCTTGCGTGTAGCTTCTACAAATCCATTTCCATCTTCATACATTCGGCAATTTGGGAACTGCTTGAAAAAGTCATTTGAGGGGTGATTTGCACATACAACTATTTTGCCCATAGCCAATGCTTCGGCTGTGGTTGTGCAAACAACATCCGTGGTGCTTGGATTAACAAAAACTTTATAGCTGGAACAGGAGAATAGAAGCAGATAAATAGCAAGCTCAACCATGGGTAGGCATTTAGTATATATTTCAAGTCATTTAAGATTTATTAATAATCTATATGTTCATAGGAGAAATAGGAATCTATTGCTCAGTAGAGTTTGGCAACACATGAACAGTTTAAGAAAGCTTGTGACAAAGCTCCTTAACAGTTAGTTCATTACCTAAATAAATTACAGTCGAGCTTGACTTCTAAGCTCGTACTACTAGAATCGGAACAACAAAGAGGTTAGCTTTCTTAGGCTTGACTCAGACAACTCTATTAAATGTTCTAATGCTGAATGTTTTGCACTTTTATGCCAATGAAGTTGAATTAAAAAAAATTCTGATGTCATTTTAATATAATTTTGCCAACATGTAAGTAATTGTAATTTTAATAAAACATGTCACTTAATGCCATTTCAGAATATGTCAATCCCACCAGAGCATCCTAAGGTAGTAGCTAGGATATTAAGTGGCTGACCAAACTCAGAGCAAGTCAGCACAGGCTCGGACAAGTATGAGCTCAGTTATATTTTGATGATGCTAAGTCAACCAGCCAAAAGTTTAAACAGAGCTTAGATGGCTGTCCACGTGTTGTAACAAAAAAAGTTTCCTACAACTTGAGTATCCAAGCGCCATCATAGCAGCTTGGAGACGGGTTTTCTCATTTTCTTATACCTTATTGTTCCGGGGGATAATTTTGAAAAGGAAAATAGGTATACTTAATGTTCAAAGTAAGATGGGTGAAGATTTTACTCGTGAAATAGAGGATCAGCATGATCACGACCAGGATGAACCCTAACTGTCAATTCCAATTTTGTTGCAGCTTCCTGAACCTGAGCAGAGTCCTCACCGCTACCAAATAAGTCAATATCAAGTCCGTTGAGCTCCTTTTGATGAGAACGAAGAAGTGTAAGTAGCTCCTTGTAGCCTTTGCTCCATATCATCTTCCCGATGTAGTACACACCTTTTGTGAAGGCCTGACTTCCAAGTTGCTGTTGCCCTTTCTTTTTCATGCCAATATCAAGGAACTTGGGGTTGACTCCATGAACATTACAGATAACAGATCTCGGAAGATCCTGGGTGGCTGCAGATAATCTTATCACCTGTTATTCATGACAAGTTAAATTTAGTATGCTAGCAATAAAAAATTCCTAGAATAAAACTTGATGTGCGAGCTGAACAAATCTCGTAATCTATCCAGTCCTGTAAAATTTTATAACGTCCGAGCTGAACACTTTTAACATAAATACAGACCATTTACCTGAATATCATATTGATGAAAAGAATAATTCTAAAATACATGCTTGGGCATACCCTGGGATTCTAAACCCAACCACATGAATCAAACTCCAGCTTAGACAATGCCCCCTCCCGCCCGCCCGCCCGCCCGCGCCCGCCCGCCCGCCCGCCCCGCCCGCCCCAAAAAGAATAAAGAGAGAGAGAATGATGAAATGAATATAAATTCGTGTTCAATTGAACAAGTGAACCTAGGGTCTGTTTAATATGTCCAAACTAGGTATGTAAATGTGAGAACATAAGCTACCTCTCGGCTTACTTTTCTTCCGGACATATGGCTTGCCATGAATTTTTAATTAGCCGAAATGAATCAGCATGGAATGCAAAACCACGACTAGCTGAGTCGAGCCAAGCAGAATGGCTAAGCAAAACCCAATAATGTCGTTTTAATCGATCCAATCCATATGTAATTCATTACTCCAATAGTTCAACAAGTGAATTGTCCTAACCTTCATTAATTTATACTAATTAAATATAGGTCGTCCAATGAAAAGCATAATTTAAATAATTAATAATTCATTATCCCTTCACAACTTAATAGTAGTAAGAAATAATTATTTACACAAAATATATAGCTAATAGTTTATATGAATTTCATGACCATATGTGTATTTAAAATAGGCAATTTCATATGTAATTTTTATAATTCACAAACATTATTTCAGTAATCATTAGTTTACCAGTCCATCTATTATAATTTATATTTGCATTTAGTTATTGTACTTGTTTTGATTCGGTGGTTCTTTTATTTTTATTTTTGTTAGGTTCATGTACGAGGTATTGGTCTTTTATCGTTATCATTCTCCTTCCATCGATAGAGGATGACTCAAGTACATTTCTATGCAAATTAAAAAAATCAAATTAGAGGAAAGAAATAAGTTTCAACTTTTACCCAAAGTGGACCCTCTGCAAGTACATGATGCAGGACAATAATTGTTAAGACAAGAAATAATGAAAAAGGAGAGAATTTCGCCCATCTCAGAACAGAAATCGGCCACCCTGCAGAGTGTATGGAGAAAATGGGCAAGGCTCTTTAATGATTGATTCCATGCCATATTTGTATTAAAATTTTAGCTACCCACTTTTCACAATAAGTATTGGACACCATTTAAGTTTCAGTTAAAAGTTCAAGCTATCCCAAACAGACTCTAAATGCAAGTGAGAAGACTTGAATCCAAAACTATGTGAAAGAAAATCTCTAATATCATGTTAAGCTACAAATTCATTTAAAAGCCTAAGGTATGAGAAAATGGTTCCAACATGTACAACATTATTTTAAAACTACAACAAAAACATACCTTGTGGCAATAGATATCAACCACCCAACTATTTATGTATTTAAGGAAAAATGCTTGCAGACGCCCATTCTTCTCTCTCCTCACATATTCCAGATAGTTCGTGTGAACAACTCCTACAACGAGGGAGAATTTAGTTTTCCATCTATTCCCATGATGGTACCACGTTAGATGCTCAGGTTCCTCAAGGACAGCAATATCTGCCTGTTCATCGGGGATGGTTTCCGTAATATCTCCTACGGCGAGAATGCTCCTCTTTTCTTTAGAAAACTGCAATATAAGTGATGTATAAAAATATTAAGTGTATAAGTAAAACTTCAAGTTAGTATTCAAGTCATTTTTTTTGGGGGGGAGGGGGGAGGGGGGGGGGGGACAAAGAAGCATCTTTAGTCGATATGTAGGCAAATCCTTGTTTGAATTACTTACCAGAAATCTTAATTGATTTTTATATTAATTATAGTTCTCATGCATAAATTCAAACAATCATGCTTAGTCATGTTAATCTTAAACAAGTGCCAAAGTTTTATGGATCCATAGAGTATATTAAACTATTGATTGTACCAAATATTTGACATTCTTATTTACAAATCTCAATGTGATATAGTTCTATAATCTGTCCTTGAATATTGTGCTCTATAGCTGTAATTGATGATGTTAAAGTTCCATACACATCTCAATCTGGTGCTAGAAAATGATTCTTTCACAGTCTTAAAATGTTCCACATAAGACTACAACTAGACAACTATATATAATAGATAAATGAACAAAAAAGTAAAAGGATTTTAAAAAAAGGACCACCATATTTGATGGACTTATCTACACCAACACTAACCAGCTCCTTTGTAGTCTCTAATATAATTCTTCAAATAAAACCAACATTAATTTCACAATTTTTATTCTGTATTCTAAGTGTTAAATAGATAACAAGTTACAGCCAAATCCTTGGTAGATAACAAAGGTATAAAGGTGTCAAAGAACTTGGTAAGAAAGTATAAAAGTAAAAAGAATTGAAATCTTGAAACATTGATAGAACCATTCACCAAAAAGCAAAGCTTTCACTTCAATTTGAAAGCTCAAAGATAATTGATTGTATAGATAATGGATGGACAAGTATATGTTCATTTGTTTACACATTTGTGTGTAGAGAAAAAAAAAAGTCTTTATCTAAGAACATTCACCACATAATCTCAAAAGTAATATCAAGAAAGAGAAAAATATTTAACAGCTTTCAATCCTAAAATTTTATCATGTGTACTAATAGTGATAAGAAGCAAAAAGCCAACCAAATCACAAATGTAGACAGGGCCCAAAACCTTCAATAGAAACAACAATTCAATATGAATTGGTGTTTTTCCAAGGGTCATATACCAAAATTATTAACCAACTGAAACAGTTTTAACAACCAAATTTAAGTTAAGTATTGTAGGATCTAAAAGATAACAAATGCGTACTCAATACAAGTTTCTAGAAAGAGAAGTAATAATGCAAAATACCTTTCCAGGATAAAACAATATACAGAAAGTAGACACAAATCCAGTCCTTTCCTCAAGCCATTGACGTACATATTTCTCCTGCTCTGAGGGTAAGTCAAATGTGGTCTTATTGGGAAACAAATATTCCTGATCTCTCCTTGACAACCAAGGAATTACCAAAGTAACCTTTCTCTCCTCATCTTTTGAAAGATATGCAGCACGAAAGAGAGGGTTAACTGCAGTTCCAGTCATCCATGGAAGGCTTGCAGTAGTAAATATAGCGATATGTTGTTTCTTATCCATTCAATCATGAAATCAACAACTATATTTGATTTGAGCCCCACAAATTAATGTATTGTAAATTCGCACCTGACAGTCAAAAATAGATGACTTGAACTGCATCAACAAATAAAAGGGAACATTACCGTAATACTCCAACCATCCAAAGCCTACATAAGTCTGAATAAAATTATTTTCATTTATTATATAAGTACATCTGAATAAAATTATACTCTGAGCCGGAGGTAAACCAAACTAAAGAATGAAACATAGGGCCGTAAACTTGTATAGGTGCATCTCATTTGACTAGCCAAGGGCTTGCTTAGAATCAACTCATGCACTAAATTATCAGGGTATTAGCCTTATTTTAGGCACATTAATGCACTAAACAACCATCATTAATGAAATTATATTAAGGAGGTAAAAAGTATAGGGGCACACAATTGCTTTCCTTTAGACAAATTTATCCTTAAAAATTCATGCTATGGTTTTCACCCTATTTTAGTGAGAAGTTGCCTCAAAAATCAAAATAAAACAATTACCCTATCCCTGTATTTTTTGTCCAACTAATATAAACTCTCTTTCCAATAATCTAGTATCAATCATATTCTACTTTAGTATTTCTATTTTTTTATTCTTTTACCCCTTTTTATGACAAGTACTTCTATAATCTTGCAAAATATAAATGATTATTAGTATGGACTAATTTATTTAAGAGGAACTAGTTCAAGATTCTTCAAAGTTAAATTTACCAATTCTGTGTCACGATCTGGTTTTATGACTGTCGAACCATCGAGACCTGGAGGAGCTTGGGACTCGGCCATGACAGTATAATTATAAGGAAATGGGTTTGAAGTATTCATATAACCAGTCAAGCAAGGGTAATAACAAAGAAATTCATGAATTGACATTGAACAAGATGAAAAAGAAATAACATATAAGGACATGATAAACGAAATGAAGGAAGCACGAAAATTGATATTTCATTCATTCTCCTCCCTGAATACAAATGAGTGTATATATAGGAAATTATCCTAACATCTATAATTTCTACTAAAACCAAATTAACCTTGCATTTGGAGTAAATTACTCGCATGCCATTTATTAGCTACTGTGACATTCCCCATTACTTGAAAATAAACCTTGTCCACAAGGATTACATTTTGAGATCCAGCCATGTATCCTAAATTTGATTTGAGCGTCATTGTTCCGAAACATAAGAGAGTTGTCTTTCATGGGTTGCGAAAATTTGCAAACCTTCCAAAATCCCCTTGGATCAAACACCAAAAGTGTTGTACCATATCCAATATTAAGTTCATCTTGCTTCAACATCTTAGTAAGCACAACAGCTCCACTTAGGGGTGTAAACGAGTCGAATTTCAGCGAACATCTTCATGCTCAGATTCGGCTCGGCTCGAAAAAATTGAGTTTGAATTCGACTCGGATTCGATAAGGGATTTATATTTTTGCGCTAGATTCGACTCGGATTATTACTCGGACCTACTTGGCTCGTAAGTACTCGACTCGTTTACAAAGCGAGTTACTCATGAGCCTTCAAATCGAGTTTCGAATATGAATCATTTCACTTAAAACTGAACCATTACATACTAAATTGGTTACTTAACTAATATTTATATATATAAAAATTTCACTTTTATTTAAGTATTGAAATATAAAGAATGTAATATAAATTGACATTCAATTAATTGATTTATTCAAGTACAAGTTTACACAATTTCATACTACACTTTATAAATTATAAAGATTGATATAAATATCACATATTTAGCTTACTAGCATGGATCGATCAATATTCGAATATGATCCATCTAAGGCAGATTATAGTATGGTTCGAGAAAAATGAAATACTCGAACCCTAATATGAGCGTAACACTTGGTATGCTCGAATTCGACTCGTATCATCATTATGTAAAAGCAGTATGGATCGATTCGACTCGGATCAACTTCGAATTCGAGCTTTGGATCATATTTTCGAGCCGATCTCGAGTCGAGTACCGAACTACTTGGCTCGATTTACACCCCTAGCTCCACTTACTCCAGCATTAGAAATAATGGCATGCACAAATGCCTTCATAGCATTCTGGATAATTTGAGAACCCATCTTTTTATCAAAATTGAAAATCTGCAGAATTTCAAACTCCTTTAAATCATAATGAACAACTACTTCACCTGGGATAAATGTTTTTATAACCGTCTTTGTTGAACTCATGGCAACAATGACTCCATAGAAGCAATGAAACAATAAAAGGATTTGCATTGAACCATGTCAACTTATCAATATTGGATGTTCCTTGTTTCCGAATAAACCTTTAATTATAATTCTTCTAAATGTAACACAAAAGCTAGTCACTTTCAGTGCTTGGATCTTCCTTTTCTTTCTTTTTCTAATTGAGGCATCATAATCAACGTCTTTAATAGGAATGGTGGACAAAATTTTTGCCATAGTGAAGCGGAATACAACAACCAGCACCCATGATGGCCACGTAAGTTTTGATGCCATGCAGTCATAATTGGAAATGTCATCAGCAGATTGTCGAGCAACTTTAATAACCATAGAATGGTATGTACATGATAATGGAATTAGTAGCCAGATAAGATTTTAGAAGCCCAACGATAAACCATCATATGGTATACCATTACACTTGTGGGGAGCTTCAAAGATTGTTTCATGGTAAAACCAAATTGATAAATTCATAACACCAGCATGTGCATAAATTTGCCAAGGCTTCATCTTTGAGGTTGTTCTTGACTTATCCTTGTTTAGAAGCATTGGATGAGAAATAGTCAAGAAAAACAGAGTTGATTCCATAAAAAAAAGCATAGTTGATTCAAAGAAATTTATGTTTGATTTGATTCCCTCAGAAAGCCTTCTCCCAAGAGCCACACCCAGAAAAGTTGTCATTACAACCATACAAAATTGATGAATCACGTCCTCCTCCAAGCCATAGTTGTATATGTTTGAGCTTTTTATGTTAAGATCCCTGAAATAATGCAACACAAACAACGTGACCATTAATCTCCCGAGAATAACCAAGGAAAAATTTGATGTTTAACTCTTTTTCGTACAAAAAAGAGTCAAATATAAGTCCACAACAGACGGATGGAGAATGAACAATGTTGGGGAGCCCTTGACAATAAGTTTAGCAGCACATACCACGACAACGAAACTATAAACACCCACACCAACACTTGTGTGCTCATTCCACCTAAAGTCTTCTTCAACCATGCAACCAAATAACTTAGTTCCTTCCTTGTCATACCCATTTTGAGCATACCCCAAAATTAAAGTGTTCAAGTTAACTACCTCATTGGACTCCATCTCGCTATGAACAAGATATCGAGCCATCAACTCACCATTAACTGCAACATCAAAGGAACACTCAACGAATTCCATTCTTCCAAGACCCATAAGTGAGATCTCCATCATCTTTTTGTTTGACATGTAGCCAACCATGCTTAAACCTATCAAAATATGTGCCTTCCAAATATTCTCCATGTTAACATCCCAATCTTTCTTTTTCAGTTCCTAGTCCTCATTCTTGTTCTTTAAGGCATAATGAATTTCCATATTTATGGGAATACACTTCTCAATATTTTCTTCCCATTCCTCATTTTGAGATTAATTTCAACCCTTATATTCTCAATCTCATTTCCCAGACCATTATCAATAACAAAAACAGAGTCCAACAAACTGGTGTGATGATGATTGGAATCTTTTCCCTCAAAATCATCATCGCATAATTCCATTGCTCTAAAAGAATGGGATATTTCAGGTTGTATTTTGTCTTCTATGAAGAAGGACTGGGAAAAAGAATTACATATGTCACCATTCAAAAAAGTCAAAAGCATTGTCTTTACCTTATAAGTCAGCCAAAAGAGTAGAGACTGATAGTGAAGAGGTAGCTTAAATTCTTGCAAACATCCCACTATCTGCTGAAAAGAGAGTCCTAAGTTATCACTACAATTGGTACTGGCAGCAACCTTATAGTTATTGGATTTAAAACCTTTTTTGTGACATGTTTCCACATCGATGACCTTATCATTTGTTATAGTTTTGCGTCCCTTCCCATCAATATTTGTTGAACTATTCTCACTCCTTGCTTCAATATCTAAAATGGAAACATGTTTTGCATCCATTTCCATTTCTAGATTACTTTCCAATTGTTTGAATTCATCAATTAATTTTTGCTCAGTTGCTTCAACAAGCAATCTGACATCGCTTGGAGATTCCTGAAATTTTGCTAAATTGATTTACCCATGCAAAGTGGTGGGTGACAACAACATGAGGGCTTCTCGAATTTCCTCCTTGAGACCAAGAATGAAGTGGTGAACAACCAACTCTTCATTGAAATCAAATTTATAAAAGGTTTCTGCCCAACACTTAGTTTTTGAAAATTCCTCTGCATACTCCGCAATAGAATTAGATTGTTGATGCTTCACAAAGTGTTTCATCACACTAATATTGACGTTAGACTTTGAATTCAGAAATTTTCTCTCAAGATTTTCTTCAAACACCTGGGCCTCATCGTTTAAGTTCAATATTTGGTTAGTAAATCCAGAATTAGGGGACTGTTGTGTTGTTGGTGTAGCAGTGCGAAAGGTACAAGATGGTAATTGTGTTAGATATGATGAAGAAACAAAGGGAGTTTCAGGTGTAGTGTCAGAAATTGAAGTAAGAACAACTTGGCAAGATGAATTGAAGATGAGAGGTGTAATGTTTGGCTGATTTCCAGGTGAAACAAAGTAATTAGGTGCAGGCCATGTGTAATTAGAGATTGGAATCGGTGATGTAGTCATGGAAGCAAAAGTTGGTAGTAAATAAGTGGACAGAGAACTAGTATTTTGGATATCAGAGTGTTGAATTGAAAAGTTAGATGCATGAATTACCATCGATGAATCATATTCCCTTTCCCATGGTCGGAAGTCGCCGGGGAACGGTCGCTCTGATACCACTTTGTCACGATCTGGTTTCATGATTGTCGAACCATCGAGACCTGGAGAAGCTTGGGACTCGGCCATGGCAGTATAATTATAAGGAAATGGGTTTGAAGTATTCATATAACCAGTCAAGCAAGGGTAATAACAAAGAAATTCATGAATTGACATTGAACAAGATGAAAAAGAAATAACAGATATGGACAGGATAAACGAAATGAAAGAAGCAGGAAAATTGATATTTCATTCATTCTCCTCTCTGAATACACATGAGTGTATATATAGGAAATTATCGTAACATCTATAATTCCTACTAAAACCAAATTAACCTTGCATTTGGAGTAAATTACTCTCATGCCATTTATTAGCTACTGTGACATTCTGGACCATCTAAACTGAAAATTTCATTGCACGAGCTAGATTAGTATCTAAATACTTAATCTTTCTTATAAAGAAAACATCTTTCAAATGAACCGTTAAAAATACTGCCCAATCATCAGCCCCAAAACAATCTGATACAAATCAAATTGCCAAATAACAGAAATGATTCTGAAATATCTACCCTAACTATCCAATACAAATCCCCCAAATAATGATTTTGATGATAAATACGCTATTAGAGAGCAAAATATACACAACGAATACTTATTAAAACAATACATACTATCAGGTAATGCTCCGTTTGCTCGTTGAAAACACCAAAATGAAGAGAAAATTGCAATTTTTGTATTCTTTGTGTAACTGAACAACGTACCTCAATTTTCCGGGGGAGTTGACGAATTTGCACGCTATGTACCTTCAGAAAGAACGATTACTGAATGATACATAGTAAGAAAAAGAATTGAATAAATTAGGGAGCTGAATGATGAAGACGTGAATAATCAAAAGGGAATTTTGCAACAGGCTCGGAATTATTACAAAAAAATAAATAGAGAGATGAAACAATTGATAGTTTATAGTTTCGGAGAGGAGAGAGAATGAGAGATGGACGAAAGAGATGATTGGTTAAAGATGGAAATATATGAGAATTTAGAATTAAAAATAATCTTTACTTTAATATAAAGACAAAGAAGAAGGTGAGATACGTCAAGTATAATTATATGAACTATAAACGATCTCATTTTATCTAATTGAATATTTACCTTCTCATATTATATAAAAAAAAAAATTATAATTTTTTAAATATTATTATTATAAAAGACATTTCACGCAAAAACTATTATTTCGTGCCTTTATTTATAATTACTCTTAAAAGAATATAATAGTATGAGTACGATAATTAAATCTTATTCCATTTATTTTATATTAAAAAAAGACAAAAAAGGAGGGACACTCTTGTAATTATGTTATGTAATTAAATTATAAAAATTGCGTCTTTTTATGTTTTATAATTTTTTATTTTTCAAAAATATTTTATTTTTAATCAATAATTTTATAAAATAACATTATATTTTTAAATTTAGTACCTTAATTTTGTTATTATATCATAACTATTAAATTCCAATATTCACCAAATTATATAAGCTTCATCTTTTTGCAACTTTTTAGAAAATGAAAAGGGATATTTAAGACAATAATCTTTCATAATTTCAACTATAATACTCTGTTTCTGAGTTTTGAACAGAAAAGAAAAGAATATAAAATTTAAATTAAAACAGAAAAAAAAAGAATAGAAAACTTGAAATTTTTCTTTTTTATTTTGTTTCTGAGTTTTTAATAAAAAATAATAAAAAATTTAAAATTAAGGACATGAGTTGTAATTTAAAATTTATTATATTAAAAATTAAAAATAATATAAAAATTATAAAAATATTACTTATTCCAATTTCTTGACGAAAAATTGTGGCAGGAAAAATGGCTCTATTAATATTTTTTTTTCGTTTATTAAAAAACTAAAAAACATAAGAATTAAAAAGAAAATTTAAATTTTTTTATCTATTTCTTTTTTTTTTATTCATTTTAAAACTCAAGAAACATAGCATAATAGTTTTTCTTTAATTTTTTGACCTTTTATCCCAAGAAATTGTTATTTTTATGTTTTTCACGCGACCCTGCACAGAAAATTTAATGGCGGACCAAGTTGGTGATCAAAGCAAAAGATTCTTCGTCGCCGTGCACGTCGGCGCTGGATACCACGCGCCGTCGAACGAGAAGGCTCTCAGGTCCGCCATGAAACGAGCCTGTCTTGCTGCCGCTTCTGTTTTGAGCAAGGTGTACTCTCTCTCTCACACACACTCTTCTCCTACTCACTCGAAAAAATGCTATATGAATTAATATGTAGAAAATATAAAGTTTGAATCTTTTGCTATCGCACTGCAAAACATTATTTAGAATTGAGTGAAATGGTGATTATACTCCACTTTGTTTAAGTTAAAATGGATAAAGCTATCACTAGGGTTTGGATTAGACTGACAATTTTTTTTCTTGGAATTGAGAACATAGTTGAAACACTAGCTGGAAAGATAGTTGAAAAATATACACAATTATGACTCGTCTTTGTTTGGTTTTTAATTAAGGGACCAAATGGATGTTTAGATGCTGTTACGGCTGCCATTCAAATATTAGAGGTAAATTTCTAACTTGGTTTGTATCCTTTTAAGTGTGTGTGTTTAATTTGTAAACAAGTTTTAGAGGTAATTTGCTGGGAGCATTGTGATTTTTTTACTCCTAGTACTGCCTTGAGGTGATTCAAGGTTGAATTTTTATTGCCACTAGGTGATTGAAGATTATATGGGGATTATTACATCTGTAAAAACTGGACATAATACCTTTTTGTTGATACCATCATCTAAATACTGTAAAAACTATCTGATTAATGATCAAGATACGACTGTGGTAGAAAGAAAATTCTTTAATGCTAAAGAGATGCCAAAAATAGCTAAGGATGTCAAGGGTGGTTGTAGAAAGGTTAGGGGATAGTTAGGGGGTTGATTGTGTAGTGTTTGGTACCTGAAGGAAGAAATTTGGTAAAAGGGATTGCTCTATTGTTGTGAATAGTAACCCAATAATTAATCTTCTGCTATTAAGTCTTTCATACTTGACGTGCTTGAGAGAGCCTGCCAACACTTGAGTTAAGATGGAAAGGACAAGCTAAAGAATGCCAGTGAGATATCCCATTTATTTCTTTTAATTGTAACAAACTGCATGAAATATATCATTCATGGGACTTTGAACTCATGAAAATGATTGACAAATTTTTCATCACGTTCCTTTTAAGCACTGTACTTAAATAGTAGTGATATAAGTTGTTGAAAAGATATTATTTAGAAAGACACTTAAACTATTGATAGTAGGCCTGGATCAAATAATCTGGTGTTTAATGGGCTGTGTAGAATTCTAGACTACGGACTGGTTCACAACTACTGGGCAAATGGCATGCTGAGTTGACCCTTGCTTCTCTTGATTTTGGCGATTAGATAGGTCACTTGGTGAACAAGATTGTTATGGAACTTTTTTAGAAGGGGGAAGATTCTTTCCATGCTGTAGAAAGCTTCGTAGTTATTATTCTCAATCATGTAGAATTCACATTCTTGATCAATATCGTTTCCTGCAGGATGATCCAAGCACGAATGCAGGGCGAGGATCAAATTTGACCGAAGATGGTCGTGTGGAATGTGATGCCAGCATCATGGATGGTGTTTCTGGAGCATTTGGGGCTGTTGGATCGGTCCCAGGTATTACTACGATTTCATTATGAATAAGTTTTTCATTCTGTTGGTTATTTTGGTTTTCCTTGTATCCTTGGGCTTCACTACCATTTTATACCCTTTATTTTCCATGAAGTTGATGATTATCAGGTGTTTGTAATCCAATTCAAGTTGCTGCTTTGTTGGCTAGGGAACAAATGTTGGGTTCATCATTGCTGGGTCGAATTCCTCCCATGTATGGTTACTTTCGTTTTTCCTTTAAGACTATCAGCATCATTATGACAGTTATTGGTATATAGCTACTGTACAATAATTGATACAAGACTTAATGCAACGAAGAAGTTGAGATTTCTATGGCTAAGAGATTAAGTAACAAAAGTTTTAGACAGTCTTATTAATTTATTTTAGGAATATGGATAGCTTCTGCAAGGAGTAAATGAGAATCATTTTCCTTCAATCCTTGTCTGCTGATGAAGCATTCATTTTGTTGCCAGGTTCTTAGTGGGTGAGGGTGCCCGAACATGGGCAAAGTCCAAGGGCATTAATTCTCCCGGATCCCCAAAAGATGCTGATGAGGTAGCATGTCCTCTTGTTGTACTCAACAAAGATATTTCACTGTCTGTTTTTCTTACCCACCCACTCTCTTTTTCTTTTCCTTGATAAGTTGCTTCGCTGACTCTCTTGTACTCCTTGTTGAAAGTGACGCTTCTTCAAATTTCAACTGCTTTTTTTCAGACTCCTTGTCGAATCAATGGTCTTATTTTTGCATGTTTTGTTACAGTGGTTGGTTACAAAAAGGGCAAAAACACAGTGGAAAAATTACAAGGCAATGCTTGATGATGCCAAAGCTGCATCAGATGTTTCTGTTGTGAGACCTCCATGTAGTCCTCAAGAGGCCACTTCAATATCAAGTATTTCATCTCATTTTAAATATCTCCTTCCTCTTGAAAGTGGCAATATATTTTGTAGGTGGTTAGTTGTAAAAATGCCTTTCTTAGAAGTTACCTTTCCTACCTTGGACATATAATCTTAAGAGTAAACCAATTCTGTTTCATCAATAACTTGTGGTAAAGATTGTAGCTAGATTATCTCAATTTATGCCATAACTCGGGAGCCTTTCGCTGTTTGTTTTTTGATGCTTGAAATCAGATATTATGCTGTATCATTCTAATTACACTTCATATTAAAAATTGGTAGCAAAATCCAAATCTGCTTCAAAGCAAAATGGGGTTAGTGGCCAGTCTTCTAGACTAATTACATTGGAAGAGGACTGCATCATGGACACTGTTGGGGTTATTTGTGTTGACACTGAAGGACACATCGCATCTGGAGCATCAAGTGGTGGTGTTGCATTGAAGGTGATGTTTTGCAGTTACTTCACTCCTTCGGCTTGTAATCTCATTATTCTTCTAATAAAATCTTTTTTAATATTTTTTGTACTTACGAAAAAAAATCTTTTTCTATTGAAGAAAAAGGACCATCATATTCAAGGAGTGAAAACAGAGTGAAATATATATAATCTCGGAGATGTTATCTCATCAGCCACTTCAGTTATTCCTAGAAAAGGAACTCCCCTTAAGCTTCCCGTGTTTGGGTACCCTTGTAACCAAGAAGCTCACACAACATATAATTTCATCACTTGATCAGTCGACAACGATTGGGTGATACTGTAAACTAAGAAACTGATACATCACTTACTAGATATTGAAATACTAAGAAACTAGTGTATAACCTGATGCGTCATTGAGGTCATTACGAATTCCAATAATTTAAATGTCCCTCATTATCAGGGATTCTATCACTTCAACAAAATTGCCACTTTTAGTTTTATTTATTTATTAAGTAGTCTGTTCAGAACAATTGCCTACGTAACTTGTTCCAACTGAATTGTCCATCAGTCCATGTGCTTTTGTGTAGATATGACTTTTAAATACTTGATCATCATTTACTTGAATGTTTAAAGCTATCCCAAACATATTAATTATAGGTTAATGGGCATGTGGGGTTAGCAGCAATGTATGGTGCTGGTTGTTGGGCGTCCACAAAGGGTCCATTTGATTCTCCTTTCATAGTTGGTAGCTGTGTCAGTGGCGCCGGGGAGTACCTAATGAAAGGATTCGCTGCTCAAGAATGCTGCATATCATCATCACTGTATGATTTACTTCATCTTCTTCTTCCTCCCCCCCCCCCCCCTATTTCCTTGATATCGATGCAGATCTTGCATTATAAACTGCACTATTTACAGCTATATATTTACTGAGAATGTGCTGTTGTCTTTGTATTCTATTTCGAAGAATATTATTTTTTTAAAATTTCAAACCTTACAACAGAAAAATCTGATTTAGAATAACTATATTCTCTGCATCATTTGTGAGTTGAAGGATATTACATTTACCATCTATATCCTGCTCGACATGTCGATCTGACAGTTATTTCTGTTCCAGGTCGCAGTCGGGTCCAGCCTCTGCCTGCACAAAAGTTCTACAATCTATCAATGAGGACACTAGTCAATATGATGTTGACCAAAGTTCTGGGATTCTACTTGTGCAAGCTGATGCTCCTATAATGGTGAGGGAAGGCCAAAAGCACTTTAAAATTCGTACTTTTTTAGTTAAAAAGACGAAAAAACTAACCGATATTTGAACTCCATTAGGTTCCTGGGAGTTCACCAGCACTGAAAGCCGTTGAGATTGTTGCTGCCTATACTTCCTTGTCTTTTGGAATTGGTTATTTTGGAAGCTCTATGGAGCGTCCTAAGGTATGTTCCTATTTCAAGGGTCTTTTTTATCAAGAATGTAATTCCTGAGCTGCTTTGCTTTTGCTTTTTTGGGAGATTTACTGTGCCACCCTTTCGAGTTCTGTTAGTTGCTCACAATTTAATGGAAATGTCAAGTGTGCCATCAGCGGTAGTTATTTATTAGTGTTTGTTTTTCATTGTTAATTTTTATTCTTGAATCTTTTCAGGTTTCAATTCTTAGGAGTACAAAACATCAAGATCGAAGTAGGATAAATCAATTTGCTGCACGAATTGTTCTTTCTGCCGAAAAATCTTCCTAGATGTAGCCTGCATCCAGGAAAGCTGTATAATTACATGGGAGTTATTATGCTTGTGTTAGAAAATAAATTTATGAGTTAATACGGCATATGCCAACAAGAAGTTTTGTTATTTAATATTAAGAATAATATTTGTTATTTAATTATTAAATATATTCAAATTCTTGATGCTTTATATGCTGAACTCATCAAAGATTTGGATTTGTACTCTTAAATCTAAATATTCTCATTTTAATAGAATGTTACATTCCTGATCTTCAAATTTAAATATCTATTATACCCCTAGTTAGAGAAATTAAAGAGGAAATTGAGAAGAATTTCCTTCAATACACATTTAGGGTCGCAAAATATTACATTTTGTGATTCAAATATCACATGTAACGACAGTACGACACTAAAATTTATCATAAATAATTGTGTTGTTAATACCGTCACTAAAAAACGTTACTTATGTCACTATATATGTAAAAGGTTAGAGGGAATCCTAATCCATGAGAGGGGAAGGGAGTGAAAAGCTGGGATTGAGGAGAGTGAAAAGCTGGGATTGAGCAATAATTTCGCATAATTGGCAAAAAAGTGTTCTCCGCATGCAGCATAAATTATATAAAGCGGATCCGGTTGAAGTTAACTTCATGATAAGTTGGTCAATTGATCAATACAGTGCTGATACGCAGAGAGATCATCTTGCGTGTCGGCGTTGTATTGGTTAATTTGACCAAAGTTAACTTGATGCTAACCACTCCCATATCAAGCATAGGTAGACAGCAACTCTGTATCTGAGGCACAATAAACGGCAGTTCCCAGCAATAACCTTCAATTTAGCGAAAACAGTACTCTTAAACAAAATGTCTATAAAAACTAGACAAAGTAAAGAATTGTGCAACTGATTAATGAAAGAGTGTATTCTATTGCTAGTTTTCCGCTGTTATATTTTCTGTACAACCGTACATACAGGACAAGAAGTTGCTATACTATACAATTCTTCATGATATATTTTTTTGGGTATATTTTCCTGTTACTCTCTTCTTTCCTTTGCTTTTTATTTATATTGCCAGCGTTCCTTCAGTGACTTGGTTCTCATCCAAAGGATCCAATGGCTGAGACTTGGGTTTACTCATCAACCGAGAATATCCATAACCAAGACAACTTCCACTAGCTTCACATAGCTGCACACAATACACATCAGTATGTAGTAAGCCCTTGGAAATCTAGAACATAAAATCGTACTAGTAAACAACTATCCAGTTCATGACTTGGGAAAGGAAGCACCGATACAAAACAATAATTTCTCATAAATCACCAAGTACCTCGGTAAGCTCAGAGAGATGGCGAGACCTGAACTCATCGATTGTTGCAGCTATCTCTGATGTTGGTAGTTTAGCCTAACGAGGAAACAAGAAAAGATAAGAATGTATAAAACAATATATCATTATAATATTGGCTGGCTGCCACAATAAAAGGTCAGTCATGCTAGTTTCCATGAACAGCTTCAACCATATTATTCAAATATCATTGCAGATGGGTGCATTCACATGTTCACATGGCTGCATATGATAACCAATACCAACAAGGAGAGAAGACAACTTATCAAATAATTATAGTCTCTAGAATAATAATTTCAGCACTACTTACTTGTGCAAGAACAGCAGCTGCTAACTGAAGGCTTGGTTCTAAGGTCTCAGGGACGACCTGCATAAATTTTAACTCAAATTCAAGATATGAAATATAGGGACTGAAGGTTCTAATTATGAAAAAGTTTTACAAGCAGAGTAATGATTAAACAACACTATATAACATTCAGTATGATGAACTCATACAACATAATCACAAGACAATAGCATAGAAAGATACCGCTGTTGCACCAGCCTTTTCCAAATTGAGGCCATGATCAACATCATGAGCACGAACAAAAGTCTTCACATTGGGAAAATACTTGTTCAAAGCCCACACAGTTCTATAATTTGAACCAGGGGTATCTAAAGTTATTGCTGCAGCACAAGCTCTTTCAGCTCCAACTTTGTGGAGGACCTGGCAATGGGTATGCAGATAAGCATGTCAAAAAGTGAACCAGCAGGAATAATATCCAAGTTCTTTCACAATTGCTTTACCTCTCTACTACCAGCATCTCCAAAGTACACAGGAAGGTCAAGAGCGCGCCCAACCGCTACTCGATCACTGAAAGTTAAGGAAATTTATTATAGAATGGTATTGCTAGATATTAATAAAAGGCTTAAAATATATATTACTACCCCGAACTCTTTACGTTTTTCCACTTCAGGGATCGTCTTTTTAATTTTCGCAATCAAGTCAATAAGCTCTTTATTTTTTCCACTTCAGTTCAATTAAAACTTCCACCTCATAAATTAATGACGTGGCTGCTACAGGTGGCTTGTCTATGATTATGTGGCAAAATTAGACTTATTTACCATTTAGATTAAATTAGTTTATAGAACTAAAAGGACAGAAATGTAAAAACCTAACTAAAAGGGCCTGTTTGCTTCAACTCCTGAATCAGTCACTATATAGGTAAAATCTATCTATATACATAATATTATATACTTAAATATATATACATAAGTCCATCCAGTAAACTTATAGTGGATAGTGGCTTGTTCTTGAATAATCAAATTTATTTACCTAGAAAGTCTAGCAATAAATTGTTTCAAAACCGATTCCAATTCCTTCTTTTATTAAATGAAATGATCCCCAACAGAACGAAAGTTATTTAACAATTATTAATAAGACAAACTTTAGAATTTAATATGAAATAACCAATTATTTATATTCAAAATTTTAGAAACAATTTAAACATGTAAGAAATCGAACTACTCGAACCGAACTCGAATTTACCGAACCGAACTCGAACTGTTCACGAACAAAAACGAACCGAACCACATGGTTCACGAACATGTTCGATCGAGCAATCGAACGTGTAACACTATGTGCGAACTCGACTCGACTAGGCGAGCAACTCGAACCGAACCGGTTCACGAACAGTTCGGTTCGTTTGCAGCTCTACGTACACCTATCAATTCAACACAAATTCAAAATATTTCATTAAATCATGTGATGAAGAGATTATATTTGTCCCTGAACTAAATTCTTATAGAAATAGAAAAAAAATCGACAACTCCATCTCAGATATATCTGTTTGTGAATCTCCGAGCTTAGTGTGAGCCCCTTCTTCTTTTTCTTTTCTGACGAACCAACCACTCCCTAAAAGTATTCCCCGTATTTTTTCTATTTTTTATTCTATAATTATATTTTATATTAAATTAATAATTATATTAATAGAATTTTATTAGAATAAAATATAATAGAATAATTTATTATTTTGTTATTTGTATATTGTACATAAAATATACAAATACAATAGTGAATCTAATGAATGATTCATGAATATGAATTAAAAAAGTCTAAAATATGAAATGATGAAAAACGGAAAGATCACCTAGACTGAATCGTATCATTCTATTATATTGAATTAGGATTTGAGATGAAGAAGACAATGAGTTGATTAGGATTGGATGAGTTGTACTAAGGTAGAATTTAAAGTTAGGGTTTTTGATTTTGGAAAAATAAATTCGCAGAAGAACTAACACTCTGTTTCTGAGTTTTGAACAGAAAAAAAAGAAAAGAAAACTTAAAGTTTTCCTTTATGTTATTTCTGAGTTTTTAATAGAAAAGAATAGAAAATTTAAAATTGAGGACATGAGTTGTAATTTAAAATTTATTATATTAAAAGTTGAGGATAATATGTGAATTATAAAAATATTACTTATTCCAATTTCTTTTCCATCCAAATTAGGCCAATTTTGGACGGAAAACTTTGGCAGGAAAAGTGGCCAAGTTTTCTATCTATTTATTTTGTTTTCCGTTTATTAAAAAACTTAGAAACATAAGAATTGGAAAGAAAACTTAAATTTTCCGTCCATTTCTTTTCTTTTCTGTCCATTTTAAAACTCAGAAACAGAGCGTAAAAGAGGAAGATTGGGAGAAATATGAAGAAGCACGGTGGTCATATTTTACTTCTTCAGACTTAATTTGATTTTTTTTAATTGTTTAGTTATTAATGCTAGTTTTTATTAAAGAATGAACGTTTGATTTGATATGTGGAGTTGTTTAATAGATTAAGATTTGATTTAAATTTGAGTTATTTTGATTTAGCCTTGATTTAATGAAGGAGAATATGTTTTAATTTTATTAATTTTTTTGTGTTTTATTACGTTTTTGCCCTTTAAAACATTAAAATAATAAAAATAATTTAAAAATATTTTTTTCCCAACACATCAGCATTTACAAGCAGGGTGTCCTAGCCACGTCATCAATTTATGATGTGGCGTTTTAATTGAACCAAAGTGGACAAAATTAAAAGTTGAATGTCTTCATTGAAAAAGTTAAAAAGACATCCCTAAAGTGGAAAAAGGTAAAGAGTTTGCAGTAGTAATTTATATTTAAACCTTAATTTACTATGTAGATGTTTAGGAGAACTTTTAATTGTAGTGTTTTTTTTCTGTCTCGGATTCAGGCATCCTCATGTTCTTATTTTTCTCTTATATTCAAATAAGATAGCACAATATCATACATTGAAGAAATGCAATGGATGTCAATTGATAAATGAGTTTTATACCTACAAATTAGGTATTCTTGGCTTGATTATTTTGCAAATTCTCAAGTACTTTTAGTTCATTTTTATGCATTTTATAGTGTTTTTGTGCAGAAATTGGAAATTCAACCCACAATGGTGTGAAGAGCGATAAATGGTGCATTAATGAGTGTCAGGCGTTGGCATGAGGCAAGTAGCTTGGCACGACAATGATATGGTGAACCAATTGGGTGCATAAGGAAGAAAAAGGAAACTAGCAGAAGTCGAGGTGATATGGCCTTCTAGTTCATTTTCAAGAGTGTGGCGCTGAAGAGAGAGTCATGGCTCTCAAAGAATTTGGAGAATCCTATTAGCTGATTTCATTCCAAATAAGATGGGGTACTTACCAATTGAGGTTTAGAGAGTTACAAAGTCTGCAAGGCTGAAGACTTTAAGATATATACGTTAATTGAGGGTTGAATGGAGAGGTGGATAGAAAAGAGGAAAAATATCAGATATGTAAAGTTTTTTAAAGGTTAGGGTTTCATTATCTTTTGAAGAAAAACATTAAGGCTTGCGGGGATTAAAGACAGAGATTGAAGATCGACTTCGACAGAGTTCATTCTTTATTCTCCATCTTTATTTCTTGTAATTGTAGAATGATTCTTGGATATTTGATGATGTTTCCCGTTGTAATGATGAACTAATCTTCTAATTAAGGTTGCAATGGATCCCGATGATAGTTTAGATTAGTTTATTCTTTCTTTTTGATTTAATTAATTATTGAATGAATCTTTTATTATATTTTGTGCTTGAATTTATAATTGTCTGATCAACAATTATTTGATATATTTTAGAATGAATTGGAAAAGGAAATCTAAAATTAGATCTGAATATAATAACTTGTTATCTGTGTATTCTAAGTTAGGATAATATATTTATGTATAGAATAGGGATATCTATATGCCGCACGTAACGTGTTGAGAATATTTGCTTAATGAAACGTTCATTCTTATTTCATATAAGAATACAGTGAATTAATAAGAATGGATATTTTTCTATAATTACTTGGAATAGAGTTATAGGAGTAATTCTCAGTTAACGATTCTACTTAATTAAATTATCAAAAGAAGAATGAAATGATTTGAATGATTCATCAGGCAAAATTGTAACCTTAGTATTTTAATTTTGAGGAAATCCGTTGTTAATTAGTAAAGTAATGTCAGTAATTAGTTTTATAATAGAAATTGCATTTGTTTAAATAAAACTGAATTGGTGCACGATTAGTAATTAGATTATTAGGTTATTGAATACTCCTCGTGCGAACGATACTTTATTTGTCATTATATTACATAGTTAATCGCGTATACTTGCACGTGAATTTGCTGGTATAAGTTTGGGCAAACACCAATCAATGATAGAATTCTGAAGTTTGCAATAATAGCAAGAATCAGATGTGTCAAAAATTATTTTGCAAAGAATTGGTACAGGAAATGTTTGAGGAAAGGCTACTGAGTGCTGAATTCTTACCCCTCCTTTGTGGAAGGACATCATATTGATGAGTGGGATTTATACCCGCGAATCGGATATTTTATGACTTAAATAGTTGCCTGTTCTCGTAGATTTTATATGATTTTATATGATTATAGTGTTATTGTTCTTAATCGACGCAACGCAGAGCTTATCAGGTGTTAATAGTCATTTTCTATACAATCAGCCTTGCATGGCCAATGCCTAGTGTTAATCTCGGCGCGCCAGCTTCACCTAATGGGCTCTCTTGACATCACCTCGCCGCAATACCACTCCATCTCGCATTGGATTGCGCACATGATGCGAAAGCTCGTGTTTTTCATACTTATGTGAAATAAGCATAACACATACATAGAGTTATTGCTCGCATCGCAATCATGAAGCTCCGTGTTCGTACAGAGAGAGCTTGTGTTTGACCTAACGAACGAAGGAAGGCATATATAACAGAAGCAGCTCTGCATCTAAGAAAGGGAGACATCCTATATCATATCTTCATATAGATTAGCTTAGTTTTTAGTTTTTGTTTGTAATTTCTCTCTCTTTTCCTTAGTTGATGTCTGTAAATATAGTTTAGGTAGAGTTAGGGAGAAGTTTGTAATTCTTTGGAGCACAAAAGCTACGAGCGACACGGAGTGGAAAACTTGATTTGAGCGGTTTGATTGGAGACTGAAGGGGCTTTGACAGAGTTTCTTCTATCCATTTATCTTCTCTATGCTTGTAATCCATAAATGTTGTCTTTATTGCTACATGTATTTGGTTTATTAAATATGAACTGATTATTGGCTCTAAGGTTATAATAGATCCCTTTGTTATTTGAATTGACTGTCTGTATCTCTTTGGTTGGCACCATATGATTTGGTTTAATATATTGGGTTAAGTTCAGATGACCACTTGAGGTTTGAGCGGTTTCCCACTTAACCACCTGTAGTCAGTAAAGCTACATTTAAACACCCGACTTTTTGAGTTGAAGTGAAAAGCGCTCGTCATTATAACTCACATTTAAGTTGGATAAAGACTTAATTACCCTTGTTATATATAAAAGACATATGCTTGTTCATCTCTCTCTGCTTTTTCTAACAAAAAAAAACAGAGTAAACAAGATCTCATATAAATTATAAAATCATGTTCTCGACAAGGAAATAGAATCCCTCGCCTTCAATCACAAAGGAATGAATACATATTCTATGTATATAATAATCCATCTAAAAGAAATAAAAAAGAGAACAGGTATCATAGATTAAAAAGTAAAATCCAAACATGAATGGCGATCAAAAAATCTCGTAAGGAAATTAATAAGATATTCAATGTTTCCCAAATTAATCACATACCAAGAAATTCCACAGATATTTTCCCAATTCAAGAGAGGAAAACCCCAACATTCCTCGTGATCAAATTCAATCAAAATATTTATTAAAATATGTGTTTCAGGTGGAAATCATAAATTACCGAACACGGAAAAACCATTAAAAAAGGCCGATAAAATTAATTAAATGTGTCGACAACACTCACATCAAGATGAAGAAAAGAGATTTGAGAACTTGCTCGGTCTGCAAAGATCATGCCATCATATATCAAAAATCATCAAGGAACCCAATACCAAAACATAGGATGCCCATACATGTTGGAAATGTACAATCATACAATAAAACCGAAATTCATATGTACATTAAATCAACCATCTTTTGCAGTAAATGAAACCTAAATTACATTAGTAAAACCAAAAAAAAAAAACTAAATTCAACAAACATCAGAAAAGTTTAAACAAAAAAATAGAGTGGAGTATCAACCAACCCACATTCATCATCTCTACAATCAAACCCATAATTCAAACATATCTTCTACATGATCACACAAAATTTCAATAATTGACAGAAGAACCATTACTATCTCAGACACGATGACAGAAGAATCCTCCATCCAAAGTGATGTATAAAAAAATTATCAATCTGAATGGGAATCATGGTAATCGGGTTTAATCGAATTCAATCAAGATCGGGAATGATTGTAAGAATAATACAAGTAGTAAGAAGAATCTGGAGTCGGAGGGACGCAAAGGAAAGTCCAAATCTGTAGAGCCAAACGCCCAATCTTTGAAGAAGGAAACAGAGAACCAGATCTAGTAATTGGTCGCTAATTAATTATTTGAAAAGAAAGCCGTGTGTTGCCATACATCCGTCTCCCCAGATGAAGATTGATTTGTGGAATCATTCTGTCCCCAAAATTCGCAAAAAAGTTGCAATAAAAAAGTCTAAAAATGTATGAATTTTTTAGTGAAAAAAAAAACCCAGATGGGGATTGATTTGTGGAATGAAGCAATTATACCCATATGGGGATTCATCAGTATCTTCTTCAATATCGTAACTCTTGTCATTCCCGTTCAACAGTGGGACCGAAGAGCCAAACGGAGTGGATTCAGGGTAGTTAGGGCTTAGATCCAAGCCGAATCCATAGCCAACGGAGGAACGGTTGCGGAGAAAAAGTTGGAGTATGTTGAGTCGTCGAAATCTCCATTTTCTTTCAAGAAATCTCTGTGAATCTTTTGCTTGAAATGAGAGAGAAATGAGAGAGAGAGAACGCAGGAGTGAGAAATGATGGAGAAGACTGTGGTTTGAGGAAGAAGAAGGGTATTTTAGACATTTTCTAGTTTTTTTTACTGTTACACCCTTTTATCACGCGTTTTTGGCGTCTGACATGCACGCACGGTTAATTTGGATGGAAAAGGTAACGTTTTCACTTTAACTCAGAAGGTCGGGTGTTTAAATGTAGCTTTACTGACTACAGGTGATTAAGTGGGAAACCGCTCAAACCCCAGGTGGTCATCTGAACTTAACCCTAATATATTTGTGCTTTATGATTCTTGCTAAGACATTAGTGATGATTTTGGTAATCTGCATAATATCGACAGAAGAATTGTAGATTTACACCTAAATATATTGGCATGTGATTGTGGTTTTCGGCAGCATAAGTTGTGCGTAGAATAGACATATATCTCTCGCTAGCGCCAATGCGTGCAATCTAATTGAGAACCTTTGCTTAAATCCTTGTTATGATTGATTCAAGATAGACATATGTAAGATCGCATCTAGCTTGGACGTTCCTTTCTCGCTTCTATTCCCTTTTGGGTAGATTCAAGATGATATGTTCAGGTGCATACCTCGTGAGGTGCATAGCACTGTGTGTTCTCGATCGACAAATTATCGTGACCATTAAGACCAAAGAGAGAAGGGTAGTTTAGTTTGATGAAACATAACACGCCAGTGTTGACGTAATGCCTGTGCAAAGGGGTGAAGTTGTGACCTTAGCTTGTATTTCCTTAGATTATCATTCGTTATCCATTTACTTGCTTTGTTAATTAGTTAACTAGATTAATCACACTTCCAATTACTGTTGTTCGAATAAGACTTTAGCGATACATAGTCAGTATTTGATAAATATTAGTCATAGTTCCTCGTGGGTACGACACACTCCTTATCACTGTATTACTTGTTAGACCGCGTATACTTGCGCGTGTTTAGTGATCGGTTTTCCGACCAACAAGTTTTTGGCGCCGTTGCCGGGGAACTATTATTCTAATATTATCCAATATTGATTTTAATCAATTTAGTCTTACTTTGAACTTGTATATATTGTTTTCTTTTATTTGTTTGATCTTCCTTTCTTTTTATTTTTAAGTTTGCAGATTATGGACGATCAATATTATCAATGGCCTTACGAGGGGACAACACAACCAAGCTTGGAAGAAGGACTCGAGAGATTACAACTTCAACTTGCCAATGCCTTGAGTTTTTCTGACAATCTTGAGTGTCAGTCCACTCAGAATGCCTACTGTCAGAATCAAGCTGACTTTGAACCGATCTCCTATCATCCAAACTGCCAGGGTTATCCAAACTCATGGGACTACAGTCAAGAGCTCTATTATGATCCGAATCATGCCTCTCAGTTTGACTATCAGTCTCCGCCACATTATGAGTTGACGTCTCAACCCAATGAGAGCTTCTATGAGACCTCAACGCAAGAAGAAGAGAACAGGCTTGAAGAGCTTCTCGCCGACTTTATTGAGAGAAATGAGGTTCGGATGGCAAGCCAAGAAGTCGCATTGCACAGCCTTGAGAATCAATTGGGGCAACTCGTCAATGCCATCACAAATCCACCGCAAAGAAATCTCCCGGTCTTAATTGATCTCAACGATGAAGCTGTAGAACATTGCACGGTGGATACACAAGGAAAATGCAATGAGGCTCGCACAGTTGTTGAGGGAGACGTCATAGTAAAGACTGGCCAACCGGTGGAGTCTGAAGTTGGAGACAAATATGATAAAGAGTGGGTACACTGTCAAGACTGATCCTGAACCCACGCTCCCGACTCTGAAAATCTGTGAGGGCCCAATAGCGCACAAAGAACGCTTTCAAATCAATGAACAAGGGGAATTAGTGGATAATTCCAGTGGTGAAAGATTCTTTGTGCCGAATGATGAAGAGAGCATGAATGACCAATCATCCATGTCTGCCAAGAATCCAAAGGAATTGACGAATAGGCGGCATGAAAAGGTTATCTTCGCTTATGAGCCGGATTGAACGGCGTCGGTATAGTCAAGCCGACGACTTTAAAACAAGCGCTTGGTGGGGAGGCACCCCCATCGCGGTATAAATTTTATCTGTTTTCCTTTACCCATGTCTAATTTACTCTGTAGTTAGTTATTATATCGCCAGTAATAATGCATATTTGTTTTGTAGTGTTTTCTGTTATACCTCTTGGCAAGTGCAGATAACAAGTGCAGATAACAGACACAAAAATCTCAGTATTTGGCATCTCGGCATGGCACCACCACCATTTCAGTATTACATCTCGCGCATGGCCCGGCCGGCCACGCTCTAACGTCGTGTTTCCAGATCAGAAGCGCCATGCTTATTTTGTCAACTCTCTCTCCTCCGCGTTGCAGCATTTAATAACACAAACATCGTCACAGGCCATGAGCCAAAAGAAAAGCCTAGCCCTCTCAGAAACTCAAATAAATATTTACCACCTAACTAAAAGCCTCAGTCACATGGCGGCAAATGAAGTTTTTTGAGTTTAAAAGAGCTTTTTAAGGTAAATCAAACCGTTCGCCCATATCTCTCGACACCTCTCGGCAGCAAGCATCCCAACATATCCTCTTGCCCACCAAGTCTCCCATCAACTACATAGACCAATCTAAAGAATCTGCAGAAATTCGAATTTCCACCAACACAAACCGAAGTCTCCATCAGTTCAAGCCCACACGATTCTCACTTAGGGTTTTCACACTCAAGGTATTATTGTTAGATTTCGTTCAATTGAAAGTAATTTGATCAAATTGTTGGGATTGTCTTTGTCTTCTTGTTTGTTTGGGTGGTTTCTACTGACGGAAATCTGGTTAGAGCAAATACAAACAAGGGTTTGTCCAAGTTGGTTTTGAGAAGTGCACACGAGGTGTTTGATAATTTGCCTAAGAGAAGAAGTTGACTGAATTGGGGCTGTTTTGGCATTGGATTCACTGGGCTTTCATTGAGGATTATCTGCATTAAGTTTGGGGGAGTGTATGCTTCAGTTTTCTGATTGTGTTCATACAAATTGCTGCGATTTCTGAAATGGCACAAAAGAGGCAACGCCTTAGTATGGGAGGATCTTCATCCGCGGCTCCAACAACGGCTTGGGATAGAACCAAATTTATCAATGAAGAGGCCTGGAAAAGGTACAAAAGTTCATTTGGCGCACGAAATCTAATTCCTGAGTGGGGTATGAGGCCGGATAAAAATGACGGCGAATTGTTGGCCATGATTTCGGGGCGCCAATGGACCCATTTCACGAAGCCACCCGGGTCAGCCATTGTTTTTGTGGTTCGAGAATTTTATGCCAACGCCAGTGCCGAAGGTGATGCGGTCATCCAAGTTAGGGGGAAATTAGTGGCGTTTGGGAGTGAGGCGATCAATGCACTGTTTGCCACGCCCAACTATGCAGGCAAGGATTATATGGAGCCGGGACTCCGCAGTTATGACGTAGAGGATATTATCAGGAGGCTCTGCAAGCCCGGGACTTCATGGAAAAGAACGACTACACGGGTGAAAAGACGATTTCGGTCTTGCCTTTCCACCGCTATGGAAGGCGTGGTTCAAGCTTCATCTGTGCTAATATGATTCCCACCCGGCACCTGAGCGATGTGACCAAAGATAGGGCGATCCTCCTATTTGCTATTGTCACGGGCCTGAACGTGGACGTCGGGGTTCTTACATGAGTCCATCATTAAGGCGATCAAGAGCGCAGTGACTTCGGGACTTCCACATCCTTCATTGATCACCCAGTTGTGCAAGTAGGCAAGAATTCAGTGGGGCTCAGAGGAGATAGCCTTGCCTCCCATGGCAATCATCGACCACAAGACGATCTCCCGTTTCATTGTGTGGGACGGGGCAGAGTTTCATGTCCGAGGCGAAGGCTACGGACCACCTATGTACGCCGCCTACTACTAGAGAGAGCAGTAGAGGATGACTTCAGCGCAGCCCACCGGGACAGGGCTACTTTATCGATATTATGGCCCCTCACACCGCCGCACTGTAAATGCAGGATGCCGAGGCGCAGAGACAGCGGAGGTACATAGCTGCAGTAGCTCAGAGGCAGGAGATAGCTATGCAGTACCAGGCTGAGCTGGTGAACACCATGCAGAGCATTTACACCGACTACTGTGGCGAGAATGCTGAGTTCACGCCTTACCAGTTCCCAGAGTTGCCTGTCTTCCCACCCTACCCTCCACCATCACCACCCGCCGAGGCTGACGAGGACGAGACCGCTACTGAGTGAGCCACTTCAGGGAAGCCCTCTTGTATCGATTGCTTTATGTTTAGCAATGAGGGCATTGCTCACCTCAAGTTTGGGAGTGTTTTCAGCTTATATCTTTTATTTTCGTACTGCCATGCTAGGTTGAATATTTAGTACTTTATTATGTTTTTATCATCAGTATTGTGGTGCAGTCGTTTTGAACTGCGGGATTTTCAGGATTATGCTTTAATTTTTATGCCATGAACTGTTTTTGGTTTGTATTATTTAATGCTTGAATTATTATCAGCATGATTGTGGTTTATAGCCATCTTTTTGGGGCTTTTACAGATTAGATGCTTGTGCCATATGAATGGCCTTTTTACCCTATTTTGAGCTGCTATTTAGCAAGGGTTATAGTTCATTAATTTGTTATTGTGGCTGTTGACAAGCGTCAAGTATTTATCCCTATCTCTTAGAGTCGTGTCAAGCATGTATGAGCTAGGGGTTGTTCAATTGATAAGTTTAGACTGTTATTGATCCGTCTTCCTTAGCAAGCACCGACCAACTGTGTTAACTCGTTATTTTTCGAATTTAGTTTGCTTGTTTATTGCTTTGAGAGTTTGTTCACTTTTATAAACTTTCATTTTTACAAGGTAATAAAAGACTTAGATGTTTGTACAGTTTTGGATCTTGGTTTCTGGCATGTTGACATGTATAAAAAATATAAATAAATAAAAAAATGAATGAAACGATAATAAAAATAGAAAATAAGAGTTATATCGAAAGTTTTGCGGTGGGTCGAGATGGAGCAGAAACGCGCTTTCCGCCTATAAACGCAGGACCGATATCGAGATGGAGCATAAAATGCACTCGCTTAATAAAGTTCGCTTTTTGTTGTAAAATCTCAACGGCTTATGTTGATTACGTGGCCTTTATCGCCGAAAGTTATTAGATTCATAGGGGTGTTCTACACCTAGTGCCCTAAAGTCGTTCTGGCTTGGGAGTCACCGATCAAAAGCTCATTCATGGGTAGTTCGAATAGCCTAAGGTAATTGGCATCGTCCGAGTCGGATTTTACTGTCGTCATGCTAGAGTCTTTTGATCTTTTCCTGCATATGCGTCTTATTCTTAATGCTTGTTAAATGTTTAAGTTGCGAAGTTTGCTTATTGATATTAGCAATCAACTATACGAGCTTATTTGAGTTATGATTAGTTAGGACGGTTGGTCTCCACACACACACATAGATTGGATCGAATACAGTCTTATGCTTGAAATTGAATGAACCCTTATTTATTCCCGTGTTTGCCCTAGTCTCTGGGAATGGCTATGATCGAGCTTTGAAGCCATGATACTACTATATTGTTTTAGTTTTCTTTCGCGTATGTTTTTGTACTAGTGTTGTGTTAGATAGTTTGCTCGAGGACAAGCAAAGACTTAAGTTTGGGGGTATTTGATGAGTGGGATTTATACCCGCGAATCGGATATTTTATGACTTAAATAGTTGCCTGTTCTCGTAGATTTTATATGATTTTATATGATTATAGTGTTATTGTTCTTAATCGATTTAAATGCGGAGCTTATCGTGTGTTTTCAAAGATTCAGGGCAAAATGGTCATTTTTATATAACTCAGCTGCAGCATGCCAATGCTTAGTGTTAATGTTAATCTCATGGCATGGGCACCTAATGGGCTCACTTGACATCACCTCTCGCATGGCCACACTCCATCCTGCATTGGCTCGCGCCGCAACACGAGCTCCGTGTTTTTCATACTTATGGAAATAGCCATATTACATACATAGAGTTATTGCTTTCAGGCAACACACGAAGCTCCTAAGTGTTCGAGATAGAGAGAGCTTGTGTTTGACCTAGCGAACGAAGGAAGGCATATATAATGCGAGTTAGCTACTGCATCTAGGAGACATCCTATATCATATCTTTATATAGATTAGCTTAGTTTTTAGTTTTTGTTTGTAATTTCTCTCTCTTTTCCTTAGTTGATGTCTGTAAATATAGTTTAGGTAGAGTTGGGGGAGAAGTTTGTAATTCTTTCGAGCACAAAAGCTATGAATGAATTACACGAGTGAAAAAGCTTGATTTGAAAGCGGTTTGATTGGAGATCAAGGGCTTTCACAGGAGTTTCTTCTATCCATTTATCTTCTCTATGCTTGTAATCCATAAATGTTGTCTTTATTGCTACTTGTATTTGGTTTATTAAATATGAACTGATTATTGGCTCTAAGGTTATAATGGATCCCTTTGTTATTTGAATCGACCGTCTCAGATCTCTTTGGTTGGCACCATATGATTTGGTTTAATATATTTTGTGCTTTATGATTCTTAAGCTAAGACATTAGTGATGATTTTGGTAATTTGCATGATATCGATGTAAGAATTGTAGATTTACACCTAAATATATGGAATATGATTGTGGGTTTCTATTTGCATAAGTTGTATGGAATAGACATATCTTCATATACCACGCGCGACCTAATTGAGAACATTTGCTTAAATCCTTGTTATGATTGATTCAAGATAGACATATGTAAGATTGCATCTAGCTTGGACGCTTTTTTCTTCTATCTATTTTTGGGTAGATCTCGAAGATGATATGTTTGTGCATACCTCGACAGAGGTGCATAGGCACCTGTGTTCTCGGTCGACAAATTATCGTGACCATTAAGACCAAAGAGAGAAGGGTAGCTAGTTTGATGAAACATAACACGCCTGTGTGTTCGGCTGTAACGCCCAATGGGGGTGAAGTTGTGACCTTAGCTTGTATTTCCTTAGATTATCATTCGTTATCCATTTACTTGCTTTGTTAATTAGTTAACTAGATTAATCACACTTCCAATTACTATTGTTCGAATAAGACTTTAGCGATACATAGTTAGTATTTGATAAATATTAGTCATAGTTCCTCGTGGGTACGACACACACCCTTATCATTTGTATTACTTGTTAGATCGCTGTGATATCAAGGCGTGTTTAGTGATCGGTTTTCCGACCAACACATATCCATACATGTTTTAAAATTTTGAAGTGCCAGTGCCGCATCTGGGCTTGGGCACCTGAGTTTATCACATTGAGGTTTGAGGAAAGACTACATTTATCACCTGAGTTTATAATTAAAGGTGTAAACGGACTGAGTCGATCTGAGTATTGAGTTTCTCAGATTTGGTTCACAAAATTTATCGAGTATAAAATAAGGTTTGATTGAGGCTCATTTAGCTACCGTGTCGAGCAGGATTTCAAATCGAGCCTGAACAGTTTGAACTTTTCGAATGAATATGATCCGAGTATCAACAGAAAATTATAATTTGAGGAGGTTCGAGTAATTTATCGAACTTGAAAATGTGCTCATATTTGACTCATTTATATTTCGATTCGAGCTCGAATTGAACTTTTAATCGAGCGAGTATGAATTGAGCCCGAACTGTTTGCTTATTTTACAGCCATATTTATAATTTTGCCTACTGAAAAAACCTAGTCACATGAGTTAATCACATTTTTGTGGTTTTCATTGAAATTATAATGTGAAGCTCTATGAATACAAATCAAAAACAAATTTCTAGCCATCAAGAAACTTCTAGGCTCTCTGGAAGCGTGGATAGAAACCATCCAATCAGGAAATATTCCATTGAGAAAAACAATGAACATGCAAAACTATGTAGTACTAATCATTGTTCTTAGCAGGAGCATGTGCACAACTAAGAAAATAAAAATGATCTAGTGTAAATGAAAGAAGAATCCCTTTTTAAGGAGCAATAAGACGATATGGCCAATACTGTACAGGGAAAATATCAGTTCACTTTGGTGTAAAACACACAAGAGAAACTCATACCTGCTCACATCAAGAGCAACAAATGGAATTAGACGTTCGGAAAGAAGTTGGGCAATGATCTGGCCAGGAAAAAGCTTAAATTAAACAAGAACGCCGACAATTGTTCTATCTATCATTTCATACTAGTTTACGAAACAGAATTTTTAAGTTTGTGACAACACCTGGCCAATACGTCCAAATCCACATATAATAATATGATCTTGCAAATCATCCGTCTGAAAATCAAAGGTCACATAATTATCATAAATAATTTTTATTTAATGTGACATCAAATTAAATCAAAATAGATAAGTCATCATAAGGACAGAGAACATGGCTACATCTGAGCATCAAGTACAATTTTGACAACTTTATTGACATATTCCTAAAAGGAGACCATCACTAAAAACTGACATCAATTTTCTACCTAATTATCGTGATTATAACAAAAAGTTTTACTGTACATAGAGTGAGTTTGGAATTATAATGATCCCAGCAGCACGATCTGGTTTGCAGGAAGGGAGGAGAAAAGAAAAAGGTATCATACACCCCAATACTTCATAAAATGTCATATAAACATAATTGAACCTCTAGATCCCTACTTAGGGATAACTATTAAAATTCTCGCCTCATCAACTCATTCCTACCAACTTATTACTTGGATCATTCAGCTCTAAGTAGCCTGACTAATTTTGTCACATATTATGTTACACAGATGCTCTGTACTTTCTTTATCCATCAAAATCCAATACCTTTGCACCAAGTCAGAATGTTTATTTTTCGTGCCAGTTAAAAGTATATAACATTCAAATAAATTTTTCTCGAGTGCATGAGCACTACCTACATTAGGAACCTAAACAATTCTGACATGGATTATGTATTCTAAATCAAGCAAAGGCATGTTTATCACTTGTTTAATTATGTTTTCATCATGAACAAAATAAGTCACCAACTCACCATATTAGTTTGGAAGACATTTTTTGATAAACAAAATAAAGTAAACTACCAGAAGGCATGCTTCAAATATCACTAACTAAGTAACTATATCTGACCTAAACGTTAATTGTAGAAAACACTAGCTGGGAGTATTACCTCACTCTCAACTGGTAATAAACTCCTCACATCTTGCTGCTCAAACCGAGAGGCAATTAATTGGCCTCCAGCAGCTAACCATGGTGTAAGTGCCATTGAAATCCCCACCACCAGAAACAGCAGAGATGACAACTGAGAAGACATTATACCCTAAAAGCAAGCCAATTAACCAAATGTTAGTTGCCGAACCAATAACAATGATAATGGCTGAGTTACATTTTTTCATTTATTTATTTTCAATAAATACATTATGCAATCTACAAGACATCGACAAAAAGAATGAGTTGAGATGCTAGGCAAATATCTCATGTAATGCCAGGTTGAATGCACCAACAGTGTTGTCCAGGTGGTGGTAACTGTTTAATGTACAGATTGCTATTTACTGTAGTCATAAGAAAGCCAACAGTGCCTGATTTTCCATTGCCTTAAGTTCCACTAAGCGTAGGCAAATGACCTTCATTCCATTTGTAGCCATAAAATTATTTGTTCCTTAAATTCTCTATCTGAATAAGGTGACAAGTGAAGTAGGGTTTTCGCTTTCAAATGAATCCGAAAGGATATGAACATATACATGAATTAAGTCTCTTCTGATAACTCCTTTTGGGTTGTAGGTTTAGGCTGTTACTAACGAAATCCTACAATAACTGTCTACCACGAAGGACATGAGATTATCAGTGGCTTCCTAAGACTCTTGTAACAACTTCTTTTTCAGTTCTTCTACTGGAATAAAGATTTGCATCAATATAAATGGTCTCAGAACCAATTGGACCATAAGTAAGGACCCAGTGGTACAGTAGACCCTGCTATTGAGAATAAGAAATTAGTTTTAGTAGACCCTACCATTGGGGATAAGAAATTAGTTTCAGCAGACCCTATCAATGTAGATTAAATATTGATATAGTGGATTTGCATGGCTAGTACGTCATAGATGAAGGTGGACCCCATGAGACTCCACATTGGCCATTCACTGGGAAAATCCGGACTTCTGGCTGTCTAAACCTCCATAAACATTTTGGAGACTTGAGTTGTTACGGTTAGGGTGACCTCCAATCTATACCACCATCAATTCTCTGATATTGATAAGAATATGCAACTTGGTGGCTATGATCACTTGCTTATCAAGGTTAGGCCCTCAAAATCTAGTAATGGCTCGGCTTTCCTTCAAGAGATAGAAGGTTTCTTTAGACACATGGCCTGGTTCTTTTACAAATTGTGTTTTTCCACCAAATATAACCCCATATAAAACGAAAAAATTACAAGAAAAATTTAGGGCTAACTCTGTGATTGATTTGTATACAGACTAGAGTGCTGCACTTTTTCAAGCGTTGATTTTGCCTTTTTTTTCGTTAGTCTAGTGTGGTTGGATTACTTGTCCCCCTGTTTTTCTTTTATCCTATGTCCTATTAATGCTTTTTTTATTTTTTATCAGAAAAAGAAGCATATATGCACCATGTGTTGTCATTGAAAATATTACTATGATTTTTACTACGAAACCTACATGCTTGCCAAGTTCTTCACATCCCTTTCGATTAAAGCCCAAACATTGTGTGATTCTATGGACTATGAGATTATATCCCGACAAACTGCTGTCACTGCCTACCAGACCAGGCACACGATTAGAATGCCCTGCTCAGCGCGTCAGGCATAGGCCTAATGCCATACTTATTGATATTCCTTGAGTTAGACACTTCACACTATGATTACTCAAACACAGAATTCCAGGGAAAATGGGCCCCACTGATTTGATTTACTTTAAAATGATGCTTTCGATGTATCATTATGATACAATAATATTTCCGTATGAGTATCATATAAACTCCAACTCCCACATTACCATAAAATTTCATTGAAGCTTTATAAAGGAAAATAACAAACTTTGTCTACTGTGAGAACTCACGGCTAAAAAATTTGTTTATCAAGGAAAAACCTGATTAACAGCTTCACCAAAAGCCACAAACGCGAATTCTCCACCTGGAGCAAGTAGAAGACCAACTCTTACTGCAGCTATGATCGAGAGACCAAAAAGTCTACCAATTAGAACAACCAATAAGGTTTTGCCACCAATTAATAGTCCTAATGTTCCCATAATTACTGGAAAGTTTGAAAGCAGAAGTTTTGGATCAATGGACATTCCAACCTGAAAATCAAAAGGTAACCCTTGTTAATTGCAAAGGCTAGAGAAAAGATCTCTGGTGGTTTACATAGTGTTCTAGTTATGTATAGTTTATTTAGAAGTACACAACTTTAGAAATTTAGCTAATGAGAGGCCCTAATAGTTGGGTGGCTCACATAATCAACTGAATAAACCACTAAACATCCCCTCAAAGATGGCAGGAAAATCAACAGACACTGCAACCCAACCCACTCTCCCCTGGTCATTGAAATCTCTTGGACTTGTCACCTAATATGCCTTTGAATATCTAGTAGAGCCAGAACAGGAACTTATATTGAGTAGAATTAATGTCTTACAGATATGGAAATATGAGAGCATACCGTCATGAAGAAGAGACCCAATAAAAGGCCACGATATGGAGCAATATCCGATTCCACCTGTAAAGAAAATTCAGTTTCGGCAAGGAGCAAACCGGCCAAAAATGCTCCCAGTGCCATTGAAAGGCCAGCCTGTTTTCATTCAACACAAGAAAATTGAATATTACTGTTGCTGTTATAATTGCATAATTTAACAAATAAAAAATAACTGAAACAAATCTCTGTACCCTTGCAGTGAGGAGACTTGTCCCCAGAATAACCAGGAGCGTATTTGCAGAGAATATCTCTGCATTTTGATTCTCTGCAATTTGCTTATATATTGGCCGAAGCAGCTGTATGTAATCACAAAGGCAAAAAAAGTTACAAAACTCCTAATAATATATGAGAACACTTGCCTTAAGTACTGTCAAAAACTAGCGAACACTGAACAGTTCCATACAGTGGGTCAGATAAAGGACAACAAAGAGTAAATATGCATCTACTCAAGTGTTTTTCAATACTTAACAGTGAAAACCTCTCTCAAGAGTTCTAGACAAAAAGATAATAACTAGGAAGTTGAACCATTAGGACAGAGTAGCATAAATTTTTTATTGAAACCACTTAAACTGTCGTAAATTTTAAATCCACAAAATATTGATCTTACCAAACGTCCTCCAGCAATAATGGCACTAATAGCAACAATAGCCTTGAGGCCTGCCAATCCAAGAGCTTCAGCAATTGCTTGGAAACCAATCTGAAAAGATTGGAGAAGATTAAACAGTATAACAGGAAAAGCTGCAGCAGCAGCAAGCATCAGAGGTAACCAACAGGCGCTATCTATAATTGGAAGTAGAATAATGTCCATTAGCATTAATTTAATCGACACTAATTAGCATCATATGGTCAAATATGATAAAATGTAAATAAAATTAAGGTTATGAATAGATAAACATTGCATTATTTATCAAACGAAAAAGATGAAGCAATAAGAACCGCATGTGAGATCTTTTACCCCTCCTTTAGATGAGTTCGGTGAAACAAGAGGTATGAGTATCAGCAAAACCACGACGGCCAAATCCTGGAAAAACCAGAAAAGTAAAGCAAAATCAAAACTGCAAGCAAAACTCAATAAGCTTGCAACCCTAACTTAATTTGCAACATTAAATAACTTATACTAAAAAGAGAAGCCTAAGACAACGATAAAGCATGGAGGTAAATAATTACACAACACCAATGGTACAGACCAGTATGGATCCAAAAGTCGAAAGTTTTCAAGCATATTAGGTATAGGGCAGGCTTATTTAAAACCAAAACGGGGTGGAGCCAGAAAATTTGACTAAAGGGGTCAATATCTAATAGTAAAGCAAATTTTTTTCTAAAATTAAGGGGGTCAAAGCTATATGCCATATGGAGTTTCAAATATACCCTATTCTTCTAAAGAATTTTATATTCAGCACTAGAAAATGTTTTCTTCCCCAACTGCACACCATAAACTATATGTGGCTTGGCCATTAAAAGTAGGATCTACGACATTATGAAGCTCCAGTTTTGCTCATGAAAAATAAATGGTAATGGTCGTATTACAGTACTATGCAATGGTGACTTTCACCAAGCAAAGATATGAATGTCGGTGTATAAATGTCGTAGATAATTTTTTGCTCTTACATAAGAAGCACGTCTTAGTTTTTGTGTTTACATTCATCTAATGACTTCCAAAACCTGCATTACTCTCTATCTGACACCCCCACCCCCAACCTCGGGCGCACCCACACTAAAGAGGAAGTAAATATTCACAAGCACAGGAGAAGAGAGTGAGCATTATTTTCAAGAGCATACAGATACCTGAAATAGTAATACAGAAAATGTAGCTCGTCCATGTCGTGATGTACTCTCTCCTCTTTCTTGCAGTACCTGCACAAGAATTCCTCAAATATAGTTTAGCAAATTAACTTGGTATAAACTAACATGTAATATTAGTTTCGACTACTTGGAGCCTGTAAATCAATTAGCTTAATAACTAAAGAAGTTAATAACCTGACAAGGTTAGAACTTTTGAGTCGTCAGAGAAAAGACACGTGTAAATTAACTGATCCGATGAGCAAAAGCAAAAAATAAGGTTTGACTTGTAACTTTTTCTTACGCATATTAAGGTTTATTATAAACGTAACTAAACATGAATTATTTAGATGATTTCTTTCAACGTTACTTTTTTAAGATTAAAATTTGCTATTAGAAATAATTAAGGAAAAAGTTACGCTCGTCTATGAGTAAAAAAAGTCAAATGGCACTCTTCTCGAGTCAGAATGGAATGTTGCTACAATCAAGATAATCCGAAACTATAAATAATATTTCTGGGCTTTTCGGGAAGTGAATAGCTTGTAAATGATACTCATGTTCCGTTGTGACTCAATATGAAAGGAGGAAGGGGACTCACTTCAATACTTCATGTCTCAAAACAATAGTGTCATTACCGAGAAATCAATGAAACAGAAAAAGCCATAGCCAATACTTCCACTTGTGTTATGTATGTCCCCTTGAGTAGCATCAGTCGTAGGTATAAATATTCAGTTTACAGATATATCAGAATCATCCTCAAGAATACTCCTCACTGCAGAAATGAGAATCCCATTTGACTTGTAACTTTATTTCACTCATATTAAGGTTTGTAATAGACATTTAAACATAAACTTTAGATGATTTCTTCGATATTAAATTTTTAAGATTAGACATGGAATTAAAAAAAAATGGAAAAAGTTGTGCTCATCCTAAACAAATTTCAATATGCAATGAATAAAATATATAAAAGTCAGATGGCACCCTTTTCGAATTAGAGGGAGGACCAAGAAGATTTAGTATGGAAGGGAAAGTTAAAAACATAAAGTTACATATGGTTAGCCATATGATGTTGATAGGTACCTGAAGGACAACAGCAGTAGAAGATAATGCCAAACCATTCCCAATGACAAGGGCAGCAGGACCAGCCTGTCCAGAAACAAAATGAGCAACCAAACCAACCACTACTGCTGTGGCCAAGACCTGTGTTATGCACGTTAAAACTTTAATTAGGAAACTGGTGCATCAACTCCATAAAATGTTCTTTGACAAGGCCGCACAAAAAGTATAGTGTTTGGGAAGTGATGATCTCACTCACCTGAGCAGAGCCCAATCCAAAAACATATTTCTTCATAGAACTTAGTCTTTCAACAGAAAGCTGCAAATGATGACCAAGACTTGGTTGCAATTCCCTTTTTTATATAAGATTATCTTTTGAAATGTCTTAGGATAAGTTAAATTCAAAATTTACGAATTTCACCTCAAGGCCTATATTAAACAGCAAGAAAACAACGCCAAATTCAGCTATCGCTTTTGTTCCATGTACATGACGAATAATAGAGAGACCATAAGGTCCGATCAATATACCAGCAGTCAGGTAGCCAAGAACAGGACTACCTAAACAACGAAACATGTAGAAGATACCCCATCAATGAAACAAATAGAGTTTTTCTTACCCATATCGCTAGAAAGTAAGTGAAGACCCAGCAACATACATGCAGATGATGGCCAGGTGCAAAAACAGAACTTCGTGTTTAAAGGAATCACGGATATATAAATCAAAATAGTAGATTGTTCTACTCCAAAGGTTAAACACAATAACTAAACTGATATGAAAACGAAACACAAGCAATATAATTGTGAATAGAAGAAAGGATCTACATACACTATTATGAACTCACATAGGCATGCATATGCAAACACACATGAATGTGGTAAAGAAAGTTGTAAAAACAAAGAAAATGCTCATGCTAAGAAAAGAAAGCCTCAGTACAATACCTCCAGGAATTTTCTGGAATAAAGGCACAAATATAACACTTGCAAGAAGTAACCACAGCATGTCAAAGAGGGAAGCTTCCTCCTCATTTATCTGAGTACATGTGGAACATACTATCAGGTGAAACAAAATAAATACTTGAGCAAATATATTTATACTATGTCAATTGAACCCATAGATGAATGAAAGGTATTCTGAGTACATACCTCTTGATGAGGAAGTTTCTCCATTAAAACTTTAATTTTCTTGGGTAATTTTCTTAATTGTCGGACTAGAGGCTTTGCATTTGAGGAAACTTCATCAATACTAGTAGTAATGATGTCTGGTTGTTGAAATAGCTGATTAACCCTCTCGGCACGGTTAGCATAAAAAGCAACTCTACGACAATTTTCAATACCAGGTGTCAAAAGGAAGCCGGCCCGATATTGCAAAGTACCATTTATTAAAACATTTATATTCGAGAATTAAAGATAACAATATGATATTGAAAAACAATTTTATTTGGCTGGCTAGCATGAGAAAGATGTCATTTAACAAGAAGTAAAATAGAGGTGGTCCATTTTGAATAGTAATGCATACCCTGCTCCAGCAAGCAAGAACCCAACTACAAGCTGAGGCAATTGGTTTCTTCCAGATTCAACAAATCCATGGAAAACTGAAGCAGGAGTGAACTCTGTCCCATCAACAGCAAAAGAGAAGAACGATGCAGAAAAGAACCGAGAAGATTTATTCAATAATGTTTTTGGAGCATTAAATGGCAAGCTGTCTCTTGTCAAATCCTTCTGCGTCTCCGGTTTTTTGGTTTGAGCCATATTTTTCGATTTTTCTGCTTCTACTTCTGTCTCTTTCGCCGATGTACTTAATTTTCCATTTTCTTTGTCACTGTCATCCGATAATCTGGGGCCTTCAATTCTCTGGCTGTGGATATCAAACTGGCTATCTGATGAGGACTCACCGATCAATGAAGTAGTATCATATATTACATTTTTGTCTCTATCAACAATACCATCAACTGAATTTTCGTCACTCAAATTCTCCTCCTCAACAAGTTCACCCTTACTCAGCACCTGTCCTTGAGTCAATCCATTTAACGGTATTGTACTTTCTGAGTAATCAGCATAGGAAACCGATAGATTTTTCAAAACTCTCTGTAAGGCAATCTCTGCATCATTCACCTGTTTTGTGGCCTCGAGTTCAAAAGCAACAGCTTGCTCGGCCAAAAGCATTATATTGGCAACATCCTCCTCTGCTTTCAAAGCATCCCTTTCTGCTTTCTCTGCAACCTCATTTAGCCTGTCCACTTCCTTTTGCAACTCATCTTTTTTGCTCTTCAACCGCATCAGCTCCACCTCACAATTCGCCAAAGTTGCTTGACACTCTTTGATATCATCCTGAGCAGCCAAGAAGGCTTCCTCCTCTTCTCTTAATGAATTTGATTCATCTCCTCTAATTTCATATTCTGGATCATTCTCTCTAGCATCCTCCATAGAGGCACTCCTTTGTTTAGAAACTTCTAACGAATCTGCTGCCAGTTGTAGCCTTGCCTCTGCTAAAGAAAGGGACATTGTTGCTTTCTGAACAGCTTCTTTTGCACTGCCCTCTTCATTTACAATCTCTTGGATAGTATTAAGCATAGAATTAACCTCATCCCAGGCATTCACTGCTTCATCTTTCAATGCTATTGCAGCTTCAGATATCCTCTGAGCTTTTTCCTCAAACATGGTACTGTTAATCCGTGCAATCTCTAATTCCGTGCAAGCCTTCTGTAACAATTCCTTCAAATCCTCTAAACTAGGAACCTCTGTTTCATCTCCCTCTACAACCTCCTGCACCACACCATTTTCCTCTAAACTTTTACTAGCCTCCGCTCTTGCGCTATCCTCATCACTACTCTTAATGAACTCCACATTTCGACCGTTACTGTCAATATAAGCAGCCGAATCATTTCCCTGACACCGTGATTGAACCACTCCTCTCAATGCCTCAAAACAATATCCATAGCTATATCTCAAACTTTTCAATGACTTGTGACACCCTAGAGAACTATTAAATTCACCATTACTACACGAAATGATTTTCTTCAACTTCTTCGTTGAGCGCCCTTTTGAAACAAACCTTGAATTTCCAAGAAATTTACTACTAAAACTCAAACGATTCAACCTCTCCAATTTGCTATAGCTAGTACCTTCACCACCACGAATTACATTCAGCTGCTGAAAACCACATGCAAACTCCATACTACCAATATCTATTCACTCCGGTGCCAAATTTTTACAAATCTTCTCACTGACCTTTATCCAACACCTGGTGAACCAAACCAATTTACCCAAACTTTAGACACAAATCAATCACAACTTACTCAAATTTGAGCTATAAATTCTTATTTATACACCCCCTAGAACTAACAAATGAACACGAATTAAAGCTAATTCACACTATATCAATAAATTAAGTAATGTTCACAGTGTTAGCTATATATATATATATATATATATATATATATATATATGCATATTTGTATTTTTATGTATATGAAGATAGTGTTAATGGAGGAATGAAGAGTAGAGGAGCTGACCGATCATGATGCAGAAAATTTGGGGAGAAAATCTATGCCAAATCTCGACGTGGCAGTTGAATTCAAGTTTGCTTGTCCAAATGCGGGTGAAGAACTTGGAAATGGCGGACAATTATTGTTCATTGGTGGATATGATCAGCAATTTACCATAATATCCCTGTTCTGTTGGGGCTTTCTAATTTTAAGATATTTGTTTCTCCATATTCAAATATTCTTATATCATTGTAGGGGATGTGACTGAATGGAATAGATTGAATAATTAAGCACACTCAAGTAGCTGAATGAAATAGAAATTTTTATTGAAAATTAAAAATTGAATGAATAAATGTATTTAATAATTATTTGTATGAAATATATTCTTAATGAATATTTTTTTTTATTTTAACCAATTCAACTATTTTTTAATGGACTTTAAATATGTAATGATAAATTTTATTTTATATATTAACTAAAATACATTATTATTTAAATATAATAATATAGAAAGTACATCAAAAATCAAAGTGAAAATGATATTATTTTGTGAAAGAAAGAGAATACATACTGAATAAAACTCTCAAACAAAATTAGCATATTTTATGCCTAAAATATCATAAAGAAACAGTATTGTACGAACTCGACTTTTAATTACTAAAAGATACTTTTTTTATATGTATTTTTGAAATAGTAAGATATTAAATTGATAAAAAAAATTAAAGATGATATGTGAAAATTATCAGGGAAAAAAAAAAAGAATCATCAGTGAGTCATAGTACTGTTCTTAATTAATTTCCTCCTCCCATTTTTTCATTATCTTTTCTTTTCGGAATTAATAAGATTAAGATTTTTTTGGTCCTGTCCTATTTACTTATAATTGTGGTTATTAATTAATTATATAATTAGGGAATTTGATGCTATTGTTGTTGGAGATCACAACTTAGAAAGCTTAGAAAAATTGAACGAAGGAATGTGTTGTTTTATTAAACATAGCAGCAACTATTTATAAATAGCTTTTACACAGAAAGGAAATAACAGAAACTACGCTTTACAAGACTATAGCGTAGTGGTTACAATACAAACTCCTATATCTCCTAAAGAATAGGACTTATTTCAACAAACTAGCGAACTCAAAACAGAAACAACGAAACTATAGCTAACATTCCCTCCCTTAAGCTAAAAACTCTGCATTTAGATTACTTCTGATGCATTAACCATTCCAAGCATACTACGAAGTTTTTCAAACTGCTCCAGCTTAAGTGGCTTTGTCATCAAGTCTGCAACTTGTTCTTGAGAATTGATACCTCAACTCCACAGTACCATCATTCACCAAATCTCTTAAGAAATGAAATCTCACATGAATATGTTTACTTTTTCCATGAAAGACAGGATTCTTAGATAGTTGAATAGCAGAACTATAATCACATTGAATTATAGTACCTCCATTCTCCTCCACTCCAATTTTTCCCAAAATTCTCTTGAGCCATATACACTGACATGCACATAGAAATTTTGCTGCGATATACTCACCTCGATGGTAGACAAAGTCACCACTTGGTTGTTTTTAGAAGACCATGAAACGACTCCGGACCTATCATAAACACATATCCGTAAGTACTCCTCATATCGTCAAGACCATCAAGATATCCGCTTATCCATGAATGCTAAGAGTTTTGAACCGCCATTTCCTTCGAAATGCCTTCACCCCTTGTCAGAGAATGCCTAGTTCTGTTGTCCCCTCAAATACCTTAGAATCCTCTTCGCTACCAACCAAAGGTGTGACATGGTTGGCCTAGACATGTACTGTTAAGGAGACTTACACCATACATTAAGTCGGGACGAGTCACGCTTAAATACATGAGAGACTCCGATTAGTTGTTTGAACAAAGTTGTATCAACTTTAGTTCCTCCTTCATCCTTTGACAGCTTTGTACCAGGGACAATTGGATTTTTCACAGCATTGTTACTTGCCATCTCAAATCTTGTTAATACCTCTCGCGCATATTTTCTCTGACAAATAAAAATACCATTCGAATTTTGTAACACTTCTACTCCAAGAAAATGCTTCATTCTTCCCAGATCAGACATGTCAAATTCCATCATCATTGAGTTTTTAAACTCATTACACATGCTCAAATCACTTCCAGTGAAAATTAAATCATCTACATAAAGACTTATTATTAAAATTTTACCTCCAATTAATTTGGTGAACAAAGTATGCTCACTGGGACATTTCTCAAAGTCTTCACGCAGAAAATAAGCCTCAATTTTGTTGTACCATGCCCTTGGTGCTTGCTTGAGGCCATACATAGCTTTCTTTAATTTGTACACCCTTCCTTCTTCTCCCTCCTTAATAAATCCTTCAGGCTGTTGCACAAATACTTCCTCCTTGAGCTCACCATGAAGAAAAGCACTCTTCACATCAAGCTGAAAAACTTCCCATCCATACTGTGCTGCTGCTGCAAGTATTACTCGAATGGTGTCGAGTCTTGCAACTGGTGTAAATACTTCAGTATAATCCATTCCATGGCGCTATGCATAACCCTTAGCTACCAATCTTGCCTTGTATTTCTCCACGTCCCCATTTTCGTTAAGTTTGGTCTTGAAAACCCACTTAACTCCAATAGACTTAGTACCCTTGGGCAGATCCATCAACTCCCAAGTCTGATTCTTCTCTATAGCTTCAATTTCTGTTGCCATTGCCTCTCTCCACTTCTTGCTCTTGACTGCCTCTTCAAAGATAAATGGATCATCATCTATGACCATCATCATTTCATGCATATCTTCCTCTTCTGAGAGCCCTTCACCGGTTCATAATCGCCATCGCAATCTGGTTTCTTCTCGATTCTTTCATCCCTCTCTTCAACTGCAATTTCTTGAGTGTTTACTTCATTTGAAAGTGAACTATTTGAACTGTTGCTGCCTGAGTCATTCTGCATATTTTCCTCCTCAATATGCTCTTCATTACTTTCTTTATCATCTTCTAGAACATCCAACTTCAAGTCTTCATCAGTTCTGCCCCAATCCCAACTCTCTTCTTCTTCAAATAAAACATCATTGCTGATGATAATCTTCTTAGTGGCTGGATCATATAATCTATAGGCCTTGGATTCATCACTAACACCCAATAATACACACTTCTTACTCTTGGAATCCAACTTGCTTCTCTTCTGGTCTGGAATGTGAGCATGAGCTATACACCCGAAGATCCGAATATAATCCACCTTTGGTTTCACACCACTCCATGCTTCCTCTGGAGTTTTTTCTTTTTCTGCTGCAGTTAGACACCTGTTTTGAATGTGCACACACCACTTTACAGCTTCGGGCCAGAACATTTTTGGAACTTTCTTGTCGGCTAACATTGAACGCACTGTGTTCAGGATTATTCGGTTCTTTCGCTCAAAGAACTCCGATTCTGCTTTGTGGAGTGTCTGTTCTTTGTCATTTCGCTTATACCTTGAGCTTTGCAAAATTCTCCAAATTCATTGGACTTGAACTCACCTCCTCTATCTGTTCTCAAGCATGTAATATGTGCGCCAATCTCCTTTTCAACACACGCTTTGAAGTTTTTGAATGCAACAAAAACTTCTGACTTCTCATGTAAAAAATAAACCCAAGTTTTACGTGAAAAATCATCAATAAAACTTATGATATACCTTTTATCGCTGTTGGAAGCCGGTTTGATAGGTCCACATAGATCAGAATGCACCAGTTGAAGCTGCTTTAATGCTCTCCATGAACTCTGCTTTGGTATAGATTCTCTGTGTTATTTTCCAACCAAACACGCTTCACATAATTTCTCTGGAACTTTGAGAAGAGGCACACCACCTACCACTTTTACAGATGCAAGTGTTCTCAACCCCGATAATTCAAATGGCCAAAGCAACGATGCCTGCAATGTATGACTCTTTTTTCACCAAAGCTTCAAACGAAGACACATATGATTTTTGGGTGCCATGGATGCTAACAGATAGAACATTCTATTTCCACTCATATCAGTTTTCATAATTAACCCTCTTCTAGGGTGATAGATTCTACGTCTTTTGCTGAATTAAAATAGCTAAACCCTTCTCCTGAAGTTGTCCTATGCTCAGCAAGTTGCTCTTCAATTCAGGTATGTAAAAAACATCTGAGATTACCTGAATGGTGCCATTCATTTGAAGTCGTACACTTCCTTTAGCCATCACTGCCATCCTGGTGTCATTACCAAGTTTCACCGTTTGACGAAATCCTTCCTCCAACTCCGAGAACCATTCTTTGTTTCCGGTCATATGGTTGGAACACCCAGAGTCAAGAAACCAGGCTTCTTCTCTTTTGGTTTCATGAGAGTCGACATACGACATCAACAGAAGCTCTTCTTCTTCTCCAAGTTCAGCATAGTTAGCCTTCTTCTCCCAATCAGGACACTCAAATTGATAGTGTCCCAACTGATGGCATTTGAAACATTCAACAGTAGCTTTGTTTTGAGACATCCTCCCCCGTCCTCTACCTCGACCTCCTCGGAATGAGCCTCTGCCCCTTCTTCTCCCTGGCTTATCATCATAAGAGATTCTTAGGGCTTGTTCTTCTTCCCCGACTTCGTATTCTCGTTCGCTTGAACCAAAGGACTTAGTGGAGCTCATCAATGGTCGTGGTATCTAAATCATTTGACTCCTTAATCGAATGCAGACAACATAATTAAATTTGGGAGTCAAAGATCTCAAAACCTTACCTACCATCGTGTTTTGGCTTCATAGCTTCACCATTCACCTTCATCTTGTTCAACAACCGCCGAGTTAAGTGTAAAATAAATTTGTCGATATTTTCTCCTTCCTTCATAGTCGACATTTCAAACTCCTTCCTCAAAGGCTCGCAATTGCACTCTTTTCACCTTGGTGGATCCTTCGTACTTCGCTTCATCAATCCCAGATTGCTTTGACGTATTTCTTTTGTTAAGAATGGTTTCAATAATTTCTCTTTCAATTGCTTCAAACAGATAATGTTTTACCTTCAGTCCTTGAGCTTAGCTTCTTCGACGCCTTCCTCTGCGCCTCACTTGGCGATGAAGTCCCGATCACTGGTGATGGAATCCTTCATCCACCAGATTCCACATCTCTTCGCTTCCTCAAGAAATTTTCCATCAACATCGACCGATGGTCGTAATAGCCATCAAATTTTGGAATCACGAATTCTCTCGAGGTTGTCACATGCTTCACTCACTCTCACACTCCTCTTTAATCAGCCCTTTTGCTCGATACCAATTGTTGGAGATCAGAACTTAGAAAGCTTAGAAAAACTGAACGAAGGAATGTGTTGTTTTATGAAACATAGCAGCAGCTATTTATAAATAGCTTTTACATAGAAAGGAAATAACAAAAACTACGCTTTACAAGACTATAACGTAGTGGCTACAAAACAAACTCCTATCTCTCCTAAAGAATAGGACTTATTTCAACAAACTAGCGAACTCAAAACAGAAACAACGAAACTATAGCTAACAATTGTGTGGTGCTGATGATTGTCAAGTATAAGACGGTATTTGAGATTGTTTATAAGAAGTCAAACTTGTTTATAATCAGTTTAAAAAAACAAAAAATATTTAATAACTTGATTTTAAAATTGCATAGAAATAATCGATGATCATTAATTTGTCAAAACCTAATAATCAGGTTTGATCAATTATATTATTAATATCTCTATTTATTTTAATAATTTGAGTGATGTTAGTGATGTTATATATATCTATCTAACAAAATACAACTGATTTTGAATTTCTCGTTCACCCTAATAAATAAATCATCGAGAGATGCAAAAAGTTAGGAGACATAGGACCCATCTAGTATATAGAGAGAGAGGGGGGGTATATATATATCTTATATAATTTCATTCATTCAATAATCAATAATCTCTTGATTCTTGAACTTATATATATGCTTACAAGTGGAGTAGTGATTTGAAATAAAATTTCAGAATTTCGTCCCAATTAATTAGAGAGTCGATCGAACAAAACTTTAGAAACTGAATTGTAACAACAATTAAGGAATCGAACCAATTAAGGTTCGTTCATGCATGCATGCATGGTCAGTCGTCTTGTGTCTGATCCTCGGATTCCGGCTTGTCTTGATCGCCTTCTGTCGGTGGATCAAGTACCGGCGCCACCCCACTTTTTATCTTGGCGGCGTGGAGGACATGAGTGTAATTTCCCTTCTCCATGAAGAGTTGAGCAAAATGGTGCTTACAATAGAGGACTCCATCAAGAGAAGCATAAGATGAGTGTGTAAGGGGACATCCCCCATGAGCACACTTGAAACATGACTTCTGGAATGATTCTCCCTCCATGTTCACCTGTTAATTTTTTTGGAAAGAAAGAATTAATTAATTGACCATGCATGCATGGGTTATTTATTTCTGAAAATATATGCATGGGGATTAATTATAACCTTTTAGATCTTACGATAAATATATAGAGACACAGTAAAACTGTGCACAAACAATATAAAAAAGAGAAAAAATGAGTGAGACATTCGATTACATGCTTTACATAATTTGGTCGGTAAATAATAAACGATCGAGTCTGATTATGTGTGCACAATTTTTTGTATTATTGAAATATCGATATTTGTATGTGTATGTGTATGTGTTGATGTGCATGTGGTTTATCAAATGTAGTACTATAATTGTAATAACAAACCTTTTCTAGTGGATAGACAGTTTTATTACAAGCTGCACATTTGTCTTGAGTTCCAGAGAACATTATTGAAGAGAGCTTGCTTGGAGTTCTTGTCTGCATAAATATCATTCAAATTCCCAATCCAGATAATTAAAAACAAGTTAAGGCAAATATATATATATATATATATATATATATAGCAAATAAAACTTTGTACATTTGATGAAATCCATGCTAATACTAGCTTTAAGGGGAAAAATCAGTTTAAATGATTTCTTTAAGAAATAGAAGGAATTAATTGTACTTTATATATATAAATCTATATATATATATATATATATAAGTATCCATCCAATAAGATTTCGGTTGTTTCAACAACCTATTGCTTTCAGATAGAATCTCATATATATATATATATATATATATGTGTGTGTGTGCATGTAGATGTGAACATACCAGAGAATTTTCTCTCTCCGGCTTTGCTGTCAAAATAATCATCACAACAAATTAAGATGGTTAGTAAAAATATATTATATATATGAAATAAAACTTTGAATAGCCTTTCCCCCCAAAAAAGTCCCATTTAAATTTTACAAAATTAATATATAAACATTAATAACGTATTTAATTTATCTTCATTTTTACTCCTAAAAAGAAATTATTAAACCGTTAGTAATTAACCGTCGTGGTGGAGCTATGATGAAATTATGATGACAAATTGAAGATATTGTGTCATATAAAAAGAAACTCTTTTTTAGGGTTTCTTTTTTAAGTAAATGAAGCTGTTTTTTGTGGTATATATAGAGGAAGTGTGTGCAAATATATATATATATATATATATATATATATATATATATATATATATATATGTAATATTCACACACACACACAATTCGATCTCTAATGTTAATGGTCTCACATGTATTGAAGTTCTTGCTGAAATTCCCAGATTCCTTGAAAAGTTGTTCGAAATGAGGTTTGCAATAAAGGGTGCCATCCATGGAGGAGTAGTTGCTCATCTGTCATGCAAATTACATATATTGTTACGTACCCTAAATGAACCCCAGTTATAAACAATTAATTGAAACAAATAATTATATATATATATATATATATATACCACAAGAGTTCCTTTGCAGTGGCTGCATCTGAAGCTGCATCTGAAGCAAGACTTGTGATAATTCACTCCATCAGCAGATAACAAATCAATAAAATATTCTGTGAGCAAAGAAATCGTACCTTGCTAGGGTTAGGGTTTCGTGTTGGCTGAGGAGGAGAGAAATCCACAAATAGCACGGAATTGATTGGTTGATTGAAGAGGGAAGAACGACAAGTGGACGATTACTCTAACGACGCGTGACAGAACCCCTAGAATCCGGGAACCGTGTTAGGGTAACTGGGATTCCAAGAGTCTTCTTGAGTCCTTCGAATTTAGAGAATGTTCAAACCCCTTTTCTAGTACTTTTAGGTGGAATCTCCGAGCCTTTAAGTCACCAAAAAGGGTCCTTTGATCTTCCAAGGGTCCCAGTCTTCCGTCTGAAGAGAAGTCCCTTTCCCAATGGAATGGAAGGGGTATTTATAGGGTTTTCTAGAGAGTAGTCATGTGCAAGGCATATGCTTTCAGGAAAATTCCAGAAATACCCAATTAGTCATTGAATAATGCCCGTGTTTCGCCCTTCTAGCCACCAATCCAATCCCTCAATCAATTCCCAAAACGAGCTGCCTCCACGAGCCTTCTGCCTCGGGACCCGTGGAGGCTTCTCTCGGGTCTCGCCTATTTATTTTTCGTTTTTCCGTCTTCATTCCATTAGGTTATGCAAACCTTAATTTGCACATTTAATGAGGTCGCAGAACCCTAATTGTGCATTTAATTCAATTAGGTCATGTGAACCCTAATTTGCACTTGGGCCCACATTTGCCCCCTGTGCGAGAGTCGCGTCCTTGGAGTGACGATCGTGCAAAATACTTTAACTCTGTGAATACTGCTTCAATTTTCTGAAAAATCTGCAGAGCTCGCGATCTTGCAAGTCCTGAAAATAGAAAATCATAGGAGAGAGAACCTATGGTAGCTCTCCCAATATTATATCTTTGGAAATTCTCTATCAAATCTTTCCAAACCTTGCATAATCTTTGTTTCCTTAATTATATTTTTAATAAAATAAAATCTTTCTTTATATAAAATCAAATCATTTATATATATATATATATATATTCAATTTCTATGGAAAAATTTATCTACTTTTACTTCTCATATGGCTGGGCTAGTTTGGTGGCCGGTTATCGGCTACTCCCGTCAAATTCAAAAAAATTGCAACAAAAAAATGCATACGAAAATATTTACAGAATCAATGCCTACCCCCATTTGTGGTTTCTCTCTTTAGGAATGAAGGAATTATAAGAATACAATTACATGCGTAATTTCTTCGTTGTAATTGTATGACAGTTGTAAACCACCAAATGCGTGTTGTAGAAGTGCAACTCATATATCATTCATATCCATTCAACTGACAAATGGTCAATTATAGGTTGATTTCACGGAAAACTGTTGTAAGACCCCGAATTTTTTTTAAATAAAAAGGAATTTCCTTTATTTATTATTTTGAAATAGTAAGGGTGGATTTGATTAATGTGGTTAGTTATGGGTAAAATGCGAAAATATTTTAAATAAGCAAGTGGTGATATAATATTCATTATTGTCGGAGAATATTCGTTTAATCGTGGAATATTCGTCATCGCTTCGGGAATATTAAATACTCACAGTATGACCATGTGTGGGCCCCATAACGGAAAGCGATTGGAGGAAGAAAACGCAAGAGAATAAGTTGTTTATAAATAACGACGTAGTTGTTACTGCTTACATCGTTGTTGGAATAATACCGGTGGTTAAAACACACGATGTCTGGCGTTATCGCACAAAGAAGACTTGCGGTATTGCACCAATTATTGATTCTTACGTAAGAAGGCACTACTCAATAATGGTTACTGATAATTCTTATTCAAAGATTTTATTTTATTGATTCAATAATTGCTGCGTTGATATTTTATATTCTTTGTTGTTTCAATAATTGTCATTACACAAGTATTTTTCATTGTCAAGCAATAATTCATATTATCTGAATAATATTATTAGATAACATTATTGGCAATGTCTAGAAAGTTACGCTTCAGGAGAGGTTTGGTCACCTAATTGCCTACCAAGTGAGGAGAAATTCTTATTGGAAAGCCCCTCTTTCCTGAACCGCGCTCGGGTTTCTATTGTGATTTCTGTAATATTATTTGTGAATAATTAATTATTGATTCATATGATGAGGAAAATATTGATTTTATGTGGATATAGATGGAGAAAATTTTTAATGTGACAATTGTTGAAAATTGAAATTTTATCTTTTTATGATAAAATAATTCATTTAAATATATATAATATTATATTTTAATAATATAATAATGATGATATTTTTATAATGAATGTAGGATATATGAGTATATGAGGAGGAAGAATATTTTTGTGGCATTAAATGTTTAACACATATTTTGTGTGTTAGTGGACACAATTATTGACCGAAATTTGATTATAGCCTGTAAAATCGTCCGTTTGTGGATTTTGGTCAATTTTTATTTGGAATTTGGAAAAACTTTCTTCTGCAAAGTTGTAGAGAATTGAATTTCCTATAAAAACTCGCGTGATTCGAATTTTCTGGCAAAAGGGCTATTTATTATAAATTATTGAAGTTCTGAAGCTCCGAAATAATTGATTTTTGGAAGTTTAAATTATTTTAAATTAGAAAAACGTTTTTTTTATTTTTTCTAGAAGGTTGGCATGTGTGAATTGCTGAGATTAAGATTTCAAGGAATACGTATAATATTTTTATATATATTAATATTATATTAAATTTTCTCGCTTTGGTGTTCTAAGCAATTTCCTATAAATAGGTCTTGGGTTAGAATTGAAAATCACAATTAAAGCTCAAGTTTTTCTCTCTATATTATCGAGCGTATTCTTGTGAGTATTTTGAGTATACTTTGAGTATTGCTATACGGTGCAAGTTCAAGTCATAGCCTATATCCTGTGTGTTTCATTGTAAATCTTTGTCTTTCGAGGTAAGGGATGTTATTTTCTTCTCAAATGATATTATTTCTTCAATATCATTATCTTTGAAATATTGGTTGGAACTTTTTATCAAATTTGGAACTTTTTCATGTCGGAGTTACTTATTCATGAGTTCTTATTCACGATTCTTATTCATTTAGTACTATTCACGTAAAGCGTGAAGATGTTTTTTTTATGAAATTTCTATCTTTTGGTGTCTGAGTTATTTATTCACGATACTGGCCTTTATTCACGATATCTGACACTATTCATAGAAAAATGAAATTTCTTCTTTTTGTCCAAAATATCTATTCTAGACACTAGCTTTGATTGTATCCATGTTTTGATCATTCTTGAATTTTACACCACTATGATTATTTTTGAGGTATTTTTGGGCGTGGATAAAACAAAGTCTGAATCCTTAATCCTTAATCCTTGTCATTATTCTTTGGATTCGTTTCTTTAAAAATATTTTCATCATCCTCGGTCTTAAATGATGATATTATGGAATATCTTTGGCCTGTAGTGCAAAGATGAATGATTTCTGATGAATATCTTTGGCCTGTAGTGCAAAGATGAATGATTTCTGATGAATATCTTTGGCCCGTAGTGCAAAAGATGAGCAGTGTTTAGATGAACATGACCAATCGTGTGATGTCCTCGCCTCAGTAGTGCAAGGATGAATATTTGGTCTCGAGATATATATTGATTGATGTTACAGGGATAAAAATAGACGATGAACTTTAAAATTCATACATAGAAGATAGTAGTTTGCATTCTCTACTTAACTCTTCTAATGAATTATTATTTCCGCTGCGAATATTGATTTAAAACTTGTTGTCTATTGTATTCTATTAAATTTTTCCCTGTTGAAGACTAACGATAATTTGTTCTGTATTATCTTAGTCATAATATTCTTTACTGGGCTAGTTGAGCTCACCCTTTTCCTTTTTGTTCCATTTTTCTTCTCAGGAGGCGAGAGAAGATAGCGAGTACAAGTCGAGGTATGGAATGAAAGTTCTAGGGAGAGTTGTTTAGTAGTCCTCACCATTGTTGTAAAATAATGTATCAATAATTATGATGGGGATTTATTTGCGTGTGGATATTGTCTAAATGGCAATATCTGTATTTAAACTCACAGTTTATATGTTGTAATAATAAAGTTGTAGTTATTTCTGTACCATGTATTTGGCGACTCAGAATGGGTTGGATGGAATGGACCTATTTTGGGGGCGTCACAACTGATGCAAAATATTACTCCTAACTTTATGCAAGTGTGTACGTAGTAGCCTAGTACTAAATTTTTTCATTTTCATTTTCATTTTTTTTTAGAAATAGAATATAATATATAAAAACTAAATCATGATAATTTAAATCAAATATACAAAATAAAATAAGATCTTATTTTATTTTAGAAATCCCATTCATATTATTTTGGAAATAAAATAAAATCTTTTTTTTGTGTATATACATATATATATATATATGTAATTTTTTTATTTTTTTTATTTTTTTTTTAAATCAAAATAAAATTTTGCTTTATTTTGAAAATACACATCATGAAATGTGCTAGTGTTTTTGAATGGCAAAAGATTTTATCATTTTATCAAAAGATAAGGAGTAGAATATGCACAAAAACATGTAATACAATGACAGCGTAAAATAATGACAAAAAGATGTATTCATGACGACACAATAATTTTCATACTCAACTTAACTATAACTTTTATCATTGAGATAGGATGATCCAAGTTCATTAAAACTGAATACACTATGCATGCATGACACATTAATTTTATTTTATTTTTATTTTTATATATATACTAATTAACCCAAAAGTAGGTGTAAAATCTGTACACACGTTTAAACTAATTAAACTTTAGCCTAACTATGCATAACGTATATGCATGCTAATTCTAAGTTAGATGCATGTGTAAAATTTGTATATACTTAAAATATTGCCTTATACTCTTTATGTGTGAATGAAATCTATATGCATAATTGCTTGATAGAGCCATAAATTAAGACATCAGATTTTAATTTATATATATATATATATATATATTTTCAGGAAATTAAATCAAGATAAATTATATATTACTAAATAGTATTAAATCTTATTTTATTTTGTAAATAAGATTAAATAATTTTTATTTGGAAACAAGATCAAATCTTTTGCATTTAAAAATAGAATATATGTTTTCATAATAATTATATATAAAATGCTATAATAAATGATATCTTGAATCGGTAGAAGATTGTAATCACGTAATAACAATATATGTTTTCCTATAACAAAGTTTAATTTCAATCCAGTTACCTTGTCATAGCGTAAATGTACATGACTCCTTATGAGAAAAAGCATAAATATTTTTCATTGGAATCCTAAATTACTACCTTGTTCTTTCTGGCATCCATCTTCCTTTTATCGTGAACTTTTGCCAAGCCACCCTTCTTTTTGTATCGCCGATGTCGTTCTGAAAATTTGTTGTGGGGCCACTTACTAAAATCTCACCATGAATTTAGGACATCGGATGATTGATCCGTCCACTTGCTACTTTCACCGCAAAGATTTGTAGAAGGGGCCAATGGAGACATCAATTGGGGTCCATCATACATTATCGCATTCTTCCGGGTCGATACTAAGAACCGAGGTGTTTGTTTGATCAATATTTAGAGTAGTGGTCGACTCGGTGATAAGACCTGTTTTAAACTTTGACTTTGGCTTTAGAGCATGAATTCTGATATAAATGGGACATATCTAAGCATACTCATCATAATTTTCAAGCAAAGCATCTTTCTAGCCTGTTAATTCAAAGCATTGATTGCAACATTTGAATGAAATATCTTGGTAAGAAAATAGCCTAGATATTTGAATGCCACGTTGGTGGTCATAGTCTGATTTAGAAATTCAATTGTTCACCGTTGAATGGTCTATGCGGACACCGTTTGGTTGATGCTTCGTCATTATTTCTGCTATTTTTTTTCCAGGTAATCGTAGTATATAAAATAAAAAACAATACCGTAACGAGGAAACATTTATTCTGGGCCATTTTACCTTAACAATGATCTTAGCTCGGATATTCATGAAGAAAAAGGCAACACTGCAACGAAGAATCATATATTTCGGGCCATTTCACCTTAACAAGGATCTTGGCTCGGATATTCTCAAAGAAAAGGCAACATCACAGCGAGGAAGGATTTATTCCGAGCCATTTCACCTTAACAAGGTCCTTGGCTCGGATATTCTGGAAGAAAAGGCAACATCACAGCGAGGAAGGATTTATTCTGAGCCATTTGACCTTAACAAGGTCATTGGCTTGGATATTCTGAAAGAAAGGACAACACCGCAAGGAGGAAGAATTTATTCCAAGTCATTTCACCTTAACAAGGTCCTTGGCTCGGATATTCTGAAAGAAAGGACAACACCGCAAGGAGGAAGAATTTATTCCGAGCCATTTCACCTTAACAAGGTCATTGACTCGGATATTCTGAAAGAAAAAAATAACACTGCAAAGAGGAAGAATTAATTCCGAGCCATTTCACCTTAACAAGGTCCTTGGCTCGGATACTCTAAAAGAAATGACAACACCGCAAGGAGGAAGAATTTATTCTGAGCCATTTCACCTTAACAAGGTCCTTGGCTCGGATATTCCGGTGAAGTAGCATTTATTCCTATCAGTTGATTCAACGAGTAAGGAGAAGTTAAATGTAAGAGGGGAGAGCTCCTTAGGTGGCTAAACCCTACGGGCTAACCCTTAGGGGAACCAACATAATGGCCTCCTCCTTCACATTTTGTCTAATTCATCTAGCCACCTTCAGGAATGGCAGCATTGGATCAACGAGGGACTTGAGAATGTTGATTATGTGGATGTAATAAAGAAAAAGCTGACATTTTTCGTTGCATCCAGCTATGCAGGGACACTCGTATTCAATGGAACCGTGGTGCTCTTCCACATGCATATTCGTCACTGCGTGGGGGGAATGGACCTTTACTCTGGAGGATGTCTATGTCATCTACCAGTAAGCATTTGCCCCCTGCGCGTAAGTCACGCCTTTGGTGAGATGATCGCGCAAAATAATTTTAAGTGTTGAAGTCTTCACTTCTTGAAGCTTGATGTTTGCAAGCCTTGAAAACGAAAGTCCCTGGGAGAAGCGAACCTCTCAGAGGAGCAAACCCCAGGAGGCAAGCCCTAAAGGAGTTCTTCAAGGGCATCTTGGTATCTCTTAGCTTTCCTTGGACATGTCTCCCTTCCATGCTAGGTTGGGTCTTTTTATTTTCAATCATCATATTGGTGCACTTCGTTCGGAAGTCATTTCACGTCTCCATGAGAATGACTTATTTTATGTAAACTTTAGGAGCTTCAAGATGCCATAAATAAATTGAAGATCAAGCTTTTGAAAAAATTAGTCAGCTACCCAAGACCTTGAAGGCTCGATAGCCTCCAATACGAAGGCTCAGGGCACCACCATTGTCGACTTGGAGGCTTTAGTTATTCCCCTTTCTTCAGTTCGACAGGTCATGGCTTCTAGATCATGGCTTTCGTAGTTTTTCCATTTCCTGTATCAGAAAATTCATGTATATATGCAAACTAACACTTGAATCCATTTTTTTTTTTTTAATAAATCAAGAGAAATAATCAAGTATAAGTGAAAGTTTGACAAATTTATTGATAATCAAATTGCTTTTAACGAAAAGCATAACGTTTTATATAATAAATCTTGCTTTTGTCGAAGAAAGCATAACGTTCACCACTTTTAGAGATAAAGTGCAACTTTCTTGCTTTTGTCGAATAAAGCATAACGTTCGCCACTTTTAAAGATAAAGTGTAACTTTTGGGGTTGAGGGCTTATACTCAGGTGCCTCAATCACTTTTGAAGTTGAAAGTGTAACTTCCGAGGGCTGTTAGTCAGGTGCCTCGATTACTTTTGAAGGTGAAAGTATAACTTATGAGGACTTATAGTCAGGTGCCTCGTTCAATTTTGATGATAAAGTGTAGCACGCGGGTGCCTCGTCACTTGGGTCGTCCAATTTCTTGGCAAGTGCAGTCTACGAGGACTTGAAATCGGGCGCCTCGTCACTTGGGTCGTCCAATTTTTTGGCAAGTGTAGTCTACGAGGACTTGACCACCATTTAGAGTGGACCACCATCTTGGGTGGATTTTTTTTTTCTTTTTTTATTCGTCAATTTTTTTGCCTCCTCCCTTGGTCATCCAATTACTTGGCAAGGGATATTCCTGAGGACTTAAACCACCATTTTTAGTGGACCACCATCTTGGGTGGATTTTTAATTCATCTGTAGTTCAGAATTTTTTTGATGGTAGAGCCAATATTTGGGTTCTTGACTTCCGGGATCGCACCATGGGTGATAGTGTTACACGTTTCTTCTCCTAGTTCAATCTCCTCGGCCGTCAGCTTCTCGTGGTATATCATCCGCAGACTGTAACAGTCCATAGTGGAATGTCCTGCGTATTGGTGGTATACACAGAAGTCCGGTCTTCTTTTCATCTCTTCCGTTACAACCAACCGGGGTCTTGGAGGCTTCACCACTCCATGCTCAACCCATTGTTCGTACAGGCTCTTGAATGCCTTCTCGCTGCATGTAATAGCCTCTGGAACTGGCATTCTGGTATACTTGTCCCCATGCTTTTCTCTGTTTCGCTCAAATTTCTCATTCTTTTCCCTCTTGCCCCCTTGTGGTTTTGACTGAGAATCCGCCAAAGCCACAGTTGCTGTCCTCTTGCCCTTCCATATAATCATCGCATGGCTGGTGGGAAATGTCATGATTCCTCCCAAGTCTTGTGCAAAAGATGAGAGGGTCGCAAATGAATCACAAGCTTTGGTAATGAGGTGGGGCTTGAAGGCGTCTAAAGCACCATTGTTGCATATGCTAACCAAGTTCTTTTCTTCAATTGGCTCTGCACACTTGTGTGCTTGGGCCCTGAACCTATCCACGTAATCTGACAGCTCCTCGTTTGGCTTCTGCTTGAATCTCATGAGCTCTACGATGGTTACTGTTTTTACGCATATAGAAAATTTCTTAAAAATTGCAATTTTAGATCATCCCAATCATGGACTGATCCCTTCTCCAAATTGTAGTACCAACTGAAGGCACTATCCGTCAAAGTCTTGTTGAATTCCCTCATCAACAAGTTGTGGTTGTTTACTTCATCATATCCTATCCATGGAGATATCGACTCTACGAACCTGGCAATGTGTTCCCTGGCATTTCCTTTCTCCCCATTGTATTTTGGAAACTGCGGGGGATGCTCAATATACCCCGTCGGATAAGGTTGCCTCCGAATGTGTGCAGGGTAAGGTGGAGTAAAATCTAACTCCGAGGGTCGGGATGTTTTCCTGCGAAGTTGATTGATCACATCGATCATATCATCCTTCGTCACGTACTGGCTTGTGGCGTGAACTCTCTGGGGTGTTGTAATATACTGCTGTATTGGCGGTGTGTATGGGTCGTCGCAACGTGGCACTTTGAGTGGCCTTCTTTGGCTCACTCATTTGGACATGGTCTGGGACGGTTGACATCTGCACCTGTGAAAATGCTTGAAGAGAAGTTGGGATGATGTTCGTTTGAGGTTGGCTTGCTTCCAACCTAGGTTGTGTTCCGTCACCACTGTTCTGGAGCTCCAAGTTGATTACTAGAACCGATTGACTTTCAGTCAATGGAGGTACAATCTGGTTCTCTTTGTTGTTGCTGCCATTGTTGTTGTCCTCCACTCCTACTTGTTCTTCATGCGAATTTCCTGGGAACATGGCCTTGAAGGTAGGGATCTGCATCAATTCTTTGGCGAAAGTTTCCCATCTCCTCTTGCTTCTCTCTGCATTTTCAAAGATCATGGCCATCATCATCCTTGCCCTTCTCGTGCTTCCTTCAATGCCTTGAGCATCTCCGGTTACCACAAGATCCGTCTGGTCTCCACCTGCATCCTCGTCTTGCCTTCTGCGCTTTGTTTGTTGTTGATTGGCCATATGTGGTGATGTTGAACTCCTTCCAAGCGTCTTGATAAGTGGTTGGTCAAAATCCGTGTTTGCGCCTTTGAAATCTTGAGTGGCTTGCCTTGGCTGGATCCGGTGAAGTAATATTATTTGTTGGTGAAATGACTCTTCCTATAGTTCTCCCACTTCGAGTTGTGGGCATACCCTTCACGAATTCTACACCTCCCCAGCAGAGTCGCCAAAGAAATGTGAGCAAGGAAATCGTACCTTGCTAGGGTTAGGGTTTCGTGTTGGTGAGGAGAGAGAAATCCACAAAGGTATGCGGAATTGATTGGTTGATCAAGAGGGGAGAACGACAAGTGAGCGATTACTCCAACGACGGCGATGTCAAAACCCTAGAATCAAGGGAACCGTGTTAGGAGTAACGAGGATTCCAAGAGCCTTCTTGAGTCCTTGAATTTAGAGAATGTTCAAACCCTTTTCTAGTGCTTTTTAGGTGGAATCTCGGAGCCTTTAAGTCACCAAAAGGGTCCTTTGATCTTCAAGGGTCCCGATCTTCCGTCTCGAAGAAGTCCCTTCCCAATGGAATGGAAGGGGTATTTATAGGGTTTTCTAGAGAGTAGTCATGCAAGGCACATGCTTTCGAAAAATTCCGTAAATACCCTTTAGTCATTAGAATAATGCCCATGTTGTTCTTGTCTTCTTAAAGCCACCAATCCAATCCTCAATCAATTCCCAAAACGAAATTGCTTCCACGAGCCTTTCCGCGGGGGACCCGTGGAGGCTTCTCTGTCTCGCTTATTTATTTTTCGTTTTTCCGTCTTCATTCCATTAGGTTATGCGAACCTTAATTTGCATTCGGGAAGCCTTGCATTTGTCCAAAGTTCCTGTAAACGCCATATTTTCCTTCTTCTTTTTTTCTGTTATACAAAATTTAACCTAATTGATTGATTAATTAATTAATTGAGACTACAAAAAAAATATTTCTTAATCAAAAACTGATTTATATCACACCAAAATAAATTTTAATTCTTTCTTTTTTTAGGTTGCTGTAAAGTTTTATTGCATTGCACCGATAATTTTCGGACACGTGATTGGAGATCCCAATATTATGAGGGGAAAAAAAGGAATTCATGTTCTTGGTGTAAAATGTGGTTGGAATATAATTGAATTTGAGTTAAAGAAGGTTGATGTTTTGACTCATTCTATGGGTGGATAATTATAAGAGGAGAATAAAAATAGCTAAATTATGTTTTTTCTTGTTTTGGTAGTTATGTTAGTTTTCTTTCATCTTTTCGTTTCGAGTTTTGCGGATAAATTTATGTTGAAATATAATTACAAATATTATTAAAAAATAAGATTGGTAAAAATAATAAATTTATGAGTTTAATTATTTATTATGATTACTGTTTCTACTAATAATAAATTCTAAAAATATTGTTTGTGTTTGATAAAGAAAAAAAAAAATTAAATTAATAAAAAAATAAAACGTGTTTGGTATATATAAAAATATTTACTAATCACTTATTTTAAGTGTAAATTATTAAAAAGAATATTTTAAAAAGTCAAGATAAGTAATATGGATGGAATTACTAAAATAAATAAAGATAAATTAATAATATATACTTGATTATTAGATTTGACAAATAATCAAAAACTCCAAATTAAAATTTTAAAAAATGATTATAAATAATTTTAAAATGAAATTATCAAATATTTTTTATTTCTTACAACTGATTATAAATGATCCTTTTAAGCAAATCATTTTTTCTATCACATTGTACAAAATTCGAACATTTTTATTTCGGTCACCCAAAATCAAATACTAACACATTAAAAAGAAAAGAAGAATATTTTAGTTTGTGCATTTTATCTAACACTTAAATACTCAATTAACACAAAATATAGGTTATGTTTCGACTTTATATAATATAGATTTTTTAATTATGAGTTACGTGAATAATTATAATTGATAATATTTTAATAATTTATTTAATATAATTAGTTAATTTTGTAATTTACCTAATCTAATATATTGATATCACAATAATAATTCCACAGAAAACTTTCGGAATACATAGTAGCCTAAAATATAAACCAAATAAAAACCCATTCATTTTATATATATATATTTTTATAAAAACTCCATTCTGATGAGGACATTTTAGTCTAGTAAAAGTATTTAACTGCGAAACAGAACACAGAGAGAGAGAATCCGGCCCTCAACGACGCCGAGCTGAAGAGAGAGAGAGAGAGAGAGAGAGAGAGTGACGATGGTGATGTCGGCGGTGGTGAATACGTACCCACTTTCAAGCTACACTTTTGGAACTAAAGAACCCAAGATGGAAAAAGATACTTCTGTTGCCGACCGTCTTGCCAGAATGAAACTCAAGTTTGTTTTTTTTTATTTTTTTTTTATGTAGTTTTGTTTTTTTATTTTCTCGATAAGAAACTGTGGGGAAAGAGAATCTATTGAAAATCAAAAACCCTTTTTAGTGATCGTTTTAGTTCCTGATGTATATGTATGTATATATTTGATTTCCATCAGTTGCTAGTGAAGTAAACAAAAGTTATTAGTAAAGATTGATTTTTTTAGTTTCGTGTATCTATTTTTTCTGTTCTAGGGTTTTCAAGATCTAAATATACAGACAGAAGTGTTTTTCTTTCTTTTTCAGTTACTCCCTTTGTCCCAAATTGAAGTCCAATTTTAAAACTGAAGGTCCCAGTTTTGACATAATTATTGCCCATGGATTTTGGTAGTGGGTTTTCATTCTGGGACAATGTAGAAGGAAAGAGTAAATTTAGGAGTATAATTCTTTTGGATAATATAAATCGACTGACTTTACTATGTGGCTTTGATCTATAGCTATATGAAGGAAGGCATGAGGACTAGCGTTGAAGCAATATTACTGGTGAGTGCTTAGAACTAAATGCTATGTGCATCTAAAGAATATTTTTTCTTCCAGTAATTTACTTGTTGTGGTTAAGTTGTGTTCCTCTCTAGTTTACTAATACAGAACTATAAAATGAACCACTATTAAGGCTGCCAATGAATCAACTGATTTTTTTGAAAAGCTTGAGCTTGACGTTCTTGCAGATTATGTATTAACCTCTTCAACTTTGGTTGAGCGTGATTCAGAGGCTCAAAATTACAATACCGCCGTATTTACTGCCATAAAATGTGTATTGGCTTTATACTTGTGAATCTGTCAGAGGAGAGAGGACCTGTAACTTGCTGTGAATTGCCTCCAGTTCATCATATATTTTCTATTGTTTTAATGTATTAATTGTTTAAACAAAAAGAGCTTGTTATGTTAATGAACTCAAAAATATAGTCAAGCTCGGCTTGTTTACTTTGTGAGCTGATATCAAAAGAGATTTAAAGGAGTCTAATAACAGCCGAGTTCAGGTAGCTTGGTTCGTTTTACAGCCCTACTGATTCATTGTGGCAACTGATGTAATTTTTGTTATTATCACGAAGGCATTTTCTCAATTGGTATAATAATGCGAGTAAACATTGTCTAACTTCAAACATGGATAGAACTTATGTTTAGAAAATCTTTGATTTTAAAAGACTTCATTGTTTGACCTTGATTTATAGTGCTCTTCTTGAAGCCTTGTGCCTGCATTATGTTGTAAGTGTGCTGTGCTCTCATACTCATTCATCGTCTCTCTAACAAAGGCCTGAGCACTTGTGTAGTTTCTGTTTAGCTAGATTTAGCCATGTTATGTAGTTGTATTTTCCTTACTAGTCTTTGATATATGGCAGTGATTTTGCAGGTACAAGAGCATAACCATCCCCACATTCTTCTTCTGCAAATTGGAAACACCTTCTGTAAACTTCCTGGTGGTCGCTTGAAGCCTGGGGAAAATGGTATGATATTATGCCTATTGCTCACACCACACACTCTATCTCTCTCTCTGCCCCCCCTCCCCCCTCTCTAACTTCGTACTTTATTTTCTTTGCAGAAATTGAAGGCCTGAAAAGGAAATTGTCTAGCAAACTGGCCGCAAATTCGCCTTCTCTACAACCTAACTGGCAGGTTTGTTCTTTTGCTACTCCTAGTAATAAGTATATCTTCCATTCTACCTATCAACCTAAAGAACATAAATCCCGACTTGGTGCAGAAAATCTTGTAAGCAAGTTTTAAATGTCAATCATTCCATTTGGAAAAAGGAACAATCAACAAAAAAAGGAGAAAAATTAACATTAAAAATAAAATATTTTTTGGTGAGGTCCAAGTGTAAGAAACCAGGAGTAAAATTCTAAGGGTGAAAAGAATAAATGATGAGAATGGAATTATGGTTAGTGCGTATCACTTGAACCTTGGTGTTTGACTAGTATCCGTCCTTTTAATGCACATGTGGAAGAAGCCCCCATGTCCAAACTTCATCTGCATTTTCTTAATTTTCTTTTCTAAGTTTATCATCAAGAAACAACTATGTCATTTCTGGTTGCTTGACTGGTATCCGTCCTTTTAATGCACATGTAGAAGAAGCCCCCATGTCCAAACTTCATCCACATTTTCTTAATTTTCTTTTCTAAGTTTATCATCAAGAAACAACTACATCATTTCTGGTTGCTTCTTTCTCGTTGGATACCCATGTACATACTATCATGTATGACAACATTGGTGGGCATGATTTACAAATTGAATTCATTTGTATTTGCATCACATTTCTTGTAGATTGGTGAGTGTGTAGCTACCTGGTGGAGGCCAAACTTCGAAACTATTATGTACCCATACTGCCCTCCACACATCTCAAAACCCAAGGTAAAGGATATTTCTTGCAACTAGATAATCTTGCAATTATTGGATATCCATTTTGTTTATCTTGTCCTTAGTTTCTGGGTGAAACCTTTCTTAAATCCACTGACCTGAAATGTTTTGCTATCCAGGAGTGCAAAAAGCTTTACCTTGTTTACTTGTCTGAAAGGGAGTACTTTGCTGTACCCAAAAATCTGAAGCTCCTTGCTGTTCCGCTGTTTGAGTTGTATGATAATGTTCAGGTATATTGAGGCTTCACTTTTTGGGTCATGTTTCAAATATTTGTTCACTGCTTGTGTATCTTTTTTTTCCCAGAAGTATGTCTGGTTGCCACTTATATATTGGTAGTCTCAAACATACTTGTGAATACGATAACTGAGAAGATGGTTTTTGAAAATGCTATTTGGCTATTCAATTATTCACATGCTATGATTTGGGAGCATGGTGTTGTCTCTTGTCTCCAACTTCTTACTCCCACTCTCTTCCCCCCTCTTCTATTTACCATTGTTACCCCGTCGAGTGAGAAATATATATTTTTGACTTTGTTCACATAACCGTTCTTCCTTAATTATCTGCAGAGATATGGACCCGTTATTTCTACAATTCCGCAACAGCTTTCCAGATTTCAATTCAACATGATCAACACGTGAAGCACACATCAAACTGCAAGGGTTGATCAATCAGTAACATAAAATAGTTGTTTAATTGGATCTAAATTGTGGTTCCGCTATCGGCTGATAGACATATCTCTGGAGCTAATGCAACATAGATTCAGAATTGGCTCTGACAGTCTTTTAAACTGCCTTGTTAGACTTAATTTTATTGGAAGAGATCTTACTACGCTTTGGGTTATGATGGGTCTCTGTCTTTTTATATTGCTAGGTGAATTGGGTGTTTGCCCAGAATCATGCAACTCAGGTTAGAAATGGGCATTTACCATTTGACAAAGAAGGCTTAGCAAGTTGGTTTTTTTTTTATTTTTTCTGTTCCAATGTGGCTTGTTTTTCTAGCTTAACAAGAAGTGAAGCTGATAATGCCTTCATGGATTGTATTTGTTTACCAGATTGTAAAATTTATTCATAGATATTTTGTTAGCTACTGATTGCATAAATATGTTTTGATGCCTTTTTGTGTGGCTTTACTCTATACTTTTGGGGAAGTAGTAGAACAAGAAAAAGAGGGAGGGTTCAATTATTGTTTGTATTTTTACTAAAAGGTACTTTTCTTTTTTCTTTTTTCTGTTTTTAATATACAAGGCTTCAGCTTTGTTAGTATATTCAGCATAAGTTACAAATCATTTCATTCTGGGTCAAAGAAACTAATCATTATGAGTTATTATTATTTTCATTGCAAAGATAAGGAAGGGTGTTTGGCATTTCTATTCCCAGACAAAGCCATCAAAATGGATAGGAAAGGAAAGTAAGCCTAGTAGATGGAATGGACAACATCTGGTGGAGATTGGGTCCCTTTGATAAACCTTATCTTGACTAAATTCTTTTTTTCCTTTATCCCTATTTTATTTATTTTGGGGTGTACTATGTGGTTCTTTCTTTCTCGGATCACATAGGTGAGACTCACTCTATCCTACTCTAAGAGATGAGAAAGATTATGTGAAAATATTAAAAATATATACATGTGAAAATATCAGTTTTTTTTTATTTATCTATTTATCCTTCCTAATTTGGGACATTTATCTTTTGCTTATAATGACATTTCAAACACCTACAAACCACCTATAAAGGAAATAATATGTTTCGAAAAGATACAAGCAGCCATGAACTTTGAAGAAAGATGTTTTTACGTTGATGACCAATTAAAATTATATATTTAGATCAATTTTATATGTCGTTAAAGATGGTCCGCATAGCTCTCTCTCTCTTTCTTTATATATATATAACTGTCTTAATATAAAGTATGGTAATCACTTAACTGCCCCATATCATCCCAATGAAACAAGAAAATAACAAGAGGATAGATTTACATTTAAATAAGAACCATCGTATCCCTCCATATTTGTACTTATAAAAAAAAAGAAGTAAATTATTTATTTAATTTTTTATGTGTGAAAGATTTCTTTTAGAAAAGTGTACTCCTTCATGCTTCAGTCTAAAACTATTCTCATAGTTGACTTTTAATTTTTAAAGACTGAAGTTTACATATTATATATTTATGTGTCATTATTTTTTTTAAATTTTGCTTTTTAAATAATTTTTTTAATATAATAATTACGTAAATTGCATCAAAAATAAAGTTTAATAATAATTGTACCAAAGTCAACCAAAAAAAAATTGTTCTATTTAATTATTCACCTTTTTGTTAGCAATTTCACTGTTCTGAGTGAGTGCTCCTATTTATTCTCTCCATCCCTTAATATAAGTCATTTTATAGAAGTATTTTTGTTCCTTAATATAAGTCGTTTGAGAATTTCAAGTAAACATTAATTGATTTTCAATATTAACTCAAGTATTAAATATAATTTTGGTTTTTTCACTATTTTTTGTCTAATAAATAATATTTTTTTTTAATATAAAGATAATATAGATAATTAATATTATATTTATTTATATTAAGGCACGGAGTGAGAATAATTTATGGACTTAGAACCCTCTCCCAATTACTAGGAATATATCACAAAATTCTATAAGCTATCATTAACAGTTCACCACAAGCCGCATACCCTTCAAGACTTGATCTTTTTTGGATATTTACTAAGAAAAATATAAAGATTTTACTTTTTTTTTAATAACAAAAAGGCCTTTATGGAATCAAATATCTGAACTCATTAACTAGTATTCTCCTCCTTCTATTCTGTTTTATTTTTGCTCCATCAGGAGAGGAGAAGAATCTAATTCTTGGTGGGTCTGAATTCCAGAAAGATATATTGATCTTCTTGGCAGTGAATTAATGTGCCACATGGTGAGTCCAATTTTACTAATATCTTATACTTTACAATTCTTACTTGAGGCAGTTTTTTAGCTTGCAAGATTTCATTTTTCATTTAAATAAGCTTCATTTGAAAATATTTCTTAGTTAATAATAATAATCATATATATGCATATATGTTTACAAATATCCCATATGTTTTTGCTTATATGTACATCTGTGTGCATTTTCTATATTTTGAGTTGGTTCTTTGATTTCTATCTGTAAATATATGTGCAAGTGTATATATGTGTTTGTATCTCTGTATATGTGTATGTTTTTTAAGGTAATTACACTGTAAAGTTTATGTTGAATAGTACCTAGCAGTCCTGGCCTGAATTGCAGCCTCACATTTTGGTGGGTTTCTTCAATCCTGATTGATATATCAGATGCTAAATCTTTTCACTTGTTCCAAAACCAAAATGATAGTCCACTTTTTCCGAGGAAAACTTAAAAAAGATACTTAGTTTTGTTTGATACATTTGATTTAAAGGGAACTCTCATCTTGTGATGTTTCCGAAAAGGAAAAGTGAACTCTCAATTTGGGAGAGAGAAAGGGTTAATAAACTCGAGACAGCTTTGTTTATTTCTGAAACATTCTATATTTTAGGCATTCCTTTTATAACTGTATTTTCTGGGATTTGAGTGTAGAAATGCTGAAATGTGGTATGTGAAGTAAAACACAATTGTTGACAGTGGAGATGACTACCCTATCACTACTAGTTGGGAAATGTGGAAGCGGGAGAAGGGAAGACCATGGTTTTGAATTTGGATCGCGTACATTATTTGGCCAAGAATTTTTGGCCAATGATTCAGTTAAAACTTTGTATAGAAGTTTAAATTGTGTTTGGTTGAGGGATTTGGGAGGCTCAAGAAATGGGCATAAAATGCGTATTCTTGCAAATGTTAGGAAGGGGAAGAAACATGATTACCCTTGGCCTGATGATATTGATCCACATAGCAGCACTGGAGCCTTGACTTACCTTTCTTCTTTCAAGCCCCTGTCAGAGAAACCTAAGCCGGTAACACTTGCCTTTGAGAAGCCATTAGTTGATTTGGAGAAAAAGATCGTTGAGGTAACTTTCTTTTTCCATTGTTATTCGCAGATTAATTTGAATATGCATGCAACATATTGTGCAACTCGAAAATAATAGCATGACAAGTTGAAGACAATGTAAATCTTTTTTATGAATCTTGAGTTCACATAATCTGCTTTCTTGCACAGATAAGCCAAATGGCTGATGATACTGGATTGGATTTTAGCGATCAGATTAATGCTTTGGAGGGCAAGTATCAACAGGTACTTGGTTGAGTTTCTAACATTCTATTAAAAACATCTACTTTGGAAGGAATTAAAAACAAGTGGTGATCCTTTGCTTCTTCACTCATTCCTGATATTTGTTTCCATTATCGGCATAAAATCTTCTGTCTTAAACAAAATATTTAACATTGTAAATCATAGAGTTATTCAACAACCACAATGCTTTCAATTTTCAACAGTAAAATTCTACCAAAAAGCAAAAGTCGGGTTAGCGATTGAACCACAAATATTGCCATTGGTTTAGTTGGTAATGATACTTTTAGAAGTTATTAGCATGCAAATTACTTAACCAAAACTAAGTCCTTAATGGGATTTATGGTTTTAGATCCAAAAACACAGATAGTTCTTGGTCCAATCATGTTCCTGAATAACAAAGAGTGGTTGAATAAAGTTTCTTAGCTTTTGAGTTGATATATATCGTAGCTCCAAGTTTTACATTATTATTATATACTTTCAGGCTCTTAAAGAATTATACACCCATTTGACACCCATTCAACGCCTCAATATTGCTCGACATCCAAATAGACCTACTGTTCTTGATCATATCCTCAACATCACAGAGAAGGTAACTTTATTGCTTCTATGCATCAATTGTTGTTTTAACATTATTTCCTGTAATAGCGTGTAAATTCTTACTAAAATTTCTACATCATAAAGTGGGTGGAACTCCATGGAGATCGTGCAGGCTATGATGATCCAGCCATTGTAACAGGCATTGGGCGCATAGATGGTAGAAGCTACATATTCATAGGTCATCAGAAAGGTAGAAACACAAAGGAAAACATTGCTCGTAACTTTGCCATGCCAACTCCTCATGGGTATGTAGGCCTATAGTCTGTATTAATTTAGAAAGATTAAAAATAAGAATGTTTACTGAACAATTTGCTGCTATACAGATACAGAAAGGCGTTGCGTATGATGAAATATGCTGATCATCATGGTTTTCCCATCGTTACGTTCATCGACACTCCAGGTGCTTTTGCTGATTTGAAATCTGAGGAACTTGGTCAGGTGCGCCAATTACTGTTCATTTCCCCCTAAAAGTGTTAATCAAAGAATTTTCAGGCCATGAATTTATATCTACGATTAATCTGTTATACTATATGCAGGGTGAAGCAATTGCATATAATCTGAGGACTATGTTTGGCCTGAAAGTCCCAATTATAACGGTTGTAACCGGTGAAGGCGGTTCAGGTGGTGCTCTTGCCATTGGTTGTGCCAATAAGTTGTTTATGCTGGAAAATTCAGCATTCTATGTTGCTAGGTGATTTCTATTCCTTCTTAGCTTTTTTCTTCTTTTCATTTTTTTTTTACCAGAATATAGAGGAATGTTTGTTTAATTTCTCTCAAGTTCTTCTGGCCAAGCTAAACTTCTTTCTGCTGCTCTTTTTATGTGAAGTCCTGAAGCCTGTGCTGCAATATTGTGGAAATCATCCAAGGCAGCTCCTAAGGTATATAATAAATCTGATTTTTTGGATCTTTTTTTTATCAAAAAAGAATAATCTTTAATAACTAAATTTTGGGTATAAATTTGTGTAGGCGGCTGAGAAATTGAAGATAACAGCTCAAGAACATTACAAGCTCAAAATTGCTGATGGCATCATTCCTGTAAGCACCTTGATCTTCTAGTATATTTGTGATTCCCGACTCCATTTGGTCATCAAGTAAAAAGGTGGGGACATCGTTATAAGGGAATTTATGGAAAATTTATATCAAAAAATCCTTGTAGGGTTAAAAGTTCCAATTCAAGTGAAACTTCAGTAACAATATTAGAGATTCAAGTGAAATTTATATTTATTAATTGTAGGAATGCTTATGGTATTGTAAGAGTTGGGCATATATAAATGATTCTGCAAATGGGATTTGTGTGCTGCATCTTATTATGTATTACCTTTTTTGTTTTCTAGCTTTAATATTGTCTTTCCAGTACAATCACACTTCGTCTTCATCGGCAGGAACCTCTTGGTGGTGCACATGCAGATCCTAGGTGGACATCTCAACAGATAAAGCATGCCATCATCCAGGCAATGGAGGTAGATCATTTATTTTTATTTATACTAAAATAAAAAATTGTCTCCTCATAAAATCTATGTACCGGAAATAAGTTATACATATGAATTTTCATGCTCCGACTCCTCAGAAATGGTTGTTTTAGTTTCCACTGATGGCTGATTGTCCAAATCCAGGAATTAACAAGGATGAACACTGAAGAATTGCTGCGTCATCGCATGCTAAAATTCCGGTCAATTGGAGTTGGAGGTTTTCAAGAAGGTATTCAGGTGGAGCCTCAAAGGAAACGCAACATGAAGTCATCTGATGCTAATACATCAAACACTGTAGATTTAGAATCTGAGATTGAGAATTTAAAGAAGAGGATTTTAGAAGTGAAAGGACCATCAGATCTCATTACAGACCAAGCAATTGAGAAACTGAAACAAGATTTAGACCAAGAAATGACAAAGGCATTCATTTCGATGGGAATGCAGGATAGGATTGAATCACTTAAACTGGAGTTATCTAGAGCCCCTAATCGTGCTCCAAATCAACCACTTAACCAGGGTTTAAAAGAGAAGGCAGACAGAATTATGCAAGATTTTAAGCATAATTTGTCACGGCCTGGGGCCTATCTCGGATTAAAGCAAAAGCTCCAAAAGCTAAGCATGGTTAGCAGGCTCATTGAGCTGAAAGAGAATGGAGAGAAACTAAAAATGGAGATCAATCAAAAAATTCCGTCTGACATCAAGGCAAAGAATGAACTTTTGAAGAAAGCACAGGAGAAGTTATCGAGGGGGGATCCATTAGATAAGAAGTTAGCGGAGGAAGTTGAGAAAACTAAGAAAGAGCTGGAGGAGTTTCTGAAGTCAGCTAACTTGGAAATAGTTGGGACAACCAAGAGAAAAGGTGGAACTGCAGCGCCTGCTTTGGAAGAGAAGATGAAAATACTGAACAAAGAGATCAGTGAGGAGATCAAAAGAGCTGTGAATGGAGCAAATCTTGGCGAGAAAATTGAAGAGTTGAAAGTAGAGGTAGCAATCGACTCGAGTTCACAGAAGGTAAAAAAGTTGCAAGCAGAGATCAAAGAAGGGATTCTAGCTGCAATGAATGCCACACCTTTGAAAGAAAATATTGAGAATTTAAAAGTGGAGCTGGGATCATCCACAGAAGTAGTTACAGAGGGTAAGGCTAGTGCTGATCACAACGGCAGATGGTGAGACTAAATCATGGTTAGTCAAAAAATGTTGTTATCTTTCATTTTATGTTGAGTGTATATTGCTTTCTTGTATATGACATGAGTTGTCCATAAAATCAATCTTTTTCTTGCATTCAATTCATGGTAGCCTGTAATCTTGTATTTTTGCACATGACTCCAGTAAGTATATATCTATCTACTAGTTTCACATACGTGGTTATATATATTACAGACAGAATATGATCCCTTTTATTCAAGGCATCCTCTTTGTTGAACTGCTTGATATGATCCAACAATGCTTTAACTGATGATTCTTCACTGCAAGGTGAAGAGCAGTAGTTTCTCCTCTAGCTGTCGAATCCTTTTATTATAACGTTGATGGCTGCATAATGAAGGGGAATTCTCTGTCTTCTTTTCCCTTAAGCCGACGACATAGATTATGGCTAACTTTCAAGAGCTCCGACTGAAAAGGAGTAGTGTACATGCATGCATACAAGCATTTGGGTGCAAAATGGCTGATTAATTCTTTTTTGGTCTGTGTTTTTGTAAAATTTGTTTTGTCAACCGTTGAGTAAATATAAGTAGTAATATTTCACAAATCATGCACGTATTGAAATAATGTTTTTGATCAAACACTTCAAAAAAATTGAAATAAATATCATACAAGTCCCTCCCTAGTAAGTTTTATTTCAAAATTTAAGAAGTGATGCTTATTCATTTAAATTTTCAAAGTAATAATTTTTATAATTAGTATTCTTTCCATTTCATCAAAAGACTCAAATTTATAAAATTTTATAAACCTTAAGAATATATTTCATATATATATTTATCTGTCTTGAATTTAGTAGTGAATTGAATATAGTAAAATTATGTTGTTGTACTTGAAAAGAAAAACCATAAATCGATGGAAATCCTTTTAAGATTTTGAATTATTTGTTGAAGGCAATCAATGATGCAGACAAGGATCCGGTTAGCATGAAGTTTAATTTTTAGTAGGTTGGTCAATTGACGAATAGACTATTGACTAACTTATCCAAAAATAAACTTCATGTCACTTCATGCAGACAACTAGTCTATCCACTTTGCTTGATTCGATTAATATATTTATGAATAAAGTAAAGAAAAATTTTACACAAATATTTTATAATTTTACTTATTTATATTTTAATTCTAATAAAAAGATAAAATTATAAAATATTTATTTTTAATTATCATGTCGACCCGCATAATAAAATAAAACTTTAAATAAAGCAAATAAAATAAAATATTAATCCATTCCGTACTTTTCATCCACAACTTTTAGACGAGGAGTCCCATTGCTTTAAACAGCTTAACCTGTCGGCATTAAAGAAAAAGTAGTGTGTGTGAAGAAGACGTATCTTTACCTTACTATTGGAACATCCATATTCATATTGCAATTCTACTTCTTCTAGTTTTGCTTTATAACCCTACAAGTAAGGTTTTAACGAATACCTAGCCCACGTTATTAATATATAAAAATATATATTATTAATAATTAATAAATTTTTTAAAAAATCTCATTTTTAAGAACTAAAATATAATAAAATTAATTTTAATATTAAAAAAAATTGGTATAAAAAAAATAAAAATTACAAACCGATTTACTGAGTTGATTTTATCGATTGAACTATCAATTTAATTGATGGGTCAATCGATTTTTAGTTAAAAATGATTTATTGGTTCAAACCGAACCAATTAAAACGACAAAACACAATAGCATATACTCCCGCCGTTGCATGATAAAAGTCATTATTATTATTTTGGATAGTTCCATGTTAAATGTCTATTTTTCTTTAATAACCAAATCTTTACACATTTTTTTAGTATATCCGTAACATTAAATATCTCATACTTTTTTTATTCTAATTTTCTCTTCATATTTAATGATATTATTATAGACAATTTTATTATTTTATTTATCTTCTTAATATGCGTAAAAAGTCCAACGGATGGAGTATATAAAACAAACCGCAAGAGATATTTCCACATCAATATTTGATATTTCCCCTATAAGTCATCCCCAATCAAACGGCTCATAAGCTGCGTGTGCACTTTAATTAATTCTCCGTCGAAGCACATATCCTGCGTCTAGTTAAACTGAAAGAACAGTAACACACGCAGAGATATATACGCGCTCCACACTCTGACACTCGTCTCCCTCCACTGATAAATTCACCACAAATTTCTCTCTTTTCATTAAGTACTTTGATTACACTATTGCTACCAATTTTTTCGAGAGTTCTCAAAGCTAATTGTTGAATTAATATCAACAGAACAAACCCAGATAGTCGAAATGGAATCGCCGACCGTACCAGCTCCGGAGAAGTTAATTCGACCGGTGATTCCACCGGCCGATGACTCCAAATCTCTTGCTGTTGTCGAAAGTATTTTCTCTCTCTTACACTCGAACTCCAAGATTTTGATGGAATTATGCATAATTGGGAAAACCCAATTCTATTACTGTATTTTAATTGCCAGAATGATTATAAAAATCATAGCTTGTTATGTTTTTCTTTTTATTCAATAAAATAGATTTAGCTGAAGTAAACTACATTGTAGCTAGTTTGAGCTTAGTTGAGTTTTATCTGGTCCAAGGTAATGAACTATTTTTATACTGTGAATTCCGAGTTTTTGGTTCAGATTTTAGTGCATTTATTTAGATCTGGATTACTCTCTTTTTTTCCCTTAAAAAAATCCATTTTAGTGAATATGTGGTTAGTTTGTTACTGAAGTTCGTAATTTTGACTGAGAAAGTAATTTTGTCACACTATACTTCTCAATTTTATGGATATGATTTGACAGATAGATGCTTGCTGTTTTGCGGATCCGATTACCATGAAGTTAACTTCATGGTAACTGCCGGCCTGCGTGACACTGCATTACTCAATTGACCAAACCACTCCTCTGTTTTGCATATGATATTTAGTCATAGCCATTTGACTTATTATTAAGATATTTTTTCACTTTGTAATTCAGATTCTGTATACTTATTCAACCTTGATAAGTAAAGAAGGAAGATGAGGAAGTGTTCAAGTTCATGTTCATTGCCCTTATAGTATGAGGATAGTGTAGAATTAGAAAACTCCCCTGTTAAACTTACTTTAGTGCGTAGTATCTGAATTTGAAATTCTAAGCATGAGTTGCGGTAGCAAAGGTAATACAAAAGTTGCTCCGAACCTTAACTTATTCTGTTTCTTAATAAATGATTTATATTGTCGAGATTTTAAGTTACTTGGAATAATTTATTTCCCAAATAATGGATAGGGTAAGACGGCAGAGTACTTACGCAGGAATAGAAGTTTTGCTAAAGCAATTCACTTTTTAACTATAAGCTTGAGATGATTGACTGTTGATCATGTAGCATAAATAGCATAATATTCTTCCCCATTTGTGATCTTTCAATGTTTTGAGAGGAAGGACAAGTCGGAAAATATGCTCATCCGAATCTAACTGTTGTATTCTTTCCTAAATTTGGCAGAGACTCCGGACCCTGTAGCAAAGACAACTTCAAAGGGGTCAATTGACAGAGGTAAACAGCTCGCTTTTCTTGAATTTAATCTACCAAATTTGATTGTATGAAATGCATTAGGAATAAACAAGGCGATTGATAGAACTTGTACATTTTCCTAAGCATTTTGAGGAATACATTAATTTTGTCTGAGATTGTGAAATGGTGGAATTGCATAATCTCTTAAAGGCTTAAAAGCTAATTATTATTTTTCTTCAAATATGTTGAACATTTTCTTTATATTTTGTCTTCAGATGTTGCTCTTGCAGAGGTTGAAAAAGAAAAGAGATTGTCCTTTGTCAAGGCTTGGGAGGAAAGCGAAAAATCTAAGGTTGAGAATAAGTAAGGCTTTTCTCCAACTTTCTTTGTTCCTTTTGCATTTTTAAGGATCGGCATGTTCTAGAAACTCTTGTAAGTTTTCTTGGAAGAAAAGGAAAATGTAAACTCAACCCATAGCGCTAATCTCTTTATTATGTCATTTGATCTATTATATCTCTGCTGACATTTCGTTTGAAGTTAGGATATATTTTGTTTCCCACTACTATGTGAGGATCAAGATTGCTGAAATTTTGTTGACTTCATTTAAACAATTGAACAGGGCCCAAAAGCAACTCGCTGCTGTCAATGCATGGGAGAACACCCAAAAAGCCAAAGTTGAATCTAAACTGAGAAAAATTGAGGTAATTAACTAATTATGGCCCCTAATTTCTCGTCCTACATTTTCCTACATCTTGATTGTGACACCCCCAAAATAGGTCTACACAACATATTTTGAGTCGCCAAATACATAGTACAGAATCCAAATACAAACTTCCTATATACAACTATTAACTGTCGTGTAAAATACGACAAAGCATAAGCTGTGAGTTTCAATACAAATATTGTCACGTAGACAATATCCAAACTCAAATAAAGTCATCATTACAATTATTGTCACACTATTTTATAGAGTAGTGAGGACTACTATAGTAACCATCTTTGACCATCACTCTATTCCCCGACTAGTCTTAGCTATATTCTCATTTCTTGAAGAGAATAATGAAAGAAAAGAGTGAGCTCAACTAGCCTAGTAAAGAATATTATGACTAAGATAATATAGAACAAATTATCATTAATCCTCAACAGAGAAAAATCTGATAGAATACAATAGACAACAAGTTTTAGATCAACAACTACAACGGAAATAACAATCCATTAGAAGAGTCAAGTAGAACATGATGTCTACTATCTTTTATGATTTAAAATTTTATCATCAATATGTTATCCCTGTAACATCAATCAATAATTATTTCCAATCAACGAATTATCTATGCACTACGGGTCAAAGATAATCGTTTGTATCACCAGTGGTCGTGATCATGTCAAATACCTGTCCATCTATGCACTACGGGCCAAAGAAGACTTTCACCACAAACCTTTATCTGTAACATTAAAGGTCATGATTATATCAATACACAATTCTTGGTTATAATCATACCAATCAATAGTCCATATTTGCACTACAGGTCAAAGATGACTTTCAACACAATATAAGCATGACGATGATGACAATGATATAAAGAATCAATCAAGTGAGATCAAGGATAAATATTAGAGATTTATAATTTAATTTATCCAGAGTTCAAGAATGTCCAAATTGTCAACATGATCACCAATTGTGGAGTAAAATTCAAAAATGATATTCATATATCAAAAATAATTTGGACAGAAAAAAAATCAATTTTGTCGTGAATAGTACCCCGAGTGAACAGTAACCCGTTAATAGTACCCCGAATGAATGCATGCATTTATTTATACGACTTGGATAATGTATTTAATAAGTAAACAGTGCTCTGCAAAATAAATTACTATAAGTATCAATATACTTTCATAGTATTATGCTCAGTGATAACACGTTTAGGTATGAGCAGGAAGATCTGGAGAAGAAGAAAGCAGAACACGCAGAAAAAATGAAAAACAAGGTTGCTTTAGTTCACAAGGGGGCAGAAGAAAAGCGAGCCATGGTTGAAGCCAGACGTGGGGAAGATTTGCTAAAGGCAGAGGAGATGGCTGCAAAACACTGTGCAACTGGTTATGTTCCAAAGAACATGCTTGGATGCTTTGGAGGTTGAGGTTTCCTCTCCCTTATCGGACATGTTTCCAGCTTTTTAACATGTAAAATTTTGTTGGTTGTTATTGTTTTGTGTTCATATATTTTGAAAATCATTTTATGTTCATTGTTGTGTTATTTACTCCATATAGGAACATGTTTGGTTTGTTATAAACAAGTACAATTTTAATGAAGTATTCAGAAGTTTCCCAAAATACATGGCTCCCTCCATCTCTTTTTTTGTGTGTGTGTGTGTATTTGTATGTATGTATAAATAGATACTAATCACACTGAATAATACAATTGCAATGCAATAAAATAAAATAGAGAAAACACACTACTACACTCGATAAGATGGTTTGATCAAAACAAGGATCAAGTCTTCCATATACACTTAGCAGGCTAACTCTAACTAATTAGCATATGGTTTACATAGGAAGGTCTAATTTACTTGTTCTTCCTTCACAGCTGGACACACCAAAAAAGAACCAGCTCAATATTAAGCAATAGACAGCTTTAACAGTTTAAGGTGCTTTAGTTTAAAAAAGGGCAGGATATATATCATAGTTATCAGTATGCCCTTCCAAAAAGCTCATGTCATTGCTGCCGGGAAAATCCAAAAGTAACTGCAAGGCCGTTTCGGATGAATCTTCCAAGTAGTCGGAGCTGGAAGAATCTGATCTGTCCATAAAATAATCAGTGTAGGGTTTGCTGCATTTGAATTCCGCGTCTTCATTTTGCTTGTTAGTAGCAGGGGAGGACTCTGCTGCAGCAAGGTCTACTTCTGTTGTTATGCCTGAAACAGAACCATTTTTCGTCGATGAAGATGCTTGAGAGATTGGACTTTGACAAGCAGTTTCAGTTTCACCCCTTCTGTTGAAGTTTCGAAAGGATTCTCCTACTGAGTTCCATATGCTTAAAAAGTAATCAGCATCAGTTCTACCATCAGATGGTAAATTTAAGAGCAGAGACTCCTTTGAAAGGCGAGATTCGGCTTCAAGCCTAGCACTCTCCCATTGTGCCATGTGGCGGGTCGAAGGGGATACAGTTGGTCTTGTCAGTGGTCCGTTGGTTGAGGCGCAGGGGTTGTGGGTTTGTGGGTCGATGCCCATGGAAAGAAGCCGCTTCCTCAAGTGAGTGTTCCATAAGTTTTTGATCTCATTGTCTGTCCTTCCTGGTAGTTGAGATGCAATGGCAGCCCATCTGAATAATGCAGTTTAATGTTTGAGTTAAAAGTTGCATGGAACTTGAATAAATAAAATATCAACTGCTGCTGCTAATCTAAAGTGAACACTTTTGTTGGCCATCAATGACTAAAATGATTATTGGTGCAGCTAGAGTGACCCCAAAATGACTAGAATTACTATTAGTGCAGTGCGCAGCTAGCTAGAGTGACCAAGACCAAAGGTCCTGGTCTCTCCCTCTTCTGTGCAGCTTCTCCTGCTAATTTAAGCCCAACTATACCTGTTACCAAGCATCCCATGCAACTGAATAACAAGCTTCTCTTCTTCAGGAGTGAAGGGACCCCGTTTGATGTCTGGTCTGAGGTAGTTTGTCCATCGAAGCCTGCAACTCTTCCCACACCGAAGAAGACCTGCCAGTAGAGAAGCAGCCTTCATAATACTAGTAGTAGATTTTAGGTTTTAACCGCGCGCACAATAATAATGAGGGTTTTAAATGATAGTATCTGGTCATATGAAAGTCATGCATGCATGCATGCATTTATTTATAAAATAAACTATTAAATATTCTCTCTGTTCTTTTTTAATTAACGTTTTAAAAGAAAAACACAAAAAAATAAGAAATGTAATTAATATTTTGTTTGATTGAATAAAATGAGTTTAAAATCTTAACATTATCCTTAAAATTTCATCACATAAAAGTAGGACCCACTCTACTCTCTCGTGAATTGAAATAATGTAGACTAGAGATATCAAAATTACATATACAAATAAACAAATAGTGCTCCCTTAAACAGTTTTATCGTGATAAATAATATAATTTAAATTCCTTAATTTCTTCCTAAATTCTTTATCGAAAGACAGGGAAAAAAGAAAAGAAAAGTAAACAATAATATGACTTGTTAAAATATTCAAAGACGCTCCAAATCGAACCTAACAAATCAAAACAAGCATATAAAATTACCAGGAAAAAATGTAAGGAATAGAGAGAGGAAGAGAAGAAAGGAATTAACCAGAAAGCTTGGGGAGAGAACGCCAGCTTCCATGGCCGTTGTTTTTGTCAATATACTGAAGGAGAAGCTCATCTTCTTCGGGAGTCCATGCTCCTCTCTTCATTCCCTTCATATCACAGCAAGCTTTTCTTCTCATTTTCTCTCTCCAAAAATTAAAAACTAACTCTCTTTCTCTCTCTACAACTCTTAAATGAAACTTTCCTCAACAATGAAGAGGAGAGTGAGTCTCTTTAAAATGATGAGAAATGGGGAAAGATAACATAGGTAGTTTTAAAAAAATGTTTTTCTCTTAATATATGTCTTTGTTTAAAAGTTTTAAATAATTATTATTTTTTCAAGCTTTCAATATTATCTCAAATATTAATATAATTTTAAATTTTTTTTACTATTTTTTGTCCAATAAGTAACGCTATCATTTTCAAATACAAGAACAATATATATAATTGATGTTATATTTAAGGTTATACAATCATTTCTTTAATGGAAAACGTTATTTCTACATATATTTTTGATATTTCTATATGATTCATTATCATATGAAGCTGTGACCCACTATATACTTGTGTGAGAGAAGACCATGTAAAAATATCAATTCTCTTTCCTTCTAAATCGACTTATATTAAGGGTCGGAGGGAGTATAATAATCTCTCTCCTAAGATAAATATTATTTTTTAAAGTCAATTGAATGATAATTTATTTTAATTTTTATCGATACAATACAATGATAAAACACTATAAATTATTTAAAATATACAATTTATTTTAAAATTTATTCTTTCATAATTTTTAATAAATTATTTTAAATTCAAATTTAAAATTATTTAATTATATTTTTTAAAATTAATAATAATCTTATATTAACTCGAACGGAGGATAATGAAAAAAAGTGATTAGCATGCAGATTAATTTTGATCAATTAATTAATACAATATTAATAATCTTTCTACGTATCAATATTATATTGATTAATTAATTAATTTATCATAAAATTAATTTTATAGTAATCGGATACATGAATAATAGGGTGAATAGATAGGATGATGGTGTAGCAGAGAGAGAAGATTGGGCAAGTTATGTATGCATTTAATACAGCCGATCTGAAGAAATAAAATCAAATGATTCAATTAATTGAACAGGAAAGAAACAAATCCATAGCATGCATATGTGTCGGTCTCTCCTTTTGTGGCTTCCAAATAAATTCACGCGCCCACACATTATTAATTCGACTATTCATTCTCTTATGTTCTCCGTCCTTTCCTTTATAAAAATATAAAAGAATTTATATATATATATATATATATATATATATATATATATATATATATATCATATAAGAGAAAATTTTAATTATTATATGTTTTGTTCTTTTTTTATATTAAGATAGAGTAAATGCCAAAGAGAATTGAAAGATTAATTAATTAGTGCATGAATAGTAATGAAATTTTAAATAAATATTAATATTAATAAGATTTTTTAATATGTGTGATATATATAATGGTAAGGAGGGAATAATTTATTTTAGGCTTGGTTTAGTTTGGAGTGTTTCATGTCTAGACGCACGTTACAAATGATGGGTTACGTCCAAAGTCCAAATATTACAAACGCTAATAACTGAACAAATTTTATACTGGTCCCCTAAGAATAATTTAAGCGATAAAAAAAATTATTCTCAAAAGCATGTCTTAAATACACGAGTCAACTTGATAAAATTTTATAATGAGTAATTTAGCCTTAGTCATATTGAAATACATCTTAACAGGTGTTTGATAAAAATTAAATGAATCTGAATTTGAATCAGAATGAGCTGAATCTGAATAAAAAAGTTATTTAATAATTGGCATGTATAAAACATTTAAATAACAAATTTTTATTATTTTACCTCTCTAAAAAAATTCAAAATTTAAAATTATTATAAATTTATTTAATATTACTTAATATATTATAATAGTTAATATTGTAAAAAAAAAAATCATTGTCATTCAGTCCATTCAACCAAAAAAATGGGACTTACCCATTCAGCCCAAATCGTCTAAACCGATTCCATTCAGACGAACTTTTTTCAAAACAAACGCACTAAATGACTGAATCGATCAGTCATTCAGTATTAATCAAACAGTCATATCATCATAAATGAATGACTCAAATTAATTCAATCTCTTTTCACAAATCAAGTGTTAATTAAAGGGAAGTGGTTAACATGGAGTTTATTTTTAGGTAAGTTGGTCAATTGACCAATAGAGTGCTGACACGTAGGCGAGATTCTATGTGTGTCAGTATTCTATTGACCAATTTATCAAAAAATAATTTTTATGCTAACCGGATCAAAAATAGCTTTTGAGGTTAAATGCATGGGGGCAGGGACAGACAGAGAGCAGGTAAGATCAGAGGGAGATGAATTAAATGTAGAGAGAGAGAGAGAGAGCATTGATTGCTATTATTCTGTCTTTATTTCTTCTGTGTATGTACGTGTATATATGGATTTATTTTGGAGTATACATAAAATATTTAGAGAGAGAAAAAGGAACTGCATTAATGGCGATATACTAAACAAGCGTACATTAGAGAGAGATACAGACACAGTCACAGTCCATCCAATTCAAAACCGAATGACCGACAGTCCATTCAATTCAAAAATTTGAACATTTCTTTTAATTTCATCTAATATACTCCCAGTTACTTGATATTAATAATTTTTGTTAATAATAATTAAAATATGTTAACAAATAGCTGATAATATTAAGATAAATCTTACAAAAAATTAGAATCATAAAAAACACTTTCACCATTAAAAGTCTAAAAGAATTTTCATTCATTAAAATTTTGATGAAAAAATCACAAGTTCATCAAATGGTGACAAAATGTTGGATTACTTTCATTTTTGAAACAATTATGTTATTCAATATGATAAATTAATTGACCGATATCGACTTCAATTATAGTATTCACAACTATAAAAATAGGGTGTATTGGACAAAATTAAAGGAAATGTATCAATATAATAATCCATAAAACTATTAACCCGTCGGTTGTCTTGCAAACAAACATGACCTATATGCTTCAATTTATGACCCGATGATTATAATCCTGAAGTTATAATTCATCTGATTATAATCCAAAATTCTAAGATTATAATTTCGAAAAACTATTTTATAATCCTTAAATTAATAGTCTCAAGTGAAAACAAACAAGACACATGAAATTAATAATCGTTTTATATCCGAGTAAGGGAAAAAAAACAAACACCATCATCAAGAGTAAAGAAAGGGAATAGTACCAATAAACACTTGAAAGAGAATCGGAGACAATTTCATCCGTAGTCCAGCTTCCTTTTTCTAAACTATGAACTACTAGCCCAGGCCAGGGTAAGGAATTTTAGAATTATCAACACTAGAATTGTTAGCACTCAAAGACGAGTCAATGGCATCTACTATTTACCTCGAGTAGAAACAGCACTCAACATTGTTTTGTTCGTTTTTCTAATTAACTAACAAAATAAAACTCGGCTCTTCTGACAGCCAGATATAATACCAAAACTGTACCGATCAAACAAGAACAGCCCATACTTTCCACCTCTATAGGTGGGTGGTGTTCGCAGCCATTTCATTTCACCACCTAAACAAATTTATTGCTAAATAACTACATAAGCAACGTATGTCAGAATAGTGAATTCATACATAGAATTCAAATGTCACCTAGTCCTAGAGAAAATTTTACCAAACCAATCTGTTAAACTAAATCAAGCACAATCACAATGTGAACCCAAAATCAATCTGGGAATTATGTACCATTGAAGATTTCTGTATCTTGTTAGTTTCAAGGGCTACGAAAGCCCAACAACATCTCACAAACTGCCGGGTTTTTGCACAAGGAACTAACCTAAAATCTTGCACTACCATCGTCTTAGAATGCACCCTCAGGTGCTGTGAGTTGCGTACATTCTTCAACAGGCAGCAGAAATCCTGCAAGAGGGTTCACACAACATGCTAATAAGAGACCACATACCAAGGCTGTACATATATAAATGAATTATCATGAAATAAAATATCTGATGGAGACGACAAGACAAGACGAGAGTCGAGAAGAAATTATATTTATTTATTGAAAGTGTTGTTATGTTTAATTTGGGATAAATTGATGTAATTATTTATTTATTTACTATTATTGGGGATTTTAGGACATTTAAAAGTAATTAGGATTGTAATATTTAGTAAGGGTATTTTAGTCGTTTTGTTATTTTATTATTCGCCAAGAAATATTAGGGTTGAGTCTATTAATATCGATGTAATCCTCACAAGTTAATTACATAAAAGATTATTGATTACTGATAGCTATGAGCTATTTTCCCATCTGCGGTTGAGAAACTCATGGGGTAGTGGTATGCGGAGCATCAGCAAAAGATCCTTGGGGTATAATGAACATGGTTGTAATTTCAGATCTATGTTCAAATTATTGAATGAATTACAAGCTAAAATTACACTTCGGAGATATGAAAAGAGTTGCATACATCTGCCAAAGCCATCACTCACCATGTAGCCAAGATTAACCATATGGCAAGTTTTGTACCACAGGTCACTGGCAGTAAATAGCCTGATCTATATGTGGAGGAATTTGCTTGATCTCAGTCCCAAGTTCTTGTTCAATCCTATACCTGTCACAGAAAATATAAGAAACTAAACAAATGCCAAAATCCCCAATGTACAATCATATACTTCAGTTCTGAAAAAAAAAAACAGTATTCATACAAATTAAAGCGGTCCTCGTAAGTGATAAGATTCACTGCCAATCCAAGGTGTCCAAACCTCCCTGATCGACCAACCTGGATAGAAGATGAATGTGCATAAGAAGTCACATAAAAGATAAACTTTATGAAAACTGTTTCCAAACATACCCTGTGGAGATAAGTTTCAGCGCTTTTAGGAAAATCGAAATTGATAACGACATTTACTGCTTGAATATCTATCCCCCTCGTAAACAGATCTGCAATTATACCACCCAATTAAAAATGAAAAAGTTCATAATGAGCTTATTAGGAATAAATTATCAATTTAGCACAACCGAAACATTGACGTAAGCCCAATAATAACCAATAACTTTTACAATGTCTTGCATATTTGAAATGTCTAGGCAACAATAAATGTCCGTATTCACTATTGCTATACACATAATGTACTTATGGATATATACATATGTATATAAAGGTTACAGACATTCACTACACTGTAACATAAAACTTCTCAGCCCAAGCAAGTACTAGGTATAAGTAATGGTGTAGTATGAAGCAGATAGTTTAGACTGTACCAGTGCAAACAAGATTTCTGCATGCACCATTTCGGAAATCATGAAATACTCTGTTGCGATGATCTTGAAGCATCTTTGCATGAATATAGAAGCAAGAGTAGCCAAGCTCTGTAATTTTCTTGGCCAGCAGTTCCACACGGTTCACAGAATTGCAGAAAATGATTGATTGGTTAATTTGAAGCTGTAACAGACAAATTAACTAAACTTATCCACAAAAATAATTATAATAATAATGACAATAACAATAATTCTAAGTTCACCAGATGTCAAACCTTTGAGAAAAGAGTGTTAAGGCAGTGAACTTTCTGCCTCTCTTCAACAAAAGCATAAAATTGTGTTATTCCCTTGAGAGTAAGCTCATCCATAAGGTTAATGACATAGGGCTTCTGTAAATATCTATCTTTAAAATCCTTGACTGTCACAGGAAATGTGGCTGAAAACATCAAAATTTGACGATTTGTAGGCAAAAAGCGAATGAGCTGTTCTATTGAAGGTTGGAACTCCGGCGACAACAGCTTATCAGCCTGACACATATTTTAAGAAAACCATAAGATTCTTAGACTACAATACAGTTTGCACTCCAAAGTTTGTAGGGTTGTTGAGGTTTGCACCCTAATATTTAAAACGTATCTAAGTGCACCGTAAGGTTCATTTCGCTAAACAAAATACACCTTTCGAGACTTTATCGGTCAAAAGTGAAAGTGCATTTTGTTTAGTAGAAAGAAACTCGGGGTGCATTTTGTTTAGCGAAAAAACGCTTGGAGTGCATTATGAATGGTTAAAGCCTCGGAGGGTGCATTTTGTTTATTATAGAAGAATCTTAGGGTGCACTTAGATATGTTTTAAACATTGAGTTGCAAACCTCCACAACCCGACAAACATTAGGGTTCAAATTGTATTTTGGTCCTAAATTTAACACCAAGCAGATCATGATTAATACAAAAATTAGATATCTATAAACTACCATGATAAATATTGAGGCTTTTGATAAAAAATCTTCATTCAAGATAATATCAACCCCCTTCTCAACCTAAATAATACTACCTAAGAGGCTAGGATCAATGTTCGAAAAAGTTAAAATCGGTACGAGGCGTTTTTCTCTGGGCTATGCGAGGCGTAAGCCTTGAGGCGGAGCGAGGCGGAAGCCTTGATTTAAAGACATAAAAGTCCCCAAAAAATTATGAAAAAATACTAATAAAATCATAAAATAATTCATCATTACAATTAAGGTCATAGGAGACATAAATAACCAACGTCATAGTAATGTATCATTACAAAACATCAAAACAACATAATATCATCAAGTACTTATATAGTGATCATCCATCACTATGTAAGTAATGTATCATTTGTATCTAGCGGCTTGAATAATGGATCAAATCCTAGATCATCATCCCCATCACCATCATCACTATCATCACTAAGAGGATCCTCCATAGAATCATCATCGTATCTAATTACTCTGTCATCCTCCTCATTGTCAGTGCTAAGATCCTCAAACTCAGGTTCTTCATCAACCAATTGCAATCCCTTCCCTTTATCTATAAATAAACAAGTGAATATATATTTAATCGAAATGAATATATTTTTTTAAAGAACACTTTAAAGACAACTTAAGTAATGACACTAACCTTTTGACATAGTTTTTGATGGCAAAGTGTTTCTCTTTCTCTTTTGACTTCCTTGTTTACTACTTGTTCCCCGAGTCCCTTGCCCTCCAAGTGTAATCTCCCTCGTCTCTTCTCCCCCAATTGTCTTCTCATTCCCACGAGTCCTTTCACCCTCCTCCATATCATCATTCCCAGAAGTCAGTCCCGATATATTTTCATCATTTCCCCCCGCAATCCACTCACTATCAGATGGCACATTTTCAACAACCAATGGATCTTTTTCTTCCGTTAATGCCTTTTTCTTGAGATGCCGATCTTTCAATTTTTTATTGTACATAATGTAAGCCAATGAGTTAAGTCTGGATGCAGAAAGTTGATTCATTCTCTTTGTATGTATCTATATTACAAGTAATTTAGCATTAGTGACAATGTCAGATCTCATAAAATCTTAATAAATGATTTATATGATTATATCTAATAAATACCTGACTGAAAGTACTCCAATTACGCTCACCCCGAAGATGAGCAAGTTAAACTCAAAATCTTCACTGCAAAGTTTCTTAATTCTGGAGCTTCATCTCCATATGCGATCCACCAATCAGCTGGATCAATATTAAAACATATGTCAATCTTATTGGTACACGTTTAATCAAAATGAAAGCATAACCAGACATTAATCAACGGTACTTACCAGGAGCACGTTTCTTACACGTGTTTCTGGCATTTGTGTAGCCAAATAACCCTTGCCTCAATCGGAATGCATCCAATTGCAAATCAGCTTTCTCTCTTTCCACAGCATTAGGAATAAGCTTGTCCATACATGAGTACAATCCCACTTTAACTTCCGCATTGGCATAGAAATTATCTTCATATTGAAACTGAGGATTCAAATAATATGCAGCAGCGTGCAAATGCCAATGTAACTGATTATCCCACTTAGCTTCTATTATGCTCCATATCTCTTTATAGGCCCCCTCCTCATTATCCAGATTTTTTGCAATCTCTTCTTTTGCATTGTCTATGGAACCATATAAAATCCCATTCCGGACCTTCTCTCGAATCGCCATCCTCAATACACCTACTAGAGGTTTTGTGGTCTTAATCAGATATCCCACACTACCCCAAAAAGTCCTATCGGTCAAGATGATTTTTCTCGCCTCACCTCTTCAGATTTTTTGCCCAAGCACAATTTGCCCACTCCCTAGATGTAAACATAGCCTCCAAAGGTCGTTTCAAACTATCATACTCTGCAAAGTTAAATAAGCAAAGTGGCAAATCTAGTGGCGATTAGTAGAACAAGGTCTTTATTAGTGTTTGCCCTCATCAATGCCAAGACCCATCCATGATTATATATGAAGTTGCTTACCTACATAATGAATAAAAATAATAATAATTCAAGTATTCATTGAATAAAAAAATTAGATCCAAATAATAATAATAGTAATTACCTTCTTTGCCTTTGTCAAAGCATTTTTATGTTGAGGCAACTCTCCAAGCTTCTCAAGCATCAAATCAATGCAATGCGCTGCAAGACACGGTTGTCCACACACACGTGGCCTCTTCTCCATTAACATCCTTCCGCCTTAGCTTTATAATTTGATTCATTGTCCGTGACTACTTGAATGACAAGGTCTTCTCCCACTTCCTCAACAACCTCATCTAGTAGTTTAAACATCAAAGTAGCATCTTTAATTGCATCAGATGCATCAACAGATTTTAAAAATACAGTTCCATGGGGGTTGTTTACAAGAAAATTTATTAGCTGTCTTCCCCTAATATCTTTCCAACCATCCGACAAGATTGACACCCTCGTATGTGCCCAAGTCTTTTTGACCTCCTCAACAAAGGCCTTTGTAGTCTTCTCTTCCTCCTTCAATATCCAAGAGCTAAGCTCCTTCAATAGTTCCCAATAGATCGACACATATTTATAAATGAAGGACTATCAGCAACATTGAAGGGAATCCCATTTTCAAAGAAGAATCGACCTATATCAAGACAGACTGCATTACGAGCCTCTTTTGAAAATACAGTACGCCTTGTAGTAACATCATCATCATCATCACCAGCATCAACATCCACAACAAATCTATCCATGGGTCCCCGAACTCCCCTCTCGGAGGCACTACCCACGCTTGAACCTCCCATTCCCAAGGATGGATGACTACCATAATAAGACCCACTTTGTATTTTTTCAGCTTCATCTCTTTGTCTTTCCTCCTTGAAGTCCAAATTTTTCTTCATATATGAAGCAATCTCTTCCTTCACTTCGCTTGTACTTTTTTGCAAGCCTCGGCGTTCATTGTGATTTCCCACAAGATGATTTTTTAATCTTGTAATCCCTCCTTTGCAAATTTTCTTACAAAATTGCATTCCACATATAAATGAGCTTTATTAACTCCGGGTCATGTGTGCCTTATTTCCATGCAGGATCTTTCTTACCCATAATCTTAATTCAACGTAATAATAAAATCAATTGTTATTGATGTCTCTAAAAATCAAATAGAATTATAAACTATAATTGTTATACACTATAAGTCTATAATTGTAAACTATAAAATTTGTAATACACTGTAAAAGAAAGAAAATTATATAATTATATAATTGTTATACACTATAAGTCTATAATTGTAAACTATATAATTGTAAACTATAAAATTATAATTGTAAACTATAAAATTATAATTGTAAACTATAAAATTTGTAATACACTGTAAAATTTGTAATACACTGTAAATTATATAATTGTAATAATTGTTATACACTATAAGTATATAGTAACTAATCAAATTTGTAATACACTGACCACTGTAAAAGAAAGAAAAAGAACTGTCAAGACTCAAGACTCAAGAAAGAAAGAGACGAAACAAGAAATAATTCAGTCGCTACAAAAAAAACCTCAGTCGATCGAAGGATAACTTTCAGACTTTCAGTCGATCGAAGGAGAACTCAGTCGCTAGGAGAAAGAGACGAACTGTCAGTCGCGAGGAGAAGGAGAACTGTCAGTCGCGAGGAGAAGGAGAACTGTCAGACGCGAGGAGAACTCTATCGCGACTCTCGATCGAAGGAGAAGAAGTCTCGACTCTCGACTGCGAAGGAAGGAGAAGGAGAAGAAGGAGAAGGAAGCCTCGACTCTCGACTGAGAAGGAAGGAGAAGGAAGCCCAGAAGAGTACGCATAATAAGGTAATTTCTAAAAAGTTATCTGATATTAGGTTTTTTTTTCTAAAACAAGGCGTACGCCTCGCGACGCCTCAAAGCGCGACGCCACAAGGTGCAGGCTACGGCAGATAATGGCGCGTTCTCGGCTGAGGCCAGATAAGGCGTAAGCCTCGCGAACTTTTTCACCCGCCACATTTGAGGCTGGCGCTTTCAGGCGCGCGCTTCGTAGCTATTTCGAACATTGGCTAGGATCATAACTAACCAAACATACATTCTTTATTCTCAAACTTCAAAGAGACGAGATTTTTCCACATTACATATATAATCAAGTGAAAAGTCTAAATTGTTTATCTTCAAGAGAAAAGCTAACTGTGTTTGTGAGATTGGGGAGAGAAGAAAAAAAGAATTAAAAAAAATTGAGAGAAAAGAGTGAAGGAAAGACAATTTACTTTCTTTCCTTGCGTTTGTGAGTTTTAATTTAAAATAGCATATTACTAATTTACTCTTATGAATTTACATTTTAGAAATTCTTATAAGGATAGTTTTAGTAATTTAGTATATCATGCAAGTCTTTAGTAAATTTCCTTCCAAATCTTTCCAACTTTGGAAGGAAATTTTTGAAAAATCTCCCTCTTTTCTTTTCTCTCCTCAAAAAACTCAAACTAGGAATTTTTAATCTCCTTCCTAAATTTCATTCATTCTCCTTTCTTTTCTCTCCATTGTAAATCTAACAAACATAGTGTAAAGGTCTCTTCCACAGTAAAATTTCTATACAGAGACTTAACATGACATAGCCCATAACCATCGCTTGATAAAATGAAAATTTTCTGAACATTGTTCTTTCTTTCTTCACAAAATTTTAATTCTGAGACAGCTACAGAATGGTAAAACGGCAAAACAAGACCAGTCTATGATTGGGATTAGAACAATTTTTAGCTTTCTTTCCCACTGCCCAAAATCTTTTTACTCGTTCTCACTATTATGCAGGAGCATACTGCAGAATGTTGGCTCAAATCCAACCCATAGATAGAAGGAAAAATAACAAGAAAATCATGCCATACCTCATCCATAACAAGCATTGCACAATTATTCAAATCGCAAATACCCTTTTTTGCAAGATCTAGTATTCTTCCGGGAGTACCCACTAGCAAATGAACCGGCTGATATAAACGCATTATGTCGTCTTTTAAGCTGGTTCCACCAGTTGTAACCATGACTTGTATTTTCAAATGTTTTCCAAGCTCCTTACAAACTTGTGAAGTCTGAAGAGCCAATTCTCGTGTAGGGACAAGTATAACAACTGCACAGAAAACACAACAAAGATGAATATGCGGGGGAGAAAAACAGAATAAGAAGTTCCAAGTTTTCAACAAGCTAGGCACATATTTATTAAAGGTGAATTTTAAAATAGTGCTATTTCAAAATGAATGGCAAATTACACTAAAATACCATCAATGAATTAGAAGCCACAAGATCCCTACACAACGAACTGTGTGTGTATCAGATGATCTAGAGGAATACTGGCTCACAATGTAATTAGCAGGTCTCCAAAGACATAAAACCCATGGACTCGGAGCTCATTGAAAAAAGGCTCTCTATCAAACTTTCTTAAATTAACCCTTCTAAATGTTATTCTTTATGTCATAATTACCCTCTAAGAACACTTGATCAAAAAACAAAACTAAATTTACTATCCTTCCACTAATGCAGCAAAATGCTGTTCATGCCATCCTTTGGAGTCCAATATCCACTCCCAAATATATATTTGTAAGTTGTAACAATTTAAAATACAGGCACACTTTTTTCCAGAATTCAGAAGTACAACACTTGAGCAAGAATCATATAGTAACCAATTTAAAAAACTGAGCACCACAGACATATATATAAAAAACTATAGGATGGTAAGATAGAAACCTTGAATCACATTGTTGTCTTGATCGATCCTTTCCAATGCAGGAATGCAAAAGGCAGCTGTTTTTCCAGTACCATTTTTAGCTCTAGCAAGAATATCGCTACCCGTTAGAGCAATGGGAATACTTTCCTCCTGAATAGGAGATGGCCTTTCAAAACCCTTCTCATATATTCCCATAAGTAGTTCACGTTTCAGAAAATAGTCTTCAAATTCATTTCCTTTAGTGGCCGTCACATCCTGGAAGAAAAATAAAAAACTAATTAAAAGTGCAATATATGGTGATATCTCCTAACACTTAAAAAGCAAGTAAATCCATATTACAAAATGATAGAGAAACATGCTATAGATTACGCATACGTAAGAAGTCTTATAGATTTAAAGACCATCATCATTTTATCAGTCTATACCACCCAAAAGAAAAGAAAATCCAAAACAAGCAATAGGGAGACTTGGATACGGTCAATTTTCTTATACTTAGGATCCATGTCAATAGCATCAGAAAATGGTGAATGATGAAAGTACATCTAGGATCTGACATAGCACAAACAAGTACAGTACTTCATGTGAATGTGCTATGCCATGTTAGTACTACATATCAAAGGGGTTAATATCGAAGGCACAAGTTTTAAATTTACAAAAAAAAATATAATGCATGAAACACATTGTCCAAAAAGTGTTTGATATAGAATGTATAATAAAAACACAATTCATGTAACTTTTGAACACAAGAATATATCATATCATTTTTTTTATCATACCTCTGTCCTGTACCGAGTATCCTGTGGTGGAAGCTTTAATTGCGCTTTCCAATCTTGTGAACTACAATTAAAAAAACAGAGAACAGTAAAGATTTAGCAACCAGGGTAAAAACCCAAAAAATTCTTAGTACTATTAACTCTTGTTTTTTATGGTCCTACTACTTTAACTTTGCTTGTATTAATAGATTAAGTAGAGCAGATCCACTGTCTCTTCACTGCTTATCAACCAATCCCGACAAAATTTTCTATTCATTTTTCTGTTTTATCTACTTGAAAGAACAGCATCAATAAAAAATAAAGTAAGTTTAAACCAGTAACTGAATAATTTTAAGAATCTCAATTCCTATCTTCCAAAAATTAGGCAATCTCTTTCTCAACCCAATGCAGTAGTGATTTTCTCCATAATATTCAATTGCTTACTTTGCTGTCTCTGACTCAATGATATCCTTCAATGACCTATATACATGTACCTCCACTCGGTTATATGGTGTCAAATTTTCTACCTTTACATGGACAAATTGAGAAAAAACAAAATTCGAATCTTTCCCTTCATACTAAGACAACCACCACAACTAGGAATAAATCTGCGGCATATCTATTGAAAACGCAAAATACCCACTACCCAGCATCTTCTTATCCCCTTTATTATCAGCTTAACTAGACACAGATTCCATATTCAATTATGATAATTGACAAAAAAATTTAGCAAGTGAAATAAGTACTTTTAAGTGCTTAATAGGAAAAAAATTCCAATGATTTACAATTAATGGATAGTAGAGTTCTAAGACAGATTATAAGGACAGTAGAAGACAGAATACCTAGAATCAACAGCTTCAGATTGTATTATCTTCTCAACTTCTTCAGTACTGGAATCGGTTCCCAACTGGTTCCTTCGAAGCCATTGTTGTTGCTGCTGAAACTGTTGATGATTCTGCATAACATTCCTCTGAACATACTGTTGTTGTTGCTGCTGCAGCTGCTGCTGATGGTGAGGGTTTCTCTGTTGATAATTCGGGTTTGGGTGCAAATTTCCACCTCGGCCGGCACCGATCCCCGGCGGATACCTTCCTCGCGAGTTCATCACTGCGATCGGATCTAAACTCTAATGATTTGAACCAAATTGAATGAAAATAAATCCTAACAATCACTAATGATTAGTATACAATATGTAAAGCTGCAGATCGAAAAATGTAATAGAAAGCAAAATCGTGGGGGTTAAAAAGAACCACTATTTGCGTTTCTGGTATTAGAAATTGGATGCAGAAAATAAGAACGATTTCAAATTGAATTTTCGCAAAAAAATAGAAGATTCGGAACCCTAATTATCGAGGGAGACGGATTAGAGATGAACAATAAATATGGGGACACCGCTATACAGCAAGACGGTTCTAGGGCGTTGATGGATTGGTTAAAATTGCGAAATGGTTAGCATATTTGTTTTAATTACAATAAATATCACAATTGTCTTACATGTTTACATTAAGTGCCCTGAGTTTTACTCCAATTGCATTGATGGTCCTTTACCAATTACTAGTCTACGACCAATTAATTGGCACAAACTTTTAAATTATCTCGTAATATAAACTAATGGCTTAAATATAATTTACCATCCTATAGATCATATTCTACTTCGGTGATCCATCTTTCAATTTTATCAATTAGATGATTGAACTATTAATTTTTTTCGATTTCATTCAATTGGGTTTACCACGTCAGAAATTGCTGACCTGACATCCTAATAGGCTAAATGAATGTTTATGTGTAAAAAGAATATATATTTTTAATTAGACAAAGGATAAAAAGGTAAAATAACAAATAAAACTATAAAAAATTACATAAATAATATAAATTATAAAATATATAAAATTAACATTAATAATTAAGCAAATTACAGAAGAAAAAAACATAATTATAAATAATTATTCAAGTAATTTAACTTTAAAAATTACATAACAAACATAAATTAAACTTAATAAATTAACAATTAAACTAAACTAAACGAAACCCAGTTTCCGACAAGACCGAAGCCACATGACTGAACCCAATTTTCGGCAAGATCAATTCGAACAAGAACCAACGTACATCCAAATCCCCCAACACAGGCAAACATGAAGATCTGATAAAGCCCAACCCAAAAAATCCATCCATCCTAGCTAACAGATCATAACTTCAAATGGGCATAATGAATAAATAATGGGAAAAGTAACAAGTATCGATCATCAAAGACATAGCCTTGACATAGTAAGGATCTTAAAGCAATTATAACATTGATCAGCAAGAAGAGCATAAGTTCGTTTTCCACAACCAAGCTAGAACATCAACAATTGACCATAACAGAAAGATCAAGATCTGAAACTAAAAGTATTAGTTCAGACACTGATGAAGCAGAGAGAAGCCGCAGTCTTGCTTCTCATGGCGCAATGCTACTTCAGACTGCACTTTCTGAAAATCCTGCTCATACTAGAAACGACACTGGGGCAAAGCGAAAGGAGAGTGAATAGGAACTTGAGATCGGAAAAACAGAGAAAATCATGGGAATTTGGAAGGAAAAAAACCCCAACAAATTGGATTTCAATAATAAACAAAATGAGAAATCAAACATGGGGAATAACCCCCTACCAGCCCAAATCCTAAAGGAGCAGGTAAAATTGGAGAGCAAATATGAGAAAACAAATCCAATAAATCAATAGCAAAACAATAACAATCAAATCTGATAATTGAAATACAACACCCAAGATTTCAAAGCCATAACTAGTAGGAAAGTATACGAAATTGGTCAAACCGAGCCAACACCACCACTGACTAAGAGGTTCAATTGCTTTCATAAGCTATCATCATCGTCATCTTCTTCATCATTCACACTCTCCTCCTCCTCTAAGTTATCATCTCTGGCGTTCAACCTCATCCTCCTAGCTCCTACCCGACCGATCCCTCTCCCCATCCCCATCCCCATCTCGATCCCGATTTCAAAGCCACAACTGGTACTTCTGTATTCAAAAGCACATTATTAACGCGATCGACTGAAAAGCTAGAGAGTTGTTGCAAATTTTTTTGATGATTAACCTTAGGTCCGATCATCAAAACTTTTAAACTAATTTTGCTCTTAATTTTTTTAACTGAATTCAATTTATTTTAATTTCATCCATGTCCTAAGGTACTAACATACTAAATTAGTAAAAGTGTATATTTTCTTTTCTTTTCTTCTCGGCTCCTATACAAGACTGAAGACAAGATTAGAGAAAATATATCAACTTATTTTCTTCTCTTCAAAAACACTTAAGAGAATATTATAAAAAAAAATTATAGACCTGATAAACGGATCTGGCTGGTCCAAATAAGTCAAACTATAAGTCTAAACAAAAGAGATTAGCCTTTTGATCGATCGATTGCCAGAGTAATATGGATTGGGGTAAAGAGTTGTAAGCGCAATGGGAGTGACAGAGAACGTGCTTGTACGGTTTATAAAAGGAATTGTGTCGTGCTAAATACGGGTTATGCTAAAATAACTCAAGTTTTCCTTCACTCAAAATAGGAGGCCCACAACCCAAGTTGGGTGGGGCCAGCTTGCGGGCCAATTTTTATTTTTTTTACATACCACAAATGTGACGTCCTAAAATAGGTATATATCACTTATTCTGAGTCGTCAAATACATGGTACAAAAATCAAATACAAACTTTCTTTATTTAATACGACAACAGCGTAATTTAGAGTTTTTACACGAATATTGTCTCATAGACAGTATTCAAACTCAAATGAAGTTCTCATTACATTTATTATTACACTATTTTATAAAATAGTGAAGATTATTATAACCACCATCTCGGACCGACACTTTGTTCCCCGACTAGTCCCGACTACGAATATTGTGTGTGATGCTATTGTATTAATCAAGTCTGTTGACATACAGGCTATCGAACTTTTTGTTGGTGTTTTAAAATAAATTAAGTAATCTTCCCTAAGTTATTTTCAGTGATGTTCTTTTACCTATAAAACCCAAAGACGATAGAAAAAAAAATTAAAAAAAATGAATTGTGTGTCTAATTAAAGATTATAAAATGAATAGTCTTAAGATTATTATAATTATAATTACGAAATATATAATCTTAAAATTAATAATCTTGATTAATAGTCTTAAAATTATAATACATGAAAACAAACATATCCCAAGTGTCTGTTTGGTTTGGGAGAGCGGTACAATAACTAAAAACCTTTTGCAATCAAATTTCTTATTGAAAAAAGGTGTTCTACATGATATATATATATATACTAGCTGGGTCCTATACCTCCGACACTGTATGGACGGTGGAATTTATCTCAAACTTTGAACGGCCCAGATAATTTATTGAGTGAACGAGAAATTCAAAATCATTTGTATTTTATTATATATATATATATATATGTAAGCTGTAACGAGAATTTGAAAATGACTAGTTCATTGTTCAATGCTTCTAAGAACACTTGTAAGCAGTAATATAGGAAGTGTTTGTTGGGACATACATATCATATCCTAGAGACTCTTTTATAATTATCTACATAAACGGAGAAAGTAACAAGTGTTATCCCAAAGAATTGCTCGATCGGCTCTAGCTAGCTAGGTAAAATTTTTGCAATTTACACCACACATTTCAGTAAATAGTAAGTAGTAAATTTCCTTCCCTTCAATTCTTCATCTTCTCCTCCTTCTTTTTTCCTTTAATTTTCATGAGAAAGATTAATTAATATGAATGTAATAGTTTGATTGTCCATGCTGATCATGGTTCTTAAGCTAACTGGTTTCAATGGGTGTTTCCCGCTTATATATCATACTCTTTGTGGCTGCCATTATATCCATGCAATGGGTTGATCTTGTAAGTATATATGATTTTGGTATTTGAAATTTTTTATAGCAATTTCATTAAGATTCCTTTTTACATTTAATTTTAATTTTCATGATATATATATATATATATATATATATATATATATCATGGTTCAGAATCCAGATGAAGACTGAATTCAATGACCAGTTTTTTGTAGTGTGACATTTTTCTAATTATGAGTATATACATATATATTTCTTTCATCTAGTATATAATTAAATTGAAATTGTGGTCCATATTTGCATGTTTTTTTTCCAGTCAGTTTTCACATTTGGGAAGTATATTGATCTGTGGTCCAGCTCCAAAAGGTCCATAAAATATCCAACTATCAATTGCTCTTTGACATGCCCCCCAGCTGCAAACCTGCAGCTTGGGGTTACTGGTAAACGGCGGCCTAAAACCTCTGCCAACAAGACATGCCCGGATTATTTTCGATGGATACACGAAGACCTAAAGTATTGGAAGAAGACGGGAATCAGCAAGGAAATGGTAGTAAAAGGGAAAGAGAAAGCACATTTTAGATTAGTGACAGTAAATGGGACAGTTTACTTAAAAAAGTACGACAAACCCATTTTTCAAACCAGAGATGTGTTTACATTATGGGGAATAATGCAGCTCCTTAGATTATACCCAGGCCAGTTGCCGGACTTGGATTTGATGTTCGAGTGTGGTGACAAGCCCAAAATCCTCAAGAATCAGTATGGTACTGGAAAAATTGTGCCACCAGTGTTTCATTACTGCGGAGATGATTCGAGTTTTGATATTGTTTTTCCTGACTGGTCCTTTTGGGGTTGGTAGGTAATTAAGCAAGCATATATATATGCACATGCATGTTTACCTTCTTTAATCTCTCTCACGACTAGCTAACTAGCTAGCTAAATTATCACATATATATCAAAGCATATATGCAGTACTTGATGATCTATCTGATCGATCGATCCATTAATTGGGGATTGCATGCAGGCCAGAGCTAAAGATAAAGCCATGGGAAATCCTGACGAAGAATTTAGAAGAAGCAAACAATGTAATTGAGTGGGAGGATAGAGAACCTTATGCTTATTGGAAAGGAAATGCAAAATTAGGAGGCAGGCCAGACCTTGTTAAATGCAATATCACCGATGAACATGACTGGAATGCTCGAATTTATGGCATGGTACGTACATTAATTAATTATAAGTACTCTACTTTGTTTGTTTTTTTGTGTCTGGGAATTAAGTCTCTTTAATTAATTTCACAAAAGATAAGCAATGAAATATTAGATCAACAACGTACATATATGCTGAAATTAATGGTTTAGCAAACATGTTTCATAGTATATTAAATCAAGCTAGCTACTAGCTAGAATCATAGTAGTATATACTATATAGTAGTAGTAATTTTACATACACACATACATATATGCATGCATGCTAATAGTAACCATTAATGCAGGATTGGCAACGCGAACGTCGTGTAGAAGGATTTAAAAATTCAGATTTAACAAATCAATGCACTCATAGGTTGGTAATGCTATATATTTTAATTTGCTATTTTTGTGTGTGTGTTAATTTATCACCATTTAATTTACCTTTCTTTTATTTCATGGATGTAGATATAAAATTTATGTTGAAGGAAATGCATGGTCAGTTAGTGAGAAGTATATTCTAGCCTGTGATTCTGTGACTCTGGTTATAATGCCTCGTTATTATGATTTCTTTACGAGAAATTTGGTACCTACAGTTCATTACTGGCCGATAAACGAGGACCAGAAATGCAGATCAATTAAATTTGCTGTTGATTGGGGTAATAATCACCCCACAAAGGTAACACCAATCAATCGCATTTCTAATATCTATATGAATATGTGGCTTGTCAAAACTCTATCTGAACACGAGTGTATTTGAATTTTATTTATTTATATTTTGACCCCAAATAACGAATAAAAATATAAATAGATAAAATTAAAATACACTATGTCTAATTTTCATATCCACCTAGATGAGTTCCTAAATAATATATACTCTGTGTTAAAAGTAGTACTTCTACCTCCTTTTCATATGAGATCGACTAGTATCCCAACAATTTATATATATATATATATATATATATATATATATATATATGTTAACATATATCTTAATTTTGCAGGCAAAGAAGTTAGGGAAAGCAGGAAGCAAATTTATTCAAGAGCAGGTAAAAATGAAGTATGTGTATGACTACATGTTTCATTTGTTATCGGAATACGCAAAACTTCTGAGGTATAAACCAAGTGTTCCGGCAGGCGCCGTGGAAGTATGCTCGGAGTCGTTGTTTTGTTCCGGCGTAGGGTTGAAGAAAAGGTTTAAGTTACAGTCCTTGGTGGAGGAAGCTGCTGCAGATCATATAGGACCTTGCACAATGCCCCCTCCCTATGACCCTCCAGCTCTTCAATATTTTCTTGAAAGAAAAGAGAATTTAACTAGGCAAGTTGAATTTTGGGAATCAAGTAATAATATTGGAGCATCAAACTTCATAAGCTTTGCATAGTAATTAATATCAATCAATATTTAATTCTTGTTATTTTAATTCAACTGGTAATTAGGATTTTTTTTTTTTTTGAAAAAAATATTATAAATTGTTTTTATTTTTAGCACATAAATATATATAGTCTTGTGTATTTGTATAGTTTTATAGATGATTAGTAAATTTTAATTTATAGAATTTATCTTATGTTGTACTATTGTTCTTTGAATTAAGCACTCCACCCACTTAAAAAAAATGTGATTAGTAAATTTTATTACCGCTTTTATTTATAATCAATTTTTTTAAAAATAAAATTGTCTATCACTTATTTTAAGTTTAAATTATTAAAAATGAAGATTTCGAGAAATAAATAGTGGTGTGTATAATTACCAAACACTTTTCGTTTATTAAAACTGATTATAAACAGATTCAATTGCTTATACGCGATTCAAACCACCCTTAGAATTTTACATAGGTCTTGAAATCATCTTCCATTATTTATTTTTCTGAATCTATATTCTGTGAAATTGGTGATTCAAAAATTTATCTTTGGTATATTTATTTTCTCTAGGATATATTTGGAATTGATTAATTAGGTGTATTATGTATAATAAAGCATTAATTTTCTTTAGGAGTACATGCACGTGTTGTTATTTGTGAAATGGCAAATTAAAATAATTAATGCTACCAAAATTTTGGAAAGTATTGAAATTTTGTAGCCGTCATTATTGATCCGCGTTACAAGGTGAATTTTGTATTATTATTATTATTATTATTATTGTTATTTTTTATAGAAAGATTGGTTATATAAATATTAAGCACAACCTTTTTATAAAGCTTACTTAATTATAATCTCAAAGTCAATGATTATGAGACGATTGCGTTAATTAATTGATATTAATGTAGTCTAGGTTGTGCAAGTGCAACCATTGAAACTTATTTTTCTAAATATTATGTGGCCCAATTTCAAAAGTGTCTTTTCTAAAGACTTCTGATCTTCCACTACCATTAATATATGTTAATTCGTAACAAATTCGAATTATTTAGATGAGATTAATGAAAGTAATTTTTTTAATATATATATATATATACTTATTGTATCGTTGTTTATTGCATCACTTTATATATTAAATATAATGAATTTGACTTAGAAGATCGTGGTATATTTGATTAGTCTTAGAGATAATTAGTAACTTAATTTGATTCTAAAATTTATAGATATTAATTTCTAAGTTCTATTGAGATTGATATTTTAAGAAATATATTTATTTAAATCGTCAATGTAATTAAATCTTAATATATGATTTCATTATTTTTTTCAAAAAATCTAATAATAAAATAGCAAAGCGAAAAATCTCTAGAACAAAAAACATATCAAATGGATTAATTAATTATATATAGTTATATTAGCTGTGAAATTTCTTACTAAATTAGTGTTGAAACTAAACTAGAATTCATTTAATTTAAACATGAAATTTCATTAAATCATGTGATTCAATTATATTAATAATTGCTATGAATTTAGTTTAATAATATTAGTGGTTATATATTGTCATAACTAAATTAAAATTTGTGAAAAAGGAAGATACCTAGAGTCTCGAGGGTATAAACTAGTATACCAAATAGGGTTAATATTTCAATATTTATGATTTTGAGATAAATCTAACTGTATAGATATAAAGAATATATTAAAGTATTTGAATAAATAAAATTTTCGTATAAATTAGTGATATCTATCAACGAACTTATATTAATGAAAACTTACTAAAAATATACTTATTTTATAAGGTTATTATAATAATGGTATGTACATAACCTCAAATTAAAAAAAAATCTCATATTTTTACATGTGAAAACTAAGATATGTAAGTTATATAAACTATAGGGCATCTCCAGCAAACCCTTAAAATTTACTAAATTTGAAAAATTAAATTGATTGATTACAAACATAATGAGCTAAATTATTTTAACTCAAACTTAAAGGACTATTAATATTGTGTAGATTTATTACTTACCTAGGTAAAAAAGTAATATTTATTTACTCAATTCTAAAATTAGAAATATATTTTTGTTTTTAATCTGTACCAAAATTAGAGATATATTTCTATTTTAAAATTATAAAATGATACGATGTTCCTAATTTATCATTATTTTTTTTTCTGCCATTTTCAATATCACACCACAACAATTGAATTTTTTTGGCAATACTTGCGCTATATTTGAGAGCATAAAATTATTCTTAAAAATCGTCATTTTAAAAATGTATATTTATTTTTGGAACCGAGAGAGGATTACCTAATTAAGAAGTATTTAATAATCATATTCTCAATTTTAGTTTATTGTTTAAAATCTTGGACAAATTATTCCAAATAAACTACCATAAACATGGACTGATATCAGGCCATAAAACTCTCCTATCTGTAAATATATTTGTATTAATATTAGGACTCTCTCTCTATCTTCTCTCCAGTTCTTTCTCTGTTTTCTCTCTCCTAGTTTCATGATTTTCTTTTTGGTCGGGTGTGAATGCAATTCTTGAGCTTACTTTTTATTAGTATTAACTGGAAGGAAGAGTAAATTATGCATAATTTTCTCCATGAATAATTAATCGTAGGTATATATATATATATTTAAACTCTTAATTATTCAAATTCTGAACTTCAATTATATAATCTTCCTATGAAATTAAGCGTCTTAATTTTTGATTCAAATATTGCTACTCGCCAGCACGTCTATGTCAAGAACTGATTCAACTGAATATATTTCGTGATTCTTCTGATCATGTGCTTGACTTTATAATTTATTTTATTTTATCTTACCGTGCACAACATGCCTAATTATTTTTTTTAACAAATTAAACTAGAATTGCATATATAATCGTTTAATTATTTCGATATATTCTGGAAAATCTCAAAAAACTAGCCTCCTCTCTTTCTTCATACAATCCAAACATGCATGAAACAAACTTCATATATGTTTTAGCCTCTAAATCTGTAGAGCACCATATGCATGCATGTACAATTTTATTTGATTTGATTTGGTAAGTCACAAAATTAATACTTATCCTTTATCTTTCCTTCTGGTCCTTGGAAATTTCTTTTTTTCTTTTTTTGACTAATCTCCATTGACTAATATGGCAACAAGTTAATATACTTGAATTGAATTAGGACTTGATCTCCTCCAGCCAAAAAAAACTCCGACCGGTGAGGTAGGTTTGGCGATGGAAGAATATGACGGTGGTGCATCAGATAAGAGTACTAAGAGTTGGTGGCAGATTATGAGGAAAGGAGGTTTAACGAGTACTGCCACCATATTTTGTATATTCATGTTCATCGGAGGAGCCGTTTTCGCCACCCGGTGGCTAGATGTTGTAAGTGTTTCTTAATATTTCTTTCAGTTAACTTTGATCAATTGATCAGTGTTCAGGCCGGAAGATGATCTCTCTAGCTCTTCTATGCGTGTTAATATTGTATTGATTAATTGACTAACTTACCATGTTGATAACCGGTTCCGTTATTTTGTTCTGAATATGTACGCAAAAAAGAAGAACAAAAAGGAACTATCTTGTCCCTTGGTAAATTAATCTTGTCATACTTGTTAGTACGTTGGTATTTGATAGTTCTGATTGATATATGCAAAAAGTAATTTAAGAAATTAATGAATTTTTGTTGTCATACTTGTTAGTACGTTGGTATTTGATAGTTCTGATTGATATATGCAAAAAGTAATTTAAGAAATTAATGAATTTTTGTGATTATTCGGGGAGAAATTCTTGTCCCTTGTTAGTTTTCAATTTAAATTTGGAATTATTAATTAGTTTAAGAATTATAAAATGATTTAATATGAGGGATTATTTAATACCATATTTAATCAGATATTATAATATCAAAAATATAATCATTGCAAATTGTTTCTGTGTAAGACCTCAACTTGTTATTAATAAAATTTAATTTTCTCTATTTATTATTTTGAAATAGTAAGGGTTGATTTGATTAATGTGAATAGTTATGAGTAAAATACGCAAATATTTCAAAATAAGCAAGTGGTTATAAAATATTCATTGTTATTGGGAATATTAAATACAATGGGGAATATTAAATACGACGAACAAGCAGACCATGTATGGGCCCCATAACTAAAAAGCGATTGGATGAAGAAAGCGACAAATATAAGTTGTTTAAAAATACTGGCGTAGTTATTACCAATTAATCATTGTTAAAATACTTGGTGGTTAACACACAGTAGCACACGGTATTGCACCAATTATTGATTCTTACGTAAGAAGGCACTACTCAATAATGGTTACGATGTAATTTATCGCTCAAATATTTTATTTTATTGATTTAATAATTGTCTGCGTTGATATTTTATATTGTTGTTGTTTCAATAATTGTCATTACACAAAGATTTTTCATTATCGAAGCAATAATTCATATTATCTCGAATAATATTATTAGATAACATTATTGGCAATGTCTAGAAAGTTACGCTTAAGGAGAGGTTTGGTCACCTAAATTGGCGCCAAGAAGAAAAATTCTTATTCGAAAGCCCCTCTATCAGAAGGCACCTGGTTGTCGATGATTGTAATTCGTAATATTATTCGTGAATAATTAATTATTGATTTATATGATGAGGAAAATATTGATTTTATGTGGATATAGATGGAGAAAATTTTTAATGTGACAATTGTTGAAAATTAAAATTTTATCTTTTTCTCGATAAAATAATTTATTTAAATATATTATTATATTTTAATAATATAATAATGATAATATTTCTACGATGAATGTGGGATATATGAGTATATGTGGAGGAGGAGTATTTTGTTACCAAAAATATTTAAAGCATGTTTTATGTGTCTGGTGGACCCCATTTCTTGACTGAAATTTGATTATAGCCTGTCAAATTGTCCGTTTGTGGATTTCGGTCAATTTTTGTTTGGAATTTGGAAAAACTTTCTTCTGTGAAGTTGTAGAGAATTGAATTTCCTATAAAAAATCGCGAGTTTCGAATTTTCTAACAAAAGAGCTATTTATTGTGAATTATTGAAGTTCTGAAGCTCCGAAATAATTGATTTTTGGAAGTTTAAATTATTTTAAATTAGAAAAACGTTTTTTCTTACTTTTTCTAGAAGGTGGCATGTGTTTATTGAGCTGAAATCAGATTTCAAGAGTGGCGTAGGAATTTTGATATATATATTTATATTTTATTAAATTTTCTACTTTGGTGTTCTAAGCATTTTCCTATAAATAAGGTGCTTAGGTTAGAATTTAAATCACATCAGAAACTGAAATTTTCTCTCTCTATATTATCGAGCATATTCTTGTGAATATTTTGAGTATACTTTGAGTACTGTTGCTATACGGTGTAAGTTCAAGTCATAGCTTATATCCGGTGTTTCAACTAGAAATACTGTCTTTCGAGGTAAGGGATATTAATTTAAAATGATATTATTTCTTCTAATATCATTATGCCGAAATATTGATCTGAATTTTTTAATCAAATTTGGAACTTTTAGTGTCGGGGTTACTTATTTACGATACTAAGACTATTCACGTGATACTAAGATTATTCACGAATCATTTCTGATTATTCATCTAAAAATGAAAATTTTTCTTTTCGTCCAAAATATCTATTCTAGATACTAGCTTTTATTGTATCCATGTTTTGATCATTCTTGAATTTTACACCACTATGATTATTTATGAGATATTTTGGACATTAAATAAATTGAAATACGAATCCTTAATATTTATTCTTTTGTTTCACTGAATTCGTTTTCTTTGAAATATTTTTCATCATCCTCAGTCCTAAATGATGATATTACTGAATATCTTTGGCCTGTAGTTCAAAGATGAATGATTTCTTGATGATGATCTTTGGCTTGTAGTGCAAAGATGAACATGTGTTTAGATGAACATGACCAACTGATGAATATCTTTGGTCTGTAGTGCAAAGATGAATATTTGATTCAAGATTAATATTGATTGATGTTACTGAGGATAAAATAATGATGATGGATCGTTAAATTCATAGATATTAGTAGATTTCACCCTCACGTAACTTTTCTATGAATTAATATTTTCTCATTGTAAATATTGATCTAAAACTTGTTGTTTAATGTATTCTCTCGGATATTTTCTGTTGAAGACTAACGATAATTTGTTGTATATTATCTTAGTCATAATATTCTTTCTTTTGGGCTAGTTGAGCTCACCCTTTTCCTTTTTGTTCCATTTTTCTTCTCGTGAGGCGAGAATATAGCGAGTATGAGTCGGGGTATGGAATGAAGGTTCTAGAGAGAGTTGTTTAGTAGTCCTCACCATTTTTGTAAAATAATGTATCAATAAATGTGATGAGGATTTATTTGAGTATATATATTGTCTAGAAGATAATATTTGTATTCAAACTCACAGTTTCTTGTTGTAATAATAAAGTTGTAGTTGTTTACATACCATGTATTGACAACTCGAATGGGTGATGTATACCTATTTTGGGGGCGCCACGGTTGGTATCGAGCTTAGTGATATGATCTCTGGCGGAGATCGAGGAATAGAACTAGGAGGGAGAGACGAGTAAATCATTCGCTAAAGTGTGTCCTACCCAAGCTTATTTGTTAGTTGGTCAAGATGTAGGGATATTATGTGATATATTGATTTCCTTAATTAACCCTTGTTTTATAGCGAGATTTGAGAATGTCATCGAGAATATTAATGGTGGAAATGAGGCCAGTGGAGACGCCTCAGACTCACCAACCACGCAGCGAGCGATGTAGCAGTGGCAATGTTCCTCCCCATGAATAACACCATTAAGCGAGATGATGAGCGAGGGATGTTTAGAAGCTTTTTGCAGTTCATGCAAAATCGCACGAGGAGACTCGTGTTCAAAATCTGAGGAGAAAATGATAGCAATTCACGGGTTGTCTGACCCAAGCGATTCAAAGAGTTGGGACCACTAGAATTTAAGGAAAAGCCGGATCCGATCATGGCGGAAACATGGGTCAAGCAAATTACCAAGATATTCGATGTCTTGGGATGCACGGAGGAATGAAGGTTCCATTCGCCACCTTTATGTTCCGTGGCGAAGGCAACTCTTTGGTGGGAGTCTCGTAAGCGTACCCATCCAACCACACTCAACATGTCTTGGGAGACATTTCAGAACTATTTAATGACAAATACTTTCACGAAAGTGTTCGTCGTATGAAGGAAGTGGAGTTTATTAGATGGGAGAGAATAACATGACGGTGTCCCAAAGACGAGGCAAAGTTTGCAGAGTTATCCAGTTTTCAGACCTCATTTGGTGGAGAATGAGGAGCGTATGATGAGGATGTTTCTTAGAGGTTTGAAACCGGCAGATACGCCAAGATCTCATTTCTCATAAATTTTCTCTATTCAGGATGTTGTAAACAGGCTCAATTATTAGAAGCGAGATAACGAGTATACTGGTCAACCGAGGACCACAACCAGATAATCCGGAGATAGCGATCAACAAAACAACGATAACCACGGAGAAAGAAAAGACGGACAAAATGGTAACCACTCGGTGGTAATCATGGCCATGAAAATATAAAGCAAGTTAGGATGAGATTTTAAAAGAGGAGATTTAATAACGAATATATAGGAAGACGGTCTTAGCAAAGCCGACAAAGAATGGTTTCAAGGAGGGAACGACCACCCGGTCGTATGCTTATAAATGCGAAAAGAGGACATATCGGTCAAACCGCCCACAACAGTTCAAGGTATGCTATAATTGTGGAAAGGAAGGACATATCGCCGAGATTGACGATGATGAAACCTAGTTCAAGTGAAGACGGTGACTCAAAAGATCGTCCCAAAAAAAGTCAAAGTCAACGGTTCTCGGAAGAGCATTTGTTGTGATCACAAAATACGAGGAACCAAACGAGGTGATCACGGGTAAAAGCTATTTATAAATTCTTGCGATGTTTATACCTTACTTGATACCGGTGGTTACCCATTCATTTATCTCTCCTACTTGTGCTCAACGTTTAAATTTGACTCCGGAAAAATTAGACTTTGACCTATCTGTGGAAACTCCGTTAGGAGAAACTTTCATCACATCCACTGTTTATAAGTCTTGTTTGATCCAAGTTGGCACCATCACCTTACCTGTTGACCTTATCTCTTTAAAGATACTTGCTTTTGATGTGATTATAGGGATTGATTGGTTAACTACTCATCATGCCAAAATTGATTATTTTCGTAAGGTTGTTAGTTTTCATATTCCTAAACAACCTGTTGTTCGAATTCAAGCAATTAAACTATTAAAATCAATCACTGTCATATCTAATCATAAAGCTATTCGTTTATTGAAAAACGGATGTCAAGCTTTCATAGCCCATGTTATGGATTTGAATAAAGACACGTCTGATTTGAAATATATTCCTGTGGTTATTGACTTTCCTGACGTATTTCCTGAAGAACTTCCCGGTCTACCCCCATAACGTGAAGTTGGATTCTTTATTGATCTTGAAACACAATACAAAGCCCATTTCTAAAACCCCATATCGAATGACTCATATTGAACTTCGGGAGTTAAAGGTCCAACTACAGGAATTGTTGGACATCTGGTTTCATTAAATCTAAGACATCTCTTTGGGGTGCTCTGTTTTATTCGTAAAGAAGAAAAGCGGTAGTAGATGCGACTTTTCAGTATTGACTATCGGGAATTAAACCATGTCACCATCAAGAATAGGTATCCTATACCTCGTATTGATGACTTGTTTGACCAGTTGCAAGGGGCACAATTTTTTTCAAAGATCGATCTTCGTTCTGGATATCATCAGCTGAAGATTAAAACTGAGGATATTCCAAAGACTGCCTTTAGAACTCGGTATGGGCATTATGAATTCTTAGTCATGTCTTTCGGATTGACTAATGCTCCTGCGGCTTTCATGGATATGATGAACCGAGTATTCAAGGAATATTTGGATCAGTTCGTTGTTGTCTTTATTGATGACATCCTCATATATTCCAAAAGTCGTGAAGATCATGAGCACCATTTGAAGCTGGTACTCCAAAGGCTTCGTGAAAACAAACTATATGCCAAATTGAAGAAATGCGAGTTCTGGCTTGAGGAAGTAGCATTCCTTGGGCACGTGGTGTCAAAATATGGACTGTTAAATTCATAGATATTAGTAGATTTCACCCTCTACGTAATTTTTCTATGAATTAATATTTTCCGCTGCAAATATTGATCTAAAACTTGTTGTTTAATGTATTCTCTCAGATTTTTCCCTGTTGAAGACTAACGATAATTTGTTGTATATTATCTTAGTCATAATATTCTTCTTCGGCTAGTTGAGCTCACCCTTTTCCTTTTTGTTCCATTTTTTTCTCGGGAGAATAGAGAATATAGTAGAAATGCAGTCGGGGTATGGAATGAAGGTTCTAGAGAGAGTTGTTTAGTAGTCCTCACCATTTTTGTAAAATAATGTATCAATAAATGTGATGAGGATTTATTTGAATATAGATATTGTTTAGAAGATAATATTTGTATTCAAACTCACAGTTTTACTGTTATAATAATAAAGTTATAGTTGTTTCTGTACCATGTATTGACAACTCAGAATGAGTAATGTATACCTATTTGGGGGGCGTCAGATTCTGGGTTTTTGTATAATACCCTAATATATTTATGTATACAAGGAATTGTGGAGTTTATTGAGGTTTTTCAGGTTGAGGCCTTGTTTGTTTGGTGTACGGAGTGTTTTAAACATAATATTTGTGGTGTTTGATTGCGGTGACCTTCACTCTGGTTTGAGTTTTAGCAATTTTTGTTTGGTCATTTTGGGTTATATATATATTGTGTAGCCTATTTGGAGCTACTGATAGTATGCGGTGTTACTTAATTTTGGACTCATTTTCTTAATTATAATGAATATATTAGTGTTACAGGATTAATTAGATAAATCTGATTTAGCTTTTGCAGCAAAGAAGAGGGAATTATAGAATGTTATGGAATTATGCGGGTTCGATTAATGGTACTTATGAGGATTTATTAGTAGTCTGCTCTTGAGTTTTTCTAATGTATTAGATTTTATGAGTTTTGAGTTTATGTTACAACAGTTAGGTTTTTTAGTTACCATAAAACATTGTTTGGCAGAGCGTGTGAATTCTTATGAATACATCCAACAAATAGAACTGACCAAATTAATAAACCTGAGTATATCGTGTGTTTTTATAATATCTGTGTGAATGTACTATTATTCGTCCTTAAATTCTAAGTGATTTTGAATATCTTCATTTAATTTTTGGTCTTAGTAGTCTGGTCTTAAGTTAAACTAATGTATTAGACTTCATGTTGAGTCCATGTTATTAACAGTTTGAGTTTTTTAATTACCATAAAACATTGTTTGATATGTAAATCATCGTAGAGCGTGCAAGTCATCTTTGCCAAATTAATCCATGTGTTTTTATAATATCCGAGTCATTTAATTTATTGTTTTTATTTAACCATTTTTCCATCCAAATCGATTGTTAGTATTAAAGGTGATGTAAACCCATTCCATTTGGCTAATGGGTTTTATTTGGTTTGGCCATGGATGCTTAATTTCCCATTTTTTTCCAGTCCATTATTACAGGTGCTTCATTTCAAAAGTCAGTTTTAGCATCCAGAAATCACACAACAACAGAGGCCAAGTTTAAATATGAGCTGAATTGCTCTTATTCCGAAAACACTACACAAACATGCCCAGCAAATTATCCGAAAATAATCAATACATCGGCCGGGGAAGAATCATGTCCTGAATATTTCCGGTGGATTTACGAAGACTTGAGACCATGGCAACAGACGGGGGGCGTAAGCAAAGAAATTGTGGAGAGTGGAATTTCCAAGGCAAATATGAGAGTAGTGATATTAGATGGAAAACTTTACCTAGAGCAGTATTCAGCTGTTTTTCAAACAAGGGATGTGTTTTCACTGTGGGGATTACTGCAGCTTCTAAAGTTTTATCCGGGTAAATTACCGGATGTGGATTTCATGTTCGAATTGGGTGACATGCCAGGGATCCCAAAGACAGACTATATGAATGCATCTATTCCACCACCGGTGTTTCATTATTGTGCCGATGATTCCACTTTAGATTTAGTTTTTCCCGATTGGTCGTTCTGGGGCTGGTATGATTTCTTCAGTCGACTCTTTAACTGACTAGTATGACCCGGTTATCATAAAGTTAATTTTATGATAAGTTGGTCATGTGACTAATACAGTGCTGACACGCTGAGAGATCATTTCTCGCCTACGTCAATTAACCAAAGTTAACTTCATGATAACCACTCCCGAATAGCATACTTCTGTGGAGTTTGAAGAAATTATATTTTGTTTGTAGTGAATGTTATTGGACATTTTCAAGCCAACTTAATTCTTAGCTTGCTTTGTTTTTTGGTTCCTCCTAGGCCGGAGATTAATATAAAGCCATGGGAGTCTTTGAAAAAGGAGTTAAAAGAAGGAAGCAAGAGAATGAAATGGTCGAAGAGACGAGGTTATGCTCATTGGCAAGGGAATGGATGGGTCAGTCGAAACAGAGGCGACCTCATGAAATGCAATGTCACTCGCAAAAATGACTGGAATGCTCGACTGTATCAAGTGGTAATTACTCTTCTTTCTCATTTATACTTCATCCATTGAATGTATAAATTTGGGGTAAAATATTAATCGTAGATAATGCTTACTTATATCCGATTATTTTTTTCACGCATTTTAAGAAAATTTTGCAGAATTGGAATGATGAGGTAAAGAAAGGATTCACACATTCAAATTTAGCAGATCAATGCACTCATAGGTACCAAATTTAATTCAGTAGTTTCTAAATCTTGACCTATATATATATAATTCATGTTCATTATTTTGTAACAAATTAAATTATACAAAATATATACTTCAATATACTTGTTAATTAATTAACCTCTTTTTTTGGACTTAATTTGTGTAGATACAAGATTTATATTGAAGGAAGAGCATGGTCTGTTAGTGAAAAATATATTTTAGCCTGCGATTCTATGACTCTTCTCATTAATCCTCAGTACTATGATTTCTTTACAAGAGGTTTACAACCTTTGGTGCACTATTGGCCGATAAACAATAATGATAAGTGCAGATCAGTTAAATTTGCTGTTGATTGGGGAAATAGCCACAAGAAGAAGGTAACTCCACATATTTTAAACAAAATTAAAAGCAAAACAGTGGCTCGCCATATCACATATCACAGACAGACTGTTGAGCTATATATGGCGAACCCTAAAACACTTGAAAGAGAAACTTCTGTACTTTATTTTTTACTCAATTTTCTGACTTGAAGGCTCAAAAAATTGGAAGAGAGGGGAGCAAATTCATACAAGAGGGGTTAAAGATGAAGAATATTTATGACTACATGTTTCATACGTTGAATGAATATTCAAAGCTCATGACTTATAAACCAACAGTACCTCCCGGCGCCGTCGAAGTTTGCCCGGAGACAATGGCTTGTAGAGAACCCCTAGAGTTAAACAAGAAGTTCAAGATAGAATCCATGGTGAAGGCTCCTTCTGATTCAGCTCCATGCATTTTGCCTCCTCCATATACTCCCCAAGATCTTCATGCTTTAAGAGATAAGAAAGCAAGAATAATAAAGGAAGTGGAGACGTGGGAAAAGAGTGGGAAAGCTAAAGAAGTGAATTTTTAAATGAAGATAAGACATTTTTGTTTAGGTGTTCTTATTGAGAGAGAGAGTTGATGAAATCACCTTTCATAGATATATAATCTGTATTTTGTAGTTTGTCTTTCCTTTTACAAGTAAAAAAATATGTTGATGCGACATAAAAAAGTTTTATAATACAATAAGATTACAATTCATGTATTTTGAGTTGGGAATGGAATTAGACAATAAGACGGGAACTTAAAGAAAATTTACACGTAATTATCAACGAAGAAACCACCCCAAAGTCAAGTCGTTATGGTATCTCCTACTACAAGTATGACGCTATTTAAACTTGTAATTATTGTAGCTCCTCAAAAGCTCATCTGTCCCTAAGGTGGTATGTATCCTATAAGAACTGTCACAATCATTAATTGGAATATTATAACTTCGAATTACACTCGGACATCCTGGGATCGATTCCCGCCTGCAACAAGTGTGAGGACTAATTAAAAACTGGTTCGTGTGGCCACGGATCGCACATTTCTGGACGGAGCCATGTTTTAGGCCGAGCCTGTGCGTAAAACATAGTCCGGGGTGGAGAGACTTAGTCCGACTGCGATTAGAAAACTCCACATTATCAAAAAAAGAAAAAGAAAAAAAAAGGAATATTATAACTCCGAATTACACCGAACAAATTGTTTAATTAAGATTATTATAACTTGCATGATATAGACCACGAAAAATATGAAGGTGAACCGCAATAAGAGACATACTTGTTTCAATGAAGTTCTGGTGGTATGATTGCTAAAATATGCATGAACATGTTTTAAATTTTGCATGTAGTATTTTGGGTTCATATAATATAAAAGTTTCTTTTTCTGGGCTTAAATGGTAAGGGCCTTCATTGAAATATTTAAGCCCACTCCAAGATTTTATGTTGATTTTATTTTTGGAGTAATTACATATTATAGTATATTTTTAAAAATAATTACAATAATTATACATCTATAAAATAATTACAAAAATATGACACTTCATCATATTTATTTACAAAATTAATATAATTGAGTATTCTTTATTGTGGCCCATGATTATCTCCCTTATCTCTTCCCGTTAATTATTACTCTCTTTTTTCCCATATAATTCACGTCATCCTCTTCCCTTCTCTCTATATCCTCTTCCTTTTATACTTCAACCACATCTGCACATCTTGAAGAAATTTTTCTTGATTTTTTAGGATTAATTCTATTGTCTCTCTCAGAGGGTTAATAAGCCCCTTTATGCATATAAAAATATATGCAGTTGAAGGTTATATCTCAGACACACCACACATCACATAGGGGGGTAGATAATTCCCCAATCTCCATATCTTGATTTGTTCAATGTTGCTTTTAACTTTTTCTTGCCATAAGAGGTAGGTTTATTCCTGTGTTCTTGAAACCAACTTCCGAAAAACTTGTCGAGCGTCTCTGTTTGAGAGAGTTGAGAAAATTATCCTCTCTTACTTACAAAAGAGTGTTTTGGAATTTTTACAAGCATCATTCTTTTTGTCTTTGTTAGCTTTTCATGTATTATTGTACAGTCATTACGATTGGTTAAAAGTTTGGGGTTTCTTTAACAAATTACAAGTTCTGTTACTCTGTATTTCAGCAAAACCATCCTCATTTTCGTAGTGCAATTGGTAACCAAACTTTTATACCAAGGTAACCAAACCTTCATACCAAGGTAACCAAATTGTCATACCAAGATAATCAATCCACACCTCTATACCAAGGTAACCAAACCTTCATACCAAGGTAACCAAACCTTCATACCAAGGTAACCAATCCACACATGCAGTTTTTTCATAGTAGAGTTGGTAACCAAACTTTTATATCAAGGTTACCTTAGTATAAAGGTTTGGTTACCTTGGTATAAAAGTTTGGTTACCAAGGTAACCAATCCACACATCCATACCAAGGTAACCAAACTTTCATACCAAGGTAACCAATTCACACCTGCAGTTTTTTTATAGTGCAGTTGGTAACCAAACTTTCATCTCAAGGTTACCTTAGTATAAAAGTTTGGTTACCTTGGTACGAATGTTTGGTTATCAACATTACATTACACATCAATCTCTTATCTCTCTCTTTCCGATTCAGAAAACAAAATTTGTTTATAAAACTAGAACCGAAGGTGTTCCAGTGCTATTATTAAGTAGCTATCTAGCTTATTAATTACATGATGACACCAATTATGCATTTATCTCTCTGTCCATGTCATGAACTCTAATTGCTCTTTGGTGTCATGACATTACTAATGTTCTTCTCCTCTGCAGTATCTCGAGAATTTTCTTTTATTACCGAAAAATGGTTGCTCCCGCCACCACCGCCCCCATCCTACACCTCCACCTCCACCGTCTCTGTAACCACCACCTGAGCCACCACCGCCAACTCCGCCATCGCCACCGCCATTGCTACCTCTTCCATAGCCTTCACCGTCGCCTCCAAAGCCACCACTACCACCTCCCTCCGAAGCTTCCACCTCCTCCGAAGTTACCTCCGCCACCTCCTCTGAAGTACAAATTTGTGCAGTCTTTTCTATGAAGATTTGAATTTGAATTATTATTTTGAATTTGATTTTGTTTTTGTGGTTAGATCCCAGATATTTTGAATTTGAATTATTAATTATGGCAGTTATTTCTCCTTAATTTTAGGTTTCCTTATTAATGTGAATTGCATCATTTTTGTAATTATTTTGTGTATGTATTATTTTTGTAAATACTTTCTAATTGTTGTATATTAGTGTTAAGGACCCTTTATTCTTCTTGGTTGTATAACTTATATTCTTTAATATAAGTGATTTTAGAGTTGTGCACAAGTATTAAGGAAATGATTGTATATCATTAAATATAATATTAATTGTTTATATTACCCTTGTATTGAAAAAAAAGAGCGTTATTTATTGGGTAAAAAATAGTGTGAAAATCAAAGTTATATTTTTTACTTGGGGTAATATTAAAAACTAAGCAATTAATGCTTACTTGAAATTTTCAAACGACTTATATTAAGAAACACAAATAATTCTCTAAAACGACTTGTATTGAAAAACGAAGGAAGTACTATTAAGGGATGAGATATCGGGCTCATCTAAAAAGTTGCTATCAAATATTAATTTTTTATTTTCAAAAATTAAAAACATCAATTTTAAATTTTAAAAAGATATCAAAATTGACTTGGAAAAATTAATACTGATATTGTATTTTGGAATAGAGAGAGAATAAAAAAGTTTAGGAAGGAAAAAGGAAAGCGGGAAAGAGTAATTATCAGAGTTTAGAAGGGTTAATAATTATTATTAGTGAGTTAGATATTTAATTCACACGAAATAATTTGGTAGGTGGGTGGGATAGTAACACTATAATCAATTAATCGGTTACCCCAAAAAAAAGAGAAAAAAACATGACAAACAATCAATCCCCTAAGAATAAGTCTTGGCAGACATTTTTAGCAGATATGAATATTGGATATTTTTAATTTTTTTTTTTTAGTTTGTGACTCAAAAAATATATACTATTTAAAATGTATATTATTTAAAATTATGTATATTGTACAATCCTGTTTTTGTATATGTATCCAAATTACACCTAAAACATTATATTTTTTAAAAAATTCTGTTGGAACAAATAGTTTATATTTTTTGGGAGTCACAAGAGAAAAAAAAAATTAAAAATTAAAAATGTCCAATAAACCGGTCTGTGTAGAAAGACCCATCACCTAGACGTGTTTGAAAGTTTGAATATCATCAAGAAAAACAAACAAAATGTCTTGTAAGTTCATATGAAAAATTATTACTATTATCTTAATTATAGTTATTTAATTAGTAGCATAATTTTAAAGGGACACGTATTGCATGCAACTCGTGATGTAGAAGGGTTAATTATGATTAGTCAGTTAGATTTTTAATTAACACGAAATAATTTGGTAGGTGGTATAGTAACAATATAACCAATTAACCGGTTTCCCCATAAAAAGAAAAAGAAAACATGACAAACAATCAATCATGTTGTTATCTTCTAGACATGTTTGAAACTTTGAATATCATCAAGAAAACAAACAAAATGTGTTGTAAGTTGAAACAACTCAGATAAAATCTCGATTGCGAAATAGATTTTGAGTCAAATCTTAAATTTGAATTAAATTAAATTCATCTAAACAAGATTTAAATTATTATTTTTAGTAACTTAACTTCTTATATACAGATAACTAAATCTTGAGTCAAATTTCAAGTACGAATCAAATTAAATTCATCCAACCAAGGCTTAAACTACTAATCCAATTTTATCTTCTTGGATTATCTGAATTCACCGCATATTCACCTAACATGTCATGACTGAATGTATTATTGTTAGTAACTTAATTCTTTATATATAAATAATATTTTTTGTTGTGAGACTAGATTATTACAAAGTACATATGAAAAAATATTATCTTAATTATAGTAATTGAATTAGTAGCCTATACATATAATGTAAGGGAGTACTATTGGACGATAGAGACGATGTTTGACCATTTTTGATCTATATCAAGTATTTATTATGAATCATTCCCCATATATATAATTATTTAATTATTTGGATATATATTCTGAAATTATTCTCAACTCTTCATGTTTAGACAAGCCAAACATGCATTAAATATAATATGATGGTGCATCAAATAAGAGTAAGAGTGGGTTGGATGAAGCTGAATCATATTATTCAAAAACCATTGGGCAGATAATTATGAAGGAAGGAGGAGCAGCTTTAACAACTGCCACCATATTTTTTATATTTATGTTCATCGGATCCCTTTTCGCCACCCGCTGGCTAGACCACGTAAGTTCATCATGCACTTATTTTGTTCCAATTAAGTTTGGACATCTACAGAAGAAATAAGAACCCTTGTTAATTTGGAAATTGGAAGGTAGCTAGTTATATATATATCGACCAGGCTTTAGTGATAAATTTTTGATGTTAGTGCAATTTTTTTTAAAATAAAATAAAATTATGGTGATGAAAGTTCTATATGTTTACATTATCATCCCTTTTTATCAGAAAAAAAGTAATATACAATGAGGTGGGCAATTTCTCATCTTGATTTTTGGCTATAGCCTATAGGTACCTTGGATTATTGATGTGAGAGTTTTGCTCTGTTTATGGTTTGTTTGACTGGCTCTGTTCCACACTTCTGCACTTTGTTTGTGAGTTTGGGGAGAGAAAAAAGAAACAAATTTAAATTTTCTGTGAGAAAAAAGAATAAAGGAAACGAAATTTACTCTTTCTTTCTTTGTGTTTGTGAGTTTTAGAAGGAAATTTTAACTTAAAATAATATATTATTATTATTTTAACCTTATGAGATTACATTTTAGAAATTATTATAAGGGTACTTTTGGTATTTTAATTTGTAATCTAAGTGGTTGGAAAATTTTCTTCCAAATCTTTCCGACTTTGGAAGCAAATTTTAATAATTCAGAAACATTCAAATAATTATTATAGTTATCTCGTATTCTTTAGATTTTTATTTAGTGAATTTCTTCTGTCTTTCTCCGTGATTTTTTTTTCTGATTTGGGTTTTCAACTAAAACTTTGTATTGGATTCCTTCTGCTTTTCTCGATAGTTTTTTTTTTCAATTTACGTTTTCATGTAAAACCTTGTGTTATTGTATTTATCTTTGTGAATTGATTTATAGTATTTGTCATAACAATTCCTCTTTAACTAGTTTCATTTTTACAGTACTTTTTTACCGGCGCTTCGTTTCAGAAGTCATTTTTAACATCTAGAAATTCCACAACAACAGATGCCAAATTTAAATATGAGCTCAATTGCTCTTATTCCGAAAACACTACACAAACATGCCCAATTACAAATTATCCGAAAATAATCAACACCGATAACTCATCGGCCGGGGAATGTCCCGAATATTTCCGATGGATTCACGAAGACTTAAGGACATGGCAAAAGACAGGCATAACCAAAGAAATTGTGGAGAGTGGAATTCCCAAAGCAAATAGGAGAATAGTGATATTAGATGGAAAACTTTACCTAGAGCAGTATTCATATGTTTATCAAACAAGAGATGTTTTTACCGTATGGGGATTACTGCAACTTCTAAAGTTTTACCCGGGTAAATTACCGGATCTGGATTTCATGTTCGACATGGGTGACAAGCCAAGGTTCCCAAAGAAAGACTACATGGGAATGAAAGCATCTACTCCACCACCAGTGTTTCATTATTGTGCCGATGATTCGACTTTGGATTTGGTTTTTCCTGATTGGTCATTCTGGGGCTGGTATGATTAATTTTTTACCTACATGCATGCATGGTAGATTAAAATAAATGGCTTGATGAACAAATAAACAAGGACATGCAAGAAGACAAATCATCATTTTTTCCCCTTTTATTTTGTCTTTATTCCAAGTTACTTATTTTATTTTCTTGTCTTGGTTAAAACCGTCTCGTAGGTACTAAGTTAAAAACTGTCCAATTAATTAAACGGAATGACCCGATTACAAAATTTTAACTCTCTTCTTTTTTATAAGTTCTAACGATATCATTAACACGTCATAATTAAATGTTGAGTCCTATTACATATATTGATTTTTTCAATGGACTCTTTAGTTGACTAGACACAATAGCATGCGAGAATTTTTAGCCGATTAGACTCAATATATATATACTAAGGTTAACCCGTGCCTCCGGCACTATGAATACTCATGTAATTATTTAATATCTAGCTAAAAATGAATCTAAATGAAAAATGTGAGTTAACAATATGAAAAGAGTATATATTTGATAAAAAATAGAAATTTTCATAATTATTTGTTGTAAATAAGAAATTTTCTGATCAAGATAGATATTTTACCAAAAAAGTAAAGAAGTCAAGAATTTTGCCACATTGTATCTACATGCTCATTATTTACTTGTCCATCAAAATTTGCTACATGCTCATTATTTACCTAAAACATTAAATTGACAACACCAATATGAATATAGTCTCCCGTCGTCGTCACCACTATTGAAAAAAATTAACTGATATCTAAACCTACCCTATGAGAAAACAAACCATCAGAAACATGAAAACATGTAGATACAAAACCATTTCTTAGTTTGCTATATATATATATATATATATATATATATATATATAGCATGTTAGATTTCTTAGTTTGCTTTGACTTTTTTGGTTCCTAGGCCGGAGATCAATATAAAGCCATGGGTGTGTTTGAAAAATGAGTTAAAAGAAGGAAGCAAGAGAATGAAATGGTGGAAGAGAGAAGCTTATGCTTATTGGCAAGGGAATGCACGGGTCAGTCGAAACAGACGCGAACTCATGAAATGCAGCGTCACTGACAAACATGACTGGAATGCTCGACTATACCGACTGGTACTAACTACTCTCCTTTGTCATTTTTAACTAAAAGAGCATGCATGGTCTTTGGCTATACTTTAATTGTAGCAGATCAAAAGATGTAAGAATTTATTACAAAGATTCTGAAGGTGTGTTATGAGGTAGTGTCCACAAAATTATATAATTTTTAGGAACAGACATGAAGTTGAAGTGTTTGAGAATTCGATTGTTGGTTAATTCTTGAATTCTATTCAGAAAAGAATTGTTATTTTTAATAAGATATTTATTATAGGTTGGAGTCTTATTTTGAGAAAGAATCTTATTTTTTATAGAAGTATTATTTTGAAAGTGTTTTATATTGAATAGGAAGAAAATAATTGTGGATACTTTATAAATAGTACGTTATATGTTTAGTTATTAAAGTGTAGTATAACCAAAAGTCATGCAGCATTCGATCATAGAAGTTGAGAGAGGGTATGGGTGAGTTTTGTGTTTGTATACATGAGGGAGAGGGTTTTTGTAACTTTTATATTCCGCGCAAAAAAAATTGTATCGTGGGAGGGAGAATTTTACAACTTTTATTTCATCTCAAGTTTTATATATATAGGGTGTAAAACTTTGTTAAAGTATATAATTATCTTGTCCCACATTGAATACATTGAGAAAATATGTCTAAATTATAATGACTTGGGTCAACTCTTCTCAATTTAAATTGGTTTTGAATTATAGAGCTTGATGCGTTCATATATTGCTATATTTTGGACCCATTTTATAAATCTAATATGGTATCAGAGCAGGTTATTCTTTGGCCTAATTAAACACTCAATAAGTTTACTATCACATAAAAATCGTTCACATACTGCTCACATACACCCATCATATTGGAAACACTCTTCTTAGTCTTGATTCTTACCCGCAATATCTTGTCCCACATTGAATATCTTGAAAAAATATGTCTAATTTATATACTAGATTAATTTATATACTAGACTTTATGTCTATTTTATAAATCTAACAAACTTGAGAGGAATATTACAAGCACGTTAATTATTATTGATATAGTGTAGATTCGAAGTTCCACATGGGAGTATATTTTTCTCAAGTTTTTTGAAAGTTCAAAACCAGACTCTTTTACACTTGATTTTGATTTTGATTCCGAATACAACATGTAGCAATCTTTACATACATTTGACACATTCTTAAATATTTTATTGGTGAATTATCATTGTGCCTGCAAATATGGTAATTAACTTTAGCAATTTTGCAGGATTGGATAGATGAGACAAACAAAGGATTCAAACATTCAAATTTAGCAGATCAATGCACTCATAGGTACCAAATTTAATTTAGTAGTTTCTGAATCTAGCTACTCCTACATTATAATTCATGTTCATTTTATCACATAATTATATATATATATATATATTTGTTATTAATTAACATCTTTTTTTGGCCTTAATTTGTTTAGATACAAGATTTATGTGGAAGGAAAAGCATGGTCTGTTAGTGAAAAATATATTCTAGCCTGCGATTCTATGACTCTTCTCATTAATCCTCGGTACTATGATTTCTTTACAAGAGGTTTACAACCTTTGGTGCACTACTGGCCGACAAACACTAAAGACACCTGCAAATCAATTAAATTTGCGGTTGACTGGGGAAATAGCCACCCAAAAAAGGTACGCCCGGATACATTTACTATAAAGTTAACTTATGGTAAATTGATGAATAGAGATATTACTTCCCGCCTATATGTAGACATTGTATTAATTAATTAACTAAAATTAATTTCATACTAAATATTTCATTTCATATAAAATATGGTCAGATTATTAATATCACAGAGACTATTGAGCTCAGACGAAAAGAGAAATTTATGTACTTTCTTTTTTAACTCAATTTTCTGACTTGAAGGCTCAAAAAATTGGAAGAGCGGGGAGCAAATTCATTCAAGAGGGGTTAAAGATGAAGAATATTTATGACTACATGTTTCATACGTTGAATGAATATTCAAAGCTCATGACTTATAAACCAACAATACCTCCCGGCGCCGTCCAAGTTTGCCCGGAGACGATGGCTTGTAGAGAACCCCTAGAGTTAAACAAGAAGTTCAAGATAGAATCCATGGTGAAGGCTCCTTCTGATTCAGCTCCATGCATTTTGCCTCCTCCATATACTCCCCAAGATCTTCATGCTTTAAGAGATAAGAAAGCAAGAATAATAAAGGAAGTGGAGACGTGGGAAAAGAGCGGTAATTAATGCTAAAAAGTGAATTTTTAAATGAATATATGACACTTTTTTAATTTTAAAATGTAATGTAAGAAAGTTTCATAATATTTCCACATAGTTTCGTGTGAATTGCTTAATAATTTTAAAATGTGATGTAAGAAAGTTTCATAATATAATAAAGTTAGGGAAGTAGTATTTCCACATGAATTTTTGATATTTTCACATGATTTCTCTTATATGAAGATGGAATCAATTTTCTTCTGATGAGAATGCAATATATATATATATATATATATATATATATATATATATAGGAAAATGCTCTATAGAAAACGTTAGTTATGGGCACTATTCCAGCTAACTGTTATTTAGCCGTCCAAAATTAGATTGAATAGTTATAGTGAGGGCGCAACAGTCAGAGAGAATAGCGGCCAGTAATAATTTTTTTAACTTTCTATGTTGGCCGCTACTCCCTTTAACGACGGTTTAATATCATTTTCTGTTGTGGATTTATCAATTTTCTTAAAGATAATATAATTGATACATTTTTTTAAGAAAACTAATTATAATTATATTTTGAACATATATTATTATTATGTAATTTGTATTTAAAAATTATAAGTTGATGATCAAATTACCCTTGAAATAAGTAAGAAGATTAAAAAAAATCTCTCGTCTTGTTATATATATATATATATATATATATATATATACACGTAAGCACTCAGTCACGTCACGTATATATTATTTCTTCATTTGTTGATTTATATTAAAATCGAGTTGATGAGACCCATTGTTTATCTTTTTAGTGTCCACGTCCATCATTAAAACTTGATTTTTAAACTTACATTAAAACTTGATTTTTAAACTTACATAATTCTATTATGATATGATTTCACAACACTACATTCATCAATCTAACTAAAATGAATGGTGATGACAAACAATCTTATTAATATTCTCTTATTTTCAAATTATATGATTAATATTTTTATAATTAATATAATTTATTTATATTTTAGTCGTTATAATTTCAAATATTATAAATTATTTAAAAAACTATCAAATATATGATTTATTATTTATAAAATTAAAAACATCAATTTTATATTTTAAAAAAATATATCAATTCGACTTTAAAAAATTAATATTGATACTCTCTCTTTTGGAATAGAGAGAGAATATAATATTTATATAAAAAATGAGTTTATTTATTCCTTTATGTAAGATTTATTTATGAGTTTATTTCTTTTTTAATTTAATTGAATTTTAATATTATAATAATGATGATATATTTAATTCTAAAATTATATTATATTTCTCTTTCAATAAAATAAAAAATAAAATTATGGTCAGAGATTGAAATAATTTGGTGGGATAGTAACGTTATAACCGGATGATATCACAATCACGTTGTTATAACTTATCTGTCCACCATCTAGACATAAAGAAAGCAAACATAACTTCATACCGCAAATCAGGATAATATGCAAGTGTAAAAAAGATTGGATATAAAAAAATAATATAAAATAATGTGTATAATAGTAATTGATTATTAATTATTGAATTCATTCATATATGATCTAATAATAAGATTTTTTTTTCACTAAACAAATTGCATCGAGACTTTTAACCAGTTAAAATGCACCTAAAATTCTTTCCAATAAATAAAATGCACCATTATTTTTCTCTTTTCTTTGAATTTTCTCTTTTTACTTTTTATGTTCTCTATGTGTTGAGTTTTATTTGAAAGAGTGAGTTTGAAAAGAGTTCGACGTAAAATGTCGACGATTTAACTTTGTTTAACGGGACTTGAAAATCGAGATTCATAGAGTTCGGGGGCTTGATTAAGCGGGGAAGGTGTTAGGCACCCTCGACTTCTGTGAAAAACACGGTTACCGCATCTTTTCAATTTCCTAATTTATCTGAAATATGTATGTTTATTGGGTCTAAATGCATTATTTGGAAGTAGTGTTATGTCTCGTTTGCACATATATACAAAGGGTTTGATTTGTATAAAAGTTCAATTTTAAGCAAGATATAACAATGATGTTTTGAAAACAGGTTTTCAAACTCTTATGCTCATATAGTAATTGAGGCATTTGATACTTCTATTTTATTCCGTATTCGGCTTGATTTGATTTTATTTTCTAGATGCGAAATATATTCGATAAAATATTATGAGTGTAAAAAAGACATTTTTGCCTTCCTGCATAGTTAGTAATAAGAAAACGAAATTTCAAGTGTCTATAACTTTTAGGTATAAAATTATATTTTTATAAGAGATTTTTTTAAAAATGTATTTAAATATATTTTTAATATTAAAATATAAACCTCAATAACTATACAAATTTTGGGGTCCAAACAGGATGATAGTCTTTAAAAATGTAGGATGATAGTCTTTAAAAATGTTTTGAAACTCAAAAGATAATTGGCAAAAGGAAGGTGCAATGTACACCAATTAAAATGGGAGTGGCATAAAGTTATCTTTAATCAATTGATTAATATAATATTAATACGTAGGTGGAGATATAATTTCTGTGTGCGTGTTAACACTCTGTATTAATAAATTGATCAATTTATTATTAAAGAAAAAAGAATAAACCAAAAAGGCTAGAAAAATCTCTACTATACAATTGGTCCAACAACTGACTTCATTATCTATGAAGGGCCCCACGAAATTTTAAAAGTGATTTTCGAGAAAAACATTTTAATAAATCTGCCTTTATGGTACGTGTAAACGTGTTTAACCAACTGGAGCGAGTTCACTACTCTTGATAAACTAGAAACTTGGATTTTGTTTTGAGAATTGATATTTTAGGATTCACCTCACGTATGGGCAAGTTGTGGAAATATCTCAAATGTTTTTTTTGAACTATAGCGAATATTCATGGCTATAGCTGTTCTAAAAAATCTGTATATATATATATATATGTATATTGTTCTGAGCTGGTCATTTTCTAGGTCTTCATTTCTTCTTCTTTTCCTCATATTTTTGTTCCTCGCAAGTCTTTAACATTAAGTTCTCGGCTTCACTTAAACCCAGAAGGAAGGGAATTACAGAGCTCCTCAACAGAAAAATATTGATAAATGATTGGGAGTAAGTTGTAATTTTACCATGTTTACTATTTTTTTTTTTTTGGAGTATTCTTTAGATGTTGTTTGATAAGTGAAATTTATAAAGATTACATTTTTTTGGGTGCGTATCTAATTGTAGTTGTGATTGAATTACTTGATGGGTTATATTAGGATTTTGTTAAGAAATGGTAGAAGGGGCAGATTCTCTGTTTTGTTTTTTTTGATTAAGTTTAGAGATTAATGGAACCTCACTATTCCTTTTAGATTTTTCTTTTTTGTGTGAGGAACTATTTTCAATTCGAACAGTCATTTAACATGTTTGGTTTCCAAGAAAGTAAAGAGAATATTTGAAGAAATCCAAGATTTTTATGGTCAGTATGTGGTGGTCTGAACATCAAGAAGCTTAGATTTTTATGTTCTAGTGAGCTTACTTATTATTATTCTGTAAGATCAGAATTGCTAAAAGGTGTGCATCTTTTGTTTAGGATCCCTATTATTTGATTGGTTGCCTTTTTGATTCTTTTCTTTATCTTTGTTCTTGATCACATGAAAAATCTTGCATATTCTATTATTACTTTCAATCTTTTTAGTTATTTTTCTTTTTGTGATTTGATTCCTGCGCGCCGCTTGCTTTTTCTTGTCTTTGATGAATTAGCTCAAAAAGGTGATTCCTCTTGAAGGGCATATGCTGAATTTTTGTTCTATTACAATTTTTTCTTAGAAACGGTGTATTGTCCCTTTGACTTACTTAATATGTGTGTTAATATTGTCTATATATGATGATTCGGCTTCTAAAGGCTACCTTTCCTAAATTGGCTTTAGTTCTTGCCAAAATGCAGTGCTTGAGCACGGGCTTATTATCCATTTCTAAAACTTGGATACTTCTTTCACTCGGGTGAAGTTTTTTTGCTTATGGTATCTAATTTGGCAGCTTGAAATGTTATTGTGGTAATTGATTGCTAATTGGTGCACTAGGTTGGTGGTTGTGTGTGGACTGTCTATAGCAAATTAGTCGTCATTTCCAGCCAAGCTTTAATTTTACTTTATATAAGCAAAATATGATCCTGCTAATTTTTAATTATTTGTGACTCGTGTTAGAGCTACTGCTCGGCATTTGTATGTTTTTACCGTTTGCATTGAAACTTCTTGGCCACCATAGTGGCCACATTAGCAATTGAAAAATCCGAGATACATATGGATGAATTACTTATGGTTAGTTGTTATTATAATTCCCGTCAGAACCTCAAATCTTTATTTATAGCGTTGTTATTCTCTTATAACTTCAACATGGAAACGATGATATCTATAAATTTTAGCAACCCTGAGTTGGTTGAGATTAGACATAGTAAAACTTTTCATGAGATTAGCATGAGGCTCAAAATTATGGACTTTTAAGCCACTTGCTAATTGTAAAGCCTAGGTAAGAACTCCCGTTTTAATGAAGATGTTAGACATCTTATGCTTCTGAACTCCTGGTGATGTCAATCCTAGTAAAAAAAAAAAATCAATAGGCGCTTTTCTGGGACTTTGAAGCAGGTGCAATATATGCCACAAGTGACTTAAATGAAATAATACACGAAAGATGAGTTGCCTATGACTTATGAGTACTACCTTTCCTGGTACATGTTAAATACAAGATTTCTGACTCAATTTAAGGCTTGGGATGGTTGGGTACATTCTTAGTTGATTTTTATTTTTCTACTGTTTTTCTTGATAGGCGTCTGTTGATATGTATAATAATTCATGGTGTCCTGAGAACTTCAGTGACACATGAAGTTATTAAGAAGTTCTATCTAATCTGAAATGTTGTACCTCAACTACTAATTTGTCCTACATACTGTGCACATACACCCAAGATTTATTCTTCTTACCAGTTACTTATCTAGCATTGTATTGTTTATCTACTTACGATTTCTTAACTATGTGAGTTCAGGTACTTCACTTGTTTTGTTATTTACTTGGACCGTCTTAACTTTTTCTTCTTCTTTTTTCCCCTAATCTCTCCTGTCACCACTAATACTCTAGTCATTCGTTCTTTTCTTGGTGTAGGTTGTTCCCCGTGAATCTTGCCAGCAGGAATTTGAATTCCCTCTTCATCAGCATTCACCAGTTTGTCAATATCTTTCTAACACAACTCCATGAGCAATCTCAAACTAGGGGTGGAGGTTATCCGTGCCCACAACCTTATGCCCAAAGATGGTCGGGGTTCATCCAGCGCTTTTGTGGAGCTCCACTTTGACCATCAGAAATTCCTCACCACTGTCAAGGAGAAGGATCTTGATCCTGTTTGGAATGAGACTTTCTATTTTAACGTCTCTGATCCAAACAGTCTATCTAATATCACGCTTGATGCCTATGTCTACCACCATAACAACGCTACCAACTCCAAATCTTCTCTAGGCAAGGTTTGTATAACAGGGACATCATTTGTTCCCTATTCCGATGCTGTTAATTTGCATTACCCTCTAGAAAAGCGAAGCATTTTCTCCCGTGTAAGAGGTGAGCTTGGACTGAAAGTATTTATCACAGATGATCCTTCCATTAAGTCCTCAAATCTGCTTCCTGCAATGGAATCTTCTGTGCATACAAATTCGCTATCATCTCAATCTCGATCAACTGTCCAACAAGCTCAAAATTTTGATCCAAAAGCATTTTCGAGGGAAAATAAAGAGTCAATACACACATTCCACCATCTGCCAAACCCAAAGAACTCACAACAACAGCCAAATTTTTCTACAGCTGCCACCCAACAACCAGTAAGATATGGCATTGATCAGATGAGATCTGAGCCACGGGCTTCCAAACTTGTTCGCATGTTCTCAGGTTTGTCATCGCAACCAGCTGAATATGCACTGAAAGAGACAAGCCCTTTCCTTGGAGGGGGCAGAATTGTTGGTGGACGAGTTATACGTGCAGACAAGCCAGCCAGCACTTATGATCTTGTTGAACCAATACAGTTCCTTTTTGTACGAGTTGTAAAAGCACGCAACCTTCATGACAAGGATATTACAGGAAGCCTTGACCCGTATGTTGAAGTAAGAGTTGGAAACTATAAAGGAGTCACACAGCACTTACAGAAAACACATAACCCGGAATGGAATACGGTGTTTTCCTTCTCGAAAGAGAGAATGCAATCATCTGTCTTGGAAGTTGTGGTTAAGGATAAGGATTTGATGAAAGATGAATTTGTTGGGATTGTTCGTTACGATCTCAATGAGGTTCCCATGCGAGTTCCTCCAGATAGTCCATTGGCTCCAGAATGGTATCGTCTTGAAGACAAGAAGGGAGAGAAATACAAAGGGGAACTGATGCTTGCTGTCTGGATTGGCACACAAGCTGATGAGGCTTTTCCAGAAGCTTGGCATTCAGATGCAGCTATCCCTGCTGATAGCTTAGTGCCAGCCTCCCACATTCGCTCTAAAGTCTACCATTCCCCACGACTTTGGTATGTTCGTGTTAATGTGATTGAGGTTCAAGACTTGGTTTTATCCGATAAGACTCGTTTTCCTGATGTATATGTTAAGGTACAGATAGGTAATCAGGTTTTGAAGACAAAACCAGTGCAAGCACAGTCCATGAATGCAATGTGGAATGAGGATATGATGTTTGTTGCTGCTGAACCCTTTGAAGATCATCTATTCCTTTCAGTTGAAGATCGTGTTGGTCTTAACAAAGATGAAATTTTTGGAAGGGTCACTATACCACTGAACTCTGTTGAGAAACATGCTGATGATCGAATATTTCACTCCCGATGGTTCAACCTCCACAGATCAAGTTCCACTGATGATGAAGAGACAAAGAACGACAAATTTGCTACAAGACTCCACCTCCGGGTTTGCCTCGATGGAGGGTACCATGTGTTTGACGAGTCAACTCACTACAGCAGTGATCTCCGACCAACAGCAAAACAGCTCTGGAAGCCATCGATTGGCTTCCTGGAACTTGGCATTTTGAATGTTGATGATCTCCACCCAATGAAAACGAGAGATGGAAGGGGCACATCAGATACATATTGTGTAGCAAAGTATGGTCACAAATGGATTCGGACACGAACAATTATTGAGAGCTTAAACCCAAAGTATAATGAGCAGTACACTTGGGAGGTTTATGATCCGGCAACTGTTCTCACTGTAGGTGTTTTTGATAATAGTCAGCTTGGTGACAAGGATTCTAGTGGTACCAGAGATATGAAAATCGGGAAGGTAAGGATTCGGCTCTCTACTCTCGAAACTGGCCGTGTTTATACTCACTCGTACCCCTTGCTAGTCCTTCACCCCTCGGGTGTAAAGAAGATGGGAGAACTGCACTTAGCAATTCGTTTTTCAAGCACATCTATGGCGAACATGATGTATATATACTCACGACCCCTTTTGCCGAAAATGCATTATGTGAGGCCATTGAGTGTGATGCAGCTAGACATGCTTCGACACCAAGCTGTAAACATAGTGGCAGCTAGGTTCAGCCGAGCTGAACCGCCCCTTCGGAAGGAGATAGTCGAGTACATGACCGATGCAGATTCACACCTCTGGAGCATGAGGCGAAGCAAGGCAAACTTTTTCCGGTTCATATCAGTTTTTAATGGAGTGTTTGCTGTTGGAAAATGGTTTGGGGAGGTTTCTATATGGAAAAGTCCTATCACGACGGTGCTAGTACATGTTCTATTCGTGATGCTAGTCTGTTTTCCGGAACTGATTCTTCCAACCGTTTTTCTATACATGTTTCTTATAGGACTATGGAACTATCGGTTCAGGGAAAGATATCCCCCTCACATGAACACAAGAATTTCTTATGCTGATGCAGTACACCCTGATGAACTTGATGAGGAATTCGACACATTTCCTACAACTCGAAGCTCAGAGCTGATTCGCATGAGGTACGATCGGTTAAGGAGTGTGGCTGGACGGATTCAGACTGTGGTTGGTGATATAGCGTTTAAGGGGAACGAGCGCAGGCGCTGCTCAGCTGGAGGGATCCACGCGCCACAACTCTGTTTTTAGCATTCTGTCTTGTGGCGACCTTTGTGTTGTATGTAACCCCTTTTCAGTTACTGGTTTTGATGGCCGGGTTTTATGCGATGAGGCATCCAAGGTTTCAGCATAAGTTGCCATCTGCACCGGTTAATTTCTTCCGCAGGCTGCCTGCCAGAACCGATATCATGTTGTAAGTTCAGTTCTCGTCGGCTGATTTCTTGCCCAAGTTTGAACGTCAGCTTTTGTTTGGCTGCTGTGGCTGTAAAATTGTTGTCTGTTTGTAATAGTAAAGTCCAAAACTTGTTGTACCTATTTAATTTTATATGTTAATGAAGTTTTTTGTGTTTTATCAGAAATAAAAAATCATTACCAATTGAATTTTGTTTCTTTATTAATGTATAGTTGTTGATCTTAATTTGTTTCTTAAATGTGAATTAAGTTGGAAATGAGATAAAGTATATTATTAATTACCCACCATGCACCTTTTATTTTCATCACAAGCTAAGGTACAATGAAAAACCAGCTAGGCAAGCAAGCAAGCATAACTTTAATTAGGCTGACAAATTAATTATTAAAATTGTAGCTAGCAGCTTGCAATCATCATGCATCAGACCATTGTATGTCCAAGTCTCCCCAATCACTTTTGGGCACCCCCAAAGCCTTCCAGACCGCCTTGGAGGCATCCACAATGTTGTTAGGGCACGGTGGCTGATAATCATGGTCATCGTCACACCCCATAGTCGAGTCGCACTCATCAACCACCATAGCCTTAACACTCTTCCCATTACCATAAATCGTAATATAGTCCAAACATCTTCTCTTCTTGTTGAACCACCCCGTCGACAGCGCCACCACCGGAGTATCGTCGGAGTGGTACTTATTGTCACATTCCGATGGGCCCCCACCGTCGCCACCCTTTTCGAAACCATTGATTGTCAAAGTTGCCTTTGTACGGCCCGACACCGACACCGGTGGTGAACATTTGTATGTTGTGTAAAGTTTGCCTTGCACACAACAATCGGAGTCGTTTCCGGTGTTGCATTGGCCAGGTGGAGGCTTTTTGCCTCTTATTTTGCCACTAGGTTTGCATGATTCTGATGAAATAATTGTAACAAAAAATATTACAAGGAAGAAGAAAATAAGACGACTAGGAAAAGTACTTGAAAATGAGTACTGCTTCATCATTTTTTTGCCTTGCATGTGAAATTTGTTTATATTTTGATCATGCATGTCTGCCCAAGTTTATATAGACTCAATTAAGGGTTTTTTTAATCCTTAAAAAACTAATTAATTAATTAAGCTTAATTAGGCTTAGTTAACAATGACAGAATCATATCTCTTATGATGAGAATCATATTAATTATTTGTTTAGAATATTGACAGTTAATTAGATATGGATCGAGTGGTAAAGCCTATGATGAAAATAAATTAACTTTTTTAAGGCGAAGTAATTTGTAACTTAAAGTAATTAAAGAGTGAGAAACTAGAGAAGAAATGGATCATTAATTAATTAATCCCTCAGTTCAGTTGTCCCTGCTAATTTTTACACAATTTTTTTTAAAAAAAAACTAAATAAATAAATTGGTGTATAAAAAATGGTCTTTAATTATTTCAAAATAAGTGTGAAATAAGAATTTTTTACTAATTAACGTTTTAGAAGCAATTAATTAGGACAAGCTGTCAAGGAATTAGGAATATCCATAAAAGAGAAAGTAGACAAGTGCATTTGGACAGGAGGGAAAAAAAGGAAAAGAAAAAAGAAAAAAAGAAATTAAAGATCATCTTGGTTATATCATCAAATCCAAAGAAACTGCATGTCCTTTGGGATCTTATGGTTTGTGTCTGCATGGAGCTGTAAATAGGTAAATAATATAATCTGTACGTAAATTTCTTTTAAATGTAAAGAAAAATAATCATGATGAGATTGATATACATTATTCTTTTGCTGATTATCCTAACTAGCTAGTCAAAGGATTAATATTAAATTTTGAAAACAAATAAACATGATTTTATTTATTTCGAATATACAAATGGCTAGCTAGTAGCTAGATTATAATTAAATATTGCAAGAATATTATTATAAAATTAAAGAGATGTAGGTATCCAGTTTCTACATCAAACTCGATCGAATGTGTGTGTATACTAAGCTGGCAAGTAAGACAGTAAAATAAGCTTATTCCAAAATGATAATCGCGCTGCTTAAAACACATAAGACCCTACATTGGACAATATGAATTCTTCTTGAAACAATAAACAAGAAAAAACACCTAGGTTTTAACTGCAAACAGCTTAAAATTATGTAGACAATTACTAAACAAATGTTTAATTGGTCTTAATTAATTATGACATTCATTCTAATTAATTTCAACTGATGTAAAGTTATTTGTTCCTTATGTTTTAGTAAAATAAAATTAATGTGCGTATTGATCAATTGTAGAACTATATATATATATATATATATATATATATATATATATATATATATACTGGTCGGATATACTTTCTGTTAATATATAATCGTTCTCATACTTTTAGCGACACTATATATTGTCCGTCGCTAAAAAGTATAGACGACGGTTGTATGACCAAAACTGCCGCCTAAAGGGGGTAAGCACAGGTGAGTAAGATAAGAGGTATGCACTTGATTCTTGCTATATATATATATATATATATATATATATATATATATATATATATATATATACGGAGAAGTTTAAAGCGAACCTTAAAAAGAATCAAAAGACGAACTGCGTCTTTGGTGTCTATGGCGACAGTTCACCCGTCGCCAAAGACTATGGCTATGGCGATGATCGATCGAGGCCATCATCATAGACACCAAAGACGACGGTTAAATCTTTGGTTCGCTTCTTAGGTTCGCTTTTAGAGGCAGACCGTATATATATATATATATATATATATATATATATATATATATATATATATAATCACATCAAATTAATTAATTAATACCTCATTCATAGAAGACCAATGGAAAAAGGCAATTTCATAACAAGATGGTTGTAATGCAAAGTAAATACAACAATAATATGAAATCGATCTCATGTTGTTAGGCATCTATATATATATACTTTCCTAATCATTCAAGAAATAATATAATGCCATATCTAATTAACTTTCTTTAAGTATAACTCTCTCAATTTCACAAAAAGAATCATTTATAAATTTTACAATAAGACTCTTTTTGTGAAACTGATGGAATATAATTATATGTTATTCTTTTCAAATTACTAGTTATTATTATTTTCCAAATATTTAATTTTAAAGATAAAAATTATTATTAAATATATCAGTTGCAAAAATATATGTATTTAAAAAAAGTCGGACAAGAAAAAGGACATTTTATATATAATTTTTATGACAGATCGATATGGTATTAATTTACTAGGAAACAATTAAGTTTGAAAACAAATTCAATACAGCAGAGGCCCAATATTAATGCAGATGAAGGGTCTGATCACTTGCATTATGCTTATGCCTCGACATTAGGAGGCCTCCAAAGGACGGAGCTTCAGAAACTGATACCAACAAGCTATTGTGAAAGGGGTTTGCATCCCTTGCAAGGTTATCCAATGCATATATTTAATTACTAGCTAGGTCGAACCTTTTTAAGGGCAGTTAATTAACTTTAAATATGACAAAAGTTGGTCATGCATGATAACACAATATATATCCAAAATTTTTTTCTTTCTATTTTTTTTAGTGCAGATAATAAATGAAAAACGGATCCGGTTAGTATATATGAAAGTGAACTTCATGGTAAGTTCACTATATGCCCAATATAGTACTAACACACAGGCGGTAGGGTGATCTCTTCATCTGCGTGTCAGCACTATATTGAACGTTAAGTGAACTTACCATGAAATTCACTTCATGCTAACCATTCCTATGACAAACGATATATTACTAGTCTCTTCTTTTTTTTGTTAAAATTTAAGCTTGTATTGAAAAAGAGAGGTGTACAAAGGTCAAGGGGCATACCCCATATCAAGAATATCAAGTTCATCATGGGACAGATGGACAAAATATACACGATAGCAGCAGCAAAAGTAAAACAATACACATCTTATAAGAAAACAGTACAGTATGAGATCATTGTAAGAAATTAATTGATCAGTAGATCTTCAAATTAAGTTATTAACATCAATTAGATCCCACCCTAAAGCTAGTTCTCTTTCTCAAAAAAACTAGAACAAACTATTAATGGTTATATTAAGTTAAAAACAAAGTCAACAAGCTTTTGTGACATCCATCAGAAAAATAAAACTAGAAATTGTTTGATATTACATCAATTATTTGAGTCACAGTCTTATATGGACTAGGATCCTCTCCATTAATCTGCATATCCTTAAGAACCTCATGGCCAACATATATATATATATATATATATATATATATATATATATATATATATAAAGGATTAATATCATGAATGTAGATAATAAACAAGAGTATATATTGATATTAATTATAAGAGAAAAAATGTATTCAAGTGTCATGTAAAACAATTACTTGGATTTAGCAACAGCCAAGATCCGTCACAAAAGTCTTCATCTGTCGTTATTGTACGTAACTGTGATGATAATTGTAGCAATATTTTGGCAAATCCATTTTTAATCTATACTAAGCAACGGAACAAAAATCCGTCGCAATTGGTACCTTTAGAGAACTATTCCATTGTAAGTACACATTTTTATAATTAATACTAAAAGAAAATTTATATAGGCATGTTTTTCTTGTGGCACATATTATAAGCACATCAGAAACAACAACCAAATTAATAACATATAATTAAGTAGGTTAGCTCAAATATAATGCATGTAAGATTCTCTTCATGACAAAAAACAATTCTGATCCTTGAACAATATTATAATTATTGTACCTTAAATTAATAAATGATTAAATAAAAATTCATGTCAGAGAGGTGAGATGATTTTGGATTCCAGTTTGTCGACATGGCTTATGGTTATATAAACAAGAAAACGTACGTGCATCACAGGAATATATGTATATATAGATGCAATTAATTTCTTTATCCCTTTTCAATAATAATACAAAAATCTCAAACAACTAAGTTAACCAGTATAATATATATACTGATAATAACAATGATAATAAATGCAACATATTCTCTCTATTACACAAAAAAAATCTCATTTATAATGAGAATTTTAATTAAGAATGTTGTTTCATGTTTAATTATTCTGAAAAATAATACCTTGAGATCTATTCAGTTTAACGTAACATAATTACCCTATGAATTAATTCCATTATAATAATAAAAAAAAAAAACTTAATATCGTTCTGTCATTTTATACTATTATTAATAGAAATTTTGTAGGAAAAATAGAGAACAACCGAGTAGTTTTGATTGTACGTGAGAAACAAATGTATACTGCCCTGTAGGCTAGCTGCATCTATGTTTACCTTCTTTTTAATTTATATTTCTAATATATATAGCTGGTAAAAGAAGGAAAGATGCATGGGTAATTAAGTTTAATTTTTTTTTATTTTTTTTGAGACACTCGCAAACACGAGAATGGTTATCATCAAGTTAATGTTGGTCAATTGATCAATACAATATCGACACGCAAGCAGGAGGTGATATCTATCTGCGTGTCAGCACTGTATTGGTCAATTGACCAACTTATCATAAAATTAACTTCATGATAATCGGATCCCGCAGACACTATCATTTTTAACTCCCTGTCCGAAACCAATATTATAAATTATAATAAGGGAATGTTGGTGTTATCAATTGTATTGTATATTTGGCAGCTTTGAACTAATTAATTAATAGAGTTTATTCAGCAGCTTTGAACTAATTAATTAATAGAGTTTATTCAGTAGCTCTATCTCGCTGATGCTTCTGGCCTTCTTCAATTGTTTATCCGATATATTCATCTAAAGGTTCTGCTGATCTTTGAGAATCTCATGCATGGCCTAATTAAAAATTATATAAAACCTGTCTTTCATAATAAATAATACCCGAAGGAGACTGCTTGATTTTAAAATCAAATATTGCAAGATTAGAAAATAAATGACTAGTAAACCTTAACTATTATAATAACTAGAAAACCTTAACTATTATAATGTGATTTCAAACCCATGAAACTCAAAATATTAATTAGACAAACTCAAGATTAAATAAAAATAAAAAATTAAACATTTTTTTCTCTGTTTAGCTCATGCAAGCAGAGAGGGGACTAGCTAGCTTCCATGTACATAAAGTTAGGTAGCTTAATAGTGAGATTCTTCATGACAAGAAAAAACAAGTGTATATGATTCTTGAACATTATGATTCCTCTTTGTACCATAATTAATTAATTAATTATCAACCTAAAAAATTAAGCCAGATATGTGATGATTTTGGAGTCAAGTTCTCCGACATGAAACAAACAAGGAAACAATCAGCCTATGAACACATAAATATATGCATGCAACTACTTTGTGCCCTTTTCAATGTATAATACAAGAATCTCAAATGTATATGTCAGAAACCAATTAGCGGCTAGCTGCCTTTCAAATTTCTAACTACATTTGTGTCAATCCGTCGCTATAAGTATTGAAGTAATATTAAGCATCAGACCTTTGTATGTCCAAGCATCAACCATTTAGTGCGTTTGTTTTGACAAAAAATCATCTGAATGGCTGAATCGGCCATCTATTCAGACGATTTGGGCTGAATGGTTTAGTATTATTTTTTTGACTGGATGACGGTTGTATGAAATATTTTTTTTTACAATATTAACTATTATATTAAGTAATATTAAATAAATTTACAACAATTTTGAATTTTTTTTTCTGTTATTTAGATGTTTCAGACATGTCAATTATCAAACAATTTTTTTCATTCAGTATTCAATAATAATAAGTTTCATTCAGCTCATTCAGATTCAGAACCATTTCATTGAGTTTTTATCAAACAGCCTGTTAATAGTCTTTGTTATACAAAAGCAGCATGCCAGAATTCAAAAAAAAACTTCATTACGTACTAATAATACCCAAGTTAACACAAACAAAGCATATTATATATATATATATATATATATATACACACAACGTACATGATCATAAACAAAATTTATGACGCATTAACTCTATTACATGCATGATATGATGATGATAAACAAGATTGATCATGACATATTAATTAACATTCAAGAAAATTAAATTTCTAAATATGTACGTACTAAGCTAAGCTAAGCATCGGTCCAAGTGATATCATACTCCCCCACATTCCCATCCAGACCTAAGGCTTTCCACACAGCTTTTGAAGCATCAACCACATTATTAGCACAAGGAGGCTGATAATCATGCTCATTGTCACACCCCATAGTAGAGTCACATTCATCGACAACACTAGCGTCTACACTTTTCCCATTAGCACTTATGGTGATTTTGTTAAGACACCTCGACCCTCCATTGTACCATCCAGTTGAAAGTGCGACAACTGGAGTGTCATCGTCGTGATATTTGTTGTCACATTCGGACGGACCGCCGCCATCTCCACCCTTCTGGAAACTATTTAAAGTGAGTGTTGCCTTAGTGTTGCCATCTTGATTTACCGGAGGTGAACATTTGTAGGTCTTGTAAAGCTTGCCTTGAACACAACAATCGGAGCCATTTTCTTGGTTGCATTGGTTTGGAGGCGGTTTTCTTCCCCTGATTTTGCCACTCGGGCTACAACCTTGAGCATGTGTAGCTAAAACAATGATCAACAATACTAGAAGAGATGCCGCTGCTGCTAAGTAGTTGTAGTTCTTCATTTTCTCTTATCAAATGTTTTTGATATATATATAGGATATTGAAATTGAAGAGATAAAGGTATAATTTATAAGATTTTGGACTTACAAAATGACAAGTTTGTGATCATATTTAAAATTTTTGCTAGACTGGCATATTTAAATTTCTTCTTTTTATTATTGTTTTTTTCCTTTTTTGTAATGATCATGCAATAGGCCCAACAAAGTGTTCTTGTGATCATTTTCTAGGATTCTAAATTTCCTTTGTGGTCAATCAGGATGACAAATTGAGAATCACTAGACTTTTGAACATAGTTTTGTGCTCAGAGAAGGTGGCCGGTGTCTTTTTGGAGTTTTGTACCGTGGACCTGTTTTATGAAATGAAGTTCTTTATTTTTATTAAAATATAGATCATAATCTATTAGTTTAGGAAACTAGTTTAGATGTAATATAATTATATAAAGGACAACAAAGTCCCACTAATATATATAATCCACATGAACTTTCCATTGGACTATATATATATATATAAGACCATCAAATTTTTATCTGGATTAGTAGAGTTTTCATATTTGAGCACAAATTTGGCTTTTGTTTGTGCAAACAGTATATATAATGCCCAAATCCTTAATCCTTTCTGCATCCAAAATCGATCTAAGGAAAAGAAACAAAAACACACAAATTAAAGAGAATGAAGAACTTCAGCTTAGGAGCATCTGCTATTATATTTCTCATTTTCCTGGTCACATTTTCTCTAGAGGTTGATGCTCAGTCTTGTAAGCCTAGTGGAAAAATTAGGGGAAGACAACCACCTCCAGGACAATGCAACCGCGAAAATGACTCTGATTGCTGTGTTCAAGGTAAGTTTTACCCCACTTACAAATGCTCACCTGCAGTAACAGGCAACACCAAAGCAACTCTCACCCTAAATAGTTTCCAAAAGGGTGGAGATGGTGGCGGTCCCTCAGAATGTGATAACCAATACCACGATGATGACACGCCGGTTGTGGCACTATCGACTGGATGGTACAAAGGCGGATCAAGGTGCCTTAACAAAATCACCATCAGTGCTAATGGACGAAGTGTAGATGCCATGGTTGTCGATCAGTGTGACTCTACTATGGGATGTGATGATGACCATGACTATCAGCCTCCGTGTCCTAATAACATTGTTGATGCCTCTAAAGCTGTGTGGAAAGCCTTAGGTGTGCCTGAAGACAACTGGGGTGACTTGGACATTACTTGGTCTGATGCTTAGCCAAGCTTAGAGCTTGCATTTCAATTTCTTGTCCATCTTGTTTCTGTACATGGAGTGCATTTACTTGTGATTGTATGATATGTAAATTAAACTGTGCAATGAAATTATCTACTCAACTATACTGTAATTAATGAATTTCTTATAGGATTTCCAAAACAAACATATATATAGTAGAATCATGCACAACCCCATGAACAAATGGTTTTCCTTTTGTTTTATAGCTGAAAATTTTGGCGTAATCCTTTACAAATTTACATCCTTGTGACTCTCAATCACTTATATATGGTTTAGTACATAAAAAGCAAAATTATTGTATAATTATCCATTCGAAAGGGCAGTAAATTCCTCAAACAGGAATGAGACAGAAGGGATTCTATCCTTCATGGTTGTTAAAATTTCAGAGGCTAGGCGAAGGATGAAGGCACAAAGCCGATAGAGAATCCATAGTCAAATGTTCATTCTCCTTGGTATATATGTTGATGCTCAGTCTTGTAGGGCAAACGGCAAAATATTATCTGGAAAGCCTCAGGTGTACCTGAAGATAACTGCAGAGAGTTCGATGTTACAAGGACTGATGCTTAGAAACTATATGTTGTCCGTATTATAAGTGTTAGAATTCTATATAATCAAACTATATTAGCATGACTGTATATAATGTACTGATTTGTTGAGCTTGTGTATCATCAATATCTTTTACCAATAAATGTTATTTGAATATCTCAGAATATTTAGTCTGTCTTATGAAGTAAATATTGACATAGATTATTGCTTCTACAAAAGATGAAGCCACAATATAAATCTACAAAATCAAGAAAATCCAATCAAAAGGAAAACCAGCAAAGAATTTTATTACAATAGTTACAACTGAAAGGGTGCTTGTAAATGTAAGATACAGAGGACAACTCTGTCTGTATTTGTTTTTTGTTGAAGAAAACTTAAAGAGTAGATGATGACAAGATGAACAAAATCTGCAAACCGCGGTTTTAAGGGTCTGTCTAATAATCCTCAGTGAAGGAGCGAAAAGAAAGAAATTAAGTTGTAAACATTCTTCCCTTCATCCTGATTTTAGCAACACTTTAAAGTTAGGATCTTTGGATATTTTCCAGAGATTAACTTTGCCATTTTATGACCATGGAGTATCACAAACTACACTTAAATGAGTTCTCGTTAAGCAAATTTGAACAAAGATTGAGCCATTTGATAAACTCAATGGCCTACAACCATGTCCATGTCTGGTTTTTGCCTAGAAAATATAGTTAGTACTATGAAATTGACGCGCCATATCAGGATGAAACTAAAAGACTTCTCATTCATGTCATTTAAACAAGAGGACTAACAACTATATATCAGCTAATATGAAGCCATTCCTTTGGAAAATAAACCCACACCTTATAAAATGGAGGGGTTCACAGAACAAGGTGATATATCTCAATTATCAGCCTACTTGTATCCTTTAAAAGATCTGCATTTTATAGCAAAGATACAAAATTTAAGTCAATTTATGGTGATATATATTGTCACTTATAATAGATAGCCTAGCTAAGATTACTTCGGATTTTTTGTTAGCACGCATTCCAATTTAGCCTAGTTGAGACTATATATGACATGCTAATTGTCAAAATATGTCCCTAGTATGGAGTTGATTTATAATCAAATCTCCATCCCAATTTAGCCTAGGCATCGGGCCATGGCAGATATGTTGAAAAAGATGTGTATGGGGTGTTCTCATACACCCTTCAAATGTTTTCTAGCAAAAACCAGATGAACATTCCATTGGACTATAGAACCCATCAGATTATTTCTCTAGACTAATAGAGTTTTTATATTTGAGCACAAACTTGGCTTTTTGCTTGTGAAAACAGTATATATAATGCCCAATCCCTTAATCCTTCTGCATCCAAAATCTAAGTAAGAGAAACACAAACATTTAGAGAGAATGAAGAACTTCAGCTTAGGAGCATCTGCTATTATTTTTCTCATTTTCCTTGTCACATTTTCTCTAGAGGTTGATGCTCAGTCTTGTAAGCCTAGTGGCAAAATTAGGGGAAGAAACCCGCCTCCTGGGCAATGCAACCGGGAGAATTACTCTGATTGTTGTGTTCAAGGCAAGTTTTACCCCACTTACAAATGCTCACCTCTAGTGACTGGCAACACAAAAGCAACTCTCACCCTAAATAGTTTCCAAAAGGATGGAGATGGTGGCGGTCCATCAGAATGTGACAACCAATACCACGATGATGACACGCCAGTCGTGGCATTATCAACTGGATGGTACAAAGGTGGATCAAGGTGCCTTAACAAAATCACGATAAGTGCTAATGGTCGAAGTGTAGATGCCATGGTTGTCGATGAGTGTGACTCTACTATGGGATGCGACAATGACCATGACTATCAGCCTCCGTGTCCTAATAACATTGTTGATGCCTCAAAAGCTGTGTGGAAAGCCTTAGGTGTGCCTGAAGATAACTGGGGTGACTTGGACATTACTTGGTCTGATGCTTAGCCAGCTTAATTTCTTATCCATCTTGTTTGTGTCATGGTATACATTTACTTGTTGTGATTGTAAGATGTGTAAATTAAACTGTGTAACTAAATTATCTTCTCAACTATACTGTAATGAATTTCCAAGTAGTAATCTTCCAAAACAAACAGATTTAATTAGACAACCCCATAAACAAATAGCTTTTCTTTTCATTTTTAGACGAAAAATATGGCCTAATCCTTTACAAATTTACAGCCTCAAAACTCTCAATCACATATATATAGTTTAGTACATAAAAAGCAAAATTATGGTCTAATTATCCTTTCCAAATGACAGTGGATTTCTCTAACAAGAATGAGACAGAAGGGATTTTATCCTTCATAGTTGTTAAAATTTCAGAGGCAGAAGGCCTAAAGCCAGGCGAATGATGAAGACACATAGCCGATAGAGAAGCCATAGCATTAGCCTCTTCCAAGTTAAATGTATCATCTTTATCAAGCCTCGAATCCACCATTTCTCCGACCCTCGTGGCATCCCTTATCATTGGATCAGCGATACATGTCAGCTTCTGTCTCCTTTCAGAACAAAAGGCTTCCAATCCTGTGATAAGCTCAAGAAGAATTACCCCAAAGCTATAAATATCCTGTTTTTTTGAGGCAAGCCCCGTCTTTAAGTAGTGAGGATCCAAATACCCTTGAGAACCTACAATCATCCGATGATGATTCCTTGAAGACGACGGTGGCTGTACCATTGAAGCAAACCCCATTTTTACAGACCCAAAATCGCAGAGTTTACAACTAAAATTCTCATCCAGCAATATATTTGAAGATTTGATATCCCCATGGACTATTTGAAGGCTACACTTATCGTGCAAATACTCTATAGCTTGAGCAAGCTGAAATGCTATGCTCATTCGAGTTCTCCACGAAAGAACAGACAATCTATTCCCTTTCCCGCTGAGATTCTCCTCCAGAGTTCCATTAGGCATATACTCAAACACCAAAACGCCTTCTTCTCGTTCATCACAGTAGCCTATTAGCTTGACAATGTGTGGATGCCGAATGTGGAGCAAAACCTTGAGTTCTTGCTGGTAAACCTGTCTAAGACGCCCGCTGCTGCACTGAATCTTAACTGCTCCAAGTCTAGAATCCAAAAACTTGGCTAAATAAACAGTGCTGAATCCTCCATATCCGATCACACGAGAACTAGACCAATTCATTGTCAGCATCTCCATCTCCTGCCAAGTAATATTCCTCGCGGAAAAATCAACCTCACAATCACCATTTCCATGCGGAGCAACAGCAACAATACCATCACGGACGCGTTTTCGCCTAATCTTAAACTTTAAAAACTTGAGAAATGCCATGATCAATATCAAGAAAATGAATGAAACCAGCTAGCTAGCTAGCTAGTAGTGTACTTGGAAATGAATTCTTATGTTTGGTATTTATTTAAGAACATTGATGCCTTGAGTTGGTGGGTACGGCTGGCCCGTACCGCTAGGAAGCAACCCGGAATTAGATGAAATGTCAAGAACAAAATTTTTATTTTTTTAAAAAAATTTAAAACACCACCGGCAGGAACAACCGACAATTATAATATCAGTACTAGTACTAGTACTAGTCCAAGTACTTTTAATATGCTCCTCGTGTGGTTTTATTAGTATTTGGTAGCCATTATGTTTGACTCACTAGTACCAACTACTGATATATCATATATTACTACTACTCATCAAAGTGAGGGAGGCCCATGGAGCTTTGATTCTGATCCGAGATCTATAGAAAAATATATATTTATATATATAGCAATCATGTCCCAGTCATGTGAGTAGGCAAAGTAGATAAAAGGTAAAATATAAAGTATGAAAATTATATTATATATATATGTATATCAATGGTAGCAATAAAAATAAACTAAGAAAAATATTTAACATGGTCCCTTGAGCACACACAGCATATTTATAATATATCAAATCTTTACTCATAACTCTTCGCAGCGCCTTCTGAATGTTTGCCAAAGTAGGTAGAAATCAATAGAATTATTAAAAAACCAAATCCTTTGTATTGTTTTGGATGATTTTTGACATTTTCAAGGAAGGTACAAGTCATGCTCTGCATTATATAAAAAACAATATACACATATACATATACATATACATATACATATATATAGAGAGCAAGGATCAAGTGCATACCCCTTATCTTACTCACCCGTGCTTACCCCTCTTTCGACGACGGTTTCGGTCATACAACCGTCATTTATACTTTTAGCGACGCTATATGTTGTCCGTCGCTAAAAGTATAAACGATTTGTTGTGATTACCAAACCATCGCCTAAAGGGGGTAAGCTTACGGAATTGTGTGCGTGTGTGTGGTGTTGGGGTTATGATCCCGAGTCAAAATTAGTTGGTAGTCAACATCGAGTAGTGTAAAATATTGTTCGACATATAATATGTCTAGTAAAAATATATTATATATATATATATATATATATATATATATATATATATATCTGGTCGGATTAAGTGTATACTATTATTTATTACACTGTACCCACCTTTAAGCGGCGATTTCGATTCCATACATACTGTAAATCTATACTTTTTAGCGACGCTATATGTCGTCCGTCGCTAAAAGTATAGACGACGATTGTATATAACCCAAACCATCGCCTAAAAAATACATAGAAGAAGAAGATAAAGATGCACTTGATCTTTCTATATATATATATATATATATATATATATATATATATATATATGTATATGGGATTCCATCCACAAAGAACCTATTGTTGGGAAGAACTCCATTTTGGCTAGCCACTACAGCATGTACCGGCCCTTATGTAAATTTATTTATTTTTTTATAAGCCGCTACACTAGAATTGGTTTAAAAAATATTGTTGTTCAACAACCGATTCACGTGGATGGAATCCCTATATATATATATATATATATATATATATATATATATATATATATATATATATATATATACTGACCCTGGTTTGTGTTTATATATTTATAAACTTATAATCTGTAACAGTATATGTATTGACAAGATCTAACAGGAGAGGGATTTGTAGGGACTAAAAAGTACACACACTAACCCAAACAGTTAAAAGTGAACCTGTGCCGACTGCCTTCCAAGTGACCTTTATAACAACATACAAAAAGGCTTAAAACTGAATCAAGAAAATACAACAAATCTCCAAGTAATATGAGCTTTCACATCTTAGGATTTATCCTGAATCTTGGCATAATTCAAGTTAGTTCATGCTTCAATTTCATATCAAGCTTTAAAATAATGCTCAGATTTTAAGTTGGAAAAAATCATGATAAAACCTAATCTATATAGAGTAGGATACAGTGTCTAATCGGACGTGTGTACTTGAAGAGTCCAACATGCGTACTTCTCAATTTTTCTAACTATTTACACTAAATAAAGTGTCAAGTAGTAACCAGGATTGAACACGGGTATTTTTTAGAACAGTAAATAGTAAATAGTCAGTGTAACATAAGATAAAATTAAGCTTATATTTCAAATAGAAAGCAATCTTGTCTGTATATGGTGAAAAAATAGAAGAGTTCCCACTATTGTTTCCTGAAGAAAATCCAAATTAATCTTCCATTAAACCCCCACATAATTAATCATAAAATCATTAACAAAACAGATAATATATCAGCAGAAATTTCAAATGCTTACCCAAAAATTGGCAGTTTGCTTTACAGGCATTTACATAACCCTGTCAATCACCCTGTTTCTCCATCATTCATTCAAAAAGCAATCTACATAGACAGAGTGGATAGTATGAACTTTTTGCTTAGTATTACTCATACTTCTTTCAGCACATTCTTTTGAGGCTAAAGCTCAGGCTTGTTGATCAAGTGGCAAGATTACAGGCAAGAAACTGCCTCCTGGAAAATGCAACAAATAGAACGACTCCGATTGTTGTGTTGAAGGCAAGCACTACACCACTTTTAAGTGCTCACCAACGGTGTCCAGCCACACCAAGGCTGTTCTCACCCTCAACAGATTTCAAATGGGCAGAGACGGTGGTGGGCCATCGGACAAACAGTACCACTCAGACGACACACCGGTAGTGGCATTGTCAACAGGATGGTTCAACAAAAAGCATAGATGCTTCCACAATATCACTATAAGTGGTAATGGTCGGAGTGTGATGGCCATGGAGGTTGATGAGTGCAATTCGACTATGGGGGTGGTGGCCATGGTGGCTGATGAGTGCAATTCGACTATGGGGGTGTGATGGCGTTCATGATTATCAGCCTCCATGTTCTAACAACATTGTTGATGCTTTGAAAGCTGTATGGGAAGGTCTCTGGGCGACGACTAACAACATTGTTGATGCTTTGAAAGCTGTATGGGAAGGTCTCTGGGCGTTCGTCGCGATGACTGGGGGTGGTTGGATATTACCTGGTCTGAAATCTAGCCTCAACAAGATAGATACATATTCTGGGATTGAAATGCTACAGATACATGCTTACATATTGCTCTTGTATACTTATCAAGGATATACAAGAATGATCTATTAGCTAGAACTGGGGACAAAAAGAGCTGATTTACTGAAGAACATGCACAAGTAAAACATAATTGTAAATAGTACAAAAGCATTACCATAGTAAGGGTCAATCTTTTCAAGAACAAAATCTTAATATATTAGAGTGAAATTTTCACAAAAGAAAACATTAGTACATAACTTCCCCCCACCCGCACTTTTTTTTTCTTTTTATTTTTTTTTTTTTGTTTGGGGGGGAGAGGAGTAAGGTAGGAAACTTTCCCGAGTACAACTTTATCATCTTCCCCTTTCTCAAGAAAACTGTTGCTTCATATCCACAAAGTCATATGAAAGATTTTAAGTTTACAATTGGACATTACTAAGCTTCGAACCTTAATCTAAGTGGAGAAATGAGAAGATGAGTAAAATTGCACTAGAATTCCTAAAAATAGCACTAGAACCTCCGGATTTCTTTGGGTGGCTTGTAGTTGAGGGGATGAGTTTCAGGGGTGGCATTTGGATCCTCTCTCCACATTTTGATAGTCTTGTCTGCTTCACAAGTCACAAGCCTTGTACCAGTAAGGTCGAAAGAGGTAGCATAGATGCCAGCTTCACTATCCAAAGAACCTGAAACAAAGCACACCCCAATTTTTACAATGTGCTTTCAACAAGACTCAAGCCAACATATTGAGAATATGAGTGCCAAAGGTACATACCAGGCTGGACAATGGTTTGACTTTGTTGGAAATTGTGGCCACTCTTCCAATCCCAGAACCACATACTTCCATTATCACCTTCAATATCACAAAATTGGAAGAAATAACAATAAGATTCTAGAGCAAATCTTGCTGACATTAAAGGAACATAAAGATGATAAGAACACCCAAGATAAAAGTAACAGAATAAACAAAAACCCAACGGATCTAAAAGTATACTTACATCAGACACTAAAAATTTTATTCACCAGAAAGAATATATAAAATTCTCACCTCCTGTAACCATCACACCATCTTCATTGACTGCCATGGCATTAATGATGGTCTTCTGTTGCGAGCTACAAGAAAAGCCAGAAACATTTAAGATAATTCAATATCACGAAGATATAAACAAACTGGTCTGCTTATTGAATGCCAGTGCAGCAATTATGATTCTGTTATAATCCTCTAGCAATCTTAAACTACGATAACAAAGTAAAGTCCATGGTGTGTTCTCAAACTCACAGCATGTTGTGCAAAAACTCTCCTTTTGGAAGACTGAATTTTTTGATGTTGTCAGCTGATGCAGATGCAAAGCAGTCCCTGCAATAAGAAATAAACTTAGTTATAAGTCGAAACTAAAGAACAAATTAAACTACCATATTACAAATCAACCATAGCTCCATTTTTTTCCCAGAGAAGAGCAGAAATATGTAGATGTACATACTCAATAGGATGCTGAGCCATTGCTCGTACAGACTTTTTATGGTGTGTAAGAGTTGCCATTGTTTTGCCTGTCATTGAAGAGCAATTAACATCAGCGAATGGGGGAGGAATAACTAAATAACATCAGATAGGAAAGTATTCTTAACATTCTTTACCATATCTAAGGTCCCAGAACTTTATGGTTGTGTCATGGGAGCCAGTTACAACTTGTGGATCCTGGAAGAAAACAGTCCAGACAGCAGAGTGAGTTTCAATACTAATAAGAGGAATAGTTACGGAAGCAAGTAGATGTTAAGTTGCCATAGCTGCAAAAGGTCAAAACTAAGTTAAGATATGACACAGTATAAGGCATATATATCTCTTTCCTTGGTCACATCAGCCAACAGGATGGTCAATCTCTTTTTTATTCCACAAAGTAAGTATTGAATTGTTTTAGATGCTGAACAGCATCAACAATTGAGATACTGAAAAGCCTCCATCTAAAGACTCTATTCACCAAATTCTAGTGCTTATCTGAATACACACACACACACACCAAATTCTAGTTTGAGGACAAGAAGTCTCCTTCAGATGTCCTAAGTAGCAAATTTTATCTTACACCAAGCACATAATGAACATTGCACGAGGCTGATTAATAAACATGAGTCTTATATATAATTTTTCAGCTGGGGCTAGTTGGAGCAATATCGTAGGAGCCTAGTGTAAACACTAACTTTTACAGCTTACTAGTCCCCTCTTTCTAAGCAACTCTCAAGTTTTTTCTCTCCTTTCTCTCCCAGTTTAATGACTTCTCTTAAACATATTTTTTCGACACCTTCCCGTGTAGGGTGGCAGATACCCAAGATTTCTAAGGTTGTCCTACTTTAGTTTGGAACCAAAAAAAATAGCTTCTGGTTAGAACAAAAAAATTGTAATGCTATAGAATTCAAACTACACAGACTTTCTCTAAGAATTATTGCAATCCATCTTGGGAGTATGGTTCTCAAGAGGATATCAATAGGGTCTACAAGAGTCGGCCACAAAACTAGTTCAACGCTCGAAGCTTCAAAATTTAAGTTTCAAGAGGTCATTAATGAGTAAAGATCATGTTCTTTATACCAGTGTCACTATCATGACATTCCTCTTTTATCACACTCTTAAGATGCACACTGCATGAAAACTACTTAACTAGGGCTAAGTATGACACAGGTGGAATCGCACATTAGTTCTCCCCACTACTAGAAAAGAATTGCATACCGTTGGTCGAGTAAAAACTGAACAAACTGTGTTATCATGCCCAGAGAGTGCATGAATTTGCATCTTGCTGCGGATATCCCATACCTGCAATTTTAATTCAGTAAGATGTAAGAACTAATGGTAATATATCCCTCAAAATAATAATGCTGTGTAGTAACCACAAGATGTTAGAAATTGCTGATGTAATTTGCACTCATACCCGACAAACAGAATCACGACCCCCAGTAAGCAGAACGTCAATAGTGGGATGAAGCGCCAAGCAGTAAACACCACTCAGGTGACCATGATAAGACCTGATAACCTTCAAAGAGGAAAATTCAATATATAAGTTTATGAACGACTCCTTGCATAAAAACAACTTTTTCTCAGTTAGTTATCAACCTTATTCTGTTCTAGGTCCCAGCATTTAACTTGTTTGTCATCGCCAGCAGAGAACATATATGTGTGTTTAGTGCTAACAGCAAGGCCTGCAAGAAAAAGGGGGAAGTTAACATGTAAAAGCTGGTTTATGAGGTTTCTACCGGAAAAATGACACCACATGTAAAGTAGGAACAAACCTCGCACTTGTTCAATGTGTCCTGTTAGAGTGAGCTTTAATGTTCCAGTTCCTACATCCCATATCTTGACACAATAAGGAAGAAAATAAGTTCAGTAGCTGGGGCAACAACTTGAAGAAATCATTAATGATTTTCATGAAAGGTTATATACAGCCGGAAAAAAAATATAAAGATAGACTGAACAGAAGTGAAGCTTTTCAGTATTAAAAGAGAGAAAATATTGAACATGGCTATTAATCCCCCTAGTTATCAATATGTGAAAAACATATAAATCTTGTGATTTCAGTTCTTGATGTAGGACGGGGTGGGAAGAAGGAATAAGGTATACCTATCTCCGCAGAGAATCGGTAAAGAAACACACACAAAAACACACAGCTTTAATCTCAAATTAATATATTCAATAATCTACAAATAATAAAGTATTACAATGCTTAAATAGAAAACCAATACTTGGGGGACTAAGTAAAAATCCTAATTTAGAAAGAAAACAATCTCCTAAATAAAATCTAGTACTACAATAAACTCTCCTAATTGAAATCTACAACTACAATTAAAACTCTCCTAATGAAAAGCTACTACTATAATATCCTACTAAATAATTTCATTAATACCTCACCATTTATCTCTAAATAACAATACAAAATTAATAATAAACTTCATAAATTTCTTCTTCGTACAGCATCATTCTCCTCACCTTTGAAAAAAACAGTATATAAATACGTGGAAACAGTGGGATTGTTTCCTTTCAACTGTAGTTCATCGATCGGAGAAACTCCCGGCGGTAGACCGGAAAAACAATGGGAGCTGAAGACCTAGAGGATTCTCGGTGAGTCACTCTCTCTCCAGATAAAAATGTAAAAATGACGGAAGGTTGTAGGAAAGGTACTACTATATAATAGGGGTACAACACGAGCACCGTTGGATTTTGATAAAATGGGCGATAGATAATAAGATTGGAAGCACATAATTAATTATTGAGTATTATAATTTGGAACACCCATAGGGAATAGTAAATTACTAGTACCTCCCCGCCCCACAAAAAGATTCACATGTCTTATTTTATATTCTATATTTAGGAAACTGATATTTCTACATGTATTTTTGATATTTCCATATAGTCCTCCCTCACATAGAAGAAAGTGGGTCCCACCTTCATGTGAGAGGTCCGTGAGAGAGGACCAGGTAGAAATTTCTATTTCAACTCACCTTCAGCTCCCACTGTTTCCCCTATTCTCCGATCGCATTTGGTGTAAAACTTAACTTCAATTTCCATATCCAAATATGAGTTTTTGATATTTTTACATGATCCCTTCACATGAAGGTGGGATCCACTTTCTTCTATGTGAGAGGGGACTATATAGAAATATCAAAAACACATGTAAAAATATCAGTTTCCTAAATATAAAATAAGACAGGAGAATCTTTTTGGGGAGCGGGGAGTTGCTAGTAATTTACTATTCCCTATGGGTGCCCCAAATTATAATACTAAATAATTAATTATGTGATTCCGGTCTTTATTATCTATCGTACATTCTATCAACATCCAACGGTGCTCGTGTTGTATCCCTATTATATAGTCGTACCTTACCTATAGTCTTCAGTCATTTTTGCATTTTTATCAGGAGAGAGAGTGACTCACCGAGAATCCTCTAGGTCTTGCTTCATCGCTTTCCCGCTCATCACGGAGTCTCCGATCAACGAACTACAACTGAATCTGTAAGTTGTTTAACACGCTTAACTTCCGCTTCATGTTTCTCACAAACATCAATATGTAAGTACTTGCTCTTCTTTATTCTCACCAATTTCATATTGGTTATTAATACGTTTAAGTATTGTGAGACATTCATCAATTGTCTTGTAAGAATTTATTTTGTGAGTCTCCTCTTGTGAACGCTTCGCTTTAATTGAACAACCACGATTAGGATTAATATTTTTTTGCGATTGAACAAAATATGAACGTTATGTACTCATAATATGCCTTTAAATTAGCAAGACTTGTTTCAGAAAGTCCAAGCTCATCGCATAATTTTCAATACTCGACATTATACGGGACACAAGACCTTTTAAGTTGCTCGCATATGACCAAAGTTCGATGCTCAAGTTGCTTTATCTTAGGCCAAAGAAAGTCTTGTTAAACCTGAAAGACATTTTATATATGTAGAGGGGCTAAATTGAAAATTTCAAAAATTTTGGGGGTTAAATTGAAAACTCAAAATCTATGGAGGTTGTATTGAAAGTTTTAGAAACTTTGGGGGCAGGATTAAAAAAATCAGAAACTTAAGGGAGCTGAATTGAAAATTTCAAAAACTTGGGAGTACCAAACTGTAATTTGGCAGAAGGAACACCAGAAGTTTGATGAACAGTGTCACGCACTGTAGCGATGAACAGTAGCGATGAACCTTTTTTGTAATAGATTGAGACTATGGATACGAGATCGTGCCTTCGTCTCGAAAAATTGTTATCGATTCCCTAGCGAATTTCGACAATTGGATGGAGGCCAAAAAAACAGGGTAGAAAGGAATTGGGTGAAATCAAAAGATATCAGGAATTTTGGCTCTTGATACCATTATGGTGTAGGACGGGGTAGGAAGAAGGACCAAGGTATACCTATCTCCGCAGAAAATCGGTAAAGAAACACACAAAAAAGCATAACTTTATTCTCAAATCAATATATTCAATAAGTATTACAATGCTTAAATAGAAAACCCAATACATAAGGGGACCAAGTAAAACCCTAATTTAAAAATTAAACAATCTCCTAACTAAACTCTACTACTACAATAAACTCTCTTAATTGAAATCTATTACTACAATTAAAACTCTCCTAATGAAAAGCTACAACTATAATATCCTACAAAATAATTTCATTAAATCCTCACCATTTATCTCTAAATAACAATACAAAATTAATAATAAACTTCATAAATTTCTTCTTCCATACATCATCATTCTCCTCACCTTTGAAAAAAATAGTATAAAAATACGTGAAAACAGTGGGATTGTTTCCTTTCAACTGTAGTTCGTCGATCGGAGAAACTCCCGGCGGTAGACCAGGAAAACAGTGGGAAGACCTAGAGGATTCTCAGTGAGTCACTCTCTCTTCAGATAAAAATGTAAAAATGATTGAAGTAGGAAAGGTACTACTATATAATAGGGATACAACACGAGCACCGTTGGATTTTGATAGAATGGGCGGTAGATAATAAGACTGGAAGCACAGAATTAATTATTGAGTATTATAATTTGGAACACCCATAAGGAATAGTAAATTACTAGTACCTCCCCGCCCCACAAAAAGATTCTCATGTCTTATTTTATATTTAGGAAACTGATATTTTCTACATGTATTTTTGATATTTCCATATAGTACTCTCTCACATAGAAGAAAGTGGGTCCCACCTTCATGTGAGGGAGGACCATGTAGAAATATCAATTTCAACTCACCTTCAGCTCCCACTGTTCCCCCTATTCTCCGATCGCATTTGGTGTAAAACTTAACTTCAATTTCCATATCCTAATGAATTTTTGATATTTCTACATGATCCCCTCACATGAAGGTGGAATCCATTTTCTTCTATGTGAGAGAGGTCTATGTAAAAATATCAAAAACACATGTAAAAATATCAGTTTCCTAAATATAAAATAAGATAGGAGAATCTTTTTTTTTTGGGAGTGGAGGGAGGTGGGAGGGGGGGGGGGGAGGGGGGAGGCTGGGGAGGGTACTAGTAATTTACTATTCCCTATGGGTGTCCCAAATTATAATACTCAATAATTAATTATGTGCTTCCGGTCTTTATTATCTACCGTCCATTCTATCAAAATTCAATGGTGCTCGTGTTGTATCCCTATTATATAGTCGTACTTTACCTACAGTCTTCAGTCATTTTTGCATTTTTATCAAGAGAGAGAGTGACTCACCGAGAATCCTCTAGGTCTTCAGCTCCCACTGTTTTCCCGGTCTACCGCCGGAAGTCTCTTCGATCGACGAACTACAGCTGAATCTGTAAGTTGTTTAACACACTTAACTTCCGCTTCATGTTTCTCACAAACATCAATATGTGAGTACTTGCTCTTCTTTATACTCACCAATTTCATATTAATTATTAATACATTCAAGTATTGTGAGACATTCATCAATTGTCTTGTAAGAATTTACTTTGTGAACGCTTCGATGTAGTTGAACCATGACGATTAGGATGAACATTTTTTTGCGATTGAACAAAATATGGACGTTATGTACTCGTAATGTATCTTTAAATTTACAAGACTTGTTTCAGAAAGTCCAAGCTCATCGCATAATTTTCAATACTCGACACTATACATGACACAAGACCTTTTAAGTTGCTCGCATATGACCAAAGTTTGATGCTCAAGTTGCTTTATTTTAGCCAAAGAAAGTGTGAATTGTTAAACCTGGAAGACATTATATATATGTAGAGGGGTTGAATTGAAAATCTCAAAAACTTTGGGTGTTAATTGAAAATTCAAAAACTATGGGGGGTTGAATTGAAAGTTTTAGAAACTTTGGGGGCGGAATTAATAAATTCATAAACTTAAGGGAGCTAAATTGAAAATTTTAAAAACTTGGGGGTACCAAACTGTAATTTGGCAGAAGGAACACCATAATTTTAATGAACAATGTCGCGCACTGTAGCGATGAACAGTAACGATGAACCTTTTTTTGTAATAGATTGAAACTTTGGATACGATCGTGCCTTCGTCTCCAAAAATTGTTATCGATTCCCTAGCGAATTTCAACAATTGGATGGAGATCAGAAACATAGGGTAAGAAGGAATTGGGTGAAATCAAAAGATATCATAAAATTTGGCTCTTGATACTATTATGGTGTAGGACGGGGTAGGAAGAAAGAATAAGGTATACCTATCTCCGCAAAGAATCGATAAAAAAACACAAAAAACACACAACTTTAATATCAAATCAATATATTCAACAAGTATTACAATGCTTAAATATAAAACCTAATATTTGGGGACTAAGTAAAAACCTTAATTTAGAAAGAAAACAATCTCCTAACTAAAATCTACTACTACAATAAACTCTCCTAATTGAAATCTACTATTACAATTAAAACTCTCCTAATAAAAAGCTACTACTATAATATCCTACTAAATAATTTTATTAATAACTCACCATTTATCTCTAAACAACAATACAAAATTAATAATAAACTTCTTAGATTTCTTCTTCCATGCCGCATCAGTTCTCCTTTAATTTTAAAATTCAGTAAAAGAAACATCAACAATCAAGAAATAGCATCAGTTGAACTCCCCTTTTCAAGTTTCTTTCCTTTTTCTTTATGGGTTTCTAATCTAATATTCTCCCTCATTTTCCTTTAATTGCTCAAACTTAATTTAATTAATAAACAAGAAAATCAGCTTAACTTTTCACAATTATTAATTTGTGCATTAATATACTGTAATACTAAACTACGCCTTTCTCATTATATTTGGAGTACTATATCAATTCCTTTATGTTTAAGCCACAAGCTACTGAACCTTTCTTAAAAATCTCAAACCATCTTACTTTCACTTTTTCTCCGCCTAGTATCATCGTCAATAGCGGCCATGTCAACTTTCCTCCTACTTTTTTTTGAAATAAAGGAGGAAAATATTTTAGATAGCAAAGAGATGACAAAGGAAGACAATGAGTCCTCCAAGATAATTAAAGAAGTGGACCAATCTTCCTCCATGAATGCATAAATGGTCAGCATCGTAAATTTCAGACCATCTTAGTCAGCTTTTTCTGAGGTTGAAGTTCAGCCACTCATCATTCAAAATATTTGAGCTTCGGTACCGTATCGTATATGGGTTACACAGTGTATATATCATGGAACAGGGAAATCCCTCTACACTTGTAACATTCCATCACGAGACTATATTTGATATCATTCAACATATCTACTCCAAATATAGTTATCTGGATAAGAAGGCTGACCTTGGACTCTTACTACAATCCATATACTACAGCACTGATGATGCATGTTTTATTACTTTCTAGTGTTATTACTATGAATAATTTGGATAAGTAGATGAGTTTATATTATATGATCGGCACTAACAAATTGTATCAATATAATATTTGAAACTAAACAATGATATACTGACTGATTGGCACAAACAGGAAGAGCATTACATAGCAATATAATCAACCTCACTAGAACATAGGGGAACACAAAACTTTCTAGGAGTAAAAGCACATTAATCAACCGTGGGGACATAAATTTATAGCTTATTACCTTGATTGTACGATCTGCAGATCCCGTACAGAACCACTCATTACTTGGATCAAATGCAACAGATCTCACCCATCCCAAATGGCCACTAATAACCTGTACATATTAAATTATTGTAATGTTAAAGAGCATTTAATTAAATTAAATACATTGGACAAGAAGAGGAAACAAACACTTGAGGCTCAAAGATGGGGAAAATTAAAGCAATCCACCAATGGTTTTCCAACCCAGATGGCATATACTAAATAATATGGGAAAGAAACAACAAAATAACAGCTTAAAAATATGCATTTTGATGGATGTACTTGTTGATGTATATAGATTATATTTGATATTCATGCATACATGATTGCAGACACGATCTCCAACTTTATAAGACAGCCCAGTATATCTTAGTTATAACTAGTAGAGGTTAACATGATAGATGTTAAGAAGCTATATTTCAGAAAATACACATAAATTTTTAAAATTTTATAAAAAAAATAATTAAAAAAACAAAAGCATTTTCTTCGTTTTCTAAATTGTAAAATGTATGGAAATGAAGTGTTAACTTAAAAAAGTATGTCCTTAAGAACCATGGTGAAAATGTAGTAATAATGTTTGGTTATAGTTTTAAAAAATACAGATGTTATACAATATGGATTGTTTATAAGTGCAGTATACATACAGGAAGAAGAATAACAAATTTGTTGAATTACTTATATGGGTAGATCATAAAAACCCAAAATGGATGCTCCACCCCACCCCATCCTCCCCCTCCCTTTCAGCATCCAAAACATGAAGGTTCTTACCCTGTAGTTTCTCCATGGAGGACGCCATACGGGACGTGGCCATCTGCTTGGAATTCTTTCCATGAGGGCAGCAGTTGAGAGGTTTCTAGATACAGTAGCAGAAAGAGATTAGACGAGTCCTGCCCACATTTAAGAGTTGCTTGGATATGAATAGTAATTACAACTTCTAATAGATCAGGAAGAAAATAAGTTCATTGTACTTAAAACTGTGTAATAGATTGAAGGTCGAAATACTCCCTATATCAGATATCATAAACTATATAATACTATACAGTATACATAACAAAGGCAAGCTCCTTAATTCTCATATGCTATAGAGGCAACAAACACAGAGGAAAAAGTCAAAAACCTGTCAGATGTACCATGAGCAGGAATAATTGTCGTACTTTTGCCAGAAAAACTAGTTTCCCCACTGCCAAACATAAAATTCACAAAGCACAAGCTCAGTTAAGGACCAAAAGTTTATGATGAGAGCATAAGATGATAGCATGCATCAAGTTTTGCACCATAGCAGCACATCCCATAAAATAGAGAAAGAAATGAACAGAAAAGAGAAGCAAATATCAGGACTGAGTGAAATATAAGTATATTCAGAAATGCCACACTAAAACACAATAAAAACTGCACAATTAAAGGTAATACATACAGGCCCTTTGGTTGAATGGAAGGAACAACAGCTAACTCGTTTTGAGCTCCTCTTTTCTGTGGGTCTCTAGAACTTTCAGAACCTACACATATTACGATAAATTAATTCAAACCCCCTTTAAGAAAAAATTAAATACGTATAAACCTCTTCGGTTCCAATACAGAATTATTGTTGGTGTCATTTAGTTAGAGGCTTAGAGCATAAATGCAAATGGATGTATTGTTTGGAAAAAGTAGCAGCACGAGCCAATTATACAGAGTTACCACTTACCAGGGCTAGTTGTTCAATACTTCAATTATTTAGTAGCAGTTAAGAATGGCATTGATTCTCTCAGGCATGTCAAATAAACAAGTTGCACAATTTATCATGTCATTTTTGGCTAGCACTTTCACAATAAGAACAGAAGAAAAGGTCATTCTATGTAACACATCAATAGTGGCATCAATGACCACATATGCCAAGATATTTCAAAGCATATTTAATACAATAGTCTGACTGCAGCGTAAAGTCAAGCAGCATCAAACGTTCAACAAATTTAAATTTTCAAGCAAGAACCGACAGTTTGGGTCCCTGATGCTAAGGAAACCTAACACAGATTCTATCAAAACCAATAGTAACGACAAGTTGGTTTTCTGAAGGCAAGCTTCTTAAACAACACACCTATCACTTAGAGCAATAGGCTTTAGCTTTTCAAAAAATGAGTTCGCCGCATAATCTATGTCACTACAGAACTACAGAAAACTTTATTGAAACTTCAACTTAGAAGAAATGTCCTAAACTACAATACTTTTAACATATGTTCTAAAAGTAGCAGTGCACTGTTATTCAAATCTTCTACTCTACCATTTCTCCTTTACTTCCCTTAGGATGACATGGGAGGTGGTTCAGAACATAACTATTATGCAATAAGAATTGGGTGATTTCTTCCTCAAAGCTCGCTACCATAATAAACTAACTACTAAACTCATTAAGACCCAAGTCCATAAAACAAAAGGTTCAATACCAGTAAGGGCAAGAGTAGTGGAAGCTTGTGGAACTTGTTGTGCAGCCGAGTTAGCATGATTAGGAGGCTGAGCTGTAGTGCTTCTGATACCCGCATACTCACCATTTAGCTTCAATGTGAAAATGCAATTCCCATTAGAAATCACAGATAAACACACATTTAGTAAACAAAATTGCACATGCTGAAATAAAACCAAGGTTGTTAGAAACCATACTTAGGCTATGTTTGTTTGCAAGCACTATTTTAAAAAATTACACTGGGCATTGGTTAGAAATATTATCCAATCCCCAAATACTTCCAACATAAAAAAAAACATAGCCCTAGGTTTTATTCTCAAACATTATTTTTCTCTTTCCAATCAAACCCGCAAAATATTGTATCAAAATTATCAACCTACATTGCCACACACATATCCTTAAGATAATTACTAACCTTATGGCTCAACCGTATCTTCATGCTGCAATAAAATTAACACATAAGACACGTAAAATGAAAAAAAAAATAGAAATCAACCATTAAAAGATATGTTAAAAACAATGAACTTGGGAATAAAAACTGAGTAAAACCCATGATTGATTTCCCAATTTTTTTTTAAATAGGGTTTAAGAAAAGAGAGGGAAAAAAGATGGTACCTTGCGGGGTCCGGAGGTGGAAATTGGCCGTGAAGAGGCGAGAAGAGATCGAGGGCTCGCTTTAAGGATTTGAAGCTTAACTTTTTCAGTGACTGTGGCTCTACTGGCAGTTCCGACTCCATTGTTGGGCCTTCTGCCATCTCTCTTCCGAAGAGGCAGAGATTGTGACGACAAGTTTTGTTATTTCTGGAGCCAATCATTTAGGAGGGTGAGACTCTTAAATACTTTTAAAAAACTCACAGATTTTAATGACTTTTTAAAGATTTTTAAAACCTCTATGAAATAAGTGATATATTTTTATAAATTTTATATCAAGACTTTTGTATATTTTTAATATATATCTTGTCGCTAATATTAATTGTTAAAAAATTAATAAAGATTTTATATTTTAAATGAAATGAGTACGATATTAAATAATATTAAAATATATTGACAATGTCACAACCTAATTTGAAATAAATGAAATACTTTTAATGATTATATTGACATTCGCTCGTTTATGTGTTAGGTTTAAGAAAACACAAAATTGATCCTTCTTGTTAAATTTGATTACGATAAAGTTGACACCAACTTCATCGTAATAAGTTCTATAGCTTGTTATTGCATTGACTATAAAAAATGTTGCATTAATAATTTGTATAACTTTTTATTACATTGGTTAATGCATTTTCTATATCCAATGTAATGAAATATTATATAAATTTACTAAAGTAAAGTTGGTACCAATTTCACCCTAATAGGATTTTTTCTTATTGGAGAAAATTTGTTATATATTTATTATTGGCATATCCTTTTTTGAGCAATAGTGCATTAAAAGGATGAAGGCAAGTTCTTTATGATTATATAGTGTGCAAAAAAAAGTTATATTTTTCAAATTTTGGTGGGTTTTGACTTTTTGACCTCAAAACCTTTGTCAGTTGTTGATAATGACCAACTCACTCTATGGGAAAAAAATATAATTATGGGAAAAAAAGAGCAACTATAAAAAATGGGAAGTATTAATTGCACTTAAGGGCTCAACCGGGTTCGAACCGGTGACCTATTGATCTGCAGTCAATTGCTCTACCACTGAGCTATGAACCCCTTGATATCTACTTATTTCCTTGCATTAATAAATATATACTCCGAAAAAGAAAAGCTATTTTTAAAAGAATTTAGGCAATAATAATAATGGCCGAATAATAACAATATTATTAATGGTTAAACAGAAGAAATCCATTATCTATCTATTTTATAAAAGAAGAGCCGTGAAAATAACAGTCTCTCTCTTGAAGTTGTGTCACATATAAACTTTTAATTTCTTTTCTTTTTTTCCACCTTTTATTCCCACAATTTTTCTTATATTTTCTCACTCGTGTTTTATAATTTTTTATTTTATTTATTTATTATAATCGCAAGCAATTCATATTTTATAATTTTTATTTAAAATTTACTTATCTCATACTATAAAGGAGATTAATAAAAATAACTACCATATTGACTTCCTGCAAATTTAATTTTATTATAATATTTTTTTTTATTATATTCTAAAATTAGAGAAAACTCCAATTATATTTTTAGAATTGTTATGCACACAACATGTATGTCACTAAAACTAGTTATTAGTAATGGTTAAGTGAAAATTAATTCATTAAACTTTAGCATTGAAATGGCACCTATATATATCCGATTACACAGCTATTTATTATACTTGTCGGGCTATGCATTTATTTGTTCACCCATCGCCAACCGTCAGCCAGAATCCATAATAGCTAATCTGTATATATATTTTTTTCCATATATATATATATATATATATATATATATATATATATATATATATATATATATGAGATTGATCATAGCTAACGTTATAAAAAAAAGAGTGAGTCTTACAACAAGTATTCATCGTTCAACCGAATATTTAACGATTAATATGATTTTTATATACAGTTTAGTTTTCAATATTCCCCGCTATACAACAAATTAAGCTTTAATTTTTTGATTCAAGAATTTCCATAATAACTTCAATTTATTTAAACTAACATTAAATATTACTATAATAGTAATATGCATTCAAAATTTCAACATTCTTTGGCTCAGTTGATGTACTAGCTACATCTCTTACTAAGCAAGAGATCTTAAAAAAAATACATTCAAAAACTTATATTTACTAGGAAATAAATATAAATAATATAAATAGTCTTCACGAAATGTATGAATAATATAAATAGTCTTCACTATGTATTAATATATATGAATAATATTAGACTTGAGTAAAAATTGATAAACATTGTGAATATTTTTTTGTTAAAATTCATAGACCATCTTTAATTGCAATCTATTTAAAATTTTATAAATTGAATCTTTAAAGAGTTAGGTTGTGTTTGATAAACTTGAGAATTAAGATCTGAATGATTATGATGTCTTAATAAATTAGATCATCTGCACAGTTATGAGGTCTGAATCTAAAAAATTGTTTGATAACTAAAAAGTAAGTTGTCTCTTAATAACACTATTTTATCATTTTAAAGGATAAAATTTTATTTAATAATTTTAAATATTCAATTTAATAAAAATGAGTGCATAATATTGTTGAATATATTTATATAAAAAAAATTATCAAAATAATTTTATTAAGAGGTACCTCTTAATTATTAAGATTTTATTTTCTGTCTTACCGATTAAGAGGTATTCAGATATAACAAAAAAATAAACAAACAACATCATGTCTCTCAGCGAATAAGAGACAGTCCATTAAGAGACAATAAGATATAAACAAACAGCACCTTAATAGTGTCCCTAATTAACATTTAATAGATCGTTTCCATAGAAATATTAATTTTTCATGTAGAAATATTAGTTTATTTTATTTAAAAAAAAAAGGAGAAAATAGAAAGATTATATTTTTATTTTTTTGAAATAGAGCTAAAAGAAAAGTGTGTTATTGATATTTCCTTACAGAAAGAGGTCGTATTTACAATTTACATAAAACAAAATCAAAGAGGTTTCTAATTTCTATTCTCTTCTACTACTTTCTTCACTTTGGTCCCTTTCTCTTTGAGAAGAAACTGAGAAATGAACCCAAAAACTGATAAGCTGGTACGAAGGACAACAATGGTGGCCACTGCAACTGCTTCTTATTTCCTTCTCACCGCTGACTATGGTCCTGAGCCTAATATTCTTGATCCTGTAAGACTTGGTTTCTGTACGTAAATTAAATATGAATAATATGAATTACTCCAATTATTTCGTTCTGTGTAATTCTCTTTAGATGTTAGATTTATTTGCGGTAGATTTTTGGTTGTTAGTAGTTTTTTTGAGTTGTGTGGTAATTTGTGGTTTGATTGTTGTTGGGGGCTGGGATTTAAGGGGTTTAATTTCTGGTGATAGAATTGTGTGGATTATGTGTTAAGTTTCTTAGTTCATCTGGATTTTGGTCCACCAAAATATCAAAAGTAATTGGGGATGTTCTTGTAGAAATTCACTGTCAACCATCCCTATGTCTAGGTAGTTGGTACCCACTAGAGTGGATTGTAATCTTAACACGGATGAAGTTCTTTGGGAAATATAAAATATCAACACGTCTTAAACGCTGCAACTTTAAGCAAAAGTTTAAGTTATCTGCAATACTGAAAAAATAAATCAAGCAAGTCTAGGGGATGAAATGTTTAAAAGTTTGCATTAGTTTTTATTTTTATGAGGCTTTCTTTTGGTTCCATTGTTATATCACTTTCAATCACATGGGACTCATTGATCCATTTTAGTAGGGTATCACTGTCAATGGCTCAATGCGTACTGAAACACACAGACAAACAAATGTATTTTACTTCTTGAAATATTTTGTATATATCATTTAAGTTTATGCGCCTGATGAGTGCTGGTGTCTTTTGTGTAAATTCAGAATCAGTTGAAGAGTTTTGTTGGGTTTTTTTTAAGAACTAAAAGTGGTCTTGTCACCTGGTGTCTAACCCTGCTAAAGATATTTGTCCACAATGAGACTTCTTTTGTTCTCCATTGGATTTGCTATTGGATATGTTGTACAAATGGGGAAGAAGATGCCCACAAATTAGTTTTAGTCAAGCTTGGTGGAAGTGATCTCTTGAGCCTATTATATGATAATCAAGGATTGCAACATATCTCAAACATATGAAAAAGATGCTTGAAACCCTAGTAATTTGAATTTGAAACCCATGATGGAGACTTAGCGTAAAAACTTTGTAATTTTCATTTCACCCAATGTAGTCCTATTTGGAAATTCCTGTAAATTTTGGAGTTTTACTAGATCTATTTAGAACCGATTATGAAACAATTAATTACCATTTCATTGTTAATACAGTAAAGTCACAACACCTTTCACTCTCTCAGCTAGCCTTTTGGATCAGAGTCCCTTTGATGGACTCCACGATACTTTTGCGTGAGGTGATTGTCGCCCAGATCGTTTCTAACACAGTTGATACTTGATAGAGTGGAACTCTCTCGACATCTCAACCCAACGTCTATATTGAGACGAGAACCTTGGTACAATCGATCAAGCAATGAAATATGCATTCAATGGAACACTAACGACACCTAAATCCCGTGTTTATATCGAAACAGGAACCTCAGTACAATCGACGATTGATGTATGGTAGAAGACGCCACACACAACTATGTATTGCTGTATGATAAGTCAATAATGATTTCTCAAGAAAACTAAGACCTAGTCTAGGAATTCTTAAAAAACCAAAAGATGAGAAGAATCTTTTATTAATCAAAAAGTCTCTCTATTACATAACCCATGTAATGTATTTATACTAGAAATAAGAAATCCTAATTCTATAAGAAATAAGAAATCAAAACCTCAATTCCTATAAGAAATAAGAATTTGAATGGAAATAGAAATCCTAGCTAACAAATCAATATGGAAATCAAATCCTATCTAATAAATATCCTAGATACATTAGAATTATGAAAAGATATTAAAATCCCTCAAAATAAGAAAAAAATCTGGTCAAAACTGTGCCGAGTGCTTGGCGCGATAGCGCCGGCGTTACCCAACAACGGCGTAGTAGCACTGTCCTTCTAGGGTTTTTCTGTTCTCAATGACGCGGTAGCCGGCCTTGGTAACGGCGTGGCAGCGCCGTGACTCCAGAATTAATTCTGACGAATAGTTGTAGCGCGACAACGCCACTTTTGTACTGCATTACGGCGCGACAACGCCGGTCTGATTGAAATTGCCCACTTTGCTTCTTTCAATGACTTTAAGCTATGAATGTGATTCCTTGCTACTTATTTCCTTCCCTCCAATAAGCTTGAGTCTTTGTATGGCCCGAACTAATAATCTTAGAATCATATTCCTCAACAAATATTTTGTCATGAACCTTGAATCCCTTGACGCTCGAGTTAATAAATTGATGAAATTTTTTGACCTGGTCAGTCTGTCATCACCCTTGCTTGACAGAAGATGATGATCTAGCTTATAGTTACGAGCATGAGGTCAAAAGACCCTTTGTAGACTTTAATTGTTTAATTTTAAGGAAAATGACCAAGTGTTTGCGAATAATAGTTTCTAGTTGAACATGTCCCATTACGGGTGTGCGGCGGGGGGTGGTGTAGTATGGCAGAAAAAGATGTAATATAATTACTACGGTACCTTGAAGTATATGGCCATTTAAGGACAAAGTATAGGTTGTCTTCATTTTAGCACTACCAACAAAAGAACATTTCTCGGTGCTTATCTAACTTGGTAGTGGACTTACTCGTATAAACTTGAGTGGTCTTCTGCTAAACGTGAATTTTTAATGTTATTGTTTTAAAATAGTTGGTCCAAGATTTATGTATTACAAGAAATTCAAAGAATTGGACTTAGGTCTACCCTGTGGCCACATATTATAAATTGACAGTTTTGGGCACCAAGTGGATATGATGATATCTGTGGTTAAATAACATTCTTTTTGGAGTCATGATATTTTTTTATTTGAATTGACGTTGATAAGATTAGGATATATCAGTAAAGAATTATAGTGATTGGTGCTGCAAATTTTTTTTATGCTCGATGGCATGTACTTTTCATTATGCACACGACCAACCTTTTGATTATGCATTTTTATCTATACTCATTCAATATCATGTAGTGCTTCCAATGATGCAATTACGATTGTCACCCAAGATATCATCATTTCTTTGAACGTCAGTTCTAATATAAAATAAAATGCAATAAACATACGTGATTGCGATGTATTGGTTGATAATGCATGTTCCTGAAAGATTGTTATTTTCAGTAGACACTCCACTACTAGATTCGTTCTTAAATCTATTTTTTTTGGTTGCTACTGCTGCTGGTTATCTGTTTTCTTAAAATATTACATCTACTGAGCCACACGCTGACCCCCTTGACGTGGTACCCTTGCGCTTAGTCTGTGACTCTCTGAATACATCTACACAGGAATCTATTCTACAACTTTTAATACTAGAGGGCAGAGTTGGCTTTGAAATGAGAACAAAAGGGTTGGAAGTTTCTCAAAATTACAAGGTCCAGTGTTTCACAAGAACATCAACATAAATCTATTGATACACTTATAGTTGCAATATAATGAGTTCTCTTTATAATAAAGTTAGGGTAGCATTCTGACATTTGGGTAATAGAGAAAACTTTTGTAGGAAGGTTTGAATATCCTCTACCCCCTTATATCTTTCAGGAAAGCAGTTGTCCCTTTTAATGTGGGTCCCACATTGAAATTTTCAAGTGGGTTACAATATTGCACACTTTTAAAGTTAATCGGCAAAAACTGTGAATGAACTAGTTGAACTACGAAATTGAATCACATCAATCTACCAAGTAGATTGTGCACTGTGGGTTCAGGTTACACTGGAAGTGAAAAAAGTTGAACTTCAAAAAGAACTAGATGACGATAGATTACAGTTTTCGATATTGACTGTTACGATACTGATACATGAACTTTTTCTTGGGAAAACCTTGTAGAACAGAGTTTGATGTGCCTTGATGTACATATTTGTCATATTTTAAAAATGGTGATGGCATGGTTTGCTTGTCTTACTAACGTTCGTCAAGTTTTATTATACCTTATAATGGCAGATTAAGGCGGCTATTAAGTCAGCGGAACGTTCTGTGAAGGAGTTCATCTTTGGACCTGATAAATGAATTCAAGGAAGTGAGAGGGGGAAGCTGACCTCTAACAGTGCAGAGAAACATCCATAGTCTGTTTGATAACTACTTTTATTGTTGAGAAAAACATCCATAGTCTGTTAGATAGTCTTTTCATAGATGAAATCATTTTGGCCAAAGTTGTTATGGCCTTTGTCGAATCAAGGGGAAGTATAACGAGGAACCCTTTTAAACTCCTCTCTGAAAATCACTTGGCTTTCTGGGATTCTTCTTGGCCCTTTCCCTTTTCAACTTTTCTTTTGGTAACTGTGAATATTGAGCAAAAGTTCTTATTAAATTTCTTATCTACTTTAGTTGCTTGGCATCAACTTTGTGGTATTTTCCTCTCATGTTGATGTGACTACAGATTCGGTTACCATAAAGTTAATTTCATGATAAGTTGGTCAATTGACCAATACAATACTGACATGCAGAGAGAGAAATCATCTTTTGGCATGACATGCAGAGAGAGAAATCATCTTTTGGCATGCGTGCCGACATTGTATTGGTCAATTAACCAAAATTAACTTCATAGTGGTTACCATTGCTTAAAGCCTTGAACTAGTCTTTACTACTAAATTTTTCCAGTGATAGATTAGTTTTGAGCAGCATTAGAGGTGGGGGTGTGTATTTGGAAGCTTGATACTTTAGAGTGGTGGTCAGAAGGTAGCAAACATGGGTTATGATATGATGGTCACCTTTCAAACAATGTTATTGAATTTTTCAATAAAATGAACACAACATCGAGGATATATTAAAAGATGAATGTATTTTCTCGGTTTTATAAATAAATAAATAAAAAGAGTTTCATTTGCAATTTTTTTAAATATTAATAATATAGTATATTCGTATTTAATTATTTACTCCTATAAGAGGCGTGGCCATAAAATTGAGTAGGACGGGGTTAAAACTTTCTGAAAAAAAAATTCAAACACTACATGTTTGGAATTGTACTATTTATCTTAATGTAACACTATTTTGATTTATTTAATTATTTGACGAGATACTATTAGTCTCGTAAAGCCATTTGATAACTTAAAATAAGAGATTATTAATCTCCCATTCGTTATGAGATTATTAATAAAAAATAATCTATATGACTATTTAAAGAATTATTAATTTTCGTCTAAAGTAATATTAAATTAAAACAAATAATTCAATTCCAAACATATTTTTTTAAACAAACATAATCTAAAAGAAAATTATGGCATACTATTATACTAAGAAACATACACTAAAATAAATTTTAGTATATATCCATATGAATTTATTAATATTATGTGGCTATTTGTTTTTTCCTAAGGTTGTAGCGCACACAGTCCACAGGTCCATAGCATTGAATACTGTGACTCACCGTTGGGTGACACAATCATCATTATTCAATATTTAACTAGAATATTACTCCATTTTAATATTGGTACATGTGTAAAAACCTCATTCACATGTCTGTTTGTAACTGCCAATCCACTCTTTTCACCCACTTCACCCACCACTCTCTGAAACCCCCCAACATGTCCCCTCCATTTCCTCCCACTCTCTCTTCCCTCCCTCTCCAAACCCAAACCCTAAATCTCCCCAATGAGAAATCCCACAAACCCAATTCAATCCTCCACCAGTTTATCATCCTCCGCTTCTCATTTTACCCCCAGAACACCCCTCACATTACACTCACTACACCTTCCTTCCAAACCCATGAAATTTTGCTTCAGAGTCCAGTGTTCACAATCCTCAAATACCCCAACTCCTTCCTCTTCATCCTCTTCCAAACAAACCCAAAAAACACTAGTTTCAATCCTTCTTGCAATACCCAATTGGGCAGACAGGAATCAGGAAAGGCGTATGCAGAAAAAGAGGTCATTATACAACCATGAAAATTGGTTGGAGCACAGAAGCTCTTTGAGGCACATTAGGCATTTGTTGTCGAGTCTCAATTCCCGGGTGATTTTATCGTTGGTGCCACCCGTTATCGCGTTTACTTCAGTGGCAATTGTTATAGCTAGTTATAATTCGGCAGTTAATTTACATTGGTTACCTGAAATTTTCCCTGTTTTGAGGGCTTCTACACTGCCTTACCAGTTGACTGCACCGGCATTGGCGCTCTTGTTAGTGTTTAGGACAGAGGCTTCGTATTCGAGGTATGAAGAAGGGAGGAAAGCTTGGACTAGAGTGATTACAGGGACCAATGACTTTGCGAGGCAAGTGATTGCTAATGTGGAGAATTCGAGTGATGTGATGGTAAAGAAGGCGCTTTTGCAGTATATCATTGCATTTCCAGTTGCCCTTAAGGTTGGTAATGTGTTGTTTTTAGTTATCTTGTCAGTGAATTTTAATGTTTTATGGCTATTTAATGTAATGTTCTTTTAGGAAGTAAAATTGGTACAACCTACATTCCACAAAAAGAGCCCCATTAGCAAAATAAATTGTTCCAGAAAGAGTATGTACTCAAGTTTGTCGTCATATTTTCATTATCATGCCACCACTACTTAACTAGAGTAATTTCATATTTAAGGGTAAGCATGGAACAAAAGTACATCCTTAATGCTCACAAATGTTGCAAATGAGACTCCTTTTATGGAACGGAGGGAGTATCTTATTTGTAATGAGTATGATCATAAGAAAAAACATTCATTTCAAGTCTCCTACGTATATGCGTTTAAGATGAAGGTACTTTTTTTGAAAAGTTATTTCATTACCTACATAGAAAACATTCATGTCACTTTTAGGTTGTTAGAACTTAGAAAGGAGCTTTATTTAGTTCCTAAGCTCCATGCTTACCAATCAAGCAACTGGCTGAAGGGTTGAGATGCTATTTTTTGAAACAGCAAGCCAAACTACTGGTCCAAAGAAGTGAAATCCTAGAAATATATTTGTTAAAATGTAGTTGAAGATCCAAAACGGTAACACCAGTGAGGCAACAGCAAGAACCCACTGCTAAAACTCATGTTAAAGGTGTAATATTGTAGGTTGATCATTTTATTTGTTTAACCAATGACAAAGCTTTAAATGCAGTGCCATGTCATATATGGTTCAGACATTGCGCAAGATCTCCGAACTTTGATTGAGGCTGACGATCTTGAAGTAATTGTCAGTTCAAAGCATCGACCCCGCTGCATTATTGATTTCATTTCTCAAAGCCTACGGTTGCTAAATTTGGAAGAGTCAAAGCTGAATGTGTTGGTAATTTGCTACTTTTATGTATTATGTGACTGCCCATGCCTGGAATTGGGAGTGAAGCAAAATTAGAAATATGTTAATGGCCTCCTATATTCTTGTATAGAATTTCAGTTATCAATCTTACTTTTATTTGTGCATCCCAGGAATCAAAGATTTCTTGTTTCCATGATGGCATTGGTGTTTGCGAACAGCTTATAGGTATTCCTATCCCTCTCTCGTACACTCGCTTGACCTCAAGGTTTTTGGTCCTCTGGCATTTTACACTTCCCATTATACTTTGGGACGATTGCAACTGGATTGTGGTTCCTGCTACTTTTATCAGTGCTGCTTCTTTGTTCTGCATTGAAGAGGTTTCTCTCTCTCTCTATCTCTATATGTCTGTGTAGATCAAATACCATCTGCACACGAAGGTCTGCATGTTTTGTAGGCCTTTCCATTGTCATGTGTAGAGGAAAATATCTAGCCTTCAGACATTTGTCTTGGGCCCTTTGCTATTTCCCTCGTGTAAGATGTTAGCTTGAAAAGGTTTTAATTCACTTGGTCTACCTGTGGAGAATATGCTGTCTGTTCTACAAAATTGTCTGAGATGATTAATTTCCATCTATAATGGATATTTGCAGGTGGGTGTTCTTATTGAAGAGCCCTTCACGATGCTTCCACTTGATGAACTGTGCACACTGGTACAAAACAACATCCAGGAAGCAACGACAAATGAACTAATGATTCAACAACTTGTTGCAAAAAGAAAGAACTGTTCCAGGAAGTCTTCACCAAATGGACAGCCTACTCGGTAGAAAAAGTTTGCTTTAATACAGAACATGGCTTCATATGATCTCTTTTGGAGCTAGAAGTTACCTGTTTCTTTGTGTAAATGAAGTTATAAATTTCAATGCTAGTATATTAGGAAAAGTTGTATAGATGAACTACATTATGGTTGTGGGTTCCAATTTGTGGAGCCTATATGTATATATAATACAACCTTGTTTTTCAAAAGAAGATGCATCCTAATTATGTGCTTATGTTAATTTGAAATTCAGAGTTCTGAAGTTTTTCTTCAATTCTGGATATATTAAGAATTATGTCTTGGAGCAGTTTGCTCAGATTTCATTAAGAATTATGACAAAGAGGCACATTCACTTTTCTGAGACCAACAAAATAGTGGACTATGAATTTTCATCATCAACATCTTAACAACTGCCCAAATGACAAGATAAAAGTTGATACATCCCTATGTTCTCATTTTAAGACAAAAATGTCACTTTTGTTTCCTGTATTAACCACCCTGCTGCAGCTGAGCTGGATTCCTTGAAAGATCTTTATGACACCATAGATTAAGAAGGCAGTAACTGAGTCTCATAATTTAGCATTATCTCTCTCTTAGTACAGAAATTTACATCAAAAGTACCCTTCTAACAAAACACTCTTTCCTGAGATTCGCGACGTTACATTCTTCAACTTTAGTCCTTTCCCCATATTCTTTAGTGCCTCCGGTAACCCCTCTTCATTGCTCACACCCCATACTGGCAATACTTCCACCACAACCTTCTGCAACAAATTTTGATCGAAACCCTCCTCCAGAATTTCTTCCAACTCATGCAAACTACCTCTTAAATCCAGTAAAACACTGCATAGTCCTCGACCCTTGCAGTACTCCAGGATAGGTAGAAAGTTTATCCTTTCTAATACCACTGTTTCAATTTCTTGTTGAGCTGTTTCTGATCCCTCAGCCATCTCTTTGTCTGTGAATATTATCACCTTTGAAGTTGTTTCAGTCGTGGAAACAGGAATCTGAATTTGGGAACTCGGAGATTTTGCTATTACAATCTTAAGAGGTTGATTGGCTCCAGGTTCATTGGACGCAGGAAGTGAAGGTGTCTGCAATAATGACGTTGAAGACAGTATAACCGCGTCATATTCTTGCAACAGTTCTGAGTAGTATCCACCAGGTGCTATAACTTCTTCCCCAAGTTGATCTGTCAAATAGCCATTGACTGAGAGAGTGTATCTGCACATTAGTAAGTTAATATCAAGTTATAACTTTCACATATATGAAACTCAATTTGATGAGTTTGTAAGAGAATAAAGGTCTACTTGAATGCTTTTGAAAAAGTCACTGGCGTAGTAAAAGATCATACGTACAAGGATTACCATGCCAACCATGAGATAACACGCTTAAACATAAAAAGTAATAAATTGAATCAAGTAGCTTAAGGTAATTGAGAAGGATAAACGAATTTACCTTATTGTAACGAAGGGTTTGCCTGTCAGCATTTGATGGACATAGGCTTCATTGAGCCTCCTGCATAACTCTTCCTCAACACCTACAGTCACACGGATTCCTGCATCTCTTAGTTTATCCAACCCCTTTGAAGCCACAATTGGGTTTGGATCCACCATCCCAACCACCACGTTTTGCACTTTGGCTTTAATCAATGCTTCAGTGCACGGTGGAGTTCTCCCATAATGGTTACATGGTTCCAAGCTCACATAAGCAGTCCCATTTTCTGCCAAATCTCCAGCATCTCTTAGAGCAAAAACCTGTAGTACAAGCTTCCTGACTTAGATTATTCAGTAGTGACATTAACAGTTTCCTAAAAAGTCAAAAGAATTCAAAACTCATTTAGCAAATTAGCAATGCTCTGTCGTTCAATCAAGTATCATTTCCAACTTCCTTCACAAGAACAATATATCCTTGTAATCATATTCTTGAAACTTGAATGCACAAATGAGCAAAGAGATATTTTGCATAATCATCTTTACAGAACAACCCTTCATCTGTTGAATACCAAAATGAACATCTTTATTATACATGACCATGCTAAAACAGTCTAAGCATATTTATGTCATAAATGGCAAGCCTCCAAAATACAGTAAAGCTCAGAGCCTATGACACTGTCAATTGGATCTCAAGGCAACATGGATTAAACTATTACACATTGCTAGACAATGAGATATCAATGCTTCTGAAACAGAACAAACACCATGAGCAGCATATAACCATAGAAATTAACCACTCATCCTGTTAAAATGGAAAAAAAGATTATCCTTTTGATATTATGAATTATGAAATCAGGAGCGAGAAATGTTTAGACACACGTATATATAAATTAATAACTTATATTCATTATTTAATAACTTACATATATAAATTATAAATATTCATCAATAATCCAAATTATTACTTAACAAACATAAAAGGACATCTACTTATTAATGGATATCTAAACATCGATAAGTAGAAGCGTTCATTCATTAATGAACTATACTTTAATTAAATTTGACAAAGCTCTAAATTAAAACTATAATTTAGAATTCTCGATTAACTTATCCGAAAGGCGGGAAGCGATAACAATATAATTTTATTATTAAAATGTGTTAGAGTGCGAATTAATAAATATCACAAACAATACACACTATTTATTTTATGTTCTTCATTTTTAAAATTAAAATTGCACATGAATTTATTTAATAAAATAATTAATTATTCATTATTTAAAAGTCAAATTTATTGTGACATTTTTTTTATAAATTATATTAATTTTAAAAAATTTAAAAAATAAATTAATTTATAAAAGACAAATTAATTAAAAATTCTTTTTATACAAATAAGAAGGAGGAGACAAATTAAAAATACATGAGTTTTTACTTTTTATACTTGGTTGTAAACAGTTTTAATTTAAGATATCTGATGTCAATTAGTCGCAGACCCTTAAAAATATAAATTTGCTCTCTCACTTAGTCTTCTTCCAAAATTAGGGCTTCATAATAGATCGTAAGCATCACTCCTTGAATGGATCAACAAATTTCCATTTAGATCGGAAAGGGTAATAATACACCTGAAAGAAGAAATGACGAAGCAGTTAGGTCTCTTTATTTCAATTAGATCACAATAAGTATTTAGATAAATGTTGTGGTGTTTCTAGTTATAGTATTATTTTTTGTAGAACTAGCACGCCACTTAAAATTTCAATAAATTACTTCTTTCCCACAATCATATCTGTAATTAATATTTATCTACAATGGTGTTTATGCTGCTTTGAAGTGAGTATTTTCTCAAACTTAATTATTAAAGTAGAAAGCGTCGTATTTGTGGTTGCTTTGGAAGTTTTTCGTATATTAATAAAGTTTTCTACCTTTATTAATTAGTATTTTCGATTGAAGTTTTCTACTTTAATGATTAATTAAACTTAATCACTAATTAATTTTTTACATGTATTATTTTTATTAATATTACATGTATTAAACTTTAATCACTAATTAAACTTTAATAGTTTTACATGTAAAGTAGAAAACTAATTAATCTGCTCCCTTTTCACTTCACTTATCTGGCATGTATATTTTTCTTTTCTTTATTTATATTTCTTTGGATCTCTTCTTTTTTCCATGATTGATATATGGAGGTTAATTAATTGCGGGTTGAAAAATGTCTCAACAAGTAGGTAGTAGCGGTCTTTCGCTTCAATCGCATGAAGTTGATAGTTTAGCTTAACCTACTAATGCTACAACTAATGTCCCTAATGATACATCTACTCCCGGTTGGTGAAGAGGCTGATTAACGGTGGTGGTTAAGACAAGAGTTTTGACATCAAGCTATTTGGTGATTTTGATAGGGTTGGAGCGGATAACAATGTTGTTCTTTACTTGCAAACATTGTAAAAGAGAAATTTGACGGAAAAACAATAAAGGCACAACTTCATTTGAAAATCATCAAAAATTGTCTTCTTGCAAAAGACAACGTGTTGACCCTTCTTGATCATTTCTTGGGAAGTGTGTCACCAAAGACAACCACAATTCGGAAGGTAACTACATATAAATATGACCCGTTAGTTGAAAGATCTTTGTATCACGAAAATGGTTGCAAAACATGATTATTCTTTTTATGGTGGCGTAGCTACTTTCGTCTTTGAATTTTATATGTTATGCCAAAACATAAATTTTGTTCTGGAAACAATCGTGAAAAAGATTTGGGTGATGTGTTTGAAGAAGAGGGCTAAAATTTATACAGAAATCGAGAGTTTATCATCTGAGAGTTAGTTTAACGACAGGATGGATGGAAACCAAACTTTCAAAATCGAGGTTATTTTTTGTGTGACTTGTCATTACATTGATGATGCATGGGAATTACATAAAAATAATTGCTTTTCATGTTGTTGAATATCCACATCATGGTGTGAATTTAAGTGAGTGGTTAAAACATCAAATTCTTGAGTGGAATATTGATAGAAAGTTATCTAGTGTCGTTGTTGACAATGCTTCAAATAATTTTTTGAATGTTAGAAGGTGTCAAAACATGGTTGAATGGTAAGAAAACTTTGTTGCATAATGGTGACATGTTTCATCTTTGATGTTGTCCTCATATAAATTTGATTGTTAAACAAGGTTTGAAGATAGTTCATGGTTTAATTGAGGATATTTCAAAATCGCCGAAAATATATTGATAGTTCACTGCTAGAGATGAAAATTTTCTCTTGCTTTGACCCAAACAAGATTCAATTCTAAAAGGCGATTCCATTCGATGTGGAAACTAGATGGAATTCTACCTTTGATATGCTTGTGAATGCTTTGGAGCTTCGGGATGAATTGAAAAATGAATTTAGATAGTGGTTATAAGTTTTTGCCTTCTTAGAAGCATGGAAAAGGAAGAAACGTTTGTGATTGTTTGAGTTTGTTTAATGACGCGACAAAAAGACTTTCGGGGAGTTAAGTATCCTACGTCAAATTTGTATTACATGGAAGTTCATTCTATTTGCATGAAGTTGGTGGAATGGAGAGAGTAGTATTTATTATATTTCTACAATGGCCATTGAGATGCAAAACAAAATTTGATAAGTATTGGGAGGAATCTAACTAACTTCTTACGATTATCGGTGCATTCTTGATCCTCGTTATAAGATGAAAATTGTTGAGTGGGCTTGTAGAGAAATACATGGTGATTATCAAGAAATATATGTAAACAAAGTTCAAAATTTTTGCTTGAGTTATTTACCAAATATGATGATCTAGTGGATTTGAAGCAAGGGGTGACACAGTTTTTCATCCATAAGCCATAAAAATAATTTATCAAAGTCAAAAAGTAATCCAAGTGGAATTTTCTCATTTAAGAAGTTTGTAGCAAAAGATTGTGCATCAATGTTATGAAAAAGTGAGTTGGAGGAATATCTTGAAGAGACTGCACCACTTTGGATGATGACAATCCACTAGATTTTAATATTTTGCATTGGTGGAAACATTATGGACCTAAGTTTCCAACAATTGCAAAGATAATTCAGGATATTCTTCTTTATTCCTTCTTTCTTGGTTGCTGAAGTCATCTTTTAGCCACGCACGTAGACTTATGAGCATTCGGTATCTGCATCATTAAATTACGGTGAAAACTCTAATGTGTGTCAAAGATTGGTTCTGGAAGTTGAAATGGGTAAATGTAAGTATGAATAATTTAACATTTTCTAAATTGTTTCAATACTTGTACTAATTTTATTTATGTTTACTATTTATATACGGTTGGAGAATCAACAATTGAAGTTGGTGCTACCATTGAGTTAGATGAGGATCATGAGCTTAACATTTGTAAAATGCGCAGCTTAATATTACCTCAGCATGAGGCTGACCAGCTTTGGGGTGAAACCCTTCACCGACAATCCCCCCATCCTTCACAATAACACATCCAACCATAGGATTAGGACTGGTGTGTCCACTTGCTTTCCTAGCAATCTCCACAGCCCTCCTCATATAAAACTTATCATCTTTCACCTGTGACCCTTCACATCTAATACCAACCAAACCGCCATTGTTTCTCAAAACATTTGGTGATTCAGACACCCTTTTCCCCAAGTTGCAAGACCCAGATTTGAAACTTGAATTGGACATGAGTTTGGGAATCTGTGCTTTTGGTGGGCAATAAATCAAGAAATGAGCTGCAGGTGAATTTTTTGCTGAGTTGAAATTATACTTTGGAACTGAAAGTGTTTGAACATACATTGTTTTGGAATCTGGGTTAAACCCGAGTTATATAAATAGCAAAATTATGAAATGATTGCAATTCAATGATCAATCCTTGGACTAAAAATAAATCTCCAATGATTTATTTGCAGACTAATGGCCGGGTAAGCAAATGAATAAATCAATCAGATACTGTCAAAAATTGGATTTGTTTATTGGTAAAAGGTGAGAATTAGAAGAACAGGGGTGTAACAAAAAATAAAATTTGTGATGAGGAACCGTAAAAACCCTAACAAAATGGGGAAGATGAGTAAAACCATTTGTTTGATAAATGTCTAAGCCCGGGTTCGAACCGGGGACCTCTAGTGTGTGAGACTAGCGTGATAACCGACTACACCACCCAGACTACAATGGTGAGATGGTATGCAGAGATAACTTATCTAAAAAAGATCACTATTTCTTCATTTAAAGTCAAAGCTAAAGTTTCATAACATATTTAAGATGCACACTTTATATTAAATTTATTATATAAAAAAGGAAACTGATATTTCTACATAAATAAATAATATTTTCACATAAGTGTGGGATCCACTTATGTAAGAGATATCATGTAAAAATATTATTTTTATATGTGAAAATATCAATTATTAAAAAGAAAATTGATATTTGCAAACTAAGCTTAACTAAACCTAATAGATAAAATAAGACTCATTTTTAAAGAAATGTTATTTTATAGTGAAATGCCAAAAGAAAGAAATTTTTCACTCAAAAAATTTAAATACTCTTGTTGTTGATGTTGTTATTGTCAATTCAAGAATGATTATTCTATATTCAAAAAGTGTGTTGGTATTTATATTTCTTTGGTGTTTTTCCTTGCTTCTTATGGAGGCAAGCATAAAAATCATGGAGGTAAGCATAAAAATTAAATGATCCTTGAATATTCATGTTGTGATTTTCCACCCTATTTTAAGGAGGAGTGCCCATTTATTGAAAACAAAATAATTACTATGTTTCCACATATTTTATAGCGTTAATATCAACTGTTTTATCCTCAACTACCTTGATGATTAGAGAAATATATTTATAAGTTAAATTGCGACCAACGTAAAAGTTTATACAATAATATAGAATAAATTAGGGTGAGACCCCAACTTATCCCATATATACACATAAGTCTAATTCGTCCGAAAACTTTCACAACTCCCTTGTCCTCATCTACCTTGATGATTTTATTATTAGAGAAATATTTGTATAAATTGGATTGCGATCAATCTTAGTTCCAACTCCCTTGTCCTCATCTACCTTGATGATTTTATTATTAGAGAAATATTTGTATAAATTGGATTGCGATCAATCTTAGTTCCAACGTATCCCATATATACACATACCTTGTAATTATAATTCGACTCGATTCGATTGATATCTTCAAATCTTTTCTCCATAAAAGGTTTCACATTAAAGACCTTGGCCCTCTAAACAAATGGAAGCTTATGAAACTTGGTTCTTTCAATCAGATACCCAGAAATTATTATCACTTTAATACAGAGAATTCAGGCATCATTTATTCATCTCATAACAATGAGATAAATAATCAGAGCAATAATACTGCTAATACTGGTGATTCAATTGAATAATAAGTATGCTTTTGATTTTTACATAATAAATGGAGAGACCACATAAACAATCTTGATAATTTAGACTTCTCTGAACCTGAACAGAGTGCATAAACTCCATACAACAGACCAAAAGCATGAGAAGAAAAGAAAATAGATAGACAAGGCAAACAAGAAGCCTCTAAATCTCTAATGGTAAAGTACAGATCAAATGTGCACATTATTCTAAACTCATTTTATGAGATGATACAGTTACAGCAGGCTCCTATTCCCTTGCTACTTTGCAGACTCTCTTGGATGATCTCCAGCTGTTGAATTATTTCTTCAAATGTAGGACGGCAATCTGGATTCCTGTGCCAGCATTCTTGAAGAAGCCTACAAGGTAAGTCATGGCGTAATCAAGAAAATATGTATTTGGCTATTTGCGCACTCTTTTCCTTTTTCTTATTCTTTTTTTTTGGGAGGAGAAAATTATAACTCGAACATATATAAAACCCATGAATATTCAACTACAAATTTTATTTATGTTTAACTTAGCAAGGTTAACTTCCATATTTTGGTTTTTCCTAAGAACGATGAGTACTAAACTACATATACAACAAGGAGAACATGGTACAAATCAAAGTCCTAGCATGAATGCGTTATGTTTGGATTGACACAATGAATTTAAACAAGATTTAAGGAAAAATGCCTTGAGTTTTCCCTAGAACTCATTATGCATTTCCTCCGGAAATAACAGCTACCATTTTGTTGTACCAAGGTAGCTAGTGGATAAACAACGAATTTGTGGAAAATAGAAAATCCCAATTGACCAATTCTATGTATGTCCGCTTCATGAGCAATACATGTATCAAGGTGTGCAACTTTCAATGTTAGTACAACGAGATGAGTTTGTCAAGAATTATTAGCCAACATGTGAGATAATAACCCCAAGAACTTTAAGTTACTTACAGCTTGATTTGATCAGGGTATACATATGAAGAAAGATATGGTCGTGAATCTTCATAAGCTCGCTTATCTGCAACATGCTCAGGAGCTTCTTCCTTATTTGATGGTCCCCCCTGGAACATCTGTAGTACAACCAATAAGTGTGATTTAGAACTCTCAGAGATTCCTTCAAAAAAGTTTGATCAAATTTTATATAATAACCACATATCAAATAAGAGAAAACTTGATTCATTTCTTCTTTCCTAGATAAGTAAGAAGGCTTGATAACTGAAAACACCTGTTGTTAAACTTACAGTTAAATCTTTCAACTTACCTCATGTACTATTAGAGCAAAGGAAAATACATCAACGCTCTTCCCGTATGTTTCTCGACGAAAAACCTCAGGCGCCATGTAACGATCTGAAAATTTAATTTATCTGAGCATGTGTCTGAAAATTATCACAACATTCATAATCTGTAGTATGGGGTCAAATCATACATACATGATCCTGTTCCTCCAGTCATTTTATAACCGTAAGCATCTTTTTCTTGTGCAATTTTGCTCAAGCCAAAGTCTGTGACTTTGAGGTGTCCTGCTTCATCTTGCAATACATTTCTGGGAGAGTAACACAGCACAGTTGATAATGTAATATTGGGAGGGATGCATATTATTCAAGGTGGGAAATTCGTGTTGTGAAACTCGGTAAACACCATCACTTGATGACATGGATATTAGTCAAAACTCAAACTGTAAGTACCTTGGGGTCAGATCCCGATGAATTATGGCATGTGGTTTATGCTGATGAAGATAATTCATGCCTCTGTAAGCGTAACAACAATTGGGAGTATTAGAGCAATCTAAGTATAAATTTGAAGCATTGGCCGCAGATTGTTGAAATATAGAAATTTGTTTTCTTTTTCTTTTATTAGGTCCAAAAGAGTTTAACATAGTGGAAAATCAATGTGGAACACAATCTAAACTACAATATTATTTTAATGAATACATATTCAGACCCTGCTACTTTTTGAGGATGAGAAGACATTCTATGAATACGGAGAATATAAAGGATTAAAGCAACATCTATATTTCAAGGATCTCAACGCTAGAAAGTTCCCCAGAAAATAATAAATATTATTGAGTGAAAAACCTGTATGTTCTGACAAACTTAAAACATACAAGCATATTAGTATATTGCATAGAGATCGTCATTTAAATCCTTGAAGATGTATGTTTTATTTTAAATTAAGTCCTTTATCCAATAGGATCATGTCAAAACCATAAAAAAGTTTAGAAAACTACATATATTGGGAAAGGTGAAGCATCAAATTGAGTAACATCATACAACCTAAAAAACTAGAAGGAAATGTGTCTTAAAAATTCCTGCAGAACGTAAAGTTAAAACTGCTAGACAAACATCAACAGAATTTATCCATAATGATGTACCTTGCAATATCTAAAGCATAGGCAACAGCCGTCGATTGATCAAGTCTTCCTTTCTTTCTTAAAATATCATACAAACTACCCTAGAAATCCGGTTAAAGGAAACATCAGTGAATGAAAGGACAAAGATGCAAAAATCAGAGAAACATACTCACATTCCGAAGATACTCAGTGAGGAAGATCAAGCGGTCAGAGTCCTTTAACACACCAAGGAACTGTACTATATTAGGGTGGCGCAACTTCTGCCACAAACCCAGTTCTTTTAGAAAGGTTTTCCTGACAGTAATCAACAACTGGTGTATAATAATGGTAAAATAACAAAAACCAAAATTACTATTAGCATCGTTCATAGAATATCAGACATTTGTAATCAAGATAAAAGAAAATAGCATTAATTGTAGCCTTTTCAAATTGTACTTCAGAATATAAGGCAACATGTATTAGTACCACTACCTCAGACTAGAATTACAAAATTTGGCCAAACAAACAAATGTTCATGTAATGGGATGAGAAAATTCAATTCCCACTCCAAAACCCCTCCCAATATTAAAACGTAACAAGAAAATTAAAAGAAATCTAATTACTACTTACTTCACCATTTGGTTGGATGCAATCGAAGAACGAATGGTCTTTGCAGCGACTTCTGTACCACGCCACTTGACTAAATAAACTTCACCATAAGCACCCTGATGCCATGTTTGATGTCTTAACATACATGAAATATGTAATTGACTTAAGTAATTTGAAAGATTTTCAATAAAGATGGATGGATAAATCATGAGAGTTCTGTTCATAAGGCGGTAAGCATTAATAAAGGCAATGAATCTATAGCAACTAATCTGTAGTGTGGTAAGTAAGAAGAATTACTTCTCCAATAAGAGTTGCTTCTTTCATGTCCACTTCCTGGTGATCAATTTCATAACACGGAGTGTTAGAGTCAAGTCCTACCTGTACCAAGCAAAAGTAAGGATGTAACAATTTTCCCGAAGATAGAGAGGCTTTGACAATACAAATAAATAGGCTAAGAAGAACGAATACAGGCGTGGGGATGTGGGGGGGGGGGGGGGGGGATTCCACATATATTGTATTAAATAATATTTAAATATTTATGTGTCTGTTTATATATATATATGATAAAACATTCAACACAATAGATACCATAAGAGGACAAAAAACATCCGACAAAAAATATAAATTTAATGTTTTGAAGTCATAAAACTAACAAATAATCATACATATTCAAAACAAATAAGTTATAAAGGAGGAGAGAATCCCCAAGAGTTTCCAAGAAGTAGAGTATCTAGTGCGGGAATACGCCAGTTTTTGTCAGCGTAATGAAGAATCCTTGATTCCTGGTAAATAGGATGCAGCTAAATATGGAGAATCAAAACCAAAACTGGCAGTTCCACACAAGAAGTGTGACTTTGACCACAATTTTTGACAAACATTATCTCTATTCATACAACACAACTTATGTCATGTAGAGGAAACAAATATTTACGTTTCAGATTTATAAAACATTATGAGATGAAAGGAAGACAAACTTATTCATTCAAAATAGTCCTCTAAAACACCTTAAATCTCAAGTTCTGAAGCAGTTACTGAAAGCACCTGGTATATCAACTTTAAGAGCTCAGCTTTTGGCGCATATTAAATGGAAATGGAGTGTTGCAAATGCTGGCTACCCTATAGCTCAATCTCAAGAACAAACATTACTAATTCTGTTTACTAATAAATCTGAATCATGCATTTTTTGTACTTCCAGAAAAGACCTCCATTTACACTAGTACTCTCTTTGTTGCAAGTGAATTGGACAACCAGCACACAATGTATTTCTAGCCAACACTAATGAGTTAATGAGAAAGGTTTCATCTAATCTTCTACTGTTGGTAAACCAAGTGACAGCATGAAGCGTTGTATAAATATAAGTTGCAATCCTGGAATAGACCACCCATATGCTTAGATATCTACATGATATAATCTTTAACAGGTAAAGGAGAAATGAGAGATTTTTCTATGATTCCACTCAGTTGAAACATAATAGAAGAAAATCTCACATAATCCCTGCATAGTTACAATTGAATAATTTTATCACCCCCACATACATTACTTCAAAATGAAATTTGGAGAAGTTCATATTCTAACAATTCAAAACATCACATAGTTTACTGAGCATAACGATTACTGCAAATCAATTAATGTGTTAGGAAAGTGAAATACGGATCTATTCCACCACGTGCCTCCAGAATTTTGCAAATCTCTTCATGGTTTACGCTACGGGCATCTGAAAGTGGCTGCAAGTAATTCACATTAACATGTGACCTTGGCTTTGGTATAAGCTACTAATTATTTTCCACAAGACTGACCTGAATGCTATCATTTTAACAGAAAACGGAAGAGAAAAAAGTCTAGTTACTTGTGACATAGAAATCTATAGGTGGAGTAAGTAAGAGTTTGCTAGTACTCTCGTTGATCTTTTCAATATTATAAACGCTTTTCTACCATGACGGTGAGGTTCATAGACTCTGATTGACATAATATGTGTAATAAAGAGCTAACAATGCTCTCTCTTGATTGATAAACACGAGATGTTTAAAAAAAAGGTGATACAACTCAATCACACAAATACTACAAACCGACATATATGCTTCACAAAAGATAATTTTAGCACATACAAATGTATTTGGCACAATCACAAGCTCACCTTAACCTTCAATATTAATAGCTGCTTCTACACACAATGCTAGCTAGCTTATTAATAGTACAGGTATAAACTTACAGTGCGACCCCAGCGATCAACCGAGTTCACATCAGCTCCTTTCTCAAGCAGTAGGACAACGATTTCTGTGCAACCTTCGCAGGCTGCTAAATGAAGTGCGGTTCTCCTATCATAGTCAGCTAGATTAGCTTCTACTCCGTTATCTAGCTCTTGTATTACTCCCACTTTGTCTCCTTTGCCTGAGCAGTAGAGAAGGCGATATGGACCTTCTGAGTCAAACCTTTGTGATTGTATCCGCTGCTTTAAGAATTTCAGAAATGACCAAAATTTTATCTTTTCTGATTATAATTAAAGACAATATGAGGAAAATGTTTTTGGGATAAATCATTAATAAATACCATGAACTCCTTCAAAGGTGCAATCAATCACATGAAAGAATTTCAGGAATCAATATAAATACAAAAGATAAAAGTTTCGATATAAATTTCTAGGGGTGGGTCAAGGTCATTATAAGTAGACAAATATTGTCTTGCAGCTCTATATATATGTCTAAGAAACTTCATTTCTTCACATATATGCATCAGCCAACCATAAGTTACCAATCAAAATGTATTCAAACTATAGAAAAGCTTATGCTATAAAAAGAAACCTTTTTTTTTTGGTTAACATACCATCTTCATATCTAGTAATCCTGAAATTCCATGAAAAACATGTGCATTCAAGAAAGGCAAAAAATCTTGAAACTTGAATAACTCTAGTCAAACCAATTGTTCTTAAAATGGTGAACACTATCAGATACTAATTTCTCTCTATTAATTAAATAAACTCACACTAACTCATGAAAAAAGAGGAAGTAATCATCAATTCAAAGATATACATAATCTTAACTATAATGAAATGGATATAAGAAAAGAAAAATGGAGGGTTACCTTGGAAGGTGGTGATGGAGGTTTGCAGACTTCCATGAATGAGAAATTGCAGAGACAAAAGCACAGGTCAATAAACCCAGAAAAATTGAAAGTGTGAATACTGCTGATATGAAAGAAAGAGGTAAAGGAATAGTTTAGAGGTTATATAAGAAGCGATGAAGATGAGGAAGAAGTGGAAATTTGAGTGTCCAGATTATATTGTATCCCCATTAATTACTAAAGGTCGGAGTTGTCAAGAAACTGATTACTTTGTTTTGGTCGCTATTTCTGATTGATTGATTGAGAATTACAGGTGTGGATTGGAATTTGGATTAGAAGGAAGGAAGGAAGGTTCTTTACATGGGGTTTCGATTTTGGCAATGCATTCTCAACAGACAGGACCAGAAGAAGCTTGAATGCAATTTTTATTTTATTTTTTATTTTAAAAAAAATAATCATTTTCCTTTCTCTGCCATGCCAACACCGCATTCATATTGGTGGGAAAAGAATTTGTATACATACATATACATACAAGGGTGTGTGATTATTATTTATTTATTTATTTATTTTATTTGTTTTTAAGATCATGGAGGCAGATTTCACTTTGGTAGTGTAGGATGGGATATCAATCGTCAATGTGTGGTAATGTGGCATGATATAAGCTTAGCAGTGTTTGTTTTGGATCGAATACATTTGAATTTGAATGGTTGAATCGGTCAGCTATCAAGTGCATTTGTTTTGGGGGAAAAAATCGTCTGAATGATTGAATCGATCAGATAATTGAACTGTGGCTAAGTCAGATTTTTTTGACTAAATGAGTAGCTGAATAAAGTAAAAATAAATAAATAAAATAAAAATATTAACTATTATATTAAATAAATTTATAACAATTTTGAATTTTTTCAGAGGGATAAAATAATAAAATTTTGTTATTATGATATTTCAGACATGTTAATTATTAAATAATTTTTTTTCATTCAGATTCAGATTCACCTCATTCAAATTCAAATTCAAATTTTATGAAACACTCCTTTAAAACTCTCCTTTTAAATAATTAATTTTCAAGAGAAAATAGGAGTTTTAAGCATATATGGTAACATTTGGTCTCAGGGCAGACTATCAGTGAAAGTGCCAATAGGGTTAAATTTTTAAATACTAGTTATTTAAAGTTTAAACAATATTTAATGGCCCCTTTCTTTTAAACTTCAATATAAATTTATTTTATTTTAAATTTTTATAAATTATATTAATTTTAAAATTTAATACATCGTTTAACTTTTAAAATTATATTATATTTTTAATTTTGGAACGCACTAATATTATTGTTGTATTAGATACTCCTAACTTCTATTCCGCAATGGTAATAAAGTAACTCCCATGTCCCATCTGCTGGATATTTTCCCCAAATCATTTCAAAATCGCCAATTTTCAAAACCCTAACGCTCTCCCCCTCTTTCTTTCACACACTACTCGATTCACCTGATCTGCATTCACGGCGCTGCTCGCAGTTACTGAGAAAGCCAAAAATGGCGGACCGAACCCGGAGCTCCGATGACGACGAGGGTGAGCTGGAAAATCTCGAGTCGGATGTGAACCAAATGGCTTCGAAAATAGCTGAATACAGAAAATCACTTCCGGATCAGCTAACCACCACTCTCGCTTCCATTCTTACTGCGCAGAGACCTGTCGTTTTGCCCCGTTTTGATGCTGGGTCCGAACCCGGACCCTCTGCTAATTCTAGCTCAGGTACATTTCTAATCTTTTTTCTGAATCCCAGATGCAAATACTTCAAATATACATATACAGTATGTGTGTTTGTGTATATCCCGAATTTGTTTGCAATTTTAGTTTTTTTTTTTCTTTTTTGGTTTTTGTAGATATGGTTATTGGCAAGTCTTAGGGAAGAATTAAGCTTGAAAAAATTCTAAATTTTAAGTTTTTGAATATATTTTAGCTTTTAGTAATGAGCTGTAGTTTGAGTTCAAAATTTTGTAAGAACTGGCAAGATCTAGAGTTGCAAGAAACACTAGGCCATTGCTGCATTCTAGTAAAATAGTGGTCTACATGAAAAATTAGCTTGATCCCACGATATATTTATGTGTTTTTTGTATAAGCATAATGTGACGTATCTGTTTTCCCATGTATGATAAGTTAAAAAAGATGTTTTGTGTGCATTTAAAGATGTTTTGTGTGCATTAAACTTGGTTGGATGTAAAACAATAAACCAGGCTACTCGAGCTTGGCTGAACTTAATCCTTCAGCTAACAAATACTAAAAAGAAAATTTACATTCAACTATTGAGCTTAATTGAAATCAACTTTATGTTTTTAATCCATGCCATCAAGACAGCCCGTCCTAAATTATGTTTGAAATAAAAGCAAAATTGTGCTACCCAAGTCATTTTGTGTAGTCTATTCCCATGCAAGTATTGAAATGAACCCATTGGTTTATTTGCTTCAAACTTTTTTAAGGGCATCATCATCACCCCAGATGACTTGTATGACATTTCTCTCTTCTACAGATGCTAGAAGGCCTGTTGAATCGGGTACTACTACCTTACAAGCAGGAGAGTATAAGGAGTATGCTGAAAAGATTGAATCGCTTAAACAAAAGCTATCGAGTAATGCTTCGGCTATGCCTAATGCTTTGAAGAGAATGAATGAGTGTATATCTAGAATTGACAAACTAGACTCGTGCAATGGAATCATACATCCTGCCTTTAAAAGGAAAAGGACTAGCTAATCGATTTCATCTCACATTCGACTCATTCTTGGACTGCTATTTATTCGAGGAATGTGTCGATTATTTTTGTCTGATAACTTGAGCCTATCCTAAATCCGTATGGCTAGGGGATTTACCAACCAAAATGACATCCTGAATGGCAGATTCAAGTCCTTGTTGTGTAGTAATTACAAGCGTGGACAACATATAGCACTGTTGATAAGTAATAGGACTCTTGATAGATCAGAGTTGAGGAAAAGGATTCATTTGGCCTGCCAGACTAGTTTGCAATTAAGGCGTAATGGAGTTGAGCACTGTTGATAACATTATAGGAGCAGATTGTAGTGATGTTATAAAAGATGTATAATACATTCATATTGTGTGGCTGCTTTCGTTTGCATCTGGCTTCCACAGAAGAGTGTGATCTTAAGATTAGCATAATCTGCTAAGCGTATGGTTAATTTGTTTACCTGAGAAGAGAGGGCTTAAAATTAGCATAATCTGCTAAGCTTTGTATGGTTAATTTGTTTGCCTTAGAAGAGAGGGCCGTACTCATGAAGTTCAATTTATGGTTGATGATGATGTCCTTTGATCTCATTTGGTGCAGTACTTTTATTAGACTGATGACATGAACAACTAGAAAGATTCCCAAGAAAATAGAAACATTTTCATTATTTTATACCAACACTACTCAAGCAGCGTGTTACTTAAATTACAATACTTCCTATGTTTCAAACAAAAGTCTCATTTACTATATATATATTTTTTCACTACAAAAAAGAGATTATTTTTATCATTGACTTGTATAAAATGTCACAATATCCTTAGATTTATAATATTAATTTCATTATTATGTCATGACTATTAAATTAACAACTCTTCATTTATAGAGGGATAAAAACGGTACAAAAAATATTTGAAAATTGAATTTTTTGTGTAGTAACATTTTTAAAACTTCATACCAAATTTCTCTAGTGCCATAAAAAATTGATATTTCTACATAAACCTTCTCAAGTTGGGTCCCACTTTCATGTGATTAACATTTGTGCAAAAAGAGACTTGTAAAAACAGAGGTATTTTAGAATACCTCAAATATCTCATTTCTCTCTCTCTACCAGCCCTTGAACCCCAGACCTAGTGGTTAGAGCAACATGCCAACAACCACAACAGAAAAGGAGAGCCAGTGAATTATTTGCTCAACTTTATTCTATTAAACATTCACTTTAGCCAACTTAAAAAAACAGCATCATAAAAAAATTGCGCAGGATTAAAGACTAAAGACTACAAACCGTTAATACAACATAAAATAACATCAGTAACATGTTGGGCTCCTGCAGGATTATGGCTCTCTCCTGATTAACTGAAGAAAGCTTAAGCCCCAGGGATAATGGATTTGTGGAAAGGAAAACAATCATCTCTTTAGGAAGGCAAAAAATGCCCAAAAGTGTAGACTTCGCAAGAGGCAGGATTGTTGAGCATTTTACCACTCATCCCAACTTCTGGATATCCAAATATTATTCAATCTAGTGAATTTCAATAACTTATGCTGAGATTAATTCGACATGTTGGATAAACCAACAGACTGATACCCAACGTAAAATCGCCGAAAGGGAAGCTAGAATAGAGCGACAATGCTGCCTTTGTATACCGAGTGCATAACATTAAAGCTTTGATACCACTGCAGAATCTTGTGTCTTTGCCTTCCTAATTACGCCCTCTTGAGTTACTGATATAATCAGCTGTCCATCAAATGCACACACTCAGTTGTAAAACTAATCAACTTTTTCATAGTAGGAAAGCAAAAGAAACATGTTGGCCACCAAGGCATAATGCTAGATGATTTGCATACCTCTCCTTTCCTGTTGAACATTTGTCCTGAAACAAAGCCACGTGCATTGTAAGCTGCAGGACTCTCAATCTGTAACAACAGAAATTTTCGATTCATATCAGCACTCAGAATCAATATCATAACCATTAATCAGCAGCGGATCAAGGAAGAACAAAAACAAGAAAAGATAGATTGCTTTCTAGTCCCTACCACAAACAATATCCAATCATCAGCTCTGAAGGGCCTGTGAAACCACATCCTGCACAAAAAGGGAAAGAGCAACTATAAGTATTTACTTGGATCATATTCAGAATGTAAAACAAAGGAGCAAACCGCAATCTTATGCATGCGTTAATTTTATTTTTTAAAAAAAACTACTAAAAAAGAGAAGTTTGAAGTCACTGACAAACTCAGATGCATCCAAGACAATTTCTATTAGCCATTTTTTAGAACTCAAATTAACTCTATGGTAGAACAAAAAGATCATCTCTTAAACAACATTAGCTAAGTTCTTGGTGAAAAAGCTTTTAACTTTGTTATAGTGACCAAGACTACAAGGGAGGGCAGGTGGGTTGTTCAAGAGTCTATTACCCAAACCATTTCCTGCCCATACTAGATAATATATGAAACCATGTTTCCATGCTCAACAAATGAGCTTTTGCATCTAGGTGTAGACTTTCAATTCTAACATCATGGAAAATTAGTCCAAAGAAATAGCCCGGTATTGGTACATCCTAAAATTAGAGAAGTCCTGATCTGCATACTTTCATAACAAACCCAATAGTGTTCACAAGATGAGTCCACTAGGGGCAGGATGTCTCCACTTTTGTAATGCTTAAATATTTCTGAACAGAAAACATGTTGACAATTGGTAATTACTACTCCCTCCGTCCCAAATTATCTGTTGTTCTAGAGTTCTACACACATACCAATATGTGTGATAAAAATACTAAAATACCCTTATGTGCTAATTTTTTGTTTTCTGCAATCAAGGCTTTAGTAAAAGGAGATTGTCCATGAAAGAGTGTGCCAAGGTCTTTTAAGAAGCATAACTTTGGCAATCACATTCTTATTGGTGGGAATATGAAAAGGATGCTTAAAAAAGAGGAGAGACTTGAATGAGTAATGACTATCAACAATTAAGGTAAAGGGGCAAACTTGGAAAACAAAGAGAAAAAATGCATTGAAATCTTGAAAAAGCAGATATTGTGGGACAAAATTTTTCTGCTAAAACAACAGATAATTTGGGACGGAGGGAGTAATTAATAATTTTGTAAATGGACTTCAACACTTACGCATGATCCAGACTAACTGATGACGTCTTCAAACCCTTTCTACGATGAGGATTCAAACTTACTCCAAGAAATATTAGATCCGAAGTGTATGCCGCTACACATCTGCAACCATATCTCATAATAACTTTTAGTTCTAAAATAAACATAAATCCAACTCCATAATAGAAGTTATGATACAGAAAAAAATAGGTTATTGGAAAATATGTTCCGAACGTATTAAGAAAACATTCTAAAATGAGGCAAATCAATCAACTTATCAAGATATTGACGAAATCTTTCAGAATTTTAGCTTTTATGGATAATGTAATGGCTTTTCTACCCATACAAAAATATTAAAACTCTGCAGCATTTAAGTTTTGTATGTAATATTAGCTTTTTTTAGCTTAGTTATATCAAATGGATACATTGTACTGGTAGTAAACAGCTACACTACTCTTCTGGAATGCCAATTCACCATTTTATAGGAAAGTTAAGCATCATATATCTAGGAGTGAGTCAAATCAACAACACTCACGTTAACCTCGTTTCTTAAGCTTTACCAATACTCATGCTCATCATGCTTCATTTCCATCCATGCAAAGAACATTAGCCAGAAATATGATATGTTGAAAACGGGTTTCTTACCTATGCAAAGCCTGATCATCAGATAGTTTTCCCCTTGCTCGAAACCAGTACTTTAGACTGCAATAAAACTTCAAGGAAATCAATGAGCTGCGACACCCTTTGTACAAGTATATAGTAGTATATTGTCTTATGTTTCCCTGTCAACATCAAGTCATCAAAAGATTAGTCAATCAACAATGGAAAGAACCAGCATTACCTTGGAGGAGACTTAGTCTGATTGGTGGAAGTACTAGACTCGCAAAACCTTATTTCAATCGCCACGGTACAAACTTTTTTAGCGGCAACTTTGTTTGATGTAAGTCCTGTTACAAGAGATTGTCAAGACTCACCAAGCAACAAATAAACTTAAAAGACAGAAAGAGTTTTCTTTTTTCAAACTACAAACCAAAGACTTCAAATTAGATAGCAAAGCAACTCGTTTGGACTCATTTAGAATTTGCTCTTAAAAACAGAAAAGACAGAATAAATGACACAATAAGAATTCACAAAGATGAAAACCAAATCTCAAAGACTAGGTATAAAAGATGAGACTTTACCCTAGTTAGAAGATCCACTTAAAAATTTGACATCTATTTGCTTACTATTCTGATAGTTAGCAGTGACAATTAAACCTCTATCACATACTCACATTCCTCTCCTTAGATGTCATGCCAGTGGTTTGGAAATGAGAATTAAACCTCTAGCCTACCCTCTCCTTATATGCTTAGTATTACCTTCTGGCACAAATATACAGTCGTAGGGATGCAATGAATTGTAGGTAGAGGATGCAGTGATCTATTTCATGGGGAAATTATACAGACTTGAAATATCAGGTACCAAGGCAAAGCATTATCCATGTGAATCACACCCAAAGCATATAACGCGTCATGTATCTGAATCTTTGGAATCTAATAACATACTCATTCTTCTACATCCTCAAATCCACTAAAAGAGGGACCACGCTCCAGACTTTGGCACTCTCTGAATGTGAATCTACCGAAAGAGATGGTTAATTTTATAACTAAACTTACTACCCAGAATTTGTTATGTTGCCATGAAAAATAGCTAATGCACTTTAATGCATTGCTAGAACTATGCAAGGGCAAGAAGACAATTGTCGAACCCAAAAGATCTCAAAATTTAGATAGAGTTGCTCAAGCTCAAGAAAGCAGCACAATAAACGCAGAAAGGTTTTTTTTTAAAAAATCAAAACTCCAGTTGTCATTGGTTCTGAGGTATCTATCCAGATCTAATAACAGGTCTTTCTGGTCATCCTTCCTTAAGTTACTAGTTAACATTCATCTTATCCAACTGAAGACTAAAATTCTATATATTAAAGAAAATAGTAGGGAAAGCCTAAATTTTCCAAAACAGATACAGAAAGAAAAGAACTAAATCAAAATACTTGATAGGATGGAGATACATTTATACAAAACTTAACATGTATGGGATGGGAACTCATAACTGTGGCATTGGGGAAAACAAGTTTGCCTGCTGGATATAAGTGCTCTTGTGCATGGGTAAAGACCCAGTAGTGGACATAAATAAATCTACATATTAAATTTCCTACATACAGGCAAAAGATACAAAAGCAGCTCATTAAATATTGGACAAAAGGAAGTGATGCAAAGTGTATGTTATTGAAAACAAGGAATTGCTCTCATTGCCTGGGAAGACGAGGATCAGTAAGGCGTCTCTCCCGCAATTCTTCAATTGATAAAAGCTGCAGTGAACTAGATAGAGTTAGATACCATTGATACAACCGACTACAAATAGTTGATAATTAGAAGAATGGTTGGTGAATGAAATTAAATGTAAGCATATTTTCGTTACCATTTCTGGATCAGGTACAGATGGCATTGTTGGTTCCTGGTGAACAAACCCTTGCTCTTCTTTCTGTAAAATTTGTTTAGCACAGTGTTATATGAGATGAACTTCGCTTTTAGTCTGCATCAAATACTTGAGATTTGAATATTTCAAGAGCAATATACGAAAAACTCATAAAGAAAGCAAACAACAGAAAATTGGGTTAAGAAATTAAGGCAAGAGAGCAACAAAACTCTTGTGAGGAATGGAACTATTCGGTTAATCTGGGTTTCAGGACTCTGTTTGATGAAGAAATGGTTAATTGTCACTCCGATAGAAGAAAGAAGCAGATGCCAAAGTGTGAAGGTTACTGATTCTAGGCTTTGAATAGAAACAAAGTCATTAGTAGAATAAGAAATGTCCGTCTGGTCTAAAGAATCTAAAAACTTTATAAACCTTAAATGGGATATAAAGGTATAAGAAGTCTATAATGATCATCAAAAAGAGAGGAGATGCATCAGATACAATACAGCCTTTACCCAATCATTGTCTTTTATTGAGGGTTGTATGATTTTGTACAAAAACTTAATTACAAGTTTGTGTCTTTGGTATCTACTGTACTGTGCTCAGTATTCCAACTGACAGATTGCGCATCTACACGCATGCCATAAAGCCCAATAAGCATAGAGTATCAAACATATTTATAAATCTTTATTACACTATAATACGACATTACGACTTTTCAACAGATTTGTCCGTGTTCATTACTGAGCACTACATAAAATGCATCTTTTATTTGATAGGGTAGTCATAAGATCAATACAAACTTTAGCAGTTACCAACAGTTTTTCTTGACCGAAAAGGATTTTCGATGATTACATGTTAATCAATAATCTACTTTGGAGCCACTAGAACACCAATTTTGAAAAAGAATTGACAAATTAAATTAACCATCATGGACATATGGCAATGGCCCAAGTCAAATATTGAGATGGTTATATTCTTTCAGAGTACCAAAGAGTAAAGAGTAACATAACTGACCCCTTTTTCAAGATGAAGTGGCCAGCCCTAAATTGCTATTCAGTTTCAGCAACTAGTCTCATACAACCAAAAATAATAATAATAATAAAATGAGACAATTGTATAATAACCGATAGGCCCATAAAGACTTTCTTTTCACTTTTTATTTTTTGCGTGTGTTTGTTTGAATGTTTGTCCTTTATCTTTTGGGTAACAAAAGGTTTTATTACTCCCTCTTGTCTAGAAAAGAATGGCGCAAGTACATTTATTACGCAAATTAAGAGAGTCAACACTCTATCTCTAGCTGTGGGCCCCAAACAAAAAGTACAATATTTAACATAAAAAGTAAACCCATTCTCTCACACTGGGTTCTAAATAATGTATATGTAATTATTTTAAGGAGATCTAGTACTTTTACATTCGACAAGCTTTATATCTTTTGACTTGTGAAGTTCAACCATTCATTTGTCAACACAAGTTTTATTTTATAACTTCAGATTTGTGGATGGAAGGAGGGAGTATAAAATAAGGATAGTACAAAGAAAAGGGAGCAAGTGGAAACAACTTCAAAACTGTTGATGTTTATGTATTTGTGTCAGGCATAGGCTAAGTTCATTTAGTGGTACTGGCAGTAAATAAGTAAAAGTTCAGTGGTAGTCAGTATTCAGGGAGCATGTTTCCCAAGACTATAAAAAGGTATTCAGTTAAGGGTTACTACTGTCTTTAGTCAACAACTAGACTCCTATATACATGAGATCTAGTTGTGTCGTTTCCATGCTTAGAGAAATGAACGAAATCTGAAGTGGTGTTCATGTTTGTGACACTACCTTCTCCCTCCCATTCTTTTCCAACCTTCCCTTCCTATTCAACCCTATATTACAACCCTAATCATCCATGTTTTTTCTCTGTATCTCTGTCTCCCCTTTCTCTGTAATCATGGCATCCTATGGTCCCTGACAATTGTGTTTCTTTATGGTATCAAAGATCAATGTAATTCCAAAGGGGGATTGTGAGTATAATGTTTGCCACATACAGATAAGAAGTTAACATGCCTGAAATGACGCAAGCAATGAGAATACGACATTCCCCTTTTGTATTGCATCTACCCTTCGTGTAGCAAAACTTTTCCCATCACGTACACGGCCAACATGATAAATGATTGGAACTGCAAATTGAGAATTATTCATATCAGTTGGAATCAAATTTACAGGTTATGTGCATGACAAAAAGAATATTCAGCATGCATCAGAGGTCTATGGAGCTTAATACTTCTATTAAACACAATTAGCTAGAACAATACAGCCAAAATATCTTGTTCTTCCTTATCATAATCTATGAAGAGAGAGAGAGAGAGACTCGTAGCCAATCATCACCAGTTGGCAGAGAGATAGCACGAAGACAATAGAAGTAGAATGATTTAATATTTAGGCTGTGAAACTTAATATCAACACCAATGAAAAGAGACACACAAGAAGATAAAAACTGCAAGGTTGCACATGCACGCAAGCTACACATAAAACACAAGAGTACTAGAGTAGACAAGGGAATGTACACCAGAAGTCCCCAGTTGCCAAAGTTAACACACACTGTTGAGAACTTGTGACTCATAATAAAGAAGCCACTGGAAAAGGGCTAGTGCGAAAGCGAGCGGAGCGAAGGAGCTGTGTGAATAGCGCCTGGCGCTGCTTAACTCGGAGAGGACTTCTGGACAAGTAGCGTGGGGCTACAAGATGATCTGGGTCTCGAGCAGGGGCGCGCTGGAGCGGAGGAAGCTTCTGGGTTAGTAATGCGGGGCGCGCTGCGGTATGCCTTGGAGCAGCGCGGGCCGCGCTGCGTCGGTAACTCAGTTTTCCTAATTGTTAATTGGATTGGGTATTATGGGTAATTGACTATAATATGAAGTAGGGTTGGAATAGGATTAGTAGGTATATATACTATCTATTGTAAAGCCCTATGTAACCAAGGAATCATCAATAAACAATAAGCCGCCGCCTGTGGAGTACCCAAATTAGGGAACCACGTAAATATCTTGTGTTCTTCTTAAGTCTTTATCGTTTGTGTGCGTGTGTGATCCTATTATTTCTAACACACACCAACGCATATATCTAATTGTTTGTTCTTCAATGAAATGCCTTCCGGTTGTAGTCTCTTTCCACTAAAAACCGAAGTAATTCCTTTAGAAGTTGCCTCTTCTGAGCAAGTGAAACTAATGGTGAATGTCCTAGTCTACCTCTTATTTCCCTTGGAACAGTTGATGCCATCTTTTCTAGACAGTAAATGGATCTCCTTGACTGCACCCAAAAAAAAAATTTTGCACCCGGAAAAAAAAGAAAAACAGATCTTGTTGGAGATCGTGTTCTATGCAAGGCATTTTAAGGCTGAGAGCAGGAGAGATATTGATACTGGGTGATGGCCTCTGGATGTGACAAATGATCTGTTTCATGTCTGAAATCCAAACTATGTCTGGGAAAGATATTTACGCCCGGAAAAACATAAAGGCTTACAGTATATAGATACTTCCACGCCAAATTTACGAGATATTATTATCAAGAGGAAAAAATAAGGGGGAAAAAATTATACATATATTTAATTGGATATAGTTAGTTCATTCCGCTTGATCAAATAGAGAAGAACTTACTATCAAAATCACCAACAAGTAGAAAGTAAGCATGCAAACTGTGAACAATCTTAAGGCAATCAACAGTTTTTGATGCTGCAGCCAGTGCCTGCAGAGTCAAGACCATCATAACTATAAATATTCTGAAGAACTTGGTATAAGTTTCATATTAAGTGTTTAAGAAACTGAGGCTAAAGGAATAGACATTTTTAATAACTCCAACTCTGCAAGCATCTCATGAATAACAAGTGAGACAACAAACTACCCTTCAAGTGGTAAGATCATTGACTACAGAATGCAACTTCTATCAACTTGTCAGGTCATAAACAAGAAGAACTAAAATGGTACTGACACGAATATCAAGGGATATGGGAGCTTTTCTTTACAAATGGATGAGTAATTAATTCGAGATACTTTAAAGTCGCAAACAGAAGAATAGGACTAGTTTGGAAATTTTCAAGTAACGTACATGCAACAGCATGTCTGACAGACAAAAGAAAAGGAAAAGCTTCAAGAAAATCAGTAAGTTGGCCATTACAGTCCATGAAAAACATGAAAATTATGATTAACTTAACATTAAAATATCAAGTGTACTGCAAATTCCAGTAAAGAATATTCATTTAGTATATCTAAAAGTTTATCACTGATTGTACAGCATTTTCCTTTCTAGTTTGAATTTAAAACTCTCCACATTTTGGGTTGTCGAGTATGTCCTCGTGCATGCAAGTAAGGGGAACCATTGTTTCTACAGTGTATTTTAACTGCATGTCACATATTTAGCACCATATTTTTCTTGGTAAAAACTGGCAGCAGTAAAAGACTAGGAAATAAATTGAGCAAAATCATGCCTGTCCAATAAACTGTCCTCCAAAAACTTTACCAAATTTTATAGCATCCGGCAAGGTGATTCCTTGGAAAATGTTTACCTTCAAGCAAACACAAACTATAAGTCATAAACCCCTATATAAACAAATATTAAAATTTTTAAAGCATACCAAATGAGTACTTATATTATTTGTCCACACAGACAGACAGAAAGTTCAGTAAATAAAATTTGTGCTGAGAAATCACACCACTATGACAAAGTAACAACCTCTTACCATAAAATCATAAGGAGAATTATTTAGATGGTATTATGTGCTGACACAACAAGGAAACCTTGGAAAATAATTGCAAGAATCAAGTATGAACCCCATTATTATTGGGAAAAACCTAAATAAATGCATTTCAATTTCTTTCACGCATTGTTTGAGACCATTTTGAGCTTGTTAATAAACCTGAATTGTGGAACAAAAACAGAAAACACATATATAAACCAGAATTAAAATATATATTTGCTGCAATAACTTCTGAGCCTAATTAACAGATAAATGTAGCTTAGCCAAAAAAAATAACAACACAATGATCATCAAGTCTTTCATGCATATCAGGCTTTAGCAATTTTAGATGTAAAATAATGTCATTTATGCCTAACAAAATACATAATATACCAACAATAAGAAGCTCCAAGTGAAATATGAATTTAAGCAGTGTCAAGAAAATTAATAATACGTGGTACAACATCTCCATTCAAAAAGTCAGTTATTCACTATAAGTCGCTTCAATGATGAAATGATTCAACAGAGAATAGAATAAATAGTTAAAACAGATTAGATAAAATAATTATGAACACACATGCATACTAGAAAGTCAAAAGTATGTGCTGAGAAATAAAGATACAATGATTAGAGAGTCAATAACTTTGCATGAAAGAGATTAGAAAAAGCAAATGCACAGACGCATAAGCCCTTTCGAATCATATCCACCTAACAGATAAGTAAGCAGATGGGATAATAGGTAGTTGTAAAAAGGTATCAGTTACTGTGCTTAGTATGCACTGTATACGATTCAGAATTATACATCCTATAGGAAATACACATTATATCTCAGATCTATGTAAGTTACGTATATAAATCCTAACATAATATCAAGTTTAGTTTAACCCAAAACTTGTTCAAATTTCTGATGAGATATCATAAGCATGACACTGAAACACTTCTGACGACATAAGTGTAGGGATCCTATGTGGGTTCTAAGGGCCAAGGATTTTATTTGCAAGATCCTGCAAGGCCATATCAAATATTATGAGAAATATCATTACAGAAATCAACAACTCATTGAGTCCTTTCCTCAATCAACCAAAAATTACTGAGACACAACATCAATATGAGCTAAAAATATTTACATAAGAGCATCACGTAAATTAATGAAGTATAAATAAAAGTAAAGGTAGGGCTGGAGAATGCAACTGAAATGAAAGAAACAAATTAATCAGCCCATATCATTCATATCTCTACATATACCATCATTGATTTTGTTTCTAGATTGATCCAAAACATTTAGGTCACAATAAGCAACCAGAGTAAACAATGTCCAAATATTCTATGCAACAAAGGAAACACTAGAAGAAGGGTACATGCAATATGATGGAAGCATAAACTCCAAAGTTAGAACATATAGGCCAGTGAAAGCATGCACTGAAACTGTCACAAGCAATCAAAATGTAACCAGTGTACATATATTTTCTGTAACAAGGGAAACAATAGAAGACAACTACATGCTATATGAAAAAAGCATAAAGACCAGAATCTATAGGTAAATACTTCTAGAGGTTCCAAGTGTAATATTTTCTCCACAAGTGAGCATGCTGCAGATGAGTTATCCGCACTCCAGATGGATCTTGGCTGCAGTAAATTATAGTGCTCATGAGGCAGCACTAAGCAGGTCAGCTGTCACCACAGACAAAGCATTATAAGCTCATTATATCCTCCATTTATAGGCATATATTAAAAAAAAAGTTTAAGCTGTAGGAAGTCAAGAATTAGGAGACCCTTAACTACCTTGGTCAATGCAATTACATCTACAAGCTGGGCAGATGCTTCCATACCTGAAAAACAGGTTTATGATACTCTTTTAGAAAAGAGTTTTCAGCATTATTATGTGAGATGATAAGTGGGTTTTATACCTATTATTAATGATCTATTAATTTGATAATTTGTGAGTTCTTAAGTATTTGAAGTTATGATGTATTTATAGTGTTTTTATGTTGTTTTGTAGGAATAAGTAAGGAAAAGCAATTCAGACATCTTTTGGGCTAAAATATGCAAGAAGGAAAGATTGCAGGACTTTTAACACCAAGTTGAATTCTTTTTCTTGGCTTGGAACTAGAATTTTACTGTAGATCTCGTCGAGAGCTTCTATTTGATAGGTGGCACGCCCCAGATCAAAACTTATGGCCGTTTTAACAAAGGACGTCACATCAGAAAACTGTCTGGCGCAGCCGCGCCATTCGCCAGCTCATTTTCAGCGTGGCTGCGCCCGGGGTTGGGCCAGATAAAGCGGGGAAGCGTTTTTGCATGATTTTTAGCTCCAAATTGGATTGGGTTTCCTCCTAAGCTTGGGGTTGGACTTGTAACCCTATAAATACATGATGTGAGACATAGAATTGGGGGTAATTAGAGACTTACAACCTAGAAAATAACATAATTGAGAAGTAGATTAGAGTAGGAGTAGAATTAGAAGCAAGGAATAAAGTTAGATCTGAAGGAGATTCAACGCGAAGGAGCAAGGATTGAAGGCAGAGATTGGAGATCGAGCTTCATATACAGATTTTTATTCTCTTCTCTCTCCTTTTTATTTTTGTAGCCTTGGACATGATGGATTATCTTATTAATTTGATTTCTTCTTCAGTTATGGGTAAGTTTTAATTGAGATTGCAATTGAACCTAATGTGATGTTTTAATTAATTTTGCTTCCTTGTTGATTTTTATCGACTATAATTGGATTGTCTATCATATCTTGTGCTTTAAAGTTTAATTGTTTGGTCATTAATTATCATGGTAATCTATATAAAATTGAGAGATGGAGTATAGATTTAGACCTAGGTATGTTGGCATATGTTTGTGTTTTCTGCATGTGATGGAATTCATAATTCGTGTATAGGATAAAGATATACCTATATGTCATATGTAATCTTATGAGAACTTGTGCTTAAAATCATTTTTAATTGTAATTCACATAGAAACATAGTGAATTAGTTAACTATGGTGTTCTTCCTAATTCTATCTTTCGTGGATTTAGGTAGATTCGTCTATAAGATCATCAAGAGGTGCTTATAGATACTAATGAGTTCTTGGTTAACGATTCAATATAGTTAATATAATTTAACAAGAAGTGAAAAGGTTGAAACGTAACATTGGGGAAAGTTATAATCTTAAGTATTTTTAATCTGATTCTAATCCTTGACAATAGATTAAAGTAATTGTTAATTTTAATTAGATTTTATTTTACAGTTTAAATCAATTGTTTAAATAAATTAATTTGGTTAAGAGTTAGTACTTGGTAATTATTATTAAATAATTCTGTGAGAACGATACTCTTATTACCATTATATTGCTAATCGATCGCGTATACTTGCGTGTATTTCCTACGTGCAATAATAAAATATATATAATATTAGAAATAAACCTCGTGAGGGACCCTTACTTAATGATTGCTTGGTTTTAGCCGGAATTGTCGTGTTCAGAAAGTTAATTGAGTTGGAACCGAAATTTTCCTTCTAAGAAGTTAATTATGTGACTGTTTTTGAATTATGGTTGGAGTGGTTAATGAGCACAGACGCACAACATGGGTGATGACAGGTATAGATTGACTGATTAATTAGAGTTATAAACTTTGCATTGGTTGGATATGTTGTTTATGACTTTGGTGATATCTTTGAGGCCTCATGTTGGATAATATACTGATTTGTTGCTGGATTCATAGGCATATTAAATACTCCTTCCGTCCCATGATAAAAGTCCTTATTACTATTTTGGGTAGTCACATGTTATATGTCCATTTTCCTTTAATAACCAAACTTTTACACATATTTTCCTATTATACCCGTAGCATTAAATATCTCATACTTTTCTTATTCTAATTCTCTCTCCATATTTAATGACATTATTATGGACAATTTTGTCATTTTATTAATCTTCTTAATATGCGTAAAAAGTCGATCAAGACTTTTATCCTAGGATGGAGGGAGTAGTAATTTGCATTTGCATCATTGTATTGCTTGGGGACAAGTAATGGTTCAAGTTTGGGGGTATTTGGTGAGTGTGTTTCATACCTACGAATCATATATAATTAGACTTGAATTGTTGTTAATCTCAGGTGTTTTGTGTTGCATTTCATGCATTTGTTTTATTTTTGTAGGTCATGAAGCATTGGAACTGAATTAGATGTCAAGGATGGAAGCTACAGGAAAAAGGGAAAAAATTGAAAGGACACAACTCAGGCGCGGCAGCACCCAAAACGTGAAGAAATCCAACGCGGCCGCGCCACTCTGAAAGCTGAAAATCACTCTTGTCAAGAAGCGTGGCAGCACCCAGTACAAGGCTAATTCAAGCGTTGTCACACCCAAGCGGGAATTGCTAAATTTTGACTTTTTGTGATAATTGAGTTGTAATTTGACACTTAATTTATATTATGACTAGGATTTATGATGTAAGACTATAAATAGATGTTTTTACTCGGTAGATTCAATCCATCACTCTTAGAATTAAAAACAACAGAGTCAACTTAGAAGTTTACAGAGGAGATTCAAGGATTGCTACAACAGTTTTTATTCTCTTCTCTATCTTTTAATTTGTATTCTTGAATGCTATTTCAATTGTGGATAATGAATTCTAATTCAGTTATGAACTAATTTCTTTTCAAGATTACAATGGAACTTAATGCGTAGCTTTTATTGATATGTTTCCGTGTTAGTTATTGTTAATTATTTTCGGATTGTCTATTATGGTTTGTGCTTAATTGCTTAATTGTCTGGCCAGTAATTACTGTAGGTATAGACCTGATCAGCTTATTATTGTAATTTCTACTTGTGATAGGATTCATGATTTGTGTATATGATATTCAGCTTATTATTGTAATTTCTACTTGTGATAGGATTCATGATTTGTGTATATGATAGAGATATACCTATATGCCATATGTAATCTTATGAGAACATGTACTAGAAATCCTTTGTAATTGTAATTCACATAGAGATATAGTGAATTAGTTATCTAGGGTGTTCTTTCTAATTCTATCTTTTGTGGATTTAGGAAGATTGGTTCATAGATCATCGAGAGGTGTTTATGAATACTGATGAGTTCTTGATTAACAATTCGTTATAGTTAAATGTAATTTAACATGCAGTGAAAAGATTAAAATGGAATTGGGGGAAGTTGTAATCTTAAGAGCATTTACAATAGGTTCTATATCTCTATTCCAATTCTGCAGTGTTATTGGGTCATTCTGCAGGATAGAGATTCAATTTTTCCACTATATACCCAACAGATTCTTTATATTGATTCCTTAAATAATGAAAGTTAAAAATTGAAATACATGTGAGAGAAGCCTACAGACCTTTCTCGAACAAATTCCCAATTCCAATTTCCAACTAATCTATCCACCATTCCACAACCATAAATAATAGTACTAATACATATATTATCTAAACCCCCTTTTCTAAATTTAGATTTTAGACCCCAAAATTTTTTGATTTTTTTTCTTCCCTTTGCCTATGTTTATATGATCTGCTTGAGGTACCTGCCTAAACCTCCAATTCTCATTGCCAATCAATTGCAATCACAGTTTAAAATAAAAAACAAATCAACAAAATCACAATCAATCCCCACAAAGAGGAATAAACGGCCCCAATCTTCATCGTCATCAAAATCTCTTCAATTTGGTATAAGAAATTTCAATTCAATCATGGCGGTGGAGAAGGGTGGGAGGGAGAAGAGGGGGAAGGGATTGCAAATGTCGCTGAATTATTTACCCCTATTTAAAGCTGACGTGTCCACTTAAATGAGAGTGTGAAGTGTCATTTTGCATATATAGATAACGGTCTTTTGACTCCCTTACCCTGAGGAGTAAAATCATATATAGAGATTAAAATAGAGAGTTAAATAAGGATAAGAAAACTATTGGATAATGATTTGTTAATATATTCTTCAAAGTTGGGGATAGAGAGTTTATTAAGGAAACTGTTGTAAATGCTCTAAGTATTTTTAACCTGATTTTAATCCTTGTCTTGATAGGAAAGTAGTTGTTAATTTTAACTAGATTTTATCTTATAGTTTAAATCAATTGTTTAAATAAAATTAATTTGGTTAAGAGTTAGTACTTGGTAATTATTATTAAATAATTCTATGTGGGAACGATTCTCTTCTTGCCATTATATTGCTAGTCGACCGTGTATAGTTGCGTGTATTTACCTAGTATAAAATTAGACAAACAAGAGAGAGTTTTGTTTATGAATTATACAGACCATAAATTATCTCATGTGGAAACATTGAATTATAATTGTAAGTTTTTAAGCACTTGTTGCATGTCAACAGACACAAGTCACAAAACATAAACATACTGTTGTGATATGGCTTGTAGTTATTGGACTAGACTTTTCAAGAAATTGATAAGAGGCCTTAAGTTTTCAAGACTTTTATGTACAAGAGGATTTGAGATAGACAACCACAGTGTTGTGCTTCTTGTGCATGTATGAATAAAGAGAGGTTAAGAGAGTGATTCATATTGTCTCGTCCCATGCAAAAAGAATTCTGTTGCAATTGTTTTCTTACGACGTAGACAAACATAGAGCATATAGATTGGGTAGCAACACACTTATAAACCAGTACTTCTAATACAAATGTCACTTTGAGATGTATATAACAAATGCTGCAAAGAATAAAATGTTCAGGATATATAGAGAATACCAAACTTAGGTTTCTCAAGTACCCACCAGAGAATAGTATACCTGAGATTCTAAAAAAGGTCTGTTAGATTTATAAAATGGGCCCAAAGTCTAGACATTAAACTCTCTAACTCAAAACAAATTGGCAATGAGAAGAGTTGGTTTAACTCATTATATACTATACATATTTTGGTAAGGTATTCGATATGGGGCAAGATATACACTCTAACACCCCTTTACGTGTAACCCAGTGTATTGAGGGTTGCACGTGTACACTGGGTTGCACGTGGACCTGATGAATATGAGACCCACAAAATATAAACAAGTTCGAAAAAAGCAAGTCATAATACAAGCTCAGAAGAAAGGTAGTAAATCACGAGCAACTATTGGCCAAATTGATAAGTGGTACTAGTCAAGAAATGGGTAATTTTGATCCTTTAAGAATGGACTGCAAGTGGATTAGAATGTAAGCTAAGAAGAGTGTTTAATTAGACCTAATGATAGACCGCTCTGATACCATGTTAGATTTATAAAATGGGCCCAAAGTCTAGTATATAAATACATCAAACTCTCTAACTCAAAACCAATTGACAATGAGAAGAGTTTTCCCAACTCATTATATACTAAACATACTTTGTCAAGGTATTCGACGTGTGACAAGATATATACTCTAACAAGTTCCAATGCTCACATGATCAATTGTCTACACATGCATTAGATTTTGATTTTTTTTTTCTTTTTACAATGGCAGACGAAGGAAGTTCATCAATAGGGACCCTTGTAATTAAATAAAAATAACAAAATTACTCTCATTATTCCACAAAAAGAGTCAAATTGAAATTATATGCAAATATTGATGATGTATTTTTATTTCATATTCACCATTAAATATAATGAGTTGTTAGTTTAATAGTGGTGGTGGTGGCATGTAATGAAATTGTGATGACGAATTTGAGGATATTGTGTCATTTTATACTACTATCAATAAAAAGAGGAAGCTTTTTGTGGAATAAAAAAAATTGACAAATGAGACTCTTTTATGGTGAAACAGAGGGAATAATAAATTCACCAAATATATATATTTCAAAAAAAAAATATACATAAAAATCACTAAAAATCATTCTTTAAAGCTTCATTTTTTGAAGTCACTAAATCTTTTTATAAGAGGGGTCACTTCACTTAAATACCCCTATAATCAAGAGGGTTCACCCCAACCCCCGGGCGCTTAATGTGCATCCGCCACTGTCTTTTTAATCATAAAACTAAAAATTATAATGATGATTTGAAAATTCGTGAGCTAAAAAGTATGTAATTATCAATAATGAGATTAGGTTCTCACCTCGACCAAAATAATCATATCGTTTCAACTGAAACTCAGTACGACCTTCGTTCTCGTCATGGACTGAGGAGACTTCTGCCTGTATAATTATGAAAATGATAGTTACAAACAGATTATAATATAAGAGTCATGTGCCATCAAACCATCAACTTTCATAATCAAAGCCAACTTACTTCCCCTTCCCATATGAAGTAGGTTCCAACCTCAGTATCCCCTTCTCGAAGAATATACTCCCCATGATCTTTTAAAATCACATTCCCACAACATTACAATAAGCATTTTACTCAAAATAAAACACATGTAACATAAAGATATTCACGATGATATGCATCTAAGGAGAATATAACTCGAGAGAAAGCGCACAGTACATATATAAATAAATAAATAGTGTCTTGGCTGAAGCATAAATAAACACTAAGCAAGTTGACAAGCTCTAAGCATCTCAACAAATGACCATTTAAAAGCCAATTACGCTTTATAATTTTCATTATCATCTCGTTATGTAAAGTATTATCACCTCATAGAATGTGCAATAAAGATGGTAAATTTGACACATCATATGGTATGGTTCAGCTTCACTTTGAAAGAGTGATTCTTAGAATGTATCATCCAAACAGAAAAGACTCTTAGAGCCCATTTGTCTCAAGGAAAGTGTTTTCTGCATTTCAGATGATTGGAATAACTGTAAAAATTGGTAATTGTTTTGCATGTCAATGCACAAGTTAGTTTTCCGAATAAATGACATGTACTCTTCAACTACACAAGTCATTTTCCCTAAAAATCATTTCTTAGAAACAGACCCTCAAAATTGGGAGAAAGTTGAGAATATATCATAATACTCCCTCAGTCCTAAAATAAGAGTCCATTTTCAAAATCAATGTAAAAAATTTATGAAAAAAAAACTCACTTTTGAATGGAGGCAGTATGATTCACATATTCAATTACATTCACAATTCACAGCAGCAGATTACCAGATAATGAAGAAAACTCAAATGCTTGATATAATGATACATTAAAACAGGGAACAAACTGAAAATCATCAATAACTCCAAAAATACAGTAAAAAATTATTTTAAAAAGTAATAATACTAATTTGAGAAATCGGATTTGTACCAAAATTCTTAACAATAACAAGCTCGGCGATTTTGAAAAGAGATGAGCTAGGGAGTCGCTGAAGCAATGGCACGCCACCTAAGAACTCGATCACTGCCGATCCATACATTCACACGAAAGGAGAGAGAATTAGATATCTGTTTTGATAATCATAAATAAAATTACAGATAAAAAAAAAGTAATTAGCAAGTTTTATTTTCTGTATCACCTGTTTCGGAATTCATATTTGAGCTGAAGTTGCAACAGTACGCAACACTGCAACAGAAAACTATTGAGCAGGAGCAGGAGCAGGAGCAGTTTTTGTCAACCATATACGGACGGACGAGGAGATTGAGGAGATTATTTGGCGTGTGAAGGTGCATGGCATTACTGTGTGTTGTCGTTGCTCAGCCAATAGACAACGATTTTAGTCAAAATTGGATTTGACTACTTTATATTTTAATTAGATGTGTCCCGTGCCTCCGACACTACATAAACGGTGAGATTTATCTCAAATTTTGAACGACCCAAATAATTTATTAGGGTAAATGGAAAATTCAAATCAGTTGTATTTTGTTAAATAGATTTTTCAAATATTTAAATCGAAATTAACACGTGCGGTATAGCCAGCAGATTTATAACGACAAACTTATCAGCATTATTTATACCCAAAGTTAAAATTGAAAGATTATCTTTTATATTTCAATATTTATTATGTAGTACATGTATTCTTATGTTTGACTCTCTCCAACGAATTATAGAAAATGAACTAAAAATGAACCGGCTGTGACGCCCCCAAAATTAGGTACACATCACCCATCTTGGGTCGTCAGATACATGGTACAGAATTCAAATACAACTGTCGTGTACAATACGACAAAACATAAACTGTGAGTTTGAATACAAATATTGTCTACTAGAGATTATACAAACTCAAAAGAAGTCCTCATTACAATTATTATCACACTATTTCACAGAATAGTGAGGACTATTAATGTTATCATCTGGACCATCACTCCGTTCCCCGACTCGTCCCAGCTATATTCTTATTTCCTGAAGAAACAAGTGAAAGAAAGGGTGAGCTCAACTAGCCCAGTAAGAAATATTGTGATTAAGATAATGCAGAATAAATTATCATTAGTCTCCAACAATGTTAAACTGATAAAATATAATAGACATCAAGTTTAACTGCAGCGGAACAAGGATTTCATTAAAAGAGTCAAGTAGAAAATAAAATCTACTATCTTTTATGATTTAAAAGGTTTTTTTTTTCATCACTGTTATCGCTGAGACTCAGCTAAAAAATATTCCACATCATCGAATCACCCTTGCACTACGGCCAAAGATATTCTTTAGTATCACGACCACAATTATCCATGCACTACAGGCCAAGAATATTTGTGTATTCATTAATGGTCATGATCATGCCAACAATCGGCCCATCAATGCACTACGGGCTAATAAGGACTTTTACCACATCATTTGTAATATTACTATTATGATTACTTAGAATAATCCTCGGTATAATCATACCAAGTTCATCTATGCACTACAGGCCACAGATGACTTTCAAAAAATATAAATATGAGGATGATAATAATGATATAAGAATTCAATAAAACAAGTTAAAAAATTAATTTATCCAAGAACTAATAATGTCCAAATTGTCAACATGATACTGCTTTGTAGAGTAAAATTCAAGAATGATCAGAAGAATATTTTCATGAAAAGATACTAGATGAAGCGCAAATATCAAGGATATTCTACTAATTTCATGGAGTATAGAAGTCTAAACTTTAACCAACTAAGTATAATAAAGAATGGAATAACAAAAGAAATCACCATGTATGCGGTACTTCGCATAGACAAGTTATTCCAACAGAATAATAATAACGCAACCAGTCGAGTGCAAAATTTTGCAACGGATGGGATGTTCTAATGAGAATAATAAAGGCGAAACTAGGTTAAAGGTGTAAAACACAAAAGGCAGGATGTTCCACATGAATAATAATAAAAGGCGGAACCATGTATGGGTGTAAAACACATGCAGGATGTTCCAGCAGAATAATAATAATAAGACAGAACCGTGTCGGGTGTAAAACACACGCATGCGAGGATGTTCCAATGTAAGAATAATAAAAAGGCGGAACCAGGTGGGTGTAAAACACATTGAGACGGGATGTTTGTAGCGACCCCAAAACAGGTCCATTCCATCCAACCCATTCTCGAGTCGCCAAATACATGGTACGAGAAAACAACTACAACTTTATTAATACAATTGTCGTACAAGATACGACAACACTTAAACTGTGAGTTTAAATATAAATATATACCAATTGTGACTCATGTCCCAACCGTGGACAACACCTCATAATGACACCTTACATAAAGGTATAGTCGAAAACCCATTTTAGAAATTAGAATCTTTGGGAAGTGCTCGAGAAACCTTTCATACATGGGAGGCCGTGCGTACAGGTTATGATAGATATCATATGGCCCTGAAATTATCCTTGGTTGACCTAATAGACCCCTAAAGAAAAATGAGAAGATTACTATCATATTCTTCCCGATGGTGAGTCTTCTCGACATATCATTATCTCCCTTTGTCTCTAATTGGGAATTATACTTCAACCAAACTCCAAGATTATATAGGTAGTGCTCGTATATATACTCAGAAAGTGGATGAGCACATCCCTGTCTTATGATGACTCGAGGTCATGATCATACCAGTCACAATTTAACTTTTCACTACTGGCCAAAGAGAACCCTAGTTATGATCATACCAATAATCTACCCATCTTTACACTCCAGTGAAAGAGAATTTCAACATCAGGGTTATAAAAATATTATATATGATAATAAAATCAATATAATCAATACATCGTTTTAATCTCCAGAGTAATATTCATAAATCAACTATAATTTGGTTAGAAAAAGAAACCAATTTTATAGTAAATAGTACAACCGTGAATAGTAACTCATGAATAGTAACCGTCGTGAATAGTAAACTCGTGAGTAGTAATGCTTCGTGAATAGTAAATCGTGAATAATAACTCGTGAATAAGAACTTCATGAATAGTAACCCATTACATGAAAAAGTTCTAAATTTGATAAAAATTTCAACCAATATTTTGGCATAATGATATTGAAGAAATAATATCATTTTTGAATAAAATAACATCCTTTACAATCCCTTACTATCCCTTACTATCCCTTACCTCAAAAGAAGCGAATCTTGATTTGGAATAAATTTGAGCGAACTTGGCAGTATAGCAACACTCAAGATATCAAAATACTCACAAGAATACACTCGATAATATAGAGAGAAATAGAGAAAACTTGGTTTCATTTGTGATTTTCAATTTAACCTAAGCACCTATTTATAGGAAAATGCTTAGAACACCAAAGCAGAAAATTTAATAAAATATTATTATATATATATTAAATTCCTACGCACACTAAATCAGATCCAACATCAGCCACCAATAATCAACTAAATCAAAAAAAAACGTTTTTGTTATTAAAAACAATTAAAACTTTCAAAAATCAATTATTTCGGAACTTCAGAACTTCAATAATTCATAATAAATAGCCTTTTTATCAGAAAATTCGAATCTCGCAATTTTTTATAGGAAATTCAATTTTCTACAACTTTGCAGAAGAAAGTTTTTCCAAATTCCAAACAGAAATTGACCGAAATCCACATACGGACGATTTTACAAGCTATAATCAAATTTTAGTCAAGAAATGGAGTCCACCGACACACAAAACATGTGTTAATCATTTAATGCAACAAAAATACTCTTCCTCCTCATATACTCATATATCCCACATTCATTGTAAAAATATCATCATTATTATATTATAATAATATAATAAAATATTATTTTATCAGAAAAGATAAAATATCGATTTTCAACAATTGTCACTTTAAAAATTTTCTCCATCTATATCCACATAAAATGAATATTTTCCTTATCATATAAATCAATAATTAATTATTCACAAATAATATTACAAAATCACAATAATGACAACCATGCAGTTCCCAGGAAAGAGGGGGCTTTCCAATAAGGATTTCTCCTTACTGGCGCGCAATTAGGTGACCAAACCTCTCCTTAGACAGAACTTTCTAGCTAGATATTGCCAATAATGTTATCTAATACTCCCTCCGTCCCAAATTAATTGCTCAATTTTGACTTTTTTAAATTAAATTGACTATTTTTAGAATTAATAATTAAGCATATATAAATATATTTCTAAAATTATAAAAATTGGGATTAGTAATAAATTGTACATACTTTCTTTTGGTTATAATCTTTTCACCTATATTTTAGCTAAAATAGTAAAAAGATTAGTTTTAAAAATGGTCAATTTGACTTTAAAAAGTCAAAACTGAGCAATTAATTTGGGACGGAGGGAGTAATATTATTCAGATAATATGAGTTATTGCTTCGATAATGGAAAATACTGTGTAGTGACAATTATTAAAACAACGATAATATAAAATATCAACGCATGACAATTATTGAATCAATAAAATCTTGAGCAATAATTCTTTGTAACAATTATTGAGTAGTGCCTTCTTACGTAAGAATCAATAATTGGTGCAATACTGGTGCGCTTCTTATCAACAACGCGTAGACATTGTATTTTAACCACGGGTATTCCAACAAGTGTTAACGGTAACAACTACGCAGATTATTTATAAAAACTCCCTTTTGTCGTTTTCTTCATCAAGCCGGATATTAGTTATGGGCCTACAAATTATCAAGGGCAGTCAGCACGAATATTCGACGAAAAAAGAATATTCCACGACCAAACAAATATTCCCCGACAGTAATGAGTATTTTTTAATCACTTGCATATTTTGAAAAAATTTCATATATCATCCTTAACTTTAACTTTTATCAATTTAACCATTTACTGAATAATAATTATAAGAAAAAATTGAATGCTTTTATTTCATAAAATTCGGGGTTTTACAATGTTCCAACAGAATAATAGAAGAATGTCACCAAGTATAGGGTAGACTGCGTATACAAGTTATTCCAACAGAATAATAAGCAATGGAATAACAACAGTTTTTTTCATGAATAAGAAATAATAACACCCCTTACCGTAAAAGAAACTGAATATAAGAGTGGGGAAGTAGCAGAATACTTTTCTATAATTTATCTATAATTTTCTCTCTGGAGTTTCAGTGAATTCGTAAGAAATAATGAAGGAATGAGCTTCTATTTATAGGAGAATGGAAGGGTACTGTGCAAGAAAAAATTATTGATGCAATCAATGCTCAACTCACAGATGAAATTTTGAGAAATTCGAATGAACATTTTTGTAAGGCCCCAACTTTTTATAAATGAAGATTTAATTTCTTCTATTTATTATTTTAGAATAGTAAGGGTTGAATTGATTAATGTGGTTAGTTATGGGTAAAATGTGCAAATATTTTTAAATAAGCAAGTGGTTATAAAATACTCATTGTTGTCGGAGAATATTTGTTTGGTCCTGGAATATTCTTGCTGTCGGGGAATATTCGTACGACGGCGCAGCCTTGTGTGGGCCCCATAAAGGAAATCGATTGGATGAAAAAAACGACAAGTATAAGTTGTTTATAAATAATCTAAAGATAGTTATTGCTAGATTATATTGTTGGAATACCCGGTGTTTAAAAACACAAGAATGTCTGGCGTTGTTGCACGAAGAAGACGCCAGTATTGCACCAATTATTGATTCTTACGTAAGAAGGCACTACTCAATAATTATTACAGTAATTACTGTTCAGTATTTTATTGATTCAATAATTGTTGCGTTGATATTTTATATTACTGTTGTTTTAATAATTGTCACTACACAGTATTTTCCATTATCGAAGTAATAATTCATATTATCTGAATAATATTATTAGATAATATTATTTGTAATGTCTAGAAAGTTACATCAAGGAGAGGTTTGGTCACCTAATCAAGGCTGCCAAGAAGGAGAATTCTTATCGAAAGCCCCCTCTTTCCTCGGAAACGGCTTGGTTGTCGATGATTGTGATTCTGTAATATTATTTTTGAATAATTAATTATTGATTTATATGATGAGAAAAATATTGATTTTATGTGGATATAGATAGAGAAAATTTTTAATATGACAATTGTTAAAAAATAATATTTTATCTTTTCTAATAAAATAATTCATTTAAATATATTATTTTAATAATATATTAATGATGATATTTTTACAATGAATGTGGGATATATGAGTATATGAGGAGGAAGAGTATTTTTTTGTTGCATTAAATGATTAACACATATTTTGTGTGTCGGTGGACCCAATTCTCGATCGAAATTTGATTATAGCTTAGAAAATCGTCTGTATGTGATTTTTGGTCAATTTCATTTAGAATTTGGAAAAACTTTCTTCTCGCAAAGTTGTAGAGAATTGAATTTCCTATAAAAACCATAAGATTCAAATTTTTGATAAAATGGCTATTTATTATGAATTATTGAAGTTCAAATAATTGATTTTTGGAAGTTTTAATTATTTTTATTAAGAAAAACGTTTTTATTGTTTTGGTTGGCCCCATGTGTTGTAAACATGCTTCGATTTGAGAGTCTTAGTAGGCGTAGGAAATTTTTATAATATATTATTATTATTTTAATTTTACGCTTTGTGTGTTAAAGATTTTTCTATAAATAGGTCTTAAGTTAGAATTGAAAATCATATCGAAACTAAAGATTTTCTCTCTTTATAATATCGAAGCGTATTTTGTGAGTATTTTAGTACTTTGAGTATTGCTATATACGGTCTGCAAGTTCTTTCAAAGACTATATCCATATTCCAAATTAATACTTATTCTTTCTAAGGTAAGGGATGTTATTTTATTCGAAAATGATATTATTTCTTCAATATCATTATGCCAAAATATTGGTTGGAAATTTTTTTCAAATTTGAAACTTTTCTGTCGGGGTTACTATTCATGAGTACTATTCACGAAGCATGATGATATTTTTTGTGAAATTTCTATCTTTTGGTGTCGAGTTCTTATTCAATATATCGATAATTATTCACGAGAAAAATTAAATTTTTTTTATGTCCAAGATTATACATTATGATTCCTATCTTTGATTGGATCTATGTTTTGGTTTTCATTCTTGAATTTTACTCCACTCTGGATTTATGAAGTATTTTGTACTTGAATTGTTTAAAGTACGAATCCTTAATATTTGTTCTTTTGTTTCACCATGGATTCGGTTTTCTTTAAAATATTTTTCATCATCCTCAGTCCTAAATGATGATATAACTGATATTTGGCCCGTAGTGCAAAGATGAATGATTTTATAATGAATATCTTTGGCCCGTAGTGCAAAGATGAATAAGTGTTTAGATGAACATGACCAACTGGTGAATATCTTTGGCCCGTAGTGCAAAAGATGAGCAGTGTTTAGATGAACATGACTAATGATGAATATCTTTGGCTGTGAAGTGCAAAGATGAATATTTGGTTTATGATGTATATTGATTGATGTTCTGAGGATAAAATATCAATGATGGACTTTTAAATTCATAGATGATAGTAGATTTCATTCTCTACTTAACTCTCTAATGAATTGTTGTTTCAATGCGATTGTTGATCTAAAACTTGTTATACTATTGTATTCTATCGATTTTTTCTGTTGAAGACTAAGAATAATTTGTTGTACATTATCTTAGTCATAATATTCTTTCTTTGGGCTAGATTGAAGCTTACCCTTTTCTTTTTTGTTCCATTTTTCTTCTCGTAAGGCGAGAATATAGCGGGAACTAGTCGGGGTGTGGAGTAATGGTTCAAGAGCAGTGAGTTTTAGTAATCCTCACTATTTTGTAAAAGCAAAGTGTATTAATAATTATAATGAGGACTTATTTGAGTATGAATATTATGCTGAAGACAATATTTGTATTTAAACTCACGATTTATGTGTTATCGTATTTTTTTACGACAATTGTATTAATGAAGTTGTAGTTGTTTACGTACCATGTATTTGGCGACTCAGAATGGATTGGATGGAATGGACCTGTTTTGGGGGCGTTATGTTTTTCTTCAATCAACCATCAAACAATAATTAAAATATAATATATATATATATATATATATATATATAAACACATGTTTTCAATATATATATATCAATATTATATAAACCACTTAATTTTTCTCCCCACATGTGGGCCCCACCTTTAAATAATTTTCTACCGATTATGTTGAAAAATGGGTAAATAGGAATCCATAAAATAAGCAAACTTCATAAAAATTATCATAATAATTTTAACAACATTTATCATCTTTATTACAATTCACAATATTAATCGACTAGGTTGTTCCCAGGAAAGAGGGGGCTTTCCAATAAGGATTTTTCGCGCGCAATTAGGTGACCAAACCTCTCCTTAACAGAACTTCTAGACATCGTTAATATTGTAAATAATAATATTAATAATTTTGTCGTCTCAATTATTGATTTTAACAATATAATAAATATCGACAATAATTGAATCAAATAACGTGAGATACTTGTATGCAACAATTACTATAGCAATAATTGAACAAAATGAATGACTTCTCACGTAAGCATCGATAATCAATACTGGTGTCTTCTTATGCAACCACGCGTATTATTGTACTTTACTACAAAGTAGTTCAACAAGATCAGCAGTAAAACTTCCGCCGTTATTTTTCATAGAAATATTTTTGTCGTTTCTCAATCGGATAATAATTACATTGTGGGGTCCACCAATGATTCATGTAGTTATTATCGAATATTCCCTGCTAAAACGAATATTCCCCGACCAATCGAATATAATATAACAACTTGCATACTATGCAAAATTTATAAATATTACCCACAACTATAACATTATATCAATTTCACTCCATAATATTCAAAAATAATATTTATAGAAAATTTACCTTTATTCAAAAAGTTGGGGTTTTACACCGACTATATTGACGATTTTATCCGTCGCTATAACATATGAAATTGGTTTTTTTTGTTATAACGATCGATAAAATCGCTATAGCCAATTTATTTTTAATTTACCTCTATAATTCGCTTGAGAGAGACGGACCGTATATATATACACAGATATGATTCATATTATTGAAATAAATTCTATGATATAAAAATTACTAGTACAAGTGTGTTTTGAATTTTTGGCACTATCAATAACAATAATTAATAATATTTTTAATTTTGATGACAAAATAAATTGTTACGATGAATATAAAATAATAATGATAAAACTCATGACATGTACAATTTTTAACCACTTTACAAATTGTAATAATAGGAGGTAGAAATATAAATCATTAGCCTTGCCATTATTGAAAGTTTGCTGGAAATTTTTTTGCAAGTTTTATTGAATCAACATCTTTAACATTCATGGCCTAATGAAATTTCAAATGGTGTCTATATAGTATTGAACTTTATTAAACTAGAAGCTCCCAACCAAATCGAAACATCAAGAGGAAAAAGAAAAGCAAAACAATTGATTCATTCTAATTACTCCATTTCAGGACTCTTCAAAGAAGGCATTCCATTACTTCAGAAGGAAATATACCACAAAACAGATGCCAACTGATTTTGGTAACAAAGTCATACCCTAGCAATAGGGATGTAAATTAAATCTGTCTTCAACAATAATTGCATTACAATTTCTAAATTATAGATGAAAATAACAAGATGTCTCCAACTAAGAAATTTGATGTCAAAACAGCTCCACAGAAACTCACTTTTTCTTATCAGCACCACCACCAGCTCTGTTAACAATGATAGCCATGATAATATAAGACACTTTCTATACAAAAACGATACAAAATACTACAATAAAAGAAAACAAAACTGGTAAAACTCTTAATTACCTCATCTTGCGGAGAACGTTGGACATCTCCTCTCGCTTCTTCTTTGCTCTCTTGTGAGTGCCCAACTTTCTCTTGGCCACTTTCAGTGCACGCTTATCTTTTCCAACCTTGAGAAGCTCAGTAATTCGCTTCTCATAGGGAGCAAAACCAGCAACTTCCCTGATGAGGTTTCTCACGAAATGGGTTCTCTTGCTGGTTTTCTAAATATTTTACCAAATAAAACATGCATGTTAATATACCATACCACTAGTAGTGTAACATAAATATCTCATGCAAATATAAAATTCCAGCTTAAACCCATTTTTCAAGAAGACAGTGCTTGCAGCAGCGCAGCAACATGAGATATATGCAAGCTACAATCCACAATTAGATAGGAATTATTAAGAATATAAACCACGGATATAAAACTTACTCCTTTTCTATCAGAAGGACGTGGTGCTAATTCCTTCTTGGTTACAATATGTCCTCTGTTCAGACCCACAAAGAGTCCAGTATTTGGCTGCTTCGGAGCCATCACCTGAAAAAACGGCCAAAACAGTATATTCATCAACTGACACTTAAAGCTTGTACAAAACAATAATGAGCAATCCAACCCAAAAAAGGCCATTGCTAGCTGAAAAAAGAGATTATCTTAAAGCACGTGTTAACAACAGAATATTAGAAAGATTTGTCTGCGGGAATGCAAATGGAGTATTTTGGAAGAGCTGATACACATAAAGAGCACATGAAACGGATAAAACAGAAATAAGTAGATATTGAGATTACCATCAACTAGTTTTGCACCAACACAGTAACACCCCAAGTATATGCATATCTGTTGGCTATATTAGGACAAAATTGCATATGCTTTGACTATATTTTACCAGCAGGGTAGAAAAGGAATACAATTCCAAATTTTAGAGATTCAGAGGAAGATGATTGCAAATTTTTAACTTTCACATAAAATTGCAAAAAGGTGGAACTTGGAGGGTTTGTTACGACTTAATTAAATACATGATATATATATATATATATATATATATATATATATATACGAGAAATTTTTTCATGGCCAGTCCCAAGTAAGACGGTAAAATGAAGAAACAGTTCGAACTTGATTCGTACTCGCTCGACTCGAAATATAAATGAGTCAAATACAAGCAAATTTTGAAGTTCGATAAATTACTCGGACCTTCTCAAATTACAATTTTCTATTGATACTCGTATCATATTCGTTCGAAAAGTTCAAACTGTTCGAGCTCAATTCGAGAATATGCTCGACTCGGTAGCTAAATGAGCCTCAATCAAACTTTATTTTATATTCAATAAATTTTGTGAACCAAATTTGAACAACTCAGTACTTTGACTCGGTTCATTTACACCCTTAGTCACAAGAGGTAATTGCAGAGACTGCATCACCACAGAATATGACAATGACACTATCTTTAACAAGGAGCCTCCCAGCCCAATGATGAGGGAACAAGGCTCCAAAGGCATAAAGTAGAGCTTGATCTACGATAATTTGACTTTGGTGCTTGCAATTATTGCTTACTTCGCCCCAATAATTCCACTATAAATTGTCAAACTATCAATACAGTAATAAAGGACAGAACTTCAACACAATATTCATAGAGAAATATGAATATTCAAACCTCTCATTTAAAATCCAATAATACTTTGGTGACAAAAAAATGGTTACAAAAGATAGATACAAAATGATGTAGTTAGTTATGATCGGTTATTATCACTAGGCTCAACCATGTAGAATGGATCATAAACTAATTACACCTTCCCACATCGTTTCGTAAAATGTAAGATTCTTTTGTCACCATAGCCAGCACCGGCCCTAGGCTAAAGCCCAAGGTGCCCGGGCTTTAGGCCCACTAAAATTGATAAATTTTTAGGACCCCAAGAGATTTTTGTATTATGTATATATATATACCCAAAAATAGGCCCAAATGACAGACTTAGTGATAATGTGATATCTAAATGATGCTTTGGAAATATTGAAATAGGCGTTATTATATTTGGTATTCTTTCGTATTGATTATTGATGCTCTTTTGTTCAGGAAAAGTTTAATTTTTTTTATGCCTATCTTAATAACAATTCGCAAAAGGCTCATTTTTTTGTTGTCACTTTAAGCCCTTAAAAACTCAGGCCCCCTTAAAAACTTAGGGCCGGCCCTGACCAGAGCAGTACTCTTAAAAATCAGAACCAACAAGAACCAATTAAATTGCAACCCCCCACCCCACTTTTTCTTTTTCTTAAATTACCCAAACAACAGTAAAATTTCTAAAATAAATCAGTTAAATTACCCCTTTTTCTGTAAAAAGCCCACTTTAACTTTCAAGAACTTATATTTACACAGACGATAAATAAAGCTGCCAGTATTATGCGAAGTAAAAATAAAAACCTAATACTCTAGAAGTCGTTTGACAGAAAAAAACTACAATGGAAAATAACTACTATAAAAGGCTATTAATTCCATGAATATCCCATTAGATCGATCAACAAAATCATGAAATGAAGCAAAAAACTTGAAAATATTCGTAGTGAAATTTCTTACTTACCGATCAACTCCAACGGCGGATTTGCAGAAAAATCCTCAGATGAATCTGTAAAGAAAGATAAAACGAAAGATTAAAAAGTTGTATTTAGCAAAAATAGATGGAACGAAGCAACATAATTAGGGTTCGAGATGTATTGTTTTCACCGACCACGAGGGGAGGGCGATGCCGTAGGAACTAGGAAGACAAGTTAGGGTTTTGAGATTGTATGATATTTATATAGGATGGCTAGGAGTTAGAATAATAATGAAATCTGTTGGGGGTAATTTGGTCACTTTCAACTATTTGTCCCATATATCAAATAATTGTTTTCTTATTTATTATCACTTTCTCACCATTTTGGGGTGGTTTGTTAATAAATTAAATTAAGTGCATGTTTGATTAAAGTAAATGCAGTTGAAAATTTTGTTCTTCCGGTAACAATTTATTTTAAACGCGATTTATTTAACTCACTAACACATTAAAATTGGTGTGTGCGTTTAAACCTCCAGACGCTACCGTCACAAATATTGATAGCCAAACAAACTTTAAAATTTATTCCGTTAATTGAATTTACTTTAACTTATTTGGTAATATCCATTAATTTATAATGTAATGTTTGAATTGCAAGAATTAATGTCATAATTGAATGACTCGTTATTATATAATAAAAAAAATTGTATTCGACCATTGAATTATTTCACTTACCATTACATTCTCATCCTTTTCTTATTTTATTTATTTTATAATTTCATTTATTCAATCCAAATGCAATATAACTCCATAAGTGTGGTAGAAAATTAACGATATTGTGCGTATTATAAAAACAAATTTGTGTGTTACATAATTAGTTTAAAGGAGCAAATACCATGACAACATGAATAAAAATTATTTAGAAAATTAATGATAAATTACTAAAAGTATCTTTAACCGTCTATTCAATTACTTTTGGATACTCAAATAGGTGAACCACATTAAAAAAATATTTTCCAACAACTTTTTCAATTTTAGTCATCAAATCTGCAACTTCTTTCACATTCTTTAAATCTACAACCTCCTTTTTAAGAGTTTGATGTATAACTTATTTAATTAAAAAGATTGATGAGACACAAAATATGAAAGTAACAAGTAATACTATTCAAATTACCACGTAAGTTAACAAACTTCTTTAAAATTTAAAGAATTTTTTTTGCTACTACTACTACATATACTTTAATATTTCCACCCTTTCTATTAAAAGGTCCAAAAAGTAAACTAAATTTTTAATTAGTTCCACTACATAAGTTTTTCTAGTTTATTTTTCGATCCTATTCTCAAGATTTCTCTCTGTCCCAAATGTAACATGTTTTAAGAAAAAGAAAAGAAAAATACTCCATCCAATCCAACCATAGAAAGTATATCAATTGATAAATAAGAGACGTGATCAGACTTCTCTACACTTCTAAATTAATCTTCTTATCTTCCCAATCTATAACTACATCTTCTAGGCCCTTGGGGTTGGGGGAATGGGAATCTAAGGCATTTCATCCGCTAGATTCTGGGAAAGAGGGCCCCAGAAGAAAACATGGGTATTAATGACTTGCTCGTCCAGACCTGTAGGTATAATACTTGCATTACAGTGTCTTCTTCATATTTTTATTCTTCTTTTATCATGTTTTAATCCATAAAAATGTGGTCTTTATATACTTTACACGTATTTTTTCAAAAATTTATGCACTTTAAATATTCTTTCTGTCTTGCAATGATGTCTACTTGTTCAACTTTTGGTCGATGATTCTGTTGTTTTCTATCTTCAGTAAATTTAGATCGATCCCTCTTTTGGGTTTGCTCAAGTTTGCATTTTTGATGAAAATTCATACACAGTAGTTAAAATCTTAAGCTGGGTGTACTTAAATTTTGCATATTAATCTGACTAATCTTCAAAATTAGTTGACCCCGGTTTCTAATGATTGTAAATCACCCATCTGGAGCTGTTGTACTATCTGAATCCCTGAAGTTTTCTCTTTCAAATCTCAGCCTTTAGATAATCATATAGAGTATCGCAAAGCTTAATTGATTTAACAATCAGCTGTAATTTGATTCTCTTTTGGGTTTTTAAAAAAAACCCAATTGTTATTTTTCCTCCCTTCTGAAGAGTCAGCTTGATCTCTCTTTTCCTTGGAACTTCAACTACGCATTTTGTGTCTCTCTTGCCTTGTTATTGTATAACTTGTCATCCTTATTGTCAATTAAGATGATTATCTTTTAGGCATCAATGTCAGCTATATGTTGCCTTCCTATTCTTGAATGTGTATACTGTTTGGCCTGTGCTCGTTGGGTGTGGAAAAAATGCCTTTACACTGCTGGCCGTGAGAGTGAGAACTGGGGTCTTGCCACTGCTACTGAATTCGAGCCTGTACCGCGCATCTGCCGCTTTATCCTAGCAGTTTATGAAGATGATCTCAGAAACCCCATTTGGGCTCCTCCCGGAGGGTATGGAATTAATCCGGACTGGGTAGTTTTAAAGAAAGACTATGATGAAACAGAAGGCCGGGTATCTCCGTACATGATCTACCTTGATCACGAAAGGGCAGACATAGTCCTAGCCATTAGGGGGCTACATATGGCTAAGGAAAGTGATTACTTGGTTCTACTTGATAACAAACTGGGGCAAACATATTTTGACGGCGGGTATGTTCATAATGGGCTATTGAGAGCAGCTGAGTGGGTTTTTGCAGCAGAGTTTGAGATTCTGGGAGAACTAGTTGTAAAGCATCCAAACTACTCCTTGACATTTGCCGGGCATTCCCTAGGGGCTGGAGCTGTGACATTGTTAACAATTTTAGTGATCAAAAATCTGGAGAAGTTTGGGAACATTGAGAGGAAACGGATAAGATGCTTTGCATTTGCACCTGCTAGGTGTATGTCACTAAACTTAGCTGTGAGATATGCAGACGTGATCAATTCTGTTGTCCTTCAGGTAAAAATATTATATGCAATTGTGTGTTCTGGCCTTTGCCTGCATATCGTGCTTACTATGTTTGACATTTATGTCCATGATCAACTTTGTTATCAAGAAATTACTTTATCAGTTTTGTACTAAATCATGTTCCCCCACTTCACAGTAATGGATTATACAGTTTAGTGACAAACTTTGTTTTTGATAAACAAAATGCCAGGCTTCTAAACCATAGAAACCAAAGTATATAACTAATACTGAATTATTTTGTTTTCATCATATAATTGCATTCCACTAAGTTTAATATCTAAAGGAGCAGACAACTGTGAATGTAATACTCCTTTTGTGTTTGCTCATGCATGTCATATCCATTGAAATGTATCTTACATGGCATGGCATGAGATACATATATGATTTGGCAAGGGATTCCTCTTGTATTTGATTTACATTTAGCTATAATAATCATTATCCTTTTGAACAGGGATAAAACCTTGAATTTAAAAGCATACAAACTGATTTGCAAGGTCTTTTTGAATGGAGTGATCATAGCGCGCATGCCTTAAATGCGTTTGTAACTGCATAATAATCTTGTGGCATTTCTCAACTTGGATATGTATGAATACATTTTGCATATATGCTACTTACCAACACCAAGTGACATACCAGGTACTGATTTTTGAGTGTTGTTTGTGCTCTGGACCTATGATATGATTCTAGTCATGACTCAGGGCGTGTTTGTGAGTTTTAATTTGGAGGGATGCGAAGGGAAAGTCTTTCCTTCCAATTTTTTTGGAAAGAGGAACTTTCCCTTCCCATCCCTTTCTTTCCCCCAAATCACAACTCACAGACAGGCCATTAGGGAGAAGTAAAATTTTGGCAACTCAAAGGGAAAGAAAATTGGAAGTATGTTGTATTAATCGTAAAAGGTTGTTAGCTCAAGTGTTAGTGATACTAGTGATAAGTGTCTTTCAATGCACAAGTCATTCGTTCAATACCCCACAAAACATTGATCTCTTTGGGGCCAGATACACATGGTTGCTATGGGATACCTCAGTGTGCGTGCTCATTAAGGGTATTGTTGTGTGGTTTATCTAGTGCACATCCACCATCACACACACGTACACACACACACATATATGTGGGTGTGGGTGTGGGTGTGGACTGTATTACTTGAGATTAAAATAAGACTCAGACAGAGAATGGGGTGCAACTGGGGATTAGGGCTTCAGACTGTTTCTCTTAACATTTGTTGTACTCGTTTTTCAGTATTGTGTACAATTCTTTTTCCTGTGGAATTAGACCAAAGGCCAAACCATGTATTTCTTTTTGTTTCTCTGTTTCTATTTTAGATTTCATTGCATTGTGTGGTGTGTCATAGCATTAAAATCTCACTTAAAAGATTCTATCGATAACCAAACCTCTTACATCGAGGGTTGCTTACATTTTCAGTAGAAGTTCATATTCCATCATGCTGTTGACTTCTTTCCTTCCAAGAATGTACAAGGTTCTTTTTGCATAGAATGCAGTTGTACTGTAAAAGAACTATATCAAATTTCCCTAATTTTTAGTCCATTTTTTGCCGTCAATTTCTCTTCAATCTGCCTAGTAATTATTTTGTTACATTCTAACATCTTTTATTTAATGAACCAGGATGATTTCTTACCTCGAACTACAACAGCCTCTGAAGTACTTCTTAAGTCTCTTTTCTGGTAAAAGAATGCTGGTCCTGGTCAACTTTCAGTAATATTTTCAATGAGTTCACTGGTTTATAAATTGACAACTATCTGAAAAAACAGGAATATTAATCGAAAATACGTTAAAAATTGATTGAACAATTTTAGGGCACAAGTGAAATTATGCTTTTCGGTTTCTAGTTTTCTACTTTGCTAGTAGGCTTCGTAATATATATCATTGCTGACAAATTGGGGTTCACAATACTTATTGGATTCTATAGCTAGTACTGCAGTGCTACAGAGCAGCCTATTATAAATTTCTTCAAAAAATTAACTGATGGTTCTAATACAATATATGGGTATGTAGTTTAAAATGTTGCCATTCAAAAATCAAAATATATATAAAATCTTATTAATTTGTCTTTTGCTCTTTTATGGCTCAATTGTTTTATGACAAGTAAAACTTTGTTAATAAGGACTCAAATTTGATGATGAATCTGCATGGAAGGGTTGAAACTCAATAGAAATAGGATGAAACCGGTGTAATTCAGGCTGGTTCTGACAGAACCTGTTCGGTACTGTCAGTAACTTATTCCAGTTCGGTTTGGTTCCTGCAGTGCAAATGCGAGGAACTAAACCAGAACATCTTAAACTTGTTTGGGTTTGGTTCCTTTTTTTCTTCTTTTCTTTTTCTCTCTTTTTTTTTTGGTGATAAAAAACAAATAATTAACTCATCTTTTATTCAATTTCTATAATCTTCGACATAGTTTTATTTGCACAAAAATAAATCTAAACTATTTTTATCCTAATTAATTTTAGCAAATTAAGTTATTTGAGCATGATTGATTTACTAAATTAATTTTCTTATCACTTTTAAACAGATAAACATATTAATATAATAAAATAAACATATTAATATAATAAAATAAACATATTAATATAATAAAATAAACATAATCAAAACCCAAAAACCAACCTATTAATATCTTTTAAAAAATATCTGTCAAAGGTAGATCTTCTGTTCCAATATACTGGAGAGTCATGCTAAGTCAATCTCCTACTAATTTAATTAAAGGCTTTTTTTTTCTTTTTCTTTTTTTCATTTTGCATATTTGTTAGTTTGACCATAAGTAGTACATTTAGTTAATGCAAGATCCAGAATTCCAGATTGCACCACGACTATTAGCCACATTGTAACAATGCATGTTTACCTTGGACAGTTTTCCGTGTTTACTATGTGCAATGTGCTTGAAGGACACATGTACTTCGGAGGAGAAGAGGCTTAAAGATCCAAGGCGGCTATATGCACCTGGTCGCCTCTATCACATCCTCGTAAGAAAACCTTTCAGGTATATAATCGTCAGTCTCATATCAAGTTCAGTTTTTATTTTGATTGAATGAGGGAGGTTGCTTAGTAAGGCTTTTGGAGAGCCAGCTGTAATCAAACATTCCCAAACAGAGAAGGCTTTACATGAGGGGAGATTTAGAGATATATAGTTAAATAAGGAGAGAAAATGTGTTTCCATTATGCAACTTAAGCGTATCTTTTGACTGATAATATGCCATGCCAGCCATAAAGGGGTCCTGAGGCTGCTGAAATAATGTTGGTTGTATGCAGCAGACGGATCAAACCAGTTACTCTTCGGAATTGTGACTTTAATATCCAACTGCAGTTGCATTAGAATCAGCAAAAGGAAGATAACTTTTGGATTTGGTTAAGAAACCACAAGATGAACTTGTGTTCCAATTGTATTGCATTTTGAGACTTCATTTTCGTTTTGATATTGCAAGAACTCATGTCTCAGGTGATGTATTTTCCATTTCTGGTGCAGGTGTGGGACCATCCCCCCAGTTGTGAGGACAGCGGTACCTGTGGGTGGGAGGTTTGAGCACATAGCTCTTTCGTGCAATATATTGTCTGACCATGCTATCATTTTAATAGAGAGAGAATCCCAAAGGGCAGTTGATGTAAGTTTTGAGCTTTTTGTTTTGGTAATAAAGTTTCAAACTTTTTGTTAGCAATGGAGTATAATCATGAGAACGACATTATAGTCAATTTTTCATTCCACCAGTAAGGATAGTAATTTTAATCACATGAATTAAGATAAAGATCCAAAGATATAATAATTATTTATTTATTTTAGAAAAAGGAAAAGAAAAAATGACTAGCTGGCTTAATTAAGTTTCCCACATCTGCTTTCATGATCCATTGATTTTTATAGTTGATGATACTAGTTCGTTTCAAATGATAATAATGCCTAAATCGACTCTGATGTTATCCATACCAAAATTGAAGAGTCACATGCAGTGAGATTGAAAGAAATTTTCTATCTTATTGCAGTTAATGTTGGAAAAAGATCGGATTATGGATATTCCGGCAAAACAAAGGATGGAGAGGAGTTCATACCTAGCAAAAGAACATAGTGAGGAGCACAGAGAGGCATTACGGAGGGCTGCTGCATTAGATGTTCCACATGCATACTTTCCTTCCGAATACGGAACCTTCCTTGAAAGTGAGAAAGGCAAGGATTCTGACACATCCCTCGGGGAAACATCTTTGCCATCATCCAAGCAGCGGCGAGAAAGCTGGAGTGAATTAGCTGGGCGGCTTTTTGATACAGATGATTCCGGCCACATGGTACTGAAGCCATAGGTAATATTATGTATACCTGCATGTATTAGTTTTTAACTTCATACTTTAGCCTTATAAAACTGTCATTCCTTCATTCATTTCATTCCCTTTTCTGGGAATAATTTCATTGTATAATGGATGCCTTGTATAGTTTCACAAAAGGGTAATTACTTTATCCTATTGTAGAGATGCAGGGACTACTAGTTAAATGTTCATGACATTTTTAGAATCAAAAGGTCTTCCAGGTCTTATGTTTTTCATGTATGATGATTGCATTATATGTTGGTAGGAAATTCATTCAAATTGTGCTTGGCCATTTGGTTTTAACCCATGTGTTATAGATAAACGGCAGAAGTGTGTTCAAATTGATATGAGATTGCTTTCGATGTCCTTCCTGATTTGCAAGCCGTACAAGGTAGGTTCAACATCAAGACGGACCTCTCTCCAAGTTCTCTACGAACAAGAGAAAGCACATGGAAGCCGAATGCTTTGGAATAAACTCCGTGATATGGCATTATTTCAGGGAATTTAACTGCAATAGCATCAAGATTAACAATGTACTTGACAAACCACAAAGTATATAATGTTCCTCCTTTTTGCATTACCATGAAGTGAAGGCATTGGCATTACCATCAATGGTAATGGTTTTTGTGCCCTTGATGATGTTGGAACAGAGGATTAAGCCATTGCAAGAATGTACTATTTGAACAAACTGGTGTTCATCAAGTAGTAGTGATCTATCTCATGGGTACTTAACATGAAGTTAACTTCATGGTCAATTGACCAATACAATGCTGACACGCAGAGAAAAAAATTACCACCCGATTAACGTGTCAACACTGAATTGGTCAATTGACCAAAATTAACTTCATACTAAGCACTTCCAAATTCTTATGTTCAACTTTTCATCTCCATAGATAGTTTCTTGGTTTAATAAGCAAACCCCACACAAATTTTACTTTCAAAATCTAACACACATTTTACTCATCTATGTAGATATTTCAGTCATTTTACAACTCAGAAACAAGAAACAGGAATCTATCTTCGGCAGTGTTTTATAAGTTGGGCAAATCAACTATTTCTCTATTTAGCAATGACTTATTTTTCTACTTACAAGTTAATTTTTAAATAAAAAAAAGAGCAAGTATTTATAACTTATTTTAAAATGACTTGTACATTTTCAAATATAATATCTATTTTAAAATGACTTATTTCCAAATATAATATCTATTTTGCTCCTCTTTTTATTAATGTCCTTTTTAGTAATATATTTATATTTGATTTTAATTTATAAGTCATTATGAGTCGAACACCTTTATAACTTGTTTTAACTTAATTATTAACTTATAAGTCAAATTAATGTCGAACGTTTTAATTTATAAATTACAACTTAAAATAACTTATATTTTAATTTTTAAGTCAGGTTATTTAAAATAAATCGTTGACCAACGGGCTCTTAATGTATTGTATTGATGAACAACTCGCCATTCTTTACTCCTACCACGGGGCCTAGTAAGAATGTCATTTTAGTCATGCTATTAACAACAATATATATATATATATAGAATTGATCAGATCCGGGTGTCCGGACCTGATCAAAAACAGACCAATATTTTTTTTTTGCTTTTTTTTTTAAACAACTAAAAAAAATATTTAATATTTTATGGAACTGAAATTTTTTCATAATACAATGTTTTGGGTGTGATTTGGATACCTATACCAAAAAATATATGTACAATCTGCACAGACTGTACATACATGTTTTGTTATATGTATCCAAATCACATTTAAAACACTGTATTATGTAAAAATTCAAGTTCCATAATTTTTATTTATTTTTTTAGTTGTTTTTTTAAAAAAAAGCAAAAAAAAAAAGTCCGAATTTTGGTCGTTCTGAGTTAGAAACCCGATCCGCCTCTCTCTCTATATATATATATTAGAAATAAATTTATCATTCAGTAAAAAATATGTTTAGAAAAACATGACAAAATGTTGCATTGTACAACCAACTCTTTATAACTTTTTCGACTAATATAAAAAAGAAAAGATTTAGGCATCGTAATCAGCTTCTTCTAACAGTTTAATTTTTATTATTTTCATAATTCTATGAACACAATTATTAGTATAAACAGTTATATCCAATATATATTTATCCATGAATAATTAATTTTGGGAATTTTTAAATCTACAACCCTTTTTGTTATTTCGACAACAAAAATGTCGCCGTAGATGTATAGCGACGATAAAAATCGTCTATATATAATGATCTATAACGACACTTTTGTTGTGAAAATAACATTTTCAATTGTGAATTTAACAATTTCCTAAATTTTAAGACAGATAGATATGGTACTTGCGCGGTCAAAATTACAAACAAGTCACATAAATATTACAAAACATTACAAGCAATCTAATTTAGTTAATTTAGTTATTCAAGTTCTCTCATAAAATCTCAAACTTAGCAACTTCTCAGTTCCAATCCTTCAGATTTCACAATCTAGTGTCTTTTTTTTGTCTTTCGCTGTGAATTCCCAATCAAACCCAAAACGGGGTCTCAATGTATTGATGAACAGTTCGCCATTCTCTTGTAACAAGTTCATCTATGTCTCTTTCACTCAACTGCAAATCGCATAGCTTCTGACAAATCCCACTAGCAAAGTTAATAGAAATGAATTCATCAAATATGTAGAGTACCAAGAATGACTCTTCTTCATTTTCTCTACGAACAAGAGAAATCACCTCCAACAAGCCATATTGATCACTCTGAATGCCACGAAATTGAGTTGTAATGGATTCAAGGTCAAAGCTGTACTTCACAAACCAATTTGAGTAGTCACTTTCCATCTCCAAGACAACAACCCCCCACACTTCACTAAAATCAAAGTATACGAGATGCAAATGACCGTTAGATTCCCCAAAATATTTTCCGAACCTTTGTTCCTTAGTACGGACTGGCATCAAACCTGTACATTCCTTGTCAACATTAAAATATCGCGATTGCCAGAGAATAGCTGAATTCCAGAAGACCCCACCATTCGAATTATAACGGAAGTCATCAGCTTCAAGAGTCTCTCCAATGAGTCTCCAAGCTCTAGTCACCGAAGAATATATTTCAATCTGAAATATTTTTCTATTAGCAGAAAGAAGACTGAAAGCAACAACTTTGAACTGAGTCGGCTCAGAAACATCAGCAGCCAAATTCATGTCGCGCATCATTCCATCTATACTCCAACCTGGTGGCCTAGGAAGGGCAGTGAATCGCTTGGTAAGAGGATTACAAATATAGTATTTACTATCTGGAAAATCACCTGGGTGGAAACGAGGAGAGCGACAAAGCAATAAGCCATTGCAAGACTGTAAAATTTGAACAGGTTCTTTGATGAAATCAAGTGATCTCATAGTCCTAGAAACAGGCTCACATTGCTCGTCACCATCAAGTGGAATGAAATTGAACACATTGGCATTGTAGTCCGGATTATCCATTTGCATAAATTTGCTCATGAGTAGACCAGAGGTCGGTTTTGGTTTCAAAAGTAAGTATAAACGTGGATTAGAGATTAAGGAAAGCCAGTTTTTGGATACAAGTTTGAACCTGAACAAGGGCTTAGTAGGCAAACGTGATAAAATCTCGGTCAAGAGGTCTTCATTGCCCGCAACTTCTTCAGCCGCAGAAGAAGATACTAGTATTTTTGCTGCCTTCTCTTCAGTACTGTTTTGACCAGTCGGTCTTCTCATGCATGGATTCATTCCTCCCTGATTCTTTGTATTTGATTTCTATGGAAATGAACAAAAAAAAACTTATATAAATAGGGAAGCAGCAAAATAAATTTTCAATCTCCTTCTCTCCGGTTTAATTCAGAAACAAACAAAGATTACGACTATGTTGCACATAGGGAAGCATTTATGGATGGAAAAAGAAATCCATCCCCTCACTTTGCATCCAAACAATTTTTTTTTCACCACCACATTATGATAAAAGAAGGGTTCTAACTTCTATACGAATTCCTACTGCCCGATTAAAATTTAGTATATGTATCATTAAAGATTACATATTGTAGAGTTTTTCAAACATCTTTAGCAAAGCACGCATGTACACAGATTGCAGACTATTCAAATTTCCATGGATTTGGATAAGAGCAGAAAAAGTAAAACTGGGTAGAGAACATATCAAAAATAAGTATGATTGGAATTCAAGAGCAAGGGAATAAAAAGAACAAATAAAAGGAAATAAAAGGTAAGAGATTGTTAGAGCTTTACCAGTATAGTATTCTTTTTCACCTGAGATTTACATAGAAAAATATAATTGAATTGCGGAAGAAGGGTTATGCAGTACTACTCACCGTAGATGAGGTACACTCCTTCAGTTCTTCCATCTTTATGGAATTCTATCGAACACCTGAACTGCAAACAAAAAGAAGCAATTTTTGATTAGCAACAACAACTCTAGCTAGCTTAATAATAACCTATGTGATTATTTTTGCACAAAACCTACAAAAATCAGTCGAACTCAAAACTTCAAACCCTAGAGGGCGATCGGGAGAGTGAAAGTAATTTTTCGAAAATTATGAAGATTTTGTGTGGGGTTTGGTTAGGGATAAATCAGTTTTTGGTCACTGTACTAGGTCCGGTTTTCATTTTGGTTACCAAAACTTTTTTTGTTACAATCGAGTAATTGTACTCTCACATATTACAAAATGATAATTAATTTTTATTTCCGTCCAAAAAACAGACGAAAATCGTGAGTGTGCAGCTCACGTGATGATTTTTGCTGATGTGTACAATCCATTTGCCAGGTGTATATCATGTGATTGGCACATGCTCAATATTACACAGAGTTGCAACGACTTTATCAGATTTGGGAAATAAAATTAGGGCTTGAGCCATTCTCTCTGCAAAATCGATTCTGCTGCTCGTTTGTTTCGATTGATTCTTCTCCTCCTCACTTCTTGAGTCAAAATCGATTATGCTACTTCATAATGAATTGATTATTCATCATGAATTCTTCATCTGGAATTTTTATTTATGGAGATGACACGGATGAGATATCTTCATCTCATCAAATACAATGGTAAAGGCCTCATCTTCCGGTGCAATGTTACTGTGGAATAAGCGCACGGATGTGGGAAGCTTGGAAGGTTGGAACATCTCATCCGGATAGGAGGTTTGTAGGATGTAGTAGATACAAGGTATAAATTGTTAATAATTGTATAATTTGCTTAATGTGAATTTATTTTTTTTAAATTACTTGTATATATATTTTGTACACAGGATACTGTATAATTAGCTTAATGTTAATGTGGGGTTAATTTCTTGTTAAATTACTGATATATATTATATATATATATATATATTGTACGCAGGATAATAATGCTTATTGTGGATTCTTTAAATGGTATGATGCCCCTTTTACCACAAGATCAAAGGAGGTTATTGATCGATTAAGAAATGAACTTCACAAATTTGACAGAAGGATTAACATTCCAGTTGGGCATGAGGTGGAAATCAAGGAATTGGAGAGGAAGTTAATACATTGAAGACTTGATTAACAAAGTTAAATTTAGAGAGAAAAAATTAATCTTGTTGCTGTCATCGTATCTTGGGTTTTATGCTTTCTCATCATGTATATGAAGTGAATTCGAATGATTTAGATGAACCACAATGGATTGAGGATGGTATGCAGTTGAATGTAATGGTGACAATCCAGAATTATTATGAAATGGATTGATTTTCAGCTATGTAATGGTTTGATTTTATAATTAGAATGTAATGGATAGATTTTGGAATTATTATGTAATGGAGTTATTTTGGTAGCTGAATGTAATGGATTGATTTGGGTAACTCTGTGTTTTAATGCAGCTTTGTTATGTTAAATAAATTGTAATAAGGTTTAATGAGGCCTAACTGCAAAGACAGGGTATCAAGACAACTTTGTGTTAGTGCTATGTTAGTGGAGCCATATGAAACTCATTTCCAAAACAGGGACATAACTGCATCAACATTCTTTGCAAAAAAGCAGAGACATATCTGCGCGTGAATACAAAAACAGGGCATCAAGACAGAGACAGAGCACATGCAAGCATAATACATAATAAGCAACAGCTAAAATGGCCATTTAAGGCTTCTGCATTAATTTTCCTAGAGTTCACAAACTTACACATCAAAACCCAATACACTGTTCCAAAAATATACAATATATATCATATATTCATACCAATCTATTTAAACAAAATACAAAATGGTTCATCTAAGCCTTTCATACCATATCCATTCCCATAAACAAAATGTACCATATATCAGTTTCCTACCCACCCACATTAAACAAAATAAACATAAACCTAAACAACATTAAACACATTCCCCTATTGTTTAGTCTCCTTCCTCCTTGGGTTCATGTGACATTAGTTGCGAGTTGATTGTTGATCGCTACTAGCTTCACTCTTCTTTTTTGCAAAGACTTGACCAAAGCACTAACTTTTCTTTGTAGCTCATTTACGCTTTCATAAAAGTCAATGTTGAGGATGAAGGCCTTTGTTTGGAGTGGTGGTACACTTACTTGTTGGAGGGTGTTGGTTGTTGGTGGATCTTGAGAATTATCCATCTAAAAAAAGACTAAATGAATTATCAAATACATGATCACTGTGTAAAACAAATGATTTTATTATTTCATACTTACAAGAATGTAGCCTAGGTTGCCTGACTGAAACATTGTGTTCCCATTTGGAAGCACAAAAGTCCCAAATCCAACAGGAGGTTGCCCTTTCTTTCTTCTTATTGGCAGCTTCACTCTTTGTATCCCACTTTCACTCTCTTTGGCCTTCCTTTTTCCCTTCCCTTTATCACCTTTAGTAGTTTTTGCCTTTCCTTCATCCTTGTTTACCTGACATTGAAAATCCAACAATCACACACCAATCTTGTAATTCATTATGAGTCACCTTTATTAAACTGTAGTGCTTACCCTTTGTGATCCAGTGCCTTCAGTTTGTTGAAACTCATTTGAAACTTCATTTTGTTGTGAATTGGAGTTGGGACAATTACTTTTATTGTGGTCTGGTTGTCTACATTTGGTACAATGCATTATTCTTTCCCTTCTTGTAATTCTTCCCCATCATCACTGTCCCACTGCCCATCAGTGCTTTCACTGTCATCATCCCCATTATAATCATCATCTTCGCTGTTTTGAACAATTACATCTTTTAGTTCACGGGAGAGTGCGTGTTCATTTTCAGTTACTTGTTCTTGTTGATTTGGAGTTTGGTTTACATTTTCAGCTGTTTCAGCTTCATTTTCACTCTCATTTAAATACCCTGCATCTTCTAATGTATTACCCTCCCCATTCTTTTTCACCTCTCTCCTATATTCCCTTGACCTCTTTCTAGCCTCAATATACTCCTCATCAGTACTTAACCCATCAGATTCATGGTAATCACTGTCATCAGATGACAAATCTAAATACCCTTCATCATTAGCCCCTTCATTATTGTCCCCATCAACATTACCCTCTGCATTATACTCTGGAATATTATCCCCATGATCAACATATAAATCAACAAAATCATAACCTATGCAGTTTGCCTGCAATGCCCTAATACTTTCATCATCATGCAATTTTCTAAGTTCATGTGCCATTAGAACCCCATTTTCTTTATAGTAAACTACAGAGTTCTTATGATAAGTAAAATGTTCAGACATAGAAGCTATCATTTGGGGACAAAGAAAATCAAGATCCAATTTTGTTGTTTTTGTAAAACCACCTTCATACTCATATACTGGCACAGACTTAAACTTCTCACCATAATGTACATTCAACATCAACAAAGACATCTTGTGATAGTGAAATTCATAAAGTGTCAAAAAAATGAAACTTATAACTAGAATTAGACTACACTGCTAACATATGACAAATAAAAACTTTAAACTTTATATCAGAGGCAGATAATGGGAGACAAATAAATATTTAAACTTTAAACTAATATGCATGTCAGATAAAACAAATAATGGGGGACAAGACCTAGAATATGTTGTACAAATTAGATATAATGGGAGACAACACAGGGGGCCACGATATGTTGGGTTTCGGCACAGAAAACGCAGCGAAAATTGAACAATTCAAAGTAATTTCCGAAACCCCAAAACAGGATCCATGCGAAAATCAATTAATTCGGAGGATAGAAATTTTACCGATTTAATTTGCTAGAAACCGATCAAATTGAATCTCCAACGCAATTCAAGTGGGAATTTGCGTCTCTACGGTATCCACAAACGCTTATGCACGCACGAATCCTACGATCTGCAGAAGAAGGAAGTGTGGTACTAGCCACCAAGGATGGATTTGATTTTTCTCTCTCTCTCTCTCTAAAGAGTGGCTAGGGTTTGGATTGTGAAGTGAGTTATTTCCAAAGTGGAGGCTACATATCATATATATAGCGAATTCAAAACCACTATTCAAAACCCTAATTTGTAAAATCCGAATTTATATATATATATATATATATATATATATATCTTAATTAAGTCTTACTTAATTAATATACTTATATATATATAAATTATCCTATTAATTTAAATTAAGTAATTTAAATACTATCAATCACATTGATATATTTAAATCCTTTAAATTAATTCCCTTTTAATAACGTTACATGTGTGTGACCCTATAGGTTATTATTACGTTGGCAATAATTTTAAAATCATATTATAAAATTATAAGCGATGAATGCATCTAGTAATGCATCACTGCTTTACCCAAGTAATAATAAGATCGATGATTCGATGCAACCTTTTCGTGACCAATGTTTCAATGTAATCTAATCCTTTTAACCTTAATATCAAGATTAAACTCGAGTCATGGAATCATCATACTCTTTCATAATTTAATGAGTTTTCTTGATCAATGAGTAGACTATATGAAACAAATCACTATTTGAGCATGGCCATGCATTTCATAGTCTACTCAATCAAGAGGCCTATGGATATCATCACTAATATATAGGAAGGTTAAATTCCATCTAGATCACTCATATTCCTCACACGATTCATGATGTACCCAATAATCACCTTTATAGTCCACCTGTTAAAGGTGACATTTGATGATATCAAAGTACATAAATTTCGTGTAGTAATATAGTGATTTGAGGTTGGAGGACCATTACATCATTGTCATTTATGAGAATTGCCAATGACATTTTACAAAATATTCCACATAGAATTCTCATGGTGGGTGCATCCGATTACATCGTTCTCTAACATGTACTATGCATTGACTTAATATCTCATATATTTATGACCATTGAGATTTGGCCATCGGTCGATCCACATCTTAGTCTAAATGCATTATTGTTGTCCCATCAACAATGATACTTTCGATTAGGGACATTTAAGAATAGTGATACTAATAGTAATTATATAATCTCATGTTTCAAGTCACATACTTTGCAACTATATAATTTGTATCACTATTCTAAGGATTTTATTATGTTGTCATTTATATAACGCAATAAATAAAATCATAATAAAAGCATTCATTTATCAATCAAATGTAATACCAAAGCGTTAAGCAATTATATCAAATAATTGGCCTACAGGGGCATAATCTCTAACAGTCTCCCACTTGCACTAGAGCCGATCACTCATGTATCTAATACCCATGCAACTAGTGTGACCGTCGTAAGCTTACGCTGCGACAAAGCCTTGGTCGATGGATCTGTGACATTATCATCATTGGTACTTTTTTCTATATGTACATCTCTCTATCAATGATTTCACGGATGAGATGGTACCGCTTTAAGTATATCTTGGATCGTTGATGAGATCGGGTTCCTTGCTTTGTCTGATGGCTCCATTGTTATCACAATTATAACTTAAGCTGGATCAACAATAGTTGGAACAACACCTAGTTCGATGATGAACTTTTTAATCCATCTGACCTCTTGGCGCATTTAGAAGCGACAATATACTCAACCTCGTTGTAGAAGATAAATTCTTGTCTCCTCGCTTAGAACATTTCCATTAATAAGCGCCACCATTAAAGGCAACTTTGGTGAGATTTATAATCATCATTATCAGTCTGGAAACTAGCATCTGTGTAACCCTTTATTGCTAGTTCGTCTTCACCTCCATATACCAAGAATGAATCCTTAGTCCTTTTAAGGTACTTGAGGATATTCTTGGCTAACATCGATGACCTTCACTTTGGATTCGATCGGTATCTCGCCGTCATGCTCAAAGCATATGAGACATCCAGGACGAGTACATATCATTGCATACATGATAGATCCAATTCTTGAAGCATAAGGGATCTTTTCTCACGCTCCTCATCATCTTGTGATTGAGGACATTGGGCCTTAGAAATCTTTACACCATGAGTCATGGGTAAGTGCCTCTTTTTGCCTCTTGCATCTTTGAATTATCAATATATGTACTCGACTTGGGCAATCATTTTTCTCGATCTATCTCGATAGATCTTGATACCTAAAATGTAAATTTGCGATTGCCTAAATCTTTCATGGAGAAACATTTTCCTAACCATGTTTTTACTGACTTGTAATGAAGGAATGTCATTCCAATAATTAATATGTCGTCAACATATAATATTAGGAATACAATGTGACTTCCACTAACCTTTTTATATACACAAGGTTCATCTTCATTTTTAATGAAACCAAACTTTTTGATTGCTTCATCAAATCGAAGATTCCAACTCAGAGAGGCTTGCTTCAATCCATAAATGGATCGTTAAACTTACATACTTTTCCAACATCCTTTGGAATGACAAAACCCTCGGGTTGTGTCATGTACACATCCTCGAGGAGATTTCCAGTTAAGGAAAGCGGTTTGACATCCATCCGCCGATTTACGTAATCATAAAAAGTTGCGATAACAAGTAAGATCACGATGAATTTAACCATTGCCCTTTGGAGAGAAGGTTTCATCATAGTCAACACCTTGAATTTGTTTGAAACCTTTGCTTACCAAATCGACCTTTATAGGTTTGTACATTACCATCCATGTCGGTTTTCTTCTTGAAAACCCATTTGCACCCGATTGGTTTTACCCTTTGGTGGATCAACCAAAGTCCATACTTGGTTAGTATACATGGATTCCATTTCGGATCTCATAGCTTCAAGCCATCTCTCGAATCTGGTCCATTCATAGCTTCTTGGTAGGAAGCGGGCTCATCCCCGATCTATGAGCATCACATCGCCATTTGAGTCACAAGATATCCATAATATCTCTCGGGCTCATGGCGTGTCCTACCAGATCTACGAATTTCTTGTGTAATTTGGCGGAGTTCTCTTTCCACAACATCTTATGGTTCCCGCTCATGTTCCAACTTCGAGTTCAATGATATTCGGTTGTTCTTGAATTTCTTTAAGTTCTACTTTCCTCCCACTATTTCCTTTAGAGACAAATTCTCTTTCTAGAAAATACCGATTCGAAGCAACAAACACTTTGTTCTCGGAAGGTTTGTAGAAATAATACCCTTTTGTTTCCTTTGGGTATCCCACAAAACTACATTTGTCGATTTGGGTAGAGCTTGTCGAATTCAGGGCGTTTCAAACGCCTCGCATGACCCCAAATCTTCATGAAGGCATTTATCTTAGGGCGTTTCCCGGTCCACATCTCTCATATGGTGTCTTCTGAACCATTTTTGTAGGAACACGGTTTAGTGTGAATGCAGCTGTCTCTAGGGCATGACCCCAGAAGCTTATTGGAAGATCTGCATGACTCATCATTGATCGTACCATGTCCAACAAGGTTCGATTCCTCCTCTCAGACACACCATTCCATTGTGGTGTTCCAGGTGGAGTGAGCTGTGATATAATACCACACTCCTTTAGAAGGTCATCAAAGTCTTGGCTTAAGTATTCTCCTCGATCGGATCGAAGAGCTTTTATGCTTTTGCCAAATTGGTTTTGAACTTCATTTTGAATTCCTTAAACTTTTCAAAGGATTGGATTTGTGTCTCATAAGATATACATATCCATATCTCTTGAAGTCGTCGATAAATGTAATGAAGTAATAAAACCCACCTCTTCTTAACGAACTCATGGGTCCACATACATCACTATGTATAAGTCCCGATATATCATTGCTTGGTTCAATTGTGAGCTTTAGTCATCTTGCACTAATAAACAAGATTCGCATTTTTCATATGATTCAAAATCAAATGAATCCAAAAATCCATCTTTATGGAGTTTTGATATGCGTTTCTCATTTATATGGCCTGAAACGACAATGCCGAGAGATATGTCGGATTTAAATTTAAATCGTTTTGTATTTATGTTATAGATAGGCATTTCCAAATCAAGAATATAAAGACAGTTAAACAATTGTGCAACACCATAGCGAGATATCATTTAAGTAAAATGAACAACGATTGTTCTTAATTACAAATGAAAAACCTTTCTTGTCAAACAAGAAATGAAATAATATTTTTTGCTTATAGCGGGCACAAAATAACAATCCTCTAATTCTAATACTAGCCCGGTGGGCAAAGATAAATGATAAGTTCTACGGCGGTCGTGAACTTTGCTCCATTCCTAACACGTAGGTCGACCTCGCCTTTTCCCAAAGTCCTACTTCTTTGAAGTTCTGCACATTTACACATATGTGAGAACCACATCCAAATATCCAATACCCATGATGTAGAAGTAGGCGAGGTTAATTTCTATAACATATATACAGTTCGGAAGTCACACTTCCTTTAGATTTCTTCACTTCTTCCGGATAAGCATAACAATTCCTTTTCGGTGTCCGGGTTTTCCACGAAGTGACAATCACCTTCTTTAGCCACCCACCTTTTAGGCTTTAAAGCTGTGTTTGGTTCTGGGATTAGGTTTAGCGCTTGATTTAGATCTATCTTCTTCTTCGCCTTCCAATTTCCCTTAGCATTACCCTTTTGTACCATCATTATGGTAGCGGGTCTTTGCCTTTCTCATGTTGTTCTCGTGATTCTTAACATGCTCAACAACTCGATGAGGGGTTTCTCAATTTCGTTCATTAGATAATTCATAACAAATTGAGAGTAGTATTTAACATTTAATGATTGTAAAACTAGATCGGTTTGGGCTTCTTTGTGATTGGAAAACCCAACCTATCAAGGTACTCAATATACCCAATCATTTTTAGCACATGTGGACCAACTAGGTCACGTTCACCCATCTTGCGGTGATCTGATGCTTTGCTTTATCATACCTTTTTCTTCGTTAGCATGCCTTGAAACAATTTCTTGAGATGCTCGATCATCTCATAAGCATCCATCAACTCATGTTGCTTACGAAGCTCGGGGGTCATGGTTGCTAACATGAGACAACTCGTATCGAGAGCATCATCTTGATGCTTCTTGTAAAGATTATGCTCTGACGTGGTGCGATGACAATTTGGAGCTTCGTGAATCGGCCCATCAAGAGGACATATAGCTTACGCTCTTGTTTGAGGACAATCCTCAAATTCTGTGCCCGATCTAGGAAATTAATCCCACTCAAATTTTGTCCTTACCGAGGGTGATCGCGATGAAAGACTACTTGTATTGTTGATGTTTGCCATTTGATATCTACAATTTATAAGTGCCAAATGATAAGTCAATTTTGAGTTGATATTATGTAATTTGATAATAATATATTCAAAATATACTCCCACTATTTTATTCAAATTAATAGCCCTCACCATTAACTCGAAAATCATTTTTCTATTAAATCTTTCTAGTGAACCAAGATCCATATTTCATTATGACTTAAGTTAGCTTTGGCTAATCTCTTAAAACACAATTATTTAGGTAGACAACGTTTTTGTCAATTATATCATATATAACTCTTGGATAGTTTGGTAAACAACATTTGTTTCTAGTCCATCTAATGGTACCCACCAAACTCTATTCCTCTAAGTCCTCAATCCTATTGAGATAACTTAGATTAAGTCGAGGCCCAATGATTTTAACAGTTTGGATATCACAATTATCCTATCGCATCTTACCAAGATAAATAGAATTTTCTGCTTTGGCAAACCTACATCTATTGATCAAAGTCTTGATGAGTGTTTTTCATTGGAAGGCATCGATTTAGACTTAATAATTTAATGAGGGATTTTATTAATTAATTGAGATCTCACCAATTTTAATCTCATTAAACATGCACATTATTTATCACATAATATCACATATAAGCATAAATAAAGTGCAAAATTAAAATGTCACGATTATATGGCCCAATCCATTGTCAATCTTTTCAAGCTAATGAAAGATTGAAGGTCAATCTAAGGTGGTAAAGACTTTAAAATAAAGCGCTTCCTCGGCGTGTGCCTCCTCTCCATCAACATCTTTTCATCGTGTTCTCCATCTTGACATCTTCATCGATTCTGATTATTACATGACATAAAGAAACCTCGAGTTACATTCGAGGGATTTAGATGAGAAGAGAATATTACATTAGAGTTTATAGAAAGGCACGACATGCAAGTAGTATTTTAAAACCAAAAACCACTAACCTATGGGTCAAAAGGCCATAGCAGGTGCACATGCGTCGTATATCACAATAAGACATAACAATTTATATATAATTAAAGAAAACTATATATAACATGTAGGGGATGTGGCGCCCCAAATCCAGTTCTACAACCTCCAGTCAAGTCTTTCACGATCCGAGGAAAATCCAATTTTCAAACTTTTCTTATGAGATTACAGACATTGAAAAATTTAAAATAAATCAAAACCATATATCGTTATTATTGGGGACACGACCATCGTACGAACACGACCATCGTCTTGCGCTTCTGACCAGAAGTCGGAAATCTCTTCCTCTGGCGGTGGTGGTCCGGCTGATCGGTATTGCAGAATTTTTTGAACTACAATCTGTATTGCAGAATTTTTTATTTTTATTTTTAATCCACCAAAACCGTCATAATAACAATATACTCGGTACATATCATATATGTCCAGATTCAATGAATCATATTAAACCGAATCTGCAAAACAGAATATCATATATTCAATTTTAGATCGGTAAAATCAAATCGGAAAAATTTCAGATCGATAAAATCAGATCATCATATATCATATATATATCGATTCCAATTTCAGATCGGTAAAATCAGATCGAAAAAGTTTCAGATCGGTAAAATCAGATCATAATATATCATATATATCGATTCCAATTTCAGATCGGTAAAATCAGATCGAAAAGTTTTAGATCGGTAAAATCAGATCATCATATATCATATATATCGATTCCAATAAAACACTTAATCTGAATCAATCGTTTCGCAAGTAGCTACGATACCCTTTGTTGGGTTTTAGCACGTAAAACGCAATGAAATTGAACAATTCAAAGTAATTTCGAAACCCCAAAAACGGGATCCATGCGAAAATCAATTAATTCGGAGGATAGAAATTTCCGAGATTTAATTTCTTTAGAACCGATCCGATTCGAATCTCAACGCAATTCAAGTGAATTGCGTACTACGGTATCACACAAACGCTTATGCACGAATCGTCCTACGATCTGCGGAAGAAGGAAGTGTGGTCTTTAGCCACCAAGGATGGATTTCGATTTTTTCTCTGTCTCTCTCTCTAAAGAGTGGCTAGGGTTTGGATTAATGAAGTGAGTTATTTCCAAAGTGGAGGCTACATATCATATATATAGCGAATTCAAAACCACTATTCAAAACCCTAATTTGTAAAATCCGAATTTATATATATATATATATATCTTAATTAAGTCTTACTTAATTAATATACTTATATATATATAAATTATCATATTAATTTAAATTAAGTAATTTAAATACTATCAATCACATTGATATATTTAAATCCTTTAAATTAATTCCCTTTTAATAACGTTCTATGTGTGTGACCTATAGGTTATTATTACATTTGCAATAATTTTAAAATCATATTATAAAATTATAAAAGTGGCTGACATTCAATAATGCATCCTTTCGCTACCCAAGTAATAATAAGATCGATGATTCGATGCAACCTTTTCGTGACCAATGTTTCAATGTAATCTAATCCTTTTAACCTTAATATCCAAGATTAAACTCGAGTCATGGAATCGTCATACTCTTCGTAATTTAATCTGAGTTTTCTTGATCAATGAGTAGACTATATGAAACAAATCACTATTTGAGCATGGCCATGCATTTCATAGATCTACTCAATCAAGAGGCCTATGGATATCATCACTAATATATAGGAAGGTTAAATTCCATCTAGATCTTTCATATTCCTCACACGATTCATGATGTACCCAATAATCACCTTTATAGTCCACCACCGTTAAAGGTGACATTTGATGATATCAAAGTACATAAATTCCGTGTAGTAATATAGTGATTTGAGGTTGGAGGACAATACATCATTGTCACTTATGAGAATTGCCAATGACATTTTACAAAATATTCCACATAGAAATTCTCATGGTGGAGTGCATCCGATTACATCGTTCTCTAACATGTACCTATGCATTGACTTAATATCTCATATATTTATTACCATTGAGATTTGGCCATCATTGATCCACATACTAGTCTCAATGCATTATTGTTGTCCCATCAACAATGATACTCGATTAGGGACATTTAAAACGATTGATACTAATAGTAATTATATAATCTCATGTTCAAGTCACATACTTGCAACTATATAATTTGTATCACTATTCTAAGGATTTTTATTATGTTGTCATTTATATAACACAGTAAATAAAATCATAATAAAAGCATTCATTTATGTAATCAAATGTAATATCAAAACGTTAAGCAATTATATCAAATAATTGGCCTCTAGGGCATAATCTCTAACACGATAGACATCTTTTTCTACTCACTAATACGCATGTAAGAGATGCCTAGGGCCACCATCAGTAAACAAAACAAACCAAGGTCCACCACCATCAGCAGACGCAGACACACCTAGGGCCACCATAAAAAAAACAACCATCTAAAAGAAAACAACAAAATAGGACCATCGGGACCACAAATTGAGTAAAAAACATGGAATGGAGGGAATTTGACCCAATTACACCCATTAAATTTCAAATATCCAAAACCCCCTCTTTTACTTTAACCCTATAACTGAGATGAGAAGAAATTGAGATTCAATATTACTTACTTATAGAGTACTTAACGTTTTTGTGAAACCCCAGATTTTATGAATAAAGAATTAATTTTCTCGAAATATTTTTTTTTATATTATGGTGTGAATTTGAGATAATGTTATAGTTGTGTGTAATATTTATAAAATTTGCAAAGTATGCAAGTTGTCATATTATATTCGATTGGTCGGGGAATATTCGTTTTAAACAAAAAATATTAAATGCGACGGCATAATCATTAAGTGGACCCTATTAACGGAATTATTATCGGATTGAGAAAAGCGACAAAAATATTTTATTGAAAATAAACGGTGAAGTTTTCTTGTTGATCTTTGTTGAACTACTCGGTAGTAAAAGTCTGATGTCTGGCGTTGTTGCATGATAAGCATACCGGTATTGATTATTGATATTTATGTGAAGTCACTTAGTTTTGTTCAATTATTGCTACAATAGTTCTTGACGTAGTATCTCACATTATTTGATTCAATTATTGTTGATTTAGAAGTTTTGTTTTATTCACGTAATAAAATAGAAACATCTTTTTATATAAAATGAGAATACTTTATTAAAGTTATTCTATAAATAGAATATATTATATTCTATTATGCATAGTGTTTTTGCATATAGTAAAATCTTTTTATATAAAAGCGAATACTTTATTAAAGTTATTCTATAAATAAAATATATTATATTTTATTATGCATAGTGTTTGCATAGTAAAGTCGCATATTGTTTGCATGATAGTAAAAAAACTTTTATATAAATAGAATATATTATATTTTATTTAAAAGATTTTTCTTTAAATATGGACCGTCGATTAAAGTAAATCAATTTGGATAGTTCATGGATTAATTCTTATGCATTCCATTTTCTTATAAATAGAAGCTCATTCCTTCATTATTTTCTTACGAATTCAACTTTGAACTCTAGAGAGAAACTATAGAGAGAGACTATAGAGATAGAAGAAAAGTTTTCTACTACTTCACTACTCTTATATCAAGTATTATTTTACGGTAAGGATATATTATTCTTTTTGTATTTAGAAGAGAACTTACATTATTTCATTTCTTTATTGTTACATTGGAATAACTTTGTATCGCCATGAGCTACCCTATACTTGGTGACATTCTTTTATTATTACATCTTTAATATTCAGCCGGAATATCACATGCGTCATTTATCTGTAGGACTGGTTCCATTTTATTATTCCGTCTTTATTATTCTCGCTTCGGAATATCCGCATACATCTTATCTGTGGGACTGGTTCCATCATTTATTATTCCACATTTACTATACATTGGAACATCTCTGCCGATTGTGAATTTCAACGACTGGTTCCGTTATTTAGTATTCGTTGGAATAACGTCTCATCAATCTGCGTGCGTGGTGATTTCTTTTGTTATTTCATTCTTTATTATACTCAATTTGGTTAAAGTTTTGACTTCTATACTCCATGAAATTAGTAGAATATCCTTGATATTCAAGGCTTCATCCGATATCTTTTCATGAAAATATTCTTACGATCATTCTTGAATTTTACTCTAAAGCGATATCATGTTGACAATTTGGACATTAGTAGTTCTTGGACAAATTAATTCTTGAACTTGTTTTATTGAATTCTTATATCATTGTCATCATCCTCATGTTTATGTTATGTTGAAAGTCATCTGGGCTGTAGTGCATAGATGGACTTGGTATGATTATGACCGAGGATTATTCGGTATAATCATGGTAGTAATGTTATAAATGATGTGAAAATTAAAAGTCCTCATTGGCCGTAGTGCATTGATGGGACGATTTTTGGTATGATTATGGCTATGGATTCTCTTGACGAGGAGCAAAGATGAATTGTTTTATGGCATGATCGGGGATAGTTGATGAAAACACGATTATCTTTGGCTTTTGTAGTGCATGGATAATACGTGGTTGTGATCTTAAAGAATATCCTGGCCGTTAGTGCGGGGATGATTTAAGGATGTGGATTATTTATTGGTGAGTCTCAAATGATAAAAGTGATGAAAACTTTTTAAATCATAAAAGATAGTAGATTCTATTTCTACTTGACTCTTTTAATGGATTCTTGTTCATTGCAGATTAAACTTGATATCTATTGTATTTTATCGGTTTAACATTGTTGGAGGCTAATGATAATTTATTCGCATTATCTTAGTCATAATATTTCTTCTTGGCTAGTTGAGCTCACCCTTTTCTTCATTGTTTCTTCTTGAAATGAGAATATATTTGGGACGAGTCGGGGAGCGGAGTGATGGTCTGAGAGGATAACATTAGTAGTCCTCACTATTACGTGAAATAGTGTGATAATAATTGTAATGAGGACTCCTTTTGAGTTTGTATAATCTCTAGTAGATAATATTTGTATTCAAACTCACAGTTTATGTTTTATCGTATTGTACACGACAGTTGTATTATCAAGTTGTATTTGAATTCTGTACCATGTATCTGGCGACCCAAGATGGGTGATGTATACCTAATTTTGGGGGCGTCACAGTTTTTCTTCAACCGATCTTGCTAATCTCGATAAATATCACAAGTCTCGGGATTTAAATCGCGTGCCCTTGGCCTCATTGTTTTTTGCTCTCAAGTGTTGTTCGAAAAATGAAATGGAGAGAGAAATGGAGAAATGGATAGTGTCTAGACATTTGACTCCAGATCCACGTGGGAGTGGGCCCTACGAGCCACGTCAGTGCCACGTGGATTCTGTTAGTCTACTAAGCCTTTCCGTCTGCTTTTTGGACGGAAATAAAAATTAATGACCATTTTGTAATATGTGATAATACAGTTACTCGATTGTAACAAAAAAAGTTTCGATAACCAGAATGAAAATCGAACCCCAGTACAGTGACCAAAAACTGATTTATCCCCGTTTGGTTGTAAAATTTGTAAATGGATCCATTTATAAAGCCCATATCTGCACCCTACAATAGTAGAAGCCCAATTCCCCAAGGATAAAAGTGTCATTACACAACAAAAGTGGTATTAGCATTATATTTTATTTTCAAATAAGAACATTTAGAAATAAATTAACCAGTATGAAAAAAAAAAATATATTTTAAAAAACATGTTAAAGTTTTCTTTTAAATTCTGGTAGTTCTATTATATTTTTCTATAAAATTTTGACATTCTATCTATCTATCTATCTATTTTATTTTTTTTTATAAAGCGGAAGGAGAGTTGACTTAATAATTTTTTGAAACCTTTTTAACTTTCAAATGTATTCTTTAAATGATAAAAAGGGTTAAAATTCTTTGAAAATTCTCGATTATTCGAATTATGATCATGACGATTAATGTAATACATACGTAGACACTGGTGAACATGGCTCAAGCAAGGGTGGTAAGACTTTAAGGTCGCAAAATTTTAGCCTAGTAAAAACTCGGGACGCTTTTTGGCTCGCCTTTGGTTTTTGGCTCAGCCACCGCCCAGGCAAGTTTGGGCCAAACAAAAAAAATAGCACAAAATAGGCATGAATTGGTTTTGGCCCGCGAGCCAAGCTTTGGGCTACAAAATTTTATCCCAGCAAAATCCAAACCTTTTGGCTTATTACCACCACTCACTGCACTTGTTTGCGTGTCTATGCATACATGAACATCAACATGAGAAGGATATGTACTGATAATTCAAGGTGTTATTAAATATACAGTATCTTAAGCTCACCTCCTTTAGCGACGGACCGGACGACGATTCAATCCGTCGCTATACATAGAACCGTCATCTTAACTTTTAACGACGAACAACATATAGTGACAGTTTTATATATAGCGACGGACCGAATCGTCGCCCGGTCCATCGCTAAAAGGGGTGAGCAAGGTAGCTAGATAAGAGCAGAACTTAAGATTCGGACCGATTAACTAAATATTTATTTAAATTTGAATGCACATGACAGGACATGTATATATATGTTTAACAAAATACAATTAATTTTGAATTTTTCGCTCACCCTAATAAATTATCTGGGCCGTCCAAAGTTTGGTATCCATGGACACAACTAGTAATATAATATAATATATGCATCATAAAGGTCCGTCCAGGTGAATATTCTCAAACCCAAAATGGGGTCTCAATGAAATGATGAACAAGTCTCCATCCTTTGAGCATCAGTTCCATAGAATCTCCTCTTCGGAGTGGTAAATCACAAAGCTTGGTAGAAATTCCCATGATCAAGTTATAGGCGATGCAGATACCATTTTTGTGGAGCACCATGAATGATTGGTCGTCGTCTTCTCTGCGAACAAGCGATAGCACATCCACACTGTCAAATTCAAAATAGGGACCAACTGAATAATGATGATCTGCCTTTGGCAATCCGGCTTCAACTCCATAAATGTTAACACGGTACTTGACAAACCACTCAGAGTAGTCGTCTTTCATCTCAAAGACGGAAAATTGTGAAACTCTTCTGCCACAATCAAAGTCGATAAGAAGCAAATGTCCATTGGATTCCCCAAAGTACGAGAAGGACCTCAATCCATTACTGCCTTGAAATGGGGGCATTGGCATCACTCCTAAACATTCTTTGTCTACATTAAAATATGGCGCTGTCTCTGAGCTGAAGCTTGGCCAGTGAAGAGCCGACTTCCAGTACGCCCCACTTTCATAGTCAATTTCGTGGCTCTCAGCTTCAAAAGTACCCCTGGAGAATTTCCAAGTCCTGCTCTTGGAAGAATATACTTCAACCTGATTTCTACTAACTGGAACTCGACCAGAATGGAAACTGACGGCAACAACTTTGTACTCGAGCGACTTAGAAAAGTCGACGGCCAAATTTATGCAGCGAATAGTTCCCTCTACAGGGTGACCATGTGGCCTAGGAAGCGTAGTGAACTGCTTGGTAACAGGATTACAAATGTAATAAATACTCTTTCCTTGATCCAACGCTGTGGCCTCTGGAGAACAACAGAGAAATAAACCATTGCAAGATTGTAGAATCTGAACAGGGCTTTGATGAACGCCAGTGATCTCTCGAGTGGCTTAGATTGACGGTCACCATCGAGGGAATGAAATGGAACTTGATGTTGCGATTATATTCACGAGCGTATTTGCACATGTAAAGTCCAGATATAGGCTTTGGTTTCCAAAGTACAGACCAATCAGTATTTGAGATGAGATCATGCCAACTTTTGGATACCATTTTGAACCTGAATAGAGGTTTGGCAGGCAAACGCCTAAATATTTCTGTCAAGATGTAATTATTGTAACCAATCTCTTCAGCAGCAGCTGATGATGGTATTGTTGATGATTTATCTTTCGTAGTATTATGTCTCCTTTTCTTGCTGGTACTGCATGAAGCCATCGCTCGCTCTTTCCTTGCAAAAATAAAAAAGGAAGGGCATCATAACACACTTATAACGAAGTTGTAGATCAGAAAAATATGGAAACCTAAACTAAATGGAACGAGAAAATTTAACCCCAAAATCATTGGCGTAATTTTTTTTAAAATGCTGCCAATTTGTAGCAGAAACATCTTATAAGTTACAACATGGGAATAGGAAGATGTTGGTCCCAGAAAACAAGCTTGTTCTACAATACAGCATAAGAATAAAAGTAATACTAAATTAGACTACTAACTTTAAAAAATGTGATATGGAAAAAATTAAAAATGTATTACTATCAGCAGAAGCATCATTGGTAAACATTAAAGATTTGCCACCAGATGAATACATAATCCTAGCATGGTACTTCAGTCATGAAATCACCACAAGAGCTATGCATTCCAAACAATTTGCAATCTCTGAAAGTTAGCAGTGTTACAGCAGAAGATACTTAAAACTTAAAATTAGGCATACCTTGTACAGGGCAGATCCAAGATATTTTGATGTTGAAATAGCAAGTGAAAGAGTAAGTTTATGCCTGCAACAATGATATCACAATCAACAAACAGCAAAGAATTTACATAAATGTAATTTCATGCTTGCAACAACATTTAAGAACCACTTTAGACAAGCACACAATTACATCGATTGTGTATTAATCAAACCGCCAAAGATTTGGATAGGAAAAGTAAAGGTCAACTGGACGTAGAAACATAGAATCATTGGGCCATTATTTGCCCAGGAATGACACTCTAGCCATCCATTAGGAATCCAGAAAGGGCGAGGAAAAGGAAAAGGAAAGGAAAAGGAAATTAAAAGTTAAAGTAGAAAAAGAAATAGAAATAGGAAACCCCCCTTTGTAAATAAAAGTCTGGCTGTCTATACTAACTGAAAATTGGGTATAGTGGACTATAGGAACTTTGAATGACACTCTAGCTATCCATTAGCGAGAGTTTGAAGCTGGTGGTGTGGTTACTAAGCATTCTTGCTAGGAGAAGTAATTGAATTATCGACACTTTTAGACAGGTCTAAAAGCTTCTGCCGTTTGTAAACAGAGAGTAGAAATAGTATTATAGTAAAGTTACAAATAAATCTCAATGGTTTAATCCTGATGAGTTGAAGTTAGTACCTGAGCAAGCTGAAAAAGTGGGTGAAAAAGATAACAAGAAAGTCCAGAAAAAAGATGTGGTTGCAAACTTTTTCTTTTTCAACAATTTATTATTATTAGAACTTGTGAAAAATGAATTTATTGATGTTAATTTTAGAAAGTGTTGTTACGAGAATTAGTTAGAGTGCATTCAATGTTGTGTACTTATTTTAATTACTTAAGAATTTCCAATGACAACGATGTGAAATTAAATGCTTGACAAGTTCCCTTGAGGCAGCACTCCTCCAGGATACAATTAAAACCCAAACAACTCATTATTAGGGAATTGAAACCATAGTACAGATCATTAACAAAAACTTGATTATTGTCCCTAAATATTTTCGACTTTTCAATCAAAGAATTTAAAACACTTGAGGCAAGAATTATGAAATCTTTTCATGAATGGAAATTTTCAATCTATCTGTTTGTGAATATAAACAAATGAAATCTCTTTGTTATAGACAACATATCATAGAACAAAGTTTACAAGGGAAGAAAAAATTGTTTCCACTTAATTAATTTTAACATTCATAATTTCACAAAGTTCTCATTTTACAAAGTTCTCAAGTTAGATAAACTTCTCCAATCCAAGACCCAGAGGTATAAGAAAAATATTAGTACATGCAAATTAAAGAAGTTTAGACATGTGAATCCACTTGAAATAATGAAAAGTAAAAACATATTGAAACCAAAATATCAACAATAGGCATCATTGAATCTAGAAAAATTCATGAACTATAAGATCTAAACCAGATAACCTTGATGCGAATGCATAAAATCATGTCCTTTTATGGAATACTATGTTGCGAAAAAAGAAGATACCAATCCTTCAACACAAAATTGTAATTTTAGCTATCTAGTATGAAATTAGGCATACCATATGTAAATCTAGGACGGAGATTGAGATTTTTTTATTTTATCTTTGGCTTGTGTTATGAGCTTCGAATCCTTGGCACGATTCAACGATCTAGACTTGAATATTAGGCTTATTGAAACATCTAATTTGCTTCTCTTTCAATTTCCACTGTATTCACTCCTTCCCCTGTCGAAGAAGAAGGCTAACAAGGTATTCCCATTGATTTCCACACAAATCAAGGGTTCTTTGTCAACCTAGAAAAGGTGTAGAAAGAGAATATGTTTGTGACTTCTACACCGATTGAGAGATCAGAAAGAAACCTTAGTTATATAGCATTATACTAAATAGACTTGTCTTTTAGCTCAAACCTATTAAAGGCTTGAGGAGTTCATTTAACAATGAGAGCATCGCCTAAACTGATCAGGATCCAACCCAAAATGCGCAAACCATGGGCTAAGATCCAAATAAAATTGGACTATCAATAAGTAATCTAAAAACAACAACAAAATTGTCCCCTTTTGCTCAAAAGGTTTCCGAATCCGTAAAAAATACACACTTTATGACACTTAACATCTCAAAAATGGCACAAACACCAACCAATCCAATTCAAAATGGATAAATTTAGTATATTTTAAAGGCCGAAAAGATCAATCAATAAAGAACTCCACTCTTTACATTAGGGGTGATCGGTAAAAAACGGTACCGAACCAGCCAATATTGATTTTACTTTAAAATAAATACCAATACTAGTATCGAATTAACGGTTCAGTACTTCCCAGTTTATTTATTTATTATATTTCTTTTTAAAAACTTTCAGTCTCATTTATTTATACTAGCTCACTAATCAGTAAGGCCCAACAAATGTAATAGGTATCCCATAGCAAAACCCAACAAGAAAAATTAGCTACAAATGAAATCCAACACATGTTATCAGTAGTCATCCTTTTCATCATTTGAAAAAATAAAAAAATAAAAATAAACTCTCCTTCACGAACTTTCAACTCTATCATTTTCAAATATTTATTAATCAAAATCCTAATACCTTCTAGAGAGAGGTATATCTTTAGAAATTTAAATTTGAAGGCAAATTCGTGGAATCAACGCCGTAGTCTTGAAGATGATGATCGCTATTGGAGATTAGGAAGTTAGGTATGAACAATAGACATGCATATGCAGATGCGTGTAGAGATATGAGATTTGATTTCATCTTTTAATATAACTTTCTCTAGATTTGAGATTTGATTTGAACTTTCTCTACCACAAATAGTAAGATAATATATATATGACATATATATATATATATATATATAGATCGATAATTCGGTACGGTTCGGTATTTTACTGAACCATAATAAACTAGATAGTGTTCCCGTCCAGTTGTGTCTATATTTATAGGTACTGAACCGGTTAAGAAATTCACCGAATTATGGGATTCGGTTAAGATAGCTTGATTTTGGGAATATAATGTACCGATCAATTTGCACACCCCTACTTAACATCAATTGAAATAATGAGGTAACACCTTTCTTTTGGTAATCTATCAATTGGAAAGCTAAAAGCAAAAGTATAGACCAAACAATGGAATGTTCAAAATACCCTTCACTTGCTTTAGCGCTTAATTTCACAGGCGCACCGCTAGGCGTTAGGCCCTCTGGGCGCCTCTAGGCCCCAGACGCGCCTCACTGGCGGAAAAAATTCCTCTAAGAAATTAAGCGAATTCTAGACGGAGAGATTTTTTTTATTTTAATAACTACCCAAACCAAATCTTGATATATTTATTTTTCTAATGATTTACCATATTCATAATACAGGTTATAACATATCAAATCACAACAAGAAGTGAACAATATCAAGTCAAAATGGATAATTTTATTATGGTTGTAATTTACTAATTTTTTGAACTTGTACCAACTTCAAATTATATAAATGATGATACATTTGTAATATTTAGTTTAATTCAATTTTATAATTCTTAAACTTATGTTTAGTTTCTTAAGTTTTAATAATGAATTAAATTCTTGAAATTTTAAATTTTATTATTTAATAGCAATCTTGTTTATAAATAAAACTAAAAGGTTAAAAATATGTTAACCTTTGAACAATTGCATGTTTGTGTTTGAACTTTGACATTAACAATATGGATATGTGTTTGAACTTTAAGAAAATGCCTTTATTATCTTTATTATAGATTGTTTTGCTTTATATTATTATTTTATTTGGATAAATGTAAGATAAAATATTAAAATCGACTTAGAATAGAAAATCCCGCCTAGGCCTCGCCTAGGCCCCCTAGGCGCTAGGCCCCCCTCGCCCGCCCGCCTCCCGCCTCCCGCCTCCCGCCTAGCGCCTTTTAGAACATTGCAAAATACCAACAGTGAGTTCTAAAAAAATTGTTAGACCTTAATGAATTTTATTTTTATTTTACTTTTGTTGAATGTTTAGTGGGTACACATTGATCAATGCCCTAGATGTGAACAATTGATTATCAATTTATCATTACAACACAACAAGGAAATGACCCACAATATATCTAAATTTATGGTTGCTTGATCAATCTATATAGGATAATGTAAACAAAACCCTAATATTTTTGTAAAACTGTCATTTAAACCTTAATATACTTTTCATTGCAAATTGGATCTTGAAGCACAATTAATTGGATCAAGTTAAGCATTTATATAATTTTAGACCTTGAACTTAATAATGTATCGCATTATACACTTTGTACTATCAAAAATTCGCATTTTGAAACTTTGCAATATCTTCATTAATTAGGCAAATTTGAAGATAAGATTAAATTAACCCCATTAAGTACGCTCCAAGCTTAGATTTGCAAAGAAAAAAAATATGGTGAACTTTGCAATTTTTCAAAACATCATCTTTTTTTTTTGGCAATTAAACCAACTGATCATTTTGCATTCCATAACCATTTGAATTAACATTGCTCTCATTTTCTTCTCTCAATCTTTCTACTAATAAAAATAAACAAATTTTGTATAGATTATGTTTATTTGCATGAAAAGTGGGTTTCTTAAGTTGGAGGTGGGGTACTGTCATTTTACATACCCAAAAAAGGACACATGGAAGGCACATACCCCCTTTCAACCACTTTTTTCATCGCTAATTAAATTTAGAAAGATCAGTTGAACACGTTGCTAACGTCAATCAATTTAACCCATTATGTAACCGGGAAAAGTAATCAACTAGACGTGTTTCCACTGTCAGGTCTACATTCTTTAGCTTTTCGATTGAGTGAAATGTACGACAAAGCAAGTTACATGTTTGACCTCATTCCTTCAATTGATATTAAATATAGAGGTCCTTTTAATATTTAAATTGACCTTTTTCCGACATGGAATATATCAAATTGTCCATGTTAAATATTATTGATCACTGTTTCTTGTCGTTTTTTAGATGGACAGTTCACCTTGCCTTTCTTCCTAGATGCTTACATACAGAATTCATTTTCACCCTAACTCAACTAGTTTGGGATAAAAGTTGTTGTCTAGTTTTGAAACAAATGGCCAAATTTATGGTTTCCAATGGACTTTTTTACCTGAAATAATTGTTATTAATATTGTTCGAAACTGGCAGCGTTAACTTGGAGAGGAGCCCATGGTCCAATACATTGGGGTAGATCCACAAGGTTACGAGATTATACTAAAATTTAATTTATTAAGCCCTTATAACCTAAAATATGAATCTATAAAATATAAGGTAATAATAACTCTATGTTTTTTGCATATTGTTTATCAGCCACATAGTAGTCGCAAACACTCTCTCTTCAAATTTCTCTCTCTACACACTAGCATTTACATCAATTCTAGGATTTGAGGTATGAAAGTCAAGGGGAAGTCTCTAGTAGCCTTCTCTTTTGATGATGGATTCAAGAAGCCTTGAATATGCAAGTCGAGTTCCTGGGTTTGTTTTTGAGGTTACGAAGCTTCTAACACAAACCAAAGATCTTTAAAGTTCCCACAAGCCCAGACTCAAATTTGCATTATGCATTAGCTGAATACGTTGTAGATACCTATAAAACCATTTTCATTTTGAAGGATTGGTCTTCTTTTTTGCAACATAGTACTTTTGACAAGGACGTGATTTTAATCGATTCTCATCAGCGTTATCTAGATTCTGATCTTACAATTGGAGACGCTTTGCTGGCCTCAGTGATGTTGACTGTTGACTACAATAACTTCACTTTCACATGCTTTAACGGCACATAAAATTTGTTTTGCCAAATTTATTGCAGGAGCATTTTATATCAATTTCCACCTAAGAATACTAAGATTTTGGTTCCTATATACAAGCTCATTTTACAATGCAGCAAACGAGTAGGTAGTAATAGCACATTAGACTAACAGATTCAAGCACTGTGACATGGAAATGTGTATAAAACTTTAAAAATTAACACCATGTGCAAACGTCTTATCATTGCTCTTTAGTTACTAAACCAACCACAGTTGCAAATAATACAAATATTTATCAAGATTTTTGCATTGTGAGCTATTTGCACTCTTTTGACTTTGATGCAGCAAAGTTAACAAAGATATGGTAGAAGATACCTTAAAACCGAGCATACTTTGTAGCTAATAACTGGGCATACCAACATATCCTGATTGTGAAAAAGAAGTTTTCTGCCTGCAAGAATGACACCATAATCAAGAAACAAACAATATTTTACATTAAATGTAATTTGATGCCTTCATCCACATTTTCAAACCTCTTTAGCCAAGCACACATCTACATAAATTGTATAATAATCAAATTGCCATGTATTTTGGATAGGAGAAGAAATGGTGGAACATAAGCTATCTATTAGAAACTCAACAGGGCAAAGGGAGGGAAAGGAAAACAAAAAACAAAAAAAAATTGAAAAACCCCTTTCAATTACAAACCCAAATTTTCATACTTACCTGTAATGGATAGAAACTTTTAAAACATTTCTTGTCTAATTTTTAATTCTTCAATTTCCTATATCTTTCCTTTATCCCTCACAAATTTAGAGCTCCTAACAAAACAAATACCACCAAATTAATACATTTAGGAAAGAAAAATATCAGGAGAATGGTTACTGTTAACGCCAAGATCTTCTTCGACGTCCCAATCACTTAAGACGCCCTAATCCTGCACACTAAACTCAGTCAACACCAAAAGCTTGACGGATTCGACCGTCGGGGGATAGCTCAGGCGTGAGGACTTCCTTGCTAGGTTAACAATGGAGGATAAAAATGTCTAGAGTCTTGAGAGATAAAATTATCAGTTGAATGTGTGTACCTTTTTCTTGAAGACTTCCTTGCTAGGTTATACTCTCTTTTTGGGTTCTCAAGTGCCACCCACTCACCGTCGACACACATTTCACTTCTCGGTGATTTACGCCGATTGCATGCTGAGGTTGTCACTTTTTGCTTGATCATGCATACCGCTTACGGCTATAATCCCATCCACATTAATGATCTGCAAATTTTTGGTCAACAACCATCCTTTTTCATCATTACAAGTCAAAGATAGAGATATTAAAAGATCTAGTGGGTCAACCCATTGATCCGACCCGATATTGTAAAGATTTAACAGGAATAAGATGATGACTAGGCCCAACAACTTAAAGAATCAATAGTGAAGACCCAATGGACTAATTAAATAAAGAGGCCCAATCCAGTCGGCCCAATATCATGACCCAACAGTTACCATGTATGATATGAGGTACATTTCCTTTCCTGTCTTCTTTGTGTCTTTTAGTCGAACACCTGAACTGCAACTCGTATACTAGAACAAGAACAACCAATCAACAACTTAAAAAAGAATATTTAATGATGAATTTTGAGAGAGAGAAAACGTAAAAACGTGGGTCACCCACCATTGGATTAACAAGTAAGCTTAATATGTGAGGGAAAGTGAGGCGGCTGTTTCATGTTTACAGATGACACAATATTCAAATAATGAAAAGAACTGAGACTGCAAATTTTAAGTGTAAAATGTAGTTTTGGGTAAAGGAAATGATGTGTTAAAATGTAAGAATGGCAATGGGACGGGGGCAAATTTGAAGCTCTGATTCATTCCGTCCCTAACAGCGGGTCTCCGGCGGGAAATATGTTGTATCGGTATAAGAATATAAGTTGTATCCATGATATAAGTTGTATTGCTATAAGAATATTTGCAAATCATTATTTATACCAATGCAACTAATATGTTATAGACTTTTGGTTCTACAGACCCCTTGGGCAGAAGAATCTTTAAAATGGTCCAGATTTAAAATGTCTAACTTTGGACATTTCTTATATCCGCTAACAAAATACATTTTAACCTCTATAAATTAATATTCAATAAATTAATAATATCTCTAAAATAATATTTTTTTCTCGGTTCAGCTAATGAGATAAATTAATAATTTTAATAAAATAATAATTTAAAAAAAACCCTTATATAAATATATGGTCCCATCAAAATCATAAATTAATAATTATTTTAAATTATAAATATATATACCTTGTAAAATATGATTCTATTCTCGTTTGTTTTGTCTTGAAATACAAATCTAATTGAATTTCATCTTTAATTTTTATCATCGCGTCCAAAAGTTCAGGCGTTACATTCTCGAATTGTAATAAAAACTTGTGAATAGTTGTTAACGCTAAGAGTGCTTCTTTTCACGTTATTAGCTCCAAAAATATTGTAATAAAAACTCAACTCTTTGTCCTATTCGCTTTTATTTGCAACCGAGATGCTCCCATGGAGGCCCGAACTGTATACACAGCGAGAGTGTTTGTGCAGGTACGAACGAACATAAACCCACATAACTCCTCCCCTTGGCTAGGTCATCATCAATATACATTTTTTATGGATCCGGTTAGTATGAAGTTCATTTTTGGGTATGTTAGTCAATTGATCAATAGAATGCTAACACACATAGAGCCTTGCATGCGTATCAACACTCTATTAGCCAATTGACCAACTTACTCAAAAATGAACTTCATGCTAACCATTTCCATTTCTTATATCAGCCAGCAGGTACATGAACTTGGTTATTATGAGAAATTATTTCTCCAATTCTAATTGTCAACTCCCCTCCCTTCAAGATAGATATAAATATATAAATAAATAAATTTGTCAACTCCAGTCATACACATTGTCCATATATAAAGCAAGAAAATTCCACTCTTTAAAGTGGTACGCACGTCTAGCACTGCCATAGTGCCCAAAAAAATAAATTTTAATTTTTTTTTATTCTAATATAAATACAAATATCCTAAAAAGAATGAGAAAAACAATCTTTGTCAATGCTAATATAATCCCACCACCCCACCTTAACTCATTTATATATTATGTGTCCCATTGACTCATTATACATATTTCAATCAAAACCATCATTCATTTTCTTGTCAAATTCTAGCAATCTTGATTTCAATGGTGAAATGAAACTCTTTTTACAATATTGGGTTTTCATGAATTTTGATCCAACGGCTGATATATCTTGTTGATGTCATGATCATGGTGGTGATCTCATTTGGAAAGGAAAGTGTTGTTTTGAGAGGGGTTGTCCCAAAAAAGTTGTCTCACCTGGATAGGAAAGTGTTGTTTTCAGATGAAGAAAAAGAGGTGACAAGTACTTAAGGAGGGAACTGTTTCAAACTGTTCAAATTCAAATAAAATATTTTGATATTAAAGGTGAGCATCATAAAGAATAGTTATAATTCCTGTTGGCTTTAAATTTTCCAATTTATCATAAAGAATTAGCTTTGCTGCATTTTCAGTGAATTATTCAAAAGCTGATGGATAACAATGACATTGCATGGATTTCTTTTTCTTTTTGTCCATATAAAGAAACCTCATGTTTTTCAATCTAGTGAAAATACTCTACAAATTTTAATATTTTTTTTCCGGGCAATTCAAAATCTTGAGTATTAATGCACATAAGTTGTATGATCATTTGCAGATTTGAGCAACAAGTTCTATAGAGAGGAAAAGGCTTAAAAATGGAATCTACGCCTGATTCGGATGAAAGTTGTGATTTGGGTTATCAGCCTTCATCTTCTTCTGTGGATCAAACAGATAATTCACCCACAAAATCAACTGTTTATTCGACAATTAGTAGCATTTCTTTCATGTACAGCAGAACATACTCAGAGGCCTCAGCATTCTCAGAACACACAGATGACAGTAGCTGTTCCGAGACGCCTTCTCCTGTGTGCTGGCCAGCCATGAAATCTCCTCGTCAGGCTGCCCTCAGCAGACTAGGAATGAGGCAGAACAAACAAGACAAGGTCGATTATGCTGATAATCAAGAGCCAGTAGATTTAGGTGAGTTCTTGTTTTTTCTCTTGTAATGAACTATAATTTCTTGATTGTCATTCATAAAACAATGTTCGAGTATCAGGGTAGATGTCCTCCTGTCCTTCATGCAATGTCCTAACATTATGCGCTTCTGGCTTTTAAGCTATTCAACAATAAAGATGGGGGAACCAGAAGAAATCCCAGAAAAATACCATGCTTTGTTGAACTTGTTTTGTCCCACCAGGTGCAAATTTTTCCTATACGATTGTATAAGGAAAAAAAAGTGGCATCCATCCATGCTATTTTTCTAATCTCTAATTTTATTAATACTTCAAATAAAGACTGTAGAAGTGGGGTCCATTAGAAACATACTTTGAACAAGTTTTCGTAAAGTGTGTGTGATTTGAGTCTCACTAGTTTCAAAATGCAGCAGTCCTTCTCCAATCTCCTTGAAAAAGTAAAAAAAAAATGTATGGCATGCCTCTTCTAGACAATACCCCAAATGAATTTTAGGCTATGTAATTATGTTTTTAATTGACTTGAAATGTTGACAGAACTCAAAATGATGAAGGAAAGATTTTCAAAGCTATTGTTGGGTGAGGACATGTCTGGGAATGGTAAAGGTGTTAGCACAGCAGTCACCGTCTCTAATGCCATAACAAATCTCTATGGTAAACTTTCCAAACAAACTTTTAATTTCTTTTCAAGTGAATTGATAATATTTTATTTGTGATTTTATCTCACTATTCATATGTTGTTATTTTCTTTAGCTTCTGTTTTTGGTCAACATTTGAGATTAGAGCCACTGCATCTTGAGAAGCAATTGATGTGGAAGAGGGAGATGAATTGTCTCCTTTCCTATATAGTAGAGTTTATCCCTGCGTCGCATAATTTAAAAGATGGAACGGCTGTTGAGGTAACAACTTTTCGACAAATATTAAGAAGTGTTTTTTAGTTTAATTTTCTTTGGTGGTCGTAACAAAACGCAACAATTTTATTCAGGTGTTGACAAACAGACCGAGATCCGATATTTTCATCAATCTTCCTGCATTGATAAAGCTTGATGCAATGCTACTAGTAATACTAGCTGCCCTATCTGCTAAAAATTATATTCCGTTTCATAACAGAGCAGGCTCTGTTTTTGGTTATTATGTTGTTTGCTCTGTGGGATTTATTGAGGGAATGGAAAAGAAATTTTGAATGGATTTTAGATAGGAAAAAAAAAAAGATTTCAGGAATAGCAAGGGTGGATTTTTCTGTTTTACACAACATTTAAGTTTTCCTTTATGTGATTTTTTTACAAATCTTGAGATATTTCTAACAAGAAAAAAAGATTTTCAAGGTGAGAAAATATGAGGGAAATTTGTGTTCTGAGGTGAAAGAAATGGGGGCTTTAAGGTGGTAGCTAAAGAGGAAAGAATTTTGTTTTACAGGATGTATTGGAGAGTTTCCAGGACACAGAATTTTGGTATGCGGAACAAGGGAGCATATCAGGAAATTCAACGCGTTCAAAATCCTTTAGGAAGATTATTCCTCAGCCTCAGCGAATAGAGGAAAAGTGGTGGTTACCGGTTCCTTGTGTTCCTCCCTGTGGCCTTTCTGAGAAATCAAGGAAGCATTTGAGAAACAAGCGCAGTCGCGCCAATCAATTTCATAAAGCAGCAATGGCAATCAATAGTAGCATTCTTGCTGAAATGGAAATTCCAGACACATACATGGCATCTCTTCCCAAGGTTAGAAATCTCACTAGTTTCATTTTCTATTTCTTGAAACACTAGGGGGTTTTGTAATAATAAACGTAACGAAAATGACTTACAAGTCCTACTTTCTCGTCCTACATACACATTGTGTAACACCCAATTCCACATTAGAACATCTGGGTTCACGCTACTCTCAATAGTACTTTCAGTTATGACTGTTTGGGTGGGCCTGTGTTTGGCTAGGACTGAAAAGTGAGACTGTAAAGCGTTACTCTTAATGTATATTAGCTGACGCTTCATTTTTTTTTGTGGGCAATGATGTTTTTAGAGTGGAAAATTAAGTGTTGGAGATGCAATATACCGCTGCATGTGGCAATGTTCCACGGACAAATTTTCCCCAGATCATCTTCTAAACAGTCTGAATATAAGCTCGGAACACGAAGCACTTGAGCTAGCGGACCGAGTTGAGGCTTCCATGTATACATGGAGGCGTAAAGCATGCTTGAATCACTCAAAATCATCATGGAACTTGGTAAAGGATCTCATGTCTGACATTGACCGAAGTGACAAAAACGCCTTCTTAGCAGAAAGAGCAGATAGTTTGCTGTTTTCCTTGAAGCAAAGATATCCTGAACTTTCACAAACAACATTGGACACGAGCAAAATCCAATACAATAGGGTAAGTTCTACATTTCCATACGAAGGTACTAACGTGCTAAAGACTAAACATATAATGATATAATGGTTAAAAAAATCCATATTTTCGCTTTATGTAGGATGTGGGGCAAGCAATTCTAGAGAGCTATTCAAGAGTTTTGGAAGGTTTAGCATTCAACATTGTTGCTTGGGTTGAAGATGTATTATTCATAGATATATCTATGAAGATCCAAGATTTGTATGCAGTCTAGATAGCAAAGTTTTAATGAAATTTTCACCCGGGACAGCCTTGAATTACAGCTAGATGAAGAACCTAAAAAAGGGTTATAATTTAAACCTTGTTCAAAGACAAATTATTCCATCCCAGGTTTCCAAAATCCCCAGTTGCAATGAGTTTTACACCAGAAGAACATGATTGCATTAGACAATACTCAACTGAAGAGCCTGAAACAGAGGTATATTTTCACTTGATCAAAAAGGGCAGATTGTTCAATGTAATGTGTGGACCATATTTTAAGGGATCGGGTTACCATTAAATTAACTTGATGGTAAGTTGGTAAATTGGCCAAATATAGTCTTGTGACGCATGAGAGAAATCACCTCCGATGCAGGTGCTGTCGATGTCATGCTATTGTCAGATCGATTAATCGACCAAAATTAACTCTCATAGTTTTGGTATGTAAGGCTTCAAAATCTAGGAATGGAAAAACATCCAAAAAGTATATATTGATTTGATTATTCAAAGAAAAAATCCTTCGGTGTAAGATGACAAAAAAACACTCAATACCCTACTTTGGGATCTTGCATTATATAAACCCACAATTTTGGTCAGTACAGTAAATATAATATCATGCCAACCTTGTCACTTCTTGAAATTAAATAGCATTAAGTACTAAGAAGACAAAATCCTTCTTGTAGCTAAGCTATACATTTACTTTTGCAGTTTCATTAATCCCTCTACTTTCTTAGGAGATTGGTTAGCATCAAATTAATTTTGATCAATACAGTATCGACACACAGGCGGCTGATGATCTCAACACTGTATTGATCAATTGATTAATTTACCATTTAAGTTAACTTCATAGCCCTTTCTTAGGGAAGAAAATAATTATCTTTAAAAATGATGTTTACCCATTTTAGTTAATCAAATATGATTAAAGCTAGTTCTATAGAGAATTAAAAGAGTAAATATTATAGAGATAACAAAGCTTAATTTTTTACCCCTGTAGAAAATATTTCACCATTTTCTTTGAAGTACTAAGAAAACTTAAGAGGAAGAGAGTGAATGCTGTATTAGATGAATAACAAATTTTCCACTAGAAATACTATCTGTAATAAATCAGTTTCATAACTCCCAAAAAAAGACAGAAATTCATACATCAGTCAATGACCCACTCCTGAGCATTAAAGGAGTAACTGGCTTCTGAGAAGAAATGGACTTGAAAGCTTCAACTTTTGACTTGCATTTACTTCTGTCCCCTCTGTTTTCCTCCAAACATTTCTTCAGAGCTTCATTCACAGCAGCAGCAGCAGTAGCAGTACTCTTGGCTTTCTCTGTTGCACCACTCTCTCTCTTCTCCTCATCCATTGCTCACAATCCAAGAAAATTCCCAAGAAATCAAACAATCTTTATAGTCTTCTTATATAAAATATCTGTAGAAAAAAAAAAACCAATTTCATCACATGTACAAATACCCATTTAAGAATTCTTGTAAATGATAGTAAACATTCAAGAATCTAGCAGAAATTCAATATTTAAGAACTTACTCTAATTGGGTTTCATTTAAATTTGAATATAATTATATACATATATATATAGAGAGGGAGGGGAGGGGGGGGAGGGGAGGGGAGGGGAGGATAGATAAGTGAAGATTAAGGAACAGTATAACAGAACAAATGAAGGCTGCTATATATATATATATAAAATAAAATTAAGCAAAGAGGTGATTTTCTTGTAGTGACAGGACAAGAGAATGACTGTGGGATCCACTTTCACCAATGAACGTATCAGAAGCGTGGGATGTATTGGCTGATTGATTGATGGACGGCTGAGAAATGTTGATAAGGTAACAGTGCTGTGATTGGAACATTTGTTGAGTTAGCCGGCTTGAATACAGGAGGAGGAATAAATGAATAATATGTAGAAAAGTATTTTGGGTTGTACCTTTAAAAGAAAAATAAACGACGTCGTTGTTGTCAGTAACAACTTTCTTATTTTCAGTTTGGTTTAGGCACGTGCCATGGGCATGTCGATACTTCATGTATTTTACTGTCCTTTCCGGTATAAATAATATTTAATCCTGTACCAAAAAGATTTATATTTTAAATATAAAAAAAATTAATTATTTATTACATTCGCCCTCAAAAGAATGATTAGAGTAAAGAAAATACTTTTAAAATATTAAAATACAAAATAAGTTATAAAGTAAATTATCAGAATAATTAAGGATGCTCCGTTTTATATAAAATTTGTTCCTCCTATTTAAAGAGTAGAGCTTTTGCTCAGAAGGAAGAAAGCAAAACTGATCAAGTTTCATCCCCCAATATGAATTTATGAAAATATTTCCGCATGAAAATTTGATATATTTCTCAATAAATAGGTCCTACATTTATGTGAAAAGAGACCCGATTAGAAGGGAGTGATCAGCATTAAGTTCATTTTTGAGTAAGTTAATCAATTGACCAATAGAATACTGACACGCAGGCGAGACTCTATGCGTGTCACAGTGTCAGCATTTTACAGGTCAATTGACCAACTCACCAAAAAATAAACTTGATGCTAACCGAATCCCGATTAGAAATATCTGCATGTCAAAATAACAATTCCTTTAAAAACTATTGAATCAGTTCCATAAAAAACTAGTGAGCAAAATTTAACATCTCAAAAAAGTAAAGTAAAATCCAGGCCACATTAGGTTTCTCCATATATATATGTATATAGGTATATAGAGAGAGAAAGGGAGATAATGATTTAACATTACTTGGGCTCAATTGGTAATCATGTAACAAGATATTGAGCATGAAACAACAACAGATCATTTCCGAGACATCTTGCTCAGCTCAATGAAAAGGAAGCAATTATATACAAACCTCCGAACTGCACCTAGAAGTGCCGAGTCCAGAAATGGATCAGAGGGTTAGTAATCGAGCAAAACCCAACATGCATTCAGACAAAGCTATGGTAGAAGATCTTCATGTTCCTATCCCAAGTTGCTCAAGGTCGATCGCCCCCAAAAAGAATCTGCTCCTGACGTTCCTCTCCCTTTCACGGCCTGTCAGATGCGCTTGCTCATTTAGGGACTTCAACAAATAAGAAGTTAGGATTTCATATCAGCTGTCCTCATCCACAGAACCAATGTAAGTCAGGTCCATCCGTCTCACCCTAACAGCCCCCTTCAGCAAGGTGGACGCCTTCAGATTAGCATGGTCGCTGCCGCCAATTACAGCAGTATTGCTTGAAGATGGGCCCGATTCTGCTCCGTCCTCCAAAAGGGTCCAGGGGTCTATCTCCATGTCAAGGTCCTGAAGCAATGGAGAAGGCTTGTTCTTTCCCGGTCCATTAGCAGCAGTTCGTAATGAAGTAGCTGGATTTCTCTGAGTCGGGTTTATATTTCCAGGATGGGGCCCAGTTATTGAGATACTGGGTTGCAGAGAAGCAAGGACAGAAGGAGAGACAGATGGCAACTGGCAGGAGATCGAGCATCGGACGGAAGGGAAAAGAGCTGGCATTGCAGTTTGAATGCGCCGCCGAATTGTGTCAGACAATGGCATGCGATCCAAGTCATTCTGCATCCATTAACAATAGATAAGACATTCTGGCGATTTTGATCATTTTGGGAACAGAAATGAGCAGGTGACATGAATATGTTCAAGGCGTGTCTCATATAAAAAGGAAACAAAGTTGAAACGCAATCCTGAAATGACTTCTTGTTACTTCATCTGGAAATTGGTATCAAGGTTTCATGCCCACCATAATATTTTACCCCAAAGGGTAAGAGGAAAATGGAGGTACCATTCCTTAATACTTTTTTAAAAAATAAAACATTCATTCAAAAACAGTAAAGTAACAAATATCAAACCTGCAAACTCTCTGCCACTTCCCTATCAAAAACAGTAAATCCCTTGATACATTCAGTGGTTGGTTTAGAGTTGGATTTCAACTTCAACCAACTTGGCTGGCAGCTGCTCAACAATCCATGCAGCACTAATAATAAACGATCAAAGAGACTTTCGCCAGATAAATCTACCGAAACAGCAGAAGAAGCCTCTGTCAGCAACTCCACTTCCCTCTTCGATGGAGAACTCAATATTGGATTAAAGGACTGGTCTAGATCCTCATGCACAACCCTACTTCCCAGGAGACGGAGAATCACAGCGGCAAGGATGCACCTCATGTTACGTCCAGATGGCTCCCTGATAAATACAATACATGAGTAAAACTAACAATATGTAGACCATCAAATTGTTAACTTATAAGACCATTCACAGCAACCAGCGCAAGCAAAGAACGAAACAAAGTGAAAGAAGAGACTACTAGGCAAGAGTAAGATCTCTGCAGAAAACTATGATGTAAATGATTCATCATTCATAATGGATATTGACATTAATCAGGAACAATTACCAGCAAGTAACACATAAAAGAAGATCCTAAACATAATTGTAGAAGCAACAAACAGTTTGTAAGATTACCCATCTGCACAGACAATAGGAAACAATCTAAGGAGGAACTGCAAACGCAATGACATAGAAGATCGTAATGCTGAAGAGGAAGGAAGCACAGTATCAGCTGGCACTGTTGGTCGTCTTGCTAATCCAGGACTGCCACCTCTTGTACCCTTGCGGTTATTGCCTTTACTCGAAGATCCTTCATTTCCAGAAGCAACTGCTCCTGGTTGCTTACTTGCTCCACGAGTAACTGCATTTATTTGCTGCTCAATATTATTCATCTGCTTGATCAAATCACTAGCAAAAGTATTACGTGAGTCGTCAGAGCTTTGATCAATACATGGAAGAACTAATTCAATTAGAGCTCTCTCTGTTTCGAATTGCTGGCTGACAATCATATTTTTGACATCTACCACTTTCGATGATCCTTTACTATACCTTTTAGAATCAATTCCTTCATCAATTACCTCTCCTTCTTCAAGAGAGGTGGCTTCAAACTTCCTCTTATCTCCCTTGTTTTTAGCAAGATCAAAACCAGAATTGCTCCAGCCCCAAGGCTTCCAAAACTGAGCCTTAGTTGACAGACCTTTACTTTCAGCAATATTAATGAGCCGTTGCCTAATGGATTTCCTTCCGAACAGAACATCATGACCTCCCAGGAACCATTTAGCTTGCAAAAGCATTGAATCCTCAAGTGATCTCCCGAAAAGATGTACAACCTCTGAATAAAGGGGAGCAGCATCAGGTCTTACCAGCAACCTGGTGAGGATGATTTCAATGAAGTTGTTCTCATTCTCAGAGGCAGCAACTTTATCATGATTAGGATACAGAGAGCGTATAGCCTCTACTAAGGAAGTCTCATGCTCCAGTTTCTCAACGAGGGCTTGCTCATTCAAAAGAAGTCTGAGCTCAACCCACTGCCAATGGAACTTTGCAGGCTGAAGTGTATCCAAAACATGGACAAGCTTATCCAGAAGCTTTGCCTCATTTTCAGTACGATGGAGTTTCGATTCACCATGTCCAGGCACCCGACTCCCATTATCCTGTGTAAACAATGGCTGAGGCAATTTACAATCAATAATGGAATTCAGAAAGAGCCTAGCCCGGAGAGGGATAAATGCCAAGGCTTTCAAATGCACATCTGACCCACTCAATTCTAGCATGGCTGCAAAGTCGGAATCAGTAGCATTTGCAGCTACAAGATCATAAAAGCCAAGAGTGTCTCTCAGACACACGTCACGAAAAGGCAGGTGCTTTATGACATCACTGACGGCCAATGTTAAGGAGTGATACAACTGGGGGATGTCATCTCGGACAACAATGCCAGTGTTAAGAATGAATGGCCTCCATACCACAAATGCAAAAATGCAATAGGCAGGTGGAAAGACCAAGCTAAGAGGAAGCATTCGCTGCATTCTCGACAAAGCTACTATAGAAGCTTCGCCCAGAAGCTCCACAATGAAACCATCAGAAACCGTTCTGCAGTTCCCAACAAGAACCCTAAACCAGTGAACAGAAACTTCAACCAAGTTATCCACCTTAAAACTCCCCACAGAACGTGAGCTACCATTAGAGTTGGACCTCATACTCCTCACAAACTGAATTACATCCAAACCTTCCTTTAGTCTAAAAACTGTTACTATTCTCTCCAGAGTAACAATGCCCTGAAGAACTGCCCCAACCACAAGTGCAGAAACAGCAGCAGTAGATTTTGCAGCCCTTCCAAGAACTGGTTTTGTATTGTTTAATGTATCACTAGATAAGTTTGCATTGGAATCATGTGCTTCAGGAGACATCTGAAATTGACCACGAGAATTCTTTCCAGGAGCAAAAACTTGGGAAATGGCTGAGGAAGCTTCAGTTGCAAGAGCAATCTCAAAGACCCGACTCTGACGTTCTCCAAGTGCTTCCTTAAGTAGGGCTAGGCAAGTTATATGAATGTGTATTACGCGGCGAGCAAAGCTTAACGAAGCACTGGCAGACTGATAACTCGAATAATTTCCACTGGCTGTTAATTCAGGCATTTCAGCTATAACTTGTCCAACGTTACCAACAATTGCAGAGACAGCAGAGGAAACCAAAGTAGGGTCTCCTTCTTGAGCGGCGCCACCAGTTTGCCTAATGCACTCCATCAGTCCCATTACAATTTTTTGAGCTATCTGATACCCATCATCCAATTTCTCCAAAGAAGAGTTTTTTATTGTACCAGCGGCAATAAGTTTTCTCTCTTTGCCAAAAAAGTAGTGAAACGCTTCATCAATGTGTCTTCGCACTATATCTTTCATGCTAAAACCGAGTCTAGATCTGATACCAGTTATTTTCTGACGTAAAAACTCATCCAGATCTTCAACTCCGGCTGGAACTCCAAGTGGAAACCCATATTCTCCATCGGATGATCTTACAGATTCAAGTTCAGAAATAAGTCTTTTTTCACTTGTCGCCTTTAAATTCTTTTCCCATTCAGCAACACTTGTCACATTGCCATATTGCTTCAGCAGTTGCCGAGCATAAACTAAGGAAGCTGAGCCTGAAACCCTTCCATTAGAGGCCAATATAGTTGCAGTACGACGCATCAAGGCCGACAAGGTTTCAGGAATAAGATCAGTTGCCACAAGCATATTTTCATATCTGAAAATTGAAATAAACCCATAGTGAAACTAGATCAGAAAAAGTTACAATTGTTTCATTAGTACGATCCCAAGAATTTACATATGCAATCCAAGACATGAACAAAGACTATAAATATAAGATTATAAATATAGGAGGATACTACTGTCAAAACCAGGAAAAAAAGGATAGCGAGTTATTCAAAAATATCTCTCTGTTTGGGTTTAATACTTTAATTTAATTGACCCTCTATTTCTAAGTGTTATCATACATGGATTTTAAGGTGAACCAAAAACCAATTTATATATCATATTTTTGGTTAAAAATTCCACTTTAGATGCTAAAGAATACCTATGAAAAACACTTTATTACAAAATATTGTTTCTAAATGTGTTTATTGAATGTTAAATTCTGCCACAAACAAGATTGTAGAACATTACTTTCAAAGTGGAACGGAGGGGGTAACTAAAAATACAACATGATATTAAAATATGTTAACTATATCTTTGGCAGGTTCTGATGGGGACGAGGGTTTTGGGACGAAGAACAAATATCACACAATAATCTCACACACAATTCAAATAATTCAATATCTCCAAATAATGAAGTACATCACTATTTATAATCTACTAAACAACTTTCCTAACCTAAATTTGACTCTAATACAATAACTACAAATAATGAAACTAATTAAGATACAATTTCTAATCATACAGACTTCCAAAGCCTTTTATATTGTTCTAACCAACTTTCACGGACTTGTCTTGCATCATTTCTCCTCTGCTAAAAAAAACTCGACTCCGTCGAGTTATCAACACAAGAACAATCAAGTCGGATCACCAAGGAAGACTTTGCAAGCTTCAAATTTGGTATGTCGAGAACGCAAGTAAGAGTGAATTTGGTAGTGCTTTTGATAATCGAATAGATATTAGCACGGACATCATGTTGCGTGAGACGATCCCATAGCCATTTACGCCCTAAGATAATGTGATAAACTTTAAGGGGTAGAACATCACACATAACGGTATCCTTAAACTTGCCAACGGAAAATGTAACCATACACCTCTGGTAACCCACAACTTTGTATTGGTAATCCATGCAACATCATACAGCTTCAGGTGAGGCTCAATTTTTAACCCAAGTTTCTTAACTGCTTCCTCAGAAATAACATCCGTACAACTCCCAGTATCAATCACAAGAGAGCACATCTGTCCTGCACACATGACTCTCGTCTGAAAAATTCGCCCACGATGGATTTTAGGATCATCCTTATGTTTCTGGACAACAAGTAAAGGTCGAAGAACACCTAAACATCTTTCCAAATGAGCCTTAGCTTCTAAATCTTGCTCATCGGAATCATAGTCGTCATCTATCGGCTTGCAAACCTCTTTATTTAAGTCGGCATTTCCGCACGCTTTGTCAACAACAACAAGTTACCTAAAGGGAGAAGAGGTAACATTCATCTTTGGGGAAGAACACTCAAAAGACATGTGACCAAAACCACGACAGTTATAGCACATAGACGAATTGTTGTTGCTAACATTAGAAGAACCTGGGTACGGTTAGGCCTGCTAGTAGCTAAAGGGCTTGTTGACGATCTTTCCATTGACCTATTTAAAACAGGCTCCACAAAAGTACGTTCCCTCTAAGTTTGGACTTGTATTGGAGGCCTAACAGAATTCCTTTTCAAATTATTCTCTATTTGGGTGACAACTTAAACAACATCATCCAAGAGGAAGAGTTTACCTGTAGCTACACCACCTGCAAGGCTGCAATCTCTAGAATCAATCCTCGACGGTACATGGAGATTAAAACTTCTTCAACCTAAGGAAATTCAGACCGTGTAACCAAACTGTAGAACATTGAAGTATACTCGGCTATAGATTTACTTCCTTGTACCAACTCAGTTAACTACAAATACGCTCGCTGCTTATAATCGGAAGATACAAAACGTCGTGTCATTGCAGCTTTCATATCCTCCCATCTTTTCGCAGCCATATATAATTTTCGTTGATGTTGATCCTACCAAATACGAATTGTTCCTTTCAACTTTGCTTCAGCAAAGAAAAGTTTCCTTTCATCGAATAATTCATACCAACAAAAAAAGCTTTCCAAACTATTAATCCAATCGAAGAATGTCTCGGGACCATTATCGCCATTGAAATCTCTAACATCTAATTTTGCTCCTCTATCCACTGCATTCATCCTAGGATCTAGATCATGATGATTAACTCGTGAATTAGGGTCATGCTGCTGTAGTCTCAGATGATTAAGATCCGGGATGGGGTCCTCAAAATTCTTATAAACATCTTCTTGTCTCTTATCTACGCATTCCGTGAGTACATCAACTTTTACTATAAGTGTTGTAATAGACCTGAACATTTGCAATAAGTGTTGTAATTGAATCTTCAGCCCTCTTGAGACGCTCATCTTGTTGTAACATATAATTATCAAGCTTGGCGTTGATTTCTCTAGCATTAACCACGGTTCCTGCGAATAAAAATATATACTTTTTTTTTGCTCTAGAGACTTAAATGCAAGAAATATAAAGAAACAAGAGCTAAACTGAAACTGCTGAAACTTCAGGGGGCTGAAATGAAAGAAAATGAAACTATAGGGACTGATAGGTAAAATTTCAGGGGCTATTTTGAAATTTAAGAAAACTTTGGAGAATAAACTAAAAAAAATATAAAACTATGGAGTACCTAACTGTAATTTGTCAAAGGATATTAGGGCTAAAGGCTTGTCTCTCTCTTCTTCACTATATTTCACGTGAGGCCAAAGAGAGCAGACTAAAGGCTTGAGGAGGCTAAAGGATTAGAATTTACTGGAAAAAAATGGTGACGGCGGTGATGGTGGTGACGCGGTGGCAGCTCTTTTCTACTTCTTCTCTTTCTCTCTCTTTTACCTTTCTTCTTTCTGTTTTTTTTTCACGCTTGTTATGGTGCGATGCGGGGTTGCGATTTGGGGCTGTAACTTGGGTTGTGTTTGGCTGAAATTTGGGTTTGAGAGATGGTTTAGGGTTTAGATAAGGCGTAGTTTTTTTAGTGATGATAATGGGACAATGATTTTGGGACAAGGTTGGGCGGCAGAAGGTGGTTTTGAGATTTTGCTCTGATACCAAAAATGATGGGGACGGGAGTTTTGGGACGAAGAACAAATATCACACAATTCAATCAATTCTAATAATTCAATATCTCCAAATAATGAAGTACATCGCTATTTATAATACTTCTACACAACTTTCCTAACCTAAATTGGACTCTAATACGATAACTACAAGTCTACAAATAATGAAACTAATTAAAATACAACTTCTAATTCATATAGACTTCCAAAGCCTTTTTTATTGCATCAGGTCCTAAAATTTGTGCCACGAGCATTAGATAAAAGAAGATCAATTTAAACAGGATAGAGGGAGTAGTAACCATCTTCTATAAGCAATACTATAATTAGCTAAAGCAAAGATAGTGAACTCTTAGACATAAATGAAAGATCCTTTTTAACATAGATTCGAAAGAAGGAAAGGACAAAAGGTATTGCCAATATCTAGCTTCAAATTCATTTCTAGAAAATTGCACTGAAATGAAGATTTCAAGGTGGCGACTACTAGCATTTCATATAAAGGCCATAGTGATCTTTTACGGTATTTGTTGATTTACAGGTATACTTGACTTCTTCAGATTACATATTCTAGCTGAAATATCAAACTTCTGGCTATGTACTTCCACATATAATGAAGATCTTTGGAGATGACATCAATAAAATAAATGTGACCTTGGCTAAATTGTGGTTACACTTGAATAATTTGAAAATGACTAAGATATTGAAACTGCTACTGTAACAACCTTCAAATCAGAAGACAGTTGAAAACAAAAAAAAAATCCAGAGTTAACAAAAGAATCACAAGGATAAAGGATATTTATCACCTGAAATGTCTCTTTTAAGAACTAAACTTGTCAAAATCCAAATGTACAACTAATAGCACGATTCCTCGTTCAAAATTTGTTCAAGTACTACTGCTGCTAAGTTTATAAAGATATGCCCAAAAAGAAAAACTAATTCATTAGCTTGTTTATTGACTCTCTGGTTTGGATAGATACACTTAATACAACAAGAACCAATCAGTTGAGCCAGTGAATTGGTATCATGGTATGTCATCATACAAAGGAATGGGAATTAAAAGAACAAGATGCATTATGTAAAGAATCTACATTTGCTAATGTCCAAGGTAGGCTCCAATTTGACAACCAAAAAATAACTAAAGCAGATAAGTAACGTAAGTCGAGTGAAATGAATTAATTAGTTATTTAATCGAAAAATATAGAAAATAAAAATGAGAAGATATAGAAAAAAATCAAAGTAAGAAGAAGCAGGCATATGATCAAGATTATGAAGGCACCTTTTAAGAGATGATAAGAGAAATGTCTCCCCAATGGCACAAACATGGTTTTCCACATTCCTTGACAACATGAGACTGTTTCTCCCTCCATGTATTAAAGAACTAGGGCTATTGGTAACCTTTGGCAACAACAGAAAAAGAAATCTGGCTGCTGAAACTACATCATTAGAGACATCCATCAAATACAATATAGCAGATAACTCATCTTCTCCAAGTTTCCATCGGACAGAGATGCGGTCATCAACAGCAGGGAAAGATCTAGTGAATTGGCCAACCTTGACATCAGTCTTCTCAGCCTCTTCAACAAGCTGCCTTGCAGTAGCAATCAACCACACAGAGATCACTCTCTTCTCTACAAACCGGAGCTGCTTTAGAGCTTTTCCAATTGAAACAATATCCCCAGCATGAGGTGTTCCAGTACCATCAATTGACTTAGGAACAACTCCATCATTACCAGATCTGTGGTGAGGGCAGCTTATCCTCCTATCACAAAGGTGACTTGTGGATGCTCCCTGGCTACCTTCAATCCTAGCAGCTGCTAATTGTGCAAGACTTTGGGTTTTACGCACAACCTTTTGCCTACCCCTTGAGGCTTGCTTGGCTGGCTTGACAGGAGGATCTGCCCTAATAGACTCCGACTTGGGCCCCTTTCTCACCCACCAGATTTCTTCGTCATCTGATGGATTAGGAGAATATCCCAGAAGATAGGAACTCTTTTCTTCACTTAATTTTTGCCGCTTTACCCTTTTACATTCTTCACACCCTGGTGTTCCTTCCCCCAGATCATTCACAACACCAATTGACCCAATGGGCCTCTTCAAAGTCCCCTGGGACTCATCAAGTCCTGTATCTGTGGATGTAGAAGACAAACTTGGGAACTTCAATAATACTGAAATAGAAGCCTTCAGTTCTTCCAGCTGAGCAACGCTTTTGACATTTTTCCCAGATGACAAACTGGAAGCTGATGGCACACTTTTCCACTGATCTACGGGCGACAAGGAAGAACTATCCCAGACAAAGTTTAGGCGATTCTTTTGTTTCTGAGACAAAATATTTGTTCTGTTTATGCTTTTTTGATTATCAATAAGCCCACGAAGCACAAGTCGACGTTCATTTGAGTAAACATGCATGGCTTCTGCAAGCACTGCCACCTCTATGACTTGTGCTTCTTCTAAAGCATCACAAATATAAGGACCAGGGAGCTGCTTTAAGATTTTATAATGTCTCTTCCTTCTGTCCAGATCAGCCAGAGGGCCATCCCGATCCATAATTCCACTAATAATCAATTGCCTCACATATGCTTGAGGGTAGAAAATCCCAGACCGTGTTAGTTCAATAATGAGTAGTTGAAGGCGCTTGAAACCTTCTCCATTTTGTGATTCATGTTGATCTATCCAACATACAATAATATCATGTAAAGGGCCTGGGCTTTGAAAAACATTTGATAAATCTTTTATTTTCCCATCCAGACTCTTTAACTTACTTTTAAGTTCGAAAAGATTCCCAGCAGATGTCCTCCCAAAAAAAGTATTCAGCAAACCAATGCCTCCCATAAGGTCATCAACTCCTGGAATGCTATCAATCTTGCATCGGACTAGATTTTGAATGTTTCTCATAGTAAGCTTCAAGAGGCGAACTGCAATATATACTTGAGAAAAGTCCCTTCTGCCAGTGAACTTCAGGCCATTATATGGAGCAGAACGAAAATCCCTGAAATCGCATGTTGCCCACTCACAAATGAAAAACACAGAGCTAAGAAATGACAAGCTAATTGTCCGAATCCACTTAAGTGATGAACGTAAGCATGTGCTAATTTCGGTCATCCACCTTGCATCAACAGCTCCATCACAAATCTCTTCAAAGAGAAACTTATATGCCACTGTAACATCTCCCTTTATAAGAGCCTTATCCAATGCTTGTACAGCTTTAGCCACATTGTGACCGGGATGACCAGGTCTTGCAGCCCTTGCAAGATTATTTGCCCGTTTCTGAATTGACGACACAACACAATCAATGGACAAAGACTGACCTTGAACCTCAAGACCTCTATCTCTAAGCACACAATCAATTTCCACTGGAATATTTTGTACCCTCCCAGATTCCTCAGTTAACTTTGTTAATAAACTCCCATCATTTACTACTTGAGATACTACACAAGATGGTAGAGGAAAACAATCCAAAGCAACAAAAGTATCAGGCACAGCCAGTATCAAATATCGAAGCATCTCCACCAGAGCAGAGGTAGTGTAAGCCCTCCGTGAATTATCCACGAGATCTGAACCCCCAGGAGAAGGTTCACGGATAAAACGAACAGCTACTCCTACTAAAGTGCGAACGTAGGACTGAGATAAGACGGCAATTTCTAACATGCCATATATGATGGGCAATAACAGCTGCAATATCCCAAGCAATTCTTTTTCCTGAAAAGAATAAAAATGACCAAAAGAAAGATAAAGAAAACAGATCATTACCTAAATGAACTTAATTGATATATATACACACACACACAGAGAGAGCTCCTCTCCAAATAACAGGGTTTTTGAAGTCTGCCTAGAAAAATTATACCTGCAGTTGTTTGAGAACCCAATCAATGATGAGAGAAGGAAGAAGTAGCCCTTCTGCATTATGCCATTGTAAAATCCGCACCACATACCACCATTTAAAATGCCAGGAAGGCTCCTCATTATCAACTATTGCTGATGTTGTATCGCTCTTGTGATGTATCGACCCAGCATAAATTTGTGCAGACCGATCCCTAATATGTACCGTAGAATGAGAATTACTACTCAAGACAAATTCATCCAGCAGGTACTGCAAGTAATAGATAACATCTTTTGTCCACTGCTCTGAGCGGGACAACCAAGTCTTTTCAGGCGTACCAGAAGATATACTGGAAGATCCAGGGCGGACCTGCAAGATGAAATCATAATCTGCTACATTCCGGAACTAAAAATAGCCAACTATAGTACAAAATCTAACCCAATACTGGTAACAGCAACCAGGGTATATATACCTGATTAAGATAAGTTACTTTGATGAACCAAGTTGCCCTCAATAACGGAACATTATTCCAGATAAGGACTTCAAACAGGGATTTCTTCTTATAACCATGAGGAACATGATCTGCCAGTGAACGCAATCGCTTATGCGGTTGAGATAAACCCTACAAATAAAAGTTGAGAATTATTATTTCACCAAATTTTATATTAATAATGCTGGAATTGAAATAATCATTTTCAACAGAGAGGTGCATCCAAATTGGATAAGGAAATCCTCTTAGACAATAAGCTGTAACAATTATCAGGGATGTCTGAGTTTTCAATTTTTTGTTGTATTTTCCCATGGAGGGTGTTTGATATAGTTTGAGTGGTTTGAGGTTAAGCAACTTATAGAAATCACTGTCAGACTTGTATTAGTGTAGCAACAATGTTAGAATTGAAATAATCTTTTTCCAAATAAAGGTGCATACATCCCAATTAGATCAGAAAAATGCTCACTGCTCAGTAGATCAATAAGCAGTGAATATCATCAGAGATGCTTCAGTTTTCACTTTGTTTTATTTTTCCCATGGAAAACGTTTGATATAATTGAGTGCTTTAAATTTTAATGTTAATTGGCCTATATAAATCATTCTCATACTGGTGTAGCGTCCAGCCAATTTTCCACAAATTATATCAGTGACCAATTTCTAGATTTTGAATTTTCAAAGAGGGGTTCCTTCCGTGTAAATCCTCTAACTGTTGTACCAAATTGTCAGGTAAAACTTATCCACCATTAAACTTCTTCTCGATTCTCTCTTCCCCTGACAACAAACTTTTGCTTTAAAAAACCGTCTAAAGTATATCTAGCTTTTCTCTCAACTACAGCAGGACAGAAAAAACTGGGTGAAAAATAAAGAACATGTAAAAAGTCTAAAGACTTCAAAGATCAGTCTTGAGAAAAGGGCATTGGTAGGTTTTCCATTCTAATATAAGTCAACACAATGCACAACTGGAGTACAATGCCATCTAGAGTTCAAAAGGACTGTGTAACTACATGCAGCTAGGAATGTTTTGAGAAAGCCATCAAGCCGAAAACATATCATATTCAATGTAGGGGTTGCCAAAATTGGAGTGTCTGCATGACTAACAAAATATTGCTTCAAGCTAGTCTTGTTATCATTCTTACAGTGCTGCTTCTAATTGTCACAAGAACATTATACAATTTTCAACATAGTGCTGCCATCAGCACATTGACTAGAACTATGGTCATGGCCTGAGTACCATTTCCTAAATATGCCTCATCAAGTGTTCGATAATGTTGTCTGCAAAGAAAAAAGAGTTCGATAATGTACTTCTCTCACAATCTTAATTTATGAAAGACAAACATTTACATATTATCAATCAAACATAGCCAACTACAAAGTTCTAACTAAAAGTAAAAGTCTGACCTCTATCCATTTCTTCCTGAACTCTTCTCCACATGCCTTTTGTTCAGGAAAGATACCAGATTTAGTTAATAAAGTACCAGAAAGAGGGACTCCATAAACTTGACCCGCCTGTAACATTGAGAGTATATTGCAAGGTTCAGTCACCATTATTAAATCAAATTAACTATATAGACTGACATTGAGAGAATACAACACTTTAAAAAATGTAAGTCCATTAAAAACAGGAGCATATGTGCAAAAGGAATGTGAGCAGGATTAAGTTAGAACGGAATAGAGAAAAACAGGCTCAAAGTCGCAGCAATGCATATTCCTTCCAAAGACATCAATAATGAAGAAGGAAAAGCACATTACCTTGCGCTTTTGAGCACGAGATTCATTGATGGCCCTGTGACATTTTCTGATCGACTGCAAACAAGCATATTGAATTAATAGAAGCAATTAGAATTGACCAATCCTCCCCAAGAATGTTATTGGACTTTAAAATGGTTCAAAGCTCCTGTAGGATGAAAACGGACAACAGATGGCCTCTCTAGCTACAGAATTCAAGATATTTACCTCTTTGCACTTTTGGATAACAGGTTTTGCAAAAGTTTGAACCTGTGATAATGAGATCTCTCTAGCTTCCTGACAAAGTTTTCAAGAGAGGTCCACCAGTAAGATAAAAACATAACAAAACAAAATAATCTAAAAACTGAATATATTGAGTGTCAAATACATGCTTATGTGATCGTAGTTGCATACAGAAATTAAAACATTTACTTATGCAATAGCTTCACGCAATTGCTATATATACCTAGGTCCCAACTCCCAAGTATAAAAAAGATTTTCAGTTTATACAATATTCTGAAGCCATTTCCATTGTCAACCATTTTTGCAATGACACTAACATTAAAAGTTCAAAAATCATTTACAATTAAAAGACATGGGCGCAATAATCCACAGCAGTATAAATTCAGCATGTAGAGAATATATGAACAGTGCAGACATGTAAAAAAGATTTTAAAGTATAGATATCTAGAACGGAAGAGTGTAATTTATACACACGCACACATATGCATGTATATGCATACCTCAAGCCCCTCAATAGTCTCCCTGTATCCAGATTGCACATATTCCCTGGTGAGCGTCTCCTCGGGGCAATTTGGTGTTGGTTGTTGGAAGTCAGCTGGCCCAAGTCTGAGAAAAGAAAAGTGACCAGTTTCAAGGAAAACTAATACTAGTAATACTACTCCCTCCATCCCTTTTTAATTGACGTTTTAAGGTTATACACATAGATTAAGAAATGATATTAATGCTTTGTCTGATTGACTAAATTGAGTATACTATTTCATTATTAACATTCTAAAATTTATTGAAAAGATGAGAGAAATAAATTAGCCTTTAATCATAAAGGATAATATGGATAATTAAGCATTTAGTACTTCCTTGAAATCTACAAACGACCAATAAAAAGGAACAAAAATATCTCTCTAAAAAGACAAATAAAAAGGGACATAGGGACTAATAAATAAATTTAAGTTTGAGGATTCAAAGCATCATAGATTCGTCACTTTAGAAGAGAAGAACTTTAAAACCTTTCTGATACAATTTTTTCCTTCTTTTGATAGGGAAAAAATATTATTAATAGAAGAGTACATTTCTGATAAATCATCAAAGTGAACTGCAAGTATACTCAAAGCAAGTTAAAAAAATGCTAAGATACATTGAGCAGGAAAAAAATGCTAATATACAGATCCACTCACTTGATCTACCTGCAGGAGTTGGGGGGAAGAGAGCGAGAAATAAATAGCACCCTCTTTTTGTCATTCACAAGGTTAATTCCAAAAAAAATATAGTTATTAAGTTGCAGAAATTACCGTGAATTCAAGGTTTCTTTCTCACACCTTAATTTGTATGGAGTAACCTGTATTTGCCTCCTGCAATATAAGACTAGTGTCACAAACATTATTTAATCTATTACTTTATTAAATAGCGGTACTAGAAAGAAATGTAGGCCGCCCGAACTACTTCTAAATATTAATTCTTATTTGGCCAGTCCAGAATTGGATGTATTTGACTGAAAAAGAAGTTTTAGAAGAATGCATTAAAAGCAACGACATAATTTTTGTTATAACATTCCAAGCTTGCCCTTATAGTTTAAATAAAAGTAGCATATACTAATATAATTTCTTTCATCAATGCAGGTCAAACTATGAACTCCAGTAATAAATACACTTCGGTTTTGATACAAGACAATCTTTCTTAAAAAGGAAAGTATGGACTACTTTTTGTCGGCGTTGGGATTATATTTCATTGGTTCTAGAAATAACTTTAGCCAGCATTAGGGATTCATCTTTTTTTAACAAATAGAAATTAGAATTTTATAAGAGAGAAGAGAGAGTACAGAAAGGGAGGACAAGGAGTCCTCCAAAGAAATACAAGCATTAGAGATTCATGTGTATGCTCAGCTATGTTACAAATCCAACTGAAATTGCTGAACTGCTTCTCTCAAGTCAAAAAAATAATATTCCTTTCTGAATGACTATGAGTATGAATGTGCATGAATAACGTACGCGTTTGGGGCATAAAGATAAAGACAAAAAGAGACTCGCTATATATAAACAATAGAACTGAGGGAACCATTAACCTGGAGTTCAGAGGAAAGTTTGATGCAAGTGAAGAAGACTCGGCTCGGGACGTATCCCTGGCCGATGTCCCACCAACACTGTTATTAACTGCACTAGTGCAGCTGGAAGAATGATACCTTTGCATTTCTCCCAACTATCACCTGCATACTGCCTCCAGCATTGAAGCACTACAAGATGTTAAGCAAGTGAAACTGCAATAAAAGTAGTTAAACATATTCCAGTAAACTCGGGGGGAAAAGCATGCAAAATAGCAGCAAAGGAACAATTTAATCAACTTGACTAGCAAATAACAATATGCAGCGCTCACAATGCATGTGTTCAAATTTCACTGAATGGATTGTCCGGGACAAAACAAATAAGTAGTAACCTAAAGCAAGCATAACCTCTATTCTAGAGTAACTATTACAAGCATCATAACATTAAATGTTGACAAATTTGACAAGGTTTTAGATGGAAATGTGAACTCTACACAAAAAATAAATGTTGCCTAATTGTTCCATGTAGGTGATTGTACCTGATTACTGACCTAGAAAGAAACACTTAAATGAAAAAAATACTAAAGAATACACTTACCAAAAAAATATTTAAGAATAACTATGAACCATAAAAGAAACTTGACCTGATAATTTAATAGATACTTACAAGAAACGACTTGGTAACTAAGATATCTATGGGACTAGAACTTGAACACCAATGGAAAGCATACCACACACTTCCTGTCCTGAACTAGGAAGTTCTGAACACGTGTCAATGTAAATTTTCACGAATTGGATGATCTGGTAGGTATCGAGTAAGAATAACATAGAACAAGTATAATCTCTATTTTATAGGAAACTTATCCGAGCTTCAGACCAGTAAATGTGCTGACAAACTAGACAAGGTTTTAGTTAGAAATATGAATCCTACACACGAAGAGAAACTTTACCTATAGTTCCATGTTGTGAACGTACAGTATTTATATATATACAAAGGAAACCAAATTCCTCACCTAGAGAAAATACAGCCTGCTAATTCAGGGTCACTAAGAGCCGACTTTTCAATGAAAAGAAACAACGGAAAATTTTGAACCATAGCGGACACGCGACCTGGTAATTATTTAGATAATTATGGAACTAAAATTTGTAGCACAGTAGAAAGGAACTTAAACAGAAAACTAGGGATAAGAAAAGAGAGGATACCATGACTTGAACACTCAGAGTGGCCCACAACCACAAGGGGTAACAACACTAAGACAACTCAAACTGTTGGTAACTTGACCTCGTAACTAAATGGAGTAGAAACTTGTGGAACTAAAACCTTAACCCTAATGTAACACATCGACAATATTCACATTTCCTGACCTTATCTAACACGTCAAAGTAAAAATGATAACCCCACTCCCCTCCCCGCCTCCCTCCCAAAAGAAGAAAGGAACAAGACTAACCCATGAAACTGTCTTAGGTAGTTTTCAAAGAAATGAACTATGACAAGTCTGGTACTTACGGAAGCATGGTCCAAAATATGAATTTACTAATGCATAGAAGTAAAATAACCCTACTAAAGTTCAATTAAAATTGGGGCATGCAGTTACCTTTAATTGACCAAAGTATTGGGACCCGCAATGAATATTTCGGGACCAACAATTCTTCCGCGTAGTTGCAATCAGTTTGAACAAAGCTCAAATCACATTACCAATTCAAATAAAAACATAAATAATGGCGACCTTTTTGTATTAGATTTTATCACTTCAACCCATCACAAAAATTCTAATAAAGCTACGAGTTTCAAGCTTAATCAATGTTAAAGAAGGAAAATATATTGTTCCAGAAACAATAAATAAATAAATTGATTCACCTGCACCTAATACATACAATTCTAAAGGAAACCCAATCTTGATACAATACGTACGTAACTAAAGAAACATTGCTTGATCAAATCAGTGTGATCTTGAAGCCTTACCAAAGCTAAAAACTCAACTTTTTTCCATGAAAGGAAACACACCCGAATAAGTTTTTTTATGAAAAAAATTAAGTGTGCCACCAGCTCAAACCTCACCACAAGTTCAAGCATGTAACCACTAGAGAAAAAAAATTATTTAAAAAAAAAGTGAGAACCCAATACAATATATCAGCTATATCACTTAAAAGTTCAACAATTGCTGAACCCAATTCACACCTGCTCATAAAATTCAACATATACCAACTTAAATAAACAGAGTGAAACAAACATCTTCTTTTTTTCAAGCATACCTTCAAATTAATACCCTAGCATAGATTAAATCTGCCCAAGCAAGTGAGTCCTGATTCTGTAGTATTCCCACTGATATGAAGTTTCAAAGACTGAAACTAGGGTTTTTGAGGTAAAAAAAATAATTAATTAAGGAAAGTGTACGGAACTATGAAGGAAAATGAGAGGAAGATTGAGATTCGAAAAGAAATGTCGAATTTTTTAGGAATTTAGGGATTGAAGGAGAGAGAACAAATCGTATACAGAAATATAGAAATAGATATAGAGAGAGAAAAAATACTCTTGTTTGGGGGCTTTGACTCTTTAGTTTTGCTAATGATGAAGATGATGCGCCTGGGTCTGTTGCCCCTCAGGTTCTTCGAAAATTGGAAAATTACTATACATGCTTGACATTCTTATTTTTGGTAATTTCCTAAGATTTAATAACCTTGTAATTTGCTATAGTTGGATTGGCCTAAGTATGACAAATGGGTAATTTTACTAGGTTTACTAGTTTTGATATTTATTTAACAAAATACAATTAATTTTAAATTTTTCGTTCAGTCTAATAAATCATCTAAATCGTCTAAAATTTAGAATAAATTCCACCATACATGTAGTACCAGACACAGTTAATATAACTATAACTTCATAGCAGATCCCCGCCTCCCGGCACTATGGACGGTGTGATTTATCTCAAACTTTGGACAACTCAGATAATTTATTAGGATGAGCGGAAAATTCAAAATTATTTATATTTTATTAAATAGATTTGGATGTTCTGATAGATTTGATAATATTATTGTAACACCTCGGTCCCACATCGAAAGATAGGGAAAATTTATGCAAATATAAGGAAATAAATTACTACCAATAGTACCTTGAAGTCGTGACACTTTTGGAGGAACTGTGGTGGCTAAGATAACCCGAAGATCTTATTGGGACGATGGTTTGAGGCCTTATTTTGATGGATTCGATTCGGACTTGGATTTGACCAAGATTTGTTTGGACTCGAGATTTGACGGGTTGTTTTTCGTATGGTATCGAAATTGACTCTCGAAAGCTCGTGTCGGCCATCCGATCGGATTCTTGGGAGGTGGGGATTCTGGTGGTGGTATATTATCCTGATGGAGAGATGAAGGTGGGAGGTGGGGACACGAAACCGGTAGGTATTATCCTGATGGCTAGGGAGCAAAAGATCTTTGGTAGTGTGTGTGATCGGTTACAGCGAGGGACGTTAGAATTTAAGTAGGGAGTTTGTAACACCAAATTCCACATCGAAAGATAGGAAAAATTTGTCTGCGTATAAGGAAATAAGTTACTACTGTAAGACCCCAACTTATTATTAATGAAATTTAATTTTCTCTATTTATTATTTTGAAATAGTAAGGGTTGATTTGATTAATATGGATAGATTATGGGTAAAATCGCAAATATTTCAAAATAATGAGTGGTTATAAAATATTCATTGTTGTTGTGGAATATTCGTTTGGTGGTGGAATATTTCTTGTTGTGGGAATATTAAAGCGGTAGCGATCTTTTGTGGGCCCACAACTGAAAAGCGATTGGATGAAAATGACAAATATAAGTTGTTTAAAAATAACGGCGTAGTTATTCTCAATTATCTTGTTAAAATACTCGGTGGTTAAAACACAAGAAGACACTTGCGGTATTGCACCAATTATTGATTCTTACGTAAGAAGGCACTACTCAATAATGGTTTGAGTAATTCTTATTCAAGTATTTTATTTTATTGATTTAATAATTGTTGCGTTGATATTTTATATTGTTGTTGTTTGATAATTGTCATTACACGGTATTTTTTCATTATCGAAGCAATAATTCATATTATCTAAATAATATTATTAGATAACATTATTGGCAATGTCTAGAAAGTTACATCTAAAGAGAGGTTTGGTCACCTAATCAAGGCTTGCCAAGAAGGAGAATTTCTTATTGAAAGCCCCCTCTCACAAGGCGCTGGTTGTCAATATTGTGATTACGTAATATTATTTGTGAATAATTAATTATTGATTCATATGATGAGAAGAATATTGATTTTATGTGGATATAGATGGAAAAAATTTTTAATGTGACAATTGTTAAAAATTGAAATTTTATCTTTTTCTGATAAAATAATTCATTTAAATATATTATTATATTTTAATAATATAATAATGATGATATTTTTACGATGAATGTGGGATATATGAGTATATGTGGAAGTGGAGTATTTTTGTTACCAAAAATATTTAAAGCATGTTTTATGTGTCGGTGGACCCCATTTCTTGACTGAAATTTGATTATAGCATATAAAATCGCCCGTTTATGGATTTCGGTCAATTTTTGTTTAGAATTTGGAAAAACTTTCTTCTGCAAAGTTGTAGACAATTGAATTTCCTATAAAAAGACGCGAGATTTGAATTTTCTGACAAAAGGGCTATTTATTATGAATTATTGAAGTTCCGAAATAATTGATTTTTGGAAGTTTTAATTGTTTTAATTAACAAAAACGTTTTTTGTGTTTGGTTAGCCTCATTAAACAAATGCAAGTTGCTGAATTCAGATGGTTCTAGGTGCGTAGAAAATTTTGTATATATATATTATTATTATATTAAATTTTCTACTTTGGTGTTCTAAGCATTTTCCTATAAATAGGGTCTTGGGTTAGAATTGAAAATCACACCGTAAGCGAAGTTTTCTCTCTCTATATTATCGGCGTATTCTTGTGAGTATTTTGAGTATACTTTGAGTCTTTGTTGCTTTATATGATTGCAATTTCAAGTCATAAGCTTATATCCAGGTGTTTCAATTTAGAAATCTTTGTCTTTCGAGGTAAGGGATATTATATTTTTTTAAATGATATTATTTCTTCTAATATCATTATCTTAGGAAGTATTGATCTGAATTTTTAATCAAATTTGAAACTTTTTGTGTGAGATTCTTATTCACGATATATCTGACTATTCACGATATCTGACATACTTATTCACGAATCTGGAGACTATTCATGAAAAATAAAAATTTTCCTTTTCGTCTAAAATATCTATTGTTGATACTAGCTTTGATTGTATCCATGTTTTGATCATTTTTGAATTTTACACCACTATGATTATTTTTGAGGTATTTTTGGACATGGATAAAACAAAGTACGAATCCTTAATCCTTAATCCTTGTCATTTTGTTTCACTGGATTCATTTTTTTAAAAATATTTTTCATCATCCTCGGTCTTAAATGATGATATTATTGAATATCTTTTGGCACATGTAGTGCAAAGATGAATGATTTCGATGAATATCTTTGGCCGTAGTGCAAAGATGAGCAGTGTTTAGATGAACATGACCAATGATGAATATCTTTGGCTTTTGTAGTGCAAAGATGAATATTTGATTTCGAGATATATATTGATTGATGTTCTGGGGATAAAAGATAGAGCGATGAACTTTTAAATTCATACATGAAGATAGTAGTTTGCATTCTCTACTTAACTCTTCTAATGAATTATTATTTTCATTGCGAATATTGATTTAAAACTTGTTGTCTATTCAGATTCTATTAGATTTTTACCTGTTGAAGACTAACGATAATTTGTTGTATATTATCTTAGTCGTAATATTCTTTCTTTGGGCTAGTTGAGCTCACCCTTTTCTTTTGTTCCATTTTCTTCTTAGGATGCGAGAATATAGCGAGTGCGAGTCGGGGTATGGAATGAAGGTTACAGAGAGAGTTGTTTAGTAGTCCTCACCATTTTGTAAAATAATGTATCAATAAATGTGATGAGGATTTATTTGAGTATAGATATTGTCTAGAAGATAATATTTGTATTCAAACTCACAGTTTTACTGTTGTAATAATAAAGTTATAGTTGTTTCTGTACTATGTATTGACAACTCAGAATGGGTGATGTATACCTATTTTGGGGGCGTCACACTACCAATAGTACCTTCAAGTCATGACCTTTTGGGAGCCTGTGGTGGGCTAAGATGACCCAAGAAGATACTATTGGGCCAGTAGTTTGAGGCCTTATTTTGATGGATTCGATTCGGACTTGAAATTTGACCCAAGATTTGTTTCGGACTCGGGATTTGACCCGGGTTGTTTCAATTATTTTAAGAATAATACTAGGAACACCAACTATATATAAAGTGTTTTCTTAACATGTGTCCTAAGGGCACATGTTAACATGAAAACCAAGTGTTAGTCATTGAATTCAAGAGATGGGGCCCATTAAAATATAATTAAAATAATATTTTTAGTGGGCCCATATGTATTTAAAAATTACTATATCCGTTCTTTAATATAAGTCGTTTTAAAGAAATATTTTTGTTTCTTAATATAAGTCGTTTGAGAATTTCAAGTAAGTATTAATTGCTTAGTTTCCAATATTATCCCAAGTATTAAATGTAACTTTGGTTCTCTCACTATTTTTTGTCCAATAAATAACAATCTCTTCTTCCAATACAAGGACAAAATAGACAATCGATATTATAGTTAATGATATATAATCATTTCTTTAATATTTGTGCACAACTCTAAAACGATCTATATTAAAGAACGGAGAGAGTACATTTTAGTCCTTGAATTCAGTGCCCAACGGCCAACACTTGAGTTTGTGTTTAGTATCTGCCCTTAGGGCACATGTTAAAAGGACCTATATATAAAAAGTTGTGCATATACAGTATAAAAAAAGAGAAAAAATAAGAAACGATACTTACAATTGAATATTTTACATTTTTTCATTGACAAATACTAATACATTGGCCATAGTCTTAATGCACAATTTTTTGTGCATGATACAAGTTTATTAGTGCACATTGTCATTTTTTATAATTATAAATTTATTGCCATTTATTAGTAGGGGTGAGTAAAAATTTTAATTTTTTGTCAAATCAAATCAGTTAGAACGGCCGATTCGAGACAAGAACAGTTCGGGAGAACCGGTGCAGGGAACCGATATATCCCATAATCGGTACGGGATCGGAAAGTGGGTAAAAATCGGACTGGACCGGTCATACTGGTTACATGATTTATTACTTTCAATGAGAGTTCAGACTTCAGTGTTTCCCTTTAATCCCAAATAGAATTCTTCCGATCCTCCCAAGTCCCACCAGCCACCGTTCTTTCTCTTCAGTTCTCGCTCCGGTCTGTTCCAGGGCTTATTCTTGAGGTCTGTTTTGGGGCTTTTCTTCACCGTCGGAGAGAACACTAAACAAAACTACATACTTTATGTACAGAGGATTAGCCGGCGATTCCAAGGAATAATTCCGAACTTTCTAAACGAAATCTTCCTTCTTCAGGTAAAATTTAACTCCAATTATTTTTTATCATCGTCTCCTCGTTCATTGTTCCGGAGATCTCGATCGCACTGGAATTAAAGAAGTTTTCTTATTTTTACTAAGCTATATATGTAATTAATAATTTCTTTCTTAGTCAAATTTCAACTTATTTTAACTTTCCTCATGCGCTAATTTTACTATTGTGATTCAGTGTTTGCTTCTGTGAGTTTATTGTATTGTGGCCTGTGGGTGTGAATACTGTATTGATTTGATTGATTCCTTTCTTATATAAGTGGATCAATGTGAGTAAAGATCCTTGCTTTTTCTCTTCGATTTTATTGATTTGATTCCAATTTTTACTGCTGTGAATCTGAGCTATAGCACACACTTGATGATTCTTTACTTGAGTCAGGTTTGCTTTACATATAGAGTTCTCTCTCTGCACATGTATGTGTTTATATTGTACATAGAAGGAAATTTAATAGAATACTATCAAATATATTTGCAGGTTAATTAATTATTTGGGTCATAAATATATAAGTAAGAAGTGTTTAGCCGGATGTCAAAAATACCCTTTTAGTTTCTGCAGCTTGATGCCTTCTCTATTCCCTTGTGTGTGTGTCTATATAGATATGTATATGTATGCATCTATATACTATAAGTTCATTTTTTCTCTTTATGTGTGGGTTAAGGGTGAGTGTTATATTTATTTTCTTCAATTTTTAACCACAAGCTACTGAGCTAGCAATGGGGAAAATAAGCTTGGTTTCTCTTTGATTATGTTTGTTGTTTGTGCCTGTGATTTGATTACTTTGTTTATTTATGATTGATGTCCTCAACCTAACTGATTGGTTTTTGTGTTTCATGTAATTAGCAGTGAATCAGTTAAAATGGGAGATGAAGGGATTGCTTTGGTGGTGTTTCTTGGATGTGAATCCTAGGATGTAATTAGCAGTGAATCTTGTGCTGTAATTAGTAATGAATCCTTGATGTGAATTCTTGTAATTTGTAGAAACTTTTCATGGAATCACTGGAAAAACAACTGGTATAATATATAAGATAAAAACCGGTATCGGACCGACTAACCGGTTCGGTATACCGGTCCAATCGGTACGGTATATCGGTCCAACCGGTACCGGCAAAACTAGATTCGGTAACAGGTCCGGTCCATTTCGTTCCGGGCCAGGCCGGTTAATTACCAATGCCCACCCCTATTTATTAGTACAAGTTTCATACTAAATCAAAATTACCAAAAGTCGTATATACACGAGATCATTTTAGAACCTGTTATGAAATAAATTTTTATGTACTTTTACTTAAATTTGTATGAACATATGAGAATATTTTGCATGGTTGTATTTTTTTTAGGGAACTGATATTTTTTCAAGGAAATTTGATACATTAATTTTAGATTTTAAGACTCCATAAATAAATTTAAAAATAATAATCAAACTGCACTCTTTTTAGAATAGAAGGACTAAAAAAAGAAAATGGAAAACTGTAGGGGCAAAAACATAAAGAATAGGAGTAGGTTACAGTTGGGCTAAGTTTTGCAGCTTTTATATCTGTTCTTTGCTCGAACTCGAATAGTATTTCGCCTTCACTTTAGATAGTTTCCTGTTGCAGGAATCTCTTTCTGATTTTTTTTTAAATTTTTTTTTAAACGAAATGCGATTCTTTTGCCGCTTTCCCAGTTATGGATTAATTTATTTTCCTATATAGATTTATGGGTGTATGTTTATATTCAGCTTTGCTTTGCAGTAATGTGATTTAACCAAGATCGAGTTTTGATGTTTTGGGTGTTTAGGAAGTTGCTATGAGCACCAAGGATGAGGCTCCCAAGAAAGCTTCCCGTCCTCAATTGATCAAGTTGAATACGGGTTCCAAATTGGTAAATCACTTTTTTTTTCCTTTTACACTTGCAAATATTTGTAGATTGGTGTTTTGTTTGTGGGTTTTGTATGCTTATTTGGGTCCTTGACTAGTGTTGACAGTACCTCTACATCCCAAAATAGAGTTCAGTACGACTTATTAGGCATGTTAAGTTTTGCCAACTATTAACCTAGGCATAAATGGTACTCTCATGTATGATTGAAATGAAATGTTTTCTGGTACAGTTAATGGTAGTATAGTACTCGATTGAGATTGAGATCTGTATATTCTTACTTTAAAAGAAGTTTGTTGTTATTTTTTATGGATAAAGTTATATGGGTACCATTGGTCATTTGGAGCGTATATGAATTTAGTTTCTCTTTAGTGATATTGTTGAAGCTTAGTTTGAGTTTTCTCAAAGTGAATGAATTCGTTAAATATGTAATTTAGTGGTACTCAGTTGATATATAAGTAACTTTCAAATGTGATTTCAATTTCAAATTTCTGATTGAAAAGTAACAACTTTGTGATTTCATATTGTCCTCATATTATTATGTTATTCCCCCAAAGTCTATAGTGTAGCAATTGTGTAGTTCTAAACGAATTCAGTTTACTATGTTAGGAGGCGAATGCTCAGTGTATAGTCTTATTCTTTCAACAGTGTCGATAAACTTAGTGCAGCACATTTTAATCTTGTTCCTTGCTGGTTTGTTCAATTTTTGGTAAGCATTAGATACTAACTGATACAAAAAATGTCCTCATGCAGTCATGCTTGTTAATCCATGTTCTTGGGTTGTGGAGTATTTTTTCTGTTCTAGTCCATGGCTTGTTCTTCTTCCCTTCTTTTTTCAAAAATAAAAATAAAAATTGTACTCCATCACCTGTATTTCTGTTCATAAAGAATCCTGAGTGTGCCGACCTCGAAGGGCGGTTAGTTTAGGATGAATTGTGGGTGTTTTGTGTGATGAAAGAAGAATAAGCTGCTTTATACGTTTTCAATTGGTGACGACTGATGCAGATGAAAAATTGAATGAAAATCAACTTCAGAATATCAGTGATGCTTGTTTGATTGATGCTAAGATTATGTTTTTCTATAAGAGAATCAATTGACATTAGGTCATCAAATCCTCGAGGGAGAGGCAGGTGGCAACCTTTCCATCGAAGACCATTTGGTATGTTGGGCCTCCGTGGAAAGTCACTTGTATCTCGTGGACAGCAGTGCAATGTTGATTTTGACTCGGGGTAATTTGAGAAAGAGGGAAATCTTGATAGTCTATTGTGCGCGTGAGAGCTTTCTATGCTTAGCACTAGGAGTGGCACTTGCCTTGCCTTGATGTACATCTGTCAGAAGGTTTAGGGATCTTATATCACTTGCTATTACATTGTGAGGTGGTGTAGGACTTATAGTGCCTGGTCTTCTCTGGGTTTAGGTCATTGGGTGGCTTAGTTATCAACTTTTTGAAGTCATGGAAAGGTATGGATGACTGGATGTTGATTGTCATAGGCAGAAGTGATGGAATTTGATACCAAATAGCTTGCAGTGAGTGCTGTGGTGAGAGAATAATCAATTGTTTTGAAGACGGAGGGATATATTGTCCATATTATATTTTTATTAAATTTTATTTTTTTAAGTTCTTTTTTGGCAAAAGAAGGTACTGCCCTGTCTATAGTCTCCTGGATTTTTTTGTGAGAGTTTGCATTGGGAACATAGAGTAGTTACATTTGGATGCTACTAGAGGTCTTTTTTTTTTGTCCTTTTCTTATGTGGGTTTGTGCGCTGTTTGATTGGCATAGATGTTCCCTTTTGTACCCTTAAGTGTGGGGGATATACTTGTAATATAGTTATGCTTATAATTTTTTTTGGGCATTACCAGTTGTCTCAATCCACCACATTACTTACTCCATTTGTTAATTGTGATCAGATGCTCATGACTTTCTTATAACTTCTCCATCTGTTGATTATAATTAGATGCTCATGACTTTCTTATAACTTCTCAAAATTTGTTTGTGCATTTTTAAATTCTTATTTTCCCTAAAATTGCATGTTTTCGATTAACCATTCTTGCTAGTGCGTATGGAATTTTTTATAGTCATTAGTACGTGGGGACCATTAAAGCTTTTGTGTGCTTGATACTGCTTATATGCAGGCTGAGCAATGGGTTAAAAATATGAGTAAGCCTTCAAATGATGAATCAACCAAAGTAGTATTAAAGGCTCGACCTCCTAGGTCAGTATATGCTTCACCATGTCCATGGCTATATTGCATAATTATGAGCACTTTGTTTATAATAACATCTGAATAATTTGTAGGCTTGGAATAGGTGCAGCAGTTCCGCGCCAACACCAAGTTGTACCTTCAAATGACCCAGTCGAAAGAAAATTACGCGCGAAGTTGGATGCTGGAAAAAGAAAAGTTGGTAAAAATGCTGAGGAATCTGCACCGTCCGCAAGAGATGCAAGTGTTGATGAAGACAGTGATGAGGAATTAGAGAGCAGGACCAAGGCATTTACCAAGAAGCGAGCAGTTAGTTTATCCCCATCTTTACAGTCGAAGAAAAAGAAAAAGTGAATACCAACTTTCCTTACTGTTGGTGTATATTCTTTTTATTACCTTTAGCTCAATATTTTCATGCACACCCAAAAAAATAATTTGGTATTAATATGGTACCTTATTCTGGTGTTATCTGCTGATGTTTTTTTACACCAGATTGCTTGTTATTGATGCTTGGCTAGTAATAATAAGACCAAAAAGATGATCTATTGGGTTGGGGCATGTAATCTTTTTCTATGCATCTGTTTCTTGCAACTGTTTGACTGATACACATTATGAATGGCAGTTAATGCACTTGCATGTGTTGTTTTGAATATGCATTTTGAGAAATTCATTTTGAATCTTCTAATCATGTTATGAGAGGTAAAATATAGTTCTTGGCAATCTGATATGCAATATCTGGTAACTGATGAGCAACACAGGTAAAATTGATGTTTCTGAATTTAAGTACTCTTTTTTTTTTTTTTTTTTTTTTGGGGGGGGGTGGGGGGGGGGAATAGTAAACCAAACCTCCAAAATGCATCCAAAAAACAATCCATTCATAAAAATCTCAGGCAAGAAATCTCAGTTTCCGTTTATCTACAACTAACCAGTCACAGCAGCTCACACATGTTTTGTAATTACAACATCTGGAACTATGCAAGAAACCCTAGGTTGGGATTTTCCAAAAGCATAAGTTACAATAAACACTCATCACACCAAAAACTACAAACTCCACAAAAAGAAGGCACCGGATTTATCGCGTTAATTCCATGATCCCAAACGGGCACTCGTCAGTTGTCAGCTGTCATCATCTTCAAATTGCAACCAACAATCATCATGTTTTGCCTTTCCAGCAGTTGCACAGAAAATGGATGCCTCCTGTCCCCATTATAACAGGGAATCATCTTATTACAGCTTTTTCCAAGGACTACTATTTTTAGTGTATAGTGTAAACTGAACAAGAAAAAAGATGACACTTTTGTATTCTTCTGATATCAGTAGATTAGGTCAGAAAAAAAAGATGTTGAACACTTCAAGGAAATCTCCAAGGAAGAATTAGATGAGGCCTAACCTAACTTGGTAAGATGCTCAGATTTAACTAAACATCCTCCAAATTCAGAAGAAATCCCTAGATTACTTTCGCCAACCCCGATACAAAATAGATCATGGATTGATCAAGTATGGGATAATTTACTAAATATCGATAGGCTCCTCATTTTTTTCGATCGTTTCATCTGGAAGTATCGAAAATTTATCTTTTATACTATTACTATTATTATCAAAGCTCAAAATGGTGTCTTCCACCATTTCTTCAAGAATGGACTTTTCCAACTGGATAACAATATTGTCAGTTTCAAAATGGAGGTCCATCCATTTACCAGATTTCAACATGTCTTTTCTCAAAAGCTGATCCAAAGAATGAGGACCCGGATGCTGGAGTATATGCCATTCAACTCCTTCCCACACCTCATTGATAAGCTTCATCCCCTTTGGAACTGACCGAATGGCCTGTTTAACAAATGAGCGGCTGAAATAGCGTTCACATACCTCTGTAAGAACTTCATTTGTACAGTCGAAGAGGAGCTTCTGGTCATGAGAAGATCGGCTAGAAAATAATTCTACTTCATCAAACAATGATGGGTCAAGAAATTCGTCTGAAGAAAGCCACCTCAAGAGATATTCATCCCAATTCAAGCCCGAACCTAGCAGTACCGCTTCTACATATTCAAATGCAGACTCCTCATCCTCCATGCAAATTCTTGTGCAAATTGCTTGATCAGCATCAAAACAAACCTGTTCTTCAAAATGGATTTGTAATGGTTGAATTGCTGTTGCAACTGAAAGGTTTCACGTAAATTACTTAAACACACGAGAGATAAGATTAACAAAGAGAACAAGATGGATTGTGGAAAGATTTAGTCATGGAAGCCTACCAGGTTTTGTTTTGGTGCTTGAAGGGCTGATATCATCTTCAGAAAATAATGGTTCAAGAACAGATATGGGACTTGGCCGCTCTGCTCTATCAGTGCAAGTGTCAAGAGTCTCAACTTTCCTGGTGACTGAAGGGCTTGGCGGGGATACCGGTGGGGAAGACAATAACTCATCCTTTTCAATTGAATCCTGGAAAATAAACAAAATGAAGGTTGTTATATCATGTGAATACTGAAGCAACATGAGCCCCTAAAGGGCAAACACAAATATCAACATGGTCATCACTACTGCTCCGCTTTTACAGAGGGCATACTAGTTTATATTTCAACAATTTTCATTAAAGCAAGTGAACTGCTAATAAGGAATAGAAAACAAATTACTAATTTTTTTGGCATATAAGATGTAAGCAACGATACCTTTACACCCCCTTCCAACCAATAAAAAAGAGAGAAGCTTTACCAATTTTACACATTTCAGAGATTGTTCGTCATCATAAACTTCAGCGGCATCACAATTCTGGATCTCTTTGTTATTCAAAGAGCTACTTGATTCACCATCAAAGAGTTGAATATCTTCCTGGAACTCGGAATTGGTTGTTCTGACAGAGTCCAGTAGTTCTGCATAAATTTTAAAGACTGCTTTATCAAAATCAATAATTCACATACAAACATAATGATCAATCAAATGCATCACACCCTCTATTAGAAAATGGAGAAACAGAACCTTCACAACCATTCTCCTCTCTCATAAAAGACATGGTTTCTTCAACTGTATTATCATGATTAAGTTCACATGAAACATCTGCATTATTTGAGCTTAAAGATTGTATTTTCTCATCAGGCTTATCATCAGTAATGCATGATCGATTCTCTAAGTTTTGTTTTGGCAAACTTAGCTGAATATCATGGTTCTCTTGGATAATCCGCCACGTGTTCTCGTTGACCATCTGAAAATTGCTGCGAGGAGACAATCTCATCTGTGCAGTTACAAAGCTGTGATCCCTGTCCCTTCCAGGACTGCCAATAGGAGTAAAACTGTACTCAGGGAGAGAAAGAATCCTCCCCAGGGTTTTTGGTAACTGTCTGCCCATTAACTCTTCCTTTTCAACCCCATTGCTTAGCATCTCTGAGAGATGTTTCTTGGCTTCAATATAGATCTTAGAAACCACTTGCTTGGGATTTTCAACACTTTCGTTCATCAAAGTTGTTTCAGACTCCTTCGACTTGCCAATCTTGTCTCCTCTCTTAATACCAAGGGGAGATTTGGCAAATCTTTCAGTATAGAAATGGTTTCTATTTGGGGAACCCCATCCACCATTTCCCTCACCAACCCCTTTCACATGAACAAGAGATATTCCATGCCGCTCTTTTCCCATAGCATGCTTTAGCCTTCTTTTAATTTCATGCAAAGAAAATTGGGATGCATTCCTTTCACTCTGTGGTTTACTATCCGTGCTGTGAGAAGATTCCACTCTTGTGCTACTGATGCTTCCAATACTGTTATCTTGAGGAGACGCTGGTCCAGGCTTCAGAATTACAATTCTACTTGAAGGCGTCAATTTTTCAGTGTCCTTCAAAGAATTACTATCCTGTGACTTGCTTCTTCTTCTGAAGAAGCTGCGATGTTTACGAATTATGAGGTCATCTGGTCTTGGTTTACTTGGTTCTTCAAACAAGTTGGATCTTGATAATGAGCCGTCTTTATCTAACTGGGCATCCTGCATGCTTTGAATGTGCTTAACTAACAGTGAGTTTGGATCTTGTAAAAGTTCAAAAAACAATTCCTTGTTTGAACTTAACGTCTGCAGTGCATCCCTAAATTCTTTGGAATGGTGGGTTTTCCCATCTTCTGTGAGATGCTTATCATTACTAAACCTCTGACTGATAAACACCTTAATTGCTGCACCTATTTTTTCTTCAACAACAGAATACACCTGATTCGACTCCATGTTAACATCATCATGCAAATCATGCTTGAAACAACTACCTTTCTGATTTAATCGGCTGAGCTCTTCCAATATAATTTCCAGATCAAGATTATTTGAGGTTTCCTGGTCTAGAACTTGATGAGTAGAGTTTTCAGCGCCATCCAATCCAATGATGTGCATATCACAAGATTTGCTGCGATATTTTTTTACTCGTGTAGGTTTCTCTCTAACATGTCCACCATTTTCTGAAGTCGATTGGTTCAGTTGTACACCAGCATTACTCATATTCTTCTTCAGACCTTGCTCACTGAACATCTCTTCTTCCATGAGTTCCTTGACACTAGTCTTTAAAGCATCAACTGTTTTTAGTTCATTTTCTTCAAGATCCTAAAATATTTCACAATGTTATAAAAATTCATTACTTAGTGGCCAAAAAGTTCAGCAATGTGTCGGATGATCACCTCAAACCTCACACCAAATACCACAAGAATAGGCATGTTTACTAATCTGTTTGAATATATGTTGCCAACACTTACCTCAGTAGTTTGATACTTCTCATCATAATAGGTCAGCATCTTTTGTTTGGTTCTAGGAAATCCAGCACCTGTAACATTAAGGCAAAATTGCTTCTAAGTTACTTGTTTGATGTTGAGAGTTGTGAAAATAACATTTGTTGTTTGATCATAACTACGAAGGATTTAATCACTTGTGCAGTAAACAGTCCTAGATTTTGTAAACCTAAAATAAATAATTGAAGATATAATTGTTTTACAGACATATTCAAGAAGAACACATTTCTCACGGAAAATGAGATCTTTCCTGATTCTAGGAAATAGGGATATATACCAACAGAACCAGACTACCGCTTAAACTCTTGAATATAATCAGAAAGTATTTTTCTCGTTATATTGGATAGAGTTCTTACCAACAGGATGCCTGCTCCCACGCTTCCTATCTAAAAGAAGCTTTCTTGTGAATCTAGCATGGCGAAAGTCGAATATACTAATCAGACCCCACATGCAACCTGCCTGATCTTTTTCCAATCGCACGCGACGTCTTTGTGATCTCTTCCCCATAATGAATTCGTGATTCTATATTTCTATTACAGTGACACTTACCTGATGAACAATAAAATGGAGGAACAGAGATTTATGGATATCAAACAGGAAATTTCAAATTTCAACCTAGCAATCAGAATTCATAATATATGGAATACAGCAATATCCACTTGGTTTAACAAGATGATAAAACAGCAAGAAAAAAACATAGTCGAAGACATACAAAGCATGAATGAAACATGTGAATGTTTCAGCCACTGTAACACAACTAAAATCCTGTGTTTTAATTTTCATTTTGTGAAACTAAAAGATAATGCATAATCCTCAAGCTACGTTTTCAAAGTAAGAAACACTTGAATCAAACCGTAAGCGGGCAAAAGAGAATTCCGGAATTTCAAAAGCATCCTGCAGCATTGGACTTATTAAATAAGAAAACCACATAACAAACTTTGATCATTATTGGACATCATTATTAAACAGCAAGGCCTTCCTTATTTTGAAACAAAAACTAGCTAAGCTAATTTGATGAGCTTAGCTAGTGCATTCTATTACTAAATTTCCAGTCAAAGAATATTAGTAAGTGTGGCAAAGATCCGTCAACACCACATTGATTATCAACTTCAAATCTCAGTTCAAGCATCTGACTGAATTGGTAAACCACAAAACTCTGGAATGATGAAAACAAATCATTAGAGTAATTTTTTATTTAAAAAAAACTAGATTGGACAATACCGAGAGGAGAACAATAATGAACCTAAAAATTATTAATAATAAGGAGATATGATAAATTACCTGCAAATATAGAGAGCCCTTGAAATCCTAAGGACCAAAAAGAACAGACCACAGCCAAGTGCAGTTTCAAGTAAATCAAGAATTCCAATTGAAAATCTCAAGCTTTACAACTGTGTGTAGCAAGGAATCAAAACTTTTTCACTTTTTTCCTTTTCATCCATTAGGCTCTACCAGTGCTCCATATTCTCTGCCAGAAATGCAACTTTATTTGACACCAATGTGATCTTCACTTGGGGGAAACCTCAATTATAGTAAGTATATTCACTCAATATTCCAAAACTAGCATTGAGACATGGCACAATAATCCAAATTAAACTTCTATTTACAAAATTGATCAACATTCAAATTAATCTTAGAACACAATCAATTTTTCCTTCAAGAATATAAACCCCAAACTACAGGCAAAACCCAAACCTCAGTCCTTTTAGATGAGTCACATCCAACACCATAAAGCCCACTTAATTGATTCCCTTCAACCTTCACTAAATTGAGAATTTTCCTTCAAATGGCATACAGCAAAGATTTTGACAAACACCCAAATTAAGTTTCAACAGATTCTGCTCACATCAAACACCAGATACCCAAAATTCTTACTAAATGATGGCAACTTTTTCTTAGAAAAAATCAAATACTTTCTGCAAAACTGAAAACCCCAGATAAATCTTTTGCAAATTCAACCCATTTGATGATCACAGACCCAGAAAAATGTTGGAAACAACTCACTACTTTTATCTAATTGGACAAGCTTTTTCATGTACCCAAATCAAAAATAGTCACCTCCTAAGCATTTCAAAACAGACCCATAAGAAAAAAAGTTACAAAAACTGAAAACTTTTTCAATTTTTGGGAATCTACCGACCAAAAAGAGAGAGACCCAGATGGCCAAAACACTGAGTAACAAATTATAATCGAGGAAATTGTTGTAAGGCAGCCATTAAAGACTGAGAAAAGTGGAAGAACAGAGGATAAAAGGAGGAGGAGGAAGAAGAAGAAGAAGAAGTATAATTGATGACAACTGTGGGTTGAATTGGTGGGACCATCATCAAAGCTTTATGCTGAAGAAAAGTTTTCAGATTTTTCATTTTCTTCTCCCCAGTTTCACGTTTAGACATCATCATCATCAATCTCACATTCTCTATCTCCTCCTTATTGTTTTCTGTCTGTAGATGGCACCTTTCGCAGTATAGTCAGAAGAAACGTATGAGCATTCGATATATTATATTATTATAACTATATGCATAGTGACAGAGAGGGCGCACGGGTCGTTAGAATTGACTAGCATTTTGTTGAGAATAGAGGGATGAAACTGAAAATATATGGTGATTGAGAAGGCTGAAAGAGTAAGATATGTAAGATGAGGGGTAATCATGGAATTGTATTATACTCTCCCCAACTCTATTTGTTAATTGATTTTTTATGATTAAATTAACCATATTTATAATCAAAATTTATTCTTAAACTTATTAGACATGACACAAAAGTTATTATCATAACAAAGTTTATCGAAATCAATTTATTTAATTTTAAAATTTTAATACATTTATTTAATTATTAATTATATTGCTGGGTCAAATACCATGCAGTATTTTACGTGTATTAACAATTGTGTAAAAAATAATACAGTTATTGTATTATCTTAATTAGTGCAGATAAAATTACTTTTCTTAACTAAGTAGTCTAACAATTAAAAGAATTGAATATGCTTTATAATTTATGAGGATAAAGATTTGACTCTCAGTAGTAAAAATGAGTGAGATGATATGAAAATTTCTAAAAACAAATTATATTTTCCCATCTAGGCGGTCATTAACATTAGGTAAGATTATAGTGGGGTAGGTGGAGTCAAAAGCTAAATCAATCTATATTTATTTATATTTTATGAATGAGCCTGCATGTGTTCTATTACGTAATATAATATTTTATTTTATTTTTTGCATTAAAGAGGGAAACTTTAAATATGAAATAAATATTCATAAAAGGTTTATGTTACGTTTGGATTTGGATAGAAGGAGCGGAGGTCGGAATAAAATTGAAAAAAAATTATGTTTGGTTGTGATTGGAATGGATTGAACTATTCTCTCATTACTCTCAAATTTATGCATTTTATTCGTTGGAAGAGAGTATGGAATAACTCATTTTAACTATAATAGAATGAATTATTTCACTCTTCATTTTATTCTTTTAATCCATTCATTCATTTTATTCTTTTAATCCAAACGCAAGATTAGTCGAACCGTACACGAATGAATGATGAAATTATTGATCAAACAAAGGACTATGTATTTAGCTAATAAGTCTTATTTATTATTTGTTGTTTTTAAAGAAAAAAAGGTTATTAAACGATAGGAATAGAATGATTCATTCTCATAAAATTTTAAAAAAAATGTGTTTAATTATTCGATTGGAATGGAATGAACAAATCTTATTCTGCCAAATTTATAAATTTTATTCCTTGAAAGAAGCAATAGGATATGGAATGACTCATTCAAATCAGGAATGTAATGAAAACTAGACTCTTCATTCCATTTCATTCTCTTTTCTGCTCTGTTCATTCACTAATTTCATTTTTTTCAATCCAAGCATAATACGATGGGATCCGATTATCATGATAAGTTGGTCAATTGACCAATACAGTACTGACAGACAAAAAAATATTATTTTTCGATCTGCGTGTCGAGAATATATTAATGAATACGATGATAGTAAGATAAGAAGTGAGTGAAGCTTGGCATGAAGCATAAAACTAATCTGATGGAGAAGTGAATGGCTTTTTTGTTTTGAGTCAAAAGTGATACAAAAGAGGACCACAAAAAATGTAGAAAACCCATATCATATCATATATAGGAGTAGGACAATTAATACTTAATTTACTCCACACAAGTTAGCTGGACTCGTCATTTTCTATGAATTGAATTGATGGTGAAGATTGAGATGAGATGCCTTGAGATGTCTCCATTGTCGCTTCCTTGCAATTTAATTAATTAAATGTAAATATTTTTATATTTTAGTATTTGGTTATCATTAAAAAAATATTTTTATTGAGTAGAGATTTTGGTCTAAAAAATTCTTTTATGGCAATTTTTTTTTTAAAAAAACAAATTAAATGTGGAAAATACAATAAAATTAAAAAATAAATAAAGGAAAAGAGTGTGTTTGGAAAGACTCAAACTAGAGGAAATTATTTAAATAATCAAAATGATTTTTTTGCCTTGAGAATAAATTATATAAGATGGTCTACAAAATTAGGGTTTTACATCATCTAATAATAACACGTCACAAATGAGATTTAATTAGGAGAAGATCAAGAGATTTAAAATTCAATATAATTGATTAAACAGTTTTACCATGATAAATAATAATTAAAGAATATGGTAATTCATTTCAAATTCCCTAATCTCTTCCTAAATTCTCTACATGACTTGTTATTATTGGATAATATAAAACACTAATTTTACAAGCAATCCTTAAATAATTTATTATGTTTTCCTTAAAAATAAGGTCGTTTATTATCACATAAGAAGAGGTTAATATAAGCATGTAAATTTGGCTTGTATATACTTCATATATTCTAAATTATAAGATTAATATTAATTTTTTAAAATTAATTTAAAATATTTTAAATTTAAAATTAACATTATTCATTAAAATTTAAAATAATAAATCTTATAACTAATAATATTTTAAAGTAATTTATGATATTTATAATTATAATAACATAAACTAACAGAATTCACATCAATTTTAAATTTAAAAATATTTGTAATTAATAATTTTAAAAAGTTAATATTAATATTATAATTTAGAACCGATGGAGTATTATTTTTATTTCCCTCCTAATCGGGTCAAATTTGGATGGATTAATTATTTTTGGCAAAATTTCTCTTAATGATGATCCTTTTCCTTTTACTTTACTTTTTCTATTCATGCCAAACATACATAAGAAAGGAAAATTTTCATATCCTTTCCTTTTTGTTCCGATTTCAAAATTTTCCCTTGAACTTTTTAACTCACTCAACAAAATACAACCCCTATAGCATGTGTGAGATAAAGTTTGAATAATAATATAATTAAGATAAAGTTGGATAAAATGGTGAAATATTTTAGACAAATCGAAAATATCAACAAGAAAATTATCCTAAGTAGAAAGGGTTCTGGTCGTTTAAGTAAGAGATCTCGCTTTCGAGCACTTGTGGATGCAGCAAGCTTTTTTGGAAGAGATTCGTATTTCGGCACTCGATCGTACCTCGGAGGATTAATCCCGAACAAATTTAAAGTGCGAGTTTTTGGGATATTTTGAAAAATAAAAAAAAAATCACCACAAGCTAGCAGCAATGGGTACCCATTAACAACCCATATATAATATAATATATTCCACTTTTGTCTCTAAATAAATAAATAAATATCCAAACCCTAAACACTTTTTAACCACTTCATTAAGATTAGATTTTGTCTGATCCAGTTAGCATGAAGTTATTTTGTTGGTAAGTTGGTCAATTGGCCAATAGAATACTGACACACATACAACACCTCGATCGCTCATCAAGATTGTCAATTGACCAACTTACTCCAAAATAAATTTCATACTAACCACTCCCGATTTTGTCATGGTTGGTTTATCACTTCTGTTAGCTACCAAGATTACTTGTACTTAGCAACGAAATCAAAAAGTTTTTCCGGGGCTGATAACATAATATTATTGTAAAATTATGAAACGTTTTAATTGGTTGGTTTGTAATTTAACCTTTTAGTCCCACACTAGCACTTTTACACAATAATTTTATCAAAAGGGATCTTATTACAAGAATTACAATTTTCACTACCCAATAATTGAAAGTGGTTAGTATGACGTTAACTTTAGTTAATTGACTAATATAATGTATTATTAGCATAACCGAAAGGTGTGATCTCTCTACGTATTGTCGAGATTGTATTGGTCAATTGACCAACTTATCATAGAGTTAATTTCATGGTAATTTGATTCCCAATAACTAATTTGATTATGAGGTAAGAAATAATCAGTTACATAATCAGTTACATCAAAGGATACATTCAATACAGTTTGTTAATAATCTAACATTCTAACCACATTTTGGTCACATGACCCACATACTTGACTGAAATTAGATGAGCAAATTGGTTTTAAGACAGTAGTAAAACATTTAATTGATTACTAAAAATAGAATTATTATCAAAAAATCAATATTAACTTATTTTTAGTTTTATGTTTTATAAATGACTTAATTATAAATAAAAATTTATTTGATATTAATTACAAAAATAATTAAATACATTTTTTTTTATTTTCTTATTTTTTGACTAACTTTTTAAAATTATATTATACTTTGAAATATTTTTTTTCATTTTCTTCATAAAAAATTTCCTCCAAATCCACATAATCACTGTCACATCAGTTATTTTTTATAAATCAGCAGTTTAGGTTTCATTTTCTGTTTAAAAGTCAAAGGACTTAAATCAGTTATTCATTTGTAAGTTGACTTAAATTACAATGACCAAAAAATTATTTATCCCTAAAAGCATACGGTTTTGGTAGTTATCAAGTTATGATCACAGTGATGCCATGTTTTGACACATCATATATTTATAACATAAAATATAACAAATAGAGTATGTAGGGTAAAGTGTGTGTTTAATTTCAGCCAAAATTAGAAGAAAAAATAGAGTATGTAGGCTAATTTCTTCAATCCAAAAGCTTTGGATATCTTTAAATCAAAGCATTGGATGCTCCCACTTTTGGAGACTCATAACATGAAAAAACACCCAAAGTCCCAAACTCATTTAAGAAAAGAAAGCAAAAGCTCCATAAATTGAATTATGCACTTATTAAAGTAATGAAGATAATGTAGATACTACTATATTATTATGAGTTGGAAAACTATTGGGATTTGGGATTAGTTTTCATTTAAGGGAGAGAGAGAGAGAAGTGATTGTGTAGCAACTAAAGGTCACAAAACCATGCCATCTTATCACAATCAGAGCCTAAATCACCTTGCTAATGGAATCATGACTCATTCCAGGATTATAAAATATGTTTTTTTTAAATTTAATAGATAGACAAGCAATTGTCTTTCAACTAAAGCTCACAAAATCATGTCATCTTATCATAGTGAGAGCCTAAATCACCTTGCTCTAAGTAAATATTGTGTCCCCTTCACAAAACTTTCTTGATGAGATCCAATAATAATAATTATAGAAAATATATATTTTTATATGTTAAAATAATATTTTCATACGAGTCTCTATTACATAGAGGTTGAACTCACTTGCTATTCATGTGAGAGCGATCGTGTGAAAATATCAGTTTTCTAAATATATGTTGACATACTTAATCTAATACCCCAATCTCAAGTCAAAATACGTGGAAAAAATTTGTTTATACTTACGAAATTAAGTTATAATCATGACTTTTTAGTTGAGCATGGAGTGACCCAAGAATATACTATTGAACTAATGGTTTAAGGTTTTGTTTGGATAAATTTGATTCAATCCGGACTCGAAATTTAACCCGAATTGTAAGACTTGATAAGATTGTGTCATTTTATATGTGTATGAATGAATAAAAGGAGGTTGCTTTTTGTGTAGGAAAAATAATTGACAATGGATTCTTTTTGTGAAATTGAGGGGAAAAGTTAAATGAGACAATTATTTTGGGACATAATTTGTATTTGTATTTAGATTAAAGAGTTAAAGTATAAGATTTTGCTTGATGCTTATCCATATTTAGACGACTTATTTTTTAATCATTGAGAATACAGAGCTGGCTTCTCTCTTTACTCCCCCGATAAGGCAATATAACTGCGATTCGAAGCGAATAAACAATATTTTTCCATAAGCAATATAGTATTTAGTAAACCATCTGTCGAAATCAATGATTATGATTTATGGGCTGTATCTTTATTCTTAAGAGCACAGAGACCAAAATATATTATAATAATACTTTAATAACATTCCATCTTAATACATTATTAATATCTTCATAATATATCTTAACAAATTATCTTTTAATGCATCTTAAGAGCACACATCTTTGTATTAAGAGGTTCTCTCAATAGTTAACATACAAATACAAGTCTAAACTATTCAAAAGACATCTTAATGCAAATATATGAGTTGTTTAAATGCATTGAGAGGTCGACTGTTAAAATACATTAAAATGTAATCAAACACCCCCTTAAATTCCATATAATAATGATTAATGGAACAAAAACAATATTAAATTGGGACTTGCTGGCTAAGAGACCAAGCTTGGATAGGATAGAACCCTTGACATATAATTTTTTGGTTCTTGTAACATATTAAAAGATGGGAACAAGTATGAGAAACATGTGTTACCAGAGAAATTTTTCCATATTTCATTATCTGGATTTTTTAAAAAATCCAAAATACTCTATAAGAGTGACAGTTGACATTTGGCTTTTGTTAGACGTTGCAAGTTTTTAATTTTTTTTATAATAACAAATATCCTCAGTTTGTAAGAAATATTAAAAGGATCAAATGAAACTCTCTTTTTTCGGACAGGACTAAGGTAGACATAACCTTTACCAAAAAATTCAGAGTTTTGAAATGTTCTTGACAGGGTAATTACATGAAGCATCAAAAGAATAAAGCATCATCACTATACCTTCAATTTATAATTATAGTGTTACTGTATTTTCTTTTTCTCCTCCTTGCTTTCCTCAGAATTCGTTCACTCTCTTCCCTTGCTTCTTGTATCGAAAAGTTCCCTTTATCTTTCAAAGAAACAGACATAGTCAGACTTAAGATCAGTGATTGCAAAAAAAGTAAAGCTTAAATAGACTGTAAACTTCTATCAGTGGGATAGTTAGTAATTTATTATTAAGTTCAAATTTTTACGAGTTATTTGATTTTAATTGATACAATAATTACAAAATTTGTTGTTTTCAAAACTTGAATGAATTCACATCCGTTTTAAACTTTTAACTCAAAATGGGAAATGTTTTTGGTAACGGTGGTACAGAGGGAGCAGTAACTTAATTACCTGTTTCCTTATCCTCAAGAAAGCAGCAAAAATCTCCATCTATCTCCTCGTCTGATACAATGTTAACATTCCATTGCCCTTCCTGCATCATTGATCATCTTTGCTTATCCATAAGACAAAATTTACAAATTTATATGAAAGAGTAATCCAAGTTATTTTCCTGCTTCTTGGGTACAAGTATAAATGGTTAACCGGTTTACCGGTTGGACCACCGGGTCAACGGGCCAACCCGGATTTTTATCAAAACTGGGTCATTGGTTCAAATCGGACCGGAAGGCGGACCGGTTCCGATTTTTATCGGTCCGACCGCCGGTCCGGTCCCGCTTTTAAAACATGGGGTATAATAACTATAGTTATTTTCAAAAATCAATACGGTACCAGGTTTATAAAATGAGGAAAAAAAACAGAACAAAAAATATTACCAGGTCAGCTGGAGAAATTCGTTTCTGTTTGTGCCCCTTATTGGAATCTCTGTTGGTGAAAGTAGCTTGTTCACGTTTTACCGAATTCCAGGTTCCCATTTCGATCTTTGGAGCTGCAGTTGCTTGTTGAACCTTGGGATGGGGTGCTTCACTAGAACTACTGAAGTCTCTTGCAGAAGGCAGTGATATTTAAATTAGAAATGGAGACCATAAAATAATCTCAAAGTCAGAATAATATCAGGCTTCCATAAGCAAATATGTTGACTGAGAGAGTATCACAATGTAATCCAAATTACAATCTAAAAATACGCAACATATATATGTATTACTCAGTTCTCTCATTACTTCATCTTCTCGGCTCCATCATTCTTTATTTATCTCTTACTAATAACACTTTTAGCATGGTTTCAGAAAAGAACCTAATGCCCTTTTTTAATGCTAACTTCTTCTAAGTATGCATAGGCAATTTCCATAGTAGAATACCTTAAGTTCACCAAAGCACACTTGTCACATACTAACAAATGCCTGAAACTAAGCCCAATCCTTGAACTAAAACTGCAAATCTGCACGTTCTTCATCAATTATTATTTTGACTTGACAACAAAAAACAAAGAACAGTATTTTATATCGTCAAAGGCAAAATAATCCTAAAGACAATGGCTCGTAATGAACCCAAAAACAAAACTTCAGGATCTGAGTTTACTACACTGAATTGGAAAAGTTGATGAAACTTGTTATCTTGGCACCAAGGCAAATCACAATAGCTCTCTTGTGTGCTAAGTAAGCCCCGAAACACATTAAAGATAGAACCTTTATATGTTACATTTTATCTCAAGAATCATAAGGATTTTTATAACTAGTTATTTCTCGAGAATTCGCTTAAGAAGTTTTTATAACTAGTGTGCTGCAAATGTTTTTTCAAGGAAGGAGGGACTACCTCAATACAAGATTGTGAGAAGGGATTATACTCATAGGTTTACATTAGCCAGAAAACAGATGCAGAAATGCAAAAGAAAAAGAAGAGCCTGATAAACATACTTATTGATTGATGGTCTTGCTTGTGCAGTGACACAATGACTGATAGCCTGCAAATTTGCAAATAAAAAAAGGTTTTGGGACAACATTTCTTCATGATACATTTTCTCTAGGAAACAGACATAAAAAACTGAGTACCTTTGGCGGATGAACCGTGGGAGTTAGCCTTTGGTTAGGGATCTGTAGGCTGCAAGCCATTTCCTGCAAGTAACTGAACTATGAACATAATCTGCAGATAGCAGTTTTGGAAAGTAGAATATCCATTTCAGAACTACACATGCCTGCATTTCTTTGGTGAAACTCTTACAGAGAACATTTTGTAATTTTTGTATATACACTTCAATCTTCTCAGGTAAAGCTGAGAGCAATGAGAAAATCTCCTGTAAACTTTCTCTATAGGCATAATGGCTGAGCTGCTCACAAATTGAGTTCACAGCCCTGTCAAGGCTAACTTTAACATCTTCTTGTCCCTTGTTCTAGATATCATACATCAGCCACATTAGAAAACCCATATCTATGACATCCGGGAAAAAGACATTTCTTGAAGAAATACAAGTACAGTGTTACTTTTACCATTAGTTGCAATGTGTCGTCATTAGCATTCAACTTCTGTCCTATGCTTTCCACTGCAAATCAATCAGGAATAAGAAGTAACTAAATAGTTGCATCTACTTTTCATTTACACGCAAAGGTTTTTATTTAACCGCACCATTTTTCTCTTTTGTATGCTGTTTCCAAATATCCATGATAATAAACCATTTTACAAGCCATACCAAGACTTTCTATAAGTTTATTTGTTCAACCATAGTGAAATATCCATCTTTATACATTTTGCAACCAAAAAATGGTCCAAAATTTTCTACTGATTCTGTTAGCATAGATGAAAAGTTGAACCAATTTTGAATACTAAACATAGTTTTCTACTGATTCTATTTTCACTGAAAAGAAAAAGTAGCTTGGGCCATTATAGAATACTAAACATAGTTGAGGACTCTAATTCCCCTACAAGGCCTCTTCTTTTTGTCAGTCTCAACCTTGACATTACTCTAGGTACCAAAACAATGTCTTTGCACTCTATTGGTTATTTCTCTTAATCTAACTCCAGCTACACACATATTAAAGAATTGATATACTCACTATCCAATGCCACTTCCTTTCTTCCTCTATTTACTTGCATAATATCGCTTTGAACAGAGTCCAGAATCATCCCAAATCTGCTCAATGAAGTTTCCATCATTCCGATTCTGTATTCTAGTTCTTCATTGATCTGAGCTGCTCATGCAGGTAATAAATAAGGACACCATGCAAGAATAACAATGCATCATAGTTTCAAATAAATAACAAGAAAACATTCCCCTTCAGACATTTTCAGAATGATCAAATCGAAGATACCTAATCTTCAGTTGAATCTAGTTATTAGAACCGAAATTTGTAATTGCAAAGAAGATATAGATATTAATTAAATCCTAAACTGTAAACTTACACCTCTGGTCTGGAGCACCAGAATTCAATTTGCGCAATAGACTTGTGGAGGATCTTGACAATTGCATTTGACTCTCCTCTCGTGTATTGTTGATTGGCGGCAATAAAGAAAGCCTTTTTGTTGAGTTCTCTCTCTCTTGATAACCAAATTTCTAGAAAAAGAAATAGGACATGCAGTAGAAACATAAGTTTCAGTTAGGGACTCAGCAGTGGGGGGGAGAGAGAGAGAGAGAGAATGATTTAACTGTGAAATGTAGCATTCATTTTAAATTTTATCCATTTTGTCATTATAGGCAATCTTTTTATGTTAACAAATTTAATATGAGTGATGTAAAACTTAGAGGAAGCAATGACTGCAATCAATTAATGTTTCTTGAATGGAGGATACAAGCACATGAAAGCAGGTAATTACCTCAAATCTTCAATGTGTAGAAGCTTAATCATAGAATGAGAGAAAAATGAAAGATAATAGTATGCATTTAGTTCCTACCCTTTCTCACCAAAAGAGAGATCTCCAAAAGAAACTAAAGCAAAGACAATAAAATAACCAATGGGCATAATTCTGGCAAAAACTATAAAAGAAAAAACTAGTTTGGTACATTTTGGGAAAAGGTTGAAGTTTCTTCATAGTGAACAAGCAATATAACATTTTTTATGCAATCCCTATAACCAATTAACCATTAATATGCTGCAATGTCAGAAGTCTTGGAAACTGTCTTATATTCTTATGATTTAACATGAAGTTGATTGCATGATACTGAAATTTAATTCGTTGTTGACAACCTAGCTACGGAGTGAACGTGACAAGCAAGTAAATTGGACTTATAAGTTATTATAAATTACTGAAAGAAGCTCAGTTTAGCACATGTAACTACATCTTAAGTGCTTGGGTTGTTTGTATTTCTTTTTGAAAACCATAGAAAATCCATTCGCATATCATTTCTGAATTCTGATTTTTTTTCCTGAAAACAGCACCATTTCGGACAACGCCAATAAATCACAACAATATCTAATCAAATGCTGAGTAGTGTGAGATTTTGTGCAGATAAAGTGTAACAGAAATCATTAAATTATTTTTAAAAAATAATACATAATACGTCATTTTCAAAAAAAAAATAGAAAACAAAAAATTGTAAATATAAAATTTTAAAAAATAGTACTAGCAAACAGAAAACGAAGATGAAAACCAAACAGAGTCATCTAAAAATATTACACCATAAATATTGCATATCTGCATTAAAGATACATTTGCACAATAACTTATCTTCTGGTCATAGCAGAGTTCTAGATTTATAGCACTGAAATGGAAAGTAGAACAACGTTTTAATAAAAATCAAATGTAAAATACAATTTACTTATAAGATGTAAAATCAACCATTTCTCTAGACTCTAGTATATTACATCCAGATCCATACAGCTCAATGATCACCAATTCTGGGCAAACAAACTAAGCAGATAAACATATCCAAACTTCTCATCTCTATTAAGCTCAAATCTCTTCAAATTCAAATCAATAGTCATTTAATTAACCGCAATTTTAAGAGAAAGATATATTTAACCTGATCGTTCATCACGATCTCGTCAGGAGAGTTCTGAGTGAGCTGCGAGAACGTTCCATGTTGAGACGAAACTCCTTGAGAAAATGACTGCTGCGATTGCTGCTGCTGCGATCGAATCTGCGAAGCTGCTTGGCTTCTGCCGATAATTGAATACTCCGGTCCATTGATCACACCACTTGATCTCCTTTTCATCACCAAAAACTAAATTAGCATACACAATCACACGTATATATTAATATATAGAAGATGAATTTGTGATGGAATTGAAATTGAAACCTTGCGTGCGGAGGAAGAACTGATATTGAGCTGAGATCGCAGGCTTTATTGATCTTCATCTTAGTGAATTAAAAGCTTGAGACCTTCGAGGGTTGAACAGAAATGTGAATTGATAAGGCGATTCAAAAATCGTTTTGGAGAGGGAGAATAATAAATAAATTTTAAATTATGAATTTTGTAGGTAGAAACTGGCGGGAAATGAGCTTATTTTTAATAGAATGTTTCCTGTTTAGGGCCTTGTTCGCAGATTTATTTTGGGCTGCCCAAATGACTCGAGTCAGCTTAGCTGTATAGCTGCCGTGGTATAAGGCCCATACGAATTCATCTTTTGGGTTAAACACTTGGGCTTATGACATTATTGGACTCAACTCCGGCCATAAATCTAAAGACCAAACTAGAGATCAACGACAAAATGATGGAACGCTCGATATCACGAGATAACAAATCTCTATTTTAAAATAAGACACTCCATATATTGAGAATCACACATGTTAACGCCAAGAGATTCTCGCTGGCGTCCCAATCACGTAAGACGCTCGATCATGCAAGAAACACGATAAACACCACAAGCTTCGACGATCGTTACCGTAGGGGATAGCTGAGCGTGAGAGTCGATATCGTGTTCATGAGGTTAATAAATGGAGGAATGTATTGTCTAGTGTTTAGAGAGAGATAATAATTCTCTGTTGTGTGTGTGTATATATAAATGTGAACATACCTGTTTTTGAAGACTTCCTTGCTATAATATACTACAGGACCTGGTTCACCGTGCCAATGACCCTCCTGACACCTGTTAATCTCATCCCCTCTGTCCACCGCTGGCCAACTGTCCAATCCTTATTAATGCCATGTAAGATATCAGTCGGTCATATCTTTGTCACCATCACCGGTTCAGAACCCAAGTGAAGATATTTAAATATATGATGGGTCGACCCACTGATTTGGTCCGATATTAGAAGGACTTAACAAAGATAATAAAGTGACTAGGCCCAATAATGTCAACACCCAATAGTGAAGACCCAATGGACTAACTGAATAAGTAAGCCCAATCCATTCTACCAAAAGGAGAAATATCACGACCAACATTGCTTCTAATTTTTTTATTAAGCGGGAGGTTTAATAGGAAACTATAAATGGCATCGGTTCGGGACAAAAGGAATTATAATAAGACCAATAAAGGACCAAAATACGGCCATCAAGCCCATCCAGTGAACATCAAATAGCAAGATAAATTAAGATCGAAAGTCTAATTGAAGAACTCGCTTCCGGTAGGACATACAACAACAAATATTTCACCGCCCGAACGAACGACTCGGACCTTCGCCACAAAAACCATTTTCTTATGAATCTAGGCGGTTTGTGGCGACACCGATGATCATCGGTTCGACAATAATTTCATCATGGAACCGATGGGTGAAGGAGTGAAATACGGTACTAAAGGAAGTTGAGATTCACCATCAATCTGAAGGCGATCGATTAATATTAGTCATCTGTGAGTAAACCGCGTCTTGGTACCTCCGTCTCAAATATTAAGAAGTCGAATAAGATCAGAAGAGAATCTCAAGAGAACGCCAAGAAGAATCACCAAGAGAGCCAAGAGAAGAGCTGAGAAGAGATAATGTCATCCGGAAGTCTGTGTTGGCAAAAGAAAGAAACAATCTTGCTATTGCTCTCTTCAACAATGAATGCCTTCGGAAGGATATCGACAAGATCAAAGAAGAACTGAAAACGACCAAGGCCACTCATCGGGTCATCACTGATATAAATGTCGATCTGTCAAGCTAAAGGATCAAAGCATCTGGCACATCGCCAGAAGCACGAAGAAGAGCTCAAAGAGCTTCAGGCCCTTAAGAATTTGAGTCCGCCACTGACCGAAGACCTTCATAAGAAATCCAAGTAGCATACAGAAAATCCGCCGAGCTGGACGATGAGATCGACCATATGTAACGCCAAAGTAGATGAAATCTGTGATGATGAAGAAGCCTGAAGATGACCTCCCCTTTACCTTTAGCTGTAGAACTTTCTGTGAAAATTCTAACTATATGTGAACGGTTAATATTTATTGAATTATCAACTTCATGCCTTATTACTTCTGTGTGAACATTTCTTGTCAATAATTCAGTATCAATTAATCTATATGAACTTAACTTAGGACATGAATTAGATAAGGTGTATAACAGTTAATTTATGAAATGAAGTGAACTGAATTTAATGGATAGAATTAACTGAACTGAATTGAATGAACCGAACTCAACACTTGAACAAAATAAAGTAATGTATACTTATCGGTAACGAAGTGTGAGACAGGTCATGTGTAAGGTGAATTCGGTTGATCTTCCTTGCACCATCAAGATCTTGCTTACCACTCGGGGTAGAACAAGTATATAAGGACCAAGATATAAGGATTAAGATATAAGGACCATGGAATTTGTTTACCACTCGCGGCAAATCAAACCCATAAGGACACTCCTACCAAAAAGGCTGCCATCGAATGGCCAGCGAGTCCTACCATACCTCCTTACACCATTGTAAACTTAGGACCAATAGGAACAGGATCAATAGTGACCATTGACTTACCACCCTTGGTAAAATCAATATAGGAACATAAGGACCTTTGTCTACCACTCGGGGTAGAACAAATAAGTGGGCTGCCATCGAATGGCCAGCTAGTCCTACCATACCTCCTTACACCATAGTGACCTTAGGACAAATAGGAACAGGATCAATAGTGACCATTGACTTACCACCCTTGGTAAAATCAATATAGGAACATAAGGACCTTTGTCTACCACTCGGGGTAGAACAAATAAGTGGGCTGCCATCGAATGGCCAGCGAGTCCTACCATACCTCCTTACACCATAGTGACCTTAGGACAAATAGGAACAGGATCATTGTGCAAAAGTGAATGTGGATGAGCCACCGAAGTCTTTCTGAGCTGAATCCCCAGTTCTTTCAAGAATATCTATGCCGAAGTGCTTTGTAGACCAACAACTTCGAGCCAAATAATCGCCACAGATGTATTTATGAATTTCCCGAAGAACATACTCGACTTCGGATGGAACCAAATGTTTGAGCAATGGTGACGAAAAAGTTCGAAAAAGATTTTTATCAATGAGAACAAAATTGACACTCTTGTACTTGGTCTTTTTTGCCAGCATCTGATCCGAAGGAAAGACGCCATCTGTCATCAAAGTTATAAGCATCTGTAGTGGCCAACTTCGATAATACATCGGCGGTGGAATTGTTATTGCGATCGACCTCTTGATAGCTTGTTGTATAGATGTCTGAAATAGAATATCCATCTGCATGCAATGTCCACGAACTCTGCTTCTGCTGAAGAACTGCAACGGCTTTGTCGGACTCCTCAGCTTCTCTTTAACTATTATTAGCTGAGTAAAAGAATTGTCGACCACAATGTCAACCGACCTTGGAAATGTTTCATCAAGTGATCGGATTTTCGAGTGCGGCTTATAGATCTACTTTGTTGACGTGAGTCTTTCGTTGTGGCGAGAACACTTCGAGGCGAGTGCCTTTTTTGTATTCTCGGGTGAATATCCTCCTCAGGTCGCTTTTTTTGTCTATCTGCGCCATAGTCCACGAGAACCCCTAGGATGAGGTACCTTCTTCGGATGCTTAGGAATATGGGTGCATTTTGTGTGCTGAATCTGAACTCGACAAATTTTAAGCGGGCATCTCCGAAGACAAGTGTCTACAGGGCGGTGTGCCCTCAGTGGATTCTTAAGAATATGGCTTCTGGATCTACTCCGACCATAATCCCGAAGACCAATAAGGCGAGAATACCATCTTGATCAATCGGGAAAATGGTCATTGGGTCTTCATCTACTCGCTCGACCATGATCCCAAAGACAAATAGGAAGGGATACCCTCTTGATCAATCAGAAAATGGTCATTGGGTCTTCATCTACTCTGCTTCGACCATGATCCCGAAGACAAATAGGGCGGGAAACCCTCTTCGGATGCTCAGGAATATGGTTCTTTGGTCTTCTTTGGTCATGAGGATCACCTTGACATATGTCCTCAAAGTGTATAGACTGCTTTCCAACTCACGGTTGTCCATCTTTAGGCGTACCACATCTTTCAGACTGATTATAATTGAATGCTTTGTCCCTCAGCTTGGCAATCCGAAGAATCTGTGTGACGCCCCCAAAATAGGTATACAACACCCATTCTGAGTCGCCAAAATACATGGTATAGAAAGCAAACTACAACTTTGACAATACAGATGTCGTGTAGAATACGATAATATCTGTTGTGAGTTTGAATACAAATATTGTCTTTCAGTACAATATACACACCCAAATAAGTCCTCATTAATTATTCATACACTATTTTACGTAAATAGTGAGGATGCTTAAAACATCTTCCTAGAACCATCACTCCATATCCCGACTCGATCCTGCTATGTTCTCACCTCCACGAGAAGAAAAATGGAACAAAAAGAAAAGGGTGAGCTCAACTAGCCCAATAAAGAATATTATGACTAAGATAATATACAACAAATTATCGTTAGTCTTCAACGAGGAAAAATCTAATGAGAATACAATAGACAACAAGTTTTAGATCAACAAATGCAATGAAACAAAGAATCCATTAGAAGAGTCACGTAGAGAAAGAATTCTATTGTCTTCTAAGGTTTAAAAGTCCATCATCAATAGTTTATCCTCGTAATAACAATCAATATACATCTTTAATCATCTTTGCACTATGTGCCAAAGATATTCATTTTGTATCACCGGTTGGTCATGTTCATCTCAAACACTGTTCATCTTTGCACTCTGTGCCAAAGATATTCATCGATTAATCGTTCATCTTTGCACTTTCTGAAAGCCAAAGATATTCATTTATATCACCATTTAGGATCGAGGATGATGAAAATATTTTTAAAGAAACGAATCCGGTGAAACAAAAATGACAAGGATTAAGGATTAAGGATTCGTACTTTGTTTTACCCATGTCCAAAAATACTTGAAAATAATCATATTGGTGTAAAATTCAAGAATGATCAAAACATGGATACAATCAAAGCTAGTATCCGAATAGATATTTTGGGCAAAAAGAAAAATTTTATTTTTCGATGAATAGTCAAAGTATTCGTGAATAAAGGTCAGTATCGTGAATAATTAATAGATATCGTGAATAGTAACCCCAAACACAACAAGTTCCAAATTTGATAAAAAGTTCACCAATACTTGACATAATGATATTGAAGAAAAAATATCATTTAAGAAGAAAATAATACCACTTACCTCAAAATAACCGCATTTACTCGAATTTGAATTTATATCTTGTGAAAGAAACATACCGTGATAGCAACACTCAAAGTATACAAGAAAGAACTTCGATAATTTAGAGAGAGAAAGAGAAAACTTAGTTTCGGTGTGATTTTCAATTTTAACTTAGCCCTCTATTTATAGGAAAATGTTTAACGCCAGAAAGGAGACTAAATTAATAAATTATTATTATTTATTCATTCTTTTCTTACGCATGCCTCTTTGGAAAATAAGACTAGCCATCTTTGGACCAAAATCAGCAAATTTCACATGTTTAATCCACCAACCAAAAGTGGGTCCCGCAATTTAATAAAAATTATTTTATTTTCCGAAACTTCAACAATTCGTAGAAAATAGCTCGGTTATCAGAAAAATTCAAAACTCGTATTTTTTCATGGGAAATTCCATTCTCTACAACTTTGCAGAAGAAAATTTTTCCAAATTCCAAACAGAAATTGACCGAAATCCACAAACGGGCAATTTTACAGTCTATAATAAATTTTCGGTCAAGAATTGTGTCCACCGACACACAAAACATATGTTAAACATTTAATGCCACAAAATACTCTACCTCCTCATATACTCATATATCCAACATTCATTATAAAAATATCACCGTTAATATATTATTAAAATAATATATTTAAATGAATTATTTTATCAAAAAAAGATAAAATATTAATTTTCAACAATTGTCACATTAAAATTTTCTCCATCTATATCCACATAAAATGAATATTTTCTTTATCATTATAATCAATAATTAATTATTCAAAAATAATATTACGTAATCACAAGATCGACAACCGTGGTAGCTCCTGTGAAAGAGGGCTTTCCCAATAAGGATTTCTCTTCTTGCTGGCGCTTGATTAGGTGACCAAACCTCTCCTTAGATGAGAACTTTCTAGACATTGCCAATAATGTTATCTCGATAATATTATTCAAATAATATGAATTATTGATTTGATAATGGAAAATCTTGTGTAATGACAATTATGAAACAACAAAGAATACAAAATATCAACGCAAAGCAATTATTGAATCAATAAAATATAATATTGAGCAAGAATTCATCGTAACAATTATTGAGTAAAGGCCTGCTACGTAAGGATCAATAATTCAAAAATCATGCGTCTGGTGTCTTCTTTGTGCAACCAGCGCCAGACATCGTATTTTAACCACCAGTAACCCAGCGGTGTTAATCGGTAATAATTTACGTCGTTATTTATAAAACTCAATCTTTATCGCTTTCCTTCATCCAACCGTTTTTTCGGTTATGGGGCCCACCAATGATTATTGTCGCATCTGAAGATTCCCGACAAAAAGAATATTCCACGACCAAACGAATATTCCCTAAACAATAATGAATATTTTATAACCACTTGCTTATTTTGTAAATTTTGCACATTTCACCCATAACCAAAGAATTATATCAAATTAACCCTTATTAATTTAGAATAATGAATAAAGGAAAATTCAATTTTATTTATAATAAGTTGGGGTCTTACAACCTCCCTCCTTATGAAATTTCGTCCTCCGAATTGGACGACGACACGACTGGTATATCGAAAAGGTGAGGTACCTCGCTTTCATTTCCGATTCAACTCCCATGTCATTTCCTCAATTGCATGGTTTCTCCACAAAACCTTAACTTGTGGTATAACCCTTCATGCGTAAGACATGCTGCTTCCTATCTAAAATCTCAACAGTATCTCCTCGTATGCTAAATCTTCATTTATCTAAATGCGGTTCTAACGCAATAATGTGGTTCGGGTCCTTCACATATTTCTGAAGCATAGATATGTGGAATACATTGTGAACACGAGACATACTTGGAGGTAACGCGAGTCTATAGGCTACGTTTCCTATTCGGTCAAGAATCTCAAATGGACCAACAAACCTTGGATTGAGCTTTCCTTTTTTCCAAATCTTGTAACTCCTTTCCATGGAGCAATACGTAATAATACATGATCTCCAATATTAAACTCCACGCCCTTTCTATGAAGATCAAAGATAACTCTTTTGTCGATCTTGTGAAGTTTGAATACGTTGTCGAATCATTTGGATCTTTTTCGTAGTCATGCGTCTAATTTCGGTCCCAACAATGTTGCTTCTCCCACCTCGTCCCCAAACATCTTGGAGAGCGACATTTTAAATCCATACAACGCCTCAAATGGAGCCATGCCTATACTTGCAACGATAGCTGTTGTTGTAGGAGAATTCCACCCGATGGCAAGTACTTATCCCAACTTCCTTTGAAATCTAGGACACGAGTCTTAATAGATCTTCAAGGGTTTGAATAGTCCTCTACGATTGTTCGGTCCGTTTGAGGATGGTATCTTTGAAATCAATCAATAAATCCGTGCCCATAGCTTTCTGTAAGCTAACCCAAAATCTTGAAGTGAATCTCGGGTCACGATCCGAAACTATGGATCTTGCACGCTTATGCAATCGTGACAATCTCATTCACGCACATCTGAGCAAGAAGTTCAAGGGGATAAGTCTCACGTGTCGGTAAGAAATGGGCGGACTTTGTTAATCTATCAACAATAACCCAAATTGCATCTACGCCTTGAGAAACTTTGGGAAGACACAGAACAAAATCCATAGTAATGTGTTCCCATTTCCATTCCTAATCTCAAGTGGTTGCAATGGACCTTTTGACACTTGATGCTCCGCCTTTACACGTTGACAAAGTTAAACATCTTGAGATAAACTCCGTGATCTCTCTCTTCATATTGTTCCACCAAAATGTATGTCGAATATCATGATACATTTTGGTACTCCGAGATGGATTGTAAGCGGGGTGTTGTGTGCCTCCATCATGATTTTATGCTTCGGTCGAGAATCGTTAGGAGAACGCAAAGTCTAGAATTGACTCAAGTATTCCTTCCTCATCAATTCTTGCTTAGGAATAGCTCCTTCTTGCACTTTCTTTCTTCATACGCATCGCCCCCTGTGTCGAGTAGCTTGCAAGCGACTTTAACTTTATCGATTAAAGTCGGTTCTACTTGTATATTCGCCATCATTATGTGGGTCCCTGAGTCTTTAATTCTACCTCCATCCTTTGCAAAGTCATACAAAATGGGCCTTTGCGTTGACAATATCGCACTCGTCTTTACATATGATCTTTTACTTAATTAAATACCACTACGTTCGCTTTTCCAAGATGATATTGAATAGTGTGATCGTAATATTTTAATGACTCAAATTAACGTCGTTTTTAGCATGTTGAGTTCTTTTTGGGTGAAAAAATATTTGAGGCTTTTATGATCCAGTATAAATCTCTACTTTCTCCCCGCGTCTAAGAAGTGTCTCCATATCTTCAACTCAAACACATTGCCGCTAACTCTGGATCATGAGTAGGATAATTCCTCTCATATTCTTTGAGTTGTCGTGAGGCATAGGCTATGACTTTCCCATGTTGCATGAGAACACATCCTAACCCTCGCCGGAAGCATATTTTGTAGATAACAAATCCATCCGAACCGGATGGTATTGTTAGAACAGTCTTAGAAATGAGTCTCTCTTGAGCTCTTGGAAACTCTTCTCACATTCTCCGCTCCATATGAATTTTGTATCTTTCCGAGTCAATTTGAGTTAGCGAGAGTAGCGATTCGAGAAAATCCTTCCACGAATCTCCGATAATAACCTCGCTAAGCCCGTAAAGTGCAGTGACTTGGCCACCGACTTCTATTGTTCCCTAACTTTGTATTGCTTCAATCTTGGCACGTCAACAGATACTCCTTGTTTTGACACCACATGCCCAAGGAATGCTACTTCCTCAAGCCGAACTTCGATTTCTTCAAACTTGGCATAAAGCTTGTGTTCACAAAGTCTTTGTAGTACTACGAACAAATGGTGCTTTCATGATCTTCATGACTTTTGGAATAGATGAGGATGTCATCAATAAAGACAACAACGAATCGATCCAAATATTCCTTGAAGACACGGTTCATCATATCCATGAAAGCGGCGGAGCATTAGTCAATCCAAAAGACATGACCAAGAATTCATAATGCCGTGATCGAGTCCCGAATGCCGTCTTTGGAATATCCTCGGTTTTAATCTTGGTGATGATATCCGAACAAAGATCAATCTTTGAAAAGAATTGCGCTCAGAATCGGGTCGAACAGTCATCAATGCGAGGTAGCGGATACCTATTCTTGATGGTGACATGGTTCAATTCTCGATAGTAATACAAAGTCGTGATACTCCGTCTTTTCTTCTTTACTGAATAAAATAGGAGCACCCCAAGGAGAGACGTCTTAGAGGACTAATGAAACCGATGTCTAATAATTCTGTAGTTGGACTTTTAACTCACGAAGTTCAATAGAGCCATTCGATATGGGGTTTTAGAAATGGGCTTTTATGCGGTTCAAGGTCAATAAAGAATTCAACATCACGTTCGGGGTAGACCGGGAAGCTCTTCAGAAATACATCGGGGAATTCTCAACCACGTAAATATTATTCAAATCTAACTTGTCTTTATTCAAATCCATAACATGGGCTAAGAAAGCTTGACATCCGCTTTTCAATAAACGAATAGCTTTGTGGCTTGATATGACAAATGATCGATTTTAGTGGTTTGAATTCGTATGTGTCAAGTTGGTTAGGAATATGAAAACTAACAACCTTACGAAAACAATCAATTTTGGCATGATGAGTGGTTAACCAATCAATTCCTAAAATCACATCAAAAGCAAGTATCTTTAAAGAGATAAGATCAATGGTAATGTGATAGTGCCAACTTGGATCATGCAAGATTTATAAACCGTAGATGTAACGAAGGTTTCACCCAACGGAGTTTCAACAGATAAATCAAAATCTAATTTCTCCGAGTCAAGTTTAAACGTTGAGCACAAGCGGGAGAGATAAAAGAATGGGTAGAACCCAGATTCAAGTAAGGTATAAACTTCGCAAGAATTCAAGATTAGCTTACCCATGATCACCTCGTTTGGGTTCCTCACGCTTTTGCCCGATCCACGACAAACGCTTCTTCCAGAACCGGCCGATTTCGACTTATCCGGATGACCCTTGGAATCACCACCTCTGCGAACTTGGTTTCGCGATAGACAATCTCGAGCGATGTGGCCTTCCTTTCCACGGTTGTAACATACCTTGGATTGTTGTGGATAGTTTGGTCAATGATATGTCCCTCCTTCCCGCATTTGTAACATCTAATGGCGGTCGTTCTCCTCCCCAGCATTTGCTGTTGTTGGTCTTTGGTCGCCGTTGATATCTTCCCATCATTGTTGAATCTTCTCTTTCGAAATTTCCACTTGAGTCACCTCTCCTATTATCATGTCCACGATTACCACCGAGTGGTTACCGCTTTGTCGTATTCTTTCCTCCTCATTTGGTTATCATCGTTCGATAACTACCCCGATTGTGGTCCCTCGGTTGAGTATACTCACTATCTCGCCTAATAAGCGAGCCCCGTTGACAACATCCGAATACTGAGAGAAAATTTATGAGAGATAAGGTATTCGACGAATCTCGGTTTTAGACCTCTCGAAACATACGCGTCATTCGTTCCTCATTCTCCACCAAATGAGGTGCAAACTCGATAATTCTGCGAACCTCGCCTCGCGTCGAGAGACACCGTATGTTGTTGTACATTCGAGTCTAATAAACTCTACCTCCTTCATATGACGAATACTTTCTAGAAAGTACTTGTCATTGAACGATTCTCAAATCTTTCCCAAGACATGTTAAGTGCATCTGGTTGGTACGCTTCACGATTCCCACCAAGAATCTAGCTTCACCACTTAAAACATAAAGGTGGCGAATGGAACCTTCGTTCCTCGTGCACCCCAAGACATCGAATATCTTGGTAATTTGCTTGACCCACGTTTACGCTTGATTGGATCCGAACTTTCCATGGAAATCTGGTGGTCCCAACTCTTTGAATTGTTTGGCCGTGACAAACCACACGTTCTTATCATTTCTCCCATATTTTGTACACGAAGTCTCCTAAATTCGATTTTGCATGAAGCGCAAAAAGCTTCTAAACATCCCGTCGTTCATCATTTGCTCAATTGGCGTTGTTCACGGAGAGAACATTGCCAAACTGTTAGACGTTCTCTCTCGTTGGTGAAAGAGCAAGGCTCACCTGCGGCCTCATAAACTCCATTGTTAACGCTTTCAGTGACCATTCTTAAATATTGCCTTAAAACAAGGGTTAATTAAACAAATTAACATATCACATAATATCCTATATTACGATCGACCAACAAATAAGCTTAGGTAGGACACACTAGCGAAGGATTTACCTCTCTCCCCTCCTAGTTCTATTCCCCGATCTGCTTGCAGAGATCATATCCCTAAGCTCGATACCAATTGTGACGCCCCCAAAATAGGTATACAACACCCATTCCGAGTCGCCAAAATACATGGTATGAAAGCAAACTACAACTTTGACAATACAGATGTCGTGTAGAATACGACAATACAATTGTGAGTTTGAATACAAATATTGTCTTCTAGACAATATACACACCCAAATAAGTCCTCATTAATTATTCATACACTATTTTACGTAAATAGTGAGGATGATTAAAACATCTTCCTAGAACCATCACTCCATACCCCGACTCGATCCTACTATTTATGTTTCACCTCCACGAGAAGAAAAATGGAACAAAAGGAAAAGGGTGAGCTCAACTAGCCTAAGTAAAGAATATTATGACTAAGATAATATACAACAAATTATCGTTAGTCTTCAACAGAAAAAATCTAACATAATACAATAGGCAACAAGTTTTAGATCAACAAATGCAATGAGAAGCAACAATCCATTAGAAGAGTCACGTGAGAGAAAGAATTCTACTATCTTCTAAGGTTTAAAAGTCCATCATCAATAGTTTATCCTCGTAATAACAATCAATATACATCTTTAATCATCTTTGCACTTCACAGCCAAAGATATTCATTCATATCACCCGATTGGTCATGTTCATCTCAACACTGTTCATCTTTGCTTCTGGGCCAAATATATTCATCGGTTAATCGTTCATCTTTGCACTACGTGCCAAAGATATTCATTTATATCACCATTTAGACCGATGATGATGAAAAATATTTTAAAAAAACGAATCCAAGTGAAACAAAATGACAAGGATTAAGGATTAAGGATTCGTACTTTGTTTTACCCATGTCCAAAAATACTTGAAAATAATCATATTGGTGTAAAATTCAAGAATGATCAAAACATGGATACAATCAAAGCTAGTATCCGAATAGATATTTTGGGCAAAAGAAAAATTTTATTTTTGATTGAATAGTCGATTCGTGATAATGAATAGTCAGATATCGTGAATAAGTGTCGATATCGTGAATAGTAACCCAAACACAACAAGTTCCAAATTTGATAAAAAGTTCACCAATACTTCTAAGATAATGATATTGAAGAAAAAATATCATTTAAGAAGAAAATAATACCCCTTACCTCAAAATAACCATACTTCGATTGAATTTCAGATATAGTCTTGTAAAACCCGCATCAGATAAGAACACTCAAAGTATACTCACAAGAATACGCTCGATAATTTAGAGAGAGAAAAGAGAAAACTTAGTTTTAGGTGTGATTTTCAATTCTAACTTAGCCCTTTATTTATAGAAAAATGTTAGAACGCTAAAGGAGACTAAATTAATAAATTATTATTATTTATTCATTCTTTTCTTACGCATGCCTCTTTGGAAAATAAGACTAGCCATCTTTGGACCAAAAATCAGCAGACCCACATGTTTAATTCACCAACCAAAAGTGGGTCCCATAATTTAATAAAAATTATTTTATTTTCCAAACTTCAACAATTAAGTAGAAAATAGCTCGGTTATCGTAAAAATTCAAAACTCGTGTTTTTCATGGGAAATTCCATTCTCTACAACTGCGTAAGAAAATTTTTCCAAATTCCAAATGCGAAATTGACCAAGAAATCCACAAGCAGGCAATTTTACGATTTATAATAAATTTTGGTAAGAATTGTGTCCACCGACACACAAAACATATGCTAAACATTTAATGCCACAAAATACTCTACCTCCTCATATACTCATATATCCAACATTCATTATAAAAATATCACCAGATTAATATATTATTAAAATAATATATTTAAATGAATTATTTTATCAAAAAAGATAAAATATTAATTTTCAACAATTGTCACATTAAAAATTTTCTCCATCTATATCCACATAAAATGAATATTTTCTTTATCATAATAATCAATAATTAATTATTCAAAATAATATTACAGTAATCACAAAGATCGACAACCGTGCCGTTCAGAAAGGAAGAGGGCTTTCCCAATAAGGATTTCTCCTTACTTAGCGCAATTAGGTGACCAAACCTCTCCTTAGAGCGAGAACTTTCTAGACATTGCCAATAATGTTATCGATAATATTATTCAAATAATATGAATTATTGATTTGATAATGGAAAAAATCGTGTAATGACAATTATGAAACAACAAAGAATACAAAATATCAACGCAAAGAATTATTGAATCAATAAAATATAATATTGAAGCAAGAATTCATCGTAACAATTATTGAGTAAGTGCTTCTTACGTAAGGATCAATAATTCAAAAATCATGCAATCTCTGGTGTCTTCGCAACAACCACGCCAGACATCGTATTTTAACCACCGTGTAACCCAACGGTGTTAAGCGGTAATAATTTACGTCGTTATTTATAAAACTCAATCTTTGTCGTTTTCCTTCATCCAACCGTTTTTCGTTATGGGGCCCACCAATGATCAAGGCTACTGCGTCGTCGTACGGAGATTCCCGACAAAAAGAATATTCCACGACCAAACGAATATTCCCCGACAATAATGAATATTTTATAACCACTTGCTTATTTTGTAAACTTTGCACATTTCACCCATAACCAAAGAATTATATCAAATTAACCCTTATTAATTTAGAATAATGAATAAAGGAAAATTCAATTTTATTTATAATAAGTTGGGGTCTTACAATCTGCACAACTATATCCTTGCTCTGCACAGCTACATCCTCGCTTCGCACAACTACATCCTCACTTTGCCCCAAGAGAACCTCCAAAGCTCTATTTGCTTCGTCCACCATCTTCATCAGCCTGACCACTTCGGTGCCGAGTTCTAGGCGGATGGTCTTTTACTCGCCTTTGGCCATGATCACACTCCTTGTCATCAGCAAAGACCAACCATCTTCGGGCTTCACCGTGGGTTCTCGAACGAGAACCCCCTGATTTATGCTATAACTTTCGTTATAGAACAACTGGAAATATTGTGATCGATAACTCAAGAACACTAAAAAAAAGGCCCTTCTTCTAGCGCCAATGTTAACGCCAAGATCTTCTGTCACGTCCCAATCAAGTAAGATGCCCTGATTCTGCACAGTAAACACGATAAACACCACAAGCTTGACGACTGTTCCGTCGGGGGATAGCTCAGGCGTGAGTCAGTGTACGTGTTCACAAGGTTAACAATGGAGGAATGTAATGTCTAGTGTCTAGAGAGAGATAATAATTCTCTGTTGTGTGTGTGTATATATGAATATGAACATACCTGTTTTTGAAGACTTCCTTGCTATAATATACTACGGGACACAGTTCACTAGTGCAATGACCCTCCGACACTGTTAATCTCATCCCTCTCATCCTGTTGTGTTGTCCAATCCTTATTAATGCCATATAAGATATCGGCCATTTATATCTTTGTCACCATCACTGGTTCGAACCCAGTGAAGATATTTAAATATATGATGGGTCGACCCACCGATTTGGTCCGATATTAGAAGGACTTAACAAAGATAATAAAGTGGATTTAGGCCCAATAATGTCAACACCCAATAGTGAAGACCCAATGGATTAATCGAATAAGTAAGCCCAATCCATTCTACCAAAGGAGAAATATCACGACCCAACAACACAGAAACTCACTTTATATGCTATCTCAATATTTTTGTATCAAAATTATTATATAACTAATACAATTGTATAACTAATGGCACACATTGATTAAAATTACGGTATTGGACATTATTACTCACAACAAGTGGGGTCACGTGCGATATTTTTGTAAATAAAAGAAAAATAAGTGGAACCACTCTATTTTAATATCTACTTGTTGTGGGTAAGAATCTCCAATACGATGTAATTTTAATAAATATGTGTTATTTGATAGAGATATGTTATTTAAGAAGTATGTTTTAGATCCGTTATGTAACTAATATATATATATATATATATATATATATATATATATATATATATATATATATATATATATATGTTTAATCACTTGACTTAATTTTTCTTTGACCAAGAATATACTTTTATCCATACACTTGTATTCGAATTTGTACTTGGACCACCAAATTATAGGTTTTATAAGGTGTTATTAAATTAATTAATTAACATTCATATAGTCTTGGAACTAGTCCAAATTAAAGAAGATAATATACCTTTGTTTGATAGAAAATAAAATATTGAATATTAAAATAATTATAAATAACACACTCCGTTCTCTTCCAACATCATATAAATGGAAGTGATTAGTATGAAATTCATTTTAAATAAGTTGGTCGATAGAGTCTTTGATTATAATACCAAAAACAATAAAAATAAAATAAATTTTTGAATACTTGCCTAGCCGGCTATAATATAATATTAGTAACTTGGTAGAATAATAAGATATATATATATATATATATATATATATATATATATATATATATATATATATATATATATCATTATTATATTCCTCAAGTAGTATTTTAAATAAAGTCCATGAATTTTTTATGAAAAGAGGTAAGAGTACTTTTGGTACATTGAGGAAAAAATAAGTAATTGTTTTTCAAATTAACCTCATGTGAGTTTGAATATGAATAGTAATATTGATATGAAATGAAATATAAGTTTAATTATGAAAAATGATATATATATTGTGAATGTTTACGTTATTTTTTTGATTGTCAATTATGTGGATAAATATTAGTGTTAATCTTTTTGGAGAGGAGATGTGTAATAAGTGAACTCTTTTTTAATTCTACTCAATCACACATATTAATATATTTTTGTAATTATAATTCGATACACATTTATTATCATTTAAGTGTAAATTTGGCCTATTATGTCATTTTATACTATTATTCCAAATGTGGCTTTTTATATTTTGAGATGCACAAAATATTTAAAATTAAGAGATATCCTATAAATATTGGGAATCACTATTTTCCCACGTGTTTTTTATATTTTCACATAAATGTAGGACCCACCATATGCTCTTGCTAGATAGAATTATGTGAAAACATTAAAACTACATGTAGAAATATTAATTCCCTAAATATTTGTAGACAATATTTACCAACAAAAATAATAAATAAATAAAAAGGAAGAAAGAGAGAAAAGATTGGTAAACTAGACAAATAGGCGATGATTTCGGTGTATAAAACATTCGCATAAACTCGAATATTCTTGGTGGGTATACCAATTCTTCTTTATACCTTGACCAACTCAAAATTAAGAAGGTTTATGATCATTAAATACATAGCTAGTACCTGTATATAATATACAATATATTCTTATATGTATGTATATAAAATTGAATAATGTTAATATGGCGTTTTGAGTAATGTTAAAGACACAGTGTACATAATTATATCATTTCATAAGTAAAAAGATTCTTGGCATGTATTGTGATAAATTTACATCGAATTATAATTGTGAAACTTATCAATATACGATATTGGTATGAATTATAGGAGGTTCTTATTTATTACACATCTCTCCAAAAAAATCACCACTAATACTTATTCACGTAATTGATAATCAAAAAATCGACGTAAATATTTGTAATATGTATCATTTTTCAAACGAAAAGAAGGCGTACTTGAAATGTACGAGGAATTTGATGTACAAAACTCAAGAAAGCGTACTTGTAATGTACGAGGAATTTGAATTACAAAACTCTCGTTTTCTTGTTATACATAATCTAGGAGGTTTAGGGAAAATAAAAATGGACAAGTGATAGAAGACTTTGGCCGCATGCATTTGGCATTGTTAATAGCAATGTCCAAGACTTTGTAATGGTACTTTTCTTAATTTGAGCAAGTTAATATAATGGGCCGATGCATTTCTTTGTCTTGGGACGGTCTTATATGCAGCCGTCCAAAAAAATCCATGCAAAGTACAAGCCATATGAATCATAATTAATTATATTAGCGGATTAATGAAGTTGCACAGTTAAATGCATACTTTTAAATGTGTATAATAATCGTATATTTTATAACGTTTTTACGGTAGTAGATTAGACTACTCTATTATCGATTAGTGACTACTCTACGTTGTAGGGTGACTTAACTCTACGATCGTAGACCGTATAAATTTGAAACTTACACATATGCGCACCTCTATTTTTTCTATTATATTATTATTTTTCTTAATTTTTCATTAACTCTTTAAATCATTTTATATTGAGTATTATTATATATATGATGACAAAATTATATCAATATAATCTATCTAATAAAATTTAACTGATTTTAAATTTTCCGCTCATCTAATAAATTATCTGAATTGTCCAAAATTTGAGATAAATTTTACTATTTAAGTGCTGGAGGTACGGGACAGAACTAATAAAAGTAATATTATCAAAATATTAATAAGTATGACTTAAAATAACATTAAAATAAGTATAAAAGTGTCGTTGTTGATTAGATAACAGCCTAAATATATATATCTTTATGTGTTCAAAGTTCCAAAAGTCTTCCCATTTCATAGGGAAGCTTCGCGTTGAAGGAAGAAGTATAATTGTGTAAACAAGCAGCGAGTGTGCAAGGAGCTCTCTATGATGGAGCCCGCCATGAATCTGTTCATGTAACTTCACAAAAATTTCCACCAGTATATATTATACTATTACATATTTGCATATAAAATACTAGTATATATCGTAGTCAATCGTGATGCAGTGTAGTTAAACTATGTAGCTCCAGACAAGTAACGCCTTTTCAGATGTGATCATTTGCTACATAGACTTCTCCTTTATTCTTTGCTCTCATCAATTTCATATTTTTTGTGCGTCAAATTGATTTGATTTGATTCTCTCCTCAGTTCTTCAGAATTAGGGTTCCAATTGAAATTTCAAAAGGAAGTACTGTTAATTTCTTATGTAGTGTGTTTGAATTAAGGGAAGTGGCTTTTTTTAGGAGAAGATGGAGGTTGATAAAATAATTCAGAGTGATTTCTCTTGAGATTTCCAATATTTGCTGATAGAAAGAAGGGTTTCTCATAAATTCATCTTGGAGGTTGGATTATGAAAGGAGAGAGAAATAGAGAATTGAGATTCGTGGGATTTAGGAATTGAGGAATTTCAATGGCTTTGGTAAGTTCAATACCTGCTATTCCGCAGCTGATGATTAGGTTCCCAGATATTGCATTTACAGGAATCATGAAAAGTAGGAGTGAAATTGTGGAGGAACTAGCAGTACCTGTAGAAATGGTGGAAGAAGATAAGTTATATGTTTTGGTGGGAAAAGATGTGAAAGAAAGCAAATCAACTCTTACATGGGCATTGCGCAATTCAGGAGGCAAAAAGCTATGCATCCTCCATGTTCACCAGCCCTCACAGAAAATACCCATGAGTAATAATCTTTCCTTTTATATTCTCATTACATATTCATTTCTGAATTTTGAAATCTGTATATTTGTTTATGTGTTTCTTCTGATATTTCTCCTTGATTTCTATTATTGATCATCAGTTATTCAACATCATGCCAAATTCTGTTTTTCTAAATTTACTGTATGAGCTTCTATTTTGGCTGGTTATTGTATGGCAGTTATTGGTTTTTGAAATGATAATCTATCCTAGTTAAAAAGTTAGCCTAGTTTAATAAGTTCAATCCCTTATTTTTCCCGCAGACTTGAATATATTTGAACTCCTGATTATATGATAATTCTTGATCTTATGTCTTTTGATGAGGTTATCTGCCTATTTTATTTTGGGGGTGGGAATTTCTCTATATAGTTCTACTGCTTTTATTCGTGCACACGCTGTTAACTATACCAGCATCAGAAAATTTATGAGGTAGAAAATTGCTATGTAGTCTTCACAACTATATCAATTTATTTAGAACACGATTATTGTAACTGTAGGGACTAATATGGTTAAGAAGCCACATTCTTTTCTAGGTGTTCTATCTATTTTTTGTTACTTTATTTTGTATGTAAGAAGTGACAATAGGGAACAAAGTCACAATACCCCCCGGGTACCATAAAAGTTGAGTAGCGATTTAAGATTTTAAACTTTTCGAATAAAGGAAAATTTGTTGGGTTAGCATGTATGTGATTATTTTTGCTTTTAGTCTTTCCTTTTCCCTTTTTTCACCTTGTCCAGCAGCTTAATCCTACTCTTTCACCTTAAGAAGTTGGAGATAAGACCTGACGACAACTGGTATTTTTTTCTTGTTATTTTTGTGCAATTTTAGCTTCCAATAAAAAAAAATTAAGTGTATGCTATATAAATTTTCCTTTTTACAAATTATTATAAGAATTTATGCATGTCTATATAAAAAGTTTTTGATTTGCAGTGGGTACAAAATTTCCAATAAGTCAACTAGAAGACCACCAAGTCAGAGCATACCACGACAGCGAGAGGCAAAATATGCATAAGCTTCTGGAAAAATACTGTCTGATATATGAGAGGGCTGGGGTATTATTTTCTTATCCTCTGCATTTAACTTTTCTTCAATTCTATTGCTTAGTTGAAACTCTTTATATTGCATAACAAATAGAATTTCAGCTTGGTTGAAAATCAAGTGAGAATTTTTTTGGGGGTATATTTAAAAACTAGATAAAATGTTAATGGAAAATACTTCTTCCTATTACCAAAGGTTCGAAGTTCATAATAATTCTCTCTTACAACAGTTAATGGATATAATTATCTTTTTCTTTACAAGTTACAATATATGTGTCTAAATTCTTGGACTTTCTTTTGGAACAATTGACCATTTCGCTTCAATCTTTATTTCTAATTTGGGCTTTCATGATTTCTTACTCTAGGCACGGGCAGATAAACTGCACATTGAAATGCACTCTATTGAGAAGGGCATTGTGGAACTCATATCTCTACATGGTATCAGGATGCTTGTAATGGGAGCAGCTGCAGACAAACTGTATTCAAAGTATAAACCATAAGATGTCGTAAATTAATGGATTACTATCATATCTTTTATCATGTGTTTTATCTGCATCTTGCTCCAAGTTTTCCCTGGTCGCAGAGCTATTATGTGGTTCCTTGAAGAAAACTCTGCATATTGGTTTTTTAGTTCATCTGACATAGATTCATTGAATCAATACTCCTCACTTTACTTGGCGTTCTTGCATTTTAAATGCATACCGCCATTTATTGGAGAAATTGGACATTATTTTTGAACGGTTCACATATATCTAATTGATTGTGTGAAAAATTGTGCTCAAATATAATATTTTAGCGAGCTGATATGTTCCTGTTTTTAGGGGTGGACGAGGATGATTAACTTGGGAGTCACAATAGCTATATCCTAGGCCAAGGGGGAGCCAACTAAGTATCCCGAAAGGACTATGACTATATTTTTATGAAATTATAGAGGAGAGGAAGAGGAATTTAACAAATTGGGTTGACAATACCCCCCTTAGAGCATATGTAGGTCTTCCTCATCTACCGTGTTTAGCCTTGACGAGAGGGCGGTGACTTGTTGCTATTGATCAACACGTGGATCTAATTAATCTAATATATATATACTTATGCTTCAATCAGAAAAAGATTTTTTAAAAAGATTCTTCTTTGTCTGTAATTGACAAGGGTTTGTATGCTGCTAAGCACAGTATGATGGACACCATGCTTATATATTCTGTTTTATTATAAGTTTTGACATTACTTCATGATTGTAATTTTCTTTTTGATAATATTCACTGTTTAAGTGAACAAGAAATTGTAATTGATATTTACACGTTGTCATTGATATGTACAATTAAGATCAATTACCCAGCTGGCTTAATATATCAGGAAAATGGTGGAGCCCAAGTCCAAGAAAGCCATCTATGTGCGCCTCAAGGCACCTGTTTCCTGTCACATTTGGTTTGTCTGCAAAGGGAACCTCATTTACACTAGGTAACCTTGAATTTTGCGTTTTTTTACTGAGTTTCTATGATGTAGTGAAAAATATTCGGGCTTTATAAGAAAATAATCTTGTGGAGAAACTTTTATGCTTTCTTAACTATTTTTTATACAGAACATTTTTAATTATTTACATAAGAGTCATTTGTAGGCATATGAATTATAACTCTTACAATTTATTTGTTGCTAACTTTGTGATTTTAAGATCTCCCTTTGTAACTTGTAACTGTCATGAACTGTTCATGATACTAAAGCAAGTACTTATCTTTATAGGAGAGGTAACTTGGATAGAGCTAATGCTGAAGTCTCATCTCTGGCACTTCAAACGAGTCCAAACATTCTACCTGTACGATCTAGCTCTGTGAAGTTGACGTCTGATTCAGAATGGCGAAATGATCAACTGAGTCTCACTATGTTAGCTCCAGACTTTCTTAGAGTAAGGTCAGCATTTTCTTCCCCAGATTCCACTGGAGGGGTAACACCTCGTAGAAGGTTAAGTACAGAAGGAAGCTCTGATGTCTGGGATGGAATATCAAGGAAGAGTGCTTCGATGGATTCACGTGGATCGGCATGTTCTTCTAGCGATGTGGTCAAAGATTCAGTGATCTACTTTGCAAGATCTGAGGGGAGTCAAAATGAGATAAAATCTAGTGCACTACCTCATTCTGATGAGCATCTTCATATCTCATCACCTCCCAAAGTACAGGTATACATACAACTCATTATTCAATTTATTTATGAGCGTGTGAACTAACATATAGCGATTATCTAATTTCTGTTCTCTAGCATTATTAAAGTTAATTTATTCAATTACTTCGAGCCTTTTAAATTTAGAATTTTTAACTTTTTATCAAGTCCCTGAAAGGTTTATGAAACTATATCAGGAAATGTATGCGAGTGAAAACCTCTATGATCAGCTTGAAAGAACCATGGTGGAGGCAGAAAGTTCCAGGCAAGAAGCATTTGAAGAGTCAATCAGGCGTAGGAAAGCTGAAAAAAATGCCATTGAGGCCATTCGCAGGGTAAAATTCTAGTTAATATGCACAAATTTCTTTGCTTTCTGATTTCGCAGTAGATGCGGAACACATAATGAAAATTATGTTCTTCATTTAGTTATAAAAAAAATCTAGGTTGATAAAATTGCATCAAAGAACTGAGACATGTAACAGTTACACAGTTACGCACTTGTTTTGCAAGTTCCCAAATAAGCTGACCATGTATCGGATGAGAAGACTGGAAGTATTTTATTTCACGATCTATTATTGCCTTTTATCAATTATTTAATCACCTCTCGGCTCAGATTCAAATTCAATTAAGGCTCTAGATATCTACGACATTCTCCATCCAAGGAGTGTAACATATATGCATGTGGTTAAATGGTCTGTCAAACACCATGATTGTATGGATACTGTCCTCCAATGCAAAGTGTAACATTAATGACTTCAATTCATGAAATTGAATCCTCAAATATGGTAAACTATTATTACAGGCTAAAGCTTCAGAAAGCTCATATGCTGAGGAATTGAGACTTCGGAAAGGAATAGAGGAAGCTCTAGCTAGTGGGAAAGAAGAAATTGAAAAGCTAAAGCCACAGTTAGACGAAGTAATGGAAGAACTACAGCTAGCCCTGCAACAGAAGTCATCTCTGGAGATCCAGATTAGAAATTCTGATCAGATGGTACAGGAGTTAGAACAAAAGATATTCTCTGCCGTCGAGCTGTTGCAAAATTACAAGAAGGAGCGAGATGAATTGCTGGTGGAGCGTGACAATGCACTCGGTTTGGCTGAGGAACTAAGGAGAAAACAAGTAGAGGATTCCTCTACCACACATGTGACTCGATTTTACTACGAGTTTTCTTTCTCAGAAATTGAAGAAGCAACTTGCAACTTTGACCAGTCGTTGAAGATTGGGGAAGGTGGTTATGGAACTATTTATAGAGGTCTCCTTTGTCACACTCAAGTGGCTATAAAGGTGCTGCACTCTCATAGCTCACAAGGACCTTCAGAGTTTCAACAGGAGGTAAAGATAAAGTTTAACATTATTCAAACTTGATGTCAGTTGAATCCATTAATCTAAAAGTAAATCTAGAGAGCTTAAGGTTTAGCATCTTTTTACCATATTATGACCTGAAAGTCTAGAAACCATCAATACAATGTTCTCTTCTGAGGAGCACAATTATTTTATCCTAATTCCTGTAGCTGGTTTAGATAACTGGCTTTTGGTGGTTGTTAGTTTGCTATGGATCTTATAAACTTCTCTTTATACATGATTTTGATCACTGTCACGATAGGCCAATTGAAACTTTATCTTGGATTTATCATCCTTTATGTTCCCACCATGCTCTTTCCATACCCCAAAGCATCCATGTTTAACTTGTACTTCTGTTGCCATTAATTGCAGTAGCACTACTTATTTAGTATGCAATTTCATGTCTCTTTAACGGGGCTTGTATCTTTTGTGAGTAGCATGGTTATCCCACCTTATCCCTCTTTTGAGGGCTGATCAAGAACTCGAAGCTCGTTTAATTCTGGAGTTTCATAGTAGCTCATAACATGCATACATTGAGGTGCTTGCCTCTTGCTTTCTTAGTGTCTTAATTTCTGCCAAAGTATCAAAACATATCACTGCTAACATGTCTACGAAATATTATGTATATCAACTTGCTTTTGTTATATGGGACATGTTGTCTGGTAAGTATATTTCTTTATATGGTTAATTGCCAATGAATATTAATGTCTACTAATGTTATTCTGCACATTTTACTTTGTAGCCCATCTTTCTATCAGATTTGTGGTACTGGAACAAATTAGAAAATTGGTTTCTGATTCTCCGATTTTGGTTAAATCTTTGGACATAGACTGTTGGCATGTTGTGCATTTAGCAGTATCACCTCTTTTATGTTTCGACGGGGAAACAAAGTGTAATAACTCTTACTGTGTATTGTTCTTGCATCAGGTCAATGTTTTGAGTAAGTTGAGGCATCCAAACCTTGTCACTCTAATAGGAGCATGCCCAGAAGCTTGGATTCTCGTATACGAGTATCTTCCCAATGGAAGCCTCGAGGATCGTCTCAGCTGCAGGGACAACACTCCTCCACTATCTTGGCAAAGTCGAATCCGTATTGCTGCAGAGCTGTGTTCTGTACTCATATTCCTTCATTCTTGCAAACCCCACAGCATTATACATGGTGATCTAAAACCTGCCAACATTCTTCTGGATACCAATCACATCAGCAAACTAAGTGACTTCGGAATCTGCCGAGTAATCGCTCAAGATGAGTTCTCAAGCAACAACACTACACTGTGTTGCAGAACTGATCATCCAAAGGGCACTTTTGCATACATCGACCCTGAATTCCTTTCTACAGGAGAGCTTACTCGAAAATCAGATGTCTACTCATTTGGAATTATATTGTTAAGGCTATTGACTGGAAGACCGGCCTTGGGGATAACAAAGGACGTGCAAAATGCATTAGATAAAGGAAATTTGAAAGACCTGCTAGACCCTACAGCGGGGGACTGGCCATTTGTGCAGGCCAAGCAAGTGGCTCATCTTGCTGTGAGTTGTTGTGAAATGAATCGTAGTAGGAGGCCTGACTTGGCCTCGGAGGTGTGGAGGATGCTTGAACCAATGAAAGTTTCTTGTGGAGCCTCATCATTCCGGTTGGGTTCAGAAGAGCATTGCCAGATTCCCCCATATTTTATTTGTCCCATCTTTCAGGTTGGTTCATTGCTTATTTTAATCACTGGTAACCTATATATGTAAGGATAGTGAATTAATCTAATTTCTTGAAAATATTCTAAATTTAATTGCTTCTTTATTCGGTACTCAATCCGTTCATGGAAAATTGTTCAACACAATCAAAGATAGTGGATAACTTGCATATCCTAGTATATGCAAACCAAATGCTGTCTCCTTCTTATTGTTGCCTTTTCTCTTTCTTATGTGTTTAGTTGTTGATTCCATACTTTTGTGGCAGCCATAATTCTTTATTTTCACTTTGAAGATGTTGGCTTAGACTGCTTTAGATTTGTGTGTTTGTGCTCAAAACTATTTACATCAAAACTTGCTTTTTTCTGGATTCTTGATGGGATAGTAGTTTTTTTTGGACATCCACTTAAAACGCTGTTGTTTTGTCGGATTTTGATAATGCAGGAAGTCATGCAAGATCCAGTTGTGGCAGCTGATGGATTTACCTATGAAGCTGAGGCTATAAAGGGATGGCTGGACAGCGGCCATGAAACTTCACCAATGACGGACGACAAGCTTGGACACAACAAGCTTTTGCCCAACCTCGCGCTTCGTTCTGCAATTCAAGAGTGGCTGCAACAACCTTAAAAGACACTCAGTTTAACTTCCTTCTTTGTTTATAGATTGTCTATTCTTCTTCCTGATTCCTGTATTGAGTTGAACTTTGCCTCAGTCCAATCTTCTAGCCCGGTTGTACAGGTGGCATCATAGTTGTCAGTATCTTAGGATATGTTACAACTTACACATATATTTAAATATAGAGAATTAATATTTCTACTAGTTCCACAAGATTTTCTCTCACCTGAAGTGGATTTCACTTACTGTTTATGCGAGGAGGATATGTATTTCATTTCGAGTAAAGGGTATAAATGAGTGGAAGATGTTAATGGCTGTGAAGTTGGCAATAATGGGTGCATGAAAGTAATACAGATTCTTGTTGCAGCATTATAGGGAGATCTTACTTCTTAGTAATTTATCGAGAGCATATTTCGTTTTAAAGTTGGAAGTACATTTATTTATGGAACAATTTAATGATAATTTATTTTTTAAAATATATAGTTTTTTCGTAATATTAATTTACGTGCAGTCAAATAATGATATGTTAAAATTTTATGTTATTTTTGTAGTTTTAAAATAAAATTTAACGTAAATTAAAAAATATATACTCCCTCCGTCTCAGGATAAAAGTCTTTATTACTATTTTAGGTAGTCCTATGTTAAATGTCTACTTTTTTTTAATAATCAAACTTTTATACATTTTTTTATTATACTCGTAGTATTAAATATCTCATACTTTTCTTATTCTAATTCTCTCTCCATATTTAATGATATTATTATAAATAATTTTATCTTTTTATTCATCTTTTTAATCTGCGTGAAAAGTCCACCATAATTTTTATCCTGGGACGGAGGGAGTATATAATTTTGGGAAGTATTTACCGTTACAGTGTTACCACGGGCTTTCCATTTTACAACCACACGCCATCTAACTGTACATCATATATATATCATACATTCACGGTACATGCATATTCGGATATTCCCTTCCCACTCTCTTTCACTTTGTTGCAACTAAAACAAGAATATCAAAATTCATCTCATTAAATAAACAAAATTTTATTTTTACTATTAGGTTATGTTTGTTTGTAAAAATTATAATTAATGGGATTATAATATTAAGATTATTAATATTAGGATTATAATCTCGTGATTATAATTATAATGTTAATATTATTAAGTCATTTTATAATCTCGAGACTAATAGTCCTAAGTCTAAATTTAAAAACAAATAAGACACTTGCAATTAATAGTCTTATCCCAAGTATAATCCTTGTAAATAAACATAGCCTTAAATTAATAATTTTCTCGATAGTATTCCTTCAAGTTTATTTTTTTTTTTACAAAATTGTTCATCTTTAACATATTAAAAACATTATGTCAAAATTCACGTTTTTATAGTTGAATACATATTTGATGTATTTCAAACGTATGAATACAACAATGTACGTTGTATGAAATATAAATAACATAATTAACAAAAATTTGGACATGTATGTGAAGGATTAGAGCGCATAATTTCACCAATACATTAAAAGGGAAAATTTTTGTAAAAGATTTAAACATGAAGAAACACAATATGTCAAGAAAAAAATATATTATATTTTTTATGACAAGAATAATAGTAAAATAAGAAATATCACGATCGAATTAAACCATACCGAGATCATAATTAATAAAAAAAATACATGTTATTCTAGTCTAAATATTTGAAATAATTTTAAAAGTTATATTTTTAGTGCTAGCTATACGAAATCATGGCTTTCCATGGAAATTCCATTCTCTGACTTTTGCGAGAAGAAAATTTTTTCCAAATTCAAATGTAAATTAATGAAATCAACAAACGAAAGCGGAATTTTGATGATTACTATAATCAATTTTCTATCGAATCAGGTCCACCGACACCCAAAACATATGTTAAACATTTAATGCCACAAAATACTCTACCTCCTCATATACTCATATATCCCACATTCATTATAAAATATCATCAATTAATATATTATTAAAATAATATATTTAAATAAATTATTTTATCGAGAAAAGATAAAATATTAATTTTCAACAATTGTCACATTAAAATTTTCTCCATCTATATCCACATAAAATAAATATTTTCTTTATCATAATAATCAATAATTACTTATTTAAAAATAATATTACGGAATCACAAGATCGATAACCAGTAGCCGCTCCTCAGGAAGAGGGGCTTTCCAATAAAGGATTTCTCTCATCTTGGCGTCTGATTGGTGACGAACCTCTCCTGTAAGGTAACTTTCTGACATTGCCAATAATGTTATCTCGATAATATTATTCAAATAATATGAATTATTGATTTGATAATGGAAAATCTTTGTGTAATGACAATTATTCAAACAATAAAGAATACAAAATATCAACGCAACCAATTATTGAATCAATAAAATATAATATTGAGCAAGAATTCACCGTAATAATTATCGAGTAAAGGCCTTCACGTAAAGGATCAATAACTAATAATATTAAATGCTGTCAATCATTATCATCACTTGCACGACCACGCAGACATCAGTATTTTAACCAGTAACCCAACAATTTATTAGCGGTAATAATTTACGTCGTTATTTATAAAACTCGATCTTTGCTGCATCCAACCGATTTTAAAGCATGGGGCCCTAATGACTGCATACGCGTTGCTGCGAAAGCAGATTCACAAAAAGAATATTCCGACAATAATGAATATTTTATAACCACTTGCTTATTTTGTAAACTTTGCTTACAAAATTGTTCATCTTTAACATATTAAAAACATTATGTCAAAATTCACGTTTTTATAGTTGAATACATATTTGATGTATTTCAAACGTATGAATACAACAATGTACGTTGTATGAAATATAAATAACATAATTAACAAAAATTTCGGACATGTATGTGAAGGATTCCGACGCATAATTTCACCAATACATTAAAAGGGAAAATTTTTGTAAAAGATTTAAACATGAAGAAACACAATATGTCAAGAAAAATATATTATATTTTTTATGACAAGAATAATAGTAAAATAAGAAATATCACGATCGGGTCGACCATACCAGATCATAATTAAATAAAAAAAAATACATGTTATTCTAGTCTAAATATTTGAAATAATTTTAAAAGTTATATTTTTAGTGCTAGCTATACGAAAATAATGACTTTTATTCTAAAAATACAACCACCAAAATACATGATTGATGATACTAGTATTTTTTTAGTCAACTAATTGTTAATTTTCAAGAAACCAAAAGAATAAGAATAATAGCGATCTTAGATCACGCACGAAAATCGCGTGGCAATAAAGGTCAAAGTGGAGGGAAAAAGTCGAGAGAGAAGGCTAATCAGATGAATCAACGGTTACATAACCGCGTTCAAATTGTGAATAATTATAAACTGACTGAAGGGAAAAAGAAAAAAAATATTGCTCCAAAATTTACATATATATTATATTATATTACATACAATACATATATATAGTACTAATTCATGTGTTGTACTATATCTCATTTCTCTTTCCTTGCTCAAAAGGTACCCCAAAGCCAAAACCAAAAAGAAAGACGAAAAAAGATACCTAATTGACCCTTTGTTGAGCTGCTGTAGTGGGTGAAGCTTAATTTACTTTAATGGAGGAGCTAAAAAAAGTTTCATTTGGTCTGGTAAAGGTTTTGCTAGCTGTGATTTTGTGTTCTTCGCTGGTGTTTGCTGGTGATATAGTTCATCAAGATGATGTGGCCCCAAAGAAGCCTGGTTGTGAGAACAATTTTGTTCTGGTGAGTAGAAATAAAACCCCTAATTTATTTCTCGTAATTTCCTAAATTTTCTATTTGGGTTTTTTTTATTATTGTTTTGGGTGCTCTGTTTTGGGATTTATGCGCTTAATAATAGTCGTGGAAATTCAATTTATGAATTTTTATTTGTTCATTTTGCTGTTGGGGGATATTAATTTGATGGTTGTTATTACATTTTAGTCTGTTCTGAATTAATGACTGAGTGGTGGTGGAAATTAGTGTTTCTTGTTTTGGGTCGGTGATATGGATTCAGTGACATTTTAGTAATTGCAATTGTTATTATTATGATTGTTGCTATTTTTGTTATTAATTGCTTTATCTGTGGGCGATTGATCTAACCTCAATTCACTTATATATACCCTGGTTTGTTTATTATATTTTATGGGTGCATAGTAGTTTTGAGGATTCATGCGATATTTGAACATCTTTTCTAGCAAAGTCCAGTGAAATTAGGATCTGTTTGTTTTTAAGGGAAATGTATCTTTTTTAAGAGAATGTGCTATATTTTTGGATGTTTCATGTTTGGTTGGCAAACTTAAAATAAAAATGATTTCTTGGGTTTGGTGTTCGAAAATTAATTCCACATTTTTTATGTGTATTCAACAATTATGTTAATTTTTATATCTATATATGTATATGTTTTTAAAAACTTTGAAATTTCATTAAGAAATTTATTTTTTCTCCCAAGTTATTTCCACATAGAAGATATCAATACACAATCTAAACAAAGCTTTCAGAAATTCATAATATTGTTTATTGCAACTTCAGTAAATTACAATAATAAGAAAAGTTGATTATTCTGAATTTGCAAGACATACATAACAATAAACATATCACATATTGAACAAGTATCACATGCAAAAGCATGTTTGTGAGTTTTATTTTGAAGGGAGGGGAAGGTAAAGTTGGAGGAACAACTCACAATCACATCTTAAGCGAGCCCCTTTCTATATTGGATGTCCCAAAAAAGTTAGCACATTCCAATTAATCATTCTATCAAATGATGGTACTCTCTCTATCCAACTGAAAAGAAGAACACTCATTACGCTAATCCTAAAATTATGTGCCTGTAAAATAGCTGGTTAAATTGGGAGGAAGCAGTTATATAGTATTTAGTAATTTTGTGAAAAGGTATCTTAATTTCCTTCTGTTGGAATTGAATTTTTATTGCTTAGAAAGAAAAAGAAGAGGAAAAAAGAGGAAAGGAAGCTGATCCTAGATATGTTGGATCAAATAGTTTTTTCTCAATTTGTAGAAAAATCTGTTCTCTCATTGTCGGGGATGTTCCCTGCTCTCTAGTTGTTTATGTAATGTACTATGATATAGATCAGGTGAGATTGAACATATATTTTAATGGAAAGAGTTGTAGCTATGTTTGGTCAACATGTTATTTGTATATGAAAGGTAATTTTTTCCTTGGCTTAATGCAATAGGTAAAAATCCCTACTTGGATTAATGGTCAAGAAGAAGATGAGTTTGTTGGTGTTGGTGCTCGATTTGGCCCCACCTTGGAATCAAAGGAGAAGCGTGCCAACCAAACTAGAGTTGCCATTGCAGACCCTCCTGATTGTTGCAGTAAACCAAAGAATAAGGTGTTGTTTGCTTCTATCTTTCTAGTGCCACTCAGTTCTACTCATAGAGACACTGCGCTTGCATGTGAAGCATGACTCTTTTGATTGAAAACTTGAGTCTTGTGTTGTTTAATGAACTTAACATCTATAGGGTCTTTTATTTGGTAGCTTACAGGTGAGGTCATCCTAGTGCACCGGGGTAACTGCAGTTTTACAGCCAAGGCAAATGTTGCTGAAGCTGCTGGTGCTTCAGCCATCCTCATTATAAACAACCGTACAGGTAATTCCTTTTTCTGTTTACATTTCTGTTGATCATTCATAAACTTGCTTGTTCATTGCAGTGTCATAATAAGGATTATGTTGTCAAAAATGGTGGAGAAGTATGTTCTCATTCACCTATTATTAGTGGCAATGCAAATTTTGAAATGTCCTTACTAGCTTATATTGGGCCAGCCTTTTCATCTGAAAATAGATGTATAGAAATTGAAGCTGCTGAGCTACACATAGGGACTTCATATAGAAAAGCTTCCTAGAGTATCTAAATGCAATATGGAAATTAATTAGTTTTATTAATATTGATATGTGTAGACAAGACATAGACCACTTTTATGAAGATGATGCCAATGCGGTGTTTATTTTGAGAGAATGCTTCAGAATTGATAAATCATATATCCAGTTAACTAACTCATTGTTGTGATGGATGACCATATTGATATCATAAAATAATAATGGAAATCAAATCTTTAAGCTACTTAATACCTGCTATCTAGCTCATATTTCTATTTTATTTTCTGTAGAACTTTTCAAAATGGTATGTGAAGCTAATGAAGCTTCTATAGAAATTGGCATTCCTGCTGTTATGCTCCCACAAGATGCTGGTGCTAGCTTGGAAGAAAGTATAAAGAAAAACCTTAATGGTAAGCCTTGGTCTTTGTGGTCATAATAATATTTTTATGAGGTAATTTACTCTGCTTGGTTATCAGGATCAGATGATGGGAAAAGACACAGTACATACTTTATAATCGGGATAAATCAACTTTTGGTACCTGTACTGGGACACGACTTATAATTTGGTACCAAAAGTGAAAAAAGTTACAAACTGGTGATTGTACTAGAAAAATGTTACACTCCGTTAAACATTAGGGACACGGCTTGAAATTTGGTACCCGAAGTGAAAAAAGTTGCAAACTGGTGATTGTACTCGAAAAATGTTACACTCCGTTAAACAGTAGGGTTTCATCTTTATTCTGTTTGAAAATTAGGGTTCTCTTCTTCTGTCCTTCTTCTCTCATTCTTCTTGTTGTGATTCTCCATTGATTATTGGTTCCCATATATTTATTAAAGGGTAGTGCAAATATGGGAAGCAAGAAAAAGATGGAACAAAACATCGAGAACCTTCTTTGCGTCGACTTCGCTTCACTCTCTGTATGTTTGTCTCTCCCGTTTGATCAATTTTAACGATTATTTAAAAATTGGAAAGTACAAGCACCAGATTATAAATTTTTTGAGTACAATCACCAGTTTGTAACTTTTTTCACTTCGGGTACCAAATTATAAGTCGTGTCCCTAATATTTAAGGGAGTGTAATATTTTTCGAGTACAATCACCAGTTTGTAACTTTTTTCACTTCGGGTACCAAATTGTAAATCGTGTCCCAGTACAAATACCAAAAGTTGATCTATCCCCTTTATAATCACTATATTTTAAAATTACTTATTTCCTTATAATGATATTGGGCTCAACATTACCCTAGTTATCTTTTGTTATTCTTTAATTTATCTTTTCTTTGGGTTGTGGATTGACCCCTTGCTCAGTTGATAGGTGATCTGGGAATTTGGCTGCCTTGCACTGCTATTTACAGATTCCCCTTTCTTTAGTTTCTGTGCAGTTATACTCTCCTCAGCGCCCACTGGTTGATGTAGCTGAAGTGTTCCTATGGCTCATGGCTGTTGGTACCATCTTATGTGCATCTTATTGGTCTGCATGGAGTGCCAGAGAAGCAACCATTGAGCAGGACAAGATCTTAAAGGTCCTCTTAATCATATATATATACACATACACTCACTCTATCAGCCTTTAGGTTTGAGTTGTTCTCATTTGCAGGGCATTAATTCGCAGACAATCTGATATTTTCTTGTTGTTCTTGTAGGATGCTTCAGATGAATATCTAAGCATAGAGGCCAACAATTCCAGTGGTGTGGTGAACATCAACACAACATCAGCAATTCTATTTGTTGTGATTGCATCCTGTTTCTTGGTTATGCTTTACAAATTAATGTCATACTGGTTTATCGAAATTTTGGTGGTTCTGTTTTGCATTGGCGGCATGGAGGTGTGTTTTCCTTCACATTACAAGATTGCTTCGCATTCTGATAAATTTTCAGCATTTTTATTTTTTTTTGTTTTCCCTTTGTTCTCTTTGTTTTTGAGACTTGTTATATTAGTTAAACACCGCAACCATAATTAAAGTAGTTCAGTGTTCCCTTTCTTGCTCCCTTTGTGTCCTTTCTTGTTGCTCTGTTCCACTTTGTGGGCATGTGTGCATGTGTATGCTTGTTTGTTATCATCTAGTTGACAATAAGCATTTGAGTTAAACTCTGAGGAAGAATAGCAACGCAGATTATCTTCACCTCTAATGTTTAAAGAAGATTTACAAGAGTTCAAAAAATTATGGGTACCTTGATCATTTTTAAGTCATTCCAAACCACCCCATAAATCTGGCAGAACATATTGCTGATAGTATGAACTAATAAGTGATCCTTTGAGTTCAGAGGAAGCTGTTCTAGATGCTTCAGCATATATGGAGGATATTATAAATATTTATAGGTAAACAAAATGTATCATAATATAGTGTGAAATAAAGCATTAAACATATTTTGAATCTGTGAATAGGTTGTTACAACATATATGATATTCACGTAACAATAATTCTTACGTACCTACTGTTGATTCGGTAAGAGTCGTTTAAGGAGGACCTCTTGGTTTTGTTTTTGACTTGTACTTTGAGGAATTGGCCTTCAAATGTGTTTTCTTAGACTTCCCTTGAAGCATCATGAGGGCAGTCCTCTTTTATTTAGAGTATAGTATTATATGGAGGTACTAGTATTTAGATAGAGAAACTACTGTTATATGGAGGTACTAATGGCCTTGTATAATTTCTTTTTTTTGATTGAATATTGATTTTGTTCTCTCGTTGTACTCACAGGGTCTGCAAACTTGTTTGGTGGCTTTATTATCATGGTATGCAAATTATGCTTCTTATTTCTCTTATGTGTGTTTTAACATTGAAATGTTGAGGGAGAAGCATGTCTTTAAGAAACGAAAGGCAATATCTATTCATATCCACAATCTACTTTACGATCATGACACTTTCAATGCTTTTACTTGTTCCGCTATATATGTGTGAAATCCTTAACTTCTGACTAGTCTGGTAAATTGATTTGTCTTTCTCTTCATATAAATCGTCCACATATTAAAGACTATAAGCTTGGACAAACAGGGATAATAAGTGAAGTTTAAACCATGATAGTGGCATTCTCTCTCTTCAAATCCCCTTGTGCCCCAATAAGTTGATTCTGATCCTAAACTTATCAAAAAGAAATAAAAATAATTGAACTAAATAGTATATTGTTTTAAGTAGTGGGTAGCCGTGAATTTAACTTTTATCACTGCAAGCAATCTGATTTTTTTTCTTAGCCAATTTCTGTAAGTAGTTGGAAGTAGTACTCACTGTGGTAATAATAATAATAAAATTAGAACTTTGAAAAAACAATGATAATCAATAATATAATAAGCAGAATATGTGTGATGATGTGCACATTCTCATTCTGTTTTGTGTAGGTTCTTGGAAGAATGACTAACTCTTAAATGAATATAGTTTCAGATTGTTTCAACATGCTGGAGAATCATTTGTTAAAGTACCCTTGCTGGGAGCTGTCTCATATTTGACACTGGGTGTTTCTCCATTTTGCATAGCTTTTGCTGTTGTATGGGCAGTTTTTCGCAGCCGCGTTTCCTTTGCTTGGATAGGTCAAGATATTCTTGTAAGAAAATTTTCCTCGTCTTATAAATTAGTTTTTTAGATTTTGCTCTTTTGGTATTTACATGATCATCCAAGTCCTGGAGAAATATGGATTCCCTTCACCCATCTTTTACTCCAAAATGCATTTGTTCTTCTGATGCATCTTCACCACCTGGCAAATTCAACTCTATAGTTTTACCAGTTCCAATAGTATATCCAAGAATTATGCTAAGATTTTCCCCAACTTTGACTATAAGTTCATGGCCATTTGAGGTTGCTTATGAATCCACGATAGCGCCATACAATTAATTTAGATGACTACAATGTCAAGCTTGCTTTCTGCAACCAAAAAAGAAAAACAAAACAGAGAATATTTGACTGGGCACAAACAGAGTTTTCATCATCGATATGAATTCCTAAAGTTTAATTTTGCTTTGTTTTTCCCTCTTCAATCAGGGCATTGCGCTGATAATAACAGTTCTTCAAATCATACGAGTACCTAATCTCAAGGTGATGATCTAAAACTCTTTCTCTTTGACCGACTACTTGATACACTTGTCGTCATATATATTTCTCTTTCTTGATGTTATTAGGTTGGAACAGTTCTTCTCAGTTGTGCATTCTTGTATGACATTTTCTGGGTGTTCATTTCCAAATGGTTGTTCGCTGAAAGTGTTATGATAGTGGTGAGTAATTGAATTTTTTCAGTCTACTGGCACACTGAATAAAGGGCAGTTAATTGTTCCTCATGACAACAATCTTTCATTTTTTTCAAAACAGGTAGCTCGGGGTGATAATAGTGGAGAAGACGGCATCCCAATGCTTCTAAAAATCCCGCGAATGTTTGACCCCTGGGGTGGCTATAGCATCATTGGGTTTGGTGATATTATCTTACCAGGGCTTCTGGTAGCATTTTCTCTAAGGTTTGAGCATGTAATCCTTGCCAATTTCAGTTCATTATTGTGGTCAACTTCCTAGCCTTTTGATGTTTTGCCTTGAGGCCATTGTTTTCTGGTATCCTGCCTCAGTACCCCCCCCCCCTCCTTTTCTTTTCCCGGAGATGTCTTTATTTGCCAAGATTTGCAGACTTGCTCCACATTTTGCCTATTAGAATGTGTGGCTGGGATCCAATTTCTATTTAGTCATCCCAAATCTCTGGTAGCAAGTAATTCCCAGTCTTTTGTTGATAGTGGTGGTCCTGCTGGATATAAATGAACTATCACTGTTGTTACAGCGAGTTTCTGGTATATCTGCGTAACTACCTTTTCAGAAAAGAAAAGACGTAAGAAAAAAAGGGCAAAATTTCCATTCAAACCAAATTGTTTTCTGCATTTGCAGGTATGATTGGCTGTCCAATAAGAATCTTCGAGGTGGATACTTTTTTTGGGCGATGATGGCTTACGGTTTAGGTATGACAAACACGTTGTACGATGATCACATGAACTAATATCCTCTTTTCAACATGATTCACATCTTGTATTTTACTATTTTCACCAAACTGCTTTATATATGTGTTATATTACATAATTTCTACATTCTTATCTGCGTAAGAGAGGCAGACAAAGAAACTGATCTGGTTAAAGAAATACAACTTAAGTTGGTGATACGTAGTGGATAAACATACAACAATCAAAATTATTAGTATTATATAAGTTGACTTCTTTGGTTCTGTAGATTGATTGGTATTGTAAACTGCAGGACTCCTCATCACATATGTGGCACTTAATTTGATGGATGGGCATGGTCAGCCAGCTTTACTTTACATTGTGCCTTTCACACTAGGTATATTATCGGGCCGCTTTTCTCTAGTTGTCTGAGCATCATTTTGCTGGCCTTCAGAAGTTGACATTTTGTTTTTATAAGTTAATTCATGCAAGTTACTTCCAAATTTCGATTTTACCAGCACGCCCAGAGTTGAAGCTACTTTCATTATCGAGTTTTATTCTGCTTCTAATGGGTATGTATACATCATGCAGGCACACTCCTGACCTTGGGAAAGAAAAGAGGTGATCTCAAAAACTTATGGTCCAGAGGAGACCCCGAGAGACCTTGCCCACATATCCGTCTTGAGCCCTCCCACCAGTAAACCAAACTTGTAATTGCAGTTCAAGTCTTTTTACTTTTAGAAATACAAAAAACTCTGATAGGGTTAGCTTTATAGATTAGAACTGAGGTCGGAAGTGTACTGCTGTAGCTTGTTAGTACAACACTCAGTCTCACTAACAGCCTGGGACCGAGTTCAGTTACTATCAGAAATCAGAACAGATTTATACACAGTTTGTTAGTATATGATGTACCTAATTCTCGTATCCTTATGTGCACTTGCATGTCAACTTCAATCCTTATGTGCACCAGGGGATTATTTACCATTAATAATCCCCTGGTGATTCAGATCAAGGTCAACAACACTAAAACAAATGCTGGAAATAAAAGAAGAATCTCCCGGTATCTCTAAATTATGAATTAAAAAACCCAAATCAGCACTTTCAAAGAATCATGTTATACACGAGGTTCTTTCAGCTGAAAGCACAAATGACCTTTTTGAAAGACCTATACAATAATAACATGAAGGAGTATGGCATAACTATTAAAAAGACCATAACATATAAGATTGAACTAAACTAAACAAAATTGACAAACTTGGCCCATAAAAACACATTTCATTATATTCTTGCTAGAAAACAGGAGATTGCCCCATCCTATACCAAAATTGCATTACGTGGAATGCATGAAGAAAAGACAGAAAATCTCTAACTAGTTTACAGTTGAAACTTGAACCCATGCCCACATTTTTACCATGGTCAAAAGTATTTTCACCAGAAGCCACTTCAAACAGATCTTCACATGTATGGATCACCTTCGATCATGGTCTACTCCTGCCCAAGGCACAAAATTTGAACAAGTATAGCAATCATTAGTATGCTTAGTTTGAAACAACAAACATAAACAATCATTCAGCGCAGTTAACAATCTTTCAGTCTAATTTTTTAAAGAACCGAATAATCTTTCAGTGAGCCTGTTTTTGTACTTCTAATAAGTACTGATATAATAGTCAAAGGTACATAGATAAATAGAATGATCTCTCTTATAGTGGGACATAGGGACTGAGGGAGTACTTTTATACCAAAGGTCAGTACCTATGACTACACAAGTTTTTTTAAAAGAATTAATCTAATAATAGGAAGAATGGGAGGAAGAATGGGTTAAGTCTCTTAAGTGTTTAATGTGATAAAAGTTGATGGTAAATCTTTCTGGGAGGCAGTGATGACAGGTATGCTGGGTCAGGAACGTGGCATATATTAAAAATATTCTATGTTTTTATCAATCTCCCCCATTTACACCCCAGAACCCATTACTTGATGAAAGCTTCTTGACAATAACGACCCAAAGAAAAACAAGATACATGGAAATTTTATCACAATACGTAAGATGCATCAAACTTGGCTGAATATCCTACTATCAAAAGAATGAAATGACGACATAAAAACAAATCAAAATGTAGATATAGTTGAGATATTAACCATACATACTTAAGGAGATTTCCATAATAGCTACCTGAGCAAAAACAAACCGAATACATTACTCCGATCCCAAGATGCATAGCTATCTTTCTTTCCAAATTCACATAATAGTATTGGATGGCAAGTGTAAAATTGTTGGACCCGATTGAGAGAAATTAGAGTAAATAAAAAAGACAGAAGGAAACTGAGAAACTAAGAGACTTCTGAAACAAATACAGGCCCTAGATGTACTTAAAATTGGGTTGACAGGAATTGCTTCCTCTATGCTGTTTGGGAACATTGTCAAATGTCAAGAATAGAATGTTACTCAAGAAACCAATTGTGTAAAATTCAGTTCTAGTCCAAATGACGGAATAACCAACTTTTAAGTCAGCAATCCTATATTGTGGTTCAGATTAGCTGAAATTCATAACTTTATATTATTCAAACCAAATTATGAGATAATCACAATTGCATTACAATTACAAACTCCAAATATGCTACTATATCTCAATCAGAACCTCAAGGAAAATAGGGGATAAAGGATTTGAAAGCATCAATGTGAACCTTCTGCTATTACCAAAAAGGGAAAGCAAATTTTAGAGATGAAAATGTGTCAGAAGGATTCCCAGCTTAACAGAATGCCTTTAGACTGCATAACGATAAAACCAACAGGAAAAAAAAGGCATACATACTTGTATATATCCTGAAGGATCCATTGCTATTGAAGATACTGGAATTAGTCTCTTTTCCTGGCCTAAAGATAATATCTCCTGCATTCTCTCAGGCCAGTCTGAATTTAATCTCCGAGCAAAATCCTCTACTTCCCTAAGGCAGATAAGAGAGAACAAATAAGGAAAGATAAGGGAAAAGTTAAGAAGGATAAAGAAAATATCATGCAAACAAAGGGACATTTCTCCACTTTCCTGCATCCAGGCAACTGACAACCGTCACAACCCCATATAAAATAGCAGAATTGGTAGAAAATTTGAAGCTTATAATACACGTATAGATTTTGAAGTCACTCGAGAATGTTAAAAAGAGAATCAAAGAATTTGCGGTACCGCTGAGTACGGTCTCAGTCTCAAATTTACAGTAAAATATAATATATATATTCTATATATACACGTAACAATCAATATCGTATCGTACTTTGTTTTTGGTATGAAACAATTATTAGTACTTGCTACCCGAATTTAGATGTCCTCAATAGTTAGTTTGTATAACAGTATCTTAACCATGAAAAAAATACTATACAAGGAAACTTGACATGAAAATCTGTTACGAATCAATAATATCCAAGTGAATTTAAAAAATTATAAATGACCAAGAATACTTATAAAACTTGTAAAAGCAAGGGGTATGCAATTAAAATATACTTTCACTTTATAGCCGCAGCATTGCACCTCCGGTGCAAATTCATCCCAATTGACCAATCATGGATCAGAAACAATACAACATCATTAAAATAATAAAACTCATGGAAAGTAGAAAACAACAAAGCCAGTACTAAAGCACATCTGACAAGGATGCATGACCTCAACTCAAACGAAATAATATAAAGTCAAATCACTAAATGAATATTACAGAAAAATCATCACTTCAGCAATAAATTGCGAGTGAATACATCAATATTACTTGTTTTCGGTGTTCTATTTGTATTTTGGGACAGTACACATGATACCAGCTTGTACTAGATGGTAGAATCGGCGGTCCGGTATTTTAGCAAAGATGGAACACATTTATATAAATGTAATATTTTGTCACTAAATCAGTACATATTGGACCCGTAAAAGCCAGTAGGGTACCACAAAAATAGCTATTTATCCAGATAGTCAAGCATAGGCAGCGGCTGCACAGCCACACGGGATGCACTGGAGCGATCCCAACATATAGACCGAAAGAAAAGGGTAGATTTTTTGTAAACCATTTTTTCTCAAGTAGTCTAGAACTGGCTCTCCAAGATCTAACAATGGTGGTCAGGTTTTAACATTACTTAGTGATACAAAAATCCTATCCAAATGATAAATTATTGATTATTTTTGTACATTTTTTCTCCAGTTTTATCAAAAGTAGATATCAAGACAGATCCATCGAACTAGAATTTTGCAGATATTCTACATGTAAAATAAATACTACTCCTATCCACTATAAGTCATCCTCTTTCTGCCTATATCTCTTATTCTTTCATTGCTAAAGTCACACTTCAAGAGAGAATATATGGAGTGTGAATTCAGCAATGTAAGAAAGAGATGCAGACAATGCATTAATGTTCAATTTGACCAGATCACCTTATACTTGATTATAATTTATATGTACTTACACTTGAATATTAATGACTTTTGTATTTGGTCCAAATATATGTTATTGATTTTCTTATGGAGTCCTCAATAGGAAAAAGATTGTAGTAAAACTTTTCCCGTCCGCACCCCCAAAAAGGTAAAAAGAACGCTCTTAAGAATCCAAATGTTAAAATTTTCTGAGGGTTTTAGTTCTGGTGGAAGTTGCAGAGTTTTCATATTTGAACCAAATACAAAATATAGCTGATGTTCAAATTTTTTACGAATTCTAAACATCATGAACTCATAATATATATATAATAAACTTATACTTAACCCCAATGTCTTCAAAACTTGGGCAGTAGCAGCATATTATTCTAGAAGGCTCGAATGGTACTACATCCACAAAAGTATAAATTAGTGTATACTACTGTTTGGTCGAAGATAATTTCTTGGACGAAATTGAAAAATAGGTAAAGAATAACACCCGACTCAACAAACATCTGGACAATGTTCAAAGAGCAGTCAATCCAGATTTCATCATTTTCCTTTTCTTGGCACTATGCTTCTCATTACCCATCAGAATGTGTTAACTTCCTCCTTCAACACTGAGAGTCCATACCAAAGGAGCATGCATAACCAATATACAAAGGAAGAGAAATCATTAGCAGTAAGCTTCAAGACAACAGAGCTTGTGACGGAAACCAGTAACAATTCCAACATAAGACAATTCCTTTAAGAAAATAACCAAGCATTTTCATCATGTAAGATTAGCTACATTTCTGAAGCCCAAGGCATGTAGCTAAACAATCTTACCACTGTTTCACTTGACAAAGCATCAAAAGATGCATCTAATAAGAACACCAATCCTTTAGAGGCAACCGAACTTTATCTTGCTGTTTGAACTATCCTAATTTCAAGTCTAAACTTCTTTTTTGCAAGTGAATCCTATTCTCATGCCTTACACATCGAACAAGGGATATAAATGTATCTCATATAGTTCCTCGTAGGTGGACAGATATTCATGAAATACTCTACCGTACAAAGGTAGCAACCCTATCAACACTAGTAAAATGTTGATAGTTGTAATTCACATCCCAACATAATTTTGTTAGAAAATGTGAGATCCCCAATAAATGACCACACTACTGGTAATCACAAATATCTGAGATTCTCATAGTAGCAAAGTAACAATTTTTCGGAAAGAAATACACAACACTGTAATGAAAGAAATACACAACACTGTAACCAGAGACAACTCAGGTAAAATGGTGTTACATGCATTTGGGGTATTACTGACTGCATGTTTAAAGAACCAAAAAGATTATCAGGCTGGCTGACCTATCAATCTTTTCTTTCAATGCAGGATCGATCTCATCATCTATATCACAATCATCAAACTCATCCTTGAGAGTTAATCCATCATCTCCAATGTCCGGTAGCTTTATTGTCTCAAAAAGAGCGGACAGAAAATCACCATGACCCTTAACACTATGGCATGCGGCATCAAACCCATTTGAAACCTGGAACATGTCAAGATAACTCCCTTTACGCACTTCTATTTTTGCCCAAAAGTACACGACCAACTGCACAATATTCTATTGGGGAAAAAATGTAACAATTAAGAACAAGATTACAGAAATATCATAATGGTGGTGGCTGACCTTATTATGGATCTTAATGGCATTGTTCGAAGAAGAGATTTCATTTGAAGAAGACGCGCAGCTGGAAGGAATATTCTTTTGTAGGTCCTTTCTTCTACGGTTTTTCCTTTTATTTTTAGAAGTTCGAACCCCCTTGGAATCTGCAAAATAATTACTCAACTTTGCTGTCTTCATAACGGCAAAGAGAAGGAAAAAGACCAGACTCTGTAACAATGTTCTTTTCAGAAATCTGAGATACCCAAACACAAGGAGAAAAGTGAAGGCACACACTAATCCATGAAAAACCATTTGAGACTATATTATATGGATTGACAAAAACTATTCAGACCATTATAAAATGCAAAAAATCTTAATACAGAGATACTTCAAGATGAACAAACAAAAAGTCCACCGCAAATATTAGATTTCAGACACATGCTTCATTGATCCAAAACGCCTAAGTTTTTCCAGGCAGTTCTCAATTGGTCAACCAGGAACTTTAACAGTAAGCCTTCCCAAAAGTAAAAACACCCAAACACACTGCCACAACGACTCCCACCAGCCCCCACCTCACATACCACCAAACCCAATTTATGTGTATAATCAAATTTAGGTTCTGCAACTTCAAACAATCACCAAAAGGCACCTACAGTTTTGATGTGTAAATATAAAAGTTTAAATTAAACAAAAACTTATATAAATTGCCCGAAAAGATCCGGATGTTAGTTGTTACCTTCCTCTTTTCCACCTATTTATGGTTGGAGAGAGTTGTATGAACCAGGAAGCAGCAAGGGAGGATTCTTACTCATTTCTACTTTGCTTTCCCATTGCCTTACAACTATGTTTCGCCCGAAAAAACAAGGAAAACCTCTTTCCCTTCCACTTTTAATTCCACTTGTTGACCCCTTCCACTTTGCCTAACTAATAAAAGCAAGAATCTATATTTTCTCTCTTTCTATTCTATTCTCTTCTACGATCACCGGTGCTACAGCAGAACACTATAATTTTTTTTAATAAAGAAAGGCTGCTTATGCATCAATGAACGAAGCTTACTTGCTTGCTAGCTAATAACTACATATGTCAACGACCAATATAGAAAAAACTTAATGAAGACGCACATGAGAATCAGAAATCATGGAGTGCATTTTGGAATTCAGGCCAATCCATAATGTTCAAGACCCTTAAAGCATATAAAACTTACGTTAGCATTAGTGTCCAACGTAATACAACCAAAAAGTAGAGGACAGGTAAAACGTATGCATACTAGCAAAAAGAGGAAAATGTGAAGATACCTCCATCTCCTCCATTAATAAATGACAAGAGGTCATCAACTGAACGAGCATCTTCATGCTCTACTTCCACCTCAGCATTCTAACCATAGTGTAAAGTCAATAAAAATCAACAGGTTAGATAACATACAGCAATATACAAACTTGAGTACAACCACAGTTTGAAATACCAAGGATTGTAATCATAGCCAAATTCACCTTCAATTTCTCTCTCTCTTTGAGTTCTTTCCTCTTTCTTGCGTACAGTCTATTCAAAAGCCGGATCCGTGGATCATCACTTGTGTTTTTCAATGGCTCCAACTTTTCCTCCTGCGTCAATTTACTAGTCATTACACCAAAGCAGCTATACGTAATATTCTTTACCACTAGGCAATACACACTAAGCATACTGGTTGCAAGCAAAAAAAAAACACCTCTGTAAGATCATCGGGTAAATGAAAAGTCTCACGGATCTCCTCGGGAGATTTCCCTTCAATCATTCGTGCAAGTGCACGACTGGTAAGATCAACCAACGGTTTTAACTGTAGGCTGTCAGCAGCAGATGTCAACTCACAAAGCCTTTTGGTGTCCATTCGGATGAACTTCTCATCAAAAAACTTCCGCTCCTATCCAAACAACAAACAGAAATCAAGTTCAGCACTTAAGCTTTGTAGTATCCTCTTGTCAAATACTACAAGAAGAGGTAATTCTGCCACAAATCAAAACATAATAAAGACTATAAATCAGAGATTTACTTAAATCCCTAGTTCTTGCGTTCTTGCGGGCTTTTGTGTAGAAAGTTCTTGGATACTTACAAACTTTTTTCAATCTGAGCTTCCGATAGACCCCGTAAACTATTTGCTTTTATATAGTGTAAGAGTACATGCATTACTCTCTGACACATTTTACAAACTACTCAAACTTACTAATCGTGAAAAACAAATGGCTTCAAACTAAAATTGGTGAAAAAAGAACATTACAAACTGAAAAGAAAAAAAAAACCAAAGAAAAAAAAACATATCTAACCTTAATAGAGCGGCCAGGTACTTGGTGAAATCGGCAATAATCAAAAATTAAAGTCAACATGGCAGGATTAACTCTTGGAGGTAGAGATATGGGGTAGTTCTTTGAAGATCCCACTCCTGACTGCATTTCATGCCATAATAAGGGGCAAAACTTGGCTATTTCTTGTTCAATTTCTTGTATTGAACCGTCTGCAGTTTGAAGCCATATATAGGACTTCATCATCTGAAAATGTAAACATATACAAAACCCCTTATATTACAATCAAAAAACAGAAAATTAAATGAGGACAAATAACAAAGAAGAAGCACTAAAACGAAATGAATATACGGCTTCAAAAAAAAACTAATTAATGCTGCCTGAGGATATTACCTCTCAATATAAGAACTGTAGCACGTCTTAGACATCCTACCCAATGGACAAACATCAAAAGTTTTTTTTTATATTTTTGCCTCTCTAATATGAATGGACCATATATGGGTCATGCTTAAAATACCTGTGCAACTTCCGACACCTAATAAAATGTCTTAGGAAATCAACTTGTTAGCTACTACTAACTGCTTTGCTTGCATTTCTTTTCACACTTAAGATGGTTACAGTTGATGTTAAGGGTTCTTTCTCTTGGCCTGCAGTTCCTAAAATTGCAGGTGAAGAAAAAGATCATGTGTCTGGTCTTTCAGAACTTGCTTGGATCACCGGGAACTCTCCTTATCATACAAATTGACTTGGTGTCTGGCGAATGTTGTCCAGTGAAGGGATTAAGAAACTCCTCGATTTACTAGCTAACTAAGTTGGGTATCGACCATCAAGTCAAGTTCGATTGTCGTTCTGATTGTTTGCTTTACAAGCTAAAGAGTTGAGCCATTATCCAGATGGTTGGGTTTAATTAATATTCTAGTTAAGTGGTTTTATCAAATTGATCTTGATCCAAGAAACAAAAAAAAACTAATATAAGTACAAAGAACCCCGACGAACAAGTGTTCCATAAAGACAATCAATTGATTAGTACTTCTTGTCCATACCCACAATAACCAAAACCATTAAAAATACATACTTTATACTCTCTCCATTCCACAAAAAGAGCCTCATTTGTCAAAAAAAGAAGAGGAAAAGTGTTCCACAAAATAAGTCCACTTTTTAGTCATAGTAGTATAAAATGATACAACGCCATCAAAATTACCTTATCATACCATACCACTCAACTTATTACTTTTAGGCCATGCATTGAAAAAAAAATATTCTTAACAATCTTGAATTTCGCAAAGGGTAATGAAAAACAGGACACTTTTTTTGGAACAGAGGGAGTATCTAATAGAATCCAATTTCTCTCAAATCTCTACTATAACTCCGTAAATAATCAAACACTAAAAGAGAGTAAATGTGCATAAAACCCTAGCCCTATTTCAAGAACTCCATTTCCATCAAAAAAGAAAATATACACATGACTGTAATTATAAACATTGCACAAGGTCAAACCCATATCCACATATATATATATATATATATATATATATATATATATATAAACAGTAAAACTAACCCAATATATATTTAAACAGATAGATATAGAAAAACTGAAAAAATACCTGAGGAGATAGAATATGATAAAAGAGGGGTTTCGAAATGCAGAAATTTGGCCGTTATAGGCGAACTCAAAATGGGTAAATAGGAGATAGGACTGAAAATGGGGACGGGAGGATTATGAATGTATGTCAGGTGGGAAATTATTTCTTGAATTTTTTTTTTTCTCTCTCTCTAAATTTCTTAGATTCTCTCTATATATAAATATGTATGTATTTATATATATTGTGTGTATATATATATATTGTGTATGTATCTATATCTACCGTGCACAAAAACCTGTGAGCGCGCCGAGTCTACACATGTACGGATGGGATGGAGTTTGAGGAAGGACTTATCCATTTTAAATTAATACATAAATAATTAATCAATATACGTACTTGTCATATTATTAGTTTATTACTAATATATTTGTACCAAATTGATATTTTTCGATTTTTTGATATTTTCATATAAAAATTGTCGTTATAGCGATGCTACAAAACCCGTCACTATAGCTATAATTTTTATGTGAAAATATTAATTTTCTATTTTTATTATTATATAAATTTAGGTAAGAGTGTCATATGTATTTTATAATAATAATAGTTTGAAAATTATAAAATACTTTTTTATACATAATATTGAATACACAGTATTCAATTATATAAACGATGTGATTTTTGTAGGATGTCTCCCACCTCTTTTTTGGATTATGTTACCATAAAGTCAACTTCATGATAAATTGGTCAATTGACTGAACGTATCATGTTGATATCGTAAAGAGATCACATTTCTCTCTGCGATATCAGCATGATACGTTGTATTAGTCATCCAAATCCTCTGCCATCGGAGAAAAAATAGATCGAAGTCGTCAGAATTCGATCAAAAAAGCCTTAGTTTTCGATCAAAAGCTTCAAAGCCACCGTCACAAATCAGATCTTAACACCATCACCATCACCATTGTCCCACACCTTCATCCCACGCCGATTCACAACATAATAAGATCTGTAGTCGAACGCAAAATTAGATATGAAGAAATCATGCACTCCTTTGCAACTCTTTCATGTCTTTAGGAATGGAATTTTGGTAAAGAAAAAGGAGATAGAATCATAGAATAGAGGAAGAAGATGGGACTCATGAGAGAGAGAACAAATATTATATCTAAATATTTTTTTTCCTTTGTCATGTCACACTTTTGTCCACGTGTTATTTGTTCAAAAATAAACAAAATAAACCAACATCCGTTTGTTTAGTTGGCGGTATTGTTAACGAAAAGGGCACATTGGAGTTTAAATTTGTAATATTAAGGATACTTTTAGAAGAAAAAAAAGTTCAAGGTGAAAGTAGAATTTTAGGATAAATTTTAGGAACATTTTTACACCTTTGCCCAATATTCACCTCAATATTTCAAAGCACGTAGGGGTATTTCTGTAACTTCATCCTTTCTCATCAAGCACTATCACCATGATGAATCGCCACGTGTTCCTTTATAAGCCTCTTTATTTGGTTACTAGTAATAATAATTGTCCGTGGCTAAAGGCACGGTGAAACAAAAAATTAGATTAAAATTCGAAAAATAATACATCATCTAAAAACTCTTTGCAACTTAAAATAACTTACAATCAGACATAACAATTATAATAATTCACTATACAACCACAATAATTAATACATACTCATTCATCAACACATCCAACCACCAAAACACCGAGCTAGTCGCTACTAATTTCAATAAATTTCAGCAAATTTTCTTTTAAAAATAGATATCCAAAAAAATCTAAACCTGTATACAAAACTTACAATCATCATTCCATACCCACAATCATCATATTCAAAATCATCATTTTCAGGTATACATATTCAAACCACCAAAACAACCATCATTACATACCCAAAATCATCATAACCATTTATAATTAGTTAATTTTACAAAAGACGGAACACAAAAAATATACACATGCAGAAAATAGAGAAACAACTTCGTATTCTTTACAGCTTACACCAAGTATCTTTCAATATATACCTGAAAATATATGATCATACAGCTTACAGAGCTTGATTAATGAAAAAATATATCACATGCCAAAAAATTTCCTGACATTTTCAGAAATGTATAAACATGGCTTCACCCTAGGGCCAAAGTTATATCAACGAAGCAATGAATCTAACCTTATCAAGGATAATTTATAGTACACTATGCAGACGAATTAGCATACTTTCACTGGTGCAATCACAGATTCCGCCTCATCCGAACCATCGCGAACTATGTAATTCTCGCATAAAGAAACAACAATCAACATATATAATCATATACAATTTAGTTTATTTAATGCAAACCTTAAAGTTCAAAAAAACAAAAAACAAATAGTACTCATGATCAAAAAAAGGTAATTATAAGTTGCAATACCTGAATATTAATCCTCATTACCAAACAGTAATTAGATAAGACGGTGACAGAAGCTCATGTATAGGTTGTTACTTAGCTTTATCAGTTGCTTTATATTTCTAAGCGATAATAGTTTAATCTGTTTGATTTTGATTTTGAAATTCAAAAAATTTAAATTAAAGTAAAAACATGATCACTGGATACAACTCACTTCAAATATATAGGAATATATGTGATAAGATTTAAGTATTTGGAGCCAATTAAGTCCCTGGATACAACTCACTCCAATCAACCTAACATAACATAACATAGCCAGCCATCAAATTAACATAAATTTTCTTTTTAATCCAAGAACGGATAATGTGATTCCCAATTTAATAAGTCAAGCCAAGCAATCATAGTCATTACTCATTAGGAGCCACATGAAAGTGAGAGGAATTAAGTATTCGGATGAATTCAATTCGATACATCAGAAAGAAAAGAACCAATAAGAAATAAATTTAAAAGTTTTTCCACATAAATAGTTGTCAAGTAATAGACTTAATTGGCCACGGATATTACAGGTGCAATCTAAGCTTAAAAAAAATTCTCCGACATCAATAAGCAAACTTTGTTTTCATCTTCTTTTGATGAGGAAAACTTGTGCAATTAATATCCTAAATCCCAGAAGTACTAATATAAGCAACTGTTAAGAAGCTGAAAGTACAGGAGTGCAGGCGAAGAAAAATTTACATATTTTATCAAAACTCAAACAAAATTCCAATCACATAGTTGTCAGCCCAAGAGACATAATTGATTGTAGGAGCTCATCATAACTTTCCACAATTTAAGTTCTCCACTGTATATTTTTTAAAAAGGTACGCTAGAAAACCTCAATGTGTATTATTTTTTCACCTCACTGAACTCTTCTTTCCTACATCCAAAGTTTAAAATATAAGTAAAGGAATCAAGAAACCAGATCACGGACACCCTTTTTCTAAAAGATTATTAATGGCAATCCTACTGCTTTCTGGGCCTTATATAAATAGTTCAGGTTATTCAGGAGTGAGCTATAAGAATTTCCCTTACGAAACACAAATAACAGTGGGTAATACGCTAAGATAACACTTTTAAGAATTTAAAAGGTTAGCCAATGGAGGAACTGACTCTAATAATGCTCTCAGAAAATAGTACCTTGTAAGCATATTGAGGAGCGATCAAACATTGGCAAGTTGCTTATAGGCTGTAGCATTATGTTCATTAGATAAGTTCCCAACTGCCCAGTCGCTGCCAATCTAAGACCTATAAAACAACAATATAAATGTTAAAGAGAACCATGAGAAGCTCACTCAAAAAAGCTTATGCATGAAAAATGTCCAAAGAAATTCAAATGACATCACAAGGAAAATTAATCAGCCAATCATGTTCAAGACCCGCTAACAACTAAACTGTTTTTTGTCACCAAGTTTTCAGGTTAAAAGTAGTGGGAGTTTTAAAAGAAACATTTCTATTTTATCACTGTAAAAAGAAGGAAGTGAATGGCAGAACAAGGTGAATTGATTCAGTTACCAGTAGACACCCTCCGATAATTCTCCTCTTTCAAATAAAATAATATAAAAGAAAATATATCATCTGAAGCTCCAAAAAAAAATTATTTTATCTTTTTGCAAGTCTGAAACTCCATAGATGTTTCTAGAAAGCCAATGAAGAAGAAAGGACTGTAAATTGACAGCTCATAATACTTGCTTTAAAATGTCAACAGTGACTGGATAAAATATCAGCAAAATATTATTTTGACCACGAGCAATAAGCTACACGTAATCTTGCCTAATTACTCTTAAGCTGATGGCCTAACACGTGTTTTGAAATAAGAATAACAAACTAAGCCTTTTGAAACGACAGAAAACATTGCAATACATCTCAGTTTTCATATGCCAAAACACAACAATAACCTCCAAAAGAGAAAGATGGCTTCACATAGTTAATTAATATATTAACATAATTATCCCACAAGTACCTAAAAATGGAGCTGAAGGCCTTGCACAGGCCGCGACTTGAACTCTGGATAAAACTGCACCCCCACATAGAATGGTAGGTTTGGAAGTTCTAAAATCTGCAGAGAATGTGAAGGTTGAAAAAAGAGGATTAAAAAATATAATAATAATAATAATAAGCTTCAAAGATCTAAAGGGTTTCATGCCCACAATCAATCTTTACAAAAAAAAAGCGCAGTAATGACTTTGAGTCTTTGGCAATAATTTTGGTTGTAGGATTGTTGATTGACCATTAATGAGAAACTGTATACTCCCTTTCACAAAAGAAAAGAAAAAAAAGTCTCATTTGCAAAATGTGTGAATATCAAGGACAAAATTTTTTTTACAGGTATACTATTAAAAATAATAAATTGTGAAATTTAATAAATCAAGTGTGGTATGATAACAAAATTAATGTTTTCTCCCAGGTGTTGCTTAGCTGGTTTCAGCCTACTGAGTTGCATGCAATTGATTTATATAAGAAAGTAGGGTCTATGGAGAAAATACCAAATATTTGGTGTAATTCATGAGGTGAATCTGCTGTTAAATATTCTCTAGTGAATATCATGGTGTAAATCATAATCGTGAGTTGGAATAACTGATATATTAGTAAAGATTCTCAATGAATATAATTACAGACAGAGGAGATATAATTCTTTAATTTGAGGACCAGACACTTTGTGAGTAAAGCAACAAAGTATTACCAAGATAATAAATTCACCCAATTGCAAACAAATTGAAGGACTTGCAGAAAATGCCATCATATAGCAAAAGATAATATATCAAGTACTCAATTTCTATGAAAATTTAGCTTTAGCTTGGTACAGGTTAGTTTACAACCCACTTGTCAAGGCAACTTTTTTCAACAGTGCCTTAACATATCATTTCTTCCAAAACAGGTTCCATCCGTCATTGGGCTTACATAAATTACTCCATGTACATCATCTAACATATATGAAGACTTCTCTATTAACAATCTCGACCAACTCTCCCTTTTTATACTTGATAGCCTCTTAGAGGCAATTTATCGAACATAACATGAGCATTTCTTTTTAGGACAGAACTAATAAGTATTTGGTTATGGTTTAACCCAGATTTTACTACCCTTATTACTCCACATAACAATCACAACATCCCCTTCATACTCACTCTCAATTACAACACATCTAATTACAACACTTTATTATCAAATTTATAATAAAATAACTTAAACACTTAACTTACCTTTAAAGCTTAGTTTTACTGCTGATGTTTTATATTATAGATAATAATAATAAGAATAAAGACAGTCTGACCAATTGAGAGACAACTCTCCCCTCTATCGTTTTATATAATGGATGTTTGAGTTTGTTTAGGTACAGTTGCCAAAAATATCAAGTCTAAGGAATACCTGCTTGGTGTGCCGCTTGCAATATTAACTGTATTCATTAGAAAGGACACCTGGCATCAACCAAACAACTATTAAGGTCCACTCCAAAATCGAGAAATAGCAAGACAAACAACAGGAGGAAGGACATGTTGGTTAGTCACCTAACAACCAGCTCATCACTCTTAAAGTAAGATCTTAAGTTTTAGTTTTGAATCAAAAATAAGATTTTAGATCGACTGCTTATCAAAAAAATAGTAACTTACAGCTTTGGTTTACTAATGAGCATAGTGACTCCAAAGCAAATCATATCCTAAGCAATCAAAAATATGGACTTGCCGTCCAGGTGTTACTCCAGAAGGTTAATGGTATGAATTCAAGAATAAGGCAAACATTGTGCCAGTCCAAAGTTCAGATGGCACATAAGTACTATAAATGATAAATGATTAGGTTTGTTCTTGTACATTAACTTTGTTCTCCAACAGCACATGTCCAAGGAAACATTTTAGGTAGCTGAAATTTTTCCTAATATGAAAACTTAATATTCACTAGTCAAAAAAAAAATATATATCATAACTTAATATTTCTATATCTTTACAAACCTTTTTTTTATAGGTAAAAAAGAGTTGGTAAGGATTTAGGAATATTAAGTTAATGAAGTAGTGATAGTATAATTGCTCTTTGTAATAACTGATTGATCAACTCCTTCAGCCTAGTTATTCTCTTCTCCAAAAATTGAATGTCCAGAGCCATATTAACTATTTATATTTTTGAGCACTACCAACCTTACAGCTATATACTTTATGAACAACGCAATGCTCTGAAAGACCTCCTCACCTTATATATTATTCCAGTACTCGGTCCTAATAAAAGCTTTGAGAAAAGCTTGGCAGCATGACATTCTTTAGTCAAAGATTGCAAACCCCTGCAGTAGCAAAAGAAACATGATATATACAAACTACTGAATTTGACTACTGTCATAAGTTTCTCTCTCCCATTTTCTCTACCTGAAGTAATTTCTTTAGAATTTTGAATAAACTGATATTAATGAGAAGGTTCGGCTGTGCTATTCTCCATTAAGACTCAGTTCAAAGCTTTAGCCTTTGTTTGAATTTCTGGATCCTAAGACAGTCTTAGACACTCATTTTAATTCGTTTACATAATTAAAGAAATTATTTTTTCTTTTGATCACAGAAAAGGAAGCATGATGGAGATGAAGATATAAATGACATCCACAGACACAAGAAAAGTAAGGTAACATCAAAGCGACCAACTTTTTCTACTCATTATGTTTATTATTGATTGTTAGGAGCCAGCCTATACCTAATAAATAAACTGCAATGAAAAAGAAATCTACAATACTAATATGCAAAAATAAATGTATATGAAAAAACAATCTAATAAATAAAAGTGATCCAAATTTTCACTTAACTCGATACGAAAGTAAATAGCTTCAAATTTTTAAAAGTAAATCATGATTCATTGGCGTTCATTTTCCAGTTTCAAACATAATTCATATAGGTTATAATTTCTCCTTTACTTCCAGAACTCGCAATTTATTGTTTTCTCTTTTATACTTTCTAATCAGGGTCCGGCTGTCCGTGTTACGCAACTCAGTGGATAGTTCTTCGTACAAGTCCATAATCAAATCCCATGCACACATACTTTTTTGTACTAAATTTTTTAAAAAACAATGGGAAAAAACTTGAATATGGCACGACACTCCGACCAGAATCAAATTTAGTAATGCACAGAGTGATTAAAGGAAACACCACAATTTCAGCAGACCCTATTCACAATACCATTATTATAAGGCTTACGTACTCCCTTATTAAAAACTCACCCGTCCAAAAATGAAAGTCTTAGTTAACTTTTTAAACTTTCATTTATGCTTACCAATATTTGCCTATAACACACTTTGAGACATAATTTATTTTATTTTTGAACTCAAATTTTGTTTTTGGAAAAAATATTACAGAAAGTACTCAAGTCCTAAGCTAATATACTTAACACTCTGTTTATGAGCCTTTTCGGGTAAGGAATAAAAAAAATTTAAAATTTAAAATTTAAAATAGTCTGAGAAAGGAAATGAAAGGAATATAACCTTCTCTAGAATTTTTTTGTGAATTTGGTAAGAAAAAGATAGACAATGAGGGATGTGTCTGTCAAAATTTGTCAATGTTTTATTAATAAAGGAACAAAGGAAAGTTTCACCAAGTCAATTTTCTTTTCCTTGCAAATCTTACCATTTTGGTTAGGAAAATTATCAAGGAAAGTTGGACCAAATTTCCTTGTTTCCTTTACCTTTCTCAACTTAAAAATATTACCAACATGGGAATTCATTTCCTAAGTTTTAAAAACTCAAAACCAAGGTGTAAGGAAAAGGGTAAAATGGGACAAATGGGACTCTCACAGTCTCACTATATAAAAGTGGAGTACATATTTCTAGGAACTTATTTTTCAATGCAAAACCAAGTTCCAACAGAATTTCATACTAAAAATTTTAAAGATAAGAACTTTAAAATCACGTAACATCCAACACATTCAAACTAAAGAGTAATTTAAAGAAAAGATCTTTACAATCACGTGACACCATAAAAATCCAACACATTCAAACTAAAGAGTATGAATATGTATCAATCAAACAGAAGTAAAATAATTTCAATAATTAAGCAAATTGTCCACACTCAAGTAATATATATATATATATATATATATATATATATATATAAAAATATATTTATGTTATAGACATTAAGTCCTTTTTTAACATTCATACTTCTATAAAAGGAAAGCTCCGGAGTAGGAATTAGTACAACCAATTAACTAATATGAGGGACTCATAATTCCAGTCTAAAAAAGTAAAAAAAAAATAAAGAACTCATTGAAGATATATTTAGGACAGCAAAAAAAGCATAAATATATATGTATATATTTATATATATATTAAAAAAAAAGGGAAAAGGAAAGAAAAATACTTACCAACTTAAGTGGAATGAAAGGGGCTGGTTAAAAAAACTAATATGGTGTGGCCATTATCAAATAACCCCCAACTCTAGGAAGAAGTTTATGGGTGGTCGACCCATTGTCATTTGACACAGTCAATGAATTGAGCTAGAAGAAGAATTTACCAGTACCACACTGACTGATATGAATGCAAATATCTACCATACATGACTTGGGTCCATCATAATTCAGTGAAGAAGAAATTAAAGCTAAATGAACTGAATCTAAGGTACCAAAATGAACCACCAACCAAACTGACAATCGTCTACAATGACTTTATTGTATATTTCGCGAGAGTTTATTCAGTACAGAGACAGAAGTGTCAATGCCATGAATTATATATATTAGGACACAAAAGTCAGAGCTCATAATATCAACTTGCATAGAAAGTGGGGAATTGCAAAGACTCAAGAATGTGACTGAACAATGAAATTTAGCTCAACTCCAAAATAAATCTTGATGCTTCTGCAAAATTACAATTTGAACTTGAAATTTTTTTAAGGTCTAATATTTTTCAATCCTGTGATAACAGCAGAATTGACTTGGCATTAAAACCATCAAATTTTTGCACTGCATGGAGTCAAGAATAAGTGCAGATGGGTTCTAATCATATCATGTTATCATTATGTTTAATAGAGAAACACAACCGGAATGAAAGCAGCCACTATTAGGCTATAACAGAAAAGAGAGTAAAATATCAGGATAAGTTCACTTGCTTCAATCATAGACATAACTAATCATTTTGTTGTCTTAGGCAACTTTACTTGTATCCCCTAAAATTGTCAGATATGTTGTTTTAACTAAAAACCAGTTTTGATATGCAATTTTTATTTTTCAATAATCCATTTTCTCATCTGTAAGTTGCTATGCCTCAATAGCTGGAACCAAACAGCTTCGACTGTGGTGAGTGATACTTTTTCCTAAAATTTCAAATCAGGTTATTGATCATTATTATAAAGTTGGTTTCAAATGAAAGCAGTTTAGCTTGATGATCACAATTCTGAGCAATGGTGATGCATAATCTTATGAGTTGAATAGTTTTTCCAACTACCATACATATGTAGACCCCTTTGAGATTTTTCCCAACAGATGGTTATAAGATGACCAAAAAGCAAAAAATAGATAAAGCACATGCAACTAAACTTTGAGAATTCCTTAAACACTAAGCCAGACCTGGACCCTTTTAAGATAAAAGCAATATGAATTGGTGTTCCAGATTAAAATTCATCAATGCAACAAAAGCTGAAATGGTTCCAAAAGAAAGTGTATAATATATCCAAAGCAGGGATCATACAAGTACTTAGTAGGGATATCAGGTTTTGTGCAGCAATGGAGGAAAAATCTCTGCCTTGCTATACTTGTAGATAATCACGCAAGTATGCTATGTGACCAAAGATTTATCAACCCAAAGAAGCTGATGTAAAGATACAATACATATGATGTAAAGAGATAAAACTGCATACTCATTTCTTCAGGGGTAGAGAACTGGCGTCGACCAGTGGGCTTGCCCTTGAACTTTCCTCTTCCCATATTTCCCTTCTATCCGCTCTTACTGTAACAGTAAGAATTCGATTTATGGTTTGCCTGAAAAAAATTATGAGAAAATTTTCTCTTGGTTATCTCAGATAAAAGTTAAAAGTTGTGACCGAAACATCGGAAATCTTAGCAAACGTTTTTGCAAACTTGGAAAAGAGGATTTTACATTCTTCAAGCTCCCAAAATATAAACTAGGAGCAATAGATTAGATGGATGAACCCGTCCGTACACATATATATTTGACTACTACCACAAAAACATCAAATATCCACATTAACTTTCCCAATCTTGAACAATAACTCATAAAAAATTGAAAGTATCAGAAAAACAGAGCATCTATACGTATGAATTTTTGCAAAATCTATACATACGTATATTAACCCAAATCTGTCGAGTCTCCCTTTTCCAAAACACAAATCCCATCTATTACCTTGTACTACTATTAAACTAACTAAATCCAAAAAAATACCAAAACTTCCAAATATCATCGATATATATATATATGATAAAAGTAAAATGAAAGCAGATTCAAGCTAAGAGGCTCTGAAACATAATTACAAAGGCACTACCTCAATTCCATAAACAGAAATATTAGCAGCTCATTTTATTCTTCATTCTCTCTCTACCCTCTGCGAAAACAAGCAGCGCCTCCTCTGAGCTATTTGCTTTTAGCTCCAGATTTCCATTTCCTGGGTAAAAATATGATGTATGTGTGTGCCGTTGGGTTTAGATTCATGCTCTGTTTTGTTGATAGGTTAGCTTGTTTTCTTTTTTTTTTCAAAAGTTTTTATTGTTCATTCATTTAGGATTTGGGAGCCCTAATCTACCCGTGGGTTTATATTTTGAGAAGTTGAAGCTGAAGAAAGTAAAAATGTCTTTTCCTAGATTAGATGAATGAACCCACCCGTACACATAAATATTTGACTACTACACAAAAAAACATCAAATATCCACATTAACTTTCCCAATCTGGAACAATAACTCATAAAAATTGAAAGTATCATAAAAACAGAGCATCTATAAGTATGAATTTTTGCAAAGTCGAGTCTCCATTTTTCAAAACACAAATCACCTATATTAAACTAACTAAATCCAAAAAAATCACCAAAACTTCCAAATATATATATATATATATATATATATATATATATATATATATATATACCTTTTTTCACCAAGGATAAAAGTAAAATGAAAGCAGATTCAAGCTAAAAGACTCTGAAACATAAGATTTTTTGCAAACTAGGAAAAAATATTTTTAATTTCTCCAGCTTCAACTTCTCAAAATATAAACCCAGCGGTAGATTAGGGTTCCCAAATCCTAAATGAATGAACAATAAAAACATCAAAAAAAAAAAGGAAGCCAGCTATCAACAAAACAGAGCATGAATGTAAACCTAGCGGTAGACACATATGAAGAGCAAAAATGTGTGCATATTTTTACCTAGATGGAAATCTGTAGCCAGAAGCAAATAGCTCAGAGGAGGCGGTGCTTGTTTTTGCAGAGGATAGAGAGAGATCAGAATATTGAGAAGAATAAAATGAGCTGCTAATTGAATTGAGGCAGTGCCTTTGTAATTAGAATTATCCAATGGAAGAGGGTCAGGTGTGGTAAAAAAAACTGTGGAGACTACCACATAATTGAAGCCAACGGATTAACTAATTAGAAACCCTTGCATTAATTAAAAGGACTATATTAATTAGATGATTAATTGTACTAAGTCATATAAATTTATGGCTATTTGGGTAAGAACGGTAGATAATTTAGGAAGTTGATAATATCTTTGCAGCTACTAGTAATTAGTATGTTATTATAATAATTATCATTAAAAAATTTAAAACTAAAACATGTGTAAAAATTAACTGTTGGCGTTTTGACAAGGGCTGAGTAAACAACTAAATTAGATCCGGATACAGTTGTATCCATGACCGTATCCAAAAAGTTAATATGCTATTCGTATTCGTATTCGATATCTGGCGGATTTTAAAAATATTATTCGCATCTTGTATTCGGAATAATATCCGAATACGAATAATATCCGTTTTTCGTTTATTTTATCCGAATAAACATATTATTCGAATATTCGAATTCGTTTATCAATCACCTACTATAAAATTCATTCAAATTATTCAAAAAAATAAAGAAAAAAAAATGAATAATTAATCATCACCAATTACAATTTAAAGTTTAAACCATACATAGTAATTAAACACAATTTAATGTTTAGACCATACATATTAATTAAACATCCTAATCATAAAGGGGTTTCCCAGAGTCACTAAAGAAATCTAGAAGGATGGTTGAATAAATCTTTTAAAAACTTTTAAGTTATTTAAGAATGTATTACTAGATAGTTAATTAAATTAGTTTAATTAAGTATAGCAGAATATTAGTTTGAAATCCCCTTAAAGATATAATAAAATCACAGTTCTAAATGTAGTTCTTATAGATATCAGTCACAATTGATTTAGTAGATAATAAGCCGAATGTAAAGACAGAAAATAAATGACACAAGATATTTAAGTGGTTCGGAGTATAAAAGACTCATAGTCTACTCTTTTACTCTACGAGTCGGAAATCCAGTAAGGATGCAGAGAGTAACTCAGACCAGATCACTAAGATCTATTACAATGAATCACGAAGATTCCTTCAAATCATTTAGACTCGGCAAATGACATTGAGTCAATGGACACTTAGTCCAGTTCACTAAAAACTCTTCAAGTCACTTAGACTTGGTATAATGGTCACTTAGACTAGAGAATCATAGTTGAATGATTGTTGTTGAAGTGCTGCTGAAGTTGTGTTGAGCTTGATTTCTTAAGAACTTAATAGTATAAACAATTTTCTCTTATCGTGGAGTGAGGCTCTTTTGGTTTTAGTAGAGGTTCAACTTTTTATTGTATTGATTTGTACTTGGATTTGAATCCTCGTACTCTTTTATAGACTTCGTTGAGTTCTTCCCAGTCGAGAGTTGTCGTTGTACATTTAATGTTCCACTCCTAGATGTTCTCTGATGTTAACTTTTAAGGTGAAAATGCTAGCTTGCTTTCGACTCTTACATGTCATATCAGACTACAATTTCACTACCACTTGAGTGGTGTCACATCTCCAAGATAGACACCATCTGATCTTCTATTTGAATTAGGGGTGATTGACAAACATCTTTAGATTTTCACTCTGCAAGACTGCTCATTATCAGTTTTAGTACAAGTATGACATGTTCTACGACTTGGACAAATCGTAGAGCTTCATGATGGTCGTAGAGCTTGAGGCTTGAATTACTCGAGGATCTTGTACTCTACGATTTCTTGCACTACGAGTAGAGATACCCTCTACAATGTACTCTACGAATGACTACGATCATTGAGCAAACTCAGCGATCTTTCTTCACTATACGATCTTAGAGGACTCTACGATCTTTGCTTTACTTTACGATCCTTGAGAGGGCACGATCTTTCTGCAGACTCTGCATTCTTTGACTTAACACTGCGAACTTCTAGTCTATGATCTTTTACTGAATGCTTTACGATAGCATAGCTAACTTTGCTATCTATAACTCTACGAAATGACAGTAGCTTTGCGACCGCTAAACATTACTATATGATCGATTTGATCCTATTATCTATACATCCATTCAGCTCATAAAACCAATCTACAAATTTGATTTTTCTATTCCAAGTCCTTGTGCATCATATCTTTATGAAGAATTTTACAAAAAACTATTTATCACTTATACATTAATCATATCATCATCAAATTAAACATGCAGATTATAACATCTTCATTCCAAAATATTCAGAAGGAGAATGATAGCTACTTTAAATTAGTTTTCCTACCAAAAGTCAATTAGGAGTGGTTATGAGAAAGCGATTTATTCAATCCAAGTAACATTACGGGGAAGGGAGTACAATTTGATTTCTCATTTTCAGCACTAAAAAGATAAGTATTAAATTATAGCGTTTTGTTGAGATGTAAAATTAAATTTAAGCTTCAAGGGGTTCCAGTGAGATTCTATAATAAACTAGAGACGATTAATTAACAGGCGAAATCAAAGTTGAGATGACTAATCCTTATATAAATATCATTTAATACAAAACAATTTGAAGTAAAGGAGTTTCATAAATAACTAATGAAAATTTACTTTGTTGTAGGATTATTTAATATTATTATCATCATTTAATAATAAATTTGTTTACATAATAATGTATATTAAAACAGCCCGTGCCTGGCACAAGAATTTAAAAAAAAAATACTTTTTGTTTTTTCTTCTACTTCTTTTCCTTTTCATTAAAAATGGTGGTTTTGAATGAAAATAGGACATGGGATAGTAAGCTTGGGATCAAATAGTGTTTAGAAGTACCAAACTATATTATAAAGAGTTATTGTTGCAAACAAAACATTAACTTAAATACTTTATTGGCACAAAGCTACCTTATCTCTCCATTCTCAACTTTCCCAAGAGTACAAAAAATGAATAAATTAATCATGAGATAAAATTATCAGCAAAGAAAATAAATGAGTACAAATAATTATATCTTATCCCATATATTTTTTTATAAACAAATGTAAGCTTAATACTTGTCAACTTGGTTGTAAGGTAAAATGGCACCACCCAGAGAGGTATAACTAGACCTAGTTTGGGTTACATAAAATGATCAATTAAAAAATTAAAATCATATTATCTATATTTAACATGAGCTATGTAATTTAAATTTAAATAGTTATGGATCAAATTCAAGTCGAACTATTAATAAAAACTCACGAGGTTTGTTGCATTCAGGAACGTGGTATATTTTTTTTCTTATAGTCCCAGATAATTTGCGTTGCTTTGTATGAATTTCTTATATCACTAAGCATGTGCTATACAAAGCTTAATATTTGAAGGGGAAAAAAAATTGAACAAAATAAGTAAGGCTCTCATTTCTAGACAGAGGTAGTATGAAGCTTCGTATGAGAAACCATTTCTGTTGCCTTTGCACGTTGACATTTAATCAAACATCGTCTTTTCCATATTATGGATTTGTCTTTAGTTTGTGACATATGCGGGGGGGGGGGGGGGGATGGTAATACTCAACCTCTTGTAATCAATAATGATCATTTGTGTTTCATGATCCTCTTTAAAAGTAATGTTGTTGATGATGTCATTGCCCTGCTCGACGGAAAATTCTGTATATTACGAAATGATGTTATTGATGATGTGATTGCCCTTCTTGATAGAAAATTCTGTAGATTACAAGATGATGCCATTGATACCATCCCCCTTGTCGACATCAAATTTTGGAAATTAAGTGATATTCGGCTCATTTTGTGTTCTACTTTATCTTTCACGGTGTCGTTAGAGAAGAAGCCTGAAGAGGCTATAGGGACTCCTTGGCAGAGAATATATGGGACTCCAAATGCTGCAGGCTTCAACACCTAATAAGATAGAAGCAAACAACTAGTCTTGGATCCAACAGACAACAAACGGGTCATGACAACTTCTAGCAAAAATAAATACATTATGCATTGCCAAGTACTAATGAGATGATGATAACTTGGGATAATAACTGTGACTGATCAAATATTTGTTCTCACCTTTTGCACTACTAATTATTGTGTTTTAGATTTAATGTTCTACTATTGGTTCATCACTTTATTGAACACTAAATATACTTGAAGGTCTCTGTTGGAACTTGTGGCTCATAACTGAAAAGTTCCTGAAAAAGGCCAAGTGCGGAGCAAAGCGGAGTACAGGGTTATGAGTAGCGCGGGGTGCGCTATGATGATTGATGAAAGTTCTGCAGCACTAGCAACTAATTATTTTTCCACTCTAAATCATGAACTCTAGGTAACATGGACTTTGTCGTATGAGATATTTTTTATTTTTTAATGTTCATCGAATAACAGATTCTGAGGTTTAACGACAATTGACAACTTTTAGCTGTCGGAGTACAATTTTTTATGATAAGGTAGGACTATATTTTGTTGTTCTTGGTGGATCCACCACGCTATTTTAATGTTTGATATTGGTAGGAATATTTATTTGAAGGTGGAGAATGGGAGGAAAGTGAGGATTGAGGTTCGTTTTATTGCTCGAAGTTTAGATCCTATAACGGTTGTAATTAATGGTGCCATTAATTCGTCTTAGTACAATTTTTAACAGAATGGTCCAATTGTATTCTTTTAATTAGTATAGGATGCTAATTTAAAAAAATTAAAAGTTTAATGGTGTAATGCACTAAGTATGTCAACTATGATTAAATCTTAGTTTTGCCCCAGATATTATAATACCTTTTGCAACTGTTTTTTTTGTATGGCATTCTCTTCCTTCAAGTGGCTAGTTCATTTTCTATCTCCTTTATGTAGGCCTGCCATTTGCACCAAAACGAAAACACACACATACATAAGATTTTGGTTTGGTAAATAATTGTAGGAAGCTAGCTTAGAACCAGAATAAATCATTTACAAGTTTTATTATTTTGAAAACTTAAATAAATCATGTCAATTTTAAATTTGAAAATATTGCAAATTGACTTTTAGAAAGGCAACAATGATCATATAATTCGGAATGGAGGGAGTACTAAATTAGCTCGTATCTTTATACTCGACAGCTGAATTGTAATAGAGTTGAGAGTTAGAATTAGAGCTAGATCAAAAGTGTTATGTTTACCAGTAAAGGACCAAAACATGACTTGTGGACTTTGGAACCAAACTTGCAGGTTGAATCAATAGCTTGAGGGCCAAATTTTGAATATGAAAATTTTATTTTTACCTTTGTCTTTGTCTTTGCAGACCTCCAAGTATACAATTTCTTATATGACACCTCCCATCTAAATCCTGATTTAGAATAGTGTGCCATGCCAACGTCATGCAATAGCCTTACATTTTCATAAGGAGCTGTTGAACAAAGATAATAGCAACAGAACAAGTCAGCCAACATAATTACAACTTTACTTGGGAATATCCTGTTACTCATCTCATGAAAAGCCCAATTAATGAAAATTATAAGAGTTACCTTCCGAGGGGTATGAAGGTTCCTCATCGCGGTACCTTGTCCAATCAATTTATAGGTATGAAGAAACATAAGCATTGATCAGATTTAGCAAACAAGGGATGGTGACACTGACACCAACATTAGACTACAACAAAGAATATAGACAGAAATAAATAAATAAATAAATGAGCATGTGGGTAAGTTGGCAAGTTTCTAACCAGCTGTAAACACTCAAATCAGTATCTGACAGCTCCAAAGGAGCTAAGTCAGTTCCCTGAAGCATACACGTAACATCTTCGATTGCTTGATATTTAGTAACCTGTTTCAAAGGAGTAGATGTGAACATTATTGCAATCATCTACAACTGAATCTGTGAGAAGTCTAAATCCCACCAAAAAAATCAAAAAAGGAAGATGTAACACATACATTACACATTATACTTATCTTCCTTGATGTATTTTGTAATGTGGTGTCCTACATCATCAAAAACTCTAAGTAACCAGAGCACAGATTCTGCGTTTGGTGTCGGATCCTCATCATCAATAGATCCTTCTATAATTTCATAAACTTCTCCCTTAATATCAGAAAGCTTCATGTTGGCCACACTGAGCATAGCAGCAAACTCCACAACTTTTCCATCTATTGCAAGCTGGGTGAATTCATTCTCAACATACTCAAGATCCTGTGTTGTCCGAACAAGCAAATTAAGAGTCTCCAACGGATTTTGCTGCAACAGATAGACAACTGTATATAAGTTCTCATAAATCGTTTCTATACCACTATCATCTGATGACCCTCTCTAATATTCAAATACCTCATAATACTACAATCCACAAATAAGAAAATACATATTAAATCAAAAAGCACCAAAACATGCCATTCTTGGTAGACAAAGCAGTGTAACCAGCTTAGCGATAGTGTGCTTAGGACTCCATTCCTTTATACAGGGAAGACGGCTGCAAGAGGAAACAAGAAATCAATAAAGCATTTGAAGATTAATAAATTTTATCTAAAATTAAATCAAGAAAATTCCGCACGAGATCGCCAGTAATGCCATATGAAGTGGGAGCTTTCTGGCATGTGCTTCAACTAGATGCTGTGGGTATATATCTAATGGATTACAAGGTCTGAATTCGATATCAGTTCGAGCTCCGTAATAAATAAATAACTCCACGATAGAGGGGAATAGGGACAAGGCAGCACAATGGAGAGGATATAATCCCGTGTCAGTGCAGGGATGATTCAATTCCACAGTCAGACGCGTGTCTCCTTTAAGTAGGGCCTCAGCACACTTAATTGAACCATAACCGCAAACAGCATGTAGAAGTTGTTGTCTAGAATGAAAGAAGTCCAGTTTGCGATCAATTACAGAAAGAAATTCTTCCCTATCATCTTCCTCAAGGGCTTTTCCAAGCTCATCATCCATCCAAATTCGTAAATTGGGCTGAGAAGTGAACAGGTGAGAATCTAACTATATTGCACAGTCAAATCAAACAGTGTTTATAAATACCTTTTATTAAAACAAATTACACCTGTATCTATCAGGCCGAACAAAAAAAAAACAAGTTTTATCTTCTAGTACATACTTTACTCCGTATAAGAATCAAACAACATTTCCAAGTGTATACAAACAGAAAAAAATGCATACAGGGCAAAATCAAGCTACACCTAATTTCGCAATTTGAGCATAAATTTCCATTAAAAAAACATTTACTCTCGGGTTATTTTAAAACTTGCTGCTGTTTCAAGATGCCGCTTTTTCTCTTAAAATCCTCCTTTCTTCTCCCATTTCTTTTATGTCTTCCCCTCTATCTAATAACACACGCATACAAATCCATTGACCAAGACATGCACAAATACAACACTCGTCTCTTCTTCAATTCGAACATTTTATAAGACGAGTCCTCCCAACTTGGTTGGATCAATACAAGAGCCTTTGGAAACACATGTCAAGCATGGTTGTTAAGTCGTCGTCATAGTTGTCATGGCGTCGCCTAGGCGACGATTAGGCGTTCTAGCGCTAGAGAAAGAAAATGTGACGCCTTGGTAGTTGGCCCAAGTTATAAGTGATTAACTCATTTTACCTGTAACTCATCATAACTTATGGACTTGTTATGTGCTGTAATTTTATTACTTATTAAACTTGTAATGTGTGATGGGTGTTGACTTAGTTGATTCTTTATTTTCTACGTAGTGTTTGTTGACTTGTTCTACTAATTTTCAATGTCAATTGTTTTATTTTTGAATTTGTGAAGTATTCATATAATTATCTTTAATTGGATTCCATAGTGTCAGTTATGATCTTTTGAGTTTTAATGTATATAAAATTTTATTATTCAGTATACTTTTGAAGTAAAATAAATAAATGTATAAATTGTGCATTGATAACGACTTGACACCATACGGACGTCATGGCGGGCGCCCTATCGCCTAGGCGTGACCGCCACATCTCGTCGTGGCGCCGTGACAACTATGGTCGTCACTTAATCAACGACTGGTCTGTGACTAGTAGGGTGCTCAAAATTTTTGGTTCTTTACCAAACCGGGCGGTATCGGTACCAATATTTTCGGCATTTTTAAACTTTATCCTCTTACTGATTCAAATGTAGAGTTGTTAAGAGGTATAAAGAGGTAAGCAAACACCACCTAACAATGACAATAATAGCATAGACTGCATAGTGGAGACCCATGTGATTCATGTCAGACTATATTTAATATATTAATATATAATGCATAATGGTACTTTAAAAGTAATATAATATTATAAATTATATAGTATATCATAACTATCTTCTATATATATATACGTTTATATTATATGTATTATATACAACAAATAAAATACTAAAGAATTATATACAAATGTATAGGTAGTAATTTATATTTTATATAATAACATGTAACTAATAGTAATTAAACTAATATAGTTATTTTATTATAGCAATTTTAATCAAGTTTTTAGTTTTGTAAAAATGTTCATACATATTATAATTAAATATATGTTGTATCCTTACCAACTTTTGAATCCCTATGTTTTAAAATTTAACCAACCCCCGTATCCCCAGAGTACGCACCGCATTACAGCACTGTATCCTTGCTTCTTAGGTTATTAATTATTACAATACACATACTATAGATTTAAAACTAACTATGGAATACATTTCTGTAACATAACTGCAAGTTATTACCAGTGGCTCAGGAATATCCAAAAATAGTATTTATGAAAAACGTGCTCAAGACTCAACAAAAAGGAGATATTATTTTAGAAAAATGAGATCAACTATTTATATTGGTATTTTCACACATCAACAAATAAATTGAACCTGTTGCTTCTCAAAAAGTTATTTTCCCTCGCACAAATGGAAAAATTATAAATAATAAATAAATAAAAAGTATACTAGTATTATTATACCTGTTGTTGCTGTTTTTTGATATTGGCATTCTCTTCCTTTAAACCTTCAGTTTCATTTTTCAACTCATTTATGTAAGCCTGAAATTCGTACCAAAGTGAAGAACACATCGGTAAAGCTCACAAAAGAGAAAAAAGAGATGGTCTTGTGTGTGGGTACGTGTAGATGCATGGGAGCGGGAGAAGGGGAGACAGAGAGAGGGAGAGAAAATATTGTTAAATGAGGCTGTAAGTGCATAGAAAACATACAGAACAAGCACACTAAAGGAAAATTTTTCTACTTGGCCAATTATATCTAGCTTTCTAGACTATGTTAGGATGGGTATGCAAGGCAAGTTGACAACCATCATTGATGTTGAACAAGCAATGTAAGAAAGATATAAAGATAAAAGGAACAATAAAAAGGTGACAAAAGCCACAAAGCACAAGGCTAAATCCAATATTATCACAACAATCAATGTATAAATTGGGCTGAACAAGGAGCCGAAAGGACCGTTAAAACCGCCCAAGCTAAACTGGCAAGTTCAGCCGGTTTATTACTTTATTTATTATGTTGCCGATTGGTTTATTAAGAGATCGAATGAGTTCTGTTGGATTTGGTTTCAGAGAAAATAACTCGGTTAATAGACTGAACTGACCAAATGTTTCAAATGAAGTTATTTTTTCCTCCAAATGTCCATCACGTGGGTATCAACAGAAAGTAAACAAAATATTACCTCCTAGAGTCCTATTTAAAAGACCCTGTATAGGGTAAATTCATCTCACATGGTAAGTACATGTGTAAGTAGAATACTCTCTCTCCACCTCCTAGAGTCTTATTTAAAAGACTTTGTATTAGGGGTGACAATCGTATCGTGGTAGACGGATTTGTATTGTGTCAGGTTATATGTATTACACTAAATAGGTCAACCACTACATGTTTAATTATTCATGTCAAGATCCTCAATACTAACTTGTTTAACTTGTTTAGTACATAAGTTAAAATTTTAAATAAATAAAATCATACACTTATTTATTAAATACTAATGTAATTTATTCGTTATAGCAATATATATTTAACAAAATGCAAGATAACATGTTTAGAATAGTAAATAAGAAAGCAAAAACTCAGTATTTAAGATGAATATAACATTATATCATATTTATTTTTAAATTAATTTAAATATGTGTCTAACCGTGTTAAACATGTTAACACATTGATTATACATGTTTGACCCATTTAAATTTCGTCTTAAACATTTGGCCTATTTAGGACAAAAAATTGTTTACACTTCACGCTAAACCTCTTATTTGATGTCTTGTTCGTGTCAGGTTACCGTGTCGTGTTAAAAATTGTCGCCCTTAAACTGTATGATCACATGGAAAGAAATCATAAGTACTCTTAATCTCTCCTTGTCTCTTGATTATGTAATATACATCAAGATTATCTTCTAGATTTTTATTTAATTTTTCTTTGTTTTTCTCTGTTTTACTTGCAAAACTCACCCTTAAACATTCTTTTAGGTAAATCTTTACATATACTTACAAACTCACAGTGCTTTCCCCATCTCTTCTCACTTGCTCATTGTTTCACAGATCGTCGCCCCTATCGTTTTCAGCAAGTTATAAAGGTGAAACGCTTACAACACCTTAACCCAACGTCTATAAAGAGACGAGAACCTTAGTATAATTGATCACGCTAGGAAGAATTGCATTGTATGGACACCAACAACACCTTGCCCCCTCGCTTATATTGAAGCGGTAATCTCGATACAATCGACGATTGATGTTTGATAGAAGACGCCACACACAACTATGATTCGTTGTATGATAAGTCGCTAATTGAATCTCAAACAAAACTAAGAAAATATCTTAGGAATTCTTCAAATAACCAAAAGTAGATAATAAACTCAAGTATATTGATAATAATCTGAAAAATTGAATGTTGTGTATATGAATTACATTCATCAAACTTATTTATAGTAGAAATAAAACCCTAGAATCCTAAAAGGAAATAACAAGTAATTTGGAATCAAACTCTCATCTAAAAGAATACCAATTACATTAGAAATATGAAAGATATAGAAAATCCCTAATAACATGGAAACAAATCTGGCCAAAAGGTCAAAAACGTGTTGCCTCAAAAAACGCGCCAGCAAAAACTAAACAAATTCGTCGGGGCGTGTTCATAATTCCCTGGGAACTCGCCGGGGCAAAAACCAACAGAGAAGACATTGTCAAGGCAAGCTCAGAGTTGGTTGGGGCGAAGACTGGCAGAGAGATACTCGTTGGGGCGAGTTCATTGGACTTGCCGAGCTCGCCAGGACGAGCTCCTACTTTTTCTCTTTTCCCAATTTTGTGATTGTTTGCTTGGCTCAATTAGGGGTGTAAATCGAGCCAAGTAGTTCGAGGTACTCGACTCGAGATCGGCTCGAAAAAATGATCCAAAGCTCGAATTCGAAGTTGATCCGAGTCGAATCTGATCCATACTCGTTTTCTGTTTAATGATACACGAGTCGAATTCGAGCATACCAGTGTTCGTTCATATTAGGGTTCGAGTATTTCATTTTTTCTCGAACCATACTCGATACCTGCTCGATGGATCATATTCGAATATTGGTTTGATCCATGCTAGTAAGCTAAATATATGATATTTGTATCAATCTTTATAATTTATAAAGTGTAGTATGAAATTATGTAAACTTGTACTTGAATAAATCAATTAATTGAATGTCAATTTATATTAAATTTTATAATTTCAATACATAAATAAAAGTGAAATTTTTATATATAAATATTAGTTAAGTAACCAATTTAAGTATGTAGTGGTTCGGGTTTTAAGTGAAATGGTTCATATTCGAAATTGATTTGAAGGCTCATGAAAGTAACTCGTTTTGTAAACGCAGTAGTATTTACGAGCCAAAGTAGGTCCGAGTAATGATCCGAGTCGAATCTAGCGCAAAAATATAAATCCCTTATTGAATCCGAGTCGAATTCGAGCTCAATTTTTTCGAGTCGAGCCGAATCTGAGCATGAAGGTGTTCGCTGAGATTCGACTCGTTTACACCCCTAGGCTCAATAACTCCTATCATATTGATGAACTTAGACTCCACCTCCAAAGTCCTTAAACTCGTTCCTTTATCATTCCAAGCATCTTGAATAAGATCATGTAATCCCTCCTTGAAACGCTTAGCTCTAGCCCTCGTAACTGGTCTGACTGGAACTTGCACCGGATCCGATCCATAACCTCTATTTGATTTCAAGCGAGGCATGTCCTCATCAACTTCCATGGACACAATTGTGAGAAGTTCATTCCAATTTTTTAGATCATGCAAGTAAGAATAAAGGCTTAGAATTAAATTATGTTTGGGATCGCCTAAAAAATGTGATTAATGATTCTGATTACTGTTTCCGCTTATGATTAGTTTTTAAGAAAGTAGTTTGTGTTTAGTAAAGAAAAAACACTAAACCTAATAAAAAGTATTTGCCATGAAAAATTGATTCTCTTATTTCAAGCACAAATTACTAAAAGAAAAGGTTTAGAGAAGTAAAGATAGGTAACGAGTGGAATTGCTAATAAGATAAATAGAGATAGATTAATAATATACTTGTCAAACTTGATTATCCAATTTGTGAACCTCCAAACTGGAGCTTCTGATTAAATCCATAAAAAATGATTGTAATTAATTTTAAAATCAGGTTACCAAACACTTCATGTTTCATAAAACTGATTATAATCACGTTTGGCTAATTATAAGCACTCTGAAACACCCTCTTAAATTTGTGATGCCGTCGGAATTCCAAACTATTTCAACAAAGCATAAAAGCAAATAGCAAGAGAAACCTAAAACTAACCGAACCCAATTAAAACCAAGTGACTTGGTCAGTTTCAATGTTGATTCCCTAAAAACCAAGTATGTCAGTCCCGGTCTCGGTACCTATAAAAGAATAAAGGAAACTCTTACCCAAACCATGTGCTTATTAATGGTTTCAGTTCATTTACAATTTTTTTCGGGTTATTATGTTATCAAATTGTAAACAAACAAGCTAATAAATTGAGTTTAAAAGTAATAAATGCTACTATTTTAGAATTATATATAGATATATAGGAGAGAATAGGAGCATCAAAATTAAGATTAGTAAGGCTACGTAGTAAACAGTAAATACTAGTACCATAAATATATATATATATATTGCATTTTGGTTTTCTTACTGCGGTTTCTCTATATAAACCATATGTAGTTACCAAATGAGCAGTTCAATTTTTCGGTTTTTTATGATTTGATTTATCAATTTATAACGGTTGCTTTGCTATTCAATAATTATATAGTACCAAAGACAACCATAATTCTTGGAGACCAAGTAACCCAATTAAATAATTGGCAAAATTATTGATAAATATCTAGTATAATTAAAATCTGTAGAAGAGGGAGACCTAGACTTATTTGGGGGGGAAAGTCATAAAGTCTAAAGATAAATGCAAGAGAGGAGGAATATTACAGAGACTTTTGCCTTAGATAGGAAGGAATGGAGGAGAGTAATTCTCGTGTGAGAGGCCTTATTGTTTATTTGTGTAATATTATTATTATTATTATTACTATTATTATTACTCTATTTTTGTTTTTCTTATGTTGTGTAAAATAATGTTTGAAGCCTTCTTAATGTTTTTCTCCAACCGTGGTAGTAATGTCTTGCTGCCCTACAACCAACCCGAGGAACCGAGTCATACAAAGCACGTTAAATTAAATTTTGGTAGTTCAAGTGAGTTTATTAGACTAGTCCCACAATTATGACGGGGAAACTTACTTCCAAGAGAGCTGCTTTACCAAGGATTACCTAACGAGAAAGCTGATAAAAAAGTATAGCCCAATGTGAGGGAACTTTCTTTCATTATGGAAACAGGATGATGTGTGAGATATGACGTCAACGTCAGATGGGCAAAAATAGTACGACTCCTTTCTCCGAAAGAAGGTGAGTATAGATATAGATTTAAATATTTAATGATTGACTGGCTTTATGCTTGTTGCCTCTTTTTTTCTCTTTTTTTTATACTTTCTTTAATCTTGATTATTCCCCATATATGGGATTCATTTTCAGCTTGACCCAACAAGCTTGAGATATAAAGCCTTGGTTGAGGTGAGTTGAGAACAGAATCAACAATATAATAAGACATAATAAATTACTCTAAGTAATAACATAAGATGTTTAATTAATAATCTCATAATTCTCCTCCTTTCCACATGAATCACCAAAAGTACAATGGCCTAAAGTCGCAATTAAAATTTCTTTTTACCTCTACGTTAAAAAACCTCCACCATGGGTCCTTGTTCAACACCTTCCATCTATAGCCTGACTTTGAGTAGTGTGCCATGCCAAAGTCATTTAGACATCTTTCGCCTATATTCGAGCCTGTATTGAATAAAGATAAACGTGAATGAACAAATGACTCAACATCTCCAGGAATATACATTTTGATATCTTGTTAAATATCTCATGAACCCAAGTAATGAAAGGTGTAAGAGTTACCTTCATAGTAGCTTCGTGCACCATACCTTACAAAATCAAATAATAAATATGAGCACAGAAAGAAAAGCATTCAGAAAACGAGTAATCAACTCTACAAAACACTACTGTAAAATAAAAATTAAGTGGAAATAAAATAAAATTAGGTAGTGGAAAAGTTTACCAATACCTGAACCAAAAGGAATCACTCAAATCAGCATCTTGGAAGCCAGCCTTCACAAGCAAACGTGTAACATCTACAATAGATTGACGTGCGCTAACCTGTAAGGTAGCCATTACAAACAAAAAAATCAGACACAAAAGTAGAGGGAGCAAGTGATTAACATATGCCGCTGAAACATCTACCATTCAAATTGCATAATAGTCGATTCTCACCAAAAATTAACGGTGAAACAAGCACAACTTAAGAACATGTACATACATAAAATTTATCTTCTTTGATGTATGCGGAAATGTCATCCCCTGCTCTGTCAAACACCTCAACTAATTGTCGCATAGACGCTACTTTTTTTTCCTGATACTCCCCAATAGGATGATGATTATTTTCAGAAGAATCAAAGCATTGACGTACTCTATCCATTAATTTGGTAAACTTTTTGTGGGCCACCATTAGCAGAGCAGCAAATTCAATAATTTTTCCTTCCACTGCATATTCAAGGAATACCTCTTCAGTTTCCTTTGTCATCTCGGCAAGCAACCCAATAGACTCTAAACGATTTTGCTGCAACATGTGATAAAGTTAAAACAGATAATCACAATTAGACTTGCATATGGGCAGATTGAGCAGACAGAAATGGGTTTCCTCTAAATGGGTTAGGCTTATGTAGGCTGAAAAATACTCCCTACTTTCCAGAATATAAGATCATTATCAACTTTTTAAAGTCAACTTGAATTGTCATAGATTCATTTAATTTTAGTTAATATAAAGTAGTACAAATTACAATATTCAATGTTTTGTAACTATTATTGAATCTTATCAATATAGAATTTAAAAATATTTGAAATTGAATTTCATAAGTCAACTATAGCCTTATAATTTGGAACAAATAAAATATATGGGTTGTAATCGGCGGTCATAATGAATATGGGTAGATAAATTTAAATATAAAGTACATTTGACTCTCTAAAACAAATTCATATGTTAGTCTCTCTAGAATTTTATAGCAATTTCTCGAAGTTAATATGCTATAGTTAGATATTAGAGATAAAATGTTATAATATTGAAATGTATTTTGGTTACCAAAATATGGATACAATATAATTATAGTTGTAGCTTATGTTACAGATGACATCTCTATATAAGCATTGGGCCTAACAATCAAATTATAAAGTTTAATAGTGCTTTTGTTCTCTCTCTAAATCTATACTCTATACCATAATTAAATAGAGAATTTGGTTCGTCCTTTTTTTGTTGTTCGACTTTTGACTTTTACTACATTAACTCAACTTTTATAATATATCGATTCAAATCAAGAAATTGAATTAGTACCATACTTTTATACGGAAAGAAGAATTAGAAATATAGTTTTATAAGAAAAAAAAATTCAAATTAAGATCATCTTACCTAATATTATTTTGTTACTTCTATTAAAAAATTGGAATTAATATCGTAGTTTTATAAGAAAACATAAATTCGTAATATAGATTTGTAAGAAAATAATCAAAATAAAATCATCTTACCTAATAGTGATTGATTGCTATTATTCAAATGTATATATATATAGGGCTATATGTATATACACAGCTGTGTATTACACAATCGAGCTATGGCGACGGTTCAACCGTCGCCGTAGTCCAGAATAGTTATGGCGACGTTACCCGTCGCTATAGTCCAAAAAATCATCGCCATAGCCGACTGTGTAATAAACACCTGTGTACATACATTTTTTTCCATTATATATATATATATATATATATATATATATATATACACACAATAATACAAGTTTAATTAAAATTATATTACCACTAAGATAATATAGTTTGAGAAGAAAAGAAAATTATCATAAAAATCATTTACGTAACTTAAATTTATTAATATTATGAAAATATAAGTATAATAATATTTTCAAGTATGAGAAAGATTTAATCATTATTTAGATGAAAAAACCGTTATTATTATTAAATTAAAGTAAAAATATAGTATACTAATCAACCATATGATTTAATTATTAAATCAAAAAATAATAATTAATAACTCTATCCAATAAGAATTTGTTAAACTAAAATTCAAAGCGTCAATAATATTATTATAATTGTGCAACAAGACTCTTTGTTCAATTCAACCGAGTCAAAAATAAAAAATACTACCTCCGTCCCACAATAAGTAATTTTTTAGGCTTAATATTTTTTTCCAAAATAAGCGATGTGTTAGAACTCCAATACAATTTTTACAATATTTTCTCATATATGCCCTTATGCATCCAATGGTATTTATTGCGTCTTGCAATCACTACAATTAAATGACACTCATTAACTCTTCAACTTCAAAGAAAATATATTAAGGGTATTTTTGCCATTTTAACTTGTGTATTGGTATGTGTGATTTAAGCTAAAAAATCACTTATTATGGAACGAAGGTAGTAATATAATTTACAAGGAAACAATCATAAGATCTTTTTAGATAATATTAATTTGTTACCATTATTAAATAAGATTTTACTACAACTTAGATAGTATAGTTTGAGAAGAATAAAATTATCAGATAGATCGTCTTACTTGACTTGAATTTGTTACTCTTAGATTAAATACGAGTGTAATCATATTCAAGTATAAGTAAAATCTTATTATAAGTTAAATAACATAACTTTAGAATGAAAGTAGTTTCTTATTAGAACCATTTTACCTAATAAATGCATTAACATATTAATAAAAAAATAATAAATATTTATAATATCATAACTAAATAATAAGACTCCGTGCTTTGCACAAGGTGTGGATGCTAGAGGTATTATATATCTATATTTTAACTAAATAGACAATTTAGCTCTTCGTCTTTTTTTTGTCCTTTTAAAAAAAAATAATAATCATACAATATTACTTCTCCTAATTTAAGTCAAAAATTGATTATCCTACACTAGGTCAAAAACTAATCCATCCACATGTACTTATATATTATCGTGAAAATTAGTGATAAAACATCCCAACAATAATAAATCTCACCATCAACTAGGTATGTTCTATGCATCAATCAATATTGGACCACCTTTACAATAACTTGGTATTTTATAAGATTTAAGGAGTTCATCACCATCATTTATAAAGTATATAACTAAGTTTAATTGTTAAATAAAATATTTTATTATAGTATATTGCATTGCTTGTAGGCTACTAGCACGAAAAGGATTTCAAAATATTTTGAATTGAAGGAAAAAAAAGTTTGTGTTTAATGCATAATTATTGGTACAAAAGTTTCTTTATTTCAAAATAAAAAATCTAAACATAGATAGCTCAAAAACCATTAAAAAAATTTACATCATAAAAATATATGTACAAAAAAATTGACTTAAGGAATAAAAAATTTAAAATAAAAACAAAAAATTTATCATTAAAAATAAATAATTATTAAATAAAATTTTTTAAAAAAGTCCAAAATATTAACATTTAAAAAAAAATTGTTAAGTCAAAAGTAATATTACTTATTCAACCCAAAATAATATATAAAAAACATTATTAAAAAATAAACACAGCTTAAGAATTAATAATAAGATCCCGTGCTTTGCACAAGCACGGGGTGTACTACTAGTATAAATCTATATCAATATACTTTATACAATTGACAGTCACAATAATTTTTTTCCTTAATGTGTGGATTACAAGTCTGGTTTGTTTCAGCTTTTCTTTGGCAACTTCTAGCTTCTCAGAAGCTACATAAGTGGTGTTTGTTTTAGCTTTTAGGTCCAAAAGCTAAAAGTTGAGTACAAGTACCTTAATACAGAAAAATGTTGGAATCTAGAATCACCTTTTGAGGTGCTTCTCAAATCAACTTCCAAAGTTCTCTCAACACAACTTAAGAATTAATAATAAGACCTCGTGCTTTGCACAAGCACGGGGTATACTACTAGTATAAATCTATATCAATATGCTTTATACAATTGACAGACACAATAATTTTTTTCCTTAATGTGTGGATTACAAGTCTGGTTTGTTTCAGCTTTTCTTTGGCAGCTTCTAGGAATGAGCAAAAAACGGATAAAACCGAATTTTTTTAACCGAATTTTTTCGGTTATTCGGGTACTTTTTGTAATTCGATTATATCCAATTTTATTTTTGGTCTTCGGGTTCGGGTTTGGTTTTCAATTTTTGGTTTTTCGGTTAACCGAATTAGATAAAGCACAAAAATAGAAAGCCACATCTTCCTTTATACAGAAATCCCAAAATCATTCCAAGACATATGCTTCTTATGAAAACTGCTACAGAATGCTTCCATTATACGGTAAACTGCTACAGAATGCTTCTTATGCTTTGTTTCTTCTTTCCAGATTTTGCCAATGTCTTGTGCTACTCTCATGGCATCTAAAGATGCACCAAATAGACTTTTCCTTGTGAAACCAACTGCATAAAGTCCAACTTTTCCTTGTTTTAGCCTTCATTTCGGTTATTAACCGAATAACCGAATTTACTATTCGGTAATTCGATAATTCGGTTATCTCAAAATTCGATTATTTGTTTGGATATCACAAATGTATATATTTTGGTTTTCGGTTATAACTGAATAGCCTATTTAGTTCGATTACAACCGAATTGCTCACTCCTAGCTTCTCAGAAGCTACATAAGTGGTGTTTGTTTTAGCTTTTAGGTCCAAAAGCTAAAAGCTGAGTACAAGTACCTTAATACATAAAAATGTTGGAAGCTAGAATCACCTTTTGAGGTGCTTCTCAAATCAACTGCTAAAGTTCTCTCATTCTTTTTTCCCCCTCCCTAAAAAATAATAATTTTAATTTCATTTGCAAAATTTCAAAACTATGCCTCTAATATTTCAAAATTGCAAAATTACTTTTTTTTTAAGTGCTTGAGCATAGATTTTAATCATAATTATATATTCCTCCCAACTTGGACTTTAAATAATAAGAATAAATTACAACTTCAATATTATCATTATTATCATCGTCATTATTATTATGTAGTATTATTATTATTGTTATTGATATTATTATTATTGTTATATTAGAGCTATTCATAAAGGGGTGAATATATGAATTAATACATGCATTATTAGTTTAATTGATGAATTATTTAATATTTTAACCATATGATAGTTGAATATTTAGTATAGAATTTTGAAATATAATTAATCTTTTTATAAAGATGGGCTTGGACAATATTAATAGGGACATCGACATTTTTACTCTGATATTATCAATCACATATTAATATGTTATTATTATATTATATTATATAATCTAAACCGACAATATGATTTAACTATTAAATTCAAAAGTTCAAATTAAATACTCTACCTACTACAGAATTCTTATAAGATATTGAAGTTGTTTTTGAAAAGTTGCTTGTAGCTTATTGAAACAAAATTACAAAAACCCATAAGATTATATATTATGGGGTATTTTAGTTATTTTGTTACAAGAAATTAGCTTATCAATACCTTATATATAAAGGCAGTAAAATCGATCCTTGTAAATTGATAAACGGGTGAGTCAACTCACTTAATTTGGAAAACAGTTGCCTTTCAATTTGAAAATCAGGCCGAGCGAACTCAATTAATTTGAAAAACAGGTGAGGAATGTCGATTAAAAATTAAATTGATCGATTCCCTTTCGCAATTCTATTCTGAATTCCAAATCTCGTATACAATTGATCGGTTACTCTTCCGTTTCTCTTCATCTCTTTTCATATTTCCAATCTTCTTCCACTTTCAGTAGATTCCTTTTCCGTATTTTTCGATTATTTCCGTCCTTTGGTTTCAAGTATCAGATCTCTTCAAATCCCATTATCACAAACCTAGAAGCCCCAAATCAACAGACATCAACACCTCACCGCCATCATACCGATCTTAGCATATATTTTGACTGCTCAAAGTAATCCTTCAAACTCAAACGCTCCAATTCCTCTGAAGAAAGCCCAAGTGGCTTATTAAAGTGGCCTGATAAGCTTAAGTTGATTTCATATTTGGATGAGCAAAATCGCTTTATATTATATTGAGATTGAGACGATGGAGCACTGAATTTGGTATGTGAACTAAATTTTAATTGTATTGATTAGTATGATTTGTTTCTTTTGCTGCAAAAATTTAGGAGTGTGTAGTGCAAGGAGTTGTAGGTCAGAAGAAGAAATTCGTCACCCACAACGGCATGTTGTGGCCAGAAAATTAATACGGCAACTTATACACTTCTACGGCATCAATTTGCAATTGAGTCTCTCTATAAACCCTCTGATTTCTTATCTCAAAGTTGTACCTTTTTGGGTTTGGTATGATCCAAGTTAACACACCTTTTTTGCTATGTATTATAACTTTAAGAAATACTAATTTGTGAAATGATTTTGAGGGGTTTATTTTTTCAAGTATTTTTCACTTAATTAGTGGCATGGTGCATCTTAGATGTTTGATTAAGAACTTCCCACGACATAGTTTGGCTTGCACTCCAAAAAAAGGTCGGTGCAAAGATGATACAACGCAGCACTTTCTGTAACTCACCCAATGGTATCATATCTCATTGTAGCCTTTTCATTTTCTACCAGTGGTCCAATGGACATCATGTTTATACCATAATTATTATCGAATTGATTGTTTCTTACTAACCTGTCAAGCTCTGGTCATATTCAAATCAAACGATGAGGCAGAATCAGTTATATCTGAGTTAAACAAAAGATACTGAATTCTAGGTGATCAAAGGTCTTGCTATTTCCTTTCCACATGTTGAATATCCTTGGTTATGTAATGTGGCTTTTGTTTGTCCTCTCATTTTTTCAGAGTTCTACATCAATTATAAAAGCCCTCACACATTTGGGATGTGTGAGAATTAATAAGATTGGAAAGTTTTTACCAAAGTGAATTCACAAGAAAATGTAAGAATACGAAAAATAGTTTAGTTCAGTTTGAGAAGTCTAAGTTATAGCTCAAGTAGTTTAGTTTGAGAAATCTTTAAGGAGTATCTCATTTTGTAATGTGCTATGATGTTTTCTTGCCAGCTGCTCTGGTATATAAGACCAGCTCAAAAGAGAAATCAATTTCACGCATTTAAAGAACTTATTTTCGTATATAAACGAAGTTCATTTCGTATTTGGCTGACCAAATTCGCTTTATATCATATTTTGAGATTGAGAAGATGGAGCACTGAATTTGCGGCTTATTATTATTATGCAAAATAATGTGAGCTAAATTTTAAATGTATTGATTAGTATGATTTGTTTCTTTTGCTGCAACTGAAATTTAGGAGTGTATAGTGTAAAGAGTTGTTGGTCAGAAGAAAAAATTCATCACCTACAACGGTGTGTTGTGGCCGGAAAATTAATACGGCAACGTATATACTTCTACTACATCAATTTGCAATTGCCTTTGAATTATGAGTTTCTCTCTATAAACCCCCTGATTTTTTATCTCAAAGTCGTCATAAGGTAGAGTTTAGAGGATTTAACCGTTATCTAATAGAACATGCAAATTCACAAAAAAAAATGTAGTATGGTGAAAGACCAAGTACACATTCTAGGGATTTTATTTATAATTTTTTTATGCTTGTTCTTCAGAATTTTAGTAGTTTTGATTGTATTGATATCACATATATGCTTCGTTTTCCTTACAAGAGGTTGAGGAGTAGTGAGTAGTAGTTTTGATTATTACCATAACCACTTTATTCATACATGGAGTCGGGGGAAAACAATTTTTTTTTAATTTTACAAATGGGCATGCTGGATCATACTATTATCTATATATACGTATAGATCGACCAGTAGATTCACACCCTAGTTCTTTCTATAGATAGTAGTGTTATATCAATGTTCAACTTTGAATTTGTGTGTTGTCTGTTTAATTTTCATTAAAGTGAAAATCAATTTACTTATATTTATTGTATAGATTTAAGAAATTGCAGCAACTTATTTGGTATTTTCACAACAATCATGATATTTTTACAAATTTGGTTGCTGAAGCTATTAAGGCTGCATTTAATGAAGAATTTGGAGATGAATATCAGGTTAGTTTTTGATGAATAGGTCTCATTTAGTTTGGGAAAAAGGTTAGTGGATGTATTTCTTTGTTGATTATGTTATGTGTTATAAAGAATGTGTGCTGCAGGTGTTTGTTATTGATCTATGAACAGATCATACTCCTTGGCCATTTAATCAACTGCCAAAGAGTTATAACTTCTTGGTGAAACATGGGTCCTTATGGAAAATGACATATTATGCTTCTGTCCCTAAGTTTGTCCATCAATCTAATTTTGCAGCAACGTCAACATTTATAGCTCGGTATGTCCATCTTCTAATTTTTTATATATTATTTTTTAATCTTTTTTGTTATAGTTATTTCCCTGTCATTAATATCATATTCCATTGGTTATTAGTGTCATATTTTAGGGCTTATTGTGCAACTTTCTACTGATAAAACTTGAACATTGCCATTTATGATTTTGTACTTCAGTTGAGCGGCTTACTAAATCTTTTTCCTTGGGTAACTTGGGTATGAGAATTGGGATGAGCTGAAAGGAGCATTTCGTACTTCACCTTTGTTCTGCTTTGATTGGTTTGTTAAGTCTCGCACTACTCAAGACCTTGCAAGGAGATGTGATGCACTCATTCGTTTGGTGGAGAAGGAAAACTAAGAATTCGATGAGAGAGAGAGACAGGCACGTAAAGAGAAGAAGCTTGCTAAGGTTAGATTGCAAATAACTCCAACTCCAATCCCCATAGCATATCTCCCATGAACTATTGAATTTTAGGTGGTAGATTTCCTGTTACTTCATTTGCTGTGTTGTTTCTTGCTCGCACCTGTCATTGCTTTTATTTAATATTTCTGTTAGTATTAGTAGTTTAGGACATCTGAAATGATACTGTTTATTGATGTTTCCCATGCTGATATATTATATGCATTCCAAAGAGGTTTTTTTTTTGTTTTAATTTTATTTAAGCTTTTGTTAGGTTTTGTTAAAGTTTTAGTTTTACTGTGTATTTAATTCCGGTGAATGAGAATGACAATTCTAGGAATAGTGGTACTTATTATGCAAATTAGCCATAGAAAATTTGTTTTTGCAATAAAATTGTAAATAAGCCATAGAAATTTCATTTTTACAATAAATTGTTTATTCCTTCTTTTTTCCTCCTTTTGTTTTGCTTCATTTTTTGTGATGAAATCATTCTAATCTTTAATCCCCCAAAAAGGAATAGTGATCAACTCAAGGTGACGCGAGACATGATTATTTTTAGTAATGGCTCTGTAATATTGTTCACACTGTTTTGTATTGATGATGTAACAAATTACACTATATCATTCAAGTGCTAATTGATTTTATCCACAGACTTGCATTATCGTGAGATGTAAACACTGAGAAGTTCTTTGATTTGGCTAGGTGTTTCTGAGGATCGAAAGATTGATTTGTTCCTAGAAATTTTAAGGGATGAGGCAGTGGGAAGACTTTATGAGCTTGGAAAGGTATTTAATAAGACTTTATTCTTCACATTTATACCCTTTGACTTCAGGTGTTGTTTGAACAAATTTAATAGTAAAAAAATTGTAAAAACTGAAGCTTGATTTGTATATAGTTCTAAATTTTGAGGATAACCATAGAATGGCTACTACTGTTTTTCCTGATTAGATTATTACGTGAGTGCCATTTGAGAGGCTTAGCAGTGTTCTATTTGTCTGTTGCTGATTTAGATTTTTGTAGGGAAAGAAGAGGAATTGAGACTGAAACAATTATTTCCCCTTTTTCGCTAGAACTGTTGATGTTTAACCAGAAGCATCATTATGCAGGGTTGTTTTGGTTTTGTATCAAGGTTTACAACTTGCCATTAGCCTTAGATTATTCATCCAGGCAGGGGAAATCTGTTAATTTTATTCTAGAAAAAACAACATATGTAGTATGAAACTTAGCGTTGCGGTTGTATAGATGAAATATAGAATAAAGCTGACAGATTATTAATAGTGTTTGAGGTGGGATTATCTGGATCTTTTTAGATAGAACTAGAGATTATTGTATTTTATGGTCTTTTTTCAAGACTTAGCAATTACAGAGGGCTCAAATTCAATGTATACTTCAGGGGTCAAGGACTTGTTCATCTGCAAGAAAAAGAGGTGAATACCATTATGAATCGAGAATGTTTTTTCACCCATCTGTGTTACTCGGACTTATCCGCTTTCGATGGAGTACCCGTGTTTACACGATCCGACACAAAAAGGTGTGGATTTGTGTCAAAAGCGGCACTTTCAATCCGGATACGTAACAACAATCAGCATGGCGATGGATGAAGAAGAAGAATCGACAGAAGAAGAAGAGGAAGAAGGATCGACTGAAGAAGAAGAAAGTATCCACAAAAGAAAAAGAAGAATTGACAAAGAAGAAAAAGAAGAAGAATTGACTAGAAAAAAAAGAAGAAAAAGAAGAAGAATCGTCGTTTAATTCTTTTCTTCTCCAACAAACGAGCTTGTCTGAGTATTTGAGATCAGATTTGGGAAATAAATATCCCTGGACAATTACAGTTAGGTACCACATAGTTTTTATAATTTTTTAATTTAGTCCCCCAAGTTTTCTAAAATTTCAAAATAGCCCCTGAAAAATTACTTATCAGTCCCTGTAGTTTTATTTTCTTACATTTTAGCCCCTGAAGTTTCAGTAGTTTCAGTTCTGCCCCTGAAGTTCTTTAACTTCTGCTTCTACTTTTGATTCTAAGAAATTGTTTCTGATTTTGATTCTCTAAAAGTTGTTAACCGGTGTTTGTTAAACTGATTCTACTTCTTCAAAAGTTGTGAAGAAGTGTTTGGCAAATAAGGATAACTAGTTGATAGCGTTTGAATAAAGGATTTAATAATTTGTCCAAAACTCATGTCAAAAAAAGACCGGAAGTACACAATTTATGTACCAACGTTAAGTCATATCACACAATTTCAAATCAATCTTCAAAAGTAGAAGCAGAAGTTAAAGAATGGAAAAGCTGCGACAAATAGTGCCATAGTTTTAATCAAAAAGAGACCAAGAGAACTGAAAGAAATACCAATACTGGTACACATAATTCAGCGATCAACTTGTAGATAGAGTCCTTAGGAGTCCAATCTGATACATGGTAAATGGTCTGCAAGAGAAAAAGGGAAAAAAATAGGGGATATATATAAATCACACAAAAAATTGAGTCTGGGTATTAGTTTTTATAATCAAATGAAAAGCAATATCGGTTGCACGCGCACCATTTGCAGCAATGCAATTTGAAGTGGAAGCAAGTTGTCATATTCAAGTATAACAGGCGTCAGCCGTCCTCCATAAAAGATGATTAACTCAATCATAGAGGGCATGCATGATGACACAACAACAAAATGGAGGGGATACAATCCATTTTCAGAACCACAAGAAAGATTGAGGTCGACGGAAAGGGGCGTTTGTCCTGTGATCAAGGCCTCAGCACACTAAACTGAAGACCAATAGAGGACTTTACATAGAATTTCTTTACAATTTCTATCAGAGTACCGATTGATTTCTGCAATAAATTTTTCTTTGTCATCTCTCTCAATAATCGCTTTCAATTTGTTCTCAACAAATGGACGATCCGTGATTTCCATGGGTTAGAATTGTCAAATCCCTAAAACAATAGTACAAAACAATAATTACGGCAGACCAGATCTAAATAAACTTTTATTTTAAAAGAGTAAAACAAAAGATTAAGTTTTTTAACGGCCAAGGTTTTGGGAAGAATAATTACCGCAAAGGAGCCAAGTAGAAATCGAGATTTGAAAGCCCAAAGTGCAGAGAAGATCTATATTGATTGGAGGTGAATGACTACCTGAAAAGAAGATCTAGGTCATTTGGTTCGGAGTTTGTTCCGAGTTTGATAAATTTTTCAATTGCATTATTCACTACTAAATATATAACAATAGTTATTTCATTCAATTAATATATATGTTTTAGTTCCTTCTTTCAACAACATAATGTTGTACTTCATTTCTATTTTCATTCAAATAAACTTATCAAAGCTTAACAAAGATAACAATATTGGTGAATTTACTTTTACGATGGATTTTACTTTATATATGAACTAATTTCCATATATAAAGTAAAATACATCATAAAGTAAATTTCATTATTTGCTATGCTGTTAAACATAAGTTATTTTTGTGCACCTTGGACTATCCTCCGCCAAAAATATATTACTGTAACTACGGATGCAGAACCATTGATAACAAGAAACATGGTATATCAGTTTTCGCCAATATATTTATAAGTTCAAAAGGACTTCTTAGAGCCTATATTGGCATTTTTGATACAGCTAAATCCTCAGAAGTAGAACTCTACGGCAATTCTTATGCCGTTTTTGAAAATGTGCGGGCAAGAAATGATTTGGTGAATGTTGAAACAGATTTTGAAGAAGCATGCAAAATACTGTCAAATGCCAAAAACTTCGGGCTAGTTACACACAAAAATATCGAATGTGGAGGAGAATTGACATTTGATGATTACTATTTCAGGTAATTATTTCGAACATTATTTTTTGAGATTTTACACGTAACGAAGAAATTATAAATTATCTTTAAATTTTTTTCCCAGTTTCATTTGCAACAATGTGCAAAGTTTCAAAGATTTCAATAGTTGAAGGTCGCAAAACTACATGTATACCCAGCGCACACATTAGCTACCATCGGATGCAAGCTTCTTCCATTTATTCTTGAGAAAAAACGTGTTCTAGGACAATACTTACATTAGATGAAGTTGAGAAACTTGTTATTGACAATGAAGATATCAGTGACATCGAGGACTGTGGCTTTCTTTCATTCACTCGGTGGAAAAAGAGTATTATGATAATGTTTTTACATTGGTATGTCATTGAGAGGAGAAAGTTGTAATATAGCAAATATTTCCAGCATTAATTTTATTATATATATATATATATATATATATATATTGTTCATATTTGTATTAGTAAGTTTACATTAATGCAACCAGGGCATTATAATTTATCTAAAAAATTAATTGGGTCAGGACTAGTGCAATATGGACGTTCCAGGCTAGGTTGAATTTATATAAGTAAAAGTGTTTGAAGTTTATTGAATAAAAATAGCCTACATATATATAGCCTTACAACTAGGAAGAAAAAGTCAAATTCCTAAACCTACTCCGAACCAAATGACCTAGATATAAGTAAAAGTGTCAGCAGCGCACACATGTCAAATTATAATATTAAATACTAACCCCTTATTTATCTCTACTTGCTTGAATGATTTATCTTAACCTATGGATTTCAATATTCAATACTAAATGCAAGCCCACATTGCTGTACAAATTATATAATCGGCATTTTTTATCAAAAAAGCAATTCATGAAATTTTTATCAAAAAAGCAATTCAACTAGTTCTTGATGAAGAGATAAATACCTCGGGAAATAGTATAGAGGAGATGTATCCCTGTAGGATCAAAATAAGCCCATGGCTGGCTTACATATATTCTACTATTACCACAATTTTATTAAATACAATACCCACATTAATTTACCAATACAGAACATCTATACATCAAAAAATACAAATGGAAGCAATAACACCAACAAAAATGAAAAATTTCAACAAATGTAAAGATATATGAATTTTAGAAAAATTTATACAAACATATATCAACCCCAATCTGATTAACCCAAATCTATAAACACAACAGAAAAACAGAGCATTATATTGTATTAAAAATCAGAAACATTTGGTTAAAAATCACCTTGTATTAACTCGGAAAGTGAAAAGTGGGTTGGGTTTATTCTTCAAGCTGGGAGCGATAGATAGAGAGAGAATGATCAGTAAAATGAGTCTGTTTATGCATTATACACATTTGGGTGGGTTAAAATGGTTGGGGTTTACTTAGATAGAGAGAGAATGATCACATTTGGGTTTAAATGGTTGGGGTTTACTTTGACCGATAGATAGAGAGAGAATGATCAGAATATGAAATGAGCTGCTATACTATATTTCTGTTTTCTGGAGTGCTGTGATAGATAGATAGGGTTATTGTTGTCTCTTCTTGTTTTTGCAGTAGAGAGAAAATGATCAGAACTGAGAAGAATGAAATGAGCTGCTAATATTTTCTGTTAATGGAATTGAGGGAGTGCTGTGATTTTGTGGCCCAGGGTTATTGTCTCTTTGTATTATATAATGGAAGAGTGCCACGTGTGGTAAAAAAAACTTGCAGACTACGACATAATTAAGCCAACGGATTAAGTAATTAGAAACTCATGCATTAATTAAAAGGACTAGGTTAAGATATTAATTAGATGATTAATTGTACAAAGTAATACAAATTTATAATTATTTGGGTAAAAATGAGGATAATTTAGGAAGTCATACAAACTCATGTTTCTTGTTACCAATGGTTGATTCATCTTTGCAGCTACTAGTAATTTAAATATCATTCTCTCTATCTATCGTTCCCAGTTTGAAGAATAAACTCAGCCCACTTTTCACTTTTCCAAGTTAATACAATGTGATTTTTAACCCAAATGTTTCAGATTGGGATTGATATATGTTTATATGGATTTTACTAAAATTCATATATCTTTACATTTGTTGACATCTTTCGGTGTTATTGCTTCCATTTGTATTTTTTGATGTATAGATGTTCTGTATTGGTAAATTAATGTGGGTATTGTATTCAATAAAATTGTGGTAATAGTAGAATATATGTAAGCCATGGCTTATTTTGATCCTGATACATCTCCTCTATACTATTTCCTGAGGTATTTATCTCTTCATCATGAACTAGTAGAATTGATTTTTTGATAAAAATTGTTGATTCTATAATTTGTATAGCAATGTGGGCTTGCATTTAGTATTGAATATTGAAATCCATTTTTAATATGGGTTGCTTTTGTGTCTATAATATGGGTTGCTACTGGGTTCTTTATATATGGGCTAATACTATTTTTAATAATTATTTGGCTAATGCAATTCAATTCGAATATGTCGCCAAGGTTAAGATAATAAGTTGTTATGCAAAATCATTCAAGCAAGTAGGAGAATCAATTGTTATCTTTTAGATAAATAAGTAAAACTCAATTTTAACATGAAGTGGTTAAAACATAAAACCCAAATGTCATCCTTTTATTGGAACAGTGGATTTGGCATTTGTGAATTCTAGTACTAGGAAGAAATAACACAAATTTGCCTTAAATATACAAATTCCAGTTGGGCAGTTTTTCCAACCAAACCCAAAATCAACCTTTGCTCCAAAACAATTCTTAAATTCAATTTAACTTACCCAATTTATTTAAATTACTTCAATATAAATATATATATATATATGGCTATATGTATATAATAATATATACAACATACTAAATTACTACTAATTACTAGTAGCAACATACTAAATTATTGTAACAACATACTACTAATTACTAGTAGCTGCAAAGATATTATCAACTTTTTAAATTATCCATCATTTTTACGCAAATAATTATAAATTTGTATGACTTAGTACAATTAATCATCTAATTAATATCTTAACCTAGTCCTTTTAATTAATGCATGGGTTTCTAATTACTTAATCCGTTGGCTTAATTATGTCGTCGTTTTTTTTACCACACGTGGCACTCTGGCACTCTTCCATTATATAATTCTAATTACAAAGAGACAATAACCCTGGGCCACAAATTTACGTGAGCACCAAATCTACTACAGGAAATGTAGAGAATTTGGGGGCTTCAGAATTTGTTATCAAAGCAATAGGTTAAAAACCTTAGGAGATAAATATTACTATTACGTAAACATTATCTTCACTCATCCTTTAATAATACTTTATTTACTCCTTAGTATTATTAATTAACTAATAATACTTTATTCACTCACTAATATTATTACCCTCTTAATAATATTTTATTTATTTACTAATATTATTAAACTTTTAATTTTATTCATGTATTAGTATTTTATTCCTTTACTAATGTTATTATATTTTAATAACATTTTATTTCGATGGGTCAAAATCAATTAAAAACGCCTTAGCACGGTCATCTTAATCAATATGTCCATGCATAATTCATCAAGGGTTATAAATGTCCTTGGAAAGTCGAGTCATCTACATGACGCTTTCGAGTACATCGAGACTTTACCCTTGGGAGGCTTTGATGAGTTATGCTCGAATGCATGGATATATTGATATAAAGGACCATGCTGAGACTTAATTGATATTGACCCACTAAAGACTGTTACAACTAAGATCTCTACACCTCCAACCAAAAACCAATTTGCAATAAATATGTTACTGAACAAACTTGGTGATGTAAAATATTCAACCCTGTATAAGGATTAAGAAAAATTGAGGGATGCAAAAAAAAAAGGAACGCACTTTAAAACACAATTTTCTACGCAATTTTAATAACTTTGATAATGAGGCGAAAAAACCGTATATAATGTTGCATATGTTCTTGACTGCTGTGTGACAAACACCACACATGCGTTGGAGCTTGATGATCCTTAGAGTTGCCCTTGTTGGTGTATGACAATATATATGGTTTCTTAGCCTCATTATCAAGGTCATTAAAATTACTTAGATAATTGCGTTTTAAAATGCGCTCCTTTTCTTTGCATCCCTCAATTTTTCTTCATCCTTATACTAGGTTTGATCTTTTACATCACCAAGTTTGTCCAATAAACATATTTATTGCAAATTGTTTTTTGTTTGAGGTGTAACAATCTTAGTAGCATTTGTTAAATGAGATACATACTGAGTGATTACTGATTATTGTATGTTGATGTTTGTGTTAGCATTTGTAATCATCTATAGGTTTTAGGTTGGAGATAAGGTATTAGAAATTATAAATGATGATATATTTACCTATGTATGTATATATATATGTACATATATAGATATAAATTGTCATGGAATACTATGAAAGATTTATAGAAGTTATTGTCTTATGGAATATTTACGTGAGCACCAAATCTACTACAGGAAATATAGAGAATTTGGGGGCGTCACAATTTGTTATCAAAGCAATAGGTTAGAAACCTTAGGAGATAAATATTACTGTTACGTAAATAGTATCTTCACTCATCCTTTAATAATACTTTACTTACTCCTTAGTATTATTAATCAACTAATAATACTTTATTCACGCACTAATATTATTACCCTCTTAATAATATTTTATTCATTTATTAATAATATTAACCTTTTAATTTTGTTCATTCTCATCTCGAATTTCAAGTCCCTTTGGCAAAAAGGTATTGAAACCCAAAATTAGTTCCCGATGCCCTTTAAACAATTCCTTCACCCTTGCTATAACACCAGCAGTATCAATTCTATTAACAAGAAATGAACAAAAAGTGAGATGAATGTATGTCTTTCATAACTTCAAGAAACTCATCATATTTCTCCCTTTTATCTTGAAATATGTCTTTCACGGCCTTCAGGTAGGATAAGGCATCATGTGTTGTTAGTTTTTGGGTGCTGCCTCCACCAAAATTCTGGGCTTGCCCAGAGCTTCATTTCCCAAAATAAAATTACGGAGATAAAATCGATTATCAGAAGGATCAATTCTAATACATTAATTACCAGTAAACTCTGTCTAGCGGTAAAAATATTATATTCAATATATTCTTTCAATGAAGATAGATTAGCAGATAGCTTATTGAAAATCCTAATTTTGGCTTCAAGCTAATATATCACTAAACTCATAACAATTTTTTTTTGGAAGGAACAAACTTCTTACGTATCAAAAACAAAAGATATAAAAGAAAGGATAAAACTTTATGAAAAATCAATCTTTTCCATTAGTGAAATTATTGAGATAATCGCAAAATCAAGGGTAATAAATGTATAGTACAAATTAAAACCAGTAATCTAGTAAACACTCAAGCTCACAATTCTAACAAACTGCTAAACAAGATTCGGTTTAATGTTAGAGCTATTCCGGAATAATTGAATAGAAAACTTCTGAGCAAAATATCAATTCTAACATATCTATTTCTTCATAATTAACAGGGAAAACATGTAACCGCAGATTAATGAAAAGAAATACTAAATAATAATACTAATAGACAAATAGAGATAGAAGGAAAACTTACAGTTCAGCACGAGAAGAGACGATGGGACGTTTAAGTTGAGAACTCATGTAAACATCATCTCTAGACCTCTTCATTTGTGTAATTAACTTTTAATATTCAACAAATCATGCTTTATCCGCTCTTGAAACTTTTTTTTATGTATATAATGAAAAACCTATCAAATACAACTTTCTCATTCAGCCAAAAAATACATAACAGATCTAACCAAACTTATAAACACAAATTAAGCAACAATAATCTAAAAACAAAATCCAAACCTTTAAACAGATCACCTTTCAAATGGAAAATCCTACCACGAAAGTATAAATTGCATTACGTGAATGTAAAGGGAAGCACATAAGATAATTGCAAGAAATTACAATGTAAAAATCAAAAGGAAACATTTACGGAGAGAAAATTAAGATCTTTCAGACGGCGAAGGGCAAAGCATTGAATTCACCAAATTAAGCAAATTAAGAACCCCATAAACCCAATAAAGCTAAGCCCTCAGACAATGGGTTCTTATTTCTTCTATAATTTCATACCTTTTGTAAGAAACCAAACTGAAATTGAAGAAAACGACCAGTGGGCTGTCGATCAGCACGACCTAAGGTGCCAAGGAAGAGGAGAAGGTCTTAGATTTTCGTTCTCTCTCTTCAACTTCTTCTGCTTCGCGTTTCTCTATGCTCTGGCTCGTACATTAGGGTCTGGGTATGAGATTTAGGGTTGAGTATGAGAGATTTGGGGCTGGAATTAGGGTTGGGTACGAAAGATGAGAGATTTAGGGGAGTTTTGAGGGATTGAGTTGTTTGGGGGAATAAGGGGGAATGAGAGAGAGCTGTGTGTGTGGCAGAACAGAGAGACACAGATGTTTGAAATTTGAATAAAGGGAAGAGAGATAGAGAGCTGTATATTTTTATAGATATAGGGTCCTGTATATTTTAATATACGTGTTAAAATATTAAAATATTAAAATATTAAAATATACGTGTTAAAACAATAAATATTAAAATATATATATTTTCAATATTAAATAATATATTAAAATATATACACGTACATTTTAAAACAATATATATTTTAAAATAATATATTTTGATATATTAAAATATCTATGATATTATTTTAATATTTATATCATAAATAATATTTAAAATATATTTATATATATTTTTAAATATTTAGTATTTATTATTTAACACGTATATTTTAATATTTTTATGATATATATTGTTTAAAACAATATATATATTTTATCTATATATTGTTTAAAATGTACGTGTATATATTTTAATATATCAAAATATATTAAAACAATTATATTGTTTTATTTTAAAATGTACGTGTACGTGTAGTGTTTTATTTTAACAGTTGTACTTTTGGCAAGGAGGAGAGCAATAAAAAGCAACCAACTTTGTCATAACGCAGTTAGCAGTCAACTTTGTCATAAAAAGTATTCATTGCCGCTAGAGCCTCTTTCGGCAGGGAGGATTAAATTTGAGGGGCAATTATGTAATAAGCCAACGAGAATGAATGGTTTTGGACTGTCGCAACAGGTTGTAGTGGCAAGGAAAAAAATAATTTAATCTCAGCTTTTCATTGTAAAGAATCAACAGTAATAAGCTCGGTTGCTGAACAGTACTCATGACAATCGGTTGCCACGGATGAAATCTCAAATATATATATATATATATATAGCGGATCAGGTCCAGACTCCCGGACCTGATTAAAATACAAACCTTATTTTTTATTTAATTTTTTAATTTTTTTTAAAAACAACTAAAAAAAATTTAATCTTTTATGAAACTGGAATTTTTTCATAGTACAGTATTTTGGGTGTGATTTAGATACATATAACAAAAAAAAATATATATATATATATATATATATAAGTTTTTCGGATACAGATCCAAATTCGGATATCCGCTATTTGTCGGACATATTTACGGTCGGATGTTAAATGAATACGCATACGTTTATACCCGCATTCGTATCCTTTAAACTGAATACGGATATATCAGTTTATTTTTCGAATGCGAATAATATCTTTTTTTTTCGAATACAGATGCGGACGAATACAATTTTTTTAATTACCATTTACAGCTCTATATAAAATATAAATAAAGATATATTAAGAAATTCATCACTTTATAGCTTAAAAAATAAAATGTATTTTTAATTACTCCTTTCGTTGCGGGATAAAAGTATTTATTATTATTTTAAATAGTTTCAAATTAAATGTCTATATATTTTAAATACTTTTTTTTTATAATAATATACTTATAATACTCTTAATATTAATTGTTTTATTTTATTTTTATGTATATTTATAAAATATTATCTATTATATATATAAAAATATATAATTAAATAAGAATTTAAATATGTTTAAAGTCGACCAAAACTTTTATATGGGACGGACAGAGGAAGAGTAATTAATAATGTCAGAATAAGTCTCAAGTACTTCGGAAATAAATGCACCATGACTAATTGGTGCTGGTTTTGGTAGTCCCCCTTCACAAAACAAAACAAAATAAATTGTAGTACATTATTTGTTTAACTTAAAGTAGGACTTGGTCTATTTAGGAATCTTTAAATAGTTTTGTTGTTATAACCTGTAAAACATCATTTAGCTGTTCACCCAACTCTTTCTTTTAGAAGAGTTCATATAACAAAGAATTTCTAAATCAATATTGGTAAATAAAATAACTCTTTTTTGTTTAACATGAAGAGATTAAGGTAGCTGCAAGACTCCGTAAAACAACAAATTCATTAATCACATTTATCATCTTATTACTCAAAATTATTTTATTTTGCGCCACCTCCCTTTTTTCTCTAACACAAAGCTATTGTTAGAATTCAATCGGGATAAATCAACTTTGGGTTAAATATCTTTTTGTCACCGTACCATATCTCAACTTTACAAATGGATAACTGAACTTTTTAATAAAAATTAAAAAACGTAGTTTTTTTAATAAAAATAAATTTTATTTTTATTTTTATTATAAAAAATTTAAAGCATAGTTTTTTTAATAAAAATAAATATTTTTAATTTTAAAAATGCAGTTTTTTTTTATAAGAATTTAAAAATGCAGTCTTTTTAATAAAAATAAAAAAATGTAGTTTTTTTAATAAAAATAATAAAAACGCAGTTTTTTTAATAAATTTTTTTTTTTTTTATTAAAAAAAAAATTTAAAACGCTGTTTTATATAAAATAAAAATAATTGTTAAAAATGCAGTTTTTTTAAATAAAAATAAAAATGCAGTTTTTTATAATAATAAAAATTCAGTTTTTTAAATAAAAGTAATTAAAAATGCAGTTTTTTTTAATGAAAAAATTTTAACAGATTAATTTTATTTTAAAACAAATAATAAAAAAAATTAAGTCAAGGTTGACTTAAAATACATTTTTTTAATAAAAAATCTCTTTAAACTGTTAACAGATTTAAAAATGTAATTTTTTAATCTCTTAAACAATTTTTTTAATTAAAAAATGCAATTTTTTAATAAAAAATTTAACAAATTAACTTTAAAATATTTTAAATTTTAAAACTGTTAAAAATTTAAATGCTCTTAATTAAAAATATTTTAAAATTAATCTGTTATTTTTTTATTATAAAAAAACTGTGTTTTTAATTATTTTTATTAAAAAAACTACAATTTTTTGTTTTTAATTTTTTGTTTTTATTAAAAAAACTGCAATTTTTTTTGTTTTTATTAAAAAACTGCACTTTTTTTTTTATTAAAAAAATGCGTTTGAAATTTTTTTTAATAAAAAAATAAAACTGCGCTCTTACATTTTTATTAAAAATAATTATTTTATTTATTTGTTTTTCTTGTTTTTTGGCTAATTATTATAATTTATATTATACTTTAAAATATTTTTTTCCATTTTTTCATAAAAACTTTCCTCTAAATCCACACCATCACTGCCACTGTGACACCCCCCAAAATAGGTATACATCACCCATTCTGAGTTGTCAATACATGGTACAGAAACAACTACAACTTTATTATTACAACAGTAAAACTGTGAGTTTGAATACAAATATTATCTTCTAGACAATATCTATACTCAAATAAATTCTCATCACATTTATTGATACATTATTTTACAAAAATGGTGAGGACTACTAAACAACTCTCTCTAGAACTTTCATTCCATACCCCGACTCGTACTTGCTATATTCTCGCCTCCTGAGAAAAAAAATGGAACAAAAAAGAAAAGGGTGAGCTCAACTAGCCCAGTAAAGAATATTATGACTAAGATAATATACAACAAATTATCGTTAGTCCTCAACAGGGAAAAATCTAATAGAATACAATAGACAACAAGTTTTAAATCAATATTCGCAGCGAAAATAATAATTCATTAGAAGAGTTAAGCAGAGAACGCAAACTACTATCTTCTATGTATGAATTTAAAAGTTCATCGCTCATCTTTTATCCCCGTAACATCAATCAATATATATATGGAATCAAATATTCATCTTTGCACTACAGCCAAAGATATTCATCAATCGGGTCATGTTCATCTAAACACTGCTCATCTTTGCACTACACGCCAAAGATATTAATCGACCAATATGTTCATCTCAACACTGCTCATCTTTGCACTACGCAAAAGATATTCATCAAGAAATCATTCATCTTTGCACTACGTGCCAAAGATATTCAAGAATATCATCATTTAAGACCGAGGATGATGAAAATATTTTTAAAGAAACGAATCCGGTGAAACAAAATGACAAGGATTAAGGATTCGTACTTTTGTTTTATCCATGTCCAAAAAATACCTCAAAAATAATCATAGTGGTGTAAAATTCAAGAATGATCAAAACATGGATACAATCAAAGCTAGTATCCACAATAGATATTTTAAACGAAAAGGAAAATTTTCATTTTAGATGAATAAAGCCGTGATTCGTGAATAGTGTCAGATACGTGAATAAAGGCAGTATCACGTGAATAGAAACTCAGACACAAAAAGTTTCAAATTTGATTAAAAGTTCAGATCAATACTTTCTAAGATAATGATATTAGAAGAAATAATATCATTTTAAAAAATATAATATCCCTTACCTCGAAAGATCAAGATTTCTAAACAAAACACCTGATATAAAGCTATGACTTGAACTCAGACCAGATATAGCAATACTCAAAATACTCACAAGAATACGCTCGATAATATAGAGAGAGAAAACTTGATTTTTGGTGTAATTTTCAATTCTAACCTAAGACCCTATTTATAGGAAAATGCTTTAGAACACAAAGCAGTAAAATTTAATATAATATTAATATATAAATTAAATTTTCCGCGCCTAACCTTCCAAGAACTGAATTCATTTCATTCAACACACATGTAACACACCATAATGAAAAAAATGTTTTTGTTATTTAAAATATTTTAAACTTCCAAAATCAATTATTTTGAGCTTCTAACTTCAATAATTCACAATAAATAGTCCTTTTTTGTCGAAATTGAAACTCGCGATTTTTTATAGAAAATTCAATTCTCTACAACTTTCTGTAAGAAAGTTTTTCAAATTCAAATGTAAATTGAACGAAATCCATAAACGGGTGATTTTACAGGCTATAATCAAATTTCAGTCAAGAAATGGGGTCCACCGACACATAAAACATGCTTTAAATATTTTTGGTAACAAAAATACTCCTCCTCCACATATACTCATATATCCCACATTCATCGTAAAAATATCATCATTATTATATTATTAAAATATAATAATATATTTAAATAAATTATTTTATCAGAAAAAGATAAAATTTTAATTTTTAACAATTGTCACATTAAAAATTTTCTCCATTTATATCCACATAAAATTAATATTTTCCTCATCATATGAATCAATAATTAATTATTCACAAATAATATTACGAGAATCACAATATCGACAACTAGCAGCTTCTCAGAGAAAGGAGCTTTCCAATAAGAATTTCTCCTTATCTGGCCAAGCAATTAGGTGACCAAACCTCTCCTTAGATGTAACTTTCTACAGACATTGCCAATAATGTTATCTAATAATATTATTCAAATAATATGAATTATTGCTTCGATAATAAAAAATATTGTGTAATGAAAATTATGAAACAACAAAGAATATAAAATATCAACGCAATAATTATTAAATCAATAAAATAAAAATCGAATAAAGAATTACCGTAACCATTATTGAGTAGTGCCTTCTTACGTAAGAATCAATAATTGGTGCAATCTGTAGTATCTTATTGTGTTTTAACCACAAAGTATTTTAATAGTATTATCGTGTAATAACTACGCCAAGTTATTTTTAAACAACTTATATTTGTCGTTTTTTCTTCATCCAATCGTTTTTCCGTTATGGGCCCCCATACACGGTCGCTACCATTGCATTTAATATTTCCTTTAAAGATTTAATATTCCACGATCAAACGAATATTCTCTCAAACAACAATGAATATTTTATAACCACTTGCTTATTTTAAAATATTTGCGTATTTTACCCATAACTATCCACATTAATCAAATCAATCCTTACTATTTCAAAATAATAAATAGAGAAAATTAAATTTTATTTATTAATTATTTGGGGTCTTACAACCTCCCCTTCTTATGAAATTTCGTCCTCGAAATTGACGTACATACCTGGTGTTTCGAAAAGATGAGGATACCTCGCTTTCATTTCCGTTTCTAATTCTCAGGTCATTTCCTCAATAGCATGATTCCTCCACAAAACTTTAACTTGTGGTATGACCTTCGTACGTAGGACATGTTCTTTCCTATCCAAGATCTTAACAGGTACCTCTTCATACGTTAAGTCTTCTATTATCTCGTCCTGGTTCTAACTCTATAACGTGGTTCGGGTCTTTCACATATTTATTTAAGTACATGGATATGTGAAACACATTATGAACACGAGACATACTCGGAGGTAACGCGAGTCTATAGGCTACATTTCCTACTTTCGGTCAAGAATTTGAAATGGACCAATAAATCGTGGATCGAGCTTTCCTCTCTTCCCAAATCTTGTAACTCCCTTCCATGGAGCAACTCGCAATAATACATGATCCCCTATACTAAATTCCACGTCCTTTCGATGAAGATCCGCGATAACTTTTTGTCGATCTTGTGCCGCTTTGTATACGTTATCGAATCATTTGGATATTTTCGGTGAGTCAATACGTCTTAACTCGGGTCCCAACAATGTTGCTTCACCCACCTCATCCCAACATATTGGAGAGCGACACTTTCGTCCATATAATGTTTCAAATGGAGCCACACCTATACTTTGATTGATAACTGTTGTTGTAGGAGAATTCCACCAATGGTAAATACTTATCCCAACTGCCCTTGAAGTCTAGGACACATAGTCTTAATAGATCTTCAAGAGTTTGAATAGTCCTCTCGATTGTCCGTCTGCTTTGAGGATGGTATCTTTAAATCGAATTGTAAATCCGTGCCTATAGCTTTTTGCAATCTAACCCAAAATCTTGAAGTGAATCTTGGGTCACGATCCGAAACTATGGATCTTTCGGCATGCCACAACCTCACAATCTCATTTACATATATACTAGCAAGACGTTCAAGTGGAATAAGTCTCCGTATCGGCAAGAAATGAAGCAGACTTGGTTAATCTATCAACAATAACCCAAATAGCATTGATGCCTTGAGAAACCATAGGAAGACCCGAATTTGAAATCCATGGTAATGTGTTCCCACTTCCATTTCGGAATCTCAAGTGGTTGCAATGGACCACTTAGTGTACTAGATGCTCCGCCTTTACACGCCGACAAGTTAAATACATCGAGATAAACTTTGCAATCTCACTCTTCATATTGTTCCACCAAAATGTATGTCAAGATCACGATACATTTTAGTACTTCCGTGATGGATTGCAAATGGTGTATTGTGTGCCTCCATCATAATCTTGTACTTCAAATCAAAGTCGTTAGGAACACAAAGTCCGGAGTGGACTCAAGTATTCATTCTTCATCAATTCTCGCTTAGGAATAGCACCTTCTTTATTTTCTTCTTCATACGCATCATTTCGGCTCGGTGGCTCGAAAGCAACCTTAACTTTTTCTATTAAAGTTGGCTCTACGCGTATACTTGACATCATCGTACTCATTCCCGCGATATGATCTTCTACTCAACGCGCTACCTACTACATTCACTTTTCCGGGATGGTATTGAATAAGATGGTCGTAATCTTTCAACAACTCAAGCCAACGTCGTTTGCCACATGTTGAGTTCCTTTTGCGTGAAGAAATATTTGAGGCTTTTATGGTCCGAATATATCTCCACTTTCTCCCCATATAGATAGTGCCTCCGGATCTTTTTAAGCCATAAAACGATTGCTGCTAACTCTCAGATCACGAAAGTAGGATAATTCTCTCATACTCTTTAAGTTGTCGCGAGGCATAAAGCTATGAATTCCCACATTGCATGAGAACACATCCTAACCCTTTGCTCAAGCATCATGGTTGAGATAACAAATCCATCCGTACTGCGGATGGTATTGTTAACAACAGTCTTGAAATGAGTCTCCTCTTGAGCTCTTGGAAACACTTCTCGATTCCTCGCTTTCAATACGAATTTTATATCTTTCCGAAAGTTATTTGAAGTTAATGGAGTAGTGATTCGAGAAAATCCTTCCACGAATCTCCGATAATAACCAATTAAGCCCGTAGCCTACGTACCTCGGCCACCGACTTCGGTTTCTCTAACTTTGTATTGCTTCAATCTTGGCGGGTCCACGGATACTCCATGTTTTGACACTGACGTGCCCAAGAAATGCTACTTCCTCGCCGTAACTCGCATTTCTTCAATTTGGCATATAGTTTGTTTTCACGAAGCCTTTGGAGTACCAAACTTCAAATGGTGCTTCATGATCTTCACGACTTTTGGAATATATGAGGATGTCATCAATAAAGACAACAACGAATCGATCCAAATATTTCTTGAATACTCGGTTCATCATATCCATGAAAGCCGCAGGAGCATTAGTCAATCCGAAAGACATGACTAAGAATTCATAATGTCCGATCGAGTTTCAAGGCAATCTTTGGAATATCCTCGCCTAATCTTCATTTGATGATATCCGTAATCTAAGATCGATTTTGAAAAGAATTGTGCTCCTTGCATTTGGTCAAACAAGTCATCAATACGAGGTAGAGGATACCTATTCTTGATGGTGACATGGTTCAATTTCGATAGTCAATACAAAGTCGTGATACTACCGTCTTTCTTCTTTACGAATAAAACAGGAGACCCCAAGGAGATGTACTAGATTTAATGAAACCGATGTCCAACATTTCTCAGTAGTTGGACCTTTAACTCAAGTTCAATAGAGCCATTCGATATGGAGTTTTAGAAATGGGCTTTGTACTCAAAGTTCAAGATCAATAAAGAATTCAACTTCACGTTCTGGGGGTAGACCGGGAAGTTCTTCAGGAAATACGTCAGGAAAGTCAATAACAACAGGAATATTATTCAAATTTGACGTGTCTTTATTCAAATCCATAACATGGGCTAAGAAAGCTTGACATCCGTTTTTCAATAAACGAATAGCTTTATGATTAGATATGATAATGATTGATTTTAATGGTTTAGTTGCTTGAATTCGTACAACAGGTTGTTTAGGAATATGAAAACTAACAACCTTACGAAAACAATCAATTTTGGCATGATGAGTAGTTAACCAATCAATCCCTAAAATCACATTAAAAGCAAGTATCTTTAAAGAGATATGGTCAACAAGTAAGGTGATGGTGCCAACTTGAATCAAACAAGATTTATAAAGCAATGTGGATGTGATGAAAGTTTCTCCTAATCTGAGTTTCCACAGAGATAGGTTAAAGTCTAATTTCTCCTGAGTTAAGTTTAAACGTTGAGCACAAGCAGGAGAGATAAATGAATGGGTAGACCGTATCAAGTAAGGTATAAACTTCGCAAGAATTTATAAATAGTTTACCCGTGATCACCTCGTTTGGGTTCTCGTGATTTTGACCGATCACAACAAACGCTTCTTCCAGAACCGTTGACTTTGACTTTTTCGGGGATGATTTTTTGAGTCACCATCCCCCATCGAACTAGGTTTCATTCTGCCACTGATAATCTCAGCGATATGTCCTTCCTTTCCATAATTATAGCATACCTTGAATTGTCAGGCGGTTTGACCGATATGTCCCTTTCCCGCGATTTATAAGATATGACCGGTGGTCGTTCTCCTCCCTTAGAACCGATTCTTTGTCGACTTAAGATCGTCTTCACATGGTCGTTGTTAAATCTCCTCTTTTTAAAATCTCTTCATGACTCGCTTCTTCTATTTTCATGGCCATGATTACCACCAGAGTGGTTACCATTTTATCCATCATTTTTTTTCTCCGCTAGTTATCGTTGTTTTGTTGATCGCTATCTCCGTGATGATCCTCGATTGTGGTCCCTCGGTTGACCGTATTTCGTTATCTCATTTCTAATAATTGAGCCCTGCTTACAACATCCGAATAGAGAGAAAATTTATGAGAAATGAGATATTGTCGTACGCCGGGTTTCAAACCTCTCGTAAACATCCGCCATACATTCCTCATTCTCCACCAAATGAGGTGCTAAACACGGATAACTCTCGCAAACTTTGCCTCGTATTGAGACACCGCCATGTTGTTTTGTTCTAATCGATGAACTCGCTTCCTTCATACGATTTAACACTTTCGTGAAAGTATTTGTCATTAAATAGTTTTCAAACGCCTCTCAAGACATGCTAAGTCTGGTGGATGGATGGGTACGCTTCACAGACTCCCACCAATAGATCGCCGCTTCGCCACGTAACATAAAGGTGGCGAATGGAACCTTCGTTCTTTCCGCGCATCCCAAGACATCGAATATCTTTGTAATTTGCTTGACCCATGTTTCCGCCATGATCGGATCCGCTTTCCCTTAAATTCTCGTGGTCCCAACTCTTTGAAGCTCGCTTGGGTGTGACAACCCGTGAATTGCTATCATTTCTCCTCAGATTTTGAACACGAGTCTCCTCGTCTCGATTTTGCATGAACCGCAAAAAGCTTCTAAACATCCCCTCGCTCATCATCTCGCTCAATTGGTGTTATTCATGGGAGGAACATTGCCACCTGCTGCAGACGCGTTTCTACTCGTTGGTGAGTACAGGCGTCTCCACGGCCTCATTTCCATTTGTTAATATTCTCCTTCGACATTCTCAAATATTGTCATAAAAACAAGGGTTAATTAAGGAAATCAATATATCACATAATATCCCTATATCTTGACCAACTAACAAATAAGCTTAGTTGGACACACTAAATAAGTATTTACTCGCTCTCCCTCCTAGTTCTATTCCCCGATCTCCGCCAGAGATCATATCCCTAAGCTCGATACCAACCATGACGCCCCCAAAATAGGTATACATCACCCATTCGAGTTGTCAATACACGGTATGTAAACAACTACAACTTTATTATTACAACAAGAAAAGCGTGAGTTTGAATACAAATATTATCTTCAGACAATATCTATACTCAAATAAATTCTCATCACATTTATTGATACATTATTTTACAAAATGGTGAGGACTACTAAACAACTCTCTCTAGAACTTTCATTCCATACCCCGACTGCATTTGCTATATTCTCGCCTCCCCGAGAAAAAAAATGGAACAAAAGGAAAAGGGTGAGCTCAAACTAGCCCAAGAAAGAATATTATAACTAAGATAATATACAACAAATTATCGTTAGTCCTCAACAGGAAAAATCTAATAGAATACAATAGACAACAAGTTTTAAATCAATATTCGCAATGAAAATAATAATTAATTCATTAGAAGAGTTAAGCGGAGAACGCAAACTACTATCTTCTATGTATGAATTTAAAAGTTCATCGCCTCATCTTTTATCCCCGTAACATCAATCAATATATATCTCGAATCAAATATTCATCTTTGCACCATGTGCCAAAGATATTCATCAATTGGTCATGTTCATCTAAACACTGCTCATCTTGCACTACTGGGCCAAAGATATTAAATCGGCCATGTTCATCTCAACACTGCTCATCTTTGCACTACGGGCCAAAGATATTCATCAAGAAATCATTCATCTTTGCACTACTGTGCCAAAGATATTCAAGAATATCATCATTTAAGACCGAGGATGATGAAAAATATTTTAAAGAAACGAATCCGGTGAAACAAAATGACAAGGATTAAGGATTCGTGACTTTGTTTTATCCATGTCCAAAAATACCTCAAAAATAATCATAGTGGTGTAAAATTCAAGAATGATCAAAACATGGATACAATCAAAGCTAGTATCCACAATAGATATTTTAAACGAAAAGGAAAATTTTCATTTTTCGATGAATAGTCTTACCGTGATTCGTGAATAAATGTCAGATACGTGAATAAAGTCTGATATCGTGAATAAGAATCTGACACAAAAAGTTTCAAATTTGATTAAAAGTTCAGATCAATACTTGGCATAATGATATTAGAAGAAATAATATCATTTAAAAAATATAATATCCCTTACCTCGAAAGATCAAGATTTAAATGAAACAGGATATAAATTTATGACTTGAACTTCAGACCAGATATAGAATACTCAAAATACTCACAAGAATACGCTCGATAATATAGAGAGAGAGAAAACTTGATTTTTGGTGTAATTTTCAATTCTAACCTAAGCACCTATTTATAGGAAAATGCTTAGAAACAAAAGCAGTAAAATTTAATATAATATTAATATATAAATTAAATTTTCCTGCATGCTAACCTTCCAAGAACTGAATTCAGCTCATTCAACACACATGTGTAACACACCATAATGAAAAAATGTTTTTGTTATTTAAAATATTTTAAACTTCCAAAAATCAATTATTTTGAGCTTTGAACTTCAATAATTCACAATAAATAGTCCTTTGTCGGAAATTGAAACTCGCGATTTTTATAGAAAATTCAATTCTCTACAACTTTACGTAAGAAAGTTTTTCAAATTCGAAATGTAAATTGAACGAAATCCATAAAGCGGGTGATTTTACTGTGCTATAATCAAATTTCGACCAAGAAATGGGGTCCAACAAACACATAAAACATGCTTTAAATATTTTGGTAACAAAAATACTCCTCCTCCACATATACTCATATATCCCACATTCATCGTAAAAATATCATCATTATTATATTATTAAAATATAATAATATATTTAAATAAATTATTTTATCGTAAAAAGATAAAATTTTAATTTTTAACAATTGTCACATTAAAATTTTCTCCATTTATATCCACATAAAATTAATATTTTCCTCATCATATGAATCAATAATTAATTATTCACAAATAATATTATAGAATCACAATATCGATAACTAGCAGGTTCCCAGTGAAGGGAGCTTTCCAATAAGAATTTCTCCTTCTTGCGGCAAGCAATTAGGTGACCAAACCTCTCCTTAGACAGAACTTTCTAGACATTGCCAATAATGTTATCTAATAATATTATTCAAATAATATGAATTATTGCTTCGATAATAAAAAATATTGTGTAATGAAAATTATTGAAACAACAGCAATATAAAATATCAACGCAATAATTATTAAATCAATAAAATAAAATACTAAACAGTAATTACTGTAACCATTATTGAGTAGTGCCTTCTTACGTAAGAATCAATAATTGGTGCAATACCGTGTACTATTGTGTTTTAACCACCGAGTATTTTAATAGTATTATCGGTAACAACTACGCCGTTATTTTTAAACAACTTATATTTGTCGTTTTTTTCTTCATCCAATCGTTTTCCGTTATGGGGTCCACATTATGGTCGCTACCGTCGCATTTAATATTCCCCGACAACAATGAATATTTTATAACCACTTGTTTATTTTGAAATATTTGCGTATTTTACCCATAACTATCCACATTAATCAAATCAACCCTTACTATTTCAAAATAATAAATAGAGAAAATTAAATTTCATTTATTAATTATTTGGGGTCTTACAGCCACGTCGCATACTAACTGCCACATAGGTTTTTTTTAGACAAGTCAGCTGCCATATTATCACTTTCGTTAAGTCAACCTTGACTTAACGATTTTTTTAATTTTTTGTTAGTAAAATTGAGTACAATGAGTTGACTGTAAGAAAAAAAAATTCAGTTATCCATCTGTAAGTTGACATATAGTACGGTGACTGAAAAAACATTTAACCCAATCAACTTTTGGTACCTGTACTGGGACACGACTTATAATTTGATATTCGAAGTTTAAAAAGTTACAAACTGGTGATTGTACTCGAAAAATATTACACTCCGTTAAACATTAGGGACATGACTTACAATTTGATACCCGAAGTGAAAAAAGTTACAAACTGGTGATTGTACTAAAAAAAAATTATAATCTAATGCTTGTACTTTCCAATTTTTAAATAATAGTTAAAATTGATCCAACGGGAGAGACAAACATACAGAGAGAGAAGCGAAGTCAACGTGAAGAAGATCCCCGATGTTTTGTTTCATCTTTTCTTGCCTCCCACATTCGCACTATTGCTCCACAGTGGCACCGACAGGGGAACTCTAGTGTAATCCATTCATTTTTGTTGAATGAACTACAATATTTTTCCCCGATTTTATTTACGATTCCACTCCAAGACGAACTCATCTTTTCAATTAAACACTGAAAACCCTTTAATAAATATATGGGAACCTGTAATCAATGGAGAATCGAGACAAGAAGAATGAAAGAAGAAGAAGGACAGAAGAAGAGAACTCTAATTTTTAAACAGAATAAAGATGAAATTTTACTGTTTAACGGAGTGCAACATTTTTCGAGTACAATCACCAATTTATAACTTTTTTCACTTCAGGTACCAAATTGTAAGTCGTGTCCCAGTACAAGTACCAAAAGTTGATTTATCCCGAATTCAATCACACGCATACACACGGTAGTAAAGAATTAACACAGAGATTTATGTGGTTCTCCAATTTTGGTACGTCCACGAGAGCGGCGTTGTATTTTTATTCACTAAGTACCTATGATTTTACAATAGAGAATATATATAATTGTTAATTATATTCCAACCCTAATTCACATTTCGCTCTGCACTTGGCCTTTTTCAAGAGCGTCTCAATTATGTGACACTTGGCCTTTGTCAAGAGCTTCTCAATTACAGCTCTATATAAAATATAAATAAAGATATATTAAGAAATTCATCACTTTATAACTTAAAAAATAAAATGTATTTTTAATTACTCCCTTCGTTGTGGGATAAAAGTATTTATTATTAATTTAAGTAGTTTCAATTTAAATGTCTATATATCTTAAATAGTTTTATTATTATTTTAAGCAGGACTTGGTCTATTTAGGAATCTTTAAATAGTTTTGTTGTTAGGGTGCTTCTACACAGATAGAAAAGCTGGACAGGATTATTGGACAGGCGGATTTTTTTTTTTTTGCTTGTGACTCCAAAAAATGTATTGTATTTATTCCAACATGAATTTTTACAAAATATAGTATTTTAGGTGTAATTTGGATACACATACAAAAACAAGGTTATACAGACTGTAATGAAGATCTGAGATCGAGTAGTGAAGATCTGAAATGTGAAATGGAGTGGGAGCAGCCGAGCGGGCTAGGGCAAAATGAGATCTGAAATGTGAAAGCGAAATACTGAAATAGACTCGGTCTGTAGTCTGTTATAAAATTAATTTTTTTGAAGTATTAAGGTTCCCGAATAACCTGTTTTTTGAAAATCGAAATCGTAATCGAATACTGAGTAATAATTCGGATATAACCGAAATTGTAAAAAAACCCGAAAAACCGAAATAATTCGGTTAAAAAATTTCGATTCGGTTCGATAATTCAGTTTTATCCATTTTTTACTCACTCCTAATTGAATTGATTTTGTACTAGGTTTTGGTGGGCTGGGAGTACTTCTAAAATAATATAGACTAATTTTACCCGAAAGTTGAACATAATTTACGGCTCAGGCCTGTAAGCAAACTTAATGGTTCAATAGTTCACTTTCACCAAGGTAATGTGAAGCATCTAAAAAAAGAAAATTAATAAATTCACAACGGTAGATAAAAATTTTATAAAAATATATTCAATATAGATTCTAGAATGACGATTTTTGTCGTCGCTATACATATATAGCAATACTTTTCATGTAAAATATTAAAAAAATATTGTGAAAATATTTTGATTATATTATAATGATAGTGATTTGTCGTCCTTGTTTTAGATTCATGTCTGCTATTTATTTAATAGGTTTAAGTCCTTGTTGCTTATAATTAAAAAGACAAAATCTGAAGTGTTGTTTATTTGTATTCACGTCAAATAAGACTTGGTTGATGGGTGTCTGATTTGATTCAAAAAAATATTATTTGACTCTTAGTCAAAAATAGTATGGTACTCTTGAGGAAAACCCAAGCAAATTAGCTAGAATTTGTTTAATTTATGTTTTCTTAAATCCTAAGAGAATTGATGAATGATGAAATTATTATGAAATATTTAAATTGATAAAATAATGCATTGGGCTGCAATTATATTTTCCATTTTTTTCAATTTGGATTAAAATCAAACCCAAAGACCTTAACTCCGTTCCCTCACCGCTGCAACCTAGACGTCGTTATTCCGGACCTCTGATAACCGTCCTCAAATTTTGTTCAGATTCCGCCACTGTATATATATATGTATGTATTTCTTTTTTTACCAAGGATAAAAGTAAAATGAAAGCAGATTCAAGCTAGGACGCTCTTAAACATAAATTTTTTTGCAAACTAGGAAAAGATATTTTTACTTTCTTCAGCTTTACCTTCTCAAAATGAACAAAAAAAAAAAAAAAGGAAGCCAAGCTATTAACAAAACAGAGCATCTACACGTACACCCATACAAGAGCAAAAATGTGGAGATATTTTTACCCGGAGATAGAAATCTGGAGCTAAAAGTCAGTAGGGTTTTAGCAGAGTTATGGTGCTTGCTTTTGTGGCGTAGAGAGAGAATGATCAGAATATTGAGAGCTACTAATATTTGTGTTTATAGAATTGAGGCGGTGCCTTTATTGTAAAAATTAACCGTTGGAGTTTTGACAGCCTTAGTCAAATTGACTATTTTAAATTTAAAAATAAAGTATATAAATATTTTTTTTTAAAATTATAAAATTTAGGGTTAGTAATAAATTATAAATCATTTCTTATGATTATATATTATATTCTCTTCGTCTATTTTTCGTTAAAAATGGTACAAAATTAATTTTAAAAACATAATTGTTTTCCTTAAAAAAGTGTATTCTGTGTATAAATTAGGGGGTTAATTATCTTAATTAAATTATAATTAGTGATAATTCACTACAAAAAATGGATATTCCGCAATGATTTTTCGGGCAACGACTTATGAAGTTGTCGTCAAAAATGCATGTTTGGCAACGAAATTTGTCCTTCGTTTCAGTTTGTTCATTTTTCGTAACGAAATTCATAAGGCGTTGCACAATATCGTTTGCGGGGAAAAAAATTTCAACCTATTTACTCTTTTGTTGCTGTTGTGTTGGCGGTAAAAAATTATCTCTTACCACCTTATTTCTCCTCATCGTGGCCAACAAAAAATTTTTTGTTGCCATATTTCATAGCCTAATATAGATCATATTTATTGTCAACAATTTTTCTTTCATTGCATATTTTGTATAATTCTTTTGCAACGACTATTAAAATGTTGTTCTAAATTAAGATAATCCCATAAGCACGTTTCACCTTCTCTTTTTTCCCAAAACGTTTCATTTTGTATTTGCAAACTATTATTTATTTTATTTCTTTTTGAATAACTCGTTGGTTTACATGAGACGAATGAACTATAATTAATGATACTCACATTCTTAGTTTTTTGTCATATTCGTCTATTAATTTTATCATGAAATCATTTGATGGAACAAACTAAATAAAAAAACTAAAAATTTCCAACCTATTTACTCTTTTGTTATTGAGGTGTTGGCAATAAAAATTTATCCCTTACCACATGATTTCTTCTCATCGTGATATGGACCACATTCGTTGTCAACAATTTTTCTTTCGTTGTATATTTTGTATAATTTTTTTGCAAGACTATTAAAATGTTGTCCTAAATTAAGACAACCCAATAAGCACGTTTCACCTTCTCTTTTTTTCCAAAACGTTCTATTTTATATTTGCAAATTATTATTTATTTTATTTCTTTTTGAATAACCGGTTGGTTTACATGAGACGAATGAACTATAATTAATGATACTCACATTCTTAGTTTTTTGTCATATTTGTCTATTAATTTTATCATGAAATCATTTGATGGAACAAACTAAATAAAAAAAATAAAAATATGATAATAATATCATAAGTAAGTATGTGGATATGTATATTACATATTTAATATTATAATATATATTATCTAATACATTAAATATTTCAATAAGCACCTAAAAAATCAAGAACAATATTAGTTCAGACTTGTACAAGTATCTAAAACATTGACCAATCTGCTGATAGAAATATCACTCTGCTCAAACTAGTACCTCAAAACTATTCTCCCCTTTTTTCTTCCTTTTAAGGCAATCACCTCCTATCAGCTCAGTGATTTTTTTGTTTCATTGTCCAATATACCTAATTCACTCTCAAACATTTTATATTAAAGGAGTTGTTTGCCCAACTAATATTTGGCCTAAAACAAGATAAGCACAGTAATAATAGCAAAACATCAACTACGACAATAAATTAACTAATTTTTCACTTTCCATCATATTTAACCAAAATAAAAAAATCAAAATCCAAATATCATCGATTGTACTTTACATTAATGACTTGCCAAGTCTAACATGTTAAACAAAATATCCACGTTTTTAAATATGACCACATCGAAAGTTCATTAATTTTGAATGTACATAAATAATGATCAGTAATTGTTTTCATCTCTGTCCCTGAGCTGGTGCTGCCTTGAATCAACTGTAAAAATTCTGGATAGTCGGCCAACTTGTTCATTATACTCCTAAGATTGCCAATCCATTTGTCTTGTGCTGAATGATTGATTGAAGCTCTTAATTCTTAGAGCGAGACGCTCCCAACTCTGTTATCATATAAAACATAAGAATAGAAGATTTACATGTGCTACTTAGGTGCACACATAAGAATGATCAAGGTTACTAAGCACTTAAACAAGGCTTACAATTTCACCAAAACCAAGCTAGCACCAAATGATTTACATGTACATGTAGTCAAAATGAATAGAAGATTTAATAAACAAGCTTCACGCATGAACCAATAATTTAGTGTCTGATGTAAATAACCACTAAATTGGTTGTTCATAAATACAAGAGCTGTTAAATAAATCTCTCTTAATAAACCTTTATAAAATCAAGCTCCATCAGTTATCTAAGAATCAAGATTGGTCGACCCGAGTAAAAAGCTACTGCTCTTTTATTATTCAACTTTAAAACAAGATTACTAGACATAAATCATGTCTAAATCAAGTAGCTTCTTTAACTTCAGTTAAAAGATTGCAATGCAAACCAAGACTAATGCATAAATCATGTCTGACTACCTCTATTTTCAAAAACAAGGTAAGGTTTGTATAACTTACGTATGCAAATTCATTTTCAGGTTGTAGCCACTCATTTGTTCACTTTTTCTGATGTGTGCTTTTGTAACATTCAATTGGATCTCCCTGAAAATCAAATTAGAATAGTTAATAACGAGCATTATTAAAATGGAACAATTTTTGTGAAACAAAGTAATAAATACAGTGTCATTATCATTAACCTCTCACATCTAAGACGCTTTAAATCCTATCAAATTAAGTTAATTTTATGACAAATGCTTTGTGTATTGATTGGCACCCCCAAATTTTATTTTATTTCATTTTTAAATTAAAAGAATGTCAGAAGTAGGATTTGAACCCATGCCCTCTCTCGAAGACCAGAACTTGAGTCTGGCGCCTTAGACCACTCGGCCATCTGACACATTCCAATTACTTATTTTAACTTGTGCATTCTATGCAGGTACAGGGATGCGTTTCACCTAACACGTCTTCTAATGCCATGCCAGTAAATTAAAAGATCCTAGTTGCTGGAAATCTGAGGATGCTTCACACAAGATCACAATCCTCAACAAATTTAACCAAACTGAAACATATATACAAAATTCTCATCAAAAACATATTAATAACTCAAAAAAATTACTATTCTAACATATTAACATGCATATATAGAGCTGCAAATCATACATTTACAATTAGATAAACGATATAATTTATGTATTTGGATAATTAATATCAATATTATTGACGGAGTTATTAGGCATTCTCTTTTGTGACAGAGCTACACAAATTATTAACACCAAAAGTAACCATCTAAAAAGCCTCCGGCTTTATAATATAGATGCATACATAATGAACTGTATTTTTTATCAAACAAAATGTTAAAGCTAGTAATCAAGATTCATTCATACTTTGTTTCAGTGGAGCTTGGTTTGAGATCCCTATCAATGATGCCAAGTGTTAAACTCCTTGCGAGCTTTAGTTGTGCTCAGAAGTATTGATCTTTCCCAGTTCTGGATACCACGCTGTAACCAGTTCATTTGTTGAAGCATTAGGACGTATTAGGAAATATGCTCCTGATTCCTACACATTAAACAAAACCATAACATATCAAACAATAGGCCGAGCGTAATAAAACAATTAATTGCAGCAATGTAGCCAGCCATACATAAAAATTTTAACTTCTGAACATGACGAAAGGCTTAAAAACTACACAGATTTTAAGACTAAAAAAACAAATAAACAGAACAGATTTTAATAGTGAAAATAAAATTATGTGCCTTTTAAATTTCCTTTTTGTAGCAGTAGAATGCTTTATTTCTCAGAAACAAAAAACTAAATCAAACTAGAATATGACTTGGAAAGGAATTGCTAGGTTAACTTTTCCCCATTTTGACGAACAGAAATTATCGCGGTGAAAATAATAGGTAACCTGTCATAACAGCAATTTACTATCTAGCATCTAGGCTACCATACTAACCATGACTTACCCTTTAAGCATGCAATGAATCCGTACCTCAAAAATGTTAAATATTGCCAAAACCTCTAGTCAAGGAGCCACAAAAAGAAGGGAGAGGTAGAAACAATTAGGAGTTTGCAGCACTATCAACTTCTCTCAGTTAAACAACACAAGAAATGAAACTCTTCCTGTAATCAACGGTACTTCACTCAAAAACTCTAAGAAGCATGCTTATTTTACTGGAAAGATGACTAAACCATGCATTGGCTTTGCAGTAAAGGACCATTGAAAGGTAAATCTAGTAAAAGCAATGTCAAAAGTATACAAAAACAAGTGATGGACCATCTTGCTGTTTTTTTTTCATGCATTGGAGTTTCTATACATCAAGTGATCATGATAACTTGTTTCTCCTTTAAATCTTTGTTTGCTTCAATGCAATTATTATATATTTAGTCACACCTAATTTTGTTTTATATGTGTGTAGTTTATTTATTTGTTTTCTCTCTCTTTTTTGTTTGCTCAACGTAAGAAAAGGGTAAGTTCATCAGGTGAAAATTGAAATGAATCAAGAGAGACAAGAATAGGAAGAATAGAACTTAAAGGTACTATTGGTAGTAACAAATCTCGGGTCAAATCCCAAGTCCGAATCGAATCAAATCCATCCAAATAAGGCCCTTAAACCACTGGCCCAATAGTATCTTCTTGGGTCATCGTAGCCCACCACAGGCTCACCCAAAAAGTCATGACTTGAAGGTACTATTGGTAGTAACTTATTTCCTTATATGCAGACAATTTTTCCCCTATCTTTTGATGTGGGACTGGGGTGTTACAGACCAGGCATGTCTAAATTTAATAAGAAAATACCAAAACAAAAATAAAAACAAAAAATTAGAATAGCTTTACGATTTGTAGAGCTTAAGGAAAACATAGAGAAGGGAAAGATAAAAATAATCTTATGCTTGTGGACTGATTAAGGCTACCTGAAAAACAACTCGATGCTCAAAGCTGCAAAAATAAACAACCAAGTATAGATGAGTACTTCCATTTTTACTGCTTTCACGTTCCTTTATTTTCTCCATAGCTTTAAATGTGAGGCGGTCCAGCCAATCAACTCGTTGAATCTGTCCTCTTTCATACTTATTCACAAGCTTCTCCAAACGCTCCACCTCCCCTCGCTCCTCCTTAGGGTCCTACAAGAGGTTAAAACATGTGTGAGCAAGTCAATGTAATATAACAAGAGTATATTTGAAAAGAAGGAAATGGAGTACAAATTATATAATTACTTGACAGTATTAACTAGAAACCTTTCCAGCAGTAGTTGTATGGATAGACCCATCTGCCTCTTTTCCCAGCCAAAGTCTAAGCTTGTGTTTACCGGTTTTGAGTTGTTTTTTCATGTTAAAAAGATGAATAGTAGCTCCACCGATTAAATCCTCATTTTTTCCGCATGAAACATCCTAAACCAGCAGAAACAGGAGTAGGAAGTAAACTTAAATTAAAGGTAGTCTATTATGAGACTATGACTATAAATTATAGTTAATTGTTAAATCCACAACAAAAGTGTCGCTATAGATGTATAGCGACGGTAAAAACCGTCGCTATAGGATCTATAGCAACACTTTTGATGTGGAAATAACAATTTCTGTCGTGGATTTAACAAATCTGAACAATCACAATGAAGGATAGATGTTTAATAAATCGTTACTCAAGATGCTCAATTTCTTTAGAGATAGCCATCATTCTTAGAAGGTGAATTCAGTAAAGACAAATCTACACTCACATGTATATATAGTGATATAATTCATTAAAGATATTCTCTCTCTTTCTAGATAGAGTTCACTAAACTAGAGTCCAAGTTTTTAAAATTTTTATTTTTATATGCATCCATTAGGTTCCACGCTTGTGTCATCAATTGCTATAATCCCTTTTACTGATGATTGTGCATTGGACGTCTCTCATTGTGCACGTTTGCACAACACACACACAAATTAATAAAAGGTACATAAAATTACTGAAACCCCGACTTGCTGTAAGTGCAAGCTGCGAGTTGGCAGTCAAGTCCCAATATTTTGTACTTAATGTGATGAGTTCAATCCAGTAATAAGACGTGTCCGGGAATTCTAGCCTGGGATGCAGTCAAATATAGTGCAATAAAGTAAGACAATTTAAAAATATATTAGAGACTATATAGGAAAGATAACAAACAAGTAACATTGTATTGTTTCAAATATCTTTCAAGCTTTATATTAGTTTCACGTGGCACAAAATCTATATAAGGACTACAAAAACAAATGCAGTCGAAAATGGACAAAGAGATATTAATGAATGATGTACATGTATTTGAACAATAAGAGCACGAGGATAAACCTGGTTCCTCTCCTCTGCTTTCCTCTCCTCTGTAGTGGAACCTATATCTGCTGGAGGTATTTAACACAAACATTGTGAAACATCACTGCAAACAACAAAACTGCTATTTTGTATTTATCAAGTTTTGGGGTTATATTATTTAATAGGCTATTGGGTGATTTATACATTAAGTCAAATCCATTATCCGTGAAAAGGTCGAAATTCATGGTATTAACTAAACAAAATATGCAAAAAAGACCAAAGGTGCAAAGATTTAATTTTGGGACAAGCAAAAAAACCTCTTCAGATTAATTACCAAAAATCACTTCAATGAACAAGCCATGGGTTCTTAAACATAAAAACTTAGCATTTAGACAAAGGGAAACCTACAAATTTGGTGGCTTATTAGCAATTCAAAGCAAAAGGTTTTTCCAAATTCAGTAATATAGAAAAGAACTAATATCAGTAGACCATCCAGTGCCATCAATTCCAATGAAACTAGTACATAAAAGAAATCTCAAGAGCTTAAAATCACATGAATAATCGAATTGGGTGTAGAACTCTAGTAATCAAATTCAAAATTAAGAAGTTTAGAGCGAAGAATTTTACCTGAGTTGGGCAACTTGGCAGCAGCTGGCAAGTTGCCGTCTAATCAATCAATTCAAAAAGTAACTCAAATTAATCATACCTGATTTAACTGTTTCTGTGCGTGACAGAGGAGAGAAATTAAGTTGCGGTGAATCGGATAATCGATCTAAATGCAATTTTAAACAATGGTTAGGAAAGAGTTTCGATTCTTCTTGTCAGGCAATATCAATTTTCCAGTTGAAGTTGCCAGAGAGAGAGAGAGAGAGAGGAGACGTGAGCAATTCTCTTTTCAAAGTACTCCTCCTTAAATAACATTAATTTATTAAAACTATCTTATTTTATATATATTTTTTAAAAATAAGTGAGACTGTGAATAATATTTTTATAAATAAAAAGAAAATATATAAGATCAACCTATTTTAAGAATCCCAAAAGAACGAAATTTTAATAAAAAATTACTTTTTAAGGAGTGCTATATATAGATCAAGTGAGGATTCTCTTACTTTGTTAAAATGTGGACCTTTTTTTTATTTTTTTTTAAAACAACTAAAAAAAAATATTTAATATTTTATGGAACTAATATTTTTCTATAATATAATGTTTTGAGCGTAATTTGAATACCTATACCAAAAAATGGTGGTACAGTCTGCACAGACCGTACAGACCTGTTTTATTATACGTATCTAAATCACATCCAAAACATTGTATTATGAAAAAATTTCAATTCCATAAAATATTAAACTTTTTTTTTAGTTATTTAAAAAAAAAACCAAAAAAAAAAGTCCGCATTTTAACAAAGTAAATGAGTCCTTACCTGATCCTGACCCTATATATATATATCACTTAAAATAATTAAATTATAGAATTAGTGTTACTAGTATCTTCATATATATACGTACTTCTCTTAAAAAAATTAAATAAATATTATTTTTACAAATTAATATAAAATTTATTGAATGAGACATTTGATATTATTAATTATGAAATTATTTTTGTTTGTGTAATCTTCAAAATTGAGGACTTCAAAAAAATGACAAATATTATATGCTAAGTATGACTAACATATCTTTAACGTATTAGTTTTATTCATAAACAATATTGCTATTAAATGATAAAATTTAAAATTTCAAGAATTCAATTCAATATTAAAACTTGAGAAACTAAATATAAATTTAAGAATTATATTGAATTAAACTAAATATTACAAGTGTATCATCATTTATATAATTTGAAGTTGGTACAAGTTTAAAAAATTAAAACTATAATAAAATTATTCATTTTGACTTGATCTTGTTAACTTCTCGTTGTGATTTGATATGTTACAACATGCATTATGAATATGATAAATTATAAAAAAAAAAATATATATATATCAAGATCTGAACTGGTTAGTTATTAAAAAAAAACACCTCTCCGCCTAAGTCTCGCCTTGCCCAAGCTTTGTCCGCCTAGGCTCGTCTTTCCCGCCTAAGCTCGATTGCACCGCCTAATTTTCTGGAGGAATTTTTTTGCCACCTTGCGCCTTAGGCTTAAGTTAGGTGGTCATCTAGGTCGCTTCTTTTAGAACACTGAACTTATATATATATACACACACATATATATTTTAAAGTTTGTAATATTATAATTTATAATTAAATTCAAAAGTTGACATTGAATATTTAATTATTTTTTTCCAAAATTATAATGTTCATTACTCCCACCTCCCGGCATATCAAATAAACTTTGAAAGTAAAAAAATTGTAACAAACTAATAATTATTAATATATAAATATAAGTTATATATATAATATATATATATATAGAGAGAGAGAGAATAATGGTCATACACAGCTGTGAATGTTTTATTTGTGCACAGTCTGTCAAAAACTACGTCGTTTTTGTAGATTTGTTTTAAATTTCTGATTTGGGAGGAGAGAAGTCTGTTTCGTGTTTTTCTTAAAACAAGTCTGCCAAAACAACATAATATTAACATACTATGCACAAATAAAGGGATAAATAACGTTTTGGTCATTGTACTGGGGTCCGGTTTTCATTGTGGTTACCGAATTTTTTTTTATTACAATCGAATAACTGTACTTTCAAAAACTTACAAAATAGTCATTCCGTCCGATTTTCCGTCCAAAAAACTTTAGAAATGCTGACTGTGCAAGTTGACTTGACTTTTTTGCTTACTTGGAACATGAAAAAGACAAAGCGGTGGATTATTATAAAGACAAATGACCAAAACTATTAACTACTTCACCTAAACAATTCTAAAACTAATAATAATAATAATACTAATAATTTCAAAATAATAATAATAAATACTATTAATAGTAATAATTTTAAAATTCTATTATTATTATTATTTTTTAAAATCTGTTAATTTTAAAAAGTCTTTTTTTAAAAAAAAAATATTGTTTTTAAAAAAATTTGTTTTTAAAATTCAATTTTTTTAAGAAAGTCTGTTTTTTAAAAACGTTTATTTTTATAAAACAAATTTTTTTAATTTTTTAAAAAGCGTTAATTTTTTTAAGCTGAACTAATATTTTTTAAAAAAAGTTTGTTTTTTAAAAAGCGTTAATTTTTATAAAAACAGAAAATTTTAATTTTTTAGAAAATTAACGTTTTTAATTTTTTTTTAGAAAAGTAATGTTTTCAAATTTTTTAGAAAATAACGTTTTTTTAAATTTTTTAGAAAAGTAATGTTTTTTTAGAAAATTAACGTTTTTTAAATTTTTAAAATTAACGTTTTTTAAATATTTAGAAAAGTAACATTTTTAAAATTTTTAAAATTAGTGTTTTTAAAATTTTTAAAATTAACGTTTGTTAAATTTAAGAATTTTAAAAAAAATATTAGTTCAGATTTAAAAAAATTAACGTTTTTAAAAAAATTAAGAAATTCTGTTTTTAAAAAGTAACGCTTTTTAAATTTAATAATTTTTAAAAAAACAAACTTTTTATAAAAAATATTAGTTTGGTTTAAAAAAATTAACGTTTTTTAAAAAAACAGACTTTATTTAAAAAAATAGACTTTTTTGAAAAAATATTAGTTATTGAAAGATCATTTTATAAGTTTTTGGACGAAAAATCGAACGGAATGACCATTTTATAAGTTTTTGAAAGTACAGTTATTCGATTATAATAAAAAAAGTTTCGATAACCACAATGAAAAGCAGAGACCCAAGATCTGATGAATCAAAAGCGTTATTTATCACATAAATAAAACATACTGGCGTTTGTGTATAACTATATTGCCTATATATATATATATATATATATATATATATCTGGCAACTTCCCTTCTAATCGATGGATTCAAAAAGTGATTGGAAGATTGATATTGCCTGACTGGAAGAATCGAAACTCATTCCCAACCATAGTTTAAAATTGCAGAAGCTATCAATTAACTCAATTTAATCATACCTGATTTAACAATTTTGTTTAATATTTTGATCTACTGTAAATATATGTAGAAATATGAGTTCCCCAAAAGTACCCTCACAAAAAAGGTCAACTGGATTATTTTTTTATAAGATTAGGTGAGTAATAATAGAATCAAGAGTTTCCTAGCTTCACAAAGTAGGAACTCCCTATTCAATTCTTCTGACCACAATGAATGGAATGTACGTACAATAAGTACAAAAAACAGAAAATGTATGGTAAAGAAATTTTAGTCTATTCCTGGCCCATGTGAAGTAGTACACCCCACCCCACCCCACCCCACCCCACCCCACCCCACCCCACCTCTTCACAACATAAAAACCACTTTCTGAATTCTGCATAATGACTCAGAATATTTATAGCCCATAATAAATTATCCAACAACCCCAACCGGCATATTTACCCCACCACCACCCGCGCTACATTTATTAGCGGCAAAACACCCTTCATTTCTCCTAATACTGCTCAAAACTCCAGTTAAGTCCCTTTGATGCACATTAACCTTAAAGCCATGCTTCATGAATAATGTCAGTGACATCTTTTGTTCAATTTTATGTTCCGGCACCACGGTAAGCCGGTGCCGTAGCAACACTGCCGCCACTATCGACTTCATTTGCAAATAGGCCAAATCTTTCCCCAAGCATATTCTTGGCCCGGCATTGAATGAGACAAACTTGTACGAGTCATGCATTTCCAAACGCTTGCCATCTGGTGACAACCACCTCTCTGGCCGGAATTCGAGGCAATCCTCACCCCATGTTGATCTCATCCTGCCGGCTGAATATATTGAATACGTGATTGATGACCCTGCCGGCACAAATGTACCGTCCGGCAGCACGTCGTCGGCTACCACATGCTTTGAGTCCTCCGGCACCGACGGGTACAGCCGGAGGGTTTCTGACAATGCAGCTTTGAGGTATACCAAGCGGTCAACTTCCTCAAATCCCAATGGCTCATCAATCCATGATGACACGTCATCGCCACGAGTCTCCGTCAGAACGGTGCAAATTTCACGCACAACTTTTTCTTCAACGGTTGGATTTTGGATGATCAACCAGAAGAACCAGCAGAGTGCAACCGATGACGTGTCACGTCCAGCTAGGATGAAGTTGAGTGCCACGTGTTGCAAGAATTTGTCCGAGTAGGATTCCTTTTTCTTCATGAACCTTGTGAGCAAGTCATCGTGTGGGTCACCACCTTTCTGCTGATTCATCAGTTCGAGCTTACGTGTATCGATGACGTCGGACAAGTACTTGTCCACATGTGTTAGGCTTCGGCTCAAGCTGACCTCCAAACCAAGCCGGAGCCATTTCTTGAGCTTCCATATAACTTTGGGGAAAATCATCCGCTGCAGCGATGCCTCAGTGGCTCGGTCAAAAGCGGAAGCAAAGCTGTTGTCGGGCATCCCGGGGGCTAGCGTTTGTGGGTCCTTCCCGAAAGCCAAGCCGCATATGTTGTCAAAAGTGAGCCGAAGCAAGAGGTCCTGTAGATCAACTGGATCTACTTCCAGCTGAGCTGTTTTCAGAATCGGGCAGAACCTGTGCTTAATGGCTTGGTTCACCCACCGAGCCATGGCTTGGCGCAGCGTCCTGGTTGTAAACTCGAGGGCAGCTGTCTTCCTTTGGAACAGCCATGTGTCACCATCAGAATTGAATATCCCTTTGCCAAGTAGATCATGAAACACAGCTTGCCATGTCGGACCTTTTGGGTAATTATCGAACCGGGTCTTCAGTATGTGCTCCAAATTCTTCGGGTCACACGTGACGGTCACGAGACCTTGCTTTCTTGCCAAGAAGGGTACGGCACATATGCATGTCTGGTACGTGCCACCACAGGCGCGAAGGTTATCAGCAATCCATTCATGCATCCTGTTACAGTTCTGGATCAAGCCCGGTAAACTGCCCAATAAAGGCCAGACACGTGGACCCTTTAGCGACCGTGAGATGAAGGTGAACCATAGCAAGTAAGCAGTAAACAACAGTAAAACTACTGTAGTCATAATTATATCCATAGATTTATATATGTATATATATGACTTTCCTTTTCCTATCCTACAAAAAATGAAGGCCTAAACCAAGAGAATGGAGAGTGGTTTCTTTATAAAAACTAAACTGAAATATCAACTTCTTTTAGTTGAACACCGTTGTACGGACAACTATGGTCAAGATAAGAAATATTGGACGGACTGACTGACATATAACGATGGAGAAAGAGCATGAGACAAAGTCAGAAGCAGCAGACGAAGAAGAAGAAACAGAAACAGAGGAGGAGAGAAAGTTTGAGATGAACAGAATGAAGCATGTAGGGGGGGACTTATAGGTAAGAAAAATGTTGGAAAGCAATTACTAAGGCCAGTCTGTTCCTTCAATTTTGCTACCTCTTTCTTTCCTTCTAACCATCAGATGCAATATCATAAATGCACTTGGAGGGTCGTTGGAATATTTAAGGTAAAAGGTGAAAATGTCATATAGCAGAAAAACACTAGTAATTAACACAAGAAACAACTCTGCCAAAAATCAATGGGCCTCCAAAACCAAAACCATACAAACCTCTTACCCTCCAACTAATTTCTGCGGGCAGAGGAGCTGGGGCTCTTCAATGCTTTCAATGAAGAGAAATAAATGAAATTAGTTGAGAAACTACAAAACAAAAGGGTCAATAATATATATACATATATTATTATATATGTGTGCGTGTGATGACTTTGGGTTTTTGTTTTTTAATCATCTAACTTGATAAGTAATTTCTACAAAATCATAAATGAAACATGGGGTTTGATCATATCACAGGTAAGGGTAGGGTGAACAACCCATCACCAACTTATAGCAATAACTTAGGTTACGTGAATCAATTCTATCTGTATCCTTCTACCTCCAAACTTCTGAGTATATAACAGTTACACTATGAGTTTCATCACCACTGGTTTTGACTTTCGACCGTCTTCAATGCAGGAAAATCTGCATTGATAAAAGTCAACTATATTCTCTCATTGATTTTTGGATAAACCGAAGTCAACTATATATACTGCCTGCTGCCACACATATTTAGGAGGAAGAGAAAAACTTTTGCTAATTTTTCAGTCTGAGCCGGGAATTCAGAACTCGTATAATATGTAAGCCTTGAAAAAAGAAGAATCAAAATGGTACTATTTGTATATCATGTATGCATGTAGCTAAATCAAGAATTTGAATAATTAACAATAATCAAGTCTAAACCCAGCAATCTGATTGCATGAATATGATGAAGAAGTAAATGCTACCACCAATCTCTTACCATAGCCAACCGAATGTGTAGCTTTAAATGTGATTTTATTATTGATGACATGCATGCAGCTTATACTTGTGTTCAGTATTGAAATGTCTGAAGGACTATATTCATCAAAAACACTTGATGCTTGCCATACATGAATCATCAATTTAAAGTACCAAACTAAGAGATGAAAGCGATTACTAACCTGGCAACTTTGACAGATTATTCCATCCCAGTTAACTTGGTGATGTGGACTGAATTTTGATCACCCAGGTAGCATGGGCTCTCATTTGTCCATGCTGTCATTTAGACACAAACTGAAACATCCATTCAGGCTATACAAGATCAAGGAATAATTAGTTGGATTTACTTAAGCATTGCAAGTGAACTTGAATTAAAATCACAATGATCAACAAGGATAAGCTTAAAGGATCAGAAATAGATTACAACGAGATTTTAGTCATGAATGATACACTTACAGGTTCTTGAGAATTTTGTAAGGCAGAGGAACATATTTCTTTTGTTACTCTACATATATGGAAGTTTGTGCACATAAACTTAAAAGCTTATATTTCCTAGCCAGCCCAAGCCCATCCCCCTCCCCCCTCCCCCACAAAGCACAATTGCTTGAGCCTTAATGTATTTTTTATTTATTTTGATTATTGGTTAATGTATTAGATTTGAGATTATCATACATATTCGGATTGTTAGTATTTATCTCCATCATTTGTGAGATTTTAAATACCTTTTACTGTTATGAGTAAGACAGTGCAGAAATTACTTGGCAGTGCTTTGCCGTGCAGATTTTATCCAGGTGTTTCTGATGCATTGAAGTTTGCAAGTTCAAAGCTCTATATAGTTACCACAAAGCAGGTGTGTTTTCATTATTTGTTTTATGTTCAAATGAGTTACTGTTCATCGGGGTTGTTGTTTGCTTAAAAAAAAAAGAGGGAAAAAACTTGTCTTGTTGCTACTGCTCTTAACGCTAATAGTTAATCTTATAAATATATTTCCAAAATTACAGTTTACACCTCATGGTTTTTTTACCTTTTAAATTTTAGCTCCGTAGTTTATATACTTTTCACTTATACCCTTTCATCCTTTCTAAATCCACTTTCTCACTTTCTGAATTTATACTTTAGCCCCTATTTTTTATTTTCCTTTCAGTGAGGCTCATAAGTTATCAAAAAAAAAGTTTTATTTTATTATTTTATAACCCATTGCCCCAAACACCCAATGTCTCAAGCCACTAAAGAATTGATTGTCGAAGCAAAAGAGTATATTAGGTTTCTTGACTATGAAAGTGACCGAATATACTACCTTATTAATACATGTGGTCATAAATATTTGAAACACAAACAGTAAGTGCTTAGATGAGATATGATTGATGCACAAGATTAGCTTGAAAATTTGGAACATCGATATCAAGATGAACAAAGAAAAGCTGAAGCAAGGAAACGTCAACAAGTTAAAGCAAGAGAACTTCAAAAGGTTACACATGAAGTGATTTTTATATGTTCTTCTATGCAAGATAACATCTCTTTATTAAAAGATGACATATCTTCCATAAAAGAAGGCCTTACTGATTTGCGGACACATCTTCAAGCGAGCAAGAGAAAGAAAAAGAAGATGTTCCAAATTTTGGGGTTACAAACAATTGTGACGTGTCATGGAAATTCTTGAAGTTCTAAAAGTTGAACCCAAAGATTATGTATGAGAAACAAATTGAGGAAACATCTAATGTTGCTTTTGAGTTGTTCGTTATCGAGGAAAGGACAATTCGAGAAGCTGATCCAATCCAAATTGTTGACTTCGTTGTTCCATAAAGCTTATTTTCAACACCTTTGAATACGAAAGCGATACTTTCATCAATTCTCTTTCCAAAACTTTATTAGCCTTACCTCGTGATGATGTTGTCAAAGGTGTTCCAAAATGTTATTCTGTTACAGAGGAGTTTATTGCTTATTCTCTCAAATTATAGAACTCGAGGTCGAGTTTTCTCCAACAAAATGAGAATGATGGGGACTCCAAGTCAAGAACAAAAAAGAGATTTTTTATATTTATTATTTGAAGTTTTTATTATATTTAATATAAAAGTAGTTTATGTGATTTATGTATTTATTATTTATGGGGCGGGGCGGGGGCGGGGGCGGGGGCGGGGGAGGGGGAGGGTGAGAAGATAGTAATATACAAGTCATCTCAGTACATCTTCTCTTGCTCTCCACAAATCACTGAAAAGGAAAACGAAATTTATTTCATACTACTTGGGAGGAGTTCAATTTTTTATAACTCAAATTCTGTAAGCAACCTTTTGAATCTGTCTACACATAATTGAATTTTTGCAACGTCTCTTGTGACTGTTTAGTTTTTTGTAAGGAATGTTTTGCTCCCGTAAATTCTTTTCATTTTCCCCAATGTAACCCCCTTTTCCATTTATATTTTTTCAGAGTCGCTTTGCTGATGCATTGCTGCGAGAGCTTGGAGGAGTAAACATTCCACCTGAAAGAATCTATGGTCTTGGAAGTGGGTGAGTACATGTTAAGTAATTTATGCTAAAGAATAGCAAAAAGGACTCTGGCTAAATAGGTACCATCCTAGCATTGTCTTGCATAATCATTCTTTTCTTCAATTTGCAATTCCCTTCAGTCCCAAGGTCGAAGTGCTGAAGCAGCTCCAAAAGAAACCAGAATACCAGGGCCTTAACCTACAGTAAGATTATTTATGCATTTCAACCTTTATTTGCTGCTATCCGGCTTCTAATGTCAGCAAAACATTGAAAATATAAGTAAAATCGATTCCATGCTTTACCAGCTTTGTGGAAGATCGACTTGCAACCTTGAAGAATGTTATCAAGGAACCTGAGCTGGATGGATGGAACTTGTATCTAGGTGGTTTATCTTTTCCCCCGCCTTCCATCTCAGACCTTTCATTTTCCTTTCCTTTCTCTGCACACCTTTTAGTTGTTGCGGTATGTTTGTGGATTGATTGCTAGGATTATTTTTGCTGCAAACAGGGGATTGGGGTTACAACACTCTGAAGGAGAGAGAGGAAGCTGCAAGTATATTAAGAATTCACCTTCTTCAGCTTTTCGACTTCAGTAAGAAGTTAAAATAACATCTTTTTACCATAAATTCCCCATACTACTTTTTTTAGCACTTCTTAATTGTTTATTGTGACAACTGAGTTGGATTAATAAAATTCATCTTCCATTCATGGAACTTTTATGATTTTTTCCGATTCTGCACAAGAAGAAGTATACACCCGTATGCATATAAGTTTCAAATTATACGTTCTGGAAATGATTTCTCATGAATTGAGTCAATACATGTGTTTACAGTCTTATACTAGTTACAATTTGCTTTACCGCATCATATACTACTATGAGGTCATCGAGTTTTATGTTCCAAATAAAACTGAATCTGTGTGATTAACACACAAAGATCATTGCACTTGCAATACAATGATTAAATTCATCGTTTTCTCCAAGTGATCTGGAAATTACCAAAACAGCATTCTTCGTTTTCTCTGACATCAGAAGGGCTCTGCCCGTGGGGAAGGGACTTCCTTCTGCTGTCTGTCATCCTTTTTCGGACTTTGTTTCCTGAAAAACGTCATCAAATGGAGGATCTCCTGGTCTTCGAAAAAGTTGATCTCCTATCTTTAACCTCGTACGCATCTGGTTCAACTGTGAAATAAATTAAGGTAGCATTATCCTAGGTTGAACAAGAAGATTAAACAGAATTATAGGTGGATAAAGATTGCCTCGATGAATGTTTTGAAATAATTATAAACTCATAACTGATGAGTATAGTTAGCTTTTCAGCAGTGGATTGACAGATATTTAATATTTGAAGAAACAAATTTATACCTCTAGAGTCTTAGATCAACTTCCATAGACTCTGCAGCAATCGATCCAGTTCTTGCAACTTTGGTACGTTTCACGGCAATCTCAGATACCATCTCCTGCAAAAATGGAGGGCAAAATCATTTGAAGCAGCAATACATCACATTTGAAGCTTCAACCCCCACAAAATTCTTACAAAAAGATTGATTTTTTATTTTTACCCAAAAACAGGACCCGTTTGGTGCTTCGTCATTTCAGTTTTAATCTTGGTGAAATCCGTATATGAGAAAAAACTGACGGTGGATCAAATTCTGGCTCCGGTGATTTCTTGCTGCCCCATTCTTTCCAGGCCTCATCTTCTTCATCATCCACCACGTTGCCGTCGGCAAATCGGAAGAATTTTCCGATGGCGATTAGGAGGAGGATGAGAAAAAGCAGAGAGAGAATTGAGCTGCTATGAGCTTTTTCTTTCTTTTTTATAGGTGGTTGGCAGTTTGAAAGTCTGTTATAGGAGTATATATGTGTATAGGCTGCACTAACGTGCGCATGGTTTTTAATCTACGCACTATTGGAAACAAGATTGTGATTTGTGTGAGTGTGACATGAGTAATACCCTTATTGTTATTAAAAAGAAAATGATAGAGAAATGACATTTGAACTTGAACCGGCCTTCTAAAAATAGTGAAACATTAGTGATAATCATATTTTTTTTTTATTATTATTATTAAAAAAAATCATGTCACTTTTAAGTAAAAATATTTTAAATTAAATAATAATATAAATAATGAATTACTTACTTATGAATAATTGTGATTAAAAAAGTCTATTATGAATCAATATAGTGTATATATATATATGTGTGTGTGACCAAAAATATTATAAAAAAAATTGACTCGAGTGCGTTGCATTTAAACCCTCACCAAATTATTTATAGCTTAGTAATAATTTTGAATCTGCTAACAAATATTTCTGCATTCGCCTGTGATTGTAACAACTCTATTATAAAATACAGTTATATCTATTTCCCAATTCGGACACAGTATTTTTCAAAATTTAGCAACAAAACACACAGCACATAAAACTTTAAAAAATAGAAAATAACAAATTATTTTGTTAATGAAATAAGTTTCTCAATATTGATACATGTACGTCCGTCCGACCTTAGCTCAGTTGGTAGAACGTTGTTTTTCTTATTCTTTTTATTTTATATTTTCAAATGTATTTTTGATATTTTATATGGTTCTCTCGCACGAGTATATAGTGGGTCCTACCTTCATGTGAGAAAGAGGCATGTGTAAATAGTGCTCCTCTATATTTTAGGAGAAAATACAAAGATTACAAAATGCAATATTATTTGTGCACAATTTTTTATTTATAAATTATTTGTACGTATAATTTGTGTTCACAACATTACTTATAAAAATAAAAATAACATAACTTTGAGGTGCAATTAATTTTAACATTTCATCCAACTTTTACACTAATTTTATATATTTATGGGTCTGAAATATTAAATTTACCTATCGGTGCTTATTATATACTCTCTTCCTTCTCAAAAGTATTGATGTAATACAATCGTCTAAAATTATATGACGATTTATATTGCATATTAACATGTTACTAGTTAAACATAATAAAGAACAAAACAACACAAATTAAACTAATTCCGAAATTCATATTATTTGGACAAACACTATTTACCCTGTGTAGAGAGTAATTTTATGTGCAAAATTATGCACAAATACTTTTATCTCATGTATTGGATAGTGAAAAATTCATGTAAGCAATTAACAATTCAAATAATTATTATTTGAACGTTGGGATCGGAGTGCAAAAGGGCTTTCACAGTTTGAATTTTGGAGGGCTTTTTTTCTTCCTATTAGTGATTTTGTATGAGCTTAAATTTTATTTTTTTGCTCTGTTAATTTGAATTGACGGCATGCAATCCGAAGGTGGAGCTGCTTGTCATGGGCGGAACACGGCGGCGTCTGCTTCTGCTTCTGCATTGCCGTCGTCTTCCCCGTCTGCAGCTTCGGCACCGCATTTATGGTTTGATCCAATTCAACAACAAAAGCAGCCGCAACAACATCAATTACAGCAGAGGCAGGTTAGGGCTTATAAGAATTTAGTTAAAGTATAAGCTTTGTTACCGACTGATCCATGGTGTTTTTTTTGTGTGGTGAAAATGTAATGTTTTTCCAGCTCGGTCTGGATTGAATCGTGTAATTGGAGAGTTTATAATGCAGTTGAAATGGTAGTTGGGTTTTGGCAAATGAATTTGAAGTGAATTGTGTAATTGGTATAGTTGATAATCATATATGAGATGAATGTATTTGAGTGCTTCAATGTATCCAGTTGTTCAGCTTTTTGGTCTTTGTTATCTATTAGTTTATTGAAAAAGCTGTTCTTTATTCCTGTTGCTCTCTCTGTGCGTGTGTGTGGATAAATTGTGCATTTCCTGATTCGGAGATGGCAGCTGAGTTCAGCATTAAACTCCTAACCACGGACAGTTAGGGCCTAGAATTTATTGTTGGACTCCTGAATGGAATTATGATTAATGCAGTCTTTTTCTTTCCCCAGATTGATGAATGGGACGAAAAGTGTAGTAAATGTGCTCAAGCAACATAATCCTATGTCCTTGTGGACTGTACTTCAATTAAGTAACATTTTTAATTCCATATTTTAAAGGGAAAGGGTACTGAAAATGACTTTGAAATCTGTTCAACTTAACTATAATTGGGTCTTACCTCATTGTAATAGTGCTTGTTTCCATGTGGGCCTCCTTCAAAGATTATCTTAATTTGACATCAGTTTTAGCTCAATAACTTGGACTTAGGTGTAACAATGGTTCTGTTCCATACACTAATGTGCTAACTTAGTTGGTATACATTGTGCATTTTCTGTTATTATCTTTTGGTTGTTTGGCTATAGATCTGTATTTCAGACTTGGGTTGAGCATTTTGAGAGGTGTGTGTCTGCAAAATTGTGATTATCTTTGCTTGAGTGGTCTGTGATCAAATTCTTCATTTGAATGTGGTAATGAGGTTGATTTGCTGAAATATCAGAAGTTCAACTTGAAGGGATATTAATGATCTTTACTCAGACTCTTTTGTGCTGAAAAGGTTTTGGGGATACCATTCAGATCAACAGGATTACAATTAGTTTGATTGTTGTGTCCCTACTTGTTTACATTCTTCTAAGTCATGGGTGTATAGTTGAAATTATGTTATTTGCCTTTATGTTTGCAACATAAATTTTGAAATATTTACGTGTTGCGCATAATCTTATAAAGGAATTGAATTCGTTAAAGAATAATTAACATAGGACAAGTTAGGAGCATAGGACGAATAGTAGTGAACAGTGTAGTGACACTTGCTTTAATGCACATTTTTGTTGTAAAAGAAGAAAAAAAATAATCTTTGTCTGATGCATTTGGGAGCTTTTTGTACAGAATCACACTCAAGGCTGTTGCTTATGGTTCTGAGTTTGAATCCTAGTACAACCTATTTGGTATTTCTTCCAAAATTCTCTTTGACACTGTAAGTCTTTAATACTTTATGAAGTTCTTGTTCTGATGTATCATTTCCTACTTGTGTTTAGTAAATGCCCAGTTCTCATCTTTCTAGGCTTGCTCATCATTTTTGACAAGTAATAAATTATCTAAATTGGTCTTAACCATATCTATTACTTGGATACCAATGCTTGTATAATTCATATAGTTTGATATGTTTATTTTTCCTTCCCCCTTTCTTAGAATCATCCTTTTTGATTTATTATCTGTGGCATAATTACCATTACTCTTGACATAACTTTTTTTTTTAATTGAAGTGATAGCTAGTTAACTTTGATACCAATATAATTATGGTTTTATATATCTAATCATTGATTTATAATCCTTCTGCTGGATTCTCTTAGTAGTTCAATCTTTATTCAAAAACTGTAAAATGTTCTTGTGTATTGGTTAACACATACTCTTACACTAACTAATGTGTATTTGGTTTCAACTACCTAGATATTATTGTTTATAAATTTGAAATACCATAATGATTGAGCTGGTAAAGGTTGATGTTTTCTGTACATTTGTTGACCCTTTATATTTTGTGCTGATGTATTTGTGGTTTCTATTTAAAATTATGTGTTTAAATGACTCCAGTTTACTGTATTCCTTGAATTTTTTGTGCAGTCATTCCGTCAGCAATTACTTAGGACACCTGAAGGAAATGAAACCAATATAGCCTACCAGAGTGGTGGACTTCGTGGAGTCTTGGGAGGAGGAAACTTTGTGTCAAATTCTGGCCTCATGCAACTTCCTCAACAGTCCAGGAAGTTGGTCAATTTCGGCCAGCAACATGGTTTCCCCTATATGGGGGAGGAGGTCCAAAATAGGAGTCAGGGATTTGACCAACAAATGCTGAATCCAGTTTATCAGGCTTACTTGCAATCTGCGTATCAAACTAGCGTAACGGAAATCAGCAATGGGGATGCAGCCACAGCAGCTAACAGAAATGGGAATGGTGGGGCCATCTGGGAAGGACCTCGATATGCCTTTGGGAAATTTGAAAATGCAAGATCCCATTTCCAGTCAGGCGGCTAACCAGGCCCAGGCATTGTTGTCGAACAAACAATCAGAACAGTTTATCCGTGGTGAGAGCCTGACTGAGGAACAGCAGCAAATCTCTGATCGGAGTAGTGATCCAAAGTCTCTTATCGCGCAAACATCAGCCGGCCAATTCATGCCAGGGAATATCATGAGGCCTGAGCAAGCCCCAAAATATCAGCAAAGCATCCAAAATATGGCAAACAGCCAGCTAGTAATGACCAAACAGATGCAGGCAATGCAGGCTTTGGCACTTGAGCATAATATTGATCTATCACTTCCTGCAAATGCCAATTTGATGGTGCAGCTTATTCCGCTCATGCAGTCCAGGATGGTTGCTCAGCACAAAGCGACTGAAAGCAATATGGGTGCACATTCCTCATCTGTCCCTATGACAAAGCAGCAGGTAACTTCCCCACAAGTTACGAATGAAAATTCTCCGCATGGTAACTCTTCCGGTGACGTGTCAGGTCACTCTGGTTCTAATAAAGTGAGGCAGACAGTTCCGCCTGTCCCTTTTGGTGCTTTGGGTGCTTCCCTAGTTAATAACCCTAACAACATTCCGGTGCAACAGTTTGCTGTTCATAGCAGAGAGAATCAGTTGCCTTCAAGACAGTGTATCATGATAGGTAATGGAATACCTCCCATGCATCCTCCACATTCATCTGTGAACTTGAACCAGGGTGTAGATCATTCAGTGCTTGGGAAAAGCACATTTCCTGGCCCAGAAGCTTTGCAGATGCAGCACACCATGCCCATCCACCTATCTTCTTCGCAATCTGCAGCTTCATCTAGTGAAGGGGGATTGGGAAATCCCTTATTATCTGAGGATGGAGTTGGACCAGTGCCCAAGATGCAACAGCAACATTCTGGATTTACCAAACAGCAACAGCATGTTCTTAGAGCGCAAATACTGGCATTTAGGCGTCTGAAGGTTTGCAAGTTTCTATACGTTATACATGCACAGATTTTTCTCGTAGTACTTTTTTAAAACTTTCTACAGCCTGTTTGATGCTTGCAATGTTTAATATTTTATAATGCATATATATATATATATATATATATATATATATATATTTGCATTAATTTTTGTTGGCTTGCTTCCAGAAAGGAGACGGGACCCTTCCGCATGAACTACTTAAGGCAATCGCTCCTCCGCCCCTTGAGACACAGACACAGCAGGCCTTACTTCATGTGGGAACTGTTAGTCAGAATACATCTGCTGGGAGAAATGTAGATGTAGAAGATCATACAAGATATAAGGAATCTAGTGAGAAAGATATTCAGGATGTTGCATTATCCACCGGACTCAATAATTTGAAAGGGGAAGCATTTGCTGGAGATGAGAAGAAAGCAACTTTATCAACTAATACAGTGCAGGTTACAACAGCTGTACTGAAGGAACCTACATCAGCAGTTCCTCCAGGAAAAGAAGAGCATTGAATTACTCAATTTTCTTCTAAACTGGAGGAGGAAGTTGAACGTAGGATTCAAATAGATCCCATGAGAATTGATATCTCACTAGATAAGGGTAAGGCAGTTGCTCCACAGGTTTCTTTGCCTGAGACAATGCAAGTTAAGAAACCTTTACAAGTAAGCAGTGCACCTCAGACTAAAGATGTTGGAACTACTAGAAAGTATCATAGACCGCTCTTCGATTCTCCCTTCTTCACTAGGAAACATGATGCATTTGGATCAATCATGATGGTGAACAATAATAAGAATATGACATTGGCATATGATGTGAAGGATCTTCTTTTCGAGGAAGGCAGGGAAGTGCTTAACAAGAAGAGGACTCATAATATAAAAAAGATTGCTGATATACTAGCTGTGAATTTAGAGAGGAAGAGGATTAGGCCAGATCTTGTGTTACGGTTGCAGATTGAAGAAAAGAAGCTAAGACTCTTGGATGTGCAGGCACGCTTGAGGGATGAAGTCGATCAACAACAACAAGAGATAATGGCAATGCCTGACAGGCCATATCGAAAATTTGTTCGTCTTTGTGAGCGTCAGCGCACAGATCTTAGCAGGAAAGCGCAAGCCTCTTGGAGAGCCATGAGGGAGAAGCAACTAAAATTAATTTTTCAGTGGCGTAAGAAATTTCTTGAGGCTCACTGGGCTATACGTGATGCACGGACTGCCCGCAACAGGGGAGTTGCCAAGTATCATGAGCGAATGTTGAGGGAGTTCTCCAAGAGAAAGGATGATGATCGTAATAGAAGGATGGAGGCTTTGAAGAATAATGACGTCGAAAGGTATAGGGAAATGTTGCTGGAGCAACAAACTAGCATTCCTGGTGATGGTGCAGAGAGATATGCTGTCCTTTCGTCATTTTTAACGCAGACAGAAGAGTATCTTCATAAACTTGGTAGTAAAATAACCGCTTCAAAGAGTCAGCAGGAGGTTGAGGAGGCAGCAAATGCTGCTGCAGTTGCTGCAACTGCCCAGGCATTCTCTCTCTCTCTCTCTCACACACACACACTTCCTCACTAACTCACTCTGCCCCTTTCTGTTCCTTTTATGTAATCTTCTTGTTACCTTAGCAGCAGACACTATTCACAGTATACGTTTCCCACAATCTCGTATATATTTGGTTGCTTTCCTTGTCACTCATTTATTAGTTTATTTGTTGTCAAAAGGGTCTCTCGGAAGAAGAAGTTATAAATGCAGCAGCTTGTGCTGGAGATGAAGTAAAAATAAGAAACCGTTTCTCTGAGATGAATGCGCCAAGAGATAGCTCATCCGTTAACAAGTAAGCTGATAAATTAACCAGATGCTTTGACTTTGTCATCTAGAAGATGCAAAATCAGGTTCTAGAGACTTTCCTGTAGTATGTTCTGTTGTGAAATTTTGTGTTTCCCAGATATGGAGATTTTGCTAACTCCTGAAACCATTTTTAAATGAAGTATGCAGGAACAATATTGCATTCTCTAGTTTGGATATGCAACCTAGTCCTCTTGAATTTCTATATTCATTTAATTCAGTGCAATGCACTTCTCAAATATTTACTGTTTGGTTTAGTTTTAATTGGGGTTTTACATTGGTTTGGTTTTCACAGGTATTACAATCTTGCACATGCTGTGAATGAAAGGGTTTTGAGGCAGCCTTCAATGCTAGAAGCTGGAACTTTGCGTGATTATCAAATTGTAGGTTACATTCTCTTAGTAATACTTGCCTTGACCATTTATTTTCTTTGTTTATTGTCAACATCTTTCCAAGTAGTTCTTTCTGGTTAATTTCGCGGTTGATCTTCCAGGTTGGGTTGCAATGGATGCTTTCTTTGTATAACAACAAATTGAATGGAATTTTAGCGGATGAGATGGGTCTTGGGAAGACAGTACAGGTAGATCTTTGTTCTGGTCAAGGGTTTGTATTTCTTGCCACTAGATACTGCACTCTATCCCCACTTAAAAGTTTCCGTGCTTGTTCTAGTTGTAAGAAATTTGTTTGGTCTTTTTCCTTATAGGCAGTGTATGCGCCGCCTAGGTGGAATCGATCATCTACCGCCTCAATATGGCTGGGTACCTAGCGGTCTAACCGTCTTGGCAGACGGTCGGTTTGGCCCTAGTTTTGATCCTGATATATGATTGCTTTTATTAGGTCATGAACCTAATATTAATTTAGTATTTTCAAAACTGTAATTTTTTTCCTAATTTTTTTCTTCACTATTTATATGCATGACTTTTTTTAATCTACAACTCTAAAATCTTGATCACTTCACTTATTTTGTAAGTACTAATTGAACTTTAATAAAAAATAATAAACTTGAAATTAGAGTCAAAGAATTGTTTAGGAAATGACTACAAATATGAATCTGGTTGGAAAAGAAGAATATCGTGGAGCTATTGATGCACCTCCAGGTAATATGGACCGGTCAAAAGATGTTCCATTTTTGGCTGAGGGGCACGAGGATCCTCGACTTTCAGAAAGTCACAAAATTAAACATATACCTGAAGAAGCGGGTTCCTCGGGTTCATCTTCAGGCAGTCGAAGATTAATGCAAGTATTGTTGCCTTCTATCTCTGCCCAGAAGTTTGGTTCACTTTCTGCATTAGATGCAAAGCCAAGTTCTCTTTCGAAAAGGCTGGTAAATTTCTTTTCACCCTTTATTGGCATTCTTATATTGGAATCATTGGTTTCTTCAAGCTGCTTAATTTGTAATATTCTAATGCTGGCAGCCTGATGAAATAGAGGAAGGAGAAATCACCATGTCTGGAGATTCCCTAATTGACTTCCAGCATTCTGATAGCTGGACTCATGATCGTGATGAGTGCAAGGATGAGCAGGATTTACAACCAAAGATTAAGCGGAAGCGTAGCATCCGAGCGAGGCCACGACATGCTGTTGAGAGGCGGGAAGAAAAACCCAGTGAGAAACCATCGATCCGTTGTGGTGATTCTTCTCAGTTGCTATCACAGAAGGATCATAAATACGAGTCTCAGTTTAAAACTGATAAAGAACACAAAATGCTAGGAGAGCTTAATAATTTAACAGAAGTGACTTGCCCTTGAAGGCAAAAGCAAATCTTGTGACTGAAACCTAAATTGCCTGCCTGATCCTTCAGAAGATGCCATAGATTTTGCAACAGTAAAGTTATGAATTGGTCTAAGATTTTCCTTATAGGCAGTGTTTATGCGCATATGCTGACTTATGGATATGAGGAATCCAAGAATATCACATATTTTCCATGTTCTGAAGTTCATATGATCACTCAATATGGCTTGTTGGTACTGCATATCAATCTTACCTTTCTCTAGCGGCACTTCTAAGCATGCTCGCCAACTTGGCAGAAACATTCATATTATTTGTGAATGAATGTCCTAGTTTTGATCCTGATATATGATTGCTTTTATTAGGTCATGAACCTAATATTAATTTAGTATTTTCAAAACTGTAATTTTTTTCCTAATTTTTTTCTTCACTATTTATATGCATGACTTTTTTTAATCTACAACTCTAAAATCTTGATCACTTCACTTATTTTGTAAGTACTAATTGAACTTTAATAAAAAATAATAAACTTGAAATTAGAGTCAAAGAATTGTTTAGGAAATGACTACAAATATGAATCTAATTATTTAATTAAGGCTTTGAAGCTTTACAATGTTTGAAAAAAAATTATGTAGTCTTGTAGGATTTTTGTTAATTTTTCATGTACAGTTTAGAATATTTACATTATAAAAATTAACCAAGTAAAACCGACTAAGAAAACGCCTAGGCGCTAGACGACTCCCTCCACCACCTAGCTCCACCAATTGGTTTTTAGAGTACTTTAATAGGTTCAGTATTGATGATTTATTTGCACGGCGTAAGTGTTACGAAGCTTTATGGACATTTGTGGGATGTGTATGTAGGCTAGCTCTCATTTATTTCTCCACTGTTTCAAGACATTGAAGTTGTGGTGTTTGTTATTTGGGTTTTTGGTTAAAGTTGGGTTTTTCCTGTGAGAGTTGGAGAGTTGATTATTACAAGGTATTAGCAGTTGACTTCCTCTGTTTTTCTCTGTGTGTGGGTGTATCCTCTGTCACACTTGGGACTCCAGAGTTGTTTTTTCATAGCATGCATGTGAATAATAAAATTACCATCAATTGATCTTATCTTTGTTATTTTTATGCGGTGATTTGTTGACACTTGACAGATGAATGGTTTGTAGTACCATCTTCACCATCATTTGTTCCCTTGATATAGTTTTTCCCATTTTTTAAAATTGTATGCAATATTGTGGCTTACAATTTGAATGAAGTAGCCAAGACTTGTCTGATTTTGACCTGAGATTATTAACTTTGTGAACTGACGAAGAAATTTTTTTGGGTCAAGTAAATGAGTAAATATTTTTGGATAAAATGTTGAATATAATTTTGTGTCATTGATGGTGAGTCATAGTAATCTTTTTGTGGTGTCACCATAATATATGCATGTGTGAACTTATGAAGATATAATACTTGTAGATAAAACAAGCATTCATTGGTGTACAACCTTGAATGATTATTGCATTCCAAGTTGGAAAACAGGCGGTATATTTACATAACAAAAAGGTCATACTTGAGGTAGATCTTTAGAGCGATGCATGGAAAAATGTGATGAAAGTGAGTCAGTTGGGCAGTATTCTCATTTTAGGTTTGAAGTTTAGTGAAGATGCGTGTATCACAATTAATTGTATTAGTGGTTTGATTAATTGTGTTTTTCATGTTGGTGATTACTCATTTTTGGATGTTCATGTTTCCAGTGCAAGAGTGTAATGAGCAAGTTTCAGAGGAGAATAGGTAAGGAAGGTCATCAAATAGTACCTTTGCTAACAGATCTCTGGAAGAGAAGTGAAACTACCGATTACATGACTGGTGCTGGGAATAGCCATCTGGATATACGAATGATCGACCAGCGGCTTGACAGATTTGAGTATAATGGAGTAATGGAGCTTGTTTCTGATGTGCAGCTTATGCTAAAAACCTCAGTGCAGTATTATGGATTATCACATGAGGTATGGCTGCATGATTTTAATTAATTTTATAGTTCATTGCAAAAAATTACGTTGCTTAAATTTTCTTCCGAGTATTTTTCCTGTTGTGTCTGGGAACAAATTAAGAGGCATTCTTTTAGAAGAGGTATGGATATAATGAAGTTATTGTGTAGAGTTATCTTAGAAAATATCCTGACCATTAATTAAGTGTCTGAATTAATATTTCAAATATCAGTTCTGCTGCATAACTCAGAAACTGCTCAAGTAGGTCATAATTTTCTTGTAGGGGAAATTATACTTCCCTGGAATTTCAACTGTCAAGAGGCTTGCCTGCGCTTGTTGAGATAAACCTCTATCCAGTTTACATTCTTCAGTAATTTTAAAGTCTATTGAAGGCTTCTCTTTGAGTTCCAAACTAATTTCTTTTATTCTTTTTTCGATTTTTTCTTATTTTGTTATTTTGCTGCTGCTTGTTTTACTTTGTCAACATGCAGCAATGTTCAGGATTTTAAATATATTTTTTAGATAAGTTCTTCTGGATACTAGATTCACAAGTCTTACTTAGAGACTCACTTTTTAGTTTTTATGTTGATACAGTCAAAAGATGGCACATACCACTTTCCATGTACATAGGTCTCGTGTGTTGATAATCCTTCAGTTTCCATAATATACCGTCTGTATCTTAGCATCAGAAACTTCCATGTTTATGTCGGCAAGGCAATCTTGAAATACTGTATCTAGAGCCAGTGTCCAGGTCCTCCAGGATGGTGGAGATTCATACCTTCATCAGTTGGTGCTATGAAGTCTAGGTATTATTGTATGATACTATAGGATTTTTAGCTGGATTTTCTGTTTTTCATTAAAGTAGTGGCAACTGTCAAAAAATCTTTATATGCTGCTTGGCTGCTAGGAGTTAGAAAAAATAAAATAAAATTGGACCTTGCGAAACCTCTTGGTGTGACTTAGTAAGATGGCTTTCTTGCATAAATTGAAAAAAAATCAAAAAGTTATCATTTCTTGCCCTCTCACACACGTATGAAATTCTGCAATATATAATTCCGATGTTTAGGTGCGAACAGAACCAAGGAAAGTGCATGATCTCTTTTTCGACATATTGAAGCTGGCTTTTCCTTTGACGGATTTCCGAGAAGTCAGGAGCTCAGTCTGTTTTACCAGCCAGGCAGCTATTTCTACTCTTGCCACACCTTCGAGACAGGTTCTTGCCGGTCAAAGCAAGCAACAAAAACATGCAAATGAGGCGGACCCAGAACCAAGTCCTCCTCAGAAGCCACCGTCTCGTGTACCAGTCCTTACTAGTGAATACAATAGGACCAGGAGCCATCTGCCTCAGAGGGAGACAAGGTTCGGAAGCAGCAGCAGGGAATTAGGTCAGCAGGAAGATTCTCGACTGCTTGCTCATCCAGGAGAGCTTGTTATATGTAAAAAGAAGAGGAAAGACAGGGAAAAGTCAAAGTCGGGAAATGGGTCGGCTAGCCCAGCGTCACCTGCCAGTGTTGGCCGTAGCATTAAAAGTCCGGGTTCAGGTTCGAGTTCAAAGGAGACGAGATTGAGTCAGCACACTTCCCAACAGCAAGGGTGGGTTAACCAGCCTCCTCAACAGGTGAATGCTGGTGGAACAATAGGCTGGGCAAATCCTGTAAAGAGAATGAGAACAGATGCTGGGAAGTGGCGCCCAAGCCATTTGTGACTTATTAGTGTCAAATACAAGAGAGAGAGAGAGAGAGAGAGACCAATTTGTAATGGATTTCAGGTGCAGAGTGTATATTTGATCCATTGCGGGGATGCCTCCTTCGGGCGAATTTCTAGTTTCATATATACCATTTTCCATTTATAAAGAAAATTATGTCAACATGCCAGAATACATAATTGAAATGCCAATAAGTTTGAGTTGAGGAAAGTTTTTATTAGAGTAGCACTATTCTCACATGTTTTTAATATTTTTACATGATTACTTTTTACATGAAGGTGGGATCACTGTATTCTTACGTGAGAGGATCATGTAAAAATATTAAAAATGCATATGAAAATATCAATTCTCTCGAGTAGGACTGAATTCGAGTATGAATTTAACATTTCGAGTCGAATTCGAGCAGCTTCAATTCGACTCGTTTACACTTTACACATAAGTGATGATAAATAGCTGGAGAATGGAACAAGGACTTCATTACTAAAGAAATCCATGCAAAATCAATTTTTACCAACTATCCACCAAATATGTTCAATGGACTAGGCAAATGAAACATGAGCTTGGAAAATCTTTCTGCTTTGAAGCTAAAGACGATCACAAGCCACTTCTTGACATTCCAAATTAAGTAATAGCGAGATGAGAAACTGGCAATTACAACATGAAACCAATAGTTAATTTATTTACATTGAACGACGAAACTAATACACATGGATGGAATTCTTGTTTTTCATTTCCTCCCATTAATTCGTCTTTAAAGTTCAGAGTTTTGATGATTTAAACTGGAGGAGAAAACTTATGTACAGATACAGCATGTGAGATAAGGAGCTATGGATCCACTGGACCAGCTGCCATTGCTTCTTCGCCAGACTCGTATTCGGCTTCACTCAGTTCCTCATCACTTGAATTCTCTTCTGGGACTTCCCCCACATCTTCTGCCTTGGCATATTTCTCACAGTATTCTGGATAAATGTTGCGGTACAATTCAAAACTAGGATTTTAAGAAGGAAAAAGAAATGCAAAGAAACCTCGAGTTCTGAGCCAGTATGGAAATGATGCCAGCTGAACAAATCAAAATCCTACTAAGCATCTACACTTAACAGTTCCCGGCAATGATAATAATAAAAGCCGTAATTATAATGAGCAACTGAGATGATGATTTATACTGAAGAAAAAATAAGGTAATACTCCAGATCCTTTAAAATCACAAACCTCAAAGCTAATATGACTAGTCCTTCTAAACCCACGATCTCATTTCAAAACTTGCAAGGTGAACTGAACCTTCAAAGTAATCTTAATCTATTGACCAATGCTCATACTGACAAAGCGGTTATGGCACTATTACTAGTAACATGAAGACTTTACAGGGTTCACCTCTTAATTAACATGGATTGGAGTGCTAGCTGAATATGTATTTCGGTATTGTATAATAATGATGATCTCATCCAGAAAATAAAGGAGTGAATTTCAATTAAGGGTGAAGAAAGTATTTGCTTCACAATTTATACATACGCCATGCATCTCTTGTGCAAGCGACTGAGCAAACAGAGGCTGATAGAATATGAAGCATAAAGCTGCTCATATAGAAACCAAGGCAATCAGTATTTGCTTATAGTGATACATCTTATTTTACTTGTAACAGAAGGACGTCAACCTGTCCTTTCCTAGCCTCAAAGATATACATTCTAAAATTTGTGATTTAAATATGCATTTAAGCGAATGATAACTATACTAAGAAGTTAGTTTCTAGCTACTATTCTTTAGTCTATACGGAATGTCGAAACCAATTTCTTAGAGTTGGTTAGAAATATATGAACTCTCCCCAGGGCCCAGACTCGTCTAACATTCGTCAACTGAAACCAGTCCACTATCACCACTAAGCAATCTTTACAGCACTTGCATACCACCTCCACTAGCATCATCATCACAGAAAGAAAGATATGCTTTCACACTTTCTATTAAAACTCATGTTTTACACGTTATTTAGCAAGTAAGCTTTTTACTTTTGCTTTAGGAGGAATATTTGAAAAGCATGTCTGGTAAAAAAATAATTGTAAATGCAATACTTTTACTCTGTTGGAAAGCATGACAAGTATACTTGTTATAGAATCTTCGTTGGGGTGATGAAAAGCTGGTCTATTAGAAGTGCGAATAAAGAACTTTACCCCTGGAGGAAAGCATGACTTGTTATAGCATCTTTATTTAAGTAATGAAACGTCAAAGGTAACACTTGTGGTAGCATTTGACTGATGGCATCAGTACAATAGGTGGGAGGAAGGGTGCCAACAGTGCTAGGAATATAATAATGATAGAACTTACTTTTATATGGCCATGCCTCTGTTACGGTGCAAATGAAATATTACTGGTTTTCACTCTTTGTAAACAAAAGCAATAACCTTGTCGTAGCATCCTAATTGAGGTGATGAAACATCAAAGAGCAAGTGGTATGGTAGCATTATATCAGTCCAATTGGCGGGAAAAAATGGTGCCGGAGCTCATTTTATATGGTCATGCCTTTGTTGAGGTGGAAAATTAATAGAACACCAAAATGTCTTACGACTTGAAGAATCTTTTAAGGGAAATGAAGATGTTGAATTTCCCACCAAGGAAAATAATGAAGATGTTGAAAATTACTCACATTTCCTCCACATTTGGGTGATAAATCTTATAAATAAAGCCTATGGATGGAGATTTATACAGATAAGTATTCGGAAGCTCAACCCTTATCCTCCACACACCTCCATGGTAAGGGACCTAACACATTCATTATGAGAAAAACAATTGTAAAAACATAAATTTAGAAATTAAAATAGTAATTTCCAGTCTACCGCTAAATTTATAAAAACATAAGCTGCAAAACTGCAACTGTCATGAACATTACATACAAGAACAGAAAGGAAACCCTGCATATTCTTTTTTATTGCCCAAATTAATTCCAGATTTGGACTTTGAAAAGTACCAAAAATGCGAAGTGTTACCAAATAGACCATCTAATAGGACTACTAGCAACAATACACCCCCTCCTCCCCGACCCCACATCCCAGGAAAATATGACAAAACTTAAAAAATTATATATTTGAAAGATGGGTATTGAATAGATAATATAAACACTATCAAAAGGAGAGATTAATTGACAGTAGAATTTCCCCAAAAAAGATTCTTTCTTTCTTTTCACAGTAGTGAAACAAGTATACAATCCAAAGCTGCAATTGAATGCCCATAAGATGTACAGAAGGTCAAACATAGCTAAATCAAGAATATTCAATACCACAAAAGTAATAACATTAACAGGCTCAAAAATTCAATTTAGAGGCATAAAGATTAAAACTTGAGACATGGGTGTGAAAAATTTACCGTCACTAGGGCCATGGAAATCAGGAAATGTACATAGAACTCCTACATACCATCATTGATCATCTCTACCTTGTAATCACTCATTGTCCTAATCCCACCAAAAAGAAGAAAAACAAAAAGAATATAAACAATTAAAATAAAAAAAAAATAACTATAATTAATAGATTGAAAGATTGAAAAAAAATGAAAAATTAGAGAATTAACTGTTTCATCAAAGTCCATCTCTCTGCGTTTGCTTGGGGAAGACATGATTTTTCTTTCTTTTTTACTCTTACCTCTCTCTCTCTCTATATATATATATATATATATATATATATATATATATTAGTTGTTTCATGATCTTAAGATTATACTTAATTCAATTTAAATTTATCTTAAATTTTAATTTATCCAGATAATTTATTAGAGTAAACTAAAAATTTAAAATCAATTGTATTTTATTAGATAAATATATATACATCTATATATATAAAAGTTTTGTTCAATGAGACGACCAAATTGCCGTAGATTCGCTTCTATATATAATGGACTATTTATATTTATTTTAAATTTTTGATTGTCAAAATGATTTATTAGGGTGAATGAAAAATTTAAAATCAATCAGATTATTTTTATTTTTTATTTATATATATATATATATATATATATATATATATATATATATAGAGAGAGAGAGAGAGAGAGAGAATTTGGATTACAACTAACATAAAATCTTAAGCGCAATAGATAAAATAATAATGTTTGAATCCTTTCTTTATTATTCCTTATTCCATTAATTTATATAAATTGATTTTTAATATCAATATAAATTTATCGTTAGCAACACTCTTTTACCAAATAAAAAAAATCCTTAAAAGAAAATCTCAACTGACAATTTTTGTTTCTTTTAGTGACAATTTAATTTGACATAATATTTTAAAGTACATTATCATCATTTTATTATGTTAATACTATTAAATTAAACATTTAATGATAATAAATATCGAATATAAATTTAGCAAATAAAATACCTTTTGTGGATCTAAGAGACCTTTTCTATGACTCTGGAGCTCTGGTTAGCAATTGACTAATTAAAAATTGCACATAATATTAAGTTGATAATAAATTATATATTTAAATAAGTCAAAAAGATATATTTACTTTGGATCATCTAATAATTATGCTCGTGTAACATGAACTCAGAAAAAGAAAAAGAAAATTGAAAACAATTCATTATAATATGGACCTTCTATTTTAAAAAGCGATAAATACTGAATGAATTTGGATAAACGATGAAGTCCGGCCTCCTCATTGATAGAATGCTTAATTTAATATTATAATAATATTTGGCGGCATTCGCGTTACGTGTATAAATTATGTGGAGTAAAATAAAAAATTATATAAAATTTGAAGAATTAAATAAAAAAACATTAATATAAAAATGACAAAATAAGAATTATGTTAAAAGCCGAAGAGCATTTTAAGAAATGATAGAAAGCTTCACAAAAGTTGTTTACATATTAGATACATATATGTCTTTCGGGAAATACCCCTTTCGTCTATTTAAAAAAATATTATTTGTTGAATCTGTTGCATAGACAATTTAATATGTTATTTAAATATTCAAATTGAAGAAATTATTATGTCTAAAATTAAATTAAAAATGTTAATAGCACAAATGAGAAAAAAATAAAGAAATTCTTTAAATTATTATAGTAATTGGAGATGTGAATAATATTCATCTTTACATAGAAACTTTTTTAAAATTTTCAAGTGCTCAGATTTAAAAATTTTCAATTACAAATGTCTTTAATGGTACTTTTTACTAAGGCTGAAAATGAGTAAATAGTTCAGGCTCGATTCTTATTCGCTCGACTCGAAATATAAATGATTTAAATATGAACAAATTTTAAAGTTCGATTAATTACTCGAACATCCTCAAATTATAATTTTCTTTAGATACTCGAATTATATTCGTTCGAAAAATTTAAATTGACCGGATTCGATTCGAGATTGTACTCGACTCAGTAGCTAAACTAGCCTAAATCAAATCTTGTTTTATACTCGATAAATTTTATGAACCAAATACAAAAAACTCAATATTTAATTCGACTGAATTCATTTACACCCTTACTTTTTACTTCTTGAAATGGGTGTCATTTAACACGTCAAAAGACCAAAAAAAGGAAACAAGTTGCTTTTGTTGAAAAGGACCATAATATATTCCATGTTGAGGCAATCAAACACATTACACAAACCAATCCAAATTCTTTGGTGGAGATGAGTGTGAAATAGGCATACTTTATATTCATGAGGGCCATGTTATTTCATTGGAATGGTGGTAAATCTTTTAGTTTTGAAAAATGTTAGTTTATATAGAAATTATTTTATTTATTTTAGACAAAATATTGATATGTTGTATAGTACAATTCATTAATGTTTATCTAGATAAAATAGAATATATTTGTTTTCCAATTACTTAGCATTTTTCTTTATTTTCTACCATGATTGAATAAAACACAAACCATCTCTAACATAAAGAGAGAAAGGGATGAGTTGACTTTCTTTGGTCCGTTTGAGAGATTTTTTTTATTCGCGAGACTTTTTTTTTATGTATGAATTCTTAAAGATATATTATTTGAATTTGGATATGGTTTGAAGAAAGGTCTGAATCTGCATATTTTATTATTATTTTCATTATTTTATTTGTCTAAAACTTATTATTACTTGTCTAATAATAAATTTTGTTATTACTTGTACTAATTAGATGGAGTAGTTTATAATTTTTATTATTTTATTTGTCTAAAGTTAAAACAATTTATATCAATTTAAGTTGAAATTATCTCAAGTAAACTTGAAAATATCAATATTAATGCTATATATTTCCATCCATTAAGAAGAAACCATATACATTTAAAATTTTACCCTCTAAACTATAATAGTTGGATTCATAAGTAAATTCAATCAAATCCACGACAACCATTTAATTTAATAGTGTCACCAGCTTATGGTGCGTTTGGATTAAGACTAAGCATCACAAGCGCATAAAGACTTTCCAAGGTAGTCCAAATTGGATCCTACTCCACCCAATATGTTAAACTTGGTACCTGTTTGGCAAAACTAGTTTGATGTTAACCTCAAGTCCTAATCAAAGTTTTTTTTTTCTTTTGATAAAGACCTAGAATAAAAACTGGGTAAATTCTCATTTATAAATTAATCGAATTACAAAAATACTAGAGTCGAAGTAATACCTCTTGTTTCGAGTTGAAATTCAAAACTCGAGAACATATATATATTTCTAAAAAATATACAGACTTGCGTAGTTCTTCAACACGAGCAACAAAAAAGAGGCCGTCGTGATAACCTCACACCTAAATTTGAATAGATCTGCCTTTGACGAATAATGTCAATCAAACATCCTCCACAGAGATATCATGAAAAAAAGCTCCGTAAAATGGGAAAATCTCAAACTAAGAGAAATAAAACTCCATAAAAAGAGAAAATAAGAACAATTAAACAGAAGAATGTAAGAAAAAATTTAGGGGAGAATTACTTTAGTGTAGATCAGAGACCCTCCCCAAGTCCTAATCAAAGTTAACTTTACCTTAAAGGGACTATTTCAATACAATTAAAATGAGTAATTAAAAGCTTTATTTATCAAGTTATTACATCTTTTCTAATGTGTAGAGTTTAATCTACATAACTAATATTTAAGAACAATAATAAAGAAATAAAGTTAACATGACTCAAAATTTAAGAAATACCTATATTTTCATTTAGTATTTATTTCAAACAGACTATTTTATAAATACATCAAAATTATACAAATCTTAATTATGTAATTTTATCAAAGAGCCCTTTAAACCAACCTTAAACCTAACTCACAAATCTCGATTGAGAGGCCTCATGATTTTTTTTTAAAATTTTGTTTTTGAAATTCCACGTGCTTCATTCACTCTTACAATATTAAAAATTAATCAAACCTCATTAAAATAATAATAATAAACTCAAAAATAAAACGAAAACACTTTATCCACATACCACATCCTCATGAAAACTTAATTAGAAGTCATTTATCCTTAAGTTGTGACCAAACAGTCGGATCTAATCAACAACAATTCTAGTTCACAAGTTCACGCAACTATGTTTTTTTTAAAGATAACATGATCGGTCATCAAATTTGATTTAAAACAAGTACATAACACCCTGTTTGGATTGTGGAAAAGTGGGTTTGATTAAAGTGAAAACAGTGAAGCATGTAGGTGTATGATATTTTCTTTGTAGATCATGTGAAATCCAGTAAGTATCAAGTTAATGGAAAAGTACTACAGTTTCTGACCAAATTCTAAGAAGAATTAGTCATAGGACCCCACAAATACGGATCGTTTAAATTTTTAGTAAGTTGATCAATTGACCAATAGACTACTGACACACATAAAACCTCACCTGCGTGTCAACACTCTATTGGTTAATTGACCAATTTATCCAAAAATAAACTTCATGTTAACCACTTCACACAAATACCATTTAACATCACACCTTGTATACACTGTCCTAGTCATGTCTAAAATTAATTAAATGAATCTAATAAATTATGACTATTGGCAGACGCCCTGCGTGTATAAATTATGTTAGATAAAATATAAAAAGATAAAATAATATTATAATTAAAGTTACAGGGTCAAAGAAAAAACAACGAAGGAATCTAGAAGAAACTTACGGATCCAGTTAGAATGAAGTAAATTTCATAGTAAGTCCAATATAATGTTGACACGCAGACAGAGAGATCACTCTCTCACCGACGTGTCAATATTATATTGGACATGAAATAAACTTACCTCATGTTAATATTGTTACACCGTAAATGAAGAGACCTTTACCACGATATACTGTCACCTAGAGATTAGTTATATTATAATTTGCTCAAACATGTCCTCAATTTTATAATTTTGGCTAAACTCCACATTGACATATCCTAGTTAAAGCATAGACTTTAGCAGCAGCAACTACACCACACCACACCACACCACAATGAAATCAACCTGTCTTTCTCTATATTTTGCCATCAAAATTCCATAAAAAGCCTTGGATACAACAAATATTCCGACTAGCTGATTCCTGTAAATATAATCCTCAGTTATACCAAACGCACTTGAAAAATCTAGTAGTAGTCTATTTCAAACGTAACGCACCAACTTTAGTGCAATGTGTTTAGAGAGAGGTACCCTTCGTATAGTTGTTCAATTCTTATAAACATAAAATAGAAAAGAGGGACAACATTGACTTCACAGAAAAACCACCACCTTTAACAGTGTAAGATCATTCATCATACTCCTAGGAAGATAAAATATAGTTGAATAAGCATAATAATAGCAAAAAATGAAACCTTAATGTGAGAAGTAAAGAAAAGGTACAACGATTCATTAACATTTTTTTATCTGTTCCTCTTCATCATATACTGGTCTGCACAGCCTTGCTATTTATATAACAGTGAGGAATGAGCTAGAGAAGTAAAAGAATAGTACTCGCTTAGGAGGCGCTATATGCATGATGAATGAGCAGAATGCAGTATACCTTCAAAACCAGAAAAACGTCTACCAAGATCATCAGCTGCTTCCATCTCAAAAAATTCCATTCCATTATCCACTGCTGTATAATTATGGCAATAGATAAAATAAAATCCTAGACTCGTACCATTCAACTACCTTTATGAACTTGCGCCGGTGGAAGATTCTTTTCCTTAGAAAAAAGCTGAACAGAGAAACCACAAAAAATGATGCAGCAATATACATCTCTGGCCAAGGTGTTGAAACTAGTCCATCTTTGAATACTCTCTGAAATTCAAATGAGTCTTCTTTGGAGAACAATAAATGGATCCAGGAGAGTTCATTGCTCCTTGTCCAATGCGATTTGTTGCGGCGGATCCAAACTCCGGTTCTTCATCATCGCTGTTAATTTCAATCGGAGTGGACCTATTCTGTTGACCTCTTCGCCTAAGAAGAAAGACATTGAAGTAGTAGCTCACCAACTGTTCCCTCCTTTTGTAAGGGAAAAGCTTACATATTTCATCCCAGAAAAACTTTTCTTGTGAAGGAGGGTTTGACTTTACTATACTCTCAAATTTCTTTTCTTCTGCTTGAGCCCAAGAGAGTGCAACTTCCTCACCCATCTTATCAATGTGCCAATGGTAGAAGGCCATGCCCAATTCAAGCTTTACCTTAAACCTTTTCTCCTCAACATGAAATTTGACACATTCAAAGGAACCTTGGAATTCACAGCCACATAAATCATGTCTACCAAATCCAATGCGATCCCTTTCAATCAGCTTGTTACAGTTAACTCCTTTTTCCTGCGGCCAAACACGTGTACCTAACCATTTGGAATCACTTTCATATGTCTCCCCATTCCACTCTGGCACTTTTGCTTGAAAATTTGGCCCCATAGGAATTCTCTTACGACTGTGATTGTTGATCCACAAGCCATTGAGTACATCCGCGGTCTGTGAATCGGACTGTTTATCATAGAGATCCTCCAAGTCACTTTGAGTGCCTGAGGATGAGGACTCTGAACATGCTCTTGCTTGAGACTTTTTAAGGGAAAGGATTGCTCTAGATTCTTTTGCAGTACGGATCCTCCGGCTGAATCTTGATATCTCAGACCCGGAATGATCTTCATACATGGTTGGATGCATCTTTTGCTTCTTCTATAAAAAATGAAAGTTGTTTGAATTTAGTGATGCATGGACATTGGTTTCTTTATAATTCTCTTAAGGATATTTTCATTATTGAATAACATAACAAAATGCAACAAATTTAGATTCCAAGATTAAATAAAAGAAATGCAACAACTTAACCACAGATGCTACGTTATGCAAGGAATACAATAATAAATTTTTACGATGGTACTCTCCACAACAATCAACCCACTTACTAGTACATTTCAAAATTTTACACCCCATTAACTAGACCATAAATTTTCGATAAGCACAAATATATATATATATATATATATACATATAAATTATTATTTTTTTCACAAGTAATAAAAATATATTGTAATATATTATAATATTTAATTTAAAATAATTCATTACAATTTGTTGTATATATTAAATAAAGAAGAACATTTTTAATAGTCAATTCCACAAAATGTGCATTAAAGAACATATAAAAGATTGCAACTTCAATTTAATACCAAAAGTAACTTTTTATTTATCAATTAACATGAACAATTAGTTAGCTAATTCGAATTATTGAAGTAAGAGCGAAAAAATTATACTTGCATCATATTATTTAACAAACAATAATATAAATAATGAAATTGTATAAACCATAAGTGATGGTGAAACTAGTGCTAATTTTCTTCCACAGATTGGTCATAGGTTCAATACTAAGCAAAGACAATGATCTCCTTGGGGTCACCTAGAAATAGTTAATATGGGATTATGAGTTGCGGATAGTTGGTGGTCATATCCTCAATACAACAAATTTGTAAAAAAAAAAATCTGCCAACACCCATTTACCACAGAAAATTCACATTCAAAATAACATTTCCAAAAATATAAAAGATGTAAGATGGAAATTGCCTTTATAAAATTCACCGTTCTCTTACTAGAGACAAACAGACAAACTACTTCAAAACATTAATTTTACAAAATTTATAAATTAAATCTCACTATAAAAAATAGGAGGGTAAAAAGTTAATGTTCATTCATTTTTAAAAAAAAAATAATAGGGTCAAAGTTTTATTTTATTTAAGCTTAATAATATAATTTCTAATGAACAAAATTTATACCCAATAACTTTTTCTTCCTAGAATCTTAGGAGGGATAAATGTCAATGTTCTAAAAAGCACTAGGCGAGATTTTTTATTTTAAAACAAATTTAATATTTTATCCAAATAAAACAATAATATAAAGTAAAACAATCTATAATAAAGATAATAAAAGCATTTGCTTAAAGTTCAAATACATATCCATATTGTTAATGTCAAATTTCAAACACAAACATGCAATTGTTCAAAGTTCAAACATATTTTTAATGTATTAGTTTTATTCATAAACAAGATTGCTATTAAATAATAAATTTTTAAATTTCAAGAATTTAATTCAATATTAAAACTTAAAAAACTAAACATAAATTTAAGAATTATATTGAATTAAACTAATTATTACAAATGTAATCATTTATATAATTTGAAGTTGGTACAAGTTCAAAAAATTACAACTATAATAAAATTATCCATTATGACTTGATATTGTTTACTTGTTGTGATTTGATATGTTACAATTTGTATTATGAATATGGTAAATTATTAAAAAAAAATATATCAATATCTGGTTTGGAGGGATTTTTTTGCCACCTTGGGCCTAGGTGAGGCACAGGGGGGCCTAACGCCTAGGCAGAGCTTAGGCGGACTTAGGTGGAGATTTTTAGAACACCGATAATTGCCCCTCTAGCCACAGGCCCACACACGTGGCTTCATCCCTGCCATTAACTAATAAATAATTAAATATGTAGTCCTATCTCTGGATAAATATCTTGCTTTCCATTTTGTTCCACCTAAATTGCATCCAATAACCCCTTTTACAAGGAAAACAATCTATAGAATATTTAAACAATTTATACAGCCTCACTTCCAAAATATGAGATCAATTGACTTTTGAAAAATCATTGTGAAACATATTCAAATTCAAAATTGATATGAATCTACTTTGTTTTAGTAGATACAATTACGAAAATTATAAACAATCTAAACTATATTATAAGTACAAGATATTTTTTCCCAAAAATTTTTAATGAATCATGTCAATGAAAAAAAAAGAGGCAAGGCTTCAGTGCATTAATGATCTCTCTTTAGATCTTGAACTTCACAATGAAAACAGCAATTAAGATGAAAACTGATGAACTAATTTCATGTTGGCCAACCCCTTCCCAATCTAACATGATATAATTCTTTCCTGTTTGATGTCCTAAAATGTGTGCACTAACCCTTCTTCCTTACTAAAATAGTAGTCTACCGAAAATTTAGCACATCTTATAATTATAAAAAATGAAAACACAATGTGTCAATTGTAATCAACTATCCTTAGAAACGAAACAAAAATTGCAAATCATCAACCCCATCCCCCAACAATTGAATAAATTCCCCTCCCCCTCTCCACATAAAAAATAGTCTTTAATCTACAAAGAGCATTCTTCTCTCATAGCCAGTGGCGAAGCCACGTTAGAACTTGTGGGGTCAACTGATCCCACTGGAAAAAAAAAATTATTTTATGATGTGATAAATTTAGAAGAAATTTAAGTGTAATGAAAAAATTGACCCCATTGAAACTTTATAAATTTTTTAATATATAGGGTCAAATTAAAAATTTTATAACTTTCTCAATTCCATATTACTTTTACTCCTTTATGAATGCATCTTCCTCTAATATTTTTAAAATAAATAATAATCTAATTTAGATTATTTTCATAACATAAGAAATTTAAATATTTATTAACAAATTTGTGATTAGAAAGGAGTATTAGGGGTCAATAAGGGATATATATATATATATAATGTTATTACTTGTTATATTAACAATATTGTAACCAAATACATGTTTTACATATACAATTGGTCGGAAAGCACAAAATTATCTAAAAAAATTGGCTTGGGGGTGCAACCCCAAATTATTTATAGGATTACAATATTTTGACCCCACTAGATTACAATTTTGGCTTCGCCACTGCTCATAGCAGTGATTTTCTTTTTCCTTTTGTAAAATCAAAATGTTTATTGAATGAAAAGAGGACTGCAAGCATAGAAAGGCAAGGAGTTCATCCACCCACCGACCCCATCCTATATAACAAATGGAAATAAAAGAAAACGCTAGAAAGATGGCAACTCTTAAGTCTATACAGGAGTGCTTCTTCTCTTCCACGTGTATCATATCTAAAGTTCAATGATAATGAGTTTATCTAAGTCCAGCTCAAAAGAAATAAAAACAAACGTTTCAGGCTAAGTCTCAAGTTTCTACAAAAAATTAATGAATTATTATCAAACAAATAAGTCAATAAAACCAAATTTCAAATCATTAAGGAGCTATTTTAATTCCTTTATATAATAGATTGATATATTTGAAAAACTAAATTGAACTCTACCTTATTACTAAACTCACTGACTCAAAACAAATACTCGTGGAAGAATTATAAGGGAAGTGTACAAAAAGAAAAGGCTAAATCAACTCAAAGAAACATGGAAATGGAGACATAAATTAGTTGGGCACTCCATGAATATATTTTGCTACAAAACACATGTAGTGAATCAATATAATTTGCTACAGTATGAGATTATTTATATTTCATTAGCTAGAGTATAGATTAATAATGTGATGTAGGCATAAAGCGCATTAGAACAATGCTTAAAGAACACATGCAAACACATTGGTGAAATAAAAGGCCAAATGAAATTAAGAAAATAGAAAAAGAGAAATGAACCATGCACTGATTCAGGTGACTTGGTCATTTCAATGGAAACAATGGGAGCATTAAAGGAACAAATGATGCTACAAAATAATGGTCAATTGTATAATTTTAAAATATATACTAATGTTAACAGAAAAAAATGCAAGAAAAATGGTAGATAAGTATCAGGCACTATCTGGACACAAAAAAAAAAAAGGCGTGTTTAAACACTTCACACAGAAAATCAATCAACAGCTTACAATAACAAATGCATGTAAAGGTGAGCTATTCAGAAACAGTAACTTAAGAAAACACCCATAATGGCACTTGATCATTCCTTAACAAATCAAGAAAAACAGCATAACTCATTCAGACACATGGATATGTATAGTTTAAGCAACCGCAAGTCAATGATGTTGTGTGGTGATGGAATCTAATTGTTCCACATATACAATAAGAGAAGAATTAAACAACAAGCTGTTTTAAACTGTAGTAAGCAGCTTAATACACTGTCTGGCTATTACTTTAAAAGTTCAAAGTGTTGAGCAGTATGATGCACACACACAAAACCATGCCAAACACATAACAATAGCATCCAGGATATAAGAATCATGAACTATTCAAAAGTTGGACAACATTTTAGTATTCATAGAACAGAGATATTTGTCACATATACCTGCCAAATAGATTTCTCAGCACTTGAATCAGAATTCCTTTTCAATAACATCACGTCTCGAGCCAACAGAACCTGCTTCCATTGCTGCTCGTTCCCAAAAGACTTCCATTTCGACCTTTCTGGTAAAGACCCAAGGGCTGGATCACAGGGATCCTTTGCAACCGTTCTGACCCAATCCAGTAATGACAAATAACACTCACGTTTTCTCTTTCGATTACAACCATCTTCCTTGACCACACTCTTGACATCTATATCATGCTCTTCGACATCTGCAATTCTTTCGTCATTGTCATTTTTCTTATTTCCATCCAACTGCACAAAACTCTGAACCTCATTATTCTTACACTTCTTTCGCCTGGAACCACAATCCCCAACTACACTTGACTCGAAGTGTTTGTCACTGCAATTTTTCTTGGGTTCATCCAGCCCTACAAAACTCCCAACCTGACCACCGTTGCACATTTTTCCGCCACTGGTAAAATTCAATTTACTCTCCTCCAAATCCAACTGAAAGTGCTCCCCATCTTTCTTCTCCTGCTCCGAATTTTCAGAAGAGAAACCTTTAGACACTGATTCTAAGTCCATCATAAACACACTCTGAATCGTCTCACTATCTTCAAATCCACCCTTCGAGGCTCTATCTTTAACAGTTCTTTGCATCCATTTATCCAATGTATCTAAATACTTCGCATAAATCAGTTTCAAAGCTGGAGCAACACCAGAATCCAACCCGGACTCTTTCGCCACAGAATCCCACAACCCATTCTCAGAAACAGCCTCATATCCACCCTTTTCACTCACTACCGAGTACAGTTTAAACAAATCCACAGATTGCCCATTCCCAAGCATCGGAGGTAAAGGCCTAACACAATGACTACCACAGATTTCTTTCACAAAAACAGACACAAATTGATTAAACAAACATTTAATCTCATCCTTTTCGCCACCTTTAACATACCCTTTTGAGCCCAGTTCTAGATCCACCCAAAAATCGTTCGACCGAAGCTTTTGAAGGGAAACGAAGCAATCTAAAGCAGACCCATCAGCTACCTTTGACAACCCTGCCATGTGAATTCAAACCCTAAAATCCAAATCACTCCATTCTTATATACAGCTTTTTACAGAAGAAAAGAAAAAAAAATGAAACTTAAGCAAAGTATTAGTGAAAGAAAAAAATCCCTATACAAAGAAGTATTAAGATACCAATATATCAAACATCTGGGGTGTACGAAGAGAGAAGGTTTTGGCGGGAATACATTGATCTAGGACTGGAAATTTATTTGGCCCGCCATAATTTAAGTCCCGCCCTTTTCTCTCTCCAAGAAAAACGAAAAACCCAAAGGGGGCGAAGGACTAGACTTTTCTCAAGTTTTGAACAGATATACAGACCCTTCTCTTCAAAAAAAATAAATGGGAAATCAAAGATTTGTCAATTTGTGACACAGGGAAAAGAAGGAAGGACGTACCAGTAATTGAGGGGTGGAATTTGGTGAGACCCCCTTTTGACGCTTGCTCTCCTTATCTCTCTTTCTCTACCAAATATTTGCCCCTTTTTGTAAAACCCACCTTTTTTTCTTCTTCTTTATTTTAAGAACTCTTCTTGTTGTTGTGGGGTGATGGGGAGAGATCAAGAGTTGGCCATAAATATTTGTTTATAGGGGGAATAATTTGTCTAACTATGGTTTGATAACTTGACTAGGATGTTGAGTTTGTTGTTAGGGATTGGATGAGGGGCTTTTTTGGAAGGAAAAAAGAGTTATGCTACTCAAATTGTAAAGTGGGTATAGAGGTAGTGGTTTGCAAATCTTAGTTGGTCCACTAATGCCTTTGGGTCCACCCATGTGGCTAATATTTAATAATTATTATTTTTATTTGATGAGATAAGATTTTAATTTTAAATTATATTGTTGACAATTAATAGTATCAATTGGACTTTGTGAGCAAGTTTAAAATTTAAATAATGCTAGACACATAAATTATTCTATAAATATTTTATAAATTACTGTTGTGGTATTATACTCCACCTCAGTATATTATGCGGGGCTGAAGACTACATTAAAGCAATTTGTTTATTAATATCTTTGAGGTAGTAGTAGTTTCACATCGCTGATTTGTAAAAAAATTTGTGTCAAGAAGATCACTCTTAAAAATTTTCAACAATAGATTTGATCAAAAATATGTAGAATTTGATGGGTTTAACCGGTTGAGTTCACCCAATGAACTGATTTTTAATTATTATTTTATATTAATTTTTTTAATATTAATTTAACCATTTTTAGTTATATTGTAACTAAATTTTATTATGTTTTAATTCATAAAAAATAAGATTTTTTAAAATTTCATTAATTACTAATAATATATGTGTTTATGACGTCGCTGGTTCGACTACTAGTTGAACCGGTAACCTATCCACCCAATAATTTTTTCTTACCGATAATCGATCTTAGTCTGAAAACTTTAATCCACACTCGAATCAATTTAAAATAGGATCAATTACATATTCTATTATATTTTTTAAAATAATTACAACAATAGTGCACTCATAAAATATTTACACAATTAATACACTTTCCATATTTATTTACAATATTAGTGCAATTAGGATTTCTTAATTTAATGAATTAGTATGCAATTAGGATTCCTTAATTTAGGAGATTAATATTAATTTACTTATTAAATTAAGTAATTAATAAGTAAACCATATAGCACCTCTACCACCTAAGCCTCCACCCCCATCTATACCTACTCCAACACCTCCACCAAATCCTCCACCTTTCACACCTCCAAGTCCGCCGCCACCCCCTAAGCCTCCACCGCCTCCTGCTCCACCACCTAAGCCTCCACCCCCACCTACATCTCTTCCAGTACCTCCACCTCCTCCAGCACATCCACCAAATCCTCCACCTCTCCCACCTCCAAGTCCGCTGCCACCCCCACCACCAAGACCTCTACCACGCCCACCTCCACCACCAAGACCTCCACCATGCCCACCTCCAAATCCACCACGACCATCGCAGCCTTTGCGGCCATGGAGAATAAATTGATCCACCTCCACTGTGACACCCCCAAAATAGGTATACATCACTCATTCTGAGTTGTCAATACACGGTACAGAAACAACTACAACTTTATTATTACAACAATAAAACTGTGAGTTTAAATACAGATATTGCCATCTAAACAATATCCACATACAAATAAATCCTCATCATAATTATTGATACATTATTTTACAAAAATGGTGAGGACTACTAAACAACTCTCTAAAACCATCAATTCCAACCCCGACTGCGTACTCGCTACATTCTCGCCTCCCGAGAAGAAAAATGGAACAAAAAGGAAAAGGGTGAGCTCAACTAGCCCAAAGAAAGAATATTATGACTAAGATAATACGTAACAAATTATCGTTATTCTTCAACAGGAAAAAAAAAATCTAATAGAATACAATAGATAATAAGTTTTAAATCAATACTGCAATGGAAAATATTAATTCATGTAAGAGTTACGTAGAGGATGAAATCTACTAATATCTATGAATTTAACAAATCCATCATCAATATTTTTATCCCCTCAGTAACATCAATCAATATATATCCGGAATCATATATTCATCCCTTGCACTACATGTGCCAAGGACATTCACCAATGGGTCATGTTCATCTAAACACTGCTCATCTTTGACTACACGGCCAAAGATATTCATCGAAATCATTCATCTTTGACTACAGCCAAAGATATTCATCGAAATCATTCATCTTTGCACTACAAGCCAAAGATATTCCATAATATCATCATTTAAGACCGAGGATGATGAAAAATATTTTTTTTTAAAGAAACGAATCCAAAGTGAAACAAAATGACAAGGATTAAGGATTAAGGATTCAGTACTTTTTGTTTTATCCACGTCAAAAATACCTCAAAAATAATCATAGTGGTGTAAAATTCAAGAATGATCAAAACATGGATACAATCAAAGCTAGTATCCACAATAGATATTTTGGAATTAAAAGAAAAAATTTTATTTTTCGATGAATAAGGTCGTATTCGTGAATAAGATCAGATATCGTGAATAAAGGCAGATACGTGAATAGTAATCAGACACCAAAAATTCTAAATTTGATAAAAACTTCAGATCAATATTTCAAAGATAATGATATTGAAGAAATAATATCATTACTAAAAAAAATAATATCCTTACCTCGGAAAGATAAAGATTTAACTGGAATATCGGATATAAAGCTATAACTTAAACTTTCACCGTGATAGCAATACTCAAAGTATACTCAAAATACTCACAAGAATAATACTCGATAATATAGAGAGAAAACTTCAGTGGTGTGATTTTAATTCTAACCTAAGACCTATTTATAGGAAAATGCTTAACACCAAAGCAAAAAAATTTATTAAAATATTATATATATATATATATATAATCTTCACGCACACCTTGGACAATCTGATCTCAGCTCTTTTTCCATGCTAGTGGGCACACCTACCTTGTTAAAAACGTTTTTATAATTTAAAATAATTTAAACTTCCAAAAATCAATTATTTCGGAGCTTCGGAACTTCAATAATTCACAATAAATAGCCCTTTTGTCAGAAAATTCAAATCTCGCGAGTTTTTATAGGAAATTCAATTCTCTACAACTTTACAGAAGAAAGTTTTTCCAAATTCCAAGCAAAAATTGATCAAAATCCATAAACGGACGATTTTAGAGGCTATAATCAAATTTCAGTCAATAAATGGGGTCCACCGACATGTTTAACATGTTTAAAACATTTATTGTAACAAAAATACTCTTCCTCCTCGTATACTCATATATTCGACATTCGTTGTAAAAATATCACCATTATTATATTATTAAAATATAATAATATATATATTTAAATGAATTATTTTATCGTAAAAGATAAAATTTCAATTTTCAACAATTGTCACATTAAAATTTTCTCCATCTATATCCACATAAAATCAATATTTTCCTCATCATATGAATCAATAATTAATTATTCACAAATAATATTACAGTAATCACAATATTGACAAACGTGCAGCCTCAGGAAAGAGGGGCTTTCCAATAAGAATTTCTCCTTCATGGCGCAATTAGGTGACCAAACCTCTCCTTAGGCAGAACTTTCTAGACATTGCCAATAATGTTATCTAATAATATTATTCGAGATAATATGAATTATTGCTTCGATAATGAAAAATCTTGTGTAATGACAATTATCAAAACAACAAAGAATATAAAATATCAACGCAACAATTATTGAACCAATAAAATATCGAAGCATAATTATCGTAACCATTATTGAGTAGTGCCTTCACGTAAGAGTCAATAATTGGTGCAATACTGCAGTGTCTTCTTGTGCAACAACAACGCCAGACATCGTGTTTTAACCACCGGGTATTCCAACAAAGGTAAAGCAGTAATAACTACGTAGTTATTTTTAAACAACTTATATTTGTCGTTTTCTTCCTCCAATCGCTTTCTCGTTATGGGGCCCACACACCCCGTCGCATTTAATATTCCCTGACAAAGATTTAATATTCCACGACCAAACGTAATATTCCCAAACAACAATGAATATTTTATAACCACTTGCTTATTTTGAAATATTTGCGTATTTTACCCATAACTATCCACATTAATCACATCAACCCTTACTATTTCAAAATAATAATTAGAGAAAATTAAATTTTATTTATTAATTATTTGGGGTCTTACATCCGCATTTTCATTTTTTTTATATTGCAGTGGGTTTCCAAGGTAGCTAATTCAGTTTTATTAAGTTATCAATTATTTTGAATGTGATGCAGTTGGTAGCCAAACCTTCATGCGGTTGGTTGCCAAACCTTCAGACCAAGGTAACCAATTCATACTGCAGGTGTGGAGGTAGATTGGTTACCTTGGTATAAAGGTTTAGTTACCTTTATACCAAGGTTTGGTTACCTTTTTAAGAAGGTTTGGTTATCAACATTACATTACACATCACTCTCTTATCTCTCTCTTTCCTATGCAGTGTTCTTATTTTCTTTTGGACATGAAATTGGACCTCACCGACGAAGGGGAGGAGGAAGATGACCGACGAAGAGGAGGAGGAAGATGGCGTTGCCAAACTTTGATTATTTGAATTTGAATTATTATTTTTGAATTTGAATTTGTTTTTGTTGTTAGATTGAAGATATTTGAATTTGAATTATTAATTATGGCAGTTATTTCTTCTTGATTTTAGATTTTCTTATTATTATGAATTGAATCCTATACTAATTCCCTAAATTAGGAATCCTAATTGCACTAATATTGTAAATAAATATGGAAAAATGTATTATTTTTATAATTATTTTTTGATGCACTAATGGTATAATTACTTTCTAATTATTGTATATTTCTGTAAAAAAAAACCCTTTAAAATATCAAGTTTGAGTTCAGGCTCAATTCGTTTGAGCTTATAAAAATATGTCCACGTTCAGCACAAATTCAAGAGTTTTAGGGGGTTTTCAATCAAGTTTATATAAAAAAGCAATATAATTCAGATTAGATTTTCAACACAAAAATAAAAATTATAATCCTTAATTAGCTCCTTAAAATGTTTAGCAAACATTGTCTAAATTAACAAGTGAGCCATTTGTTAGATACCATATTATTTATCATTTTAAATAATTTATCTTCATATTTAATAATTAATTAAAACAAATTATCTATAATTATTTTAATTTTTTTGTTACTATACTTCAGTTGGACTTATTATAATGAGCCTAGCTAATTATTGACCAACCTAGCTCGATTCGATTCATTTAATTCAAATGAACTTTCAGTAGGCCGAAGGATAGGATTTTGAGAGTCTTGACCAACCCACTTAGCAATCTTATTGAAAATCAACCCAAGAACTTGATCCAATCCCGGACTAGAGTTGCAACAACAACAATAACTAAAGGTGTAAATGAACTGAGTCGATTCGAATATTGAATTGCTCAGATTTGGTTCATAAAATTTATTGAGTATAAAATAAGATTTGATTGAGACTCATTTAGCTACCGAGTCGAGCAGTTTGAACTTTTCGAACGAATATGATCCGAGTATCAATAGAAAATTATGATTTGAAGAGGTTCGAGTAATTTATCGAACTTTAAAATGTGCTTATATTTGACTCATTTATATTTCGAGTCGAGCTCGAATCGAACTTTTAGTCGAGCGAGTACGAATCGAGTCCGAACTATTTGTTCATTTTACAGCCTTAACAACAATATTAGTGAATGTAACTCAAAAATTGATTTTCACCTTTCACTTTATTTTGAATTAAATGCGCTCTATAGTTTTATCCGTATCTTTTTTCACCCAAATATTCACGGAAAAATGCAAGCATGTGTCCCATAGGCTATGTTTGTTTATAAGAATTATAATCTCGGGATTATAATCCCAAAACTATTAATCATTGAACTGATAGTCCCAAGTCTAAATTTAAAAATAAAGCTATGATTGTTTACAATGATTATAATCCCAAGACTATTAATCCTTAGGGCTATGTTTGTTTCAAGTATTATACTTGGGATATGACTATTAATCTCAAGTGTCTTCTTTGTTTTCAAATTTAGACTTGGGACTATTAGTCTTGTTATTATAAAATAACTTAATAATTTTAACATTATAATTATAATATCGGGATTATAATCCTAGGATTAATAGTCTTGGATTTATAATCTCATATATTATAATCCCGATATTATAATTCTTACAAACAAACATAGCCTATGATTATAATTTTGGGATTATAATTATAATGTCAAGACTATTAAGTCATTTTATAATTCCTAGACTAATAATTACAAATTTAAATTTAAAAACAAACAAGACACTTGAGATTAATAGTTTTATCCCAAGTATAATTCTTGCAAACAAACATAGTCTTGAAATTAATAGTCATATAGTGTAATCCTTATAAACAAACATAGTCTTAAAATTCTATAATAATTCTAGAGATATTTCACATGAGGAATCGAGATGGGGGTGTTCATTTTCAGGTGAATGTAAAATGGCTAGAAAATTATTCCAAATTATGCCGAACACCGTCCACAATAAAAAGAATTACACCCAAAAATATATAATTACTCAATTTCTTCCTTTACTTGTGAATAGTAGAAGATATTGAATGAGTGGTCATCCCTAATTAAGTTTAATCAAAATTTGTATACTTATTTAGAGTGCGTAAAATGTATCCACTAGTTACTTTTCTAGTAAGAGTTAAATGTTTCATTACTCGACTATTCGGTATTTATACAAGTAGAATTATCACTAATTAAGGTCAATTAAGATTTATGACCTCTTGTTGAATGCCCAATGAGTGTGAAAAATAATAATTTTAACTAATGAGATGCTTATTTTTTTGATAATAGTGATGCATGAAATGTGCTTATAGGAACGAGAACATACATACAATCATATTATTGTAATAAGCGGAAGTATAATATAAATCGAATTTATATATTGGTGATATTATTAATTGAAGAATGATAAAAGATATACCTTATAAAGATGATGCAACTCCTCCTTGATCTGATCATTACTCAAGTGTGCAACACTCTAAATTAATTGAAAAAATGAATTTAGATTTTCTCCAAAACCTTGGATGATTAATCCTAATCCTTATCTTATCTTTAGGTTGTAGAAAATTGTTATGTAATATTTGAATACTTAGTTGTGTCAATCCTAGTCTATCATAAGACATATTCTTATATAGACCAATATTTTTCCTACTCTTTAGGACTTAGGGTTTCATTTCAATTCCTAAACTATTTAGGAACTAAATTATTTATAATAATTAATAATTTCTCTTATTAATTTATAATTAGTATTTCTTCAAATGCTTAAATATAATTATTAGTATTTATCCAAATACTAAATTATTATCAAGCCAATTACTTTTAAAATAATATTTATTTTTTCTGGTGTGACTATTTAGGTTCAATATTATACCGATAGTAGAATAAATAAATAAGAACCACTATAATATTATTTATAATGAATTAAACTCTTTTAATTCAAATATAAATAAATAATATTTATTTTCCATCATAAGGGACACCTCTCAGCAAATCATGACCAATGTTTTAAAACCCGGACCGGTAAAAACTAAAATCGGTCCACCTTCGGGTCTGTTTTGACCTAATGACCCAATTTTGGTCAAAACTCGGGTTGATTCATTGACCGGTGGTCCAACCGATAAACCCGGTTAATTGACTCCGTTAACCAGATTTTTTATTTTTTTATCAAAAAAAATTTTAATATTAAAATTAACCACTTTTATTAATATTGTATCTCATCTTTATTATGTTTTAGTTCATGAAAAACGAGAATTTTAAATTTTTTATTAATTACTAATAATATATATTTTTATATATTAATGACGTCAATGAGTCAATAACGGTTCGACCACTAGTTGGACCAGTGATTCATCCACCCGATACCTTTTCCAATTTGATGAACGGTCCGGTTCTAAGAACATTGATCATGACTATCCAAATAATATGAAATCAATGTTTAATCACAAAGAACCTATTCAACAAATAGTTACCGTACAATTTAATCATTCTATCATACAGTGTCATAATCAAATACAAACCATGGAATTATAGTCAAATCTTATTTATTTGAACATATGTATTTCGATTCTAAAATGCACAACTCTAGTTAATGTAAAATTCATTAAACCCTGAGCATGAATTTTTGAGTTGTCACTTATCGAATCGCATAAGACATTCTCTTCCTTTGACTGGAAGTGGTAGATCATTTGTTGATTATTCACCTATCTCCATGTACACTTAATTATATCCGAACATACCTTTAATATACTCAAAGAATCTTAAGGAATATGACAAAGTATAACTCGAAATACACAAGATACTATGATAATTTCAAGTCCAAAGATCATTCGTACTACTATCACTATAGTAACTCCTATTGACACACAAGTAAAACTCAATTAGGTGTGAGTCAAGTTCAGTGAACTTATTCTCCAATAAACACCTATATAGTGTTTTGACACAAATGATTATGAAATCAATCATCATCTTCAACAGAGTAAGCATAATATATACTAATCAGAATCAATAACCCCATATTAGTAATCCAACGATTAAAAATATTTTAGTTTTGAGTTATCTTGAATTTATATCTCATTAGCATGATCATCATTATGATTCTAAAGTATTGCTCTAAAATTATGGTTTATTTTATTAATTAATTCAATCAATTAAACATAGATAAATAAATATATTTAAATAAATAAATAATTTTTTTATTAATAAATGAAAAAAATTACAAAATAAATATTTATTACATCTTATGTAATTGATTTAAATGCATACTACTTTAACTTTTACCAATAGTGAGTAAATTAAAACTGAAGATCCTTTACATCAAAAGGCTCAAATATAGATAGATGTTATGGATGTCAAGATTTCATACCATTTGTGACGCCCCCAAAATAGGTATACATTACTCATTCTGAGTTGTCAATACATGGTACAGAAACAACTACAACTTTATTATTACAACAAGAAACTCGTGAGTTTGAATACAAATATTATCTTCTAGACAATATCTATACTCAAATAAATCCTCATCACATTTATTGATACATTATTTTATAAAATGGTGAGGACTACTAAACAACTCTCTAGAACCTTCATTCCCATACCCCGACTCAAATTCTCGCTATATTCTCGCCTCCACGAGAAGAAAAATGGAACAAAAAGGAAAAGGGTGAGCTCAACTAGCCCAAGTAAAGAATATTATGACTAAGATAATATACAACAAATTATCGTTAGTCTTCAACAGGAAAAATATAATAGAATACAATAGACAACAAGTTTTAAATCAATATTCGCAATGAAATAATAATTCATTAGAAGAGTTAAGTAGAAAATGCAAACTACTATCTTTTATGTATGAATTTAAAAGTTCATCGTCTATCTTTTATCCTCGTAACATCAATCAATATATATCCTGGAATCAAATATTCATCTTTGCACTATGTACAGGCCAAAGATATTCATCGATTGGTCATGTTCATCTAAACACTGCTCATCTTTGCACTACGCGCCAAAGATATTCATCGAAATCATTCATCTTTGCACTACAGCCAAAGATATTCAAGAATATCATCATTTAAGATCGAGGATGATGAAAAATATTTTTAAAGAAACGAATCCAATTGAAACAAAATAACAAGGATTAAGAATTAAGGATTCGTACTTTGTTTTATCCATGTCCAAAAATACCTCAAAAAATAATCATAGTGGTGTAAAATTCAAGAATGATCAAAACATGGATACAATCAAAGCTAGTATCCACAATAGATATTTTAATTTAAAAGGGAAAATTTTCATTTTTCGATGAATAGTCGATGATTCGTGAATAAAGGTCGTATACGTGAATAGTCCGATATCGTGAATAAGAACTCCGATACCAAAAGTTCCAAATTTGATAAAACTTCAGATAAATATTTCAATTATAATGATATTGAAGAAATAATATCATTATGAAAAAAATAATATCCCTTACCTCGAAAAGACAATCTTAGTTGAAAAACAATCAGATATATAGCTATGACTGTATCAGATATAGCAACACTCAAAAGTATATTCACAAGAATATGCTCAATATATCGAGAGAGAAAGAGAGAGAAGTTTTAGGTTTACGTGTAATTTTAATTCTAACCTAAGCACCTATTTATAGGAAAATACTTAGAACACCAACGTAGAAAATTTAATAAAATATTAATATATATTATAAATTTCTTAGCCCACCTTTGATGATCTGAATTCAAGCACATTGATAACACATGTGAGCCCACTAATTGTACAAAAAAACGTTTTTCTCAAAATAATTAACTAAAACTCCCAAAATTAATTATTTTAACTATGGAACTTCAATCATTCATAGTAAATATCCCTTTTATCGGAAAATTGAATCTTTGTAATTTTTATAGAAATTCAATTCTCTACAACTTTGCAGAAGAAAGTTTTTCCAAATTCCAAACAAAAATTGGCCAAGAAATCCATAAAGCAGACGATTTTAAAGCTATTATCAAATTTCTAATAATAATTGTGTACAAAACATGTGTTAAACATTTAATGCCACAAAAATACTCTTCCTTCTCATATACTCATATATCCCACATTTATTGTAAAAATATCATCGTTAATATATTATTAAAATAATATATTTAAATGAATTATTTTATCGAGAAAAGATTAATTTTCAACAATTGTCACATTAAAAATTTTTCTATCTATATCCTCATAAAATTAATATTTTCCTCATCATATAAATCAATAATTAATTATTCATAAATAATATTACAGAATCACATTATTGACAACTGAGCAGGTTCGGGATGAGGGCTTTCCAATAAGGATCTCCTTACTGGCGCGCAATTAGATGACCAAACCTCTCCGTAGATAGAATTTTTTAGACATTACCAATAATGTTATCTAATAATATTATTCAGATAATATGAATTATTGCTCCGATAATAGAAAATACTGTGCAGTAACAATTATTAAAACAACAATATCAACGTAGCAATTATTGAATTAATAAAATATAATATTAAACAAGAATTACAATAACAATTATTGAGTAGTGCCTTCACGTAAGAATCAATAATTGGTGCAATCACTGGTGCATTGTGTTTTAACCACCGGGTATTCCAACAAGATTAATTCAGAAGAACTATGCCGTTATTTATAACCAACTTATTCTTGTCATTGTTTTTCTTCCTCCAATCGCCTTAGTTATGGGGCCCACACATGGTCGCTGCTGTTATATACGAATATTCTCGACAAAGACGATTATTCCACGACCAAACGAATATTCCCCGACAATAATGAATATTTTATAACCACTTACTTATTTTGAAATATTTGCGTATTTTACCCATAACTATCCACATTAATCAAATCAACCCTTACTATTTCAAAATAATAAATAGAGAAAATTTGTGACGCCCCCAAAATAGGTATACATCACCCATTCTGAGTTGTCAATACATGGTACAGAAACAACCACAGCTTTATTATTACAAAGTAAAACTGTGAGTTTGAATACAAATATTATCTTCTAGACAATATCTATACTCAAATAAATCCTCATCACATTTATTGATACATTATTTTACAAAAATGGTGAGGACTACTAAACAACTCCCTCTAGAACCTTCATTCTATACCCGACTCGCACTTTTCGTTATATTCGCTTCTCGAGAAGAAAAATGGAACAAAAAGGAAAAGGGTGAGCTCAACTAGCCCAATAAAGAATATTATGACTAAGATAATATACAACAAATTATCGTTAGTCTTCAACAGGAAAAATCTAATAGAATACAATAGACAACAAGTTTTAAATCAATATTCGCAATGAAATAATAATTCATTAGAAGAGTTAAGTAGAGAATGCAAACTACTATCTTCTATGTATGAATTTAAAAGTTCATCGCTCATCTTTTATCCTCGTAACATCAATCAATATATATCTCGAATCAAACATTCATCTTTGCACTACTGAGCCAAAGATATTCATCGATTGGTCATGTTCATCTAAACACTGTTCATCTTTGCACTACGGCCAAAGATATTCATCAAAATCATTCATCTTTGTACTACGGCCAAAGATATTCATTAATATCATCATTTAAGGATCAAGATGATGAAAATATATTTTAAAGAAACGAATCGATTGAAACAAAATGACAAGGATTAAGTATTAAGGATTCAGTACTTTTGTTTTATCCATGTCCAAAAAATACCTCAAAAATAATCATAGTGGTGTAAAATTCAAGAATGATCAAAACATGAATACAATCAAAGCTAGTAACCATAATAGACACTTTTGGACAAAAAAGGAAAATTTTATTTTTTGATTGAATAAGTGAAGTGATTCGTGAATAAGGCCAGTATCGTGAATAGTAATCCCGACACAAAAGTTCCAAATTTGATAAAAAGTTCAACCAATATTTTGGCATAATGATATTGAAGAAAATAATACCATTCATGAAAGAAATAACATCCTTTACCTCAAAATAACTTAGTATTTACATTTGAATTTCGGGTATAAAGTTCGATGTAAATTGGCACCAGATATAGAACACTCAAAGTATACTCACAAGAATACGCTCGATAATATAGAGAGTGAAAGAGAGAAAACTTGTTTCTGGTGTGATTTTCAATTCTAACTTAGCCCTCTATTTATAGGAAAATGCTAGAACGCCAAAGGAGACTAAATAATAAAATATTATTATTATTATTTCTCACATTCTACGCATGCCACCAGCCAACTTTGAAAGCCATCAGCCATCTTTGAATAAATTGGCAGCCCACATGTCTAATAAAAGAGTGGGTCCCACCCAATTTTAATAAAAATCATTTTATTTTCCAAAACTTCAATAATTCATAGAAAATAGACCGTTTATCAGAAAAATACGAATTTTATGTCCATTTTGCCTGAAATCGAATTCTCTATAACTTTGTAAAAGAAAGCTTTTCCAAATTCTCAATAGAAAATATCCGAAATCCACAAACAGACAATTTTTTAATACTTCCCTTCCGACAAAATACTGATAAAACATCTCAGCATTAATTCCTTCAATCATAACCACATAAAATAAATAAATCCATCATTTATATCTAATAAATATTTCATTGTCATATAAATCAATAATTAATTATTCACAAATAATATTACAGAATCACAATTATGACCGGTAGTTCCTAGGAAAGAGGGGCTTTCCAATAAGGATTTTCTCTCAAGCGGCAAGATCAACGCAAAGCAATTATTGAATCAATAAAATAAAATAATGAGCGGTAATTACCGTAACAATTATTGAGTAGTGCTTCTTACGTGCATTTAATCAATAATTCAACAATACTGCAGGTAAGGTGTCTTCTTGTGCTTAAACACGCGATACATCAGATTTTAACCACCGGGTAACCCAACAAGGTTAATTCGGTAACAATTTACGCCGTTATTTATAAAACTCAATCTTTGTCGTTTTCTTTCATCCAATCTGTAACGCCCCCAAAATAGGTCCATTCCATCCAACCCATTTTGAGTCGCCAAATACATGGTACAGAAAATAACTACAACTTTATTATAACAATTGTCTTGAAAAATATAACAACACATATGTTGTGAGTTTGGATACAAATATATATCAACCGTGACTCATGTCCCAACCGTGGACAACAAAATTTCATAATGACACCTTACATAAAGGTATAGTTGAAAACTGCTTTTAAAAATTAGAATCTTTGGGAAGTTTCGAGAAACCTTCGTATATGGGAAGCCGTGCGTATAGGTTATGATAGATATCATATGGCCACGTAATTATCCTTGGTTGACCCAATAGACCCCAAAGAAAAAACGAGAAGATTACTATCATATTCTTTCCAATGGTGAGTCTTCTTGACATATCATTATCTCCACTGTCTCTAATTGGGTATTATACTCCAAACAAACACCAAGATTATATAGGTAGTCTTTGGTAGATATACTCGCAAGTGGATGAGCATAATCCGCTCTTATGATGACTCGAGGGTTGTATGTCATTAAACATCTTGTATAATAGTGACAAAACACCCTTCCAAAGTTGAATTCACCTCACCTCAACATCTATGTACTCACCGATTCTATTCCCCCGTTATTATTCTCGCTTGTCCCAAATTTACACTTTTATTACCCGAAAGGAATTGTGAAGAAAAAGGGTGAAAGACAACTAGCTCAAGATAAAAATATCATGACTAAAGATAATTAAATTATCAATAGCCTTCATCAATAATAAATCGTAGATTTAGAACATATGGTAGATGATAAAAAAAATTCAACCATAGTTGCATAGTTTTGAACGAAGCACTCCATTAGAAGAGTCAAATAGACTATAAAGTCTATTACTTCTCCATGTTAAAAGTCCACCAACAATGTTTTATCCTCGTAACATCAATCAACAATTCCTCGCCCACAATCACATGTATAACTCATAATCGTAATTGTTGTTCTAAATTCTATTCTCATTCAGAATTAAGATAATTTTCATCACTGTCTTTACCGAAATATCAAAGATCATGGTTATACCAAATCACGATTCTCGCTCATAATCATACTAATAAATTCATCTTTGCACCACGGGCCAAAGATATTCATCAACAGTTCATCTTTGCACTACAGCCAAAGATATTCATCATCAGATTCATCTTTGCACTACATGCCAAAGATATTCAACTACAGTCATCTTTGCACCAATCACCCAAAGATATTCATCAACAATTCATTTTGCACTACAAAGTAAAGATATTCATCAACAAGTCATCTTTGCACTACGGACCAAAGATATTCATATCTCAAAGAAATACATAATCATTTCAAAATTTATATAAACCATAATTATAACCATATATGTTGATCAATTCACCTTTCAGACTTAAATTTAAAGATATTCAATTATAAATTCAATGGTCCCGATCATACCAAATACAATTCAACTTTTCACTCATCGCCAAAGAGAACCCTAGTCATGATCATACCAATAATCTACCCATCTTTACACCTCAGTTGAAAGAGAATTTCAACATCGAGGTTATAAAAATGTTATATATGATAATAAAATCAATATAATCAATATATAGTTTTAATCTCCGAGAGTAATATTCATAAATCAACTATAATTTGGTTAGAAAAAGAAACCAATTTTGTCATGAATAAGTAACTCATGAATAAGTAACTTCGTGAATAGTAACTCATGAATAAGAACTCGTGAATAGTATCTCATAAATAGTAAACCCGACTCAAAAAGGTAGAAATTCCACAATAAAATCCATACCAATATTTCGGTATAATGATATTGAAAGAATAATATTTTTTTAAGCTTATAACAATTTATTTTAATTGTTTACACTTTACTAAATAATGCATTTAATCATTCTAAAATGCCAAACTCATAAAATTTCATCACCAATAACCAAAATCCTCATCAAAAATCTGCATATACCTCATGTAGGATTCTCAAGTCATAAAATCCCATTTTCTAATTTTCTTACTTCACATAACATATTTAATTCATTTACTCATAACTAGTCCATTTTCATGAAATATAACAAATCAATTCCAAAAATATTTTTTTTCTGGAATTTAGCAGAATATAGTTCTATATTGAAGATATATTTTTCTTAGAATTTTTAAAAGTCATTTACTATTTTTCACATGGCCAAAACCACCGAATATTTAAACATTTATCATAAATTGTACTTTTATCCAAAAATTCTGAAATTTACACGATATACTGATATTATATAGATGTACTCCCAATAAAAATTTTATCAATTTTGGAATTAACCACAAGGAGTTATAAGCAGTTACTTTTAAAATAGTATTTTCTCATAAAATCCATAACTCCTAATCTATACATCCAAAAATCGCCATTTTTGGACACAATCAACAAAACTCATCAAATTATCACTTCAAAATTTTCCAGAATTTTTGAAGGTTCAGAAGAATTTCGAAATAATAACCCTTAAAATCCCTTATTATCCCTTACCTCAAAAAAAGAAGATCTTCGATTGGAATACCGAAACGAACTTGCACCAGTATAGCAATACTCAAAGTATACTCAAAATACTCACAAGAATACGCTCGATAATATAGAAAGAGAAACTTCAGTTTAATTGTGATTTTCAATTATAACCTAAGCACCCTATTTATAGAAATCGCTTAGAACACCAAAAAGTAGAAAATTTATTAAAATATTATATATATATATATATATATAATCTTCTACTCATGCCTAGAATCAAATTTTCAGCCATCAAACACATGTTAAAGATGCCCCCAAACATGTCAAAAACGTTCTTCTTAATTAATTAATTAAAAACTCCAAAAAAATGATAATTAATTAATCTGAAACTTCAATAATTCATAATAAATAGCCCTTTTATCAAAAAATTCGTATCTCGCGAGTTTTTATAGGAAATTCAATTCTCTACAACTTTGTAGAAGAAAGTTTTTCCAAATTTCAAACAAAAATTGACCGAAATCCACAAACGAGCGATTTTACAGGCTATAATCAAATTTCAGTCAAGAAATGGGGTCCACCGACATGTTTAACATGTTTTAAATATTTTTGGTAACAAAAATACTCCTCCTCCTCATATACTCATATATCCCACATTCACTGTAAAAATATCACTATTATTATATTATTAAAAAATATAATAATATATTTAAATGAATTATTTTATCAGAAAAAGATAAAATATTAATTTTCAATAATTTTCACATTAAAATTTTCTCCATCTATATCCACATAAAATGAATATTTTTCTCATCATAAAATTAATAATTAATTATTCACAAATAATATTATATAATCACAATATCGACAACTGCATAGTTAAAGGAAAGAGGGCTTTCCAATAAGAATTTCTCCTTCTTGGCAGCGTAATTAGGTGACCAAACCTCTCCTTAGATGTAACTTTCTAGACATTGCCAATAATGTTATCCAATAATATTATTTAGATAATATGAATTATTGTCTCGATAATGGAAAATACTATGTAATGACAATTTATTGAAACAACGGTAATATAAAATATCAATGCAAAGAATTATTGAATCAATAAAATAAAATATTGAATAGTAATTATCGTAATAATTATTGAGTAAATTAATCTTCACGTAAGAATCAATAATTGGTGCAATACTGGTAGTGTCTTCTCGTGTTTTTTAACCACCGAGTATTTTAACAAGATAATCTTGAATAACTACGCCCGTCATTTATAAACAACTTATATTTGTCATTTTCTTCATCCAATCGCTTTTACGTTATGGGGCCCATAAAAGAAGGCTTGTCAGTGCATTTAATATTCCCCGACAAAGAAAGAATATTCCACGACCAAACGAATATTCCCAACAACAACAATGAATATTTTATAGCCATAATTGCATATTTTGTAAAATTTGCATAATTCACCCATAACTTTAAACTTTTATCAATTTACCATTTACTGAATAATAATTATAAGAAAAAATTGAATAATTTTATTTCATAAAATTCGGGGTCTTACACAATCATTTTCCGTTATGGGGCCCTGAATGGTTCGCTTCATCGCATTTAATATTCCCGATGCTAGAAGAATATTTTACGACCAAACGAATATTCTCCGATAAAAAAATGAATATTTTAATAACCACTTGTTTATTTTGCAAAAATTGCACATTTCACCCATAACCAATGCATTATATCAAATTACCACCTTATTAATCAAGAATAATAATTAGAGGGAAATTGATTTTATTTATAAAAAGTTGGGGTCTTACAACCTCCCTCCTTATGAAATTTCGTCCTCGAAATTGGCGTGACGTACTCTAGTGTATCGAAAAGGTGAGGATACCTCATTTTTATTTCTGACTCCAACTCCCACGTCATTTCCTCAATAGCATGGTTCCTCCACAAAACCTTAACTTGTGGTATAATCTTGGTGTGTAGGACATGTTCTTTCCTATCCAAGATCTTAACAGGTACCTCTTCGTACGTTAAATCTTCGACTATCTCGTCTGGTTCTAACGCAATAATGTGGTTCGAATCTTTCACATATTTACGAAGCATAGATACATGAAAAACATTATGAACACGAGACATGTTTGGAGGTAACGCGAGTCTATAGGCCACGCTTCCTCTATTGGTCAAGAATCTCAAATGGACCAACAAACCTTGGATTGAGCTTTCTCTTTTCCAAATCTTGTAACTCCTTTCCATGGAGCAACACGTAACAACACATGATCTCCAATATTAAACTCCACGTCCTTTCTATGAAGATCAAAGATAACTCTTTTGTCGATCTTGTGAGGTTTGAATACGTTGTCGAATCATTTGGATCTTTTCTCGTGAGTCATGCGCGTTTAATTACGGTCCCAACAACGTTGCTTTCTCCCACCTCGTCCCGATGTCTGGGAGAACGACATTTTCATCCATACAACGCCTCAAATGGAGCCATGCCTATACTTGCTTGATAAATTGTTGTTGTAAGAAAATTCCACCGATTGGCAAGTACTTATCCCAACATCCTTTGAAATCTAGAACACAAAGTCTTAATAGATCTTGAGGGTTTGAATAGTCTCTCTCGATTGTCCGTTTGTTTGAGGATGGTATCTTTGAAATCGAATCAGAATCCGCGCCCATAGCTTTCTCGCAAGCTAACACAAAATCTTGAAGTGAATCTTGGGTCACGATCCGAAACTATGGATACTGGCATGCCATGCAATCGCACAATCTCATTCACGTACATACGAGCAAGACGTTCAAGGAAATAAGTTTCTCGTATCGGCAAGAAATGAGCAGACTTGGTTAATCTATCAACAATAACCCAAATCGCATCTATGCCTTGAGAAACCTTGGGAAGACCTGTAACAAAATCCATTGTAATGTGTTCCCACTTCCATTCCGGAATCTCAAGTGGTTGCAATGGACCCTTTGGCACTTGATGTTCCGCCTTTACTTGTTGACAAGTTAAACACCTCGAGATAAACTCCGCGATCTCTCTCTTCATATTGTTCCACCAAAATGTATGTCGAATATCATGATACATTTTGGTACTCCCAGGATGGATTGCAAACGGGGTGTTGTGTGCCTCCATCATGATTCTATGCTTCAAGTCAAAATCGTTAGAACGCAAAGTCTAGAGTTGACTCAAGTATTCCTTCCTCATCGATTCTTGCTTTCGGAATAACACCTTCTTGACTTTCTTCTTCATTTGTATCGCCCCAAGTCAGTAGCTTGAAAGAAAACTTTAACTTTATCAATTAAAGCTCGGTTTCTACTCAGATATTCGCCATCATCATGTGGGACCTGGAGTCTTTAATTCTACCTCCATTCTTTGTAAGTCATACAAAATGGGCCTTTGTGTTGACAATATTGCACTTGTACTTCAGATATGATCTTCTACTCAATGCGTCACCTACTACGCTCGTTCGTTTTCCGGGATGATATTGAATAGTGTGATCGTAATCTTTTAATAACGACCACCAACGTCGTTGCCACATGTTGAGTTCTTTTGGGTGAAGAAATATTTGAGGCTTTTATGATCCGTATAAATCTCCACTTTTTCTCCATATGGTAGTGTCTCCAGCATTTTCAACGTTAGAACGATCACGCCTTAACTCCGGATCATGAGTAGGATAATTCCTCTCATATTCTTTGAGTTGTCGTGAGGCATAGGCTATGACTTTCCCACGTTGCATGAGAACACATCCTAACCCTTTGCTCGAAGCATCATGTAGATATAACAAATCCATCCGAACCGGATGGTATTGCGAGCAGTGCGAAATGAGTCTCCTCTCGAGCTCTTGGAAACTCTTCTCACATACCTCGCTCCATATGAATTTTGTATCTTTCCGAGTCAACTGAGTTAACGGAGTAGTGATTCGAGAAAATCCTTCCACGAATCTCCGATAATAACTAGCTAAGCCCGAGAAAGTCACAGCGTCTTGGCCACCGACTTGGTTTGCTCTCCAACTTTGTATTGCTTCAATCTTGGCGGGTCCACAGATACTCCTTGTTTTGACACCACGTGCCCAAGGAATGCTACTTCCTCCTTAAGAACTCGCATTTTTCAAACTTGACATAAAGCTTGTGTTCACGAAGTCTTTGTAGTACCAGCTTCAAATGGTGCTCATGATCTTCACGGCTTTTGGAATAGATGAGGATGTCATCAATAAAGACAACAACAAACTGATCCAAATATTCCTTGAATACACGGTTCATCATATCCATGAAAGCAAAGTAGGAGCATTGGTCAATCCAAAAGACATGACTAAGAATTCATAATGCCCGCATAGGAGTCCTCAAGGCGTCTTTGGAATATCCTCGCTTTTAATCTTGATTGATGATATCCGTAAGCTAAGATCGATCTTTGAAAAGAATTGTGCTCCTTGTAACTGGTCGAACAGGTCATCAATGCGAGGTAGCGGATACCTATTCTTGATGGTGACATGGTTCAATTCTCGATAGTCAATACAAAGTCACATACTCCCGTCTTTCTTCTCTACGAATAAAACAGGAGCACCCCAAGGAGATGTACTAGGACGAATGAAACCGATGTCTAATAACTCCTGTAGTTGGACTTTTAACTCATGAAGTTCAATAGGAGCCATTCGATATGGGGTTTTAGAAATGGGTTTTGTACCCGGTTCAAGGTCAATAAAGAATTCAACATTACGTTCTGGGGGTAAACCGGGAAGCTCTTCAGGAAATACATCAGGGAATTCTCTAACCACAGAAATATTATTCAAATCTGACTTGTCTTTATTCAAATCCATAACATGGGCTAAGAAAGCTTGACATCCGTTTTTCAATAAACGAATAGCTTTGTGGCTTGATATGACGATGGATCGATTTTAGTGGTTTAGTGGTTTGAATTGTATATAGCCAAGTTGGTTAGGAATATGAAAACTAACAACCTTACGAAAACAATCAATTTTGGCATGATGAGTGGTTAACCAATCAATTCCTAAAATCACATCAAAAACAAGTATCTTTAAAGAGATAAGATCAGCTGGGTAATGTGATAGTGCCAACTTGGATCATGCAAGATTTATAAACTATAGATGTAACGAAGGTTTCACCCAACGGAGTTTCAACAGATAAATCAAAATCTAATTTCTCCGAGTCAAGTTTAAACGTTGAGTACAAGGCGAGAGAGATAAAGAATGGGTAGAAACCGGTATCTAGTAAAGGTATAAACTTCGTAAGAATTCAAGATTAGCTTACCCGTGATTACCTTGTTTGGGTTCTCACGCTTTTTTGGCGATTTACAAACGCTTCTTCCAGAACCACCGATTTCGACTTATCCGGATGACCCTTGGAATCACCACTTCATTGAACTTGGTTTCATTTATAGAACAATCTCGAAGCGATGTGGCCTTCCTTTCCACAATTGTAACATACCTTGGATTGTTGTGGGCGGTTTGCCAATGATATGTCCCTCCTTCCCGCATTTGTAACATCTAACCGGCGTTCGTTCCCTCCCTAGAATTTGTTGTTGGTCTTTGGTCTGTCTTCTTTGATGTCTTCCGTCGTTGTTGAATCTCTCTTTCTGAAATTTCTATTTGACTCACCTCTCCTATTATCATGTCCACGATTTCCACCGAGTGGTTACCGCTTTGTCCGTATTCTTCCCTCCTCGTTTGGTTATCATCGTTCGATGATTGTTGTCCCCGATATAATACTGGTTGTGGTCCTCGGTTGAGTATATTCACTATCTCGCTCTAATAATTGAGCCCGTTAACAACATCTGAATAGAGAAAATTTATGAGAAATGAGATATTGTCGTATCGCCGGGTTTCAAACCTCTCGTAAACATCCGCATCATACGTTCCTCATTCTCCACCAAATGAGGTCTGAAACCAGATAACTCTGCAAACTTTGCCTCGTCTTTGAGACACCGCGTCATGTTGTTTTGTTCTAATCGATTAACTCCACTTCCTTCATATAACGAACACTTTCGGAAAGTATTTGTCATTAAATAGTTTCGAAATGTCTCCCAAGACATCTTGAGAAGCGGTTTGGATGGAGTGCACGCTTCACAGACTCCCCCGATGATCGCTTACCGCCACGGAACATAAAGGTGGCGAATGGAACCTTCTACATTCTCCGTCCATCTCAAGACATCGAATATCTTGGTAATTTGCTTGACCCATGTTTCCGCCATGATCGGATTCGCTTTCTTAAATTCGGTGGTCCCAACTCTTTGAATCGCTTGGGCGTGACAACCCGTGAATTGCTATCATTTCCTCCTCAGTATTTTGAACACGAGTCTCCTCAAATCGATTTTGCATGAATCGCAAAAAGCTTCTAAATATCGCATCATTCATCGTTTGCTCGGTAGTGTTGTTTACAGGAGGAATATTGCCTTCCTGATGCACGTTCTCCTATGAGTTTATTATTACAACTTTATTATTACAACAGTAAAACTGTGAGTTTGAATACAAATATTATCTTCTAGACAATATCTATACTCAAATAAATCCTCATCACATTTATTGATACATTATTTTACAAAAATAGTGAGGACTACTAAACAACTCTCTCTAGAACCTTCATTCCATACCCCGACTCGTACTCGCTATATTCTCGCTTCCTGAGAAGAAAAATGGAATAAAAAGGAAAAGGGTGAGCTCAACTAGTCCAGTAAAGAATATTATGACTAAGATAATATACAACAAATTATTGTTAGTCTTCATCAGGGAAAAATCTAATAGAATACAATAGACAACAAGTTTTAAATCAATATTCGCAATGAAATAATAATTCATTAGAAGAGTTAAGTAGAGAATGCAAACTACTATCTTCTATGTATGAATTTAAAAGTTCATCGCTCATCTTTTATCCCCCGTAACATCAATCAATATATATCCGAATCAAACATTCATCTTTGCACTACAGCCAAAGATATTCATCGATTGGTCATGTTCATCTAAATACATGTTCATCTTTGCACTACTGGCCAAAGATATTTATCGAAATCATTCATCTTTTGCACTCTGAAGCCAAAGATATTCATTAATATCATCATTTAAGACCGAGGATGATGAAAATATTTTAAAGAAAGCGAATCCGGTGAAACAAAATGACAAGGATTAAGGATTCAGTACTTTGTTTTATCCATGTCCAAAAATACCTCGAAAATAATCATAGTGGTGTAAAATTCAAGAATGATCAAAACATGAATACAATCAAAGCTCTAAGTAACCATAATAATAGACACTTTGACAAAAAAGGAAAAATTTTATTTTTCTATGAATAAAGGCAGATATCGTGAATAAGTAACCAGACACAAAAGTTTCAAATTTGATAAAAAGTTCAACCAATATGTTGGCATAATGATATTGAAGAAAATACCATTCATGAAGAAAGAAATAACATCCTTTACCTCAAAATAACCGTAGTATTTCGATTTGAATTTCGTGTATAAAGTCGATGTAAACGGCACAGTATAAAGAACACTCAAAGTATACTCACAAGAATACGCCGATCGATAATAGAGAGAGAGAGAGAAAACTTGTTTCGGTGTGATTTTCAATTCTAACTTAGCCTCTATTTATAGGAAAATGCTTTAACGCATGAAAGGAGATTAAATAATAAAATATTATTATTATTATTTCTCACATTCTACGATGCCACTGTACCAACTTTGAAAGCCATCACCATCTTTGAATAAATTGGCAAATTTCACATGTCTAATAAAAAGAGTGGGCCCCACCCAATTTTAATAAAAATTATTTTATTTTTCCAAACTTCAATAATTCATAGAAAATAGACCGTTTATCGAAAAAATACGAATTTTATATCCATTCTACTCGATATCGAATTCTCTATAACTTGTAAAAGAAAGCTTTTCCAAATTCTCAATGAGAAAATATCTCAAATCCACAAATGGGCGATTTTTAATACTTCCTTCCCACAAAATAATCGATAAAACATCTCAAGTATTAATTCCTTCAATCATAACCACATAAAATAAATAAATCCATCATTTATATCTAATAAATATTTCATTGTCATATAAATCAATAATTAATTATTCACAAATAATATTCTGAGAATCACAATTATGACAACCGGTAGTTCTACAGGAGAAAGAGAGGATTTCAATAAGGATTTCTCTCTCTTCTGGCGCAATTGATTAGGTGACCAAATCTCTCCTAGATGCGAACTTTCTAGACATTGACAATAATGTTATCTGATAATATTATTCACATAATATGAATTATTGATCTGAAAATGGAAATATTGTGCAGTGACAACAATAATAATATAAATATCAACGCAGCAATTATTGAATCAATAAAATAAAATAATGAACAGTAATTACTGTAACAATTATTGAGTAAAGTGCCTTCTTACGCATTTGAATCAATAATTCAACAATATCATGTAATCCGTAGTATCTTCTTAATGCACCCACGATATTCTCAGTATATTTTAACCACTGTGTAACCCAATGAGTGTTAACGGTGAAAATTTGTAGATTATTTATAAAACTCAATCTTTGTCGTTTTTTTCATCCAATCATTTTCCGTTATGGGCCCCCATAAATGGTTTCGCGTGGTGCATTTAATATTCCCGACAAAGCTAAAGAATATTCTACGACCAAACGAATATTCCCCGACAAAAAAATGAATATTTTAATAACCACTTGTTTATTTTGCAAAAATTACACATTTCACCCATAACCAAAGCATTATATCAAATTACCACCTTATTAATCAAGAATAATAATTAGAGGAAATTCAATTTTATTTATAAAAAGTTGGGGTCTTACAAAATTAAATTTCATTAATAATAAGTTGGGGTCTTACAACCTCCCATCCTTATGAAATTTCATCCTCGAAATTGACGTACGTACCTGGTGTTTCGAAAAGGTGAGGATACCTCGCTTTCATTTCCGTTTTCAACTCCCAGGTCATTTCCTCAATAGCATGGTTCCTCCACAAAACTTTGACTTGTGGTATGACCTTTGTGCGTAGGACATGCTCTTTCCTATCTAATGTCTTGACATGTACCTCCTCGACGTTAAATCTTTCGCTATCTAAATGCGGTTCTAACTCAATAATGTGGTTGGGTCGTCCACATATTTACAAAATCTTGAGATATGTGAACGAGACATACTCTGAGGTAACGCGAAAGTCTATATAGGCTACATTTCTACTCTGGTCAAGAATTTGAAATGGACCAATAAATCGTGGATTGAGCTTTTCTCTTCCCGAATCTTGTAACTCCCTTCCATGGGGCAACACGCAACAACGACATGATCCCAAAAGACTAATTTCTACGTCCTTTCGATGAAGATCCGCATAACGCTTTTGTCGATCTTGTGCCGTTTGTATACGTTGTCGAATCATTTGGATCTTTTTCGTAGTCATACGTACCAACTCGGGTCCCAACAATGTTGTTTCCCCAACCTCATCCCAACATATTGGAGAGCGACACTTTCGTCCATATAATGCTTGAATGGAGCCACCCTATATTCGCATTCGATAAGCTGTTGTTGTAGGAGAATTCCACCAATGGTAAATACTTATCCAGCTCCCTTTGAAGTCTCAGGACACGAGTCTTAATAGATCTTCAAGAGTTTGGATAGTCTCTCTCGATTGTCCATCCATTTGAGGAAGGTATGCCGAACTAAATCGTAAATCTGTGCCCATAGCTTTTTGCAAGCTAACCCAAAATCTTGAAGTGAATCTTGGGTCACGATCTGAAACTATGGATACTGGCATGCCATTCAACCTCACAATCTCAATCACATACATACTAGCAAGTCGTTCAAGGGAATAAGTCTCCGATGTCGCAGAAGAAATGAAAGCAGACTTGGTTAATCTATCAACAATAACCCAAATAGCATTTACGCCTTGAGAAACTGTGGGAAGACCCGTAACGAAATCCATGGTAATATGTTCGCACTTCCATTTCGGAATCTCAAGTGGTTGCAATGGACCCTTTGGCACTTGATGCTCCGCCTTTACACGTTGACAAGTTAAACACCTCGAGATAAACTTCGCAATCTCTCTCTTTATATTGTTCCACCAAAATGTATGTCGAAGATCACGATACATTTTGGTACTTCCAGGATGGATCGCAAATGGGGTATTGTGTGCCTCCATCATAATATTGTACTTCAAATCAGAGTCGTTAGGAACACAGAGTCTGGAGTGAACTTGAAGTATTCCTTCTTCATCGATTCTCGCTTCCGGAATAGCACCTTCTTGTACTTTCTTCTTCATACGCATCAGCTCCGGGTCGGTAGCTTGAGCAACCTTAACTTTTTCTATTAAAGTTGGCTCTATGCGTAAACTTCACATCATCGCACTCGTTCCTGCATATGATCTTCTACTCAACGCGTCAGCTACCACGTTCGCTTTTCCAGGATGGTATTGAATAGTGTGGTCGTAATCTTTCAACAACTTGAGCCAACGTCGTTGCCGCATGTTGAGTTCCTTTTGAGTGAAGAAATATTTGAGGCTTTTATGGTCTGAATATATCTCCACTTTCTCCCCATATAGATAGTGCCTCTAAATCTTTAAGCAAAAAAACGATCGGGCCGCTAACTCTAGATCATGAGTAGGATAATTCCTCTCATATTCTTTAAGTTATCGCGAGGCATAGGCTATGACTTTCCCACGTTGCATGAGAATACATCCTAACCCTTTATGCAAGCATCATTCGTAGATAACAAATCCATCCGAACCGGATGATATTGTTAGTAACAGTCTTGAAATAAGTCTTCTCTTAAGCTCTTGGAAACTCTTCTCGCGTTCCTCACTCCAAACGAATTTTGTATCCTTCCGAGAGTTAGATGAGTTAATGGAGTAGCAATTCGAGAAAACCCTTCCACGAATCTCCGATAATAACCAAATTTAAGCCCGTAAAGCTACGTACTTCGGTCACCGACTTCGGTTTCTCCCAACTTTGTATTGCTTCAATCTTCGCCGGGTCGACAGATACTCCATGTTTAGACACCACGTGCCCAAGGAATGCTACTTCCTCAAGCCAAAATTCGCATTTCTTCAACTTGGCATATAACTTGTTTTCATGAAGCCTTTGGAGTACCAGCTTCAAATGGAGCTCATGATCTTCACGGCTTTTGGAATATATGAGAATGTCATCAATAAAGACAACAACGAACCGATATAAATAGTCCTTGAATACTCGGTTCATCATATCCATGAAAGCCGCAGGAGCATTAGTCAATCCAAAAGACATGACTAAAAATTCATAATGCCCATACCGAGTTCTGAAGGCAGTCTTTGGAATATCCTCAGTTCTAATCTTCTGCTGATGATATCCAGAACGAAGATCGATCTTTGAAAAGAATTGTGCTCCTTGCAACTGGTCAAACAAGTCATCAATACGAGGTAGAGAATACCTATTCTTGATGGTGACATGGTTCAATTCTCGATAGTCAATACAAAGTCGCATACTACCCTCTTTCTTCTTTACGAATAAAACAGGAGCACCCCAAGCAGATGTACTAGGACGAATGAAACCGATGTCCAACAACTCCTGTAGTTGGACTTTTAACTCCTGAAGTTCAATAGGACCCATTCGATATGGGGTTTTAGAAATGGGCTTTGTACCAGGTTCAAGATCAATAAAGAATTCAACTTCACGTTCTGGGGGTAGACCGGGAAGTTCTTCAGGAAATACGTCAGGAAAGTCAATAACAACAGGAATATTATTCAAATTTGACGTGTCTTTATTCAAATCCATAACATGGCCTAAGAAAGCTTGACATCCGTTTTTCAATAAACGAATAGCTTTATGATTAGATATGACAGTGATTGATTTTAATGGTTTAGTTGCTTGAATTCGTACAACAGGTTGGTTAGGAATATGAAAACTAACAACCTTACGAAAACAATTAATTTTGGCATGATGAGTAGTTAACCAATCAATCCCTAAAATCACATCAAAAACAAGTATCTTTAAAGAGATAAGGTCAACAGGTAAGGTGATGGTGCCAACTCGAATCAAACAAGATTTATAAGCAAGTGGATGTGATGAAAGTTTCTCTAACGGAGTTTTCATGAGATAGGTCAAAGTCTAATTTCTCCGAGTCAAGTTTAAACGTTGAGCACAAACGGGAGAGATAAATGAATGGGTAGACACCAGTATCAAGTAATGTATAAACTTCGCATGAATTTATGATTAGCTCACCCATGATCACCTCATTTGGGTTCCTCGCGATGTTGACTACCACGATAAAACGCCTTCCAAGAACCGTTGACTTTGACTTTTTCGGGATGACCTTTTGAGTCACCATCCCCATCGGGCTTGGTTTCGCTGAAGACAATCTCGGCGATATGTCCTTCTTTTCCACAATTATAGCATACCTTAAACTGTTGTGGGCGGTTTAATGATGTGTCCTCTTTTCCACATTTATAATATATGACCGGTGGTCGTTTCTCCCTTAAAACCGATTCTTTCTTTGGTCTTCGACGTCTTCACCGTGTCATTATTGAATCTCCTCTTTTAAAATCTCCCCAAGATAATCGCTTTTTCTATTTTCATGGCTACGAGTACCACCAGAGTGGTTGTCGCTTGTCTGTCCGTTTTTTCTTTCTCCATTTGGTTATCGTTGTTACGATGATCGCATCACCGTATGATCCTCGGTTGCGATCTCTTGGTTAAACGTACTCGCTATCTCGCTCTAATAATTGAGCCCTGTTGACAACATCTGAATATAAAGAAAATTTATGAGAGATAAGATATTGTCGAATCTCGGGTTTTAAACCTCTCAGAAACATCCTCGTCATTCGTTCCTCATTCTCTACCAAATGAGGTGCAAACCTGGATAACTTTGCGAACTTCGCCTCGTATTGGGACACCGTCATGTTGTTTTGTTCTAGTCTAATAAACTCTACCTCTTTCATTTGGCTAATACTTTCAAGAAAGTATTTTTCGTTGAAAAGTTTCTGAAACGTTTCCTAAGACATGCGTAGTGCGGTAGGCTGGGTACGTTTCACAGACTCCCACCAGTAATCTGCCTCGCCACGGAACATAAATGTGGCGAATGGAACCTTCTGTTCCTCCGTGCATCCCAAGACATCGAATATCTTGGTAATTTGCTTGACCCATGTTTCCGCCATGATCGGATCTGGCTTTCCCTTAAATTCTGGTGGTCCCAACTCTTTGAAGCGCTTGTTTTGTGACAACCGTGAATTGCTATCATTTCCTCCTCGTATTTTGAACACGAGTCTCCTCAAATGCGATTTTGCATGAAGCGCAAAAAGCTTCTAAATATCGCATCATTCATCATCGCTTGCTCGGTAGTGTTGTTTACTGGGAGGAATATTGCCTTCACGATGCACGTTCTCTGGTTTGTGACTAAAGGTGTCTCCACAGTCTCATACACTCCATTGTCAACGTTCTCAGCTGCCATCTTAAATACTGCCATAAAACAAGAGTTAATTAAACATGTCACATAATATCCTATATTATGACCTGACCAACAAATAAGCTTAGGTAGGACACACTAGCGAAGGATTTACTCGTCTCTCCCCTCCTAGTTCTATTCCCCGATCTCCATGGAGATCATATCCTAAGCTACGATACCAATTGTGTGCGCCCCAAAATAGGTATACATCACCCATTCGAGTTGTCAATACATGGTACGAAATAATTATAACTTTATTATTACAACAGTAAAACTATGAGTTTGAATACAAATATTATCTTCTAGACAATATCTATACTCAAATAAATCCTCATCACATTTATTGATACATTATTTTACAAAAATGGTGAGGACTACTAAACAACTCTCTCTAGAACCTTCATTCCATACCCCGACTCATACTCGCTTATATTCTCGCCCTTCGAGAAGAAAAATGGAACAAAAAGAAAAAGGGTGAGCTCAACTAGCCAAATAAAGAATATTATGACTAAGATAATATACAACAAATTATCGTTAGTCTTCAATGAGGAAAAATCTAATAGAATACAATAGATAACAAGTTTTAAATCAATATTCATATGGTGAAATAATAATTCATTAGAAGAGTTAAGTAGAGAATGCAAACTACTATCTTCATGTATGAATTTAAAAGTTCATCGCTCTATCTTTTATCCTGTAACATCAATCAATATATATACGGAATCAAATATTCATCTTTGCACTACTGGCCAAAAATATTCATCAGTTGGTCATGTTCATCTAAACACTGTTCATCTTTTACTACTACGGCCAAAGATATTCATCGAAATCATTCATCTTTTTGCACTACGGGCCAAAAATATTCAATAATATCATCATTTAAGGACCGAGGATGATGAAAAATATTTTTAAAGAAGCGAATCCAAAGTGAAACAAAATAACAAGGATTAAGAATTAAGGATTCGTACTTTGTTTTATCCATGTTAAAAAATACCTCAAAAATAATCATAGTGGTGTAAAATTCAAGAATGATCAAAACATGGATACAATCAAAGCTAGTATCCACGATAGATATTTTAGATTTAAAAAGGAAAATTTTCATTTTTAGATGAATAAGGCCAGTATTCGTGAATAGTGTCGTATACGTGAATAGTGCCGTATACGTGAATAGTAACTCCGACACCAAAAGTTTCAAATTTGATAAAAACTTCATATCAATATTTCAGTATAATGATATAGAAGAAATAATATCATTATGAAAAAAATAATATCCCTTACCTCGAAAAGACAAGACTTAGTTGAAACACAGTATATAAAGCTATGACTTGACCAGTATAAAGCAACACTCAAAAGTATACTCACAAGAATATCCTCAATATATCGAGAGAGAAAAGAGAAAGAAGTTTTGAGTTTACGGTGTTTTTACAATTTAACCTAAGCACCCTATTTATAGGAAAATACTTAGAACACCAAAGTAGAAAATTTAATAAAATATTAATATATATTATAAATTTCCTTAGCCCACCTTTGATGATCTGAATTGACACATTGATAATAACATGTGAGCCCGGTAATTGTACAAAAAAAGCGTTTTTCTCAAAATAATTAACTAAAACTCCCAAAAATTAATTATTTGAACTTGAACTTCAATAATTCATAATAAATAACCCTTTTATCGAAAAATTGAATCTCGCATGAATTTTTATAGGAAATTCAATTTCTACAACTTTGCGGAAGAGTTTTTCCAAATTCCAAGCGAAATTGGTAAGAAATCCACAAACCAAGCGATTTTACGTTTATTATCAAATTTCGATCGATAATTGTGTACAAAACATGTGTTAAACATTTAATGCCACAAAATACTCTTCCTCCTTATATACTCATATATCCCACATTCATTGTAAAAATATCATCGTTAATATATTATTAAAATAATATATTTAAATGAATTATTTTATCGTAAAAAGATTAATTTTCAACAATTGTCACATTAAAATTTTTTCTATCTATATCCTCATAAAATCAATATTTTCCTCATCATATAAATTAATAATTAATTATTCATAAATAATATTACGTAATCACATTATTGACAACGAGTGCGGTTTCGGGATAAAGGGGCTTTCAATAAGGATCTCTCCTCACTTCGCGCGCAATTGATTAGATGACCAAACCTCTCCTTATACAAGAACTTTCTAGCATTAATAATAAATTTTATCTAATAATATTATTAAGATAATATGAATTATTGCTCCGATAATAGAAAATATTGTGCAGTGACAATTATTAAAACAACAATAATATCAATGTAGCAATTATTGAATCAATAAAATATAATATTGAACAGTAATTACTATAACAATTATTGAGTAGTGCCTTCTTACGTAAGAATCAATAATTGGTGCAATCTGGTGTCTTCTTGTGTTTTTAACCACCGGGTATTCCACGATATTATGCAGTAGCAACACTGCCAATTATTTATAACCAACTTATTCTTGTCGTTTTCTTCCTCCAATTGCCTTAGTTATGGGGCCCACACACATGGTCAACATCATGCATACGAATATTTCTCGACGGTAGGAATATTCCACGATCAAACGAATATTCCCCGACAAAAATGAATATTTTATAACCACTTGCTTATTTTGAAATATTTGTGTATTTTACCCATAACTATCCACATTAATCAAATCAACCCTTACTATTTCAAAATAATAAATAGAGAAAATTAAATTTCATTAATAATAAGTTGGGGTCTTACACCATTTTTTCTAATTAAGACAAGATTTCAAATATATATATATATAGGAAAATAATTCATAGCAAGTATTTGCTATGGATAAAAAATAGACAAATATCATCATATCTGTACATTGCAATAATCAACGGTGTAGATTAAAAAGGAAATAGTGTCGTCCGCTACTTCAACTAGCGGACGTGTTTTATGAAATTTTGTTACAAAATTACCCTCGTCTTATCCGCTAGTTGAAGTAGCTAACCTCTTTCTTCTTCTTCGCGACTATTTCTTCTTCCACGAATAACTTCAGAGACTTCAAAGATTTGGAACTTCACGAAATCGATTATAACTTCAGATTCAGATATTATTGCTCTTCACAAAATCGATTATAAAACTACTTCACGAAATTTATTATAACTTCAGATTCAGAGATTTGGAACTTCACGAAATCGATTATAAAACTTCAAAAATATGGTAAATTCAGAGATTTGGGATGACTTAAGAGATTTAGATTTGGGATGCGAAATCGATTATAACTTCAGAGATTTGGGATGACTTCAGAGATTAGAAATCAAACATAATTGGCCTGACTTGATTGGCCTGACTTGATTGAGACCAGATCTAGTGCATAATGCTATGGATTCGTGTGCATTGAGATCTAACGCATATCAAATTAGGGAGTAAATTTTGTTTTTTACCTTCCGCTACTTCAAGTATCGGACGGGGCTGTATCATATTTAATCCGCGCCCTTGATTATTGGAATAGACGGTTATGATGCTATTTGTCCAATTTTCATCCATAACAAATGTTTGTTATGGATCATTTTCCATATATATATATATATATATATATATATATATATCATATCGGATCTTAAGCTCACTTCACTTATCCAATTCACTCGAACTCACCCTTTAGCGACGGACGGATGATGTTCGATCATACAACCGTAAATCATATGTTTAATATATATATATGTTGTCCGTCGCTAAAAGTATAGCCTTGGGGTTGTATAGTATGAACCAAATAAATGAAGTCCGTCGCTAAAGGAGGGTGAGTTGAATGAGTTTGAATAAGGTAAGTAACAAGATCCCAACAATATATATATATATATATATATATATATATATATATATATATATATATATATTATAAATAAGACATTGTAATTTTGTGGACGTTTATTATATGTATGTAGTCGCATACAACTAATTTAACATATATTGTGAAAAGTAAATAAAATTTGGGTTGATAAATAGTTCATTAAGTCGGGGGCGACCGACATCTCCCGATCGGGGTAGTGACCGTACAACTCTGTTTTTTACATATATTCAAATAACACATAAATTATTGTATTTTGTAAAAATTTCAATTCTAATAAATCACATTAATTATTTGATAATCAAAAACCAAAACAAAAAAAAAACGGCCGATCACTACCCCGGCCGGAAAACACCGGTCCCCGTAGAAGGGTTCTTGACAATGGCAATTCAAGGATAAAATTGAATATCTTGTCTACTAATTAATATTTTCATTATTTCAACTCATGGATGATTATCACATGGTACGTTGAAAAGCAAAACAAACAAAAAATTAAAAGGTCTAACTCAGTTTAACAAAAAATCAATCCTAATAGGCTATTAGCTAATTATTATTTCTTCCTCATTTCCACACCATTTCCGCATGCGTTCTGATGCCTCTTCTACCTGCAATTTAGGTTTTAATTATTTCAAATATACAAAAAAAATTAAAAATTGTTACAGACATATATATACGCCCATGCAGTGTTTTAAAATTCGGACCGACGGTCGAACCGGTAAAAATTGGAATTGGTTCGTCTTTTGGTACGGTTTGGACCAATAACCCAATTTTGGTCAAAACCCAAATTGGCCTGTTGACCATCGGTGGTCCAATCTGTAAACCGGATTAATTGACCCAGTTGACATGATTTTTTTTAAAAAAATTACAATAAAAAATTAATATTAAAATTAACCATTTTTATTAATATTGTAACTCATCTTTATTATGTTTTAGTTTATAAAAAAATGAGATTTTTTAAATTTTTATTAATTACTAATAATATATAATTATATATATTAATGACGTCACTGAGTCAATAACGGTTCGACCACTGGTTGGATCAATGACCCATCCATCCAGTATTTTTTTCGGTTCAATTAATGGTCTGGTTCTGAGAACCTTGCGCCAAACTCTCCAGCGAACCAAAAAGGTGAACAAAAAATGAACTGTCGCTATAGTATAGAAAACCAACTTTATATGCTATAGTATAGAAAACCAACTTTATATGTTATAGCTACGGTTTTGTCCGTTGTTATAGCCGATTTATTTTTGGTTTGTTCTATTTGATTCGTTGAAAAACTGGCCCTATATATATATATATTTAATATATATGTATATATTACCTCGTTGTCCCAATTGGTTTTCCATATGATTATCAAAAGTACCAAAGTTTGAAGGAAAGTTCCACAAATCATACCCATCCAAATTCCCTGCAGGACTCACAATTTCACATATGAATATAAAGAAAGTTGTATAAAATATAAAATATAAAATAAAAATAATAAAGTCAAGAAGCCTAACAAGTAAGGGTATAAAATGAGCAGACAGTTTGGGTTCGATTCGTATTCTTACTCGTTTGATTAAAATTTCGATTCGAGTTCGACTCGAAATATAAATGATTCAAATATGAGCAAAATTTAAAGTTCGATAAATTATTTGAAGCTCCTCAAATTGTAATTTTCTATTGATACTCGGATCATATTCGTTTAAAAAGTTCAAACTGTTCAGACTCTATTCGAGATTATGCTCAACTCGATAGTTAAACGAGTCTCAATCAAATCTTATTTTATATTCAATAAATTTTGTAAATCAAATTTAAACAATTCAATACTTGGTTCATTTACCCTCTTACTTACAAGTAACCTTAAAATGACGAAAATGCGGCATAAATAAAAATTAAAAAAATTTACCTACCTCAACTCCTAAGCTTGTTTTATAACCTAGTAGGAACCCAAGGGGAAGGCCAAAAATGTAATAACAACCCAAGTTGATATAAGCCACCAGTCCTTGCCATCCTCCTCCAACAGCGACGCCTGAAAACGACATTAATTTATTTAAAAGTCAAACAAAGACTAGTAATTTTTTGGTGGTAAAAAAGTAAAAAAATGAAGGAGCGACCTGATATAACCGGTTGAACGCTGTTAAGTAGCATGGTTATGGCAAGAAGGTAAGCTAATTTAGCGACGGCTCGCTGCATATCGATGGTGTCGGTAAAAATGACAGCAAAATGATTTCTAGTTGTCATAATTAGAGACATGAACATGATCCCTATAAGGAGAGATTCAGTAACTGTGACTATTACTGAGTATTTTGCAGCTCTTGGATGTCCTGATCCCAGTTCATTAGACACCCTAACACTGTGAATTAATTAATAAATGTTTTTTAATAAAATAAATTAGAAGAGAAAATAAGATTATTAGGCAAAATTAAATGAGGTCTAAATTAATACATTTACTACCTTATTGCTGCATTGATTCCAATAAACAACATGCCTTCCCATCCATTCACATTCATGCTGTAACATATATAGAATTATATAAAGATGGAATTAAATAGAATTTTAAAACTTATTGATTAAATGCAATATGTACGTACGTGTGTATATTTATTGACAAAAGAGAGAAATATATATAATGCATGATGGATTAAAATTAATTTCCGAACTTACCAAATAGAAAGTGATCCAACAGCTATAACAGGATCATCAAGATGTCCAGTAAGAACAATAATAGACATAAAATACCAAATCTCCAAACAAAGCATCACAGCTGAAGCCACAGAAAGCTTAGCAAACTCCCGAAGCTCCTTAAAAGCAAGCCATGACAATCCCCTCCATGCATCATTACACCAACCAACAATATACACCACCTGAGCCACCGATATCCCCCACCCGGAAACGTCGTACGCCACCGCAGCCCCCGCCGTCCCCCACCCGAGCACCTCCACAAAAATATACAATGTACATATATGCACAAAGAGTGCCACAAAACCAACCCAAGCTAGTATGCCAACATCACTTTGGGCTTGCAAGAATTTTTGGGTAGTGAAATTTATGGCTAGGGAAAACATCTGGGGGATTATACGGATTGAGAATTTTCCGGCGAGCTCGGCGATATCGTCACGTTGCCCGAGGAGTTTTAGCAATGGGGTAGCGTAAATGTAAAGGGGCATTATGCAGATGCAGGCTACCATTAGGATTATCCATGACCTTTGCATGTAAATTCCCAGCATGTCAACTTGTCCTGCTCCATATGCTTGTCCACATAGTGTTTCCAGTGCGCTTGACATTCCAAACTGTGAATGACAATCATTTAATGCCAAATATGTAATACTGGTCTGGATATATATTTTATTTGAAACTATGTAGTCTTGACAAATTTGATTTTTTTTTTAAAGTAAAAATAAATAAATTCTCTCCTACCAAATCAAAAATCAAAAACAAATCTGTTAAATTGACGTACGGACAATACACAAATAAAAAATACACAGCTGTGTACGACCATTATTAATCAATATGTAAACTTTCAAAATGTTAATTTTCTTTCTCACTTTTTAAGAATTTCGACGGGAAAAAATTACATAATTCAGTACAAAATAGCACTAATTTTTTTATTAAAAAAATCATAATATTAAAAAGCATAAAACCACCAAAAAAAAACATTCAACATGCATTGAGAAGAAAATTATGCAACAAGAAAAAAGGGAAACAAACCAAGAATCCAAACGAGAAATTGGCGATAACGGACAAAGAAATCGCAACTGCAGAGAGCTCCACATCTCCAATATGCCCAACAAAAATATTCGTAAATGAATTAATCCCATAATTACAAAGAATATTGAATGCAATGGGAGCTGCAATAGCCCATAATTTTTTCGATTCAATGAAACAAATATTTTTGGCATCCTCAAGGTTATTTATAGCATGATAATCGCCTCCGGCCTCGGTCATGAGCATCTGAGCCGGCCTGTGGTGGAGCTCCACCACCTCCGAGGCGGCGGCACTGCCTTGAATAAAGGCCTCATCCACATTCAATACAACTCTTTTTGGTGATCTTACGGGGGATGAATTACTAGAGATATCCATTTCTATATGTTCATATATACATTCTATTTAATTAATTATTCCCCTCAAAAAAAATTACAGACTAAAGATTGACCCTTTTTTACCAAGGGTCGTGGTTGAAAGTCTGTTTTTTTTTTTTTTTTTTTTTTTTATTGCTAAATTGGGTTTTTGTGGGAGAAAAATTTTTTTTAGGGTGTTATGGCTGGTAGTTCTAGCTAAGAAATAGGAAGAGGTGACAAGTGGCAAGTGTTATAATATGTGATATTTTTTATCTCAGAAGACCAAGTCTTTTGAGTCTTACCAAACATATATATATATATATGGGAGTCCTTCCATAGCAACCGGTTGTCATGAGAACTGTGCAACAACTCCTTTTTGGACCATTGATAAATTTATCGGAAGGCTGAGATGAAACATAAATATACTCAGCCGGCACAACTTGTACCGATTTTTATTTTAATATGAGGACCCCACCATAGTCAACATGTTGTCAGTTTATTGAAATAAAATAAATTTTTAATATTAAATAATGTTAAATGAAACCTGACTTGTCCCGGTGTTTTTTTATAAAATACTCATACCGCTACAATTATTACAACAAGTAAAAAAAAAAAAAAAAAATCAAGCCTGACCTCTTAGAAAACACACAAGTTCTTTATTCTTTATTCTTTATAAAATATTTGTTATTTTTTATAACTCTTTCATTTAATAACAAATAAAGAATTATAATTCAAATAAAAAATAATATTTTTATTAAATAGGATATAAAATAACAAATAAAATAATTCTTTAGGACATTAAAAATAGCAAATAAAAATTATAAAAATATATTTTTATAAAATAGGATATTATTTTTTTGAATTATAATTCTTTATTTGTTATTAAATGAAAGAGTTATAAAAATAACAAATATTTTATAAAGAATAGCAAATAAAAGAACTTGTGCAATAGGAAGAGTTGTCTTAGGTTCGATTTTTTTTTTTTTTTTAACAATAGTAAGAGCTTATGGCCATAATGGGAGTATTTTATATTTTTTTTAAGTTTACATTAATGTCTTTGAGTCATGACTATCAAATGTATCAAAATATATCAAATGTATCAAAAATATATCAATTATCAAAAATATATCAAATGTATCAAATATATCTAAAATATATCAATTATCAAAATGTATCAAAATATATCAATTATCAAAATGTATCAAATGTATTAAAATTGTATCAAATGTATCAAAATATATAAAAATGTATCAAATATATCAAAATGTATCAAATGTATCAAAATGTATCAAATGTATCAAAAATATATCAATTATCAAAAATGTATCAAAAATATATCAAAAATATATCAAATGTATCAAAAATATATCAATTATAAAAATGAATCAAATGTATCAAAATTGTATCAAATGTATCAAAATATATCAATTATCAAAAAAAATATATCAAATGTATCAAAAATATATCAAATGTATCAAATATATCAAAAATATATCAAATGTATTAAAAATATATCAAATGTATCAAATATATCAAAATGTATCAAATGTATCAAAAATATATCAATTATCAAAATGTATCAAAATGTATCAAAAATATATCAATTATCAAAAATGTATCAAATGTATCAAAAATATATCAAAATGTATCAAATATATCAAATATATCAAAAATGTATCAAATGTATCAAAAATATATCAAATGTATCAAAATATATCAATTATCAAAAATGTATCAAAATATATCAATTATCAAAATATATCAAATATATCAAAAATATATCAAATGTATCAAAAATATATCAATTATCAAAAATATATCAAAAATATATCAAAAATATATCAAATGTATCAAATGTATGAAATATATCAAAATATATCATTTTTGATATATTTTTGATACATTTGATACAATTTTGATACATTTGATATATTTTAATATATTTGATACAATTTTGATACATTTGATATATTTTTAATATATTTGATACATTTGATATATTTTGATATATTTTTATACATTTTGATAATTGATATATTTTTGATATATGTGATACATTTTGATACATTTGATATATTTTGATATATTTGATATATTTTGATACATTTGATACAATTTTGATACATTTGATACATTTTTGATAATTGATATATTTTTGATACATTTGATACATTTTGATATATTTTTGATAATTGATATATTTTGATACATTTGATACATTTTTGATATATTTTTGATACATTTTTATAATTGATATATTTTGATACATTTGATATATTTTGATATAGTTGATACATTTTTGATATATTTGATACATTTGATACATTTTGATATATTTTGATACATTTGATACAATTTTGATACATTTGATACATTTTTATAATTGATATATTTTTGATAATTGATATATTTTTGATACATTTTGATACATTTGATACATTTTTGATATATTTTTGATACAATTTTGATACATTTGATATATTTTTAATATATTTGATACATTTGATACATTTTGATAATTGATATATTTTTGATAATTGATATATTTTTGATATATTTGATACATTTGATATATTTTTGATACATTTGATACATTTTTGATAATTGATATATTTTTGATACATTTGATAGTCATGACTCAGCACATTGCGTAAACTTAAAAAAATATAAAATAATCCCAAATTTCTACTGACTCTTTACAATTTGTTAAAAAAAAAAAAAAAAAAAAATCCAACCAGCACAACCTCTTCCGGCTTGCACAAGTTCTTTTATTTGCTATTCTTTATAAAATATTTGTTATTTTTTATAACTCTTTCATTTAATAACAAATAAAGAATTATAATTCAAATAAAAAATAATATCCTATTTTATAAAAATATATTTTTATAATTTTTTATTTGCTATTTTTAATGTCCTAAAGAATTATTTTATTTGTTATTTTATATCCTATTTAATAAAAATATTATTTTTATTTGAATTATAACTCTTTATTTGTTATTAAATGAAAGAGTTATAAAAATAACAAATATTTTATAAAGAATAGCAAATAAAGAACTTGTGTGCAAGAGGAGGAAGAAATCTTGGGTTTTTTTTTTTTTTTTTTTTAATGTACCGTAATAGCTTTGTAAATGTACCGGGAGTATTTTATAAAAAAGGCACAACCTTACATAAACTGTGGTTCGATCGGGCATTATTTAATATTAAAATTTATTTTATTTCAATAAACCCACAACATGTTGACTATGGTGGGATCCTCATGCTTAAGTGCAAGTTTGTACCATTTGGGTATATTTATGTTTCATCTCAGCCTTCCAATAAATTTATCAACGGTCCAAAAAAAGATTGTTACACAATTTCAATGACAAGTGTGTTATGGAAGAGCTCCCTATATATATATATATATATATATATATATATATATATATATAGTTTGCAGCTATTATTATCGACTTTACCAACCATTGCATTAATTCTACCTCGAGAGAATATTAAATACAACTGCAATTACAATTTTAATTAGTTAAGATTGTGTACCTATATATCAATAATATTTGAAATCCATATTTTCACTTGTTAAAATGATATTTTTACATGAATATCTCTCACATGTAGATGAGACCCACCCACTAGTAATGTGAGAGGAATAATGCTATTGTTATATGTGGATTTCCCTTGAAAAATAAAACTAAATGCAACAATTGGAAAAGGAATACAATTCATACAGCATGGATATAAATGAAAAAAAGAAAAAACCAACATGAAATGCAGGGATAGATGCAACTTTTTCCGGACAAATAACATATCCAATGAGAATTGGCAGACGGTGCTTAAGAACATGAAAGGAACGCACCTTCATTTCTTTTACCAAATGAAGCCACACACAGTTAGCGTTTTAAATATATACAGAAAAAATCTACCAAAATCATACAAGGGAAGGATGAACCTGTATGCCACTATAGTCCCCCAACCAATTATATTACATAAAAATGCCATCAATCTATAGCTTCAAAATCCATTTCCTGCAAAAAATGGCGAGGCCGAATGGTTTAATCCTTGTACATACACAAGCATACAAAACAAAAGCACAATATTGTCATGTTTGGTTCCTTATGATTTCAGTATTAGCATCTGATGTTAACCAGATTACCAAGCACCGACACTAACATCAAAAGCAGGATAGAACTGATAATCATCATGTTTTAGTGATTTTGAACTGATAGAACAAAGAAAGGTTGATCTTGGAAAGAGCCACACCCAATTCACTATTCATTATCTAATCTATAAGCACAATAAGTAAAGTTTTCCTTGCCATTTTTTTTAATCACCGAAGCATTAAAGATTCTCATCATATTCGTGTTCATATAAGATAGAGTGAACCACAAACCTTATTGCATATGGGGCACGTGTCACTTCTCTCCATCCACTCAAGAATGCAGGAAAGGTGAAAGTGATGGTTACATTTTGTGATGATTTTTGGATTTTCTGCATCATAGTCTGCAATAAATATAGAACAGAAGGATGATTAACAAGTTATGAGCTACGATAATGATTGTAAATCGCAGAATGGAAGCTGGTCTGATTTTTAAAACAAATATCATTAGTAATAATAATAACAACAGTATTGGTCAGGAAACTTTGCCAAGGACAATACCTTCAAGACAAGTAGGACAAAGATCCTCTTCTTCTGTTGTTGAAGCATTCGCTTCATTCAATTCAAGTAATTCAACTCCTGATTTCCTTGGGGAGGCAAGAACGGCACCAGCTTGAGCTTTGAAATCCAATTCCTTACTATTCACATAACTGGCCTTTTCAAAGCTACTTCCACTTATTATTTCTTCTGCAAACTCGGAATCTGTAGACTGCGGATAGCCCAAAACCACATCAAATGGGATTGGTGTAGGAGGGCGTCGGTAAGTGTCAGGGCTTGATGCATCCAAATTTAGATCAAACAGAAATCCAGTAGCTCGAGCAACAGCTGCATTATCATGAGATGTCAATGGCTCATGCTCTTCCAAAGCTGGCGGACACTGAAGAGGGGAAGTTGGCAAGTTAAAGTTGGCAGTTTGATACAAAAGAAGACCTCCAAAGTCCAAATTTGCCCCTTTTACATGATAAGAAGCCAGAAAGAAGAAGTCTAATAATGGATTTTCTTCATATTGCAAAAAATTGAAAGCTACATAAATTAGATGAGGTCAATTTCTCACACTAAAAAGGTGCTGATGAGGTTTCTCATAGGCTGAGGGTGAGGAATGGAGGAGATGATGGGAAAGAAATTCAGACTATTGCTAGGTTGTAAGCTCTTACCAAAAATTCAATGCTTAGGAAACAACTTTGCTAATTTAAAAAGTCCAAATATCACTTGAGAAAAGGAAAGTGAAAAAGACTAAATCAACATGCTAAATAATGCAAGACAACATATTAACTGTAAACACTAACAGCTAAAAACTGAAAACGCAAACAAAGGATCAATACATTACTAACCGATTAATGTGTTAATCAGACATGCTCAAACTCAAAGGAAAATGAACATGTCAAAAGAATGTGCAACATGATTGCATACAAAAGGAAATGGGAGAGTACTTACATAATAATATATAGGTGTTCCATGCAGCTGGGGTTTTCTGGAAGAACAACAGCAACCACCCATCCCAGGCACTTATTTTAGCTATCTACTCAAAGAATTCATAGCCTAGTACATTCCGTTCCTTGAAGGGAGAGGATAGCCGAAAACTACATAGATAAGATACTATGTCACTAATAGCCAGAAGCACTTGCACAAGTTACTGAAATAGCTTGAAGTTAAACAAGCATAAATACATGCAACTCATATTATCTAAATAAGCTGTAAATGCAACTTATGAATTGTTAAGACAGACAAAAAGAAGAGAGACGGACCATCCCTAAAGGAAAAAAACAAGCACCCTGAATAAACCAGTGAAGAAATATATAATCAACTATAATTGATTATGTAGTAAGTTTTCAGTAACAAAGTATTACACTTAACAAAGGGGTTCAAGTATCAAATTCCCTATGTTCTAAAAGATCCTATCTGACTTACAACTTCAAAATACTTGTGGTTCTACTTCAGTGATGAATAATCTATCCACTGATTGATATTTTATTGCTCTTTTATTCTTTTTTTCTTTTTCAGTGAATTATATTCAACACAATAAGATATTACGAGAAAAACTACCAAAGAGAAAAAGGCAATCTAAGGACCTTCCTTTCAACAACTACGATAAAGTGACTATGGCCAGAACACAATCTTCAGAAATGACACAAATTCATCTAACTATATGTCGAAAATCAGCCATCGTTTAACAGCTTTACACTGTTTCATTTGGCTGTTGCAAAATATGATATGAGCTTCTCTCTCTCAAATTCATAAAGAGGCTTAGCCCCATGGTGGCTAGTAAAGTCAGCCGAACTCTGCTTAATTTATAGAGAGAGATGGGAAGGGGGTGCAATACGCAAGGGCTTACAAAACTGACCCCCCTAGAACCGCCACAACACATATAATGTGCATTTAATGCCCCTACAAGAGACTTCCAGATTTTTTCCAACAAGGGAAGACTTCAGCAAGAACTATATGCAGTATCATCTGATTCATATTCTGAAAGCAGATTTTGATCCGTCTCTTCAGAATTAAATCCATTGGCACCGAGTTCATCATCACAATCATTCTTTAACTGAGATTCCTCTAGATGTTCGACCGAGTTGTTCTTGTATAAGCCCTTGCTCCTGCTGATCAATCCTTCCGCCATCAGGCTGGTATATCTTTCCCTGATATCAGAAAGGGGGTGTTTCTGGATGAGTTCTCGACGTTCATAAGCTTCCCTAAGAACGACAGTTTGGGTGTCACACTTCTTTGAAATGTAAAAAATGCCAGGATGGCGCTCGAACACCTTAGTAAACTTCTGAGGCAGGACAAGTGATTTACGGAGATTGCTCACATTCTGTCGCTCAGTCTTCTTTTGTATGGTGAGGTGCAGAAGCTCGTGAAAGACTCCAACTATTCTCTTCTCAGATACATCTGTACGGGGGTCCAAATGAGAGGCATTGGAGTAAGGAGAAGTATAAGGGAGCCTCTGCCACTCTTCCAACCAGTCAATGCATTTTCTCTTCAACCCAAAGCCCCTGGTGAATCCAATTGGGAAGGCTAGGCTTCCATTTTTATTATCTCCTTCCCTTTTCTGTGAAGTTGCACTCTTTTCCAAGTGGGAGACAGCAAGGTCATTATCCCAGAATAGAAGTTTCAAACCAACACGATCATCAGGGAGGCGAAGCAAGGAGAAAAACTCTGGGTAATGAGGGATCAATGTATGATGGTAGTCGTATGGCAATCCCAAGTCCCATTTTAGCTGGTTGATCGTTTGTAAAGGAAGAGTCCTATCTTTTGTGAGCATGAGCAGCTTACGGAGCCTATCAACAAGATCCTTCTGATACTGCTGGACGACCATAAGTTCTTCTTCATGGAGATTTAGGGCTTCAGGAGTCACGCGGAACCAAGGAACACGAGTGCCTCCATTGTCATGAACATGAAATTCATCAAAAATAGTGGGATATCTCCTAATAAAGGTGGAAATCTTAAGATCATGTGGAAGACCAAGTTGTCCTCTACGACTAGAGAGGTGATATACAGGAAGGCAGCAACGATGATCAGAACAAATTATGGAAACGAGGATGCAGGCTGCTTTGAGATCCCTACCACCAGCCACAACAGCATCCAATACACTATCTTTTACCCATTTGAACTTTACATTCACCAGACCAAATTTCTGCAGGTAATTAAATCCTCTTTACGTTCATCATTGAGGAAGCCATAGCCTCCTGCCTTCCCCACAACAACCACCCTACCATGATCAGGTAATGATGGTGACAGTAATTACTTAACAACAAACATAATCAAGTTGCATCACTATATATATGATCCTGCAATGCAATAAAAAACTAAGCAGGCCTTTTTACGACTGAAATGTTTAGCAAAAGACATACTAATGAAAACATATGAGCAGATATTAGACAAGCTGCAAGTGTAACAGACTTTAAAGAAAACATGGAGCACAACTATATTCATGCTAAAAGTTCAATTGAGAGAATTATTCAACATGCTATACTAAAAGCAGTAAAGTTACTATCAAATGAATTCTCAAAAATACTAAAGCCGTAGAGGTGTATGTAATGGTTATATATCTGTGTGTTCATAGTCTTTAAAATACTCACTTCAAGCTTAACTTTGTTAAACATATTTCATACTGTAAATATTAGATTTTCAATTTCTTTCACTTCAGCTGATATACACCCTTACCGCACCTAATGGTTCAGCAATCAATAAGCCTATATTCATCTAAATATAAGCTATTAACCCAGTTTACAAGGTACCATTTTGGTGAGCAAGTTTGTGGTTATGTTCTTAATAATATATATAAAACAGAATAAAACCAAAAACCCAGTTCACCCAAACAATTTCTAACTACTACCGCATAAGCAAATACTTAAAACCCAGTACCCAGAATCTGAAAACACCAAAAAGACGAGATTTTTATGAACTAAAAATACACTTAATTGAGGAAACATACCAAACTAACAAGAAAATCTTTAGAGAATCAGAGTTAAAAGGGTATAATAATCTATTCATACAAATAACACCCAGAATCAGAAAACACCTAAAAGCCAATATTTGTATGAGCTAAAAACAAACTTAATTAAGGAAACATACCTAAATAACAAGAATATCTTCAGAAAATAAAAGTTAAATGGTGTAATAATCAATACATACAAATAATACCCATATTCATAAGTATAAAAAACCAAAAAGACAATTTTTATGAGCTTAAAATAAACTCAATTGTGGAAACATAAATAAATAACAAGAACAACTTAAAAGAAATAAAGTTAAAGGGTGTAAGAATGTATACATACCCAAAAAAGTTCTTCCCTTTCTCCCTCCTTCAGGTAGTTTGGTGATGAAGAAGATGAGTCCCGAAAGAAAGGGAGCGGTTTGTTGTCAAAAGGAAAATGATAGTAGTGGGAAAGTAGGGAAAACAGATAAAATGATAATGAGAAAGATAAAAAATTTAAAAAAAAAAGGGAAGATAATTTGGGGGAGCTTTCGGTTTTCCATTTTCTTGCTAATAATAATAATAATGAGTCAATGACTTTTAGCTTTTTGGCTGTTTGTGCCGTACAAGTTGTAGACTGAGGGAAAATGGAAAATAGAATAAAATAGGTAAAGAGAACTGACTTCGCCCGGATTCGAACTGGAGACCTTCAGTGTGTAAGACTGAGGTGATAACTAAAAAATTATTATTGATGAAACAATAAATCTTATAATAAATATTACTTTTTTGATATTTTTTGATATTCATTATTGTATAAGCTAAAATAACAAAAAATCATATTAATTATGAGTTTGAAATATTTTAAATTGATTTTATGAAGTCAATAATGATCTTATAATTTAAAATAAAAATATATAAATTTTCTCTTGAACTATTTTATTATATTAAATTTAACACATTTTTTATCTAATGTAATAGTCATCATATTATACATTGTTGTTAATTTTTTTAAGTGATTTGTTTAATATTTATTCACTAAAGTATATAAATATTTTTATATAAACATATTAATGAGCAATATTATTCACTCTTTTTTTATTAGATTGCATATTTAAAATGATAAAATAAAATTTTTAAATAATTTAGAGGGTTAAAATGGCAAAATAATGTTATTAAAATATTTTACACTTTTTAGTTATCAAATAACTTTTAAAATTCAAATATTATTTCACATTTAATCTATTAAGAGCATGTTCGGCAACGACTTATTTTAAAATAACTTAAAGTCAAAATATAAGTCGACTTATATGTAAAAACATATTGTATCAATTTGATTTATAAGTCATAAATTAAATTAAAACAAGTTATGAAAGTGTTCGAGTCACTTATGAGTTAAAATCAAATGTAAAAATTACTAAAATTGATAATAAAAATAAAGGTAAATAGACATTATATTTGGTCAAACTAACTTATTTTAAAATGAATTATAAGTTAATTTAAAATAAGTTACATGTAACACCCAAGTCCCACATTGAAAAATATGATAAAAATTTGTGTGTACTTAAGTAATTAAATTACTACTAATAGTACATTCAAGTCCTAAACTTTTGGGTGAGTCTGTGATGGGCTAAGATGACCCAAAAAGATACTATTAGGTCAGTGATTTAATACTTTATTTGGATGAATTTGATTTGATTCGAACTTGAGATTTGACTCGATATTGGTTCTGGACTCCGAATTTGATCCGGGTTGTTCCATATGGTATCAAAGCCGACTCTTAAAAGCTCGGGTCAACCAATAATACCTTCAAGTCATGATATTTTGGGTGAGTTTGTTGTGACGCCCCCAAAATAGGTCCACACAACTCATTTTGAGTCGCCAAAATACATGGTACAGAATCCAAATACAAACTTCCATATTTACAACTATTAAACCGTCATGTAAAATACGAGAACACATAAGTTGTAAGTTTCAATACAAATATTGTCTCGTAGATAATATCCAAACTCAAATAAAGTCATCATTACATTTATTATCACACTGTTTCACAATACAGTGAAGACTTCTATAGTAACTATCTTGGACCATTACTCCACTCCCCGACTAGTTTCAGCTACACTTTCATTTTTTGAGAAGAACAATGGAACAAAAAAGAAAATGGTGAGCTCAACTAGCCCAATAAAGAATATTATGACTAAGATAATGAAAAATAAATTATCATTAGTCCTTAACAAGAAAAATTTGATAGAATACAATAGACAACAAGTTTTAGATCAACAACTGCTGCGAAAATAGCAATATTCCATTAGAAAAGTCAAGTAGAGCATGATATCTACTATCTTCTATGATTTAAAAGTCCATCTCAATATTTTATCTCTGTAACATCAATCAATAATTATTTCCAATCAACGAATTATCTATGCACTACGGGCCAAATATAATCGTTTGTATCACCAGTAGTCATGATCATGTCAAACACATGCCCATCTATGCACTACGGGCCAAAGAGGACTTTTACCATAAACTTTTATCTGTAACATTAAAGGTCATGATTATACCAATACAAAATTTCTGATCATAATCATACCAATCAACAGTCCATCTTTGCACTACGTGCTAAATATGAATTTCACCACAATATAACACATGAGGATGATGACAATGATATAAATAATGGATCAAGTGATATCAATGACAAATATTAGAGATTTATAATTTAATTTATCCCGAGTTGAAGAATGTCTAAATTGTCAAGATTATCACCAATTGTGGATTAAAATTCAAAAATAATATTTAAGATTCAAATTTCAAGGATAATTTGGACAGAAAATAAACTAAATTTCGTTGTGAATAGTACTCCAGCATGAATAGTACCCCGTTATGCAAATTACCCCGAATGAATAGTACCCCAGATGAATAGATTAAAATTTATTAAGAAAGTTCAGACCAGTATTCAAGTGAAATGATATTAGATGAAGTGCAAACTATTAAGGATATTCTATTAATTTCAGGAATTTTCACCATTTAAAAATAAGGTTATGAAAATAAACAATAATTTCGTACCATAAATGAAATAATATGAAAGAAAACGTTATCCCTTGACGAGAACAAAAGAAATGATATCCAATACGAGTATGAAAGAATATATGAAACTACAAATAGATCTTCACCCATCATGCGACAATCCGCGTAGATAGATCATTTACATAACTTAATAAATAATGAATACGAAGAGTTATTCACCAGGCATGCGGTATAATCCGCGTAGACATGTTATACTCACGCATTAATAAAGAATAAATACGAAGAGTTATTCACCAGGCATGCAGTAATCTGCGTAGACAGATTATACCCAAAGATTAATAAAGAATGAATACGAAGGACAACCCTTATGAGTATGTATGAAAATAACATCCTTTACCTCAATTAACAAGTGATTGGATGCTCAATTTGAATAATACTTGTACTCCTACTGATCTTCACAAATACCAAAAGTAGCTTAACACACTTTGAGAGAACTTCCACTAAGAATTTTTTAGAGATTGGAAGAAAGTATAAGCAAGAAAGTTATGAATTTCCTTAGGTTAAGCCTTCTTATTTATAGCCAAAATATCTCACATTTTATAAATATTTTATTCATCCATTATATATACTTTAAACATAATAATTACTCATTTTCATCCATTATCTATATTTTATTCAAAAAGAATAATCTATTATCAATATTTATTCAAAAAACAAATCCATTATTAAAAATGATTATTCTATTATCATTATTTATTCAAAAAGATTATTTCATTATCATTTTATTATCTGTTTCCTATATTATTGACTTAATGTATTAATATTACGAATATTATTGTTCTTCAAATAATTAGTTGACATAACTATTTAAAACAAGTGACTTCCATTATGCAAGTACTATCCATTACTACCCTTGCTATGATGTCAGTTATTGGTTTAATAGTATGAGATAATGTGATAATTATTGTGACATCCCTAAATCCATGTGTTTGCTATAGTGGATTGGTGCTTACTAATTTCTTATGAGTATAATTATTATAGACTTTCAATATTGACAACCAGATCGTTCCTAGAAAAGAGGAGGCCTTCCGTATAAACGACGCCCAATTAACTAACCACTTTTTTTGACATAATTTTCTAGACATTGTCAATAATATTTATTAGCCTAATAATATCATATCAGATAAAATGAGTTATTGTATCGTGTCAATAATATAAAATATTGTGCAGTTGCTACTATGACAATTATTAAATGAAATTGAGTGATTTCTTACGTAAGAATCAATAATCAGAGATACTGTGTGCTACTGTGCAACAACGCGTATTACTGTACTTTTATCATATCACTGGGTATTTTAATAGTTTAACGGTAAAAGTTTTGCCGTTATTTTTGTCGCTTTTTATATCCAACAGTTATTCCGTTGTGGGGTTCTTCAATGATTTTGTCGTCGTAAGAATATTCATTCGACAAAAATAATATTCTCCGACAAAACGAATATTTCCCGACAAACCGAATATTTTATGACGACTTGTTTACTTTAAAAATTTGCACATATCACCCATAAATATAACATTTATTAAATTATTACCTTACTATTTAAAATAATAATTAGAGAAAATTAAATTTTTATTCATAAAAAATTGGGGTCTTACACTTGTGGTGGGCTAAGATGACCAAAGAAATACTAATGAACCAGTAGTGTAAGGCTTTATTTGGATGGATTCAATTCAAATTTTGAATTTGACCCAAGATCTATTTCGAATTCAAAATTTGACCCGGATTATTCCATATTTGGATGAATTTGATTCGATTCAGATTTAGGATTTGATCCGAGATTTGTTTCGGATTCGAAATTTGACATGGGTTGTTCCATTACAAATACTTGTTTTTTTACTTAAAAATCAACTTATAAATAGAAAAATAAGTCATTGCCAAATAAGATAATAATGACAAATAACTTATAAGTTGGTTTCACTGTCGAACAAACTCTAAGACTCAATTTTATCAAACACCACCTTATTATGTTACTCACGTACTGTCATAATGCAGCAACAAGCAACAGAGTTCAGCCAATCACAATTCAAAGAGTGTTATAAATATGTTACAAGAACACATACATCATGTACTTAATTTGTACAAGATCCTAGCTTCTACTATATGAGTCAATCAGTCAGTTAGTTAGTTAGAGGTGTTTGATAAAAACCGAATTAATCTAAATATGAATAAATTGAATTTGAATGAAAAAAGTTATTTGATAATTGACATGTCTGAAAAAAATATCTGAATAGCAATTTTTTATTTATTTTACCCCTATAAAAAAATTCAAAATTATTATAAATTTATTTAATATTACTTAATATAATATAGTTAATATTGTAAAAATAAAAAACTTCATCCGCCCTCATTCAGCCAAAAAAATGACACTAAACTATTTAGCTCAAATCGTTTGAATGGCTGACCGATTCAACCATTTAGACGATTTTTTTCCAAAACAAACGCACTTAATGGATGACCGATTCAGTCATTCAGTTCTAAACAACACAACCACTTAATCAGTAAACTAGTGATAAGAGTTCAATATTTCACATAAAGTGATAGACAGATATATGATATAGGATGTAGTATAAATTGAGGAAACTGCTAAATTCACAACAGAAAATAATATTTTTACAATAAAATTATTGCTATAAATTTTATAGTGGTGCTTTTCACCGTTGTTATACATGTATAACGACATTTTTATTGTGGAAATATTAAGATTGTACATTTTTAGCTATGTGGCACTTCTTTGAATGCTGGACCCACTTGGTTCTGCGACCGAGTACGACGTCGTATGTGAAATTATACAAAGAGTTTCTCTTCTTCAACGGTCTCCCAAATCCCAACCGTTCTATCAAAAATTCAAAATCTGGTCTTCAAATGCCGCCCTCAGTCAATCCCAACCGTCCAATGGAAAAACCCGTTACAAATCTCAACTACCATCCATAAAACTCTGAGAAGCAAAACTACCCAAAATAGGCAAAATGACGATCACCTGACTAGACCCACAGCTTCAATGGCGATTTCCGAGTCAACCCATTTCAACAACCCATACTTAACTCAATCTTTCTGCTCAAATGCCTTAAAATTATCAGCAAAAAAGGGATTTCTTCCTGAAGGAAAACAATTACACACATCACTGATAAAGTCAGGATATTGTAATTCAGTATTATCTTTACAAAATCAGCTATTGAATGTTTATATCAAATGCAAACAAGTTGATGATGCACTCAAGCTGTTTGATGAAATTCTTGTTGGGAATCTTGTAACTTGGAATATATTAATATCTGGGTTAGTTGGCTGTGGCAGAAGTTTTGCCCATCTGGGGTTTTCTTATTTTACGAAAATGGTGTTAGAAATGTTTGTACCTGATAGCACTACTTATACGGGGTTGCTTCGTTTGTGCATTGAACAAAATGATGTTGAAAATGGTAGGCAATTGCATTCTTTGATTGTTAAATTAGGATGGTGTAAAGATTGTTTTGTGGGTAGTGCTCTTGTTGATTTATATGCCAAATTTGGATTAGTAAAAGATGCAAGGCAGATTTTTGATTCTGTTTTGGATAGAGATGTGGTTATGTGGAATGTGATGGTGTCTTGCTATGCTTTCAATGGTTTGGGAAGAGAGGCTTTAGGGGTGTTCAATTTGATGAGTTGGAATGGGGTTAAGGGTGATGATTTTACATTCACTATTCTGCTAAAATCCTCTGCTATTTCAGGATCTTGTGAATTGGGAAGGCAGATTCATGGCATTGTTATTAGAAAAGGTTTTGATTTGGATGTAGTGATGGCTAGTGCGCTTATTGATATGTATACGAAGAATGAAAATATAGATGATGGTTGTAAAGTTTTTGATGGGATGGTATGCAGAAATTTGATCTCTTGGACCACTTTGATAATGGGTTATGGACGACATGGTGATGGGAAGGAGGCTACCAAAGTAATTGTGGCAATGTTACGAGAAAGTTTTAATCCTGACGAACTAACTTTAGCAAGCGTAATTAGCTCGTGTGGCAATTTATCCTTTTTGTTGAAATTGTACAAGTTCACGCTTATGCATTCAAAATGGGTTTTCAGCTTTTCTATCAATTGGAAATGCTCTAATAAATGGATATTGCAAATGTGGTAGCATTATTTGTGCTTTCCGAGCTTTTAACTCAATTGTAGAGCCTGATCTTATCTCATGGACTTCAATGATAGGAGCATGTGCATTCCATGGTCTTTCTAAAGAAGGAATTCAACTTTTTGAGAATATGTTATTAAATGGAATAAGGCCAGACAGAATACCCTTTCTCGGGGTTCTTTCTGCCTGTTGCCATGGGGGACTAGTACCTGAAGGGCTTCACTACTTTGCTTTGATGACTGATGCCTATCAAGTTATGCCAGATTCAGAGCATTATACTTGTCTCATTGACCTCCTAGGGCGAAGCGGTCTTTTAGTTGAAGCATTCAAAATTTTGGTCTCAATACCACTAGAAACTGGAGCAGACACCCTTGGAGCATTTATTGGGGCTTGTAAGGTCCACAGAAATGTAGAATTGGCAAAATGGGCAGCAGAAAAACTTCTTGTTGTGGAGCCAAATAAGCCGGTGAATTACACTCTCATGTCAAACATGTATGCTTCTGTAGGATGCTGGTATGATGTGAGTAGGGTTCGCAAGATAATGAGGGAGAATTGCCACTATAAAGTTCCGGGTTTTAGCTGGATGGAGATTGGTGGTGAGGTTCATACATTTGTGTCAAGTGACAAATCACACCCACAAACACTAGAGATGAATGCTACCTTAGGACTGTTGTTTACTCTAATGAAGGACTCCAACCGCATGCCTAGTGTTGACTTGGTGCATTGAGGATGGATGTGCTCTAATTTAAACTGGCTTGATGCTTTATCTTATGTAGTTAGAAATAAGTACTCTCAACTCTGATGGCGCTAGTGCGGTGGAGATTGGTTGACCACTCGTTCTGAGGTGAGAATTTAGACATTTGAGTCCTTTTAAATATTTAAAAGTTTCCTATTAGTTTTCAGAATATTCTAAATTAGCAATTTTTTCACAAGACAGATGAAGATAAATTATTTACATGTTAAAGATTCATAAGTCACTCATCATTGTCTTACTTATTGGTTTTTTCATATTATACAAATGATTTTGATAGAATATTATATTTTACTCGATGCCTTATTTTGTTTTTGATGATTATCACTAATCCCCTCCATCTTCATTTTTACCTCTGAATCCCAGTTTTTTAAGTACTTCTGCTTCATATAATTTCACACTTTCAAGTCAACTAATTTATCAAAAAAACATATAACTATATGTTTCTTCAGGTTAAATTTTTTTATTTCTCATTAGAAAATTTTATAGACGTGAAAGACAAAGTGTGTTTTTGTAAGAAACAAATTGTTCCACATATGTATTTATTTATTTTTATTTTATTTTATTTTATTTATTTATTTTGGGGGGGGGGGAAGAAGAAAAGAAAAGAATAAAGTAACAAAGCAGGCAATGAATGAGCATAATCAAGCTTTCAGTAGCTCTAATTCCTTAACATCTTAAGAAACCTTTCTATAAAAACTAAGCTGCAACATAGTTAGTTCTCTTCGTATTTTTATTAATGTTTCTCTAGGAGAGCTTTTCTTGTTCACTTTTTTTTTAATAAACATCATCACTTCATGCTATGATTTTTTCCCTCGACCTTTTTTACCGCGTGAGCTGAAGTTACAACTATTCATTTCTTTTCCCTTTTACATTACATACTAGGGAGCAAGTCAAGTTGGGGTCCCAACATTAAGGTTTTCAGAAATCAGATATGATCTATAAATGTGTATGTCTAGATACACCATGAGAGCAAATATGTTTGCTATGTTATCAATTCTGGTGGGGAGTGCTCCACCTTGTAGGTTAATTCCTTGTGGATGTTTTGATGCCTGACAATTGTCATGTGTTCAACATTCACTTATTTCATGAATGACACTTTTGCCTAATATATTTGGTTTGGAATGCTAACTGTTAAACTTTTCATTTTTTAGGCCGGTGGAGTTTTTTGGTTTTGGTTTTTTACCTAAAGCAACAGCATTTGATTGGGAATGTCTGAGATTTCTTGCCAACAACAACCTTAGAATGTTTTGAAGTAGTCTGTAAGTATTTCCAAACAACTAACTAATGATTTTGACATAGTGAAAGAAGACATTTTAACTACTGTTGTTAGTAGTTAAAATGTCAAAAGTCAAATTATGACTATATTTGGTCGAGTTATGGAACTCGATATGTGATATGTTGGGTATGTGGAACTTATATTTGTTTTAAATTGAGATATATGCTGAGCATGTAATTATGTGCTATATGATGCATGAAAACTGTTAGATTTGCTGAGCTGTCGAGCTCAATCTTGCAAATATAAACTTTTTGCAGATTAAGAATTCAAAGAAAGATTATCTGTTATTTGGACAATGAGGATAAAGAAGAAGTGCAAGAGAATATTTATTTTTCTTTATTTGGAACTGTATTAGATCATGATGTGTAAAATTCTGAAATGGTAAATCAAGTTTTTGCTGCCCCTATTTAAGGCTGTAAAATGAGCAAACAGTTCGGACTCGATTCGTATTCGTTCGACTAAAAGTTTGATTTGAGCTCGACTCGAAATATAAATGAGTCAAATATGAGCACATTTTAAAGTTCGAGTGAACCTCCTCAAATTGTAATTTTCTATTGATACTCGGATAATATTCGTTCGAAAAGTTCAAACTGCTCGGACTCGATTCGGAATCGTGCTCGACTCGTTAGCTAAATAAGCCTCAATCAAACCTTATTTTATACTCGATAAATTTTGTGAACCAAATCTGAGCAACTCAATACTCGAATCGACTCAGTTCGTTTACACACTTACCCCTATTGGATGAACCTTAATTACAGCAGTAGCAATGTTTCTGTCCTAGTACATTTATGCTTGGGAGTTGGGTGAGTGAGTCCTACTTAAACAAGTGGTTGACTTGATAAATGAAGTACTTAAATGCTGCAAGAAAATGACATCCTTACCCTTTGAAAAGCAGTGTTGCAATATCAAAATTGAAGGAATCAAATCACTCACCCAAATTTAGCTTACCTAATCAATCATATATATACCAAACTTGCAGGTGGAAATGCAAGAATGAGCTAGGTAACTGGTGGTGTCATTTACCTTTGAAAGATGGAGTAATATGTTTCAGTAACAAACAAATCACATTTTTTTAATGGCATTTTTCAATCCAAATGGAGGCTAAACTATAGTACCAGTTTATTTGATTTACACTATATCATCATATAGATTAAATGCATGTTCTTGGTGTTGGTTGTTTTTGTTTTGAACTATGCTCTATTTTCATCTATAGGGATAAAAATTATTTTACGATGAAAGCTCAAACAGTAAATTTTGGAGTTTATTTTTATACTTGTGTTTTTAATATTTTCACATAATTCTTTCTCAACTGAAAGTGAAAAACTACGGATGAGTATAAACAGTTAAAAAAAGAAGTCAAAATGATAAAAGTATTAGAAAAGGACCAAGCAACCAACCTACAAATGCTAGCTAAGGGTGTAAACGAGTCGAAACAGAGAGCTACTCGATAAATTCGTACTCAAATTCATTGTATTTGAAAAATTCTACTCAGATTCGACTCAACTCTACTCGAATATTTATTACTCGAATTCAATCCGACTCGACTCGAATATCTATTCAAACTACTCGCAAACTTCAAATTAAAACTTGAATTCGAGTGTTCACATAATAACTAGTTTTATAATAAATATAATTATAAATTGAATTTGTTATTCTACTTAGAAATGAGAAAATATATTTATTATTACACTTTACAAATATAAAATCACAATTAAAATTAAAATTAAAAACAAAATAAAATAATAATTAATTATCCTAATTTGATTTAAATTTGTATATATTATATGAAAATGTATCGAATATCTAATCGAATCTGTATCAATGATGTATCGAATCATAATCAAGAATTCGAGTAAATCTTAAACGAGTCGAATATAACCTTGCTCAAATTTTATTTATATTTTTATTTGAATTATTTTTAATGCTCAAATTTTAATCATATTATTAATCCATCCGAATCTGATTTGTATTTTTTTGAATCGAGCCGACGATTAAATCTTTTACAACCTTATTGCTAGCTAGTCCAAGCATTTCGATCAACTAATTTATTGCTCTTCCCCCAACTTATTAACGTCAACCGCAGGCGCGCACGTTAGTGTTGCCCGCCATAGTCAAATTTTTTCACAAATCATCAAAACTCAAAAAGTCTTCGTGGTTGAATTCATACATTATTACACTTTTCTCTCTGCTTCTCTCTCTAGAAGAATGAAAAGTCCGAACAATATATATGGTCGCCAGAATCCGAGCTCCGGCTCTTCCCGGACGCCGGACCGGCTTAGTTATTCCCCGAGCTCCCCTTACTCCTCCTCATCCTCCTGCCATAAGTCAAATTCCAGCAGAAACCCAGTCAAAATTGCTGCCCGATCTGTTGCCGGAGTTTTTGTAGCTTGTTTTGCTCCACCAGAGACCCAAAATTCCCAGACTTTTACTGATTCTGAAGCTGCTTCCGATACACATGGTTTTTTACTTGAATTCAGTCAAAATTAAACACACACATGTATATATATATATATATATATATATATATATATATATATATATATATATATATATATATATATATATATATATATATATATATTGTGAGTATAGCCTGTGGAATCATTGTGACAATTTTCTCATATTTATGGATCACTCTTGGATACTTATCCATGGGAATGAATCTTGGAATGATGTGATTCATTAGGTCTTGAATTATTACAACCTGTTTGAAATTGTTACAGTTATGTCGGTCCATTTTCTTTCACTTCCCCTTGTCTGTTCTTTTTGTAAATGGGAAAATATAATGATTTTTGTGATGAATATATATCTTCGCAAATGTGCACGATGTTTGGTTCAATATAATATATACGTACCATCCTAAGAAACCTTAGTTGTAAGAGGTTGGGAGGTTGTGGTATGGAGTTAGAGAGATTAGTGTATATAACTCTATATCTATGGAGCAAAAAATTAAAGAAAATGAAAATGAAAATGAAAATGAAAGATCATTGCAAAACGTAAAAAGCAAGTGTCCCTGCACCATTTAGTTGATTTTATTATGTGCTGCTTCATGCGCATGCACTTTGCTAAGAAAGTGAGTGACTAGCTGCAGGCTGAGTTGTAATACATCTTTTGTTCAATTTATTCTTAGTTGTATCGGATGCGTTGGGTGGTGGCAGTGAGAGAAGCCGAAGACGCAGCGGTATCTATGCCAGCCCAAATAATTCAACACATATGAGAGAGCCGGGGAGTATAAAGTTCACTATGGAGGAAATCTACATGGCCACAAGAAAATTTTCCCCCAATCTCAAAATCGGGCAAGGTGGTTTTGGGACGGTCTATAAAGGCCGACTTGAAGATGGAACCTTTGTTGCAGTTAAGCGCGCTAAAAAGGTAGGAGATTAATGATTACAAATTTGTATTTGTGGATATATTGCAAATTTGCAAGGAATGTAATTTACTTTGTTCCTATGTTTTTTCTGTGCAGAGTGTATATGATAAGCATTTGGGAGTGGAATTTCAGAGTGAAATTAGTACTTTATCACAAGTGGAGCATCTGAATTTGGTTAAGTGTTATGGGTACCTGGAGCATGGGGATGAAAGAATTGTTGTGGTGGAATATGTCCCCAATGGAACCCTTAGAGAACACTTGGAGTGTAAGTTCTTTTTGGTTTCTTGTTAGGTTTATATTCTTCTTTAATTTGTGTGTGTTGTACGTGGGGAGGGTGTGCCTGCCCTATGGAGTAATTGTGTACGCGTAATACAGGTATGCATGGTACTGTTCTCGATTTTGCTGCACGGCTGGATGTTGCAATAGATGTGGCTCACGCTGTTACTTATCTCCATATGTATACAGGTATGTGTTATCCAAGACATTTTAGTATGTTCTAATAGGAAATTTCAAGTTATAAACCCTGTAAGTAGCTACTCTTGTTAGATACTTACTGACCAAGGAGTTGCTTTAAATTGTTGCAAGCAGATCACCCCATTATCCACAGAGACATCAAATCTTCCAATATCCTCCTCACCGAAAACTTTCGAGCTAAGGTGGCTGACTTTGGCTTTGCTCGGCTGGCAGCTGATAGTGAAATAGGTGCCACCCATGTCTCTACCCAGGTTAAAGGAACCGCAGGCTATTTAGACCCTGAATACCTGACAACTTACCAACTTACTGAGAAAAGTGATGTTTATTCATTTGGTGTGTTACTTGTGGAACTAGTCACAGGCAGGTGCCTATTGAAGCAAAGCGAGAACTCAAAGAGCGATTAACTGCTAAATGGGTATGATTTCTATTTATAAATTTGGGGTTTTGTAGTGTTTCATACTAAAGAAGCTCCAAGATTGTTTCACATGTTTAATTAGGATTTGAATTCGATGCAAGTCCAAAACAGTATTCTATCCATTTCAAGTAGTCCCTAGTTTATGCTACACTTCTCTTCTTTTTTTTACTGATATTACCACTGCAAATAAACTACTTTTCCTGCCAAGAGGAAAGATTGGTCTATTGTCATCTTATTTTGATTGGGTTTATTGTATTTTGTTTAGGCCATGAAGAAATTTACTGATGGAAATGCAATTTTAATCTTGGATCCAAGACTGGAAAGATCTCCAGCAAATATTTTTGCTCTAGAAAAGATTCTTGAACTAGCCTTGCAGTGTTTGGCACCTCATAGAAAAAACCGGCCAAGGATGAGAAGATGCGCAGAAATTCTATGGAGCATTCGGAAGGATTACAGAGACATAGTTGCTTCAAATATCCATGCACTCTCTCCGGATTCCCAAAGGAGCATTTCAGTAAGAGAAGAATAGCAAATGTAAATGCCGGGAAAGAAATCTAACACTGGTGAGATTGATGTTGCATAATTGCTCTGGTTTCAGTTGTGCAAAGGACAAATTGAGTGGAATACTTACTTTCAGAAACAGAAGGTTTTCTATGGTCTCCCAATAAACAAATGCAAAGGAGACTGGGGCACTTCAAGTGGGGTAATAATATTGTTGCAAGTCTCCAAGGGGATTTTGACATGGGGTTTGGCTACTATGTATATGATACTCATTTTAGATACAGATTTACTATATTGTTCCCCCTTTGATTGTACTTTGCTTTTTTTGGGATGGGTTACTGTGACTTTGGTATTTTACTTCCCTATGTAGCACTGTTTGTGGGGGTATATATAATATCTGCTTATTGATTCTTTTTATCACTTGGTACATTTTTCTTTCTAATACATATTTGCTATTCTGCAATTGGTAGTTTATGACAATTTTTACCACATGAAGGGGATTTATGCACAATTATTACAAGAAACCTCAGCAGAAAACACCCATTAAAATAAAAAGCATCTGCTATTCAAGTACATGCTCAAAATCTTGTAACCTATAATGTGATTATATAGTCATGCTTCATATTTTACAGCATAATTTATCCATTAAAACATAGGGTTTTAAGTACATCAAGAAATTGCCTTCATGTATCAACTGCAATCACAATACAATATTTAAAGCTATACCATTAAAGGGGTGATCAAAGAAAAATTAGATTCTGCAGAAGTCACAACACAAACTCTGATAAATAAATAAATATGTCTACATTTAATTGATAAAAACAATACAAAATTGTGGAGCTACAACAAAATATACACTATATGTAGCACTTGCCATTTACAAAGACTATGGCTGCCTATCTAATTCAGTCTCTTAAGTAGGCTCTGTTGACATTTTTGCCTTACCTCCCACTGGAGAAATGTCTACGAATAAAAAAGTGATCATGTGTAGTTATTTAACTCCCCTAAAGGCTAAAGGACATAACTCGTGATGTAAATAATATACAAGAGAAAACTGTTGACATTTCTCCTTCAGTTGATGCAATCAAATTGTCTCATTTTGCATCGGCACCTACAGGCTCCAGTCTATATTCTGTGAAAATAATTCTTCCTTCTAACTCGATTTTTCAAATAATCTGCCTGACATACCCCTCTTTCTAATGCCCTCTCGAGAATGAATCTTGTCGAGTTAACTCATAGTTCACAGCTGGAGGTCTCTGATCCTCGCCATCTACCAGTTTTGCTTTTGAACAGAGGAAGAGAAAGGAAGAAGTGTATATGGAAATATGCCACATACTGAAAAACCAGTTTATGAAAGTATGAGATATTTACGTGTGTGTGTAGAGATAGAGAAAGAGGCTTGTGATTTTTATCATACCTGTGCCAAATCCAGTAGTTTTCACTGGTTTCAAATTCCCAGCTTATGGCAGCCATTGCGAGTGCAGTGAACCCTGCTAGTATGAAACCCCAGCGGAAACGCTTTAAAAGTGTCTTGATAACATTTTGAATCCATACCTTAAGACTTAGCCATCTGCAGTTAATGCTAAGCTCCATTACAATCATTATTTAAGGAGATGCTCCATTATGATTTGTACATACAACTAGAAGATTTCCAAGCACCTCCGAACAAGAACAGCTATGATGCAAATATCTATCCATACCAAACTTTTATTGCACAAGCTAATTGTATCTCTAGCTCAAGAAAATCAAATTCTAAACAAAAAGCGGCATTCTTTATAAAGATATGAGATGGCAACTCACCTTTGAAGTATATTTAAAGAGAACTCTGCAGAAAACGAAAGTGTCCTAAAATGGGTAACTAACTCAATCAGCCACCCGACAAGGAGACCCACAGCCCCAATTGCTATTACAAGAATAATATTGGATGACCTGCGAAGTTTAGCACGGTTACAAGCCAATCTTCAACCTTCATTAATCTGCAACATAAATGAATACCTGGTCGCTCCGGTTTCAGCCATGAGTGCCGTAAGAATTGCAACGACTGTGTGAATTGTCCTCTTTGAAACTTCATCAATAGCAGCTAGGTAAACAAAAGTGCTCACCACCGCCATGAAGGAAAGCCAGAAATCCATAAACTGCCCCATGCAGTTAAATAGTTAGTAATGATACTATAAAATTTCACTCCCCCCCCCCCCCTCCCCCCTCCCCCGCCAAACAAAAAGGCTTCTTCCCAACAAATACACCCACAAAAGAACAACGATAAACAGCAGCAGGAGAATTTTCAGAGTTAAATAACCAGTAGTCCATATTAAAATCTTGAAAAATGATACCTGTAAGACACGAAAAGTTAATGGACACCAAGTGCCTACGTCACATGCATGATATAATCCACTTGAAATCCCACTAGATGTGAAGAGAACCCATTCTGCAAATGCCTGCACATGAACCCACAACTCCAGTTTTGACGAGGGGATACAAAGAAGAATAATCAAAATATTGGCAGCTGAGTAGCACAAGTTGAATTTTTTTTATTAAAAAAATTATTTTCTTGCTAAGAACTTTTACTATTTGCAACTGATATTACAAAACAGTATCGATCTCAATGAACAATATATTATTACCTTCTGGCGCAGAGCCCAGTAAGCAGGAAGTACAGCTGCAGCATTGGATGCAATAAGTGAAATTGATTGCCATATGTGCCCTACATGAGTTTTCAGCATTTTTCCTTATAAAGAGCCGTGGTACAGCATAACATCAAAACCGATGCCAATTTCAATGTGAAGAAATATTAAACTCAATCAAACTGTAAAAAATAAAAAGAATGTTCCAAGACTCTGTTTGTTAAACTCTAACATAGAGATGATCCAGAACTGTAATATCAAGCCACTAACTGATACACTACATTTGTAATATCAAGCTCAGGTTTTACAAAAATCCTCAAAAACTGATACACTACATTTGTGGATGCAAGTGAAGAAAGTCTACAGCTTAGCAGGTAACGAGTGTAGAATATGGATCTGTTTTCAAACCAGCTGGTTCAATTTTTCCGTATCCAAACAGCATTTAAATAAAAAGTCATGCAGGTTCTCTCCCAGCAAAACAAACTATTAACTGTTTGCATTTCATTCGAAGTTTAGATACTAACTGGGGAAAGAGCAGTAAGAGAAGCACCAGATACTGATATTTTAAGGCCAAGGGTCATTAGTAGAAATCTTTCTAAGAAATATCCAATAAATATCTAATGAATCACACACTATGCATGAATAGTTTGATGAATGAAATCTCAGAATTTAGCTCTCATTTAGAGGCTCTGAAATCTATTGTCCGTTTCTGCTTATCAATTGTTTTGAAATCAGTAGGGGAATCTTTGGGTTCAAACATTAAGTCTAAGTTCAAGCTAGTTAGTTAAGAAGGTTCTAATGCAGAGAATCGCATGGGTTAGAAGGTTGTTAGGCTTATTTAGCAAGGATCAAGTTAGTGGTGCAAGTTAGTTGTAGCTTAAATCCAGTATAAATAGAGGAGCATGAATAGTGCAATGACATCTGAATTTTATAGTAGAACATGGCTGAGTTCATTGTTATTTATCTAGCTTTTTTTCTGTCCATGCTTTCATCAATACCTTTGTTCATTATTTTTTTCTTCAAAAAACTGCCATATCAACTACTGTTTGATCCATTCACCTAACATCATTGTTTGATTATTAATTACTCTTTTGGTTCAAATTTAGTCAGACTAACTAGAAGTAGTCTTGACAATACAAAAGTTTGAAGCTATAAGCAGGATCTTTTCTATGTCTTAATAAAAATATGAAATACCTTGATGTGATACGATTTCAACACTACAATCAAAGCCTCCATGGTCCCTATCACAATGGCAGTAGCTGAGAAAGAAATATCATAAGAAGTAAGATGGAATCAGGAAAAGCAAGAACGAATACATTTAATAACAACCCTGATTAGCCGTATTAAATTAAGGGAACATCAGTTATCAAGCCTAGCGCATAAATAAGTATATAAAATTTGGAAAATAATAGACCTGTATAGTGTTAACCCATTTGCATCCATGACAGTTTGACATGATCCGTGAGGAGAAGAGCACCTTCTAGGGCATCTTTCAAGTGAAATAGACATTGTAGTTTGACTTCTCAAAGCACTACTAGGAGGCCTCAGGTTCCTTATTGCAAAACTCCAAGTTCCTCCTCTAATATATAAAATATAAAAACTAATAGTCTCCTCAGTTGAATCATACAACTTAAAGAACATAGAACCGTTGCTGCTGCTTGTCGCATTTACATAGAAGTAGTCCCAGCTATCTTGAGATGATAAACCACCATATCTGGCATATATTTGATAATCTATTTTCACATCTGATGAAAGTCTGATGTGCATATTTCCTCCAGCAGCACCAGATGGAATGTCTACAAGGAAATAGGTCCAAGAATCATTGGAATTTCCGTCATACGAAGAGTTGCTCAACAGGGGTTCCAAAAGGAAATTGGCCGAAGCTGACAACACCTTGTCACTGACTGGTAAATAATATGACTCAAAAGGTCCAAATGTATTTTTCCTGAGAACTGTCTGCAGAGAACCATTCGCAGCTTGTCAATAAATTATTCCTGCGATAAATTCTACAGCAATCAAAAGAAGAATATGTGTTGTTCTTAAATGAACTTTACATTAGTTTTAAGCAAGCAACTGGCATAAAAATAGCCTTATGCAAGCAGTTGGTATGAAAATAGCTTTAAAACAAGCAAATGGTATGAAATAAGCCTTAAAGAGCATCAACTTAGAACCAAACTAATAGCAACTATTAGAGTAGAATGATAGCTAGAGAGAGAGCGAGAGTTTCCTAGGAAACTGTTCTGCTATTATTTTACGTAGTCGTGGCCCCACCTAAAGTTTAAAACAATGTAACTTAATATCTACTAGCAATAAACACTTTCACTCACATGCAAGTGTGGTAGCAAAGATGTCAACACGTAAACTTCACACCTTTATTCGTACGCCATGTTAGATAACTTTAATAATCTCAGACTCATATGTATGATTGGATGATGGATAATACATGACAATAGCCAAACTGTTCAAACTTAATGTAGCATGGACCACATAGAGAAAACACAAGATAAAAAAAGTGATATAAATACAACTTTCCACTAAGAGAATAACCCACCTGAAGCTCATATTTTTCTGATGTACAGGTCAATCCAGCCTTATCCATAGGACACTGAAGCACTTGCCAGTCCAAGGAGTAGCAGAGCTTGACGCTCGAGTCCTGAACCCCCCCAATTGCATCCGTAAGATTAACAGGTTGAACAGTGATATACCAGCGACCAACTTTTGGTGATTGTATAACCAAAGGGGCATTGTTGATATTACCAGAATAATCATGCAAAGTTGCCAGCGGCATTGCCCCATGTCGTGCATAACACATCAGAATTATTCTGCTACTATTTGTGGTGCCATTTGAAGGTTGAGTTTGATTTAATCTGATATTAGTTGCTGTAATTGTTATTTTCTGCGCAATCCCCATTACGTCCAAAGAGTAGACTTTTGGTTCAATATCACCACTGCAAGATTTCTCATCAACATTCCTGCACGAGGTCATACTTTCTGCTGTTTGGTTATATGAATTAGAGTCTGTATGAATTTTTGTTAAATTGTAGCTGTCAACACATGAAAGCTGTTCAACTGTCTGGTTGCAGTACTTGCCCCACATCATGGGGATCATACACCCTTCTACGCTTACATTACCATTAAAGGAGTATGATGGGCCCCGATTAATCTGCAATGAGACCAGAGAATTATAAACTCAAGAGAAGATAAATGAACACAAAAAATCTCAAGAAAATCATAATTCAATGATATGGGATTCTATAAATCCAAGGAGAACTAACATTTGAAAACAGCTACAAATGTGTTTCAACAACTACATTGCATATAAAAATATAAATGCAGGTCGTTATCATTACAGCACAGTATTTGTTTATCAGTGCAAGTTGAGAATACCATTTTAGATTGTGTCCTCATGGTTCCAATGCCATTAAATAGTCCAAAATACCATGTTCCTGCAGATATCTGTACAACAATTCTTATGTCATTTTTCTAATCAGATAAGTAACTTTCAATTGAAATTTAATAAAGCAGCTATAAGATATCATATGTATCAAACTTTACAGTTCTCTCATAAAAATTAAGGTATGTTTGAAACTTGAAAAACTCGAGGATTAGAGTTTCCTTAACCATTCATTACATCGCATTTTAACATTGAACTTGATAATAGATTTTTAGAAGTATAGACGATTAGACTTATATTCATTAAGATAGTTTTTCCCTTTCTAAACTTTCTTCAGTTTTCCTTTTCCCTTCTCCTCCGCAGTTTCTGAGTTTCAAATATACACTTCGAAAAATTAGTGAAAGCGCATATCACAGAAAGAATGACCATATTTTAAAACAAACCTGCTCATTTGTCAATCTCACTGATATATGTTTCTGCATAGGATAGCATTGCTCATAAAATTGAGGACTTTGCACCCCTCCAAACGACCCATTAAAGATGGGATTTAACACTGCAATGGCAGAAAGTTTGTTATAGATATCTTTGCAAGTGATATTCATAATTTTGGAAATTAGTTATCAATTTCCAATAAAATGATAAACCAGAGATGTTAAGGAAGTCCACTAAAAATTTAAAGAAAGGTGAAGGTAAATACCTTGCTCAACTTAACTTTAAAACACTAATAAAACAAATTATTTTAAAATATACATCATCATATAAATGTTATTATGATGAAAAGAGAACATTGACACTAAAAGTTTGATACCATTACAAGAATTTTTTAGGTGTAACGATGTGATTCAACAACACTAATTAGCTCAATAGTTGAGTGAATCTTACATGCATGGAGATTAGTACGATTTTACAGAAAATATAACCCAAATTAAAGAAAAAGGGCAAAACATGAGGCATATACATCATAACCTCAAATAGCCACAATAGTGATATAATAACACTTCCTGGGGGGGCATCCAAACAAGTTTATCCTTTCACAATACCTGTTGAGGAAGTGTTATAGACATCAGGCAGAGGGGGGCTTCCTTCTCGGAAGCATATCATTGGCGTAGTGCTTTTAGGCCCCATTCTAATGCTCTTTGGATCCTGAATAGAAAAAGAAAGATCAAAAGGCTAAAAGATAGTAGCTGATACTTTAGAATCTCAATAGATGAATGGGATCAAAACATAAGACACATATGAAAACCAGAAAACAAGGGAATTCACAAAAGACGACAACATAATACCTTGACTAAAGCAATAAACTTGTCCACTTTTAACAGAAAGTGAGAAGAAGTAGAAGAAGAAAAACAGAAGTAACAAATACTTACAAGGTCTACATCCGAGTCTAGATCTATAGACATTGAAGAGAACCATGGCGGCAAATCAACTGCAACAAATTACACAGGCTGAAACCCGTTAAGACGCAACATGACTTAATAAACCTATTTTGGCTCGATATTCAGAATAATAAGTCAATCTTAATAAACCAATTTGTTCTCTTAAAAATATAAAGGCAATTATGCTAATAATCTAAATTTAATTGAAGGTTGAGTATAAAGCATTATGCGGCTATGCCTAGAAATTTGTAAAAATTAAACTCAAAAGAGTTCTAAACTATACCATTCCTTTAAAAATGACATTGGTGTGACAAGATTGTTCTTTGGTGGATGTGGGGTGGAAGAGAAAAAGAGAAAATTCCACGTCAAAATATATCTATTTATCCTTGTTTCTATGTTTGTGCCTTTTATGTCTGAGAGAGAGAAAGAGTGTGAGAGGAAAGCTTGAAAAAAGGAGTAGGATAGTTAAATTAAAGAGATGATCACTAAAGATAAAAAAAGACCTGGGATTTTGTTAATAGTTCATAGAGCACCATGAACCTGTCAACTATAAGACTAATTGGCACACATTTATAGGCACGCATTTATAATTAATGTTGGTCGATTCTAGGATTCAATTAAAAGGATAGTGCAGGTAATTGAAAATCAAATGTCGTTTACAACATGAACCAAGATTTACATTACATGTACTGTCATTGGTCAGTATGTTCAACCAGAACATTGATACAAGTTCCAGCAAAAGCATTATATGTAAGCATTACCTCTAATAAATTTCCAATAAAAACATTTCCCTTATATATAATGGAAAAAAAAAGGTTAGAACTGATTCTGCTCAAGTGTGTCGGATTCCAATATGAAACTTACAGCTAAAAACACAACGTTCTTCATAATAGGTCAAATTTTGCCAGATTGAAAACCGTAAACATCACTTCAAAACTTCCACTAATCAGGACATCTCCATGATATTACTATCAAACAGCTATTATCGAGAACCTATGCTCCAAAACCCCAAATCAACAGCTTTACCAGAAGGGTAATGCTTTTGTCTATAATTTATTCAACTTGTCAAAAAAATCAAAACGTAAATTTCATAATCTAAAATTATTAATTAAGATATAAATATCAAATACATAAAGCAGATACTGCACATACTTAAACAAGCTGATACTCATTTAAGGCAAAAACAGTTATACGACAAGCAGACTGACCAGACAAACAAATTAAGCTCAAATCCCAAACAAAGATTAAATTTTGACCTCGACCCATCAACGTTAACAACTCATAATACTTGAAAACCCACAAAAACAATCAAACCAATAATCAAGATTAATTAGTCTACAGATTAAATAGGAAAAATAGTCAGAAGGGTACCTCTGATATAGCGCCAATCATAAGGTTTGAGCTCAGTTTTAGCATAAGTGAAGCTCGAAACAGTGAATGAATTATTTGGGGCAGCTTCTTCTCCAATTGAATAACAGTGTGCTCCAAAATTTATGATCATATATATAAAGAGGAGAGAGAATTTAAGGAAAAAATGACCCAGAATCGAATTCTCTGCCATGTCTGAGTATTTTTGATGATTCGAAAGAAATATTTTGTAAATAGACCGAATGGGTTGGAATCATTCCCAAATACAGTACTCCATATTATAACAAATAGATTATAGATTTTGTAATATAAAAGTGGGTGTCGTTGAAAAATTAATTATTAGTTTACTGACTTTTTGTGGGTTTAAGAAATACTATGACGAGTTTTTAATTTTTTTTCCTTGACGTGTGTTTTTTCTCGATCTGTTTAACAATACGAATGAATACTTGGTCACGCGCTTGTCAGGAGGTTGGGTTTCACGGTCTGATTTTGCTTTCTTTTTTTTTTGATATTTCTTTTATAATAATGTTACTATCTCATAAAACGTGCGTGATATTTTTATGTGATAGTACCATTATTATTTTCCTTATTTTGGGGATGTTTTTGGGTCTTTTCATATAATGATGATCTTGTCATTTACTTGGGCAAAAATGTCAAATATGCCAAATTAAAGAATACATCTAGCAGACCTTTTAATACTATTGACAGACATAGAAATGCAATAAATATTTCAATTTTTTGTTCTCATTAAATGGTATTGGTCTTTAATACATATGGAATTTTGTTTAATGAAAGTGTAAAGTTGGCAAGCATCAACTTTTGTTATGTTATAGTAAGAAATAAAAAAAATTATATTTTCATATGATTCTTCTTATATAAATAATGAGTAAGTTTTATCATCATGCGATATATATTTGTGTAAAAATATTATTTTAACATATGAAAATATCAATTTTCTTTAATTATTATGCAAGATCACAAAGTGGGATTTATTTCTTAGCATAATTTAGAAGAATGAACCAAGTCGTAATAAGGTAGATTTTCCTTATTTTTCTTTACAATCCCTTTTTTAGGCTCTTTCTAAATCTAGGGGACAAGAAGAATCGATTTTGCAACCGAAACCACACCTAAAATCACACCAAAAAAATTACACCAATGATTTTAGTGACATTGTGGTTTATTTAGTAGGAACCGCACCCTTTACTATTACGGTTTTAATATAGAAACTGCACACCTTAAAAAATCACACTCATTCAAAGTTCTAAATCTATAATATTTATAATTTTTTGTGGTATGGCTTAGAGTTTTTAAGTTTTATTTAAGTATGATTGTAAAATTATTTTTGAAATATGTATTTTTACATAGTTTGGAACTTTAAGCTTAAAATAATGATTGTGTTGTAGTAATGTATGCATAATTCAAGTTGACGAATTAGAAGTTTTGAATTAATTTTTTATTGGTTTTCAAGAATTCAACTTTTTGTAGTTGAATATTATTTAAGAAATTGATATTTCCATAACACTTTTTAATATTTTTACATTAAAAGTGTCGATATAGATGCATAGTGACGATGAAAATTGTCGCTGTAAGATCTATTACGACGATTTTCATGTGAAAAAATTATTTTATGTCGTTGATTTATCAGTTTCATATTATATATAGTAGGGTATTATTTGTAGTAAACTAGCAATGTTTGAGATTAATTTAGAATTTGAAAAATATGATAGGTTTATTATTATTTTTCAATTCATTTTTGAGTTGAAAATCGTACCATTTGAAATCACACCGCATTCTTAGACTATACCTAGGGGTGTAAATGAACTGAATCAAGTTGAGTACTGATTTATTCAAATTTGGTTCACAAAATTTATCAAGTATGAAATAAAGTTTGATTGAGACTCGTGTTTAGCTATTGACTCAAGCATGATCTCGAATCAAGCCTGAACTGTTTGATTTTTTTGAGCGAATATGATCTAAGTATTAATAAAAAATTACAATTTGAAGAGATTCATATAATTTATTAAATTTTAAAATTTACTCATATTTGAATCATATTTATATTTCGAATCGAGACTGAACTATTTGGCTTGTTTACGACTTTAATTTTGGGACTAAAGGAGTCCATACATGTTAGCGTGAAAACACAACCAAAACTCCCCCATTACTTATTCAAAAAAAAAAACCCGCCTCGCTCTCTCCGTCTGTCTTGTTGCCGTCTTTTCCATCAGTTTTTGCTTACAGACTCCACCTTTACTGGTAAGGAACTTTTAGAGAGAGAAGAAGATGAATTATATGTAAAGCCAGAATCTTTACTTCATATATAATCTCATATATATATATATATAATCTACACATATATTATTAGAGATAAAGATATGGGGGTGATTGATATGATAACACGAGTTGATGCGATATGCAAGAAGTACGAAAAATACGACATCGATAAGCAAAAGGACCTCAATCTCGCCGGCGCTAGTGATGATGGTTTTCTCCGTCTATACACCGCCGTTGAAGCTGACTTCGAGCAAACCCTTCAGGCTAACTCCCTAATTTCTTTCTTCTCCCCCACTCTCACTCTCTGTAATACATAAGCACTTGATCATTTCATTTGAAATTTGTAAATGTTAAAGATTTTGTTGTATATTTTTTTCACAACAAAATCAAAATGTGATATGATAGTTTTTAACATGTCAATCAAAATAGTATTATCATAATTGTGTCTACCGGTAAAAAGATGACTTTTTTTTGTGTGTGTGGTAGGAATAATTTGAGTTTTAACAAATGGAACTTTTTTTGGGTGGGGGACTGAACTGAGTATTTGGTTTATGTATGTAGAAATCAGAGACAGCGGCTGCGGAGAAAAAGAGGGCAACAGCCGTAGCTATTTACGCCGAGATTCGACGCACCAAGGCTCGTTTGCTTCAAGAGCTCCCCAAATTACACAGACTTGCTTTCAAAAAGGTAGTATTTATTTTTATTTTTTGTAGGAGGATTATAGGAAGAGTATATTGTTATTAGTGAAGCCTGGTATATCCCAACTTTAATTAAGAAGCTGACCATGATTATCCATCCCAACGTACGTGGGTCAACCACTTAAATTTTATGTCTTGTTGATAAAACACAAAGAGAATATAATTTTTTGATATTTTATTCATCAATATAGCAGATATATATACAAAAGTATATTACTAAATTTATGCTACTGTTACAACAAGATATTCTATTGCTATATTTGAATGATCATAACTGCACAATTCTAGCCTGATATTATGGGGATAATCACTCCATTATTATAGAAGAAGATTACTCCTAATCACATATTCTAACATCCCTCCTCAAGGTGGTGCATGGATGTCACACATGCTCAGCTTGTCAAGACAACTTGTAAACACTTTGTTGGATACTGCTTTTGTAAGAACATCAGCAAGTTGAAATTCTGACTTTACAAAAGGAAAATGGATAATGTCGGCTTCAAGCTTCTCTTTGATGAAATGTCTATCAACTTCTACATACTTTGTCCTATCATGTTGAACAAGATTATGGGCAATCTCTATAGTTGATGTATTATCACAATAGAGATTCATTGCAGTTCATTGAGAGAATCCCAAATCTTTCATCAAGTATTTTAACCACAATAATTCGCATACTCCAATTGCCATTCCTCGATATTCAAACCAAAGACTTGATCTAGACACCATGAATTTGTTTTTTACTTTTCTAAGTCACAAGGTTGCCACCTACATAAGTGAAATAACCGGATGTAGAACGCCGGTCGTCAGCTGAACCAGCCCAATCAACATCAGTATACCCTTCAACATCTAAGTGTCCATGTTTGGAGAATAATAGACCCTTGCCTGGAGAAGATTTTAAATATCACGAAATACGTTCTACAACATCCATGTGAGGTTTACGTGGATCATGCATAAATTGACTTACCACACTCACAGCATAAGCAATGTCAAGTCGAGTGTGGGATAAATAAATTAATTTTCCCACAAGTCTCTAATATCTCCCTTTATCTGTAGAACTAGCACGAGAACATTGAAAAAACTTATGATTTTGCTCCATTGGATTATCAACTGGTTTACATCCAAGCATCCATGTTTCAGACAATAAATCGAGAATATATTTACGTTGTAACATAAATATACCATGCTTGGATCGAGCTATCTCAATCTTGAGAAAATATTTAAAATCTCCAATATTTTTCATTTCAAATTCGGATGCCAAATATTGTTGTAAGCACTGAATTTCCTCAGCATCATCACCTGTTACTACCATATCATCAACATATATAATTAAGGCAGTGAGTTTACCCATGTTATGCTTTATAAACAAGGTATGATCCGAATTGCTTTGACTGTAACCAAACTTTTTCATGACTTGAGTAAATCTACCAAACCAAGCACTAGGAGATTGTTTCAAGGCATACAAAGCCTTCCTGAGTTTGCAAACTCGAGTGATACCTTCATATTCTGAAATACCAGGAGGTGGATCCATATACACATTTTCTGTAAGGTCTCCATACAAAAATGCATTTTTGACATCGAATTGTAGTAAAGGCCAATCTTTATTAGCCGCTAAAGACAGAAGTGTTGGGAGAATGCATATTATGATTTGATGTTTTAATGCACGTGTTCATGATTATTTGTAAGGTCCTTTAAAGAATATATGTACAAGGACTTAGTGATAGATCAAAATTGTTAGGTTGATCTAAGCTTTCAACGTGTATCATTACGTTTCTGTAGAATGTATAGATAGAAAGATCAAAGCTATTAGGTTGATCTTGAGATGTAATAGATTAGTCTTGAAGAAATCGTGAGTGCATCAATCTGATCAACATTCGCAAGTCAAGGCGTAAAACGAGAGCACGAAGATCGTAGTGTGCTGCGCTTGAAAGGGACTCTTCGAAAATCGTAGAAGTGGTCCCAACGCTCACCAAGCTAACTCCACGATCGTGGTGTCTTTCAAGGAAACGTGAAGTTTATAAGTCAACGATCGTAGTGTGGTCTCGGAACGTAGAGTCAACAAACACGAGCAAGAGAAGATCGAGTGCATGAAAGTTTAAGAGATATCGTAGTGTTCTCGATCGATAGCATCGTAGTATGCAAGTCAAAGCCACTACGATCTTAACCGTCAGAACATCACGATCCAATCGTGAGAGCATCATCCGCCCTCATGTCGAAAACGTCAAGCCTCATGAGTTGTTAATTCAACATACGAGGAATGGATCCCGAGATCTTTGCAGTGCTCATCGGTCCCATAATATATGAAATATCCTTAGTATGCAACAAAGAAGCGTATTGAAGAAGCTAAGGATAGTACTATGGATAAGAGGGACAAAACACCTTTTCAGGTGGTAGGTGAGAAAGCAACCTGCAGTGTCAGTGAGCCAGAATGCAGAAGTCAGAGATGTGCAGAAATGTCTCCATCGCAGCACAGAAAGTTCAGAAGCATTTAATGCCACAACGGATGGATCCAACGGATAGTTTTTAACATCACATATATACAGATCAGATAGATGAGAGAGAAAAACAAGCAAGCAATCAAACATTCAACGTGAAGAATTCTCTAAGGCTCAACTCTACGATTTGAGATATTGAAAAGCTTGCTCAGCTACTCAGTTCTTAACGAACCAATACTTACACAAAGAAATAGTAAAGAACCTTCGTAACGCAACAACAACAACAACCATCAATCAATCGAAGAAGAATACCAAGTCTCTTTGGACTTGAAGAGTTAAATAGTGAAGCGAAAAAGAAAGCCAAGTCTCTTTGGACTTGAAGAGTTCAAGAGTGAACTAGAAGTTCTAGATGGCCGTGTCAGAAGGAATCATGTGATTCGGAAGATTGTAAAAGACATCCTTAGTGGATATCCTACTCGTTGAGTAGAAGAGTGGACTAGGAGCTTTGAGTGCTCTGAACCATTTAAAACAACTGTGTCATCTATATCTCGCTATAATCGCTATAATCGCTTTACATTTCATAACTCCATTGCTTTGTTAAGAAGATTAAAACAAATACTAATTCCGCTAAGTTTTAATCACTATCAAGAACAAGTTTAAAATAGAAAAGATTTTCAAATATCTATTCAACCCCCTACAGATAACTTGTAGCCTACTAAGAACTAACAATTGGTATCAAAGAAGTTCTATTTTACGACTTACACGCTTTAGTAGATCCAAATGGCACTTTCGTATCAAGCTTAATCCGGGGACTAGGGGAGCGGTAAGCCACCAATGTGCAACAAGGATAAATTTGCTAACTGGAAAGTTAGAATGCAAGCTATATGGACTTAATAGATGAAGATCTATTTGAGATATTTTTAATGGGCCCTATATACCAACAAAGCTTGCACCAACCATTGACGAGCCAAACAAAGTATAAATCAAAGTGAAAGAAGAATGGACAAACACAGAGAAGAAAGCCGTCCAACTTGACAAAAAGGCTAAGAACATCCTGTTCCAATCCTTGGAGGATGATCTGTTTGACAATGTTGTAAACTGCAAAACAGCCAAGGAAGTCTGGGAAGCACTGCTGATCATGCACGAAGGAACTGAAGAAGTTAGAGAGAACAAACAGTCTCTTCTAACACAGCAGTACGAGATGTTTGCTCATGTGCAAGGCGAAAATGTAACTGCCACTTATGAAAGATTCAACATTCTGCTCAACTCTCTACGAGCATATAGAAAGATCTATCCTAACAAAGATCTAACCATAAAGTTCATGAGAGCCCTACCGAGTAAGTGGGATGCCAAGACCACTACAATAAGAGAGTCAAAGAATCTTAACGAGATGACAGTTCAACAACTGTATGGCAATCTCGACATCTGAAAGTGGAGTGACCCAACGTGTCAAACCCTTTCGAAAAAGAAGAAGGAAGGAAAAGGGTGTTGCTCTCAAAGCAACTGAAAGTGTATCAAAAGTCATCACTGAGATTGAATCTGACGATGATGAAGACGATGATGACGATCTTGCCATGATGGTAAGAAAACTAAGAAGGTTCATGCGTCAAGGCAAAGCCGGCAAGCAAAAGAAGGTCAGCAACTACAATAGCCAGGAGCAAATAAATGATCTATGCTACAACTGCAAGAAGCTTGGGCATTTCATTGCCAACTGCAACAAACCCCTAAGAGAAGAACTAAAGAAGAAACATCATGGAAAGAAGGAATACAAAGAAAATAAGAGGCCTCATAAAAGAGACAAAGGCCTGGTAGCTGGAGGATTATGGAGTGATTTAGATAATGATTCAAATGCTGACTCTGGAGATGAAGAAGAACCACAAATGACCAATTTGTGCTTAATGGCCAAACATGCAAAAGACAAACAAAGCCTCAACATTCATAATGTAAATCTCGATGAGGTATTTGATTTCAACTCACCTGATGTAGATATGAATGACTTAAGAACTGCACTGCGTGGCATAACCAATGATCTACATCAATACATGAAGTGGTTCAGAGTGTTGTCTAAGGATCATTCACTTCTTCAAGAGGAGAAGAAGAAAGTTCAAGAAGAGCTTGAAACAAATTTCTTCTAAGTAATCGATCTTCTCCCCAAGCTTGAAGTCGAGAATGAAACTTTATAGCAGACAAACATACATCATTACACAAAGAGAGTCTAAGCTAACCTCTAAAATTGAGGATCTAGAGAAGACTATCTCTGCATGGAATAAATCTTCATCATCCATGGATTGCCCCGCTTCTCAGTCGAGAGAACAACATTCGATGTAATGTGCTTAGGCTTTGGGGAATCCATCTCGAGCTAAGTGTGGAAAAGAGAATGGAAACTAGCTCGTAATGTCTCGTGCTTTAGTAGAGGCATTGCTTTTGTTAAATCCTCACAGTTGGAAGAACCAGCTCAACCTTGTTCTACTGATTCTAGTTATACTCAGAGAAGTAAAGGATCACATCGTTGTCCAGGTTTCATAAAGGAGAGAGAAGAACCCAACCTCTACCTACTAACCTCAAGAATCGTGAGAGTCAAGTAAAACTAACTCTCTGAATCTCACCGGGAAGGTACAAGAGAGGTAAGGCTCACTCATCACTATTTATGAAACCCAAGGACACGTGGAAGAAAGAGAATCGATTCAATGTATAGGCTAACTAAGGAACCACACAAGTCTAAGTGGAGGATGAATCACACACACACAGGCATGCATCATAATAGATGTGTTATATGTGATAAGTATGGTCATAAAGCTACAAAGTGTTATTATAACTCCATGCATGTGAGACCCAAGACTAGACAAGTTTGGGTTCCCAAAGGCACTAAAACAGAAGGACCCATGCAAATATGAGTACCAAAATGAAGGTTAAAATGTTTTGACAGGAAAAGAGCTCCACGACCTCAACATGGTATCTAGACAGTGGATGCTAAAGGCATATGATAGGGAACAAAGCTCTGCTATCTAACTATGTAGAAAAGGAGGGTCCCTCAGTCATCTTTGGAGATAACGGCTCGGGCAAGACAAGAGGATATGGCTCTGCTGGCAATGTTGCAATATTTTTCAGCAAAGTAGCCTATGTGGAAGGACTTCAACACAACCTTCTAAGCATCAGCCAACTCTGCGACAAGGGTCATCAAGTAAGTCAGAGATCTGAAGACATCTGCCATAAAGCTAACCGGAACAAGAGAAGGAAATATGTATACTATAGACCTTGGTCAACTAAGCTCTGATGAAACAATATGTTTTCTGGCAAAAGCATCCGAGGAAATGAGCTGGCTATGGCATAGAAGACTGTCCCACTTAAACTTCAAAAACATGTCAAACCGGCATCAAAGGATCTCGTGAATGGTCTACCCAAGTTCAACTTTGTGAAGGAAAGACCATGCAATGCCCCGCCAACTTGGAAAGCAAACCAGAAGCTCATTCAAGAGCAAGACTGCCAACTCCATTGACAAACCCCTGCAGTTGCTCCACATGGATCTCTTTGGGTCAATCCCAACAACCAGTCTTAGAGGAAAAAGATACTCTCTAGTCGTAGTCGATCATTTACTACACCGCATTTACATGGGTATTCTTCCTAACTTCAAAGGATGAGACAAGTTCAATTAATCAAGATGTTCAGATCGGTGATGAACGAAAAAGGAGAAAATCAAGGCCATAAGGAGTGATCATGGCGTAGAATTGATTTCGAGAAATGGATCGATTCGCACGCATACAATGGCATCGATTATAACTTCTCACTCCACGAATTCCTCAACAAAATGGAGTTCTTTGAAAGAAAGAAGTAAGAACCACGATAGAGGTCAGAAGGACTCTACTAAGCAGCAAATTTCATCTCTGCTCAATACTTCAGGCGAAAAGCTGCCAACATCGCATGCTACACTACGTAATGATCATTAATTCACTCTATGATCAAGAAGACACCCTACTTAATCGTGGAAAGGAAGAAAGCCAAGTGTATTTATTTCCATGTCTTTGGTTGTGCATGCTATATTCTCAACAACGGAAAGCGAGATTTGACAAAATTCCACCCAAGTCGGATGAAGGGATCTTTCTTGGATATGCCACAGACAGCAAAACTTACAGAGTGTTCAACAAGAAGACACCGAGTGTCAAGTCTCAATACATATCATCTTTGATGAAACCGACTTTAGACAAAATAGTGCCTCAAGATGACCGATAAAGGCAGACACTACAAATGAAGAAGTCGTTGAGCTAAACACTACGATCGTAGTGCCGAGCAAGTGAAATCGTAGAGTGTGATAATGAGATCGTAGAGAGGTCCATTCAAGACAGCGAGCCTCCACTCCAAGAAGAAAAGATAGACCTTGAAGACTTAAGACATGAAGGCATCAGAACAGATGTCCCAACCGGGAACAGATGGGCAAGAGATCACACTCAGGATCTAATCATTGGAGATCCGAGTGCAAGAGTCAAAACAAGAGCTGCTACTCAAAATGAATGCTTCTTCTACCTAAGCTTCCTGTCACAGATAGAGCCAAAGAAGATAGAAGATGCTATGGAAGACTCCAGTTGGATAGAAGCTATGCAGGAAGAACTCAACCAATTTGAACGAAGCAAAGTGTGGAGATTGGTACCAAGACCAAAGAGTTATCCTGTCATAGGAACCAAGTGGGTCTTCAGGAACAAAATGGATGAAGATGGGGTCATTACAAGAAACAAGGCAAGATTAGTGGCAAAGGGCTATTCTCAAGAAAAAGGCATTGACTATGATGAGACATTTGCACCTGTTGCCAGACTAAAAGCTATCAGAATCTTTATTGCCTTTGCTGCTCACATGAAGTTCAAAGTCTTTCAGATGGATGTCAAGAGTGCATTCCTAAATGGAGAGCTTCAAGAAGAAGTCTCACGTAGAACAACCTCCGTGTTTCATCAATCCATCTCTTTCCAATTATGTCTATAGATTAGATAAAGCTTTATATGGTCTTAAACAAGCACCAGAGCATGGTATGAAACATCGACTAACTTCTTAATAGAAAATGGGTTCACTAGAGGTAGAGTAGATACCACATTGTTTCTTAGAAAGCATAAGGACAAAGTCTTATTAGTTCAAATATATGTTGATGATATCATTTTAGTTCTAACCGATTTAAAAGTTATGTAAGAGATTCTTCTAAGCTAATGCTGAGAGCAAGTTTGAAATGAAAGCATGATGGGTGATTTGAATTTCTTCCTTGGATCGCAAGTGAAGCAGATCGATGAAGGAATATTCATCAACCAAGCCAAATACATCAAAGACTTATTAAAGAAGTATGACATGGAATCGCCTCTCCCGTGAAAACACCAATTGCTCTCCCGCAACCAAGCTTAACAAGGATGAGAATGGTAAGCGTGTTGATATAACTCAATACTGAGGTATGATAGTTCTCTTTTATACCTAATCGCCAAGAGACCCAGATATAATGTTTGCAACATGCATATGTGCTAGATTTCGTGCTAACCCTAAAAGAGTCACATTTGTCCGTCAGAAAGAGGATCTTCAGGTATCTTAAGGGTACACCCTACTTGGGGCTGTGGTATCCCAAGGAATCCTCTTTTGAACTAATAGGATACACAGATGCTGACTTTGCAGGATGCAAAATAGATAGAAAGAGTACCAGTGGCACTTGTCAATTACTAGGGAACAGACTTGTGTCTTGGTTCAGCAAAAAGTAAACTCAGTGTCCACTTTAACTGCAGAAGTTTGAATACATTCTTCTTTGGAAGTCATTGTCTTTCGAGATCCTTTGGATGAGAAATCAGCTAGCTGACTATGAGTTTGATTTCAAGTCTATACCTATACACTGTGATAATACATAACTCATAATCCTGTTATGCATTCTAGAACCAAGCATATAGAGATAAGGCATCACTTCATTAGGGATCATGTGCAAAATAGAACTATTTCTTTACAATATATCCCTACTGAAAATCAACTTGCTGATGTTTTTACTAAACCATTAGATGAATCCAGATTTAACAAGTTAATAAGTGAGCTAGGCATGCTAAATCCTCAACCATGAATCTATGCTCTCAGATTGTGCTAACCATAGACAGATATATAAAGGTCGCACTCAAAATCGTAGACATGATAAAGGAAAGATCACGATCGTAGAGCTGAACAGTCAACTACCTCAACGATCGCAGGAAAGACTCAACTTTCATAAGTGCAGACTCGACGATGACCAAAAGCCCTTTCAACAAGCAAAGTGAATCCTGTGATGACAAACTTTATAACAAAGCAATCTCTCCAAGAGGTGCCTCAGGGACAAACCTAACCCTTGAAACACACCAAGAGGTTGGCCCTTCCTGAGTTACCTTAAAAAGAATGCTTAGTCAAAAAAAAAAACTCATCACTAGGATCCGGACAGACTCGACGATCGTAGGACAGACTTGACGACGATCGCAGATGACTCTACAAATCTTCGTCAGACTCAACGACTGCCGGACAGACTCGACAGACAGACTCTATGAATGCTGATCAGACTCAACAACTGCCGGACAGACTAAACGATCGTAGGATAGACTCTACGAATGGAGAACCGACTGAACAATCAGAAGACTATCTCTACGATCGTAGTCATCCCGAGGACATCTCAGCACTGAAGACTCAAAGGGCAAATAAATACATTCCTAAATAGTCAAAATCGTAGAGCCAAGCAAAATGCAACACCTGTCCCACTAAGTCAAAAAGAGAGAGGGAAGCTACAAGTACAAATTGGAACCGTGATTTTGAAATCTGAAGTTCAAAAGATTATCTCTCATTCTCTCTCTCAAATCAAAACCCTAACTCAGACAAAAGCTCAGCAGTATCTCTCTTCTCAACTAAAGAATCAATGGTCGCTTTAATGTGATTTCTGCCATGAGACTGCTTTGATTTAATTCAAAACCGCTTCCACCAAAGTTTCACAAGATCTTAGCCTTACTAAAAAAGGCGAGGTCTCAAGAGGCGCCAAAGACTCGATACACTCATCTATCCTAAATTGGTGAAGGAGTTCTACAAAAATGGAGTGTACGAAAACAACACCATCACCACACGAGTTAGAGGAGTTGAAATAAAGCTAGGGGAAGAAGACGTCAATTTGGCCCTAGGTTTCAAGAATGTGGGGCATCCATTTCTAGATATAGCATAAGATTTCAAGAGGGACTGAAGAAGATGCATCACAAGAAGAACCCCTCTGTGAAAGGCTACAAAAGAAGGAGTTCCCTCAGAGGTATGAATTTTTGGCTGACATTATTGGGAAATGCATCCGCCGTGAAGAGCTCAAAGGTCATGACTCGATAAATGAGGCTCAACTTTAAGCTCATGGCAAATTTATAGTATATGGAACTCAACTCAACTATGGGTCAGATTGCTCGAATGGATCGGCAAGTGGATCGTAAGCTCGAAGAAATCAAAAAGAGCACCCCAAAGATGTTTGTATGGGAGGTTCATTAGCATCATCTCGCAATCTGCATTGGGTGACAAAATTGGGGATAATGAAGAAGAAGCCATCAACCCAAAAAAGAAGAATGACATGCAGTTGTTCAAAAACTGGGAAAGGAACCCTGCTGAGTTCGTTCGAATGATGACAGAGTCAAGTGGGAGATCTGAGGAACAAAAGAAAGCAGGCTTTCAAGGAGGAATGTCTATTGTCAGAGAAGTTGAAGAAGAAGGAGAAGCAGACAAGGGAGAACCCTCTACCCTTGCCAGAAAAAGCAAGGGCAAAAGGAAGCTGAGAGCAAGACAAGTTGAAGAGCCTCAAGGATCAACAACTAACATTCCTGCAGAGTCCTCTGACATAGGGACTCTAAGGAGGCTAAGGAAGATGCAACAACAACAAGAAGAAGTGAAGAAGATCAAGCCACCATTTCACAAATTGTAAAAAGAAGAACAAGGTGGTCATAAGTCCAAAAGACCAACAGTGTCTTCGATCGTAGAGACTCTGCTGTTCTCTGAAAACAGGCCAAGTGTGGCAGAAATGGAGGAAGCTGCTTCAAGGAAAGTGGCTGATCAACGAGGCAAAACAAAGACTCAAGAGAGTCCAGAAGTGGTGACTAAAACCAGCAAAGCAAAGAGAAAGTTTGGTCAAGAAGTATATTCTTGAGAATGAGAAATCATCAAGAAGGAAGCCAAGAGCATGGGCTGCAAAAGTAGAATCCGCCCCCAAGCAACCGAAGAGGAAAATGCTCCGGTGAGGGGGGAGAACTCGAAATTCTCATGATTGAGTATACACGGTGAGGGGGGAGGTTTCTTGATGAAGAAGAGGTTAAATTTGGTATCAATGTACCACGGTGAGGGGAGTTTCTAAACCTCCAAGAAGATGATCATATTGAGGAGGAGCCTCACAATATCCCAATTGCTGAAGAAGAGGTCCTTGTTCAAGATGAAGATGAACCAATGCCAAACATTCCAGAGGCCATTGAGATAATGGAATCCTCAAATGGAGATAGTGAAGAGGAAGAAGATGATGATGACCTACAAATCATTTATGAGGGTAAGGATGGATATAAAAGCTATCTTTACAATCAGATATTCTCTTACCTACCCATGATGGCATACCATCGAGCTCAAATTCTGAAATCATGGGACCACATGTTCTGGAGCTTCAAGGAAAATCCAGGAATCACAGCCTCGCTAACGGATTTTGTGGAAGTCATCTTCGCCAAAAAAGTCGATTCTGAGACCATTCCTCATCAAATGCCAAACCTGAGGTATTGACTATCCCTACAAGATTTAGAGTTAATCACCTGCCATCATCTTCGTTTAGCCAATTTTATGAATTTCCTAAATGGCTGAAAGTGATCCTTAACCCATTAAATCAGTTTCCAGTTGCAGAATCCCAAAATTCTGTAACTGAAGAACAAGAAGAAATCAACCTTACCCTGCTCCCTCAAATAACCAACTCTACGATTCCGCACTCAAGCCAAATCGTAGAGTCAAACATTGAAATCGTAGAGTCACCAATCCCAAATGTCCAAACCCAAGCTCCTCCAACTGATATACCATCCTCCTCATCGCATGACGACTATTTAGGTCTTGATCTTGCTTTTTTGTACAACTTGCAAGCTCAATCTCCACCAAGAACCCCTCAAATGGACAATCCTCAATCAACTGATACTTTCCCACCGCCCACCAAGGATGATCTAAAAGAAACTTCGAAAGCAAATGATCAAGTCCATCAAGCAAGCACGAATCTCACTCGACCTTTCAACATCCGATTGAATCAAATGATACAAGCCGCAAAACAAATTCCCCTAGATCTGATGACCGAGCTCACTACGAAGCTAAAGGAAATTATCAAAGTAATTCTGAAGAGTATATCAGACAGAGATGAGATCCATTTCCAGGTTGCTGCCAAACAAAGAGAGGCTATGCTTGAGATGCAGAAAAACCAAGATCATCAACATCAAATTATACTGGACAATATTCTCAACTTGAAAGCTTCTGTTTATGACTTCCAGAAATCTTATGCCAATAAGGAGAAGCATAATGATACGATTCTTACAGTCCTCCAAAACAAAGAAGCTAGAGTTGAAAAACAGATCAAGGAGAATAGGGAGGACATTGCTCAAACTCAAAGCCAACTCAACGAGCTTGTCCAAGAAGTAAATAAGTCAGTCTCACGATATTCGAACCTCGATCTTACGACATAAGGGGGAGAATAAGAAAGGAAAGGAGATCAAGGAAGCCAAGGGCAGAGGCGGAGGAGGTCATGCAATTCAAGAAAGGGAAGCCCTCCGCAAGACCATCACATCATCGACTCAACGATCCGGGTCATGACAATTGTATCGCCTATTCTTCCGAGTCATGAGGAGCTAACTCTAGCTAGCAAAAGCGTGACTCATGCGCGATCCGAATGCCAACTGGAGATCCTGCATTCATGCTTAAACATAAAGAGAATCCATTCTAAGTCTAAGTGAAATTTGGAAGAGTTAACAAGAAATGAGGAAGCTCAAAGGAAGAGAAGGGCTGAGGAGTATGCAAATCCACCTCCACACAAGAGACCAAGAAAACAGAGATAAGTTAAGAGTTTAATGTTTTATTGATGTAATGCTATATTGTAATATCTTCTGATCATCAATAAATTCATACTAATTCTCTAGAAATTTCAGCTGCTCACTGAAATACTAAGTCATGTTTAAATTCCTGCAAATGCATCTAGTCACTAATAATCATGACAACAAATCTCCTTGGTTATGTCAACATCAAATAGGGGGAGATTATTGGGAGAATGCATATTATGATTTGATGTTTTAATGCATGTGTTCATGATTATTTGTAAGGTCCTTTAAAGAATATATGTACAAGGACTTAGTGATAGATCAAAATTGTTAGGTTGATATAAGCTTTCAACGTGTATCATTCTGTTCTAGAATGTATAGATAGAAAGATCAAAACTGTTAGGTTGATCTTGAGATGTAATAGATTAGTCTTGAAGAAATCGTAGTGCATCAATCTGATCAACATTGCAGAAGTCAAGGCAGAAAATGTAGAGCCTGAAGATCGTAGTGTGCCTGCCTTGAAAGGGGACTCTTCGGAAATCGTAAAGTGGTCCCAACGTTCACCAAGCTAACTCCACGATCGTAGTGGTGTCTTTGAAAGCGTGAAGTTTATAATTCAACGATCGTAGTGTGGTCTCGGGAACGTAGAAGTCAACAACACGAAGCAAGAGAAGATCGTAGTGCATAAAAGTTTAAGAGAAATCGTAGTGTTCTCGATCGACAAGCATCGTGTAGTATGCAAGTCAAAGCCACTACGATCTTAACCGTAGAACATCACGATCCAATCGTAGAGAGCATCATCATCATCTCATGTCGAGGAAAACGTCCAAGCCTCATGAGTTGTTAATTCAACATACGAGGAATGGATCCCGTAAGTCTGCAGTCTTCATCAATCCCATAATATATGAAATATCCTTCAGATGCAACAAAGAAGCGTATTGAAGAAGCTAAGGATAATCTTATGGATAAGAGAGGGATGTAACACCTTTTCGTGTGGTAGGTGAAAGCAACCCTGCAGTGTCGGTGGAGCCGAAATGCGAAGTCGAGATGTACGTGAAATGTCTCCATCGCAAAGACGTAAAGTTTAGAAGCATTTAATGCCACAACGGATGGATCCAACGGATAGTTTTCAACATCACATATATATAGATCGTCAGATAGATAAGAGAAAAACAAGCAAGCAATCAAACATTCAACGTGAAGAAATTCTAAGGCTCAACTCTACGATCCGAGATATTGAAAAACTTGCTTTCAATTACTCGCCTTCTTAACCAAACCGGTACTTACGTAAAACCGAGTAAGAACCTTCGTAACGCAACAACAACAACCATCAATCAATCTGAAGAAGAGTACCAAGTCTGTTGGACTTGAAGAGATCGTAGTGAATCAGAAGAAAGCCAAGTCTCTTTGGACTTGAAGAGTTCAAGAGTGAACTAGAGAAGTTCTGATCACCGGGTTGGTGCAGAAGGAATCTGTGTGATTCGGAAGATTGTAAAAGACATCCTTAGTGGATATCCTACTCGTTGAGTAGAAGAGTGGACTAGGAGCTTTGAGTGCTCGAACCACTTAAAACAATCGTGTCATCTATATCTCGCTATAATCAAGTTATATTTGCTATAAGCGCGCTTTACTCATTTCATAACTCCATTTCTTGGTTAAGAAGATTAAAACAAATACTAATTCCGCTAAGTTTTAATCACTATCTAAGAACAAGTTTAAAATAGAAAAGATTTTCAAATATCTATTCAACCCCTCTTCTAGATAACTTGTGCCTACTAAGAACTAACAAGAAGAACTCTCACAGTATTGAGTTTAGCAACTGGAGCAAAAGTTTCTTGATAATCAATCCCATAAGATTGTGTGTACCCTTTGGCAACAAGTCTTGCCTTGTATCTTTCAATAGTTCCATCTGCATTGTTTTTGACAGCAAAGACCCATCGACATCCCACAGTTTTTTATCCTGTTGGAAGGATAACAAGATCCCATGTACCATTTCTTTTTTAGAGCCTCCATTTCCTCTGCCATAGCTGCAGTCCAATGAGGATATGCCAAAGCTTCCTGTAATGTACTAGGAATAGAGATAAAGGATAATTTACACACATAAGATGCATATGAGGCAAACAACTTGTGAGATGAGATATGATTACTTATTGGGTATTTCACTTTGGCTTTTGGATCGGGTTCATATTTATTAGCTGGAATCCCACGGGTAGATCATGGTGGAAGTGCATGATGAACAAGGTTAGATGGCAAACTAATTTCAGAAGAATTTTCGGGTTGTACCTGTAGGGTTGTTGTTGGTGATGACTCTGGAGAGGAGTTGGCCAGTGCATTAGGAGGTAATGTACTATCAAGAGGTTGTTGAGACTTTTCACAATGGTCAGTAGAGTCTTATGAACAAGAATTAGGAACTGTAGGTGTGTCCATGTCCATAGTGGAGGTGTCCTCATCCAACGGTCCACTAATGGGTAGAGTTGCGAATTTTAGATCAAAACACAAGACATCATCATGACTTGCAACTTGTCGAACATCTTCAGGACAAGTAGGCTTTAAATCTGGAAGAGAGTAATAAAATTTTGACTCATCAAAGATAACATCCATAGAGGTATAGAACCGACGAGTCTCTGGATGATAGCATTTATAACCTTTTTGAGTAGACCCATAACCAACAAAGACACATTTTAAATCTCTTGACTCAAGTTTCGTTCGATGTTGAGGTGAAAGGTGTATATAAGCTACACATCCAAAGATACGAGGCATCAATTTAACCAACGGCGGAAGAATACAATTATCAGCAAGGACATCAAGCGGTCGTTGAAAGGATATGGTACTAGAGGGTGTACGATTAATCACATAAACAACTGAACTGAGAGCCTCTCCCCACAAGTAAGTAGACACACTACTTTCAATTATTAGTGACCGGATGACCTCAAGTAATTGTCGATTTTTCATTTCAATTTACTCCATTTTGTTGAGGAGTCTCTCGGCATGATGTTTGATGAATGATACCTTTTGAATGTAAAAAATATGTTAACTCTCTCTTGAAATATTCACGTCCATTATCCTGACGCATTACCACTTTAATAGATCTGTCAAATTGGGTGAGTACCATTTGATAAAAGAGACGGAAAACTGAACAAACATAACTCTTATGTTTTAGCAAGTATACCCAAGTCATTTGAGTACAATCATTCATAAAGGTAACAAACCATTTCATTCCATTATTCGTGGAAACTGGGGAGGGACCCCATACATCCGAATTTACTAATAAAAACGGTGTAGCAACTTTATTAGAAGACAAAGGAAATACAACACGGTGACTTTTAGCCATAAAACATGTCTCACAAATGAAGTCTGAAAGGTTACAATTAACAAATAAAGATGAAAATAATCGTCTAAGATGTCCAAATGATGGATGACCAAGTCGTTTATGCCACAACAAAATTTCTGCGATATTGGCCGATTGATTTGTACTCTTCATATGTGCTAGACTATGGTAAACTTGTGATGATGTTCCACCCTCTAGATAGTACAATCCTCCTCGTTGTCTACCACTGCCAATCCTCTCCTTGGTATGTATGTGCTGAAAAATACAATGAGTATGATAAAACAAAGCCACACAATTAAGGGCCTTGGTTATCTGACTAATGGAAAGGAGATTACATGTAAGGGATGGAACATATAGTACATTAGAGATAGATAAAGTGGAGGATAAAGGAACATTACCAACACCAAAGAATGAGGGATGACACACCATTGTCATTAGTAATGGCTAAAGCTAGAATGTGAAGGGATAAAAAGCTAAATTTTGAAGAATCATAAGTCATATGATCATTGCACACTGTGTCAATTATCCGATCCACTATTTTTAGTACATGAAAGAGAGCTAAGGCGATCTTAGTCATACCGGTTTATGCAACTAATCCTGTAGAAGATGACAACCGATTGTTGTGTAGAAGTGTTGGCAGAAGTTTTCTTTCCTTTAGGATGCCACTCGGGATAACCATGAAGTTTGAAGCACGTATCAACAACATGGTTATCACCATTACAGTAAGTACATTTGTGTGTCCCTTTCTTATGGTCTTGCCGTGGATTAATCCTTTTAGTAGCCATAGCAGTACCATCAGTAGATATTCCGCCCATCATAGCATCTTGACGGGTTGCCTCAGCACAAACCATAGCATAAGCAACTTGAAGATACTCGGAAGAATGCAGTTAAGCGATGCATCCACGAACCCCATCCGGTGATGAGTCCAAACCGACCAAAGAAAATATAAACACGTTGAGAATTAACCTTAGTGGTATATATCTCGATGTCGACTTTTGCACTTCATTGCACAATCATCTATAGCACCAATCTCCGCCAAAGTTTTTGTAATTTTCCCCGATAAGAAATAATAGAACCACCATTTTGTAACACGAGATTACCTCAGATCTGGTGATATGATTTTGAGGCATCTTGACCGACCGAGTATGTTTTGCTTAGCCATATCCCAAATTTCCTTTCTTTGTGGGATGACCTTAAAAATGGATCGATGTCTTTGTTCATTGCATCGAGTAACCGTGGATTTGATCATGCAATTTTCATCTTCCCATGCTTCATATTCTTCGGAATTGATATTCTCAGGTGCATCCTTTGAACCTGAAATAAATCTCCAACGCTTTCGACCGCGAATTTTATTTTGTGCATTCAACGCCCATTCCACATAATTGGTGCCATCAAGTTTCTCTGGAGTAAGCGAAGAAGAGACGTCTTGCAAATGTAGTGCTGGTAAAGCTAGAGAATTAGTTTTTGCATTCCCAGCAACAACACCATCATCAATGGTAGGAGTAGTCATGATGGGTGGGTAGGAAAAAAAAATTATGATCAGAAAAACAAAAGAACAACCTCCGGTTCCTAGGATAGATAAAGGAAAAACGGAGTTGGCTTTGATACCATGATAAAACACAAAGAGAATATAATTTTCTGATATTTTATTCATCAATGTAGCAGATATATATACAAGAGTATATTGCTAAACTTATGCTATTGTTACAACAAATATTCTATTACTATATTTGAATGATCATAACTGCACAATTCTAACCTGATATTATGAGGATAATCACTCCATTATTATAAGAGAAGATTACTCCCAATCACATATTCTAACAGTATTGTTTTCTTTGGTATTCTTTTCGCCGCTGCGTTGTTATTCTCTAACATATATGTCTTTTGTATTTGTGTATTTGAAAGGCATTTGTTCGTAACATACTTTAGAAACTTATGGGTATCCTTTAAATCACTTATTTTAACGTCTCCATCTTCTTTTCTTTTATATTCATATATTTTTCTTCATTGCCACCATCTTTAGATTTTTGCTAAACGTTCTGTGTTACGTTTTGAATAATTGCTCGATTTGATATAAATGGGCCACAAAGACTGTGCTTGACTGATTAGTGTACTTACCGTAATAATTTCTTCGTTTTAGTTTGCTGGACTGGTGATGGAGTTCTTAATATGATTATTTTGTAGGTCAAAGGGCTTTCAAGGGAAGAGCTTGAGGCCCGAAACGATTTAGTGACTGCACTCAAAGAGAGGATTGAAACAGTTCCTGATGGGTCTACAAGTACAGCTAAACAAGCTGGGGAACCCACAGCTTCGGCTTCAAATGCAGGAATTAAATTCGATTTAACTTCAGGTACCCTTCTAGATTCAACATAATTGTTTCACATCTAGTCTCTTGGCTGGTTTCTCTTGTCTTGTAACTTTGTCGCTATGATGTCAGAGGGAAGATTTGATACTGACTACTTTCAGCAAACTGATGAAACAAACAATTTTAGGCAGGAATTTGAAATGCAGAAAATGAAGCAGGTAACGTGATTCTGATATTAATTTCCTTTTTGTCATTGTATTTATATCTTTGCAAATTGAACATTTAGAAGGCCATTAGGGTGTTTTTAGTTCTATTAAAGGCTCATTTACAATCGAATATATGATGGAAGGCCTCTTTTGACATTGCAAATGCTTATAGAACCGTTGTAATTTGTAAGAAATGCATATAGCCTTTATCCGTAGTGTCCACATTGTTTTGTGTAAGGTGAACATATTTCGATTCGAATCGCTGTGTTCTACTTCTTATGCTTGTTCTTATACTGGAATGAGGTGATGCAGTACTTGTTATGCATAAGGTGCTTATTGTGCGTACGTATATTTTCTAATGGTATATGGAAAAACTAGGATTCTTTCGTGAGTACATATAGTAGAAATTTGGTGGACAGAGATGGAATCATAAAGCATAGCTAGCATAGAGTGTAGTGATTGGTAATATTTGCTAATGACCTGAACGGAAAATCCTAACAAATAAGATGGTTTTGACTTAAATACAGGATCAAGGCTTGGACGATATAGCAGAAGGATTGGATACATTGAAAAACATGGCCAGCGACATGAATGAGGTTTGTGTTGACACACCTATCTCCTTGTGAATGAAAATGCAGGGGATAGGGAGCAACAGATATCTTGGTTGTTGTCTTATTGAGCATATTTGAACTTTTTTGTTCACTTTTATGGCCTGTGTAGGAATTGGAAAGACAAGTGCCACTGATGGATGAAATCGATGACAAGGTAATTCTTTATCTCCTTGCTGGCTTCTTTTATCCATCCTCGTCTCTAGGAGCATCATAGAGGTCTGTATAATAGTAATTAAAAAAATCACTAATAAATGGTAGTGAATCATCTATTGAATTAAAAATGTCATCTTGATGGTGTTAGAAATCAAAATTACTTGAACGATTTGAATGAATTAGTCGAGATAGATACTTGTTCAGATCTTATTCTCTTTGTAGAGTTTGATCGGCATGACCATAGCCATGATTTCAAAATCATAAAATGCTGTCGTAACTAACATAGCATTGAACTGTTGCATATATATGGTCGATCAAGTTGTGTTTGTTTGACATGATTTCAGGTCGACAGGGCGAATTCTGAGCTAAAGAATACTAATGTACGGCTGAAGGATACTATAACAAAGGTATTGTGCTTATGCTTACAATATTAATTGTGAATTTACATTTAAATCTTTACTGCAGAAATGCCTTATAATTTGTGTCATTTACGTATTCCAGCTGAGATCCAGCCGCAACTTCTGCATTGATGTCATCCTCTTATGTCTTATTCTTGGAATTGCTTCGTATTTATACAAGTAAGTTTTTGGCGGCCACATGACTCTGCATATTTTCTGTTTTAATCATTCATCATGCATCCAAACATCCATGCTTTGATACCATAAGTTTACTTCCTTAATTTTCTTGCTTCGCCTCTTTTATTTCAAATGCTTTTCGAGAATGAAATAATGATGTTTTGTTTGGGAGCTGCGTGCTTCTTTCTTGCAGAGTCCTGAAATGAAGTTTGTGTTCCAAATACGGCTTCCACTGAGGGCGTCTTAATTTACTGAAAAATGAAGTTTGTGTTCCAAAAACATCCATGCTTTTTTCCTCACCCCGAACAAGACTTACGGCTGCGATCCGTGGCCCGTATGCTGCTTCGAGTAGGAGTAGAACTCAACACCTCCGGGTTTACGGCTAGCCCTATGTATGGTTTTTTTTCCTCTTGTATTTCTCATTCCTTTTCATATTTCTATTTATATCCAAACAGAACTTCCTTCCTGGACTAGATTTTGGCTATGTTTTTGTCGGATTTTCTGAATGTTGTATGTATGTAGAGGAAGTAATTCTCTTATAAGAAGGATATAATTTGGTTCAGGTTTGTTTCGAATACTGAGATGGAAAATATTATAATGAAAAATGATAGTATATCTTGCAGTTATGTGGATAATTATAGAATAGTTTATGGAAAATATTATGAATGAAAAAAAAGATTGCTATAAAAAATAATCATTGTGAAACTGTACATGTGAAAGAATTAATAGGAATAAAAAGGGTAAAAGCAAAAATCAAAAAAGCTTTAAACATTGAAAATAATTATCTAATTTCCTCCCGTTTTATTAATAGAGATATATTCGACGCTCCAAATTCTACACAACCTAATTTAAATCGCCAAAAATACAAGCAATGTACATAAATTTTCATAATTATAATTATTACAGTGACGTGTTTAGTACGACAACACACATTAAATTCTCACTGTATTTATTTTCACACTATTTTATAACTTGATGAGTAATTGCTACAACTATTATCTCGGACCATTATTTCATTCACTTGTTCTTCCTGCTAGTCTCGGCTGCACTCTCCATCTTTTGAAATGAATTATGAAACAAAATGGTGCGCTCAAATAGTTCAATAAAAAATATTATGACTAAAATAATGAAGAATAAATTATCCTTTAACTTTCAACCGTGATAAATCAAAATATTTAAAAATGCTAAACAACATAAATTAATTATGCTAGAGTTAAAATAAATAAATAAGGAAACTGATATTCTCACGTAGTTCTCTCACACTAGAAAAAAGTGGGTCTCACCTTCATGTGAGAGAGACTATATAAAAATATTAAAAACTCTTGTGAAAATAGTATTCTCCTTAAACAAAAAGCTTTGGAAAATGTCAGAAGTGGGATTTGAACCCACGCCCTCTTACGAAGACCAGAACTTGAGTCTGGCGCCTTAGACCACTCGGCCATCCTGACAACATATTAAATCTTCCAATTAATACTTATAAGATGTATGAGTATGTATAATGCTAACGACTAATGAGTAGAAATTGAAACCCAAATGCAGTAGAGTTACAAAGTTGAAACACAGAAGTAATAAGGGTAGAAAATTGATCGAAAAGGTTATTATATACGTTTAAAAATTAAATGAAAATATAAAATATTTTCATTTAAAACTCTACACCAACACGTTTTTTCCTGCGATTAAGTAGAGCAACAACAAAAATATCAATAATTATCGACTGTTGTTATATATGACTGCAATTTATATCGATATTAAATAGCGACGTATGATAGTAACAGTTATATACGTCGCTTATAGTTTCACATTAGTCGCAATATAAATAATTTTTTTGGTCACCATCCATCTCATAAGAAAGGCCTACCTCACTGCCAAATGTGGCCCGAAAGGAAAACTAAGAAAGTAACATGACTTCCCTTGTTTGGTAGAAAAGAAAATATATACTTAAAAACTTCACACCAACTTGGATAAACCTTTGGTACCAAACATGCATAAACAAAAAGATAATTAATGCCCATGTTGAATCACAATATCTATCTATATATACAAGGAACCTAACCCACCTAATTTGTTTACTTTCACTTCAACACTATGAATTATAATCAAAATCCCCCATTAATTCGAGTGTGACAGAAAGCAATATATGAACTATTGAATTGTGAGTTCATCGAATTTCACATGCCGTCCTGTTTACGTCGACCTTGAAAAGTTAGTTGTCTAGAAGAAACAGATAAATTAAACTTATATCTATTCATACTAAATTATTTTTGCAGTCGATGTGAAACTATTCCATAAATTTTAATTTATATTTCACATTGCTCGGAATCAAAAAGTATATATAAAATATGAATGTTCATGCACCACCATTAGTGCAGCCTATGCAAGAACTATCTAGGCAAAAGGACAATAATAGAGATTAAAATGAATGAAGCGGGGGATTTGGCTCGGATCCTTTCTACTAAAAATACTCAAGAAAAGATAAAAATCTATGATGCCATCTAGCTAGAAATCCAATACAAATCTATAACACCACCTAGCTAGAAATCCAATAATAGAGCAAATTATTAAATCTTCTCATGGGCTGCAAATCATGTAAGATTCAGTCCTACACTTTAAATGAATACCTAAATAATCTTATATTAGTATAAAATAAGATTAACCGAAGACACTTCAATAAATTAACAAATCAATTTCAAATACAAAGTATGAATATATATATATATATATATATATATATATATATATATATATATATATATATAAAAAAAATCTTTCTTGCTTGATAAGATTCTTATGGATCATTATAACCAATACACATGCATACACCCATTAAAACATACTTGTACATATATAAGTTCCACAAGTATCAAGGGAGGCCAGGTCCACAAATTGATCAATAATCAAAAGTTTTTTCTTTGGATTTGAATTTGGTACCAAACAAAGTTGATAATTTTATGCTGTCTTCCTAATGATAACATGCCACACAAGAACAAAGAAATACACTTTTTTTGTCTCAAAATTAAGTTTTATATATATATATATTTGGAGATCCAATTACCATGAAGTTAACTTTATGAGATTATCAATGAAATTAACTTTATAGTAAATTGGTGAATTAGCTAATATAGTACTAACACGTAGAAGTATCACCTCCCGACTTGTATATCGATACTATATTAATCAATTAATTAAATTAACTTGGTGCGAATATTTAAAACTGAATATATCTGTCAAACCAATTCTTCTTTTCATCTCAAAATGAATTTAAGAGATGCTCGGAGTCTCTTTTGTAATCATTTGAGACGAAATCAAAGGAAAAAACAAGTGATAATTTTTTATATAATGGGAAAATACTCATGAGTCATGAAACAATCCGGGTCAAATCCCGAATCCGGAATAAATCTCGGGTCAAATTCCAAGTCCGAATCGAATCAAATCCATCAAATAAAGGCTTCAAACTACTAAGCCCAATAGTATCTTCTTGGGTCATCTTAACCCACCACAGGGCTCTAAAATGTCATGACTTCAAGCGGTCTTATTGGTAGTAACTTATTTTCTTATATCGCAGACAAATTTTTCCCCTATCTTTCGATGTGGGATTGGGGTGTTACAAACTCCTCATTTTAAATTTCTCGACGTCCCAGGCGTAACCGATCATACTACTACCAAAGATCTTTGCCTCTCTATATATTGTGGGATAATACCTACGGCTGGCTTGTCCCCACCTCCAGGACCTTCATCTCTCCATTGTGGGATAATACCACCACCCCGTGTCCCCACCTCCTAACCCGTCGGATGACCGGACCCGAAGCTTTCGAGAACACGGCTTTGATACTATATGAAACAACTGGGTCAAATCGAATCCGGAATAAATCTCGGGTCAAATTCCAAGTCCGAATCGAATCAAATCCATCAAAATAAAGCTTCAACTACTTCTTTCAATAAGATCTTCGGTCATCTAAATTCACCACAAGCTCCCAAAATGTCATGACTTGAAGGTACTATTGGTAGTAACTTATTTTCTTATATGCAGACAAATTTTTCCCCTATCTTTCAATATGGGATTGTGGTGTTACAAGTCATCATTAAAATTCTTCCATTTCATGATTCACCCATTCTTCTGATCCACACTCCACCCGGCCACTTTTAATTAATCACAGTAATTCAAACCATTACAGCTAGCCAGAACCCACCTCATCATAATTTCAAGGAATCTAGTCAAATATGCATGCATATGTACATACACAAATACATATATAGTATCTGACTCTGTATATATATATATATAACACACAAAAATCAACAAAAGCTCAAAACTTTTTGGATTAAATCAAACTTTCTTCACTTTTTTTTTGTATATATACACTGTATATTTCTCAAAAAATTAAAAGAGAGAGAGAGAGAGACCCCATTAACAATCTCTAGCTCAAAACCCAGAGACTGAATTGAATTCGCTGTAATAATCAGTAATACCAGATGCAGCCCAGAGCCGTTGATTGAACTCATCCTGCAAATCACGTGGCACGAAGGGTGTCCTACAAAGTGGACACGTCTTCTGATCATGGTCCATCCAACGGTCCAAACAGCTCCGATGGAAAATATGCTTGCAATTCGCCAACCACCTGATTTCTTCCCCTGCCTCAAACTCGTACAGGCACACGGCGCAGCTCTCCGGAGGCTCACCGTCGCCGGCAGGGATATCTTCAAATTTCACAACGGGGAGGAGCTCCCGGATTAAAACGGCGGACAGTGGCGGGTATTCGGGCATTCTGGTCGGGCTTTCCTGGTATAAAACGTCCGATTCGAGAAAATCTGATAGACCCATTAAGCGGAAGAGAGAGAAAATGAGATTTCTGATGAAACCCAGGAGGGAAAGTAAATGTATAAAGAGTTGTGGCAGAAATACTTCTGTGTAACCCACTGGAAAACCCATTATTTTTAGAGAGAGAAAATTGCTTTTTTAGAGAGAGAAAATTGCTTTTGGTTAAGCTCAGCTGCCAATGGGCATGGTGGATTAATGATTATATAGTTGGTATTCGCAAGGTACAGTGAATGTTATACTGACCGGGCTGTGACTTGAACCGTTTGTAAAAGTTTCAACAAAAACAGGATCTAATGAATTTTCTTGTGTGGGACCCATGACTGTTTTTATGGTGGACTCTGTATAGGTCACGTTCTTGTGCCGAGTTGCAGAGGTGAACACGTGTCTTCTCTCTTTTGGGCACAGGGTTGCACACGTGTCACTTGATGTGGTTAGGTAGAGTGGATGATGGTGCCTAATCTTCTCTTTTTGTATTAGAATTTTCTTTGTCTTAATCAAGGTTGTAATAATATTATTTACTTCTTTTATGCGTAGATGGTAATTGGACATGAGTACTTTATATTTTTATTTTTTATATTTTGATTTTTATGAGAAATAAAAATACAATTAAGTGAAATTATAAAGCACTCATGTCTAATTATTATTAGAAATTAAAACTACTGATATTCTTTTATATCTGGTAAAATTATATATGACAAAGAATAATACTATTATTGACAAATTTTGTCAATAACTATTAAGAACCTTTTTATCTAATAAAATTGCATTAATTTTTTTTTTAACTCTCATTAGAGTACTAACACTTGGAGAAAAATCTAAAATTATAAATTCCTATCAATGTAATTATTTTGAAAAAGCTAATAAACAACTTACACAAAAAAAAAGGAATAAAAAAAGAAATTAAGGGTGGGGAATGAGTGAACTAATCAAGTAGTGGGGCATGTCCACGACAAGTAGAAAGAAGAGGAGGCCCATGAGCCATGAGGGGTAGACCAGACAAGGACAAATTTCGTCGGTGGTGCGAACCCTGGCCAACCAGCAACCCATCATGGCTCCAGATGTGGATATCAGACACCCTATCTCCTTTAGATGTCTTTATTTTGGGCTTAATTTGGGCCGTATCTGATTAAGACGAAACACTTGTGGCCCAATTAATGAACCATCACGTTCATCATCACCCACCACTTCATCTCTTCTGTTCTGTTTCGATAAAATTAAATGAAAAGTCTTGAACGAGTCCAACACTTCAAGCTATTTTAACTATAAAAAAAATAATAATATAAAATTCTTAATACGTGATATTAGGCAAATTAAGTACTACCCTACGATCACTACAGCATTTATAGCTGATATTAGGATATATTTGAATAAATTAAAGTTTCTTTGAAAGTGGTATTTTGTGTACCATGTAATTAATTTAAGATAATCAATTCTCATTAATTCTAAGGTAATAAATCTTTATTTTATTAATTACTTTTCTCTTATTTTCCTCCTGTTTTCAGCTCCAAGAGTAGCAAGTTGTTTGAAACAGAGGGGAGGGAGGAGGGAGGAGGTCCCTATAGGTGTTCCAAATGTTTGATTCATGTCTCTGTCACTCCATCTCATGTATACACTTAATGAGGCATCAAACAAACAATTTTTATTATTATTTTATTTTATTTTTTGTTAATTTTGGGGGGGAGTTTGAATCTAGGGGGTGGTTAACTGTGGTCAAATAACCATTACAGTATTGACACGCAAGCGGGATGTGATCTTTCTCTGCGTCTCATCACTGTATTGGTCACATGACCAACTTATCATGAAGTTAACTTCATAGTAACCGGATTCGAATCTAGGCCATTAAATAATTTCTCTATCTTACGTGTGCACGTATGGAAAAAATATTATTATGTTTTTTATACCTGATTGGTTGTGTCTGTGATAATACTAAAAAAAGAAATACGTTTAATTACAATAATAAAATATAAAATGACAAAATTGTTATTAATAAATACAATAACATGAAAATAATCTTTAAAAAATATATTTAAACTGCATATTTTGAAACGATTTGCAATCAGATCAGATAATTGTGACAATCACAACCAAGGTATACCCTACACATCTCTATGGTTGTTTCATTTTCATGAATGAAGTTTGAATTGATGTAACATGCTTGCTTTTGATCTCTATCCATAAAATTATTCTCATTTCCCAATTTGTATACGTACAAAAGGACTAATTCACCCCCATCTCTCAAATTGGAAGAGCTTTACATGTACTAATTTGAGTGGTATTGTGGGTCTATAATTATATTAGGTGCATTAAATTAGAATCTTGATCTCCTATCTAGACAACTCTAGTATATCAATATTTGTACTTGGCCTTTGTTTTGTACTAGCATACTAGCTTTGTAATTTAACATAAAAGGATAAGAGAGTGTTAGAGAAAAAAATAGAAATAAAAAATTATACATATATACAAATTCATTTTGCATATATGGGAATAATATGAAGAATCAAGTGTGGTTCCATTTCATTTTGCATTTCCTAACCAATTGACTTGTGATTCATATATTTTTCTTTTTGATTCCAAAATTTCCAGCTTCACATGGGAAAGTTGCAAAGCCGTTTAGATGCAGAATTCCTCTTATCTCATATGTGCTCAGTCAAGTTTAAAGAGTGGATTGTTGTCTTGGCCACTCTTTTAAGGAGATCTGAGGTAAAGTTGATGTCATCTTGCATAATTTCTGGAGTTTAACTATGTTTCTATGTATGTCAATGTTTGTTGCTATTGCTTTACTTTCTCAGCTAGTATGCTCTCTTTAAATTACTTATTGGGAACAATTGAAGAATAGTCTGATTTAAGGTCAAACTTCACATCCTATTTTATCAATCAATGCAGCGTTACATAAAATACACTGCTACAAAACAGTAAATAGACAACGCAAAAAAAACGTTGTGGTTTCAGTCAGAAAAACGTCGTGGTTAAGGGTGTTGTCTATTTGACACCCTTACACAACGTTTTTTAGGAGAAAAACGTTGTAGATTTATTTTTCAAAAATTAGCAGATGCTTAAAAACGTTGTAGAAAGTATGATTCCACAACGTTTTTTTGGATAAAAACGTTGTTGTTTAGTATATCAGACAACATTTAGACACATTTACACAACGTTTTAAAAATGTTGTAGATTAAAAAAATAAAAATAAAAATTGTGGTTCACCTATATTACCAATGCACCTGCAATATGCTAATGTCATGATATATAGCTAAAATTACAAAGAATATTAATACCATACAAAACGTTTACATCCTAATAATTCTTTGTAATGCCAATTACAAAGAATATTAATACCATACAATACGTTTACATCTCAATAATGCCAAACTATCCATACATCTCAAATTCACTTTTGAGATAAACAATAGTAATCCTGTTAATTTATAGCTGAAAAGTGGGGAAATACAATTGAACTTTGTCAACAAGAAAAAAGGAAGCATTACAGTTTCATACCCTTGTTATTTAGGACTCCGTCTGTAGGGGATACAGAGATCTTTGTGGGTTTGGAATCACGCAATTCATCAATGTTCTCTCCGTACCAAAAATTACAGACCCCCATTTCTGAAATTGCCAAAACACATAGACCTTCATCATCTGTATCTCCAGTGAAAGTGCACCTGCTATCTAGAAACGCAGCAGGGTGATCCATTGCAAGAACACAGCAGGATGATTTCTTTTTGCTACCATCTATTCTCCAAACTGCAACATATCTTTCAGTTACAGCAGAAGAGATGTACTTTCCATCTTCAGAGAAATTTCCATCTAACTAAATTTCAGTTTTATAAAATTGCAAATCTTCTCTCAATTCAACTAAATTTGTGGGAATTGTGTTACGAGTAATATCCTTTTGGATAGTGTTTCTATATGTTAACAAAATATATACACATTTGCTTAATATGAATGAAAGTCTCGTCACATCATAAAATCTTTAACCCAGAAACTACAGTTCATAATTTTGGTGGAATAAGAATTTGTGTTGGTGCTTTTTCTGAATCACAGCATCCGTAAATCATTACAGCACCGCACCTCCTTTTGGTCCCAAACATCATCTAACCAGGCAGGGAAGTATGAAGCAGAGCCAGGCAGTTTGCGGTTCCACAAAAACAGGATGAGGATCCCCCGTTACACCTTCACGCAGCTTCCTCCAATATACATTCATGACAAAAATAATACTGTGGTGACAACATTATCTACACAATTACTTTTTGTCATTAAATGTGTATTAAGTTCAATCTACATCCTTGCCCTCTTCTATGAATTATCAAAATGAAGAACATAAGCCAGTATGAAATTTTCCACCATGGCTTCCCAAACTCTTACCAACAAAAACAAATTGATCACAAACAATACAGAAAGTAACAAAGTAGCTACCCAAGTTCTATCAAAACCTTAAAATAAATCCGAATTCCTGGTCCAGTATTCATCCTTACGAAATTTCATTTAAAATAAAACAAGAAACTAATTAATTAAATTAATAAATTACATACCATGAAAGACAAAATTTTCAAAATACACATACCTTGTAAACTAGACCAACAATTATTGTCCCGGTTTTAAGAAAAGATGAGGGTTTGAGACCCTTCTTCATTAGCATCTCATTCCGTCTACACAGATCGAAACTAAAGCCACCCTTAGTGGGAACATCCACTTCTGCCTTAGACATTTTGGAGAAATCAAAATCTAACCCTATTCATACAACATCGGAAGCATGTGTCAGATTAGCATAATAGCATAAATAGAACTATAAAACAAAGACCAAACAAAATAGGTAAATAATTTTTTTTTTAAAAAACCTAATTTGGTATTGATACGAACTTACGAAGTTCTGAAGGATCGAAGATTGTTGATGCCGAATTTCAGTAAATACGACTTTGGAAGAGGAAGAAGAGGAACTCGAATCAGACTGAAATAACGTGAAGGCTTGGGTATAGTAAGAAAAGGCCTGCGGCTTTAGATACACAAATTAACCACACCGAGTTTCTTCGTCAAGTTTTGAACCTTATTCCTTCTTTGAACGATGTCTGTCCTTTTCGCTTCATCTCCTTCGCTTCATCTCCTTCAAAGAAGCACCCCAAATCAGATGCAAGCGAAATCTAGGCAAACCCTAGCTTTTGTTTTGCAGATGGAACGAAAAGAGGCTAAACAGAGAGATGAGAAACGAAGACACTCGGTGACAAATGAGAGAGCGGAAAGTTTTCATTTAATCGTTTTTTTTAGCTCCGTGTTTTTGTTTATAGACAACGTTTTAAAAAAAAAACTTTATGTAATTAAAACAAAAAAAATACCACAACGTTTTTATAAAAAATGTTGTGGTTTAAGCGTTGTCTATTTACTGTTTTGTAATAGTGATACTTTGATTTACCAATGACATTAAGCAAACAATTCTACTGCAAAGGAGTACCGAACAAGTAAGCCGGCAACTTGATAATGCCAGAATTATTAGGATAGATGAAGATGGATTTTTAAAGATTTAAAGGGGGTAAAATTTCTATTGTAAGTAATGAAAGAATTTGAATTTTGTTTTCTAGGTGTAGAGGATAGTTGTAGTAATAGTTTATCACCATCCAAGCTTCATCAATGACAGGATCATCTGCCTACATGGTCAAGACTGAAAGTTCTAAAATTGTAGTATTGTTGTAAGACTGAAGCTGTATAATTACCATTGTTATCGGAAAAAGGAATGCTAATAATATGGTACTGCCTTGTTGACATATATCTCATCTTCTTGTGCAGGTACTTCTTGATTTATTTAGGCATGATATGCGGTTATGGAAAGCATATAGCACTTTGCAGGTATGTCTCTCAAACCTTTACTGCTCGGTTGATATTGGCATAAATACATACCCTAACTTCCATGTGCATGTTCAGTCACATTCAGCACTCGTTGAGTACCACGATTTGCTTGAAGCATTGGAAGAGAAACTTTCTTCGACAGGAGATTTCGAACAGACATGATAAAACAAATGGGATTATTGAGTACCAACCTTCTATTAAGTTTTATATAATGGCTGATGTAATTATCCTACTTTCTTCAAGTTGGAGGTCCCAGCCAAATCACAGAGAAATGGACAAGCATCTTGTCATCGTCTTAGTAGGTTCATTTTTTTTTCCCTTGATCGCATTTATGGTCTAAAAAATCAGTGAGTTTTGATTTTTTTTGGTTATTGTAGATATGGCACTTGAGATTTCTTGTTAGAGGCAAAACGCTGTAGTTCTGCTCATACTTAACCCCGTATGGCCTGCCCTAGGTTACAATTTGTGCCAATATATTTTGCTTTAGCTCCCCATTTTTGGGAGAAGAAATGAGAGAAACAGCCGAAGGTGATGGAGATGGAGGGGAAGGTGGAGAGTTGTATATTTAGTTTGTGGATATGGCTTATGTAGGTGTGTGTAATTAAATAAGTCTAGCTATTCTGTTGTACCTGGAGCCTAAAGATTGTCATCTATACGAAACATTTTTTTCACTTTGATCTTTGCAATTTCATTTATACATGTCTTGAAATATCTGAATAACATAATTTTATTATTTTACTCCTCTGAAAAAATTTAAAGCTGTAAAATTATTTAATATTATAGTTAAATTTTTTTTTATATAATTTTTATAAATTTTTTTACATTATTCAGCTATTCATTCAACAAAAAAATTTGACTTAGTCATTCAACTCAATCATCTGACCGATTCAACTATTCAGACAATTTTTTTCAAAATAAACGCATTTAATGGTTGACCGATTCAATCATTTAGATGTATCCAGTCTTAAAACAAACAACATCTAGATCTCTTAAATTTTTATATAATTAGGTTGTGTGTACCAACTTTATCTATTACCAATATTACTAAATTTTTATATAATTAGGTTGTGTGTACCAACTTTATCTATTACCAATATTACCAGACCATTAATTCTGTGATTTATATAAACATAATTTTATTTAACTTTTGATCACCCCGTGTACAAATACATTTCAAAGTTTAAACGACAGGAGAGGGAAACTACAAGAAAACAAAACATCAAATTTGAAATGATCACCAACTGAAACTTATAGACTCAAAGTGCAGGTTTTTCGCCAAACCGGATGAACATATGCCTGCAACCTCATGTCTCATCTTCTTAGGGCCACACACAAGAACCCCAACACTTGATTCTTTGCGTTCGAATAAATATTCTGCAATATTTATTAGCAATTACAATGTCAATATTAGCTTTATATTCATATTTCGAGAATTAAGATACGGCATATATATATATATATATATATATATATATATATATATATATATATATGCAAGGGAGGGATTAATGGACTCACTCTTTAAATCTGGCCTTTCACCATAGTGCAAATTGGTGGATTGAACAAGTGATTGTTGTGGGAGGCTTTCGAGTTCCCTATCTGCATTACAAACCCATGAGCTTGGCGATCCGGCCGGCGTTGTCCCCTCTACGTTCTGAATCTGCTTGGTGTCCATACCATTATGTCTCTTGTTCCATAAAAAAGCACCGCTAGAAGTAATGGCTATGGAGATGCAAATGAGTAGCATATTTAGAACAGCTCTCGAAGGAATAAGAATAAATTTTATTTGTGTTATGATCAATTGGGTATATGTAGAATTGAGTTAAAATCCCCATCAAGATAAGAAATAAAATGAAAGAGGACGATATTATGGCTCCTAGCCAAAGCCAACTATTGTGGCCTAAAATTGGAGTTATGGCCGAGTCTAGTGGATTTGGTTTGAACCAAATAGTTGTTTGGTGTTTTTGGTTTTGTATTGTTGGTTGTTTTTCTCTCGTCACATATGCTTCTATTTGTAGTTCCAACTTGGAGAATTCGGAGGGTGCGCCGGAGATGGGAAGGAGAAGGTCCAGCATGGTGAGGTCTGAGGAATTCTTAAATGAAGTGATGAGAAGAATATTTGGAGTCTTGCATTTCAATGTCTCACTCATGTGGATGAGTTCTAGGAAGATGGAGATGAATGGGGTGATGCCACTTCCACCACTCACCATCACGAGTGTGTCGTGCCTACAAAATTATAAATTACGTGCGTAGAGCAGACAATTTTATTAATCATATAGTTGCATTCATATGTACGTAGCAACACTAAACGCCTCAAATGCAATACAAAACTACAACAAATAAAAAAGAAAATCAATAAAAACACTAGTGATATAATTTTTTTCTATATAATGCAACTATTTCCTATATATTTTATAAAAACATTGATGGAGCAAAACAATTCAACTCGATCTTTGTTATACCAATTTAATTTATAGGAAAGAGTTGCATCGTTTTCGTTGCATGCCTATAATTTTTAATATTGTAATTTTTTTTATATGATTGGCTCAAGTGATCATGGACATAAACATATGAGCAACCATGCATATATCTACACGCATGCATGAAGATTTATGGTGTACATGCATTTTTACCTTAGGAAATTTGTTGAAGCAGGTCCATAAGGTCCCTCAACGGATACACTAAGCCCATCAATTGAAGGTGAAGAAAGCGTCTGAAAAAGCTTCTTAGTCCAACTCCCTTCGCCTTTGATCATGACACTTAGCTTCTCAGGCTCCAAATTACTGCTAGATGTAATAGTAAAAGGATGCCACTGCACCTTGGAAATGCTATGCACATTCACAAACATAATGCTTGTTGGAGTATAACTCAAACCTAATCATAAAACACATGCATGCATGTGAAATTACATCAGTACGTACTTAAATATATATATATATATATATATATATATATATATAGTGGCGAAGTTATGCTATAAATGTGGGGTCAATTGACCCCACTCAATTTTTTAAATAACTTACAATTTTTTTTTTATCTTATTCAATTTTTAACCCCTATTCAATTTTTGATTCCACTCAATTTTATTTTTTTAATTAGAGATACCCAAGCGGCCAAGACTCGGTCCTAAATCTCATACATCAATATTTGTTCAACACTTCAGCCACAAAATAGAGAGAAAAAGGGCAAAGCCAAATCGCAAAAGGTAAAGTCTTTTATTAGTATTATTAAATTGGATATTTGGATGCATTTATTTAACCCGAAAGTATAAAGTATTAAAAAAAAAAAAATACAAGGGTATTATTCCGAACCCCGCCAATTTTTTTTTTTTAACTTACTAATAATTTTACCCCACTACTGTTGCTTTCTGGCTTCGCCACTGTATATATATATATATATATATATATGTATATGTAGGTATATGCATGTACCTGGAGTCTTGGAGAAGTTGAGCTCGAGAGCTTGGCATGGAAGAAGGCGAGCAGAAAGAAGACGAACGGCTCGTCGTGACTGTAAGAATCTGAGGTATCGATCGACCATGAAGAAGTAGAAACCAGGAAGCATGATGCAGGCATATGAGATGCCAACATGGAACACAAAGAAGACTATAAAAGAGTACGTAAAGATGACGAGTATAAAAGAAGAGCTCGAACATCTTTCGCCTTATGCCACGGAAAGTTGTCACCCACATCAATATTCCACTTAACAGAGCTATTTCTCCGGCTACATTTGATATATCAGTCTTGGCCCATTTCACCATCTATATATATATACCATTAAAAATAATTAAAATATTAATTAGATTGTGATGAACACATGATAATAAATTAATAATTAACTACAACTCATAATCTTTTTACTTTTCTTTTTATATAAAGAAACAACTTGTTGTTGAGAAAGATGATAGCTTAGTTGAAATCTCCCAACTAAAAATTCCTTTTTTGGACCATTAGAGCACTTTGGTAGGGCAGGAATAACCACCTTATGGAATTACTTATCATCACTTCCAGAATTAATTCAAAATTTTCAACCGTCCACGTGTCACTTTCTAACTAAAAGGTTCACCACTAGACTAAAGACTTGAAGCACCACAACATAATCCTGGCCATCCATTACTGTATGTGCTTTCTCCTTTTGTCTCAAAGAAAGGACTACACTTTTATTATGCATGTGGGGGAAGGGGAAGGGGAAGGGGGGTGGTGGTCGGGCGGGGGCGGAATTGACAGAAAAGGCGCAACAGCACTGATGAAAACACAACAAACCCTAACCATTTTTTTTCCTTTTTGGTACAACACTTTTTGAAGTGATCTCTTGATTCTTATTTATCTCAAATCTCTAAAAGCTGCAACAAACGTTGAGAGCCATCAAAAGTGACGTATTAATTATGTATAGATATATTTAATATATAACGTATTAATTATGTATAGATATATTTAATATATATATATATATATATATATATTTTAACAACTAGACAAATTTGTCCAATCGATTGATTGCACGTCAACTACATATATACATATAACATGATTTTGTATAATGAAAGTGAGATCCTTTTTTGATACAAATAATTTCACAGGTAAATATCACAAGTTACGTATATCAGTTAAGTTAGATTATTTAATTGAACGGGCAGAGTTTCATGTTATATATATAATGGTTTGTGTAGGACTCTCTTTAGGGGAGTGACTAGACGAAGATGAGAGATATCTTTCTGTATGTTAATATTGTATTAGTCAATTGATCAATTTATTATAAAATTAAATTCACGGTAATCGAATTCCTTTTTAAAAATAAGTGATATATAGTTGAAAGATAATTTAATTTACAACTAGACTTTAAATACTATATATATATATATATATTGCATAAGTGGAATGATTTGAATTAGTTAATTAAGTATATATACCTCTGATAATTGGTTTGTGACAGCCCAGAAGATAATGTAAGAAACACCATGAGCCGTAAAGAGGGTCATGACAATGTGGCCGAGCCATATATGGTACTTGACACTAGCCTCCGACGTGAGTCCGAACAACGGCAGCACCGACGAGCCGCGTGTCACCGGAAAAAATAGAAATGCAAGACAAATATTCCCGATAAGACCTAGCCTTAGTGCTGCAGAGTCCAACTTGGCTTCCCAACTGTAAATAAATATATTATCAATTCATGATTCAACATCTATCTATAAGACTCTCAATATATATATATATATATATATATATATATATATATATATATATATATATATATACAAACTAATGAATCACATAATTCAAAGTCTACTGTATCCTAATCCTAATCCAAAATTACAATTATCTAGAATTAAGTAATTATAGTTAGTTATATTCTCTAGCTAATACAAACAAACTCAGGGTATATTATATAATTTTTCATTTTAGTCTATTAATTAATTAATTCTTTTGAGATAAATTCTTACACTTTTTCGCCACTCTTTGCTGCGGAATTTGGAGTGATTTTAGCAAAACTGATGTGCAAGTAAATTGAGAAAGACCAAACCAAGAGCGCAATGAACATGACAAAAAAGGATAGCTCTATCCAAGAAACAATCCCTAGTCCTTTTAGGATCAATGGCCTTCTCCATATAGCCAATCCATGTTTTTTCTGATCAGCACTAGTTAATAAAAATAACACAAACATTCAAATTAATAATTAATATGATAAATAAATTACATATATAAATTCTTTCAATAGGGAAAAAATTGAAGAAAATTAATTATGGCTTAATTTGCCACTAATAATTTTGCATACCCTTGGGCGTTATCACCTCGTATTTTCTTCCCTAAATGAAGATACACACAGGCCAAAACAGCAATAAACAGAGGAGGAAATGTGTTGATCAGAATTGTTGCACCTGTATTAATATAATAATGTAAAGATAAATTTGTGTTGTTAGTATATATATATATATATATATATATATATATATATATGTATATATATATTAAAACATAGATAATGAACATATATATGACTAAAATGCAAAACGTAACTCTCCCCTGTATTTGTGCGGTTTTCGTCATCGAGTTTGATTATTTAATAAATCTCTACTTCAAAATACAATTATTAATAAAAAAAACCATGTATCATATAAATTAAAGATAGTTTTAATAAAGATATGATATTTAAGAGAGGTATGTTATTTAAGATATATATATATATATATATATATATATATATATAAAACGAGCATTGTAAATTATGAGACTAGAATTAATTATGCATGAGATATATATATATATATATATATATATATATAAACCATATAGAAAATTGATGAACCTTGTGATCCAAAGTATGTTGACATGGTCTCTGCTCGAATTTTTGGCAACCATTTGAGCTTATAAAGACTGGTTGGAAAAATCACCCATATGAATAAATATCCTAAAAAAAGTACCATTAGTAACACCATTAATACTGCTTGGATTCTCTTTGCCACCATTGAATCCATAGACTCCCTCTCCTCCTTCTATATATCTTTCTATCTCTGTATATATATATATATATATTTTTATTTATATATATGTGCGTGACTTGGGGGAATGAAATCTATATGGGGTATAGGAGGGGAATGAGTAGCATATATATAGGGGGGAATTTAAATTAATATTTTTGTACGTGTAAAAAGGGAATTGAAGTGGGCTTTCCCAAAGGCCAAATCGTCAGTGAAGAAGAAGCATGATTCATCACGTCTCCACTTCAATGAGAGAAGTACAAATTTATTCTCTTACGTATGATTACGTTTAAATTCTCTGTAAGTTGGATATATATATATATATATATATACACACTCTCTCTCTCTCTCTCTTAAACTAGTTAATATATAGTAGCTATATTAATTATACCAAGTTGATAAATACTAAAAGTAGTTTCTCCTTGCATGGTTCATGCAACATTAATTCTACGTCACATGAGTACATAATTATAGGTTAACAAGTAGTATTTACATGCATATTCTAGAATATATATATATATATATATATATATATATATATATATATATATGAATATATGTGTACGTGTAATTTATACGTACAAATGAACTTCTGATGACTGCAAATTTTAATTTCTAAAGTCACATAAATGGAGAGTTTATTGGACATAGAAAGAATGGATTTGCAGGCATTAACCATGCATGCACAAGGTTATGACTTATGTCATATAGAATGGGTACGTATGGCTAGGGGAGTATATATAATTTTTGACTCAAAATAATATCTTAAATTATGTAAAATTGAATAAGATAAATAGTATAACATATATAATTAATTACAGGAGATGTACCCCACTAAATTAATGATTTCATATATCTAAACCAATATTTATTTAGGAAATATATAGTATTTGAAAGAATTAATATATGACATATTTGAAAATTTTCTTACATTTTTATTTAGGGAAACAACGTGATTATAGATTATAATTTACATTTTATAAATAATTTAGATAAAGCTAGAACAAATTGGAATAGAAATTAATTAATCGTGCGGTTACTGTTCTAATTTCAGATCATCATCATCATAATCGTGTGGTGTTCTTGTGTATTTGTGAGGCTATGGGTGGAAGTCAGCATGGATTATGTACGCCGGCTCGTGTTATCCATAATATTCTTAATTTTGTTAACTTTTTGAATAGTAATTTATATTAGAAAAAAATTTATCCACAAAAATTATAATCAGTTATGTTCTAGTTGTTTTATTTTTCTGTTTGTAAATCTTACTGCTATTCAAGTTTAAGGTAACATTATTTTATTTGACCGACAAAAGAATTCATAAGAAAGTTTAATAGAATGAATATTGTAAACGCAATTTGAGTCCTGTTACATATAGCGATAAATTCACGTCGAATTATAATTATAAAATATATCTATTATTATAAGAGATGACCCTACTTCTTACGTACACATCTCTCTAAAAAAATTACTATTAATAGTTGATGTAAATATTTGAAATATTGTTGGGACTTGTATCATCATGGCGAGAAGTTTCCTAAAAAGGCCAAGTCACGGAATGAGCAAGAATGTTTGGGAGTACGGGAGGCTACACGTGTAAGACCCCAACTTTTATAAATAAAGATAAATTTTCTATAAATATTATTTTTGAATATTATGGAGTAAATTTGATAATGTTATAGTTGTGGGTAATATTTATAAATTTTGCAAATTAAGCAAATTATAAAATATTCGTTTGGTGGGAATATTCTTTTTGTTAAGGGAATATTAAATGCACGGCGGCACAATCATTAGTGGACCCATTAGCGGAATTATTATTGTCGGATTGAGAAAACGACAAAAATACTTTTATGAAAATAACTACGGAGGTGTTATCGTTAAAACCGTTGAACTACCCGGTAGTAAAAGTACGATGTCTGGCGTGGTTGCATAGTAGTACGGTATTGATTATTGATGCTTTACGTGAGAAGTCACTCATTATACTCAATTATTGCTATAGTAATTCGCATCATATCTCTTATATTATTGATTCAATTATTGTCACAATATCATACTCATATAATATGTTATATTATTAAATCAATAATTGAGGCGACAAGTTATAAATGATTAATAATTGTTGAAAGATTAAATATGTGTTGATTAAAAATAAAATAATTTGTGGTAATATTTATTCAATCCTTGATGTATATAAAGAGTCTATTATGAGGCGTTTGTGGTAAGTTTGGTTATTTTATGGGGGCCCATATGTCATCATCTAAGAGTCTCTTCGTCGATAGTAATTACCTTAAATCGATAGTAATTATCTTCGTCGATAGTAATTATCTTCGTCAATAGTAATTACCTTCGTCTAATAGTAATTACCTTCATCGATAATAGTAACTACCTTTACAGGGACGTCAAACCACTTGACGTTTCATATTCTGAGCATCGAACCAATTGTCGTTTCATATTACGGAGCGTCAAACCACTTTTCTTTTTCACATCACCATTCGTCAAGCCACTTGCCTTTTCACATTTCAAGTGCTAAGCTAGAAATCTTCTATAAATAGAGGCCTAGTGCTTCATTATTTTTCACGAATTCATTCAAGCTATAGAGAGAAAGTATAGTGAGAATAAAAGAGAAAGAAGAAGAGTATTACATTACTACACTTCTTTGCGAGATTCAATCTACTACTAATGTAAAGGGTGTTATTCTTTTTTATTCATGAAGAGAAGCTGTTGTTATTCTATTGCTTATTATTACATTGGAATAACTTTGATACGCGGTTTACCCTATACTTGGTGACATTCTTCTATTATTCTGTTGGAACATCACATCATGTGTTTTACACCGGACCTAGTTAAAATCTTTATTATTATTCTGTTGGAACATCCCGCCGATTGCAAATTTTGCTCGACTTTGGTTCCGTTATTATTATTCATTGGAATAACTTTATCATCTGAAATCTGCATGCATGGTGATTTCTTTTGTTATTCCATTCTTTATTATACTCGGTTGGTTAAAGTTTTGACTTCTATACTCCATGAAATTAGTAGAATATCCTTGATATTCAAGGCTTCATCCAAGATGTCTTTTCATGGAAATATTCTTCCGATCATTCTTGAATTTTACTCTACAAAGCAAAGATCATGTTGACAATTTGGACATTATTAGTTCTGGATAAATTAATTCTTGAACTTGTTTTATTGAATTCTTATATCATTGTCATCATCCTCATGTTATATTATGTTGAAAGTCATCGTGGCTTCTGTAGTGCATAGATGGACTTGGTATGATTATGACCGAGTGGATTATTTGGTGTAATCATGGTAGTAATGTTACAAATGATGTGGTAAAAGTTATCATTGGCCCGTAGTGCATTGATGGACAGTTGTTGGCATGATCATGACCATTAATGAATACACGAATGTCCTTGGCGACCGTTGATTCACCACATATCAATAATCATGATAATGTGCATCAGGAAGGCGACAATCCTTATGCAAACAATAACATTGACCAAATGATGAATGATCAAATGTTCGTGGGGCTTTATGCGATTCATGCAACAACGGTGAGAAGCGACTCACTCGTACAAAATGAAGGTGGAAACACTTTGAAAACTCTCTGGAGGTCACCGCTAAGCAGATTCAGGAGAAGCTGGGACCACCGGAGTTTAAGGAGAAGCCAAAACCACTTATGGCGGAAGCATGGATAAAACAGATCACCAAGATATTTGATGTCTTGGGATGTTCAAGAGAAAAAAGGTTCCCTTTGCATCCTTTATGTTCTTGGCGGAGGCAGATTCTTTGGTGGGAATCGGTAAAAGCGTACTCAACCCGCCAGTATTGAAGATGTCTTGGGAGAAGTTCCAAGAGTACATTCAACGACAAATACTTGCACTATGGCCAAAGATATTCCTCAATGATTTCATATTTGCTTCTGAGGCCAAATATATTCATCAATAGTTCATATTTGCACTACAGCCAAATATATTCATCAATGATTCATATTTGCACTTCTGAAAGCTAAATATATTAATATCTCAAAGAAATATATAATCATTTTGAGAATTTATATAAATAATAATTACAACCATGTTGATCATTTCACCTTTGCACTTAAATTTAAAGATATTGAGTTATAAATTCAATGGTCATGATCACTTTGATCAACAATTCAACTTTGCCTTTCTTGGCCAAAAGGAACCCGTAGTCATGATCATACCAAAAATCTACCCATCTTTACACTCAAGTCAAAGAGAAATATCATCATTAGGGTTATAAAAATGTTATATATAATAGTAAAATCAATATAATCAAAACATCTAGATTTAATCTCAAGAGTAATATTCATAAATCAACTATAATTTGGTTAGAAAAAGAAACCAATTCTTTCATGAATAGTAACTCGTGAATAGTAACCCATGAATAGTAACTTCGTGAATAGTAACTCATGAATAGTAACTCATGAATAGTAAACTTGACACAAAAAGGTAGAAATTTCACAATAAAATTTATACTAATATTTCAGTATAATGATATTGAAATAACATTTCTTAAACTTATAAACAATTTATTTTAATTATTTACACTTTACTAAATAATGCATTTAATCATCCTAAAATTCCAAACTCATAAGATTTCATCACCAATAACCAAAACCCTCATCAAAAATCTGCATATACCTCATATAGGATTCTCAAGCCATAAATCCTATTTTCCAATTTTCTTACTTCACATAACATATTTAATTCATTTACTCATAACTAGTCCATTTTTATGAAAAATACCAAATCAGTACAAACAAATTTTTTTTTCTGGGATTTAACAGAATATAGTCCCATATTGAACATATATTTTTCTCAGAATTTTTAAAATTCATTTACTATTTTTCACATGGCCAAAACTGCCGAATATTTAGACATTTATCATAAATTGTACTTTTCTCGAAAAATTTCGAAATTCACAGAGTACACTGATATTATATATATGTACTCCCAATAAAAATTTCATTATTTTTTGGAGTTAACCACAAGGATTTATAAGTGGTTACTTTTAAAATAGTTTTTTCCCGTAAAATTCATAACTTTTAATCTATACATCCAAAAATCACCATTTTTGGACACAATCAATAAAACTCATCAAAATATCATTTCAAATTTTTTCAAAAATTTTTGAAGGTCGGAAGAAGTACGAACTAAAAAATATAATAACCCTTAAAATACCTTACCTCAAAAGAGCAGTACTTCTGACTGAAATATCGGATGAAAAACCGAAGAAAACTTGTGAGACCCCAGATTTTATGAATAAAGAATTAATTTTCTCGAAATAATTTTTTTTATATTATGGTGTGAATTTGAGATAATGTTATAGTTGTGGGTAATATTTATAAATTTTGCAAAGTATCTGAAGTTGTCATATTATATTGATTGGTCAGAAATATTCGTTTTAAACAGGAAATATTAAATGCGAAGGCACAATCATTGGTGGACCCCACAACGGAATTATTAGCCGGATTGAGAAAATGACAAAAATATTTTATTGAAAATAACGGCGGAAGTTTTACCATTGATAATTGTTGAACTACTCGGTAGTAAAAAAAGATGATGTCTGGCGTTGTTGCGTAGTAGCACTTTACGGTATTGATTATTGATATTTATGTGAGAAGTCACTTAGTTTTGTTCAATTATTGCTATAATAGTTCTTTGACGTAGTATCTCACATTATTTGATTCAATTATTGTTGATTTAGAAGTTTTGTTTTATTAAGTAATAAAATAGAAACATCTTTTTATATAAAAGCAGAATACTTTATTAAAGTTATTCTATAAATAGAATATATTATATTCTATTATGCATAGTATTTTGCATAGTAAATTTTTTTATATAAAGCAGAATACTTTATTAAAGTTATTCTATAAATAGAATATATTATATTTTATTATGCATAGTGTTTGCATAGTGCGCGATAGTATTTGCATAGTAAAAATCTTTTTATATAAATAGAATATATTATATTTTATTTAAAAGACTTTTCTTTAAATATGGACCATCGATTAAAGTAAATCAATCTGGACCGTTCATGGATTAATTCTTATGCATTCCATTTTCCTATAAATAGAAACTCATTCCTTCATTATTTTTTTTAAATTCTTTGAACTCTAGAGAGAAACTATAGAGAGAGACTATGAGAGATAGAAGAAAAGTTTTTCGCTACTTCTTTATTTTTATATCAACTATTATTTTTACGGTAAGGGATATTATTCTTTTGTATTCAAGAAGAGAACTTCGTTATTCCATTTCTTTATTGTTCATTGGAATAACTTTGTATCATGAGTTACCCTATACTTGGTGACATTCTTCTATTATTCATCTTTATTATTACGTTTGAATATCACATCATTCTATCTGTGGGACTGGTTCCATTTTTTATTATTCCGTCTTTATTATTACGCCGGAATATCCATGTACATCTTATCTGTGGGACTGGTTCCATCATTTATTATTTCGCATTTATTATTTTGTTGGAACATCCCGCCGGTATGAATTTCACGACTGGTTCCGTTATTATTATTACGTTGAAATAACCGCTCATACGCCAAGTACCACATGCATGGTGATATCTTTTGTTATTCCATTCGGTATTATACTCAGTTGATTAAAATTTTGACTTTTATACTCTATGAAATTAGTGGAATATCCTTGGTATTTGCTCTTCATCCAGTATCTTTTCGTGAAAATATTCTTCTGAGCATTCTTGAATTTTACTCTACAAAGCAGTATCATGTTGACAATTTGGACGTTATTGGTTCCTGGACAAATTAATTCTTGAACTTGTTTTATTGAATTCTTATATCATTGTCATCATTCTCATGTTTATATTATGTTGAAAGTCATATGTGGCCTGTAGTGCATAGATGGACTTGGTATGATTATGACCAGGGATTATTCGGTATAATCATGACCGTAATATTACAAATGATGTGGAAAAAGTCCTCATTGGCCCGTAGTGCATTGATGGACAGTTTTTGGTATGATTATGGCTATGGATTCTCTTCGGCTAAGGGTGCAAAGATGAATTATTTTATGGCATGATCAGGACCGTTGATGAAAACACGATTATCTTTGGCCCGTAGAGCATGGATAATTCGTGGTCGTGATACTAAAGAATTTCATGATGTGGATTATTTATTAAGCTGAGTCTCAGCGATAACAGTGATGAAAAACTTTTTAAATCATAAAAGGTAGTAGATTTTATTTTCTATTTGACTCTTTTAATGGATTGTTTGTTCCGCTGTAGTTAAACTTGAGGTCTATTATATTTTATCTTTGTACTACGGGCCAAAGATATTCATCAACAATTCATCTTTGCCTTTCTTCGCCAAAGATATTCAATGAAGACAGTCATCTTTTACTCTGGCCAAAGATATTCATCAACAATTCATCTTTGCTTCTACACAGCCAAAGATATTTCTCAACGATTCATATTTGCACTACAGCCAAATATATTAATATCTCAAAGAAATATATAATCATTTGAATTTATATAAACAATAATTATAACTATGTTGATCATTTCACCTTTGCACTTAAGCTAAAGATATTCAATTATAAATTCAATGGTCATGATCATAAAACCAACAATTCAACTTTGCACTTCTTGGCCAAAGGGAACCCATAGTCGTGATCATACCAAAAATCTATCCATCTTTACACTCAAGTCAAAGAGAAATATCATCATTAGGGTTATAAAATGTTATATATAATAGTAAAATCAATATAATCAAAACATCTAGATTTAATCTCAAGAGTAATATTCATAAATCAACTATAATTTGGTTAGAAAAAGAAACCAATTCTGTCATGAATAGTAATTCGTGAATAGTAACCCATGAATAGTAACTCATGAATAGTAAACTTGACACAAAAAGGTAGAAATTCCACAATAAAATTTATACCAATATTTCAGTATAATGATATTGAAATAACATTTCTTAAACTTATAAACAATTTATTTTAATTGTTTACACTTTACTAAATAATGCATTTAATCATCCTAAAATTCCAAACTCATAAGATTTCATCACCAATAACCAAAACCCTCATCAAAAATCTGCATATACCTCATATAAGATTCTTAAGCCATAAAATCCTGTTTTCCAATTTTCTTACTTCACATACACTACTAGAAAATCAGCCTATAGCGACGGTCGCCGACCGTCCCTATAGGCCAAAAGACCGTCGCTAAAAGTTTTAGCGACGGTCGCCGACCGTCGCCATAGAACCCGTCGGTAAAACCTATAGCGACGGTCATGACGAACCCAAGCTATAGGTCATGCCAAAATCGTGTATTTGCTTTCTTTCTAACGATGATCTCGAGAGTTATTGCTATGGTCACATGGCCAAGTAGCTATAGATGTCTATAGCGACGCATTTCGGTGGCCGTCGCTATAGGGATGTGTTTTATAGAACAACTATAGCTACGGTCGATGATACCGTCGCGATAGCCTTTTATATTTAAAAAAAAAAATTAATAATGCACATTAATTCAACAAACACAAATACAATATAAAATATAAAAATATTATATTCATCATTTAAAATCATTCACACTACAACATTACAATATAAGAAGAGATATTTTACAACATTACAATCATTCACAATACAATCTTTCACAATACAAATGTTCCATCAACCTCCTTCATATTTCTTCTCAAGATGACCCTTTGCGCTTACTTTCGATTGCCACGTCCATACATAAAAGGAATTTTAACAGATTTCTTAACCATATCATCCGATTCTGCAACCTTCCTTTTGTAAATTGGTCTTGTCAACTTTGTAGGAAACATAAAAGGAATTTTAACATAAGACCTTGACGAGAAAATTAAGAAACATTTGACTCACTAGAAGATGAAATAAAATCAAAAAATAAAATAAAATAAAATAAAATTTAAAGAGGATATAACAAATTCAAAACCTTATTATGAGAGGCAGGAGAGAAAAAAAATTAATTTTCATGGCTTATTCTATATAATCTGAAAATCATGAAAATACTCGAGAAAGCTTGGCACTCTGTTTCCAAAATACTCTGAAAAAGAAAAATGTAGCTTTAATTAAGTTTTGCAATTGCGAAGCATTGAAGAAACACTCACCCATAATGGCGTCTGCAAGAAATATATATGCAAAGAAAATCCATAAAAGTAAACATCAATGACTGAAAAATTTACGAAAAATAATCGTAATTACATAATTCTTCTTGATTGTCCAATCTAAAAATCTGAAACAAGTTACAAAAGATGAGTTTACCATGATGTAAACATTGCGGTTTACATGTCCGATGGTCCAACCAATAGATGTAAGAACATATTGACACGTATAATATGCCACTTTTCCAAACCAATTCTCCGGCCTCACATCGCCTACTTTCGGTCTCTAGCGAATTGACTTGAGTATAGGCGTATTGACCAATGAAGCGAAACTATGAGGGACCCAAGAGCTACAGATCCAAGATTGTACCGCGATGAGCCGCTTCATTGAAGAAAATCTGAGGAAGAAAGCAGAATTTCTTCTTTGCATGCAAATTTAATTTCTTCAATCAACACATCATGAAATATACGTAATATAAATGAAAGATAAAAAAGAGAGCAGGTGCAAATTAAAGTAGTAAACTAAGAGCAAGTAAAGGTTATAAGGAAGTGTTGTGTGGAAGCAATGCGTTAAGCATCTTGGATATGTTAACGGTGAAATCTAAACACCTTGTGAACGGCTTTTAATGGAATTACAATGGCAAAATGAGACCACAATAATTACGAGTTGCAAAAAAAGCAGTATGAAGGGACATGTTAATCTTGGTAGAATTGGAAATAATTCTTTGAAAGCATTATTATTCTTACTTGCCTTTAGAGCGGATGTTGCAAAAGATCCGATGGCCCTGAATGAACCAACATCATTTAGATGAAAGAGCTCATGTATTGTAGAGGCACCTACCCTTCCGGATAAATGATAGTAAAGGGTCGTGTTTGCCAATGATTGGGGGAGGCGACATCCTTTCCAATCCATCCCGGTGAAGGCACGGAAAAATATTACATTCGACACAAAATTCAACACAAGAAATAAAGCATAAAAGCTTCTTTGCAATGTTTAACCAATGTTACACGTGGAGATATAACACGGTTGTCATAGTATAATAGTAAGGATAATACAAATTTATCCTAGTCTTTAGTACAAATAATATGAGATGGATATAGTACATATGTAATTCTAGTCTTTTATCAGTTTTGGTTTAGCCTTCATATATATACAAAATGTATAGATAGAAAAATATACAACGAGATATTCTGGTTTGTTTTTCTTTCAATATAATTTTGAATTACAGATCTTATCAATTTGTGCGTCAACAATTTCCATCACTCTATCTGGGAGACCCATCTTAACATATCTATGAAGATTAAAATTTCCCGTAAACAAGTTGTTGATAGGTCTTTTACCACTAAACATTTCTAGTAACAATATTCCATAACTATACATATCCCCTTGTGTTGATACCTCGCTACCCATTCCATATTCTGCAATTCAATAAAATCAATAAATATGTAAGATAAGGTAGCGGCTTTCAGGCTAGAAAACTTCCTTACACATTCAATTTTTTGGGACATATATCTTTCTTTGCTAGAGGAACCTAACCTTCGAGCTCCAGCGTGCATTTAGTAATGTAAATGTCACACCCAAAAATCAATATATCTAAGTTGATAAATTGGTAATTACGGTGCCAAGTACCCAATTGTTCCTCTAATTCCACTCAAACTTGATTGATTAGCTTTGAATTCACCTTTGGTATTTGGAAGGAACCTTGACATGCCAAAATCACCCACGCGTGGAGCACATAGGTCATTGTCGAGAAGAGCGTTGTTGGGCTTTAAATCACAATGAATGATTCTTTGCTTCTTCACACCGATTATGAAGATAATCTAGTGATTAAAATAACATAAGGTTAAATACTTGCTCAAGTGCAACACAACATAATAATTTAACGAGGACAAAATTGCCAAATTACAAAAAATAAACAAAATCCGAGGAACAAAGATTACTAATTTCTTATTAAAATTTAACAAAAAAAATGGATTAGCTTAGCATATAAAGTAACACCTACAGATTCAAATCATCAACCCACCATTCAATTCAAATTCGATTGGAAAAAAAAAAGACAAACTAAATTTAGGCATTATATACATACATAAAGATACTCACTTCTCGTCGAGCTTTTGGGCTCATCGTCGATCGATGTTATGCAAACATCGAATCGAGAATCTTACGATCTAATTTGAAAGCGGAACTCGAGGCTAGGGGTTTAGAGTATAATGGGGCCATATCTGCAACCAAAATTGCAATTTCAAAAACCACGAATTCAAAAGCAGTGCAAATCAATAAATCGAGCAGAATGATTGTGAAAATAATCGAAACCATTCTGAAGGCCGCTAAGACTTCATCACGAGCCCAACTTTTCGATATCATCAACATCGAAATTTGAGTTAGCGAGGAATAGCTTGTGGGCTAACACTAGATGTGCTTGTTGTTTGCCATCTTCCCGAAATCATGGTCGCTTTCTCTTAAAGTAGTTTTTCAAGTTTGGCTCTGGATTTGTTAACTTGCAAGAAGGAGAAAGCAGAGCTAAACCTTGGTGCAGGTGGAGGAGATGTTGCAAGAGCACCATCTCGGCGTGGTGTGGAGAGGAGGAAAATGATTTGGCGAAAAGTGAAATAATTAGGGGGAAAATGGGTTTTATTATTAAAAACCATCTATCTTAAGCAAGCATACGTGGACTGTCGCTATATAATATCCTATAGCGAGGGTTAGTCCGGTCAAGTATATATATACCCTATAGCGAGGGTTAGTCTCTCGTCGCTATAGGTCGTCGCTATAGGTCAAATTTCTAGTAGTGATAACATATTTAATTTATTTACTTATAACTAGTCTATTTTCATGAAAAATACCAAATCAGTACAAACAAATTTTCTTTCTTGGAATTTAGCAGAATATAGTCCCATATTGAACATATATTTTTCCTAAAATTTTTAAAATTCATTTACTATTTTTCACATGGCCAAAACTGCCGAATATTTAGACATTTATCATAAATTGTACCTTTCTCTAAAAATTCCGAAATTCACAGAGTACACTAATATTATATATATGTACTCCCAATAAAAATTTCATCAATTTTGGAGTTAACCACAAGGAGTTATAAGCGGTTATTTTTAAAATAGTCTTTTCCCGTAAAATTCATAACTCTTAATCTATACATCCAAAAATTACCATTTTTGGACACAATCAATAAAACTCATCAAAATATCATTTCAAATTTTTCCAGAATTTTCTGAAGGTCGGAAGAAGTACGAACTGAAAAACATAATAACCCTTAAAATCCCTCACCTCAAAAGAGCAGTACTTCTAACTGGAATATCGGATGAAAAATCGAAAGAAACTTCTACTAAATAGCAACTCTCAAAGTATCTAAATACTCTCAAAAATATGCTTGATAATATAGAGAGAAAGAAAACTTGTTTCTGGTGTGATTTTCAATTCTAACATAAGCACCTATTTATAGGAAAATGCTAGAACGCCATATGAGACTAAAATAATAAAATATATTATTTTATTTCTTTTTTTCTACGCATGCCCACATGTTTGATCAGCCACCAGCCATCTTTGAACAAAGCTAGCATCCCACATGTGTTAAAACACAAGTGGGTCCCACCCATAAATTAATAAAAATCATTTTATTTTTAAAACTTGATAATTCATAGAAAATAGTCCAGGTTATCGAGGAAAATACGAATTTTATGTCCATTCTGCCTGAAATCGAATTCTCTACAACTTTTTAGCTTTGGTTTTTCCAAATTCCAAATCAAAAATATCCGAAATCCACAAACAGATGATTTTTAATACTTCCAATCCGATAAAATACTGATAAAATACCTCATCATTAATTCCTTCATTAATAACCACATAAAATAAATAAATCCATCATTTATATCCACATCAAATAAATATTTTCTTATCATATAAATCAATAATTAAATATTCACAAATAATATTACGAATCACAATAATGACAACTGAGCGGTTCGTGAAGAGGGGCTTCCAATAAGAATTTCTCTCTTCGACGCCGTGATTAGGTGACCAAACCTCTACTGACGAGAACTTTATAGACATTGCCAATAATGCTATCTAATAATATTATTCAAATAATATGAATTATTGATCGATAATAGAGATCTATTGTGCGGTGACAATTATTGAAACAACAATAATATAAAATATCAATGACAATTTTGAATCAATAAAATAAAATATTGAGCGATAAGAATTTGTAAAATTATTGAGTAGTGCCTTCTACGTAAGGATCAATTGTGGCGCCCCCAAAATAGGTATACAACACCCATTACGAGTCGCCAAAATACATGGTATAGAAAGCAAACTCTGACTTTGACAATACGGTGTCGTGTAGAATACGACAATCTGTTGTGAGTTTGAATACAAATATTATCTTATAGACAATATACACACCCAAATAAGTCCTCATTAATTATTCATACACTATTTTACGTAAGTAGTGAGGGACAATTTAAAACATCTTCCTAGAACCATCACTCCATACCTGACTCGATCCTGCTTATGTTCTCACCTCCGAGAAGAAAAATGGAACAAAAAAGGAAAAGGGTGAGCTCAACTAGCCCGATAAAAGAATATTATGACTAAGATAATATACAACAAATTATCGTTAGTCTTTGAGGAAAAATCTAATAGAATACAATAAACAACAAGTTTTAGATCAACAAATGCGTGGAATAAAGAATCCATTAGAAAAGTCACGTAGAGAAAGAATTCTCTCCGTCTTCTAAGGTTTAAAAGTCCATCATCAATAGTTTATCCTGTAATAACAATCAATATACATCTTTAATCATCTTTGCACCTTCTGCCAAAGATATTCATTTGTATCACCCGTTGGTCATGTTCATCTCAACACCTGTTCATCTTTGCACTACAGGCCAAAGATAATCATTTATATCACCATTTAGGACTGAGGATGATGAAAACATTTTTAAAGAAACAAATTCAGTGAAACAAAATGACAAGGATTAAGGATTAAGGATTCGTACTTTGTTTTACCCATGTCAAAAATACTTGAAAATAATCATATTGGTGTAAAATTCAAGAATGATCAAAACATGGATACAATCAAAGCTAGTATCCGAATAGATATTTTGGAAAAAAAGAAAAATTTTTATTTTTAAATTGAATAGTCTTGAAATGATTCGTGAGTGAATAGTGTCGATATCGTGAATAGATCAGAGTATCGTGAATAGTAACTCCAAACACAACAAGTTCCAAATTTGATAAAAAAGTTCACCAATACTTGACGATAATGATATTGAAGAAAAAATATCATTTAAGAAGAAAATAATACCCACTTACCTCAAAATAATCGTCTTGATTGAATTTCAGGTATAGTCTTGTGAAACCCATGACCGTAGTATAGCAACACTCAAAGTATACTCACAAGAATAAACTCGATAATTTAGAGAGAAAGAGAAAACTTAGTTTACGGTGTGATTTTCAATTCTAACAGCCTCTATTTATAGGAAAATGTTAGAACGTCGAAAGGAGACTAAATTAATAAATTATTATTATTAAAAATCAATTTCTCATGCTAGCCATCAAAGACCAGCATGCCACTCTTGAAAATAATTTTCAATGACCCAGATGTTGTCAAACAAGAGTGGGTCCCACCCATTATTTAATAAAAATTATTTTATCTTTCGAAACTTCAATAATTCGTAGAAAAATAGCTTGTTTATCAGAAAAATTGAAACTCGCGACTTTCCATGGGAAATTCCATTCTCTACAACTTTGCGGAAGAAAATTTTTCCAAATTAGGACGATTTTACGATCTATAATCAATTTTGGTCGAGAATTGTGTCACCGACACACAAAACATATGTTAAACATTTAATGCCACAAAATACTCTACCTCCTCATATACTCATATATCCCACAATCATTATAAAAATATCACAGTTAATATATTATTAAAATAATATATTTAAATGTATTATTTTATCGGAAAAAGATAAAATATTAATTTTCAACAATTGTCACATTAAAAATTTTCTCCATCTATATCCACATAAAATAAATATTTTCTTTATCATAATAATCAATAATTAATTATTCAAAATAATATTACGAGAATCACGATCTTGACAACCAAGCCGCTTCGAGGAAAGAGGGCTTTCGATAAGGATTTCTCCTTACCTACAAGTATGATTAGGTGACCAAACCTCTCCTTAGAGCAGAACTTTCTAGACATTGCCAATAATGTTATCTCGATAATATTATTCAAATAATATGAATTATTGATTTGATAATGAAAAAAATAATGTGTAATGACAATTATTGAAACAATAATAATATAAATATCAATGCGCAAGAATATGAATCAATAAGATAAAATAATGAATGGTAATTCATTGTAACAATTATTGAATAGTGCTTTCTTACGTAAGGATCCATAATTCAACAATATCTTTGTGCAATCTGGTGCCATCTTTGTGCAACCACGCAGACGTATTCAGTATTTTAACCACCAGTAACCCAACAGCGGTGTTAGCGGTAATAATTTAAATCGTTATTTATAAAACTCAATCTTTGTCGTTTTCCTTCATCCAACTGATTTTTCCATTATAGGGCCCACTAATGATCAAGTGCTTGGCCGTAAATGCGGAGATTCGAACAAAAAGAATATTCCACGACCAAACGAATATTCCCAAACAATAATGAATATTTTATAACCACTTGCTTATTTTGTAAACTTTGCACATTTCACCCATAACTAAAAGAATTATATCAAATTAACCCTTATTAATTTAGAATAATGAATAAAGAAAAATTTAATTTTATTTATAATAAGTTGGGGTCTTACAACCTCCCTCCTTATGAAATTTCGTCCTCGAAATTGACATACGATACACAGTATATCGAAAAGGTGAGGTACCTTGCTTTCATCTCCGATTCCAACTCCCGTGTCATTTCCTCAATTGCATGGTTTCTCCACAAAACCTTAACTTGTGGTATAACCTTCGTGCGTAAGACATGCTCTTTCCTATCCAAAATCTCAGCGGTATCTCCTCGTAGGTTAAATCTTACGCTATCTCAAATGCTGGTTCTAATGCGATAATGTGGTTCGGGTCTTTCACATATTCTGAAGCATAGATATGTGGAATACATTGTGAACACGAGACATACTTGGAGGTAACGCGAGTCTATAGGCTACGTTCCCTATTGGTCAAGAATCTCAAATGGACCAACAAACCTTGGATTGAGCTTTCCTCTTTTCCCAAATCTTGTAACTCTCCTTCCATGGAGCAATACGTAACAATACATGATCTCGATATTAAACTCCACGTCCTTTCTACATGAAGATCGGCATAACTCTTTTGTCGATCTTGTGAAGTTTGAATCGTTGTCGAATCATTTGGATCTTTTCGTAGTCATGCGTCACTAATTACGGTCCCAACAATATTGCTTCTCCACCTTGTCCCCAAGATCTTTGGAGAAGCGACATTTTAAATCCATACAACGCCTCAAATGGAGGCATGCCTATACTTGCTAACGATAAGCTGTTGTTGTAGGAGAATTCCACCGATGGTAGGTACTTATCCCAACTTCCTTTGAAATCTAGGACACAAAGTCTTAATAGATCTTGAGGTTTGAATAGTCTCTCTCGATTGTCCGTCTGGTTTGAGGATGGTATCTTTGAAGCCAGATCGTAAATCCGTGCCCATAGCTTTTCGCAAGCTAACCCAAAATCTTGAAGTGAATCTCGGGTCACGATCCAAAACTATGGATCTTGGCATGCCATGCTGATCGTCTAATCTCATTCACGCACATACTGAGCAAGGCGTTCGAGGAATAAGTCTCAGCGTGTCGGTGAAAATGGGCGAGACTTGGTTAATCTATCAACAATAACCCAAATTGCATCTACGCGCCTTGAGAAACTTTGGGAAGACACGTAACAAAATCCATAGTAATGTGTTCCCATTTCCATTCCGGAATCTCAAGTGGTTCTGATGAACCTTTTGGCACTTGATGCTCCGCCTTTACACGTTGACAGGTTAAACATCTTGAGATAAACTCGCAATCTCTCTCTTCGTATTGTTCCACCAAAATGTATGTCGAATATCATGATACATTTTGGTACTTCCGAGATGGATTGCAAGCGGGGTGTTGTGTGCCTCCATCATGATTTTATCGTCGGTCGGAATCGTTAGAACGCAAAGTCTAGAATTGACTCAAGTATTCCTTCCTCATCAATTCTTGCTTCCGGAATAGCTCCTTCTTGCACTTTCTTCTTAATACATCACGCATGTTGGTCCGTAGCGAAAGCGGCTTTTAACTTTATCGATTAAAGTCGGTTCTACTCAGTATATTCGCCATCATCATATGGAACCACAGAGTCTTTAATTCTATCTTCATCCTTTGTAAGTCGTATAAAATGGGCCTTTGCGTTGACAATATTGCACTTCGTGCTTGCATATGATCTTCTACTCAATGCGTCGTTACATTTACCTCGCTTTTCGAGGATGATATTGAATAGTGTGATCATAATCTTTTAATGACTCCGACCAACGTCATTGCCGCGATGTTGAGTTCTTTTTGGGTGAAGAAATATTTGAGGCTTTTATGGTCAGTATAAATCTCACTTTCTCTCCATACAAGTAGTGTCTCCATATCTTCAACGCGAATCACGACTGCCGCTAATTCTAGATCATGAGTAGGATAATTCCTCTCATATTCTTTGAGTTGTCGTGAGGCATAGGCTATGACTTTCCCATGTTGCATGAGAACACATCCTAACCCCTTTCCGGAAGCATCAGCAGATAACAAATCCATCCGAACCGGATGGTATTGTCGAAACAGTGCCGAAATGAGTCTCCTCTTGAGCTCTTGGAAGCTCTTCTCGCATTCCTCGCTCCATAAGAATTTTGCATCCTTAAAGTCGGTTGAGTTAGCGAGATGGCGATTCGAGAAAATCCTTCCACAAATCTCCGATAATAACCAATTTAAGCCCAAAAGTCTGCGTCTTGATCACCGACTTGGTTGCTCTAACTTTGTATTGCTTCAATCTTTCAGGTCAGTCAGATACTCCTTGTTTTGACACCACGTGCCCAAGGAATGCTACTTCTCAAGCCGAACTTCGCATTTCTTGACTTGGCATAAAGCTTGTGTTCACGAAGTCTTTGTAGTACCGACTTCAAATGGTGCTCATGATCTTCACGGCTTTTGGAATAGATGAGGATGTCATCAATAAAGACAACAACGAACCGATCCAAATATTCCTTAAATACACGGTTCATCATATCCATGAAAGCGGCGGGAGCATTAGTCAATCCAAAAGACATGACCAAGAATTCATAATGCCCGTATCGAGTCACGAATGCCGTCTTTGGAATATCCTCGGTTTTAATCTTGGTGATGATATCCGTAAGCTAAGATCGATCTTTGAAAAGAATTGCGCTCTTGTATCTGGTCGAGCGGGTCATCAATGCGAGGAGGTAGATACCTATTCTTGATGGTGACATGGTTCGATTCTCGATAGTCAATACAAAGTCGCATACTCCCGTCTTTCTTCTTTACTGAATAAAAGCAGGAGCACCCCAAGGAGGCGTCTTTAGGGCCGAATGAAAGCGATGTCTAATAACTCACTGTAGTTGGACTTTTAACTCTGAAGTTCAATAGAGCCATTCGATATGGGGTTTTAGAAATGGGCTTTGTACGCGGTTCAAGGTCAATAAAGAATTCAACATCACGTTCGGGGTAGACGGAAGCTCTTCTTGAAATACATCGAGAATTCTAACCACGAAATATTATTCAAATCGATTTGTCTTTATTCAAATCCATAACATGGGCTAAGAAAGCTTGACATCCGTTTTTCAATAAACGAATAGCTTTGTGGCTTGATATATGATGGATCGATTTTAGTGGTTTAGTGGTTTGAATTGTATGACAAGGTTGGTTAGGAATATGAAAACTAACAACCTTACGAAAACAATCAATTTTGGCATGATGAGTGGTTAACCAATCAATTCCTAAAATCACATCAAAAGCAAGTATCTTTAAAGAGATAAGATCAGCGGGTAATGTGATAGTGCCAACTTGGATCATGCAAGATTTATAAAGCTGTAGATGTAACGAAGGTTTCACCCAACGGAGTTTCAACAGATAAATCAAAATCTAATTTCTCCGAGTCAAGTTTAAAGCGTTGAAGACAAAGGGGAGAGATAAAAGAATGGGTAGAACCGGTGATCTAGTAAGGTATAAACTTCGTGAGAATTCAAGATTAGCTTACCCGTGATCACCTCGTTTGGGTTCCTCACGTTTTGTCCGATCACGACAAACGCTTCTTCCAGAACCACCGATTTCGACTTATCCGGACGACCCTTGGAATCACCACTCTGCTTTGAACTTGGTTTCGCAATAATAAGACAATCTCGGCGATGTGGCCTTCCTTTCCACGGTTGTAACATACCTTGGATTGTTGTGGGACGGTTTTGGTGATATGTCCCTCCTTCCGCATTTGTAACATCTAATGGCGGTCGTTCTCCTCCCCAGCATTTGTTGTTGGTCTTTGGTCTTCTTGTTGATATCTTCCCGTCATTGTTGAATCTTCTCTTTCGAAATTTCCACTTGAGTCACCTCTCCTATTATCATGTCCACGATTACCACGAGTGGTTACCGCTTTGTCCAGTATTCTTTCCTCCTCATTGGTTATCATCGTTCGATGACTACTACGATTGTGGTCCCTCGGTTGAGTATATACTCACTATCTCGTTCTAATAATCGAGCCCCATTGACAACATCCGAATACAGAGAAAATTTATGAGAGATAAGGTATTGACGAATCTACGGTTTTACCTCTCTCGAAACATACGCGTCATTCGTTCCTCATTCTCCACCAAATGAGGTGCGAAACTGGATAACTCTGCGAACTTTGCCTCGTCTTCGAGACACCGTCATGTTGTTCTGTTCGAGTCTAATAAACTCTACCTCCTTCATATGACGAATACTTTCCGGAAAGTACTTGTCATTGAACGATTCTCAAATCTTTCCCAAGACATGTTAAGTGCATCCGGTCTGGTACGCTTCACTGATTTCCCAAAGAACTTTCGCTTCACCACGAAACATAAAGGTGGCGAATGGAACCTTACATTTCCTCCGTGCACCCCAAGACATCGAATATCTTGGTAATTTGCTTGACCCACGTTTCTGCCTTGATCGGATCCGGCTTTCCATGGAAATCTGGTGGTCCCAACTCCTTAAACCGCTTTGGTTGTGATGAGGCCGTGCATTGCCATCATTTTCACCGGTATTTTGTACACGAGTCTCGACATTCGATTTTGCATGAGCTCGCAAAAAGCTTCTAAACATCCCGTCGTTCATCATTTGCTCGATGGCGTTGTTCATGGGAGGAACATTGTCACTGTTGTACGTTTCTCTCGTTGGTGAGTAACCTGCGTCTCCACGGTCTCATAAACTCCATTGTTAACGTTCTCGTGACCATTCTTAAATCGCCATAAAACAAGGGTTAATTAAACAAATTAACATATCACATAATATCCTATATTATGGCCACACCAACAAATAAGTTTAGGTAGGACACACTTTAGCGAAGGATTTACTCGCCTCTCCCTCCTAGTTCTATTCCCCGATCTCCGCCAGAGATCATATATCCCTAAGCTCGATATTAACTGTGACGCCCCAAAATAGGTATACAACACCCATTCTCGAGTCGCCAAAATACATGGTATAGAAAGCAAACTACAACTTTGACAATACTGGTGTCGTGTAGAATACTGACAATACAATCATGAGTTTGAATACAAATATTATCTTATGTACAATATACACACCCAAATAAGTCCTCATTAATTATTCATACACTATTTTACGTAAGTAGTGAGGGACAACTAAAACATCTTCCTAGAACCATCACTCCATACCCCAGGCTCGATCTCTTGTATGTTCTCGCTCTCCCGAGAAGAAAAATGGAACAAAAAAAGGAAAAGGGTGAGCTCAACTAGCCCGAAGAAGAATATTATGACTAAGATAATATACAACAAATTATCGTTAGTCTTCAACAGGAAAAATCTAATAGAATACAATAGACAACAAGTTTTAGATCAACAAATGCAATGGAAGCAAGAATCCATTAGAAGAGTCACGTAGAAAGAATTCTCTCTATCGTCTTCTAAGGTTTAAAAGTCCATCATCAATAGTTTATCCCCGTAATAACAATCAATATACATCTTTAATCATCTTTGCACTACAGGCCAAAGATATTCATTTGTATCACCCGTTGGTCATGTTCATCTCAACACCTGTTCATCTTTGCACTACAGGCCAAAGATAATCATTTATATCACCATTTAGGACTGAGGATGATGAAAACATTTTTAAAGAAACAAATTCAGTGAAACAAAATGACAAGGATTAAGGATTAAGGATTCGTACTTTGTTTTACCCATGTCCAAAAATACTTCGAAAATAATCATATTGGTGTAAAATTCAAGAATGATCAAAACATGGATACAATCAAAGCTAGTATCCGAATAGATATTTTGGACAAAAAAGAAAAATTTTTATTTTTAATTGAATAAAGGTCAGATTCGTGAATAGTGTAAGTATCACGTGAATAAGACCGTGATATCGTGAATAGTAACCCCAAACAACAAGTTCCAAATTTGATAAAAAGTTCACCAATACTTCTAAGATAATGATATTGAAGAAAAAATATCATTTAAGAAGAAAATAATACCCCTTACCTCAAAATAATCGTCTTACGATTGAATTTTAGATAAAGGTTGATGTAAACCTCAAACCATATAAAGAACACTCAAAGTATACTCACAAGAATACGCTCGATAATTTAGAGAGAGAAAGAGAGAAAACTTAGTTTCGGTGTGATTTTCAATTCTAACTTAGCCTCTATTTATAGGAAAATGTTAGAACGTCAAAGGAGACTAAATTAATAAATTATTATTATTAAAAATCAAATTTCTACGCATGCTAGCCATCAAAGACCAGCATGCCACTCTTGAAAATAATTTTCCAGCAGCCCAGATGTTGTCAAACAAGAGTGGGTCCCACCCATTATTTAATAAAAATTATTTTATCTTTCGAAACTTCAATAATTCGTAGAAAATAGCTTGTTTATCAGAAAAATTCGAAACTCGCGACTTTCCATGGGAAATTCCATTCTCTACAACTTTGCAGAAGAAAATTTTTCCAAATTCCGGACGATTTTACAGTCTATAATCAATTTTCGGTCAAGAATTGTGTCCACCGACACACAAAACATATGTTAAACATTTAATGCCATAAAATACTCTACCTCCTTATATACTCATATATCCCACAATCATTATAAAAATATCACCAATTAATATATTATTAAAATAATATATTTAAATGTATTATTTTATCGAAAAAGATAAAATATTAATTTTCAACAATTGTCACATTAAAATTTTCTCCATCTATATCCACATAAAATAAATATTTTCTTTATCATAATAATCAATAATTAATTATTCAAAAAAATAATATTACAGAATCACAAAGATCGACAACCAAGCCGTTCAGGAGAGGGGCTTTCCAATAAGGATTTCTCCTACTGGCGCCGCAATTAGGTGACCAAACCTCTCCTTGAGACATAACTTTCTAGACATTGCCAATAATGTAATCGATAATATTATTCAAATAATATGAATTATTGATTTGATAATGGAAAATCTTGTGTAATGACAATTATTGAAACAATAATAATATAAATATCAATGCAAAGCAATTATTGAATCAATAAGATAAAATAATGAAGCAATAATTATCGTAACAATTATTGAGTAAGGCCTTGCTACGTAAGGATCAATAATTCAACAATATCTTGTACGCAATAGGTGTCATCATCGCCATGCAACCAGCGCCAGACATCAGTATTTTAACCACCGTGTAACCCAACAATTGTTAACGGTAATAATTTACGCCGTTATTTATAAAACTCAATCTTTGTCGCTTTCCTTCATCCAACCGTTTTTCCGTTATGGGGCCCACTAATGATCTGCTACATTGTCAGACGGAGATTAAAATAAAAAAGAATATTCCACGACCAAACGAATATTCCCGGACAATAATGAATATTTTATAACCACTTGCTTATTTTGTAAACTTTGTACATTTCACCCATAACCAAAGAATTATATCAAATTAACCCTTATTAATTTAGAATAATGAATAAAGAAAAATTCAATTTTATTTATAATAAGTTGGGGTCTTACATCAATAATTCAAAAATATCGTGAAAACGGTAATGCCATCATGCAAACACGCAGACATCGTATTTTAACCACCGGTATTCCAACAAAGTGTTAATTGGTAATAACTACGCCAATTATTTATAAAAACTCAATTTTGTCGTTTTCTTCATTCGACAGTTATTCGTTATGGGGCCCACAATGGTCTGCTGGCAAGTAATTGCATTTAATATTCTCCAAGCAGCGGAAAGAATATTCCACGACCAAACGAATATTCCTCGACAATTGAATATTTTATAACTACTTGCGTATTTTGAAAAAAAAATTAATATCTCACCCTTAACTTTAAACTTTTATCAATTTAACCATTTACTGAATAGTTATTATAAGAAAATTTTAATATTTTTATTTCATAAAATTCGGGGTCTTACACTAGTGACAGTCTAAAAGCGATGCGGGGTGCGCCGGACGAAGCTGAAAAGAGAGTACGGTGTTATAAGATCGTTATGGGTATTGGGCTATAATGTGAATTAGGATTGAAATAGAAGTAGTCGTCATATATACTTTCTATTGAAAAAAATCTTATATAACTCGGTGAATAAAAAAAAGAACATTGTTCCCGTGGACTACTTAAATGGAAGAATATGTAAATTTTTGTGTTAATTTTTTTACTATCGTATGCGTGTGTGTTTGATTTAATTTTAACAAATATGTATCATTTTTCCAAGTAATTTTATATGCACAACCACATAGAAAATTAACCTATTAACTTTTTAATATTCAATACAAAATAATAGTATTTTGTGTGTATATATATATATATATATTTTTTTTTTTTTTAAATTTTGCACGTATTTATATATATACCTCCAAATTCCAAAATAAGCGTAAGTTGACAGCTTTTTCTTAGTTTAAATTAGAAGATTTTTCCTATAATAAGTTTGAAGCAATTTTTAATTGGAAATTGATATTTTTATATGAATATTTGATATTTTCACATAAAAAATGTCGTTATATAAGATCTATAGCAACGATTTTCATGTAAAAATATTAAAAAGACAACTAAAAATATTTCAGTTTCCTTTTTAATTTTAATTTGATAACTAATCCATAAAAAAAATTTAATATGACATGTTATATAATTAGGCCTGACAACTTTATTCAACTCAAATGTCACTCTAGATCTATATATTCGATCATAATAATAAATAATGTTACTATCGCATAATGGTGATTCACATAATCCTTACATATACATATACAAAATACTAGTAACAGTCTCGTGCCTCCGGTATTATGGACGGTGAGATTTATTTCAAACTTTGGACGGCCTAGATGATTTATTAAAATGAGCGGAAAATTCAAAATTATTTGTATTTTGTTATATAGATGCATATTTGTGGTTCCCACAAGTCGGGTCGGGGCCCACAATATGCATGTGTGTGTATGCGAGTTTTATTTATGTGATAATAACATTGTTGTATTTTATATCCCACCTCCTACTCTAACTAAAGATTTAAAAAATTGAGTTTTATTATGCAATAATGTTACTATCATATAAAAAAATTCACATAATTCTCATATACACATATACATATTATGGGCCATCGTCTAACATGTAAGGCCTGCAAATATGCATGTGTGTGAATGTGGCCTTGCCAAAATCAGTATTGTGTTTATATATCCATTTAGGTTATTTTATTAAAATTTTAACCTTTGTACTATAACGTATTTTTAGTAATGAATTTTGCATGTTGTTTAACTTTAATTAATCAAGAATATGTATAATTTAGACAACATGTTATATAGAGAAAAACAATACATTAATGAGATGAAGCATTTTGAAATATAAATCTTTTAATTAAATATTTTTATAAATAGTTAAAATATTATTTAGTTATCTATCAATCTATTTATTCTATATTATAAAGCGGAATTATACTATATTATAAACCCGAAAAATATTGATAATTAGTTTTTATTTTCCTTTTTTACCTCAACTTTCTTTACATAAGTCTTTTATGTACTTTTTTTTAATCACTATCTTTTAGCATCTAATTTTCCCATTTTAATACCCATATAGTGTGATAATTAGTAATTATAATAATGCTATAAATGACAATTATGTGATATGAGACGTTGATTTCTATTTTTTTTCCTTCTTAATTTAAGAATAATTTTGTGCTTACACCAAAATATTTATATTTTAAATTGAAAAATGCTTTTAATCCTTTGATATTTAATTACAAATTTGATTTTAAATGTATACATGATAAATTTAAAATAATTGTGCGATATGGGAACCTTTCTTTTGTTATTTATAATTTATGAATAATTTTGTGCATTGTATTTTTGCCAAAAGTGATTAAGCTAAAACAGCGAAATATTTATATTTTTAATTTAAAAATTCTCTTAGAGCATGTTCTGGAGAATGACTTATAAGTTGGTTAAATCAAAAAAGACTTTTTTTTTAGTTATAAGTTAAAAAAAAAGTAAATATTTTGTAACTTATTTTAAAATGATTTAAATCATTTTAAAATAAATTAATTTGATCAAATATAATATCTATTTTGTCCATTTTCTATTTTATTATTTTTTTATTAATGTTATTTTTAATATTCTTTATATTTATTTTAATTTATAAGTTATTATGAGCCGAATACTTTCATAATTTATTTTAATTTAATTTTTAACTTATAAATTAAATTAATATCGAAGAGTTTTATTTATAAGTTAAAACTTAAAATAACTTAATTTTGAAGTTATATTTTAAAATATAAGCCATTCCCGAACAAGAATATAATACAATACCAGTCTTTTTGCGGGCGGTCCTTTGATCTTCACTCTCGTTTACAGCATCCATCTCTTGCTTAGCAAGCTAAATTGTCTTCTCTATATAAATTTCTCCCAAGAGCAAATCACAGGTCAGTAAGCATTTGCACTAAACCTAATTTCTCTGTTTGATTGAGTTGAAATTTATAGCCATGTATAATATCTATCAGTAGAAACTTGTTTTTCTGGGCATAATTTGATAATTGATTTTTGTACTTTTCTCTCTTGTTACAGTGTTTGAAGATTGATGAGAAATTTGGGTTTGCTTTGGCTGAACAACTGCGAATTATTGTAGTTAATAATGGCTGCAATTAGGTTTTCAATGTTGAAATCACTTGGGTTTTGTGTCAAATTTGCTAGAAATTTGAATCAAATTAACGGTAGGTCATTATCTAGTTTGGTAAGTTGTACTAAATTCCGCACTAAAGAATCTGGGTTTCCCCTAACTAATGTCAATAATGACTTTAAGTTGATGGGTTTGAAAGCTTCTGTAGCTGATAAATGTTATAGGAACAGGAACAGTTGTGCTAGTACATTCTCTCCAATGGGGGAAATTTTGAATTCTCAGTTTGATGACTTTAAATTGATGGGTTGGAAAGCTTCTGTAGCTGCTCAATATTATAGGAACAGGAACACTTATGCTAGTACATTTTCCCCAATGAGGTCGAATTTGATTTCACACTGTAATATTTCTCCTTTTGGAGGAAGTGCTGTGCTCATGAGTTACCGGTGGTATTCATCATCCCCTGTTGGTAGCCAAGGAGATAACACTAGGGGCACTGAAGTTCCGGTTGCTTCAAGTTCAAGTGGTACTGATGTTAGTGATGGTGGTTTTGGTGGAGCTGATTTGTTAGATAAAGTTAAGAATGCTTGGCAGTCTGCAGCTGATGCTGCGAATTATACTGGGGAAAAGGTTAAAGAGGCGTCTAATGAACTTACTCCTTATGCTCAGCAGTTACTTGATACACATCCCTATCTTAGAGACGTTATTGTTCCTGTTGGTTGCACTTTGACTGGTACAATGTTGGCCTGGTTTGTGATGCCTAGGGTTTTGAGGAGATTTCATAAGTACTCAACACAAGGCCCTGCTGCATTATTGTCTGGTAGCTCGTTATGGGGGCCAGTTCTGTATGAGAATAGTTTCTGGGGTGCTATGGAGGACCCGCTGCGATATCTAGTTACCTTTATGGCATTCTCATATATGTTAGTGGGCTTTCTTATTTATACTTTTGGCTGCACATCTTTATAATGTCTTTAAGATTCCTCTCATCTCGTGCTTATGTTTGCTATTTGTTTTACTTCGGTATACAGAGGCATGATGGTGGCACCAACCACGATTGCATCACAATACATTTCACAAGCCTGGAGAGGTGCTATTATTCTTTCACTTGTATGGTTTCTGCATCGATGGAAAACAAATGTCGTTACTCGTGCTTTGGTTGTAAAGAGCACGGAAGGACTTGTTGACCGAGATAAGTTGTTAACCATAGACAAAGTATCCTCGGTTGGTCTATTTGTCCTTGGTGTGATGGCTTTAGCTGAGGCGTGTGGGGTGGCTGTGCAATCAATCCTTACTGTCGGGGGCATAGGGGGTAGGTTTTTTTAATGAAAATTTCTTATGCTCTTTCATAACTTTCTAAGTGGTGATAATTTTAGATATTAATGAAACTTATACATGAACTTTGGCTCTTAATATGAAACATTTTTATTAAGGGCATGGATTATTAAATAGCCTTTTTTGGTAAGTTAACGGGATTACTTGGTGGCAGCAAAACCACCCTCAAGATTATTTAGTCTTGGATTCGAAACCTACTCCAAGTTTTTAAATGTGCTTTCCCCCAAAAATAGTGCTTGTAGTTTGTATAACTAAATGTAAATGGAAAATTAGCATTTATGCCTATTGTCTCTTATTGTTGCATGTGCCAGCTCTTAAGTTTTTCAATTAGACAAAATGGTTAGTTTCAAACAGTATTGATGAATTCTATCGAACTTAGAAGTTAGAAAATTAAAGTCGCTATAGGTGTTTGCAGTATCTTCAGTTCTGACTGTCTTTCTATATCTTATGTGTAGGAGTTGCTACTGCTTTTGCATCTAGAGACATTCTGGGAAATGTTCTTAGTGGATTGTCTGTGCAGGTGTCACGACCCTTTTCAGTTGGTGATACAATTAAAGTATGCTCAACTTGTCATCTGATTTACTGCATATTCTCTCTCTCTACCCTAACCTACACACACACACACACACTAATTCACTCACATACATATTCTCACATACTCACACATATACGCTCACATATTCTGACTTCAATAAGAGAACTTTGTCTTCTAGTGGCGCTATAGGTGCCCTAAATAATTTAATATGGCCAATGGTTTCATCCATCTCAATTTTTTTTTGGCTTTAATTGATCAACCAGTAATTCAGCTTAAAGTCAACTGCAAATTCTCTTTAGAAAATTGCGTAACTTCTGATCAGCTCTTAATTGGAAACTTCTCTGCAAATTTTGCTACTTAAAACTTCTGTAATTTTTCGCTCAGATGTTTAAACTAAGTTTTGACACTAAAAATTTGCTATAAACGATTCATTACACAAGGATATATTTTGTTGTTAGAGTCGTATTTTATGAATTTTTTCACTGATGATCCGGGTAATATTTGCCTAATTATATTTGCCTGTCAGAGATCAGCAGTGATTTGAACCACGGCTGGCCACTCCAATTATGTAATATATTCTGATCTTCAGTTGAAAGTAATTATAAATGATGTCTGAGAGATTCATGTGAGCCTTCCCTTGGTTGGCACCGTGGTGTGCGCTGGTTTCAATATTATCATTAGTTGGTATTTTATGTTCTGTAAGGAGGAAAATATTAGAAAATAATGTTGACTGTATAGATTAAGAGTTTACAATGAATGTTTGTCATTCAAATTGGAGTTTGAGGGTATAGGCTTTAATTTAGGCCCCTTCTAGAAGTCACTACTTACTGGCTGAAAAGCTTTGTTAGCTCAAATTCATTTTTAATTTTGAATAACAGTTATGCTTTTATGCATTTCTCTATTATCATAATTAACATCCTTACTCAAGTTTTTTACCATATCGCACATTTTGTTGAGCAGTGTTTCTAACAACCAATGCTATCAGAACTTTGGTTCCTAAATGATGCTTGCCTGGTCTTCTTCAGGTTTCTTCCATGAGCTCTAAATAGATACTATTTTTGCAGGCTGGATCTGTGGAAGGTCAGGTGATAGAAATGGGACTTACAACCACAAGATTGCTGAGTGCTGAAAAATTCCCTGTAATAGTTCCTAATTCATTGTTTTCTAGTCAGGTAGGCATGTTACTTCTTCAATGTTTTAGAACACTTCTATAGAACTATACTCGTAGCCAGCCATACTTTAACACTTCTAGGCTGGGAGACATAAAGCATGCTGCAAGAATATTCCATGCACGAAATGCTTTATTGCTTCACAATACTATGTATGGCATATTCATTTATATCATCATCTGTCCTTGATCTTATTTAGTTGTCCACTTGTTCATCATTGACCTCCATCCTCTTTTATTCTTAGGGGGAAAAAAATACTTAATGTTACCGGGAGTAAGAAACTTGTTATGTTTTTATTTTGTTGCGAGACCTGACATGTTTACATTCTGATTATCCTCTTAAGCTCTTTTCGTTTCCTTTACAAGATGTGACTGTAGTAATTTTTTTCCCTTGCTTTTGGTAGGATGCAATAGTTGATACCAATATATATTGTTGCTACTTCAACTCTTAAGGGCCCAAGATAATTACCATATACAATTTGATTACAAATCAGTGTACTTGGCTAGAAAAAAAATATTTCAGCCATGTATAGCAGCCATTTGTGTGCAGTGCGTGTGTGTGCACACGTGCAATGCAGCCAAGCTTACCAGCAAAAATGAAACAAAGAAAAGAAAAAAAATGAGAAAATGTGTTAGTGAGTCTTAAGTCTTAACTCTTAAGGACCAAGTCGTGTCTTATATCTACAAGGAAAAAAAGAACTGAATTGTCGGTCATTATCTAGTTGCAGAAGGAAAAATATACATCAGGATCACAGTAAAGAAGTGAGTTCATTCGTATTGGTCCTATTGAAGCTTAGAGGGTATAATTAACGTTTGGAGTTTTGCAACTGTCAAGTGGACCACTCCTTGCATAATCTTTGCCACCATACAGGTCATGATATGTTTCCTTAAGTTCTTGTTATTAGTTGTGCCTAATGCTCTAATGCAAGTATTTTTGATTTCCTCGATCAGCCTAGCAATAATCTTATATGTTGTGGTCTTGGAAATTGTCTCGTGCTTATCTAAATTGATCTATTTCATTCAACTGATTTACGAGTGGCCTGTCTCCTCTTTCCTAGAAAATTGCCTGACATGCACCCTAGTCTTAATATCCTAATTTAAGTTGTTCATGATATCATATATCACTCTAAATTCTTGTAACATTTGTAGGTAATTGTGAATAAATCACGTGCCAGATGGCGTGCCATGCTCAACAAAATTCCCTTGCAAATTGGAGACTTTGACAAGATTCCCCAGATTTCAGAAGATATAAAGAACATGCTCAAATCAAACTCGAACGTTTTCTTGGAAAAGGAAGTACCTTTCTGTTACATGTCTCGAGTAGAAAGATCATTTGCAGAACTGACTCTTGGTTACAATCTAAAATATATGGTACGTGTTATGTACTATATATGATTTCAAACATCTTCGCATGTAAAGCTGTTTTCGTTTTTAACTGTTTGTTTTAATTATATTCCTAGTTAATCATTCTTGCATATTTACAACTTCAGGAATTTGTTTTTGTTTCATAAGTTGCATGTTTGTAGCTGATATTAAAATCACGAGTTATATAGCACATGAATATCTTTAACTTATGAGACAGTTGTTATGATATTATCTGGTCCAAATTTTATTACATTCCGCAAGGGATCCCCTGTGTCATGAAGTAAAAGCACTAGTTTGGGTCTTGTGAAGAATGTGAAGAACAATTAGAGCCTTGAATTTTTTTATTTTTTTTAAAGCATTGTTCTCACCTTTCTCATTCTTTACGCGATCGATTAGTTAATAATGGCTGTTACTTTTGTTTGTGGTTGTTCTAGAGGAAAGACTTGTTATACGCAGCCGAGCAAGATATTCTTCTGCAGTCAATCCTGATAATCAAGCAGCACGGCGCTACACTGGGTAGCACCTTTGAAGCGTAACCAGTCAGTGATTATTACACTTTTCTTGTACTTGATCATCAGTTAGTGATAATACGCTAGAAGATTGTACGCACAAATCTCTAAGGTTAGCCTTTTTTTTATGTATCTGCTATACTTGAAAAGTTATATAGATTTCGGATTAGTTGCACTAAGAATTTCATTACACAAAAAAAAAGGTACTTTTTCCATTTTTTCCATTTTCACTTGTAGTAGTAATAATATTTTACTGAAGTCTCTTTAATTGAAGGTGAACATGTTTCTTATCAACAGTTTTTAACAAAAGAATCTCACTGTTTTTTTTGGTGTTGGTGTTGGTGTTGTTGGTGGTGTGAGATAGGGGTGGGGTGGGGTGGGGTGGGGGGAGGGGGGTGTTTGGGTTTTGTTCTTTCTTGTGTATTTTAGTGTGCAGGCTTTTCTTTTGGAATCATGGATTACCACTTTCTAAGTTGAAATGCAACTTATATGGTTAAAAACTTAAAATAATTTGCCTGTTTTAGCTTTAATCAGAACAATCCAAAATCTGTTCTGAATTTCATTTTTTATTGATTATATAGTACTACAAATTATGTTCTTCCACAGAGAAACTGGTTTTAAAATCAAACAAATCATGTGCTACAAATTAGTAAGTGGAGCTCATGTGAAGTGGGCAATTGTCTATTACTACTATTTTGCAGGTTGGCTGTTGGGTGGTGGGTGGTGGGTGGGTGGGGGTGGGGTGGAGGGAGAGAGAGATTCATAACCACAAAGCTCCACTCATGCTTTATCTATTTAGGAAATAGGAATGTTAATCATCATCATCATCATCTCTTTTGCACGAGTAACAATACATAACTTTGTTATTTACAATGACAAATCGGTCCAGTCACACATTAGAATAAGACTTGTGATTGTAATGTATATTTGGGTTGTGTGTATATATATATATATATATATATATATATATATATATATATATATATATATATATATTTGTCCTCTTAACTAATATAGACATTTTAATAAAACAAAATAAACTTTAATAAGTGCTTCTGAAAACCGACACTTCCTCTCTACTTCGATTTTTTGAAGCCAAACTTAAAAATAGTTTTAAACTTAAATTTGACATGTAATTTAAGTCAATTTAATGATGAATAATAAAAATTATCTAAAAATATTATTAATTATAAGATTTATTGTTTTAAAATTTTAAATAAAATATACCAATTTTGAGTTTCAAAATATGTTAAATTGATTTGTAAAAGTCAATAATAATTTTATAAAATGAGATGCTTTACCTTTAATCTTGTACATAATTTATTATATATTAAAATTTGAAATACAATATCTGGTGTACAAACATTCAAATATTTAATAATAATTTTATTAGTTATAATTGTTTCATGCTGTTCAATAAAAATTATTATTAATGTAAAAGCAAATTTCTTTTTGATATAAAAAAAGAGCATAAGATAGGTGCGGTGGTTACATGGTATATAGTGGGCCATGTTGTATGGATGGCCCGTGAAGTAAGTGGGTCGGCAGTAATGCGGATAGTACTATTATGGGATTGGGAACTCCACTACCGTCAAATGGTGGGGCCCACTAACTACTTTCCAACTGCCAAAACTCAGTCACAAACACAATATATATGCTCACAGACTCACAGTTTCTTTCCAATCTCGTGCTTTGGCCCAAGATTCTCATACCATAACCCCACCTACCGGTTATCCAATCGAAAAACCTATCACAGATATAATAGAATCGTAACGTTATTAATATATAAAAATATATATTATTAATAATTAATAAAATTTTAAAAAAATTCACTTTTTATGAATTCAAATATAATAAAATTAAAATTACAATATTACTAAAAGTGATTAGTTTTAATATTAAATTTTTTTGATCCAAAAAAAAAAACCAACGCCACCAGGTTAATAATCGGTTTTGACAAGTCAACCGGATTTTGATCAAAACTAATTTGTTTTTATTCAAATCAGTGGAGTGACAATCCATTATAATTTTTAAAGGTCGAACCCACGGTCTGGTCGGATTTGGTTTTTAAAACCATGCTTAGGCCTTTTTTTTCTTTAAAAAAAAAAAAGAATCACTTATTTATAACTAGATTACAAGAAAACAAAAAGGGGAGACAATTTTGTTTATTAATGGGTGGAATTATAGTAAATTTGATAAATGAAATATAGTTGGTGGAATTATAGTTGCTTTCAGTTATAATAGTTTTATTTGCAATCGCCTTTCAAAAACTTTCGTCATGAAAAAATAAAATAAAATATTTTCATAATATTTTTTAATAAAAATATATTATTTAAGAGAAATATGCTATTAGGTATACTTTATATGGGATCGGTTAGAAATGAATTTTTTTTTGTAAGTTGGTGATTAATGCAATAGAATGATAATATGGCATACACAGTAGCCTGCATGTCGTGAGATTATTTTATTGGCCAATTGACCAACTTACCCAAAAATGAACTTCATGCCAACCACTTCCCTTTATATGAATGGTGTATAAATACATAACTTGTATCTACTATTAAAAGTAGTAACTAACTTTTAGTCCTATAAATACTCTGTTTTTTTAAGCTTTAAGATCACCAAACAAATTCCATTTCACATTCTCAACAATGGATTTATTCCCCAGCACACTGCAAGTAAGAGAATACATCTCTCTCATTTTCCTTCTTTGTACCATTTTTTTTGTCCATAAAAAAAACCCTACAATCTCTCTCTACTTGATATTAAATTTCCATCAAATAAATTGTATTATTTTTTCCCAACCCAAAATTTGGCTTGTTTTTTTTTTTTCAGGTGAAAAAAGCAATATGGGCACTTATTTTGGTACTAGTTGTGCTTAATCCGAGAGGAGTTGAGTGCAGGCATGGCAAGAGGAGGAGAATCCAAGACACATTTGAGTACTCTGCTATAAGCTGTAGAGCTCATAGCGCCTCCATAACGGATTTTGGTGGCGTTGGAGACGGAAAAACATTGAACACAAAGGCCTTTGGAGATGCGATTTCGCAGCTGAGCCAGTATGGATCCGACGGCGGAGCTCAGCTGTTTGTTCCTCCGGGACAATGGTTGACAGGGAGCTTTAATCTCACCAGCCATTTCACTCTTTATCTTCACAAGGATGCTGTCCTTTTGGCTTCCCAGGTACTCTGACCCCACCCCGCACCCCCAATAATTTTGAATTTGGCAATACTATTTTTTCAGTTAATTTGTTATTAATTATGAGAGGCATATTTGTAAGTGGAAAATTGAAATATTCAGGAAATAAGTGAATGGGGTGTTATTGAGCCCTTACCATCATATGGTCATGGGAGGGACACAGCAGGGGGAAGGTACATTAGTCTCATTTTTGGGACAAACCTCACCGATGTTGTTGTTACAGGCAAGTCGATTTCATGCATAAATTTCTGTCCCAAAAAGAGTGTCACTTCTCAAAGTTTAGCTTATAATAAATTACTTCTACTACTACTACATAACTGATTAATCTGATGAAATGAGATGTTGGCCAGGTGAAAATGGCACGATCGACGGTCAGGGTGCTCTCTGGTGGCAGCAATTTCACAAGAAGAAACTAAAATACACAAGGCCTTACCTTATTGAAATCATGCATTCAGATAATATCCAGATTTCAAATCTCACATTTCTCAATTCTCCATCATGGAATGTTCATCCTGTTTATAGCAGGTAATCTACATATTTAAAGTTAGAAACAAACCCAAAATCTTTTTATTTCCTTCTCCTTTTCACCCTTAAATTATTTATAATTTCATACTCACATGCATATAATTTGCAGCAATATTCTTATCCAAGGCATTACAATCTTAGCTCCAATAACATCTCCAAACACCGATGGAATCAATCCAGGTTTTGTTTTTCACCTATGATCATGAAGATTAGCTGGTTTAGGACAATTTTCGGTTTCTTGAATAATATTTTGTTTTTGGGTATGTTTATTTACAGATTCTTGCACAAATACAAGAATTGAGGACACATACATAGTGTCTGGAGATGATTGCGTGGCAGTTAAAAGCGGTTGGGATGAATATGGTATATCATACGGTATGCCTACTAAACAGTTGGTCATCAGACGGCTGACATGCATTTCGCCTTACAGTGCTGCAATTGCATTGGGAAGTGAAATGTCAGGTGGGATCGAAGACGTCAGAGCCGAAGATATCACAGCCATTAATACAGAATCAGGGGTCAGGATCAAAACAGCTGTCGGGCGAGGCGGCTACGTGAAGGACGTATATGTAAAAGGCATGACCATGCACACTATGAAGTGGGTGTTTTGGATGACAGGAAACTATGGTTCTCATGCAGATAACCACTACGATCCGAATGCGCTTCCGGTGATTCAGGGGATAAATTATAGGGATATGGTGGCGGAAAATGTGTCGATGGCCGCGAGATTGGAGGGGATTTCCGGTGATCCGTTCACCGGAATATGCATTTCTAATGTGACAATAGGGCTGGCAAAGAAGGCAAAGAAGGTGCCATGGACTTGTGCTGATATTGAGGGAGTTGTAAGTGGTGTGGTTCCTCAGCCTTGTGGGTTGTTGCCTGATCAGGGGCCAGAGAAAGTTGGAATGTGTACATTTCCCACTGAGAATCTAGCCATTGATAATGTAGAGATTAAGAAATGCTCTTTTTTGAATGTGTAAACTTTATTATATGTATGTATTTACCTAAATTTCACTATAAACTAAAATGTATCCATCAACTTTATGAGTGCCGCAGACTTGAATCTTGAGCCAAATTTCCAGAATTTCGCCCTTATTCAATTCTCAGTTCCCCAAACTAATATCCAAAAACAGAACACATTCTTATTCACAATGACTAGTAAATAATCTCACATTCAAGCGAGTAATGCACAACAAGGAATAAGAAGACTACACTGAAGAGAGTAAACCTGTAAACTGTATCACATCATTGGAATATTACAAGTTAAAAGATGATGAATAAATCTCGATTTCAACCCCAATAACAACTTCTGTAAACCCCCAATATATCCACTCAAATTATTTGATATTTTTCACTTGAATGATCGGTATGGGTTTTGTTACAAGATTCTAGCACATCATGTTGAAATATCTAACAGTATATATAATAACACTCGCTAATCTCATAATAACCCTTAATGAATCGGGTCAGGATTAAATTTTACGGATTCCCTCCAGATGAGTTCCTTGATATTCTCCTCTGTGCAAGTTGGCTGCTCGAAATCAAAATTGAAAGGTCGAGGGCATACAGGCTCCTCGTTGATGTCATGAAGAGGTGCCAAGTACGGGTGGCAGAGTGCCTCGTCAACTGCAAACACCCAGAAAAATTTTCATCACCAATGCAAATATTTATACAGAAAGATAGCTATCGGCATAAACTGCAACACAATAAAGTTTTCGACAAATAATATACAAATCATGAGAAAGTCGACTATTCCACATGATTATTTAATGTATGTAGTAACATCAGTTCGCTTTGAAAGTAACTTCTGCTGTTACTGTCAAGCTTTGGCAGAAAAACACGTATAGCTCATTCGAAGTCATATTTGGCCCCAAAAAATTTAAGCAGAGTATTTCGGTAAATTTTGTTATTTCTGAGCAATTTCCAACTTTCATTTCTCATTTTCTCCACTCCTTTCAAATTTAAAGCAATCCAATACCTAAATATAGTTGAGAACCGTAAGCTGTCACTAGTCATGACTCATGATAGTTCTCTACAACAACGGACTCAAAATAAAATACAATTTTTGTTAACCTGTGATACGCCTGTTGGGGTCGAAGATGAGCATTTTTTCCAGTAAATCTACAGCTCCAGGAGATGTATTGGGGAATCTGGCAGAGAACTGTTGCCTCGGATACTGGGGAAGCTGCCTCACATATCTTCGGGCATTATCACTTCTGAGAAACCCAAGACTGGCATCATCAGGTGAACCTATGAGCTTTTGGAAACAAAAAGAAATGGATATGTTGTCAAACCAATCCATACCCCCAAGATGAAAGATTCCATACATGTAAAAAAAATTCAAAACAGGTAAAAAACTAGTAAAATAAAACGAAATCAAGATCTACATAACATATACGGAGTATCAAATTTAGAAAATCTTACATGGCAATACAGAACTTCCAAACTATTAACTTAGCACAACATCTTTTTAAATGGAAAAGAAAGAAGAAAGGAAGACCTGATCTCCAACTCCCGCGATTTGCAGTATCTAGATTTAGTTCCGCTCTCAAGTTTTATAAAATTATAATGAACAATGGCTAATCTCCTATTTGAACTTCAATAGTTTGATGTCAATGGATAAATTGCACATTCATGGTAGCTGCTACTTACAAATTTACCCAAATAGTTTTGGCTATTAGTAAATAAGTGTATGACTACTTGCAGTCCTTCCATCTAGATGAAAATTAAGCATAAGATCAAGCAATTGCCGAAGTGGAATACAGACGTCATGCGTCCTAGGAAGGCAGATTATTCTTTTCTAGTCTATCCACACAAGAACAAATCGTAAAGAAAAGAAAATGGGACATAAAAAGAGAACAGAAAATTAGTCTAATTGTGTTGAGTGAGCTAAATACTTCTGTTTCTCCTACACCAAAAAATAAAATAAAATAACCTAGGAAATCAGCAGTGAAAATGCCATGTGAATTCAGGGAAAATTTCAAACATCATACCTCCGTAATAAGTCTCAGCTGATGAACATAATCTTTGCCAGGGAAGAGAGGCTGTCTAGTCATGATTTCACCAAGTATGCAACCTACTGACCAGATATCAATTGCTGCAGTGTACTCCGAACAATTAAGGAGCAACTCTGGTGCCCGTACCCAGCAGTAACAACATATTCAGTCATGAAATCAGTTTCAGATGTTGTCCTTGCAAGGCCAAAGTCTCCAATCTTTAGGTCACAATTTGCATTGAGGAGCAAATTGCTAGGTTTTAAATCACGGTGCAAAACATTTGCAGAATGAACATACTTCAGTCCTCGCAATAGTTGGTAAAGAAAATACTGTAAAAGTATTATAGAATTAGTAACCTGTCAAATGTCAAACCCACACAAATTGTTCTGATAGTAAATTGTTGGTGTCCGATTAGTTTCACATGGAAAGATTGATATGGAAGATAGCAGCTTTGGAAAAACTGATGAATTGTTGAGCTATGATAGTTCTCAACAATTATAGCAACATCATTAAAAGAATCTACTAGTTTCTCCCCTTTTCCTTGACTTCATGAATATATCATAACTTTGATAATAATAAATCAAATATTAAACTTAGAATGCTTCTTGTAGCTGACCATCTATCTCTGATACCCTCACTGGCTACTGCAATACTGGTGGCTTTGACTTCACAGAGCATTATTATGTTTTAGGAAAGAGAATAAGTTATCACAATACATATATGCTAATTATATATTTTTAGAGTTCAGATGCAAGATTGTCAAAAGATTGGATCTGGAACCTTCTTGTATTTGTCATATAGAAGTGGCTGTTCTTCACTAATAGCTTAAATTCAAAAGCTTGACATCTAAAATAAACAAGAAGTTATAACATAGAGTTTTCAACATTGCCAATTGTCTCGTAGTGATTTTTTCATGAATGTACATGCAAAAGCTTGACGGAAAAGTAAGCAAAACACGATTTTTGAGTGATGGTTGATGATCATCCTTGATACAATAAATTCAAGATTGCCATACCAACCAATTTTAGCATTACTTCTTGTAGTTGTAGATTCTATAGTATTTAGTACCATCTTCAACAAAAGGAGAGATTACAGCATATGATAACTGCAAACCAGAAAATGTAATGTTGGGCAATTGCAGACGAGCAAGGGTGATTGAACAGAAAATAAAGCACAAAATATTTTACATTGATGCAAGTGACATTTCAAAGGAGCAGCAGATTCTGAAACCTATAGTAAATCAGAATACTTGTAAATAATCTATGACCCTGACACTGTAATGTGAAGTTCTCTGTATAAATCAAAGAGTGAGGTCAAAGTCAAACCCGACAATGATCGTCTGTAAGTTGCTGGTTAGAGCGAATTATCTGATGAAGATCTGTGTCCATCAATTCATAAACAATATAGACATCATTAAAACTTTTAATCTGTGGAGGCCTTATGATGTCTTTAAGTGCAATAACCTGCAATTGGAGAGAAAATCAGAAATTAAAGCTTTCAAGATTCTAAAAAAAATAAATAGAATCCAATAATACAGATGCAGAAAATAAGTCCATGAAAGAAGTTCCTATGTAAGATAAAAGAAGATGCACAAAGACCTACAACAACCCAAAAAATGGTTAGATTTTCAAATCATTGATACATCCATTCTAATATTAGTGTGCCTGAAATTGTATTCTTTATTTTGTGTGTGGAGGGAGGTTGTAAACCATGCGATCCCCCATCCTGAGTGCTCTGATCAGTTTATGTAGTGAGAAACCAAAATGGTTTTAGCCCTTCAATAATCAATAGAAAGAATCAGAAGGTCATAGAGTGCAAGATAACACAACCAGAAGCAGCTCTGGTCTCTGATTCATGTAAATGAACTATTGTGAACAAATCAATTTGACTGGACCAATCACGGAAGAATAGTTTTGAGAGTAATCGTGTTATTGTTCCACAATAAGTTGTTCTTTCCATTGACAACCCATGCCTTTTCATCAGACGACAATGACTCTCCATATTATATTATTACGTGGTTACAAACATCTCAAATATGCTATTAATAACAATAAATTGATTAATTACACTCCTAGATATAAGTGCAGAATTTGTTATCATTTGTTTCCTAGGAGGAACTAACTTGGTTGTGCAAATAATGGAAGCAACACTCTAAGATGATAACAGTCAACCAGATTCAGTTCTTCTGGAAAGGTTTCAGATAGGGAATTTGATATTTCCACATGATCATCTCTCACATGAAGGCTTTATTATCATGTGAGAGAGGACCATGTGGAAGGAAATATTGCTCCCCTTTTAGATATTCTTAGAGATTGTAAAGGCATCTAATTGTGTCTATAATTTGACGTGAAACACTATGTTTGGCACTTCCAAGTTCCAAAATGATTGTTTACTTAAACTAAACAAATAAATAATACACTTTCGAATGTTTGTGTGGACATCAATTTTTCGGTCTCCATGATCTTTCTGAGAAAGGAGCTTGTCACCATAAAAGAACATATTTTCAATTCATTTTTAAAATTATAAATAAATAAAAAGACTTCTTTTCCTGAGTTTTTACCCCCCACCCCACCCCCACACAGGAAAAAAAACCCCAGTGTGAGGGTTTAGGGGGAGGAGAGTATTAAAAAAATATATGCAAAAAACTTCACCTACACTAAGCCATCAATAGTTTCCAATCTAGCATGCAGATACAAGAACAAACACCTCCGTAAAAATTATCTTATTAAAGCAAATTTCTATAACAGCACCAGTTCTTTCTCAAGATTAATAATGTCCACAATGCACATTGTTTAGTAATTAGTATCTACACAATGTACATTATACTTTTCAGTGGACTCGTTTAGCATCTGTGATGGTTAGAACTTGGAAAGTTAAACATTTCTGCTGTCTTCGTCACTGGAATAATTGACTATTTACCAGATACAAACGTCCAAACCCCATTATGTTCAAAAAACCTTCACAAAATCATTAGTCTGGTACTTGTTACTGACAATTAATTAAATTTATTAACTTAGAATCACGAACAATCTCCTGCTAGGGAACAATAGATATCTAATCGGTATTGCAGAATTGGGAATACAGAAGCAAAACTTATGGGGAGAAAGATAGAAAACACGTAAGCAAAGATAAGAAAGGGAGGGGCCTATTTCAGAACTAAAAGTAATGAAATCACATTGCCATGTGTAAAAACTTAAAGACTGATGTCAACCGAATTCATGAATTATGACATATCAATGGGAATGATATAGAATTACCCCTCAAGGTCTGACATCTCAAGTATTATTAAATGAAGGTGATGAGACTTACATTTTCATGATCCATGTGACGAAGAAGCTTAATTTCCCGTAGTGTCCTTTTGGCATCTATTCTATTGTCAAATGCATTACCAATTTTCTTGATGGCAACTTCCTCGCGCGTCTCAGAGTTCATAGCAGCACTGAAGCAAATTAAAAAATTATATTTTCCTTCACATTGATGGTAAAACAGAGAAAACAAGGTAACTAGATGAAAATCTTTAACCTTTACTTCTTCTTGAAAATAACATATATTGAAAACACTAAATACTCTCAAGTATAACTTCTTTCAAAGCCAAAATTGGCTCTAAGTTCCAAGAAGGCGAAAACCCATTGAATTGCAAAAGATCCGGAATCTTACATGTAAAATATGAGACTTGAAGACGAAACAAATTGGGTTACAGAGCGTTTGGACACCTAATACTTGTTTAGGCGGTATGCATGATTATGATGCACAAGGTAGTCTTACACACTAAGGCTATTTTAATTTGGAATTCATAAAATAAACACATGTCCAGGAATAGTTTTATGTTGACAAAGGTTTCTTCAGCCCATCATTTAAACTGATAACAAAGGAAATTACTAATAAGGGCAGGGGTACAAGTAAACTTGTCCAGGATACCCCCCCCCCCCCACCCCCCACCCCCACCCACAAAAAAAAAAAAGTTACTTTTTCATACAAGTATACACCACCATATCTATCAAGCTCAAAAGATCAAGATCAATCTTGATAAGCTTATATGTGCACACAGATAGATCAATAACTGACGGAAATGTTGGGCTTCATTACTGTTTCACTCTGATCCATCCATCTAATCAAATCTAATATTATTACTACTTCTCTCGTTATTTTGTGGGGTTTTGGCTAAAGATTAAACTCAGTTATACAATCATTTGCAATTATTTCTATAATGTAACAGATCCCAATTACCAAACGTCCACTTCCACACAAGGCAAATTCAAATAAACATCACTCATCACAAACCCAACCACATTTCCCAACAGTAAAACTGAGTAAAACAAAGATTAAGGTTCAATATATCAATTTTCCCTAACAAATCACCAAATATCCACCAAAACTCACTTTAATTATCATACAACTTACAAAAAATTAAAACCCACATCACACACACATTAAAAATTCAAAATCAACACTTGCAAATAAATTCAACAAGCAGAAATCCATGAAGATTTCTTACCAAACGATCCCGTACGCGCCACGACCCACAGGCCGGATTGGAGGAACGTATTTACGAGAAACTTCAAATAGATTACCGTACACATTGTACTGAACGTAGCGTCCACCATAGGTGGGAACTCCTTTGATATGGGTGTGATCAGCTGAAGCAGCAGAGCTTGACTCCATAGACTTTACTTCCTAAAATGAAAAACCCAACTCACAAATTCGGTAAAACCAATAAATCTAGCAGAGAAGAAGCTAAATTTGGGGAGAAAATGAAGGTGGTATTGTCGGTAGCTGTGGATTTACAGCTATTTGACATTTCTTTTCCCTTTTTTTGGTTGCTGGTGGTGAAATTGGTGACTCTACTTGGAAAAAAAAAGAGGACAGAGAAAGTTAAAAAGGGCACTCTTTTGAACTGGAGAAGATATGGTTACCCGTGAATGGGGTGGAACTTTCTTGTGCATCTCTTTTTGGGATGATGTATGTGTTGTGTGTATACATTTTATGAAGGTGAGAATGATGGAGTGATGAGCTCACACCATACACTTGTTGTTTGGGAGGTTGACTAATAAATAGGGATAAATCACTTTTTTTTGGTCGCGATATTGGAGTCAGATTTTTTATTGTAGTTCTGAAAATTTTTTTATTACTGATCGAATAAGCTGTCTTTCTCAAAATTTTACAAAATGGTCATTACTTCAGATTTTCGTCCGAAAAAACGGACGGAATACTGATTGTGTAAGTTGACCAGACTTTGCTTACGTGTAGCAAGTTGACCAGATTTTTTTGCTTATGTGGACTAGACTTCTCTTCTTTGTTATCTTTAAACAAAGTGTAGTAGTAAAATTTATTATCTTTAAATAATAATAATAATAATAATTTTAAAATAATAGTAATAGTAAGAATAATAATTTTGAAATAATAATAATAATAATAATAATAATTTTTAAATAATAATAATTTCAAAATAACAATAATAATAATTTTAAAATTTTAAAAAAGATTACATAAATTATAAAAATATTTTTATATGAAGTTGATGTGTATTTAAAAATAATATTTTTATTATTTTGTTAATTTAAATTATTTTAGCAAGGGTAAATTTGATAAATCATTTTTATTCTCCATTAAAATAAAAAAAAAACAAATTTCATACAAATCATAGGGAACAAACCCTCAAATACAATTAATTTTATAAAATTAATTGTTATTATTATTATTATTATTTTGAAATTATTATTAATACTATTATTATTATTAAAAATTATTATTATTTTAAAATTATTATTATATAATACTATTAATTTTATTCAATTTCTACATATTATTAAAATTATTATTATTAATAGTATATTAGAATATTATTAACAGGTCAGGAATCATTTCATTAAAATTTTAATACTACGTTTGAAGACAACTTGTAATGTAATTTATCTATTGTATATATTGACCTTTTGGCTTTTGTTCACTGGAGCATTTATATGTATTAATATTTAATAATATTCTGCTTTTGTTCACTGGAGCATTTAGATGCATTAATAATATTCTAATATAATTAATTGTATACTACGTTTTAAGAAGTTCGGAGTAATATAATATTCTAATATATTGTTCTAGTGTAGTAGAATATACTATTAATAATAATAATTTTAATAATATATAGAACTTGAATAAAATTAATAGTATTGTATAACAATAATTTTAAAATAATAATAATTTTTTAGTAATAATTTCAAAATAATAATAATAATAGTAAAAATTAATTTTATAAAAATTTTATTTTATAAAATTAATTGTATTTGGAGGTTTGTTCCTATGATTTGTATGAAATTTGTTTTTTTATTTTAATAAAGAAATAAAAATGATTTGTCAAATTTACCCTTGCTCAAATAATTTAAATTAATAAAATAATAAAATATTATTTTTTAAACACACATCGATTGCATATAATTTTTTTTATAATTTATATAATCTTTTTTAAAAATTTTAAAAATTATTATTATTATTATTATTATTATTGTTATTTTGAAATTATTATTATTTTTATTTTTATTATTTTTATTATTTTAAAATTATTATTATTACAATTACTGTTATTTTGAAATTATTATTATTATTATTATTATTTAAAGATAATAAATTTTACTACTTCACTTTGTTTAAAGATAACAAAGAAGAGAAGTCTAGTCCACGTAAGCAAAAAAATCTGGTCAACTTGCACAGTCAGCATTCCGTCCGTTTTTTCGGACGAAAATCTTAAGTAATGACCACTTTGTAAATTTTTGAGAGTACAGTTATTCGATTGTAATAAAAAAAAATTCGGTAACCACAATAAAAACCGGACCCCAGTACAGTGACCAAAAAGTGATTTATCCCCTAATAAATACATATAGTTAGTCTTTTATTTTCTTAATTTCTTTTTTTTTAAACTTTTCAATATTATAATTTATAAATTGGGTTAGTGTTGATAAACTGTTGTTCTATAGATGGACTTTATACATACTAATGATCACCTCGGGTTATAAAATTCGGGTCGGTATTTTATAAAATTTAGAGGATTAAATAGTAAAATATATATAAAAAAAAAACAAAATAGTAATATAGTTAAATTATAGGTAAAAGAGAAAAAAAAAAAGTGTGACGCAGTTACTTTATAATATAGATAAATATAAATGTGCGTTTTATAAAATTATGTATTTATAAAGCATAAAATTATGTCGAAAAATCATCTTTATATTTTATTTTGTTGTTTTGGGAGATTGACTAATTTCATGATATATACATATAGTTAGTTTTGATTTTTTAAAAACTTTGCACTAATATAAATTGGGTTGGTGTTGATAAACTGTCTTGTTCTATAAATTGACTTTATAATTATATATTTTAATTTTTATATAATTAAGTATGCTTCAATATAAAATTATTGGCTATATTTTTGACAGTTGAGATCTCTCTATTGTATTTTATCCCTCATGGTACAAGTACAAATAAATACCACATTTCGTGTAAATATAGGAGAAAATCTCGCAATAAAAAGAAAAACAATAGTTAGGTAATTAATCAAACAAGGAACAATTAGGTTCCACAGCATCATCTAATATCATTGACTTAAAATTTTTGGGCACATTCACGAATAATTATTTTTTATATATATAGGGAAAAACATTATGAAGACCACATTTTATAATTTTAAATAATATATATATATTGGGTTATATATATACACTGGCGGTTAATGACACGATTATGTGGTGTCGTGTTATGACGACGGGTTTTTTTAATTTATAATGACGGTTGGCTCAACCTTCATATATAATATAATATCTATGGTGACGTTTGAAGCCAGTCAATGGTAAGCAATTATATCTTCTGTGAGCTTATATATACATTTTTCCCATATATATATATATATATATATATATATATTATAGTATAAAGAAATTTTAGTTGTTGATTTGTCATCTCTTCTGAAAATTTTCAAGGTTTGCTATTTTTCTTCTCCCATTCAATGTGAAAAGGTGGTTGTGCCACACCTTAAATTTCTGGCAAAGTTCCTCACTATAAACAATTATTGATGGACAAAGTCAGAAGTGGCTGCCTTCTTTTGAAACTCCATAATATTGAAAGTTCAATGACTAATCAAAGTTTGCCTTCTTTTGAAGACCATAATCCCCATCAAACCCAAGTCAATAGAATATCAATGACTACAGAATTCAAAGTTTGACTCACAAAAAAAATAAAGGAAGAAGAAGAAGAACATTCCACAAAATTTGTATATTACACTAGGCTTTTGTAATGTATGAAGACATTAGGCTTCTAAGCATCCATAGAGGGTTCAACAAACAAAGGCAAGAGAGATTACAAGGTTGATTTTTCAGCCATGAATGCCTCTAATTTCATCAGAATGACATAAACTAGTCTATACAGCTCAGGAACAGAAACTAGAATGGTTAGATGATAATCTAGGACAGAATAATTCCAGCCTTCTTCCTACTGTAACCAAGAAAGATAAAAACTTTTACTTGCCCTGCTATCTCAATTTAAAATGACTAGCAACTCAAAGGCATGGAGAAGCAAGTTCAAAGAATTACAGAGATTAGAGAACAGCAATCTGTCCGACCTTGAATGGACTGTACGGCTGCTTAGGAAGCCAGCTGAAACTAGCTACCAGCATTTTCATTTTCTGGGGCTTGCAGCATGAAGCAAGTACAAGCACGAGACACAACACTTCCGTGCAAACAGTATAAATCTTATACATACAATTTGCAATAAGCGCAAATACATAAGATATGGAACAACACTAACGTACCACAACTCAATACATACACAATACCTATTCTTCTCTCTATTCTACTCTGTATACAATACCTTTTCATTTACCAGATTACGTAAAACACCCATGTGTATACAGCAAACATATTAGCTTCACAAGGTTTCACCTCACAACTTGTGCTACATTGTTGTTCTCTTGCATAGGGCCAGAAACACCGCTACCCACTCTTAGGTTACAAAGCAATGCGTCACGTCCAGTCAGAAGAATTTGGAAGAAGCCATCAACTTCCTTTATAAGAATATCCAACCCTTCTGAAAGTTTAATTGTGCTCGTCTTCAAGTCCAAAATGCAATTCTGGAACTCTTCAGCTTCAACAGGGCTCGGCCCATCTTCAACCAGGGGGTAGAGCTTCTTCACAACTACGTCAACTGCTTGGAGTTCTTTCAATACTGTAACACCTCCAAATGAAAATATATTTCTTATTTCACTGTTGATGAAAACCTGCATACCAGTAAAAGCTTCTGCCCACAAGCATGTTTCTGGAACCTGTAAATCCATCAACTTCTTCGCAGAACCTGAAAAAGCAGTAGCAAAGATGCTACAGACAAACACAGTTATCACCTTAACACCATACATAGCCCGCATCAAGACTTTCCCTTTAGATGAGTTCTTAACCTTTGGTACATTAAGTGTATCAGCAAGATTGTCTAAAATGGTAAAACAGTTCTCAATTCTTGAATTCTTTGAAGTAATGTGCTGCTTCCAGCTATCAAGTGAAGAGCGTGCACGTATAAACTGCTTTGAAGGCTTGGAGTCCAAATTGTGCAAGACAGATTGGAGGAAGAGGTGGCCTTGGTTGAGACGTGAGAGCTCTGACAAAAAACCAATGCATATATCAAGCAATTTAACACTATTGTCCAAGTATACATCAATCCATTTCTCATCCCAATCACATACCGGAAGTTCAAGAGCAGTTATCAAGGCTTTTATATCAGCATGAGTTTCACAAAGTGACTCCATCGCAAATTTCATCCAAGATAAACCAAGGACATCCTCCCTATCCTTTGGCTTAAGCTTTCTCAGCCTCTCTGCCATGGTTTCCTCAAAAGTGTTTAAAAGAGCAAGCAACCTTGGAGAGAGATTCGAGCCCTTAGGTAATATCATTCGGAAAGGATTTCCAAATGGGAAGAGAGGTCGTTGTGGTTCTTGTGGACGACTCATTTCAATTATAAACTGCAAAAAAAGGAAACAATAATGAGATAAGTATGATTTATAAGACTTAGATGACAATATCTCAAAATCAAATCACCCGTGGGTTTATATACGTCATCCAGCTTTGCTCATAAGAATACATTATGCATCATGTGGCTACAAAGAATAAAACGGACCAAAGCATATCTTTCAAGTACAAACTAATGGCGTTTGAGTTTTTCATAGAAAATATCTTGCATGAACTGCAATAGATGTTCCATTTACATTCTTATCATCACATTATAATAAAAGTTGTCAAATAACTAGAAATATTATGCAAAAGGCTGATTAGGTTTCTTATGAGTAAATAAAAATGTTATACCGTCACCATGTAAGATGAGGAAAAATTGATAATTTTTATACCATCATGACATTTGATCCTAGAAATCAATAACTCACAAATTCTTTAAGAGAATATAACTAATCTCGTTCAAGTCAAGTATTAAATCAACCACCCGCCTCATATCTAATTTAACAGCACAAGGAAGAACTAATACTTCATATCATACACATCTTTTTCCTCAAATTTTATCATTCAATATGTAATGTTGCACCAATACCCAACCAAAGTGCCATTGCAGTACCAATTAAAAAGACAGCATAGCAATCAAAAAGAATTTTTCTTTTCCGCTTTTTTCTCACCTTGCTACTTTTAAGTACACATGAAATTAATTTTCAGCCTACACCAACTATAGTTTTGGATAAAAGGTGTTTGAGTTGAGTACTTTTTGTATTCCTTTACTACAAAATCAAAAATAATTTGCTGTACATCAAACATCACCACATCCTGATTATTTCAGACCTAATAGCCCTTATTTAAATTTGTAAACAAAATTAAAGATTTTTGTTGTGTTTTCAGGATGAAAAGAAAAAGAGCAAAACATGAACAAATGAAAATTCTCTGCCCAAACACGTTTTCAAAAAAAAATGAAATTGAAAACAGAAATCAGATCTGTTCTATCCATTCATTTATTTCAAACTATTTCCAAAATAAATAGCGGGAAAAGATCAAATGAATCCAGTTGACCTGCTCATTTAAACTTAAAGTTGTTCATTTTCACCAAATCAAAAACAAGAACTGGAATAAGAAGCTGGAAACTTCATTTCCTATACATTTCCCCCCTCAAATTTTAGCATCAAGCACATAAGATATGCCAAATAATCATGACAAATAACTTATTTACATATAATTCAACAATCCATAAGTTTCATCATTATATTGTTACAGATCTAAGGGGGGAAACATTATATCACCGCCCAGTACAATCAGAAAATAGATCTAGCCCAAATCATGTTATCTAACTATCTAAGCAGATTAAACTTGAACAAAAAAACAAAAAACGAAAACAATAATCTAATGGAAATACTCACCAAACACTTGAATCTTCAAATTAACTAAACAAATTCAAATACTGATAAGCCAAATCTCCACTTCTTACAACAATATACTTAAATACTTATAAAGGATATAGATAGAAAGAACATAAACGGCGATAAAGAAAAGTTGAATAAGCGAATTAGAGTTGGGGTTTGTTTGGTTCAGAGTCTTCGCCTTTGTATGTAGCTAAAGAGAAGGGTACTGATGGGATGACCGTTGAATATATAAAATGTCTGTGATATTTACACGTGTTGGAATATTACTGGAAACATCGAGATATTTCATTTTTCGGCCCTGTTTTTACTCAAATGGAGTTTGGACTTGTGGATTGCTATTGTTTATGGGCCCAAAAGGAGGGAGTAATGGCCTTTTGGGCATGTGGTCCGTTGGATTGTTGTATGGACTGATGTCAAAGAGATTTTAGGACCAAAAAAGCAAAGTATAAAAAGAAGTATTAATTTTTTTTGGTGACAAATGAAATATGAATATTAAAATATGGAAAATAAAATATATTTAATGTATCACATCACATTTAATGATATTGGGGGAGGGGGAGGGGGAGGGGGGAGGGGTTTTGAAATTTAACAAGAGACACATATGGCTCCATTTGATGTACGTGCTCAAAACTCACAAACATGATATTGAATGTCATGAAAAAAATAAAAGTATAAATAGTAGCAAAATAGTTTGGTGATATACATCCAATGCCAGCTTATTTTGTGGTATTAAATGGCTTACAAAACTTGGGACTTCTAGGAACCGGCAATGGGAGGTTTTGTAAGGATGTAAATCAAGCGAGTCAAGTCGAGTATTGAGTTATTTAGATTTAGTTCATAAAATTTATTGAGTATAAAATAAAATTTGATTGATACTTGTTTAATTATCGAGTCGAGTATCGAATCAAGCCCGAGTAGTTTGTACTTTTCGAACGAATATAGTTCGAACATAAATAGAAAATTATAATTTGAGAAGGTTCGAATAATTTATTGAATTTTAAAATACGAATCGAGTCCGAACTGTTTGTTCATTTTAGTATCCTGTCAAAGTGCTGGTTGTGATGATGTTGATGGAACACCGCAGGTTTGTTTCAAGGAAAATATATATTTTTCCAAAAATAATTTCTAGTTTCTAATCTACACAATTTGTTTTACTATCACCGGAAAGGGTAATTTATTGAAAAATGACAAAACATTTTTCAAATCAGCAAGTTATTTTCCGAAAACAACACAAGTCTCCCTTGAGATGATCAAAATGTATCCAAGTAAAGCTTAGTAACCGAAACAAGTTATAAGTAATGCAAGAAAGCACAAGCCAAAGCCATATGATCAAGACTTTGAAGTTTCCCTTTGAGAATAAAACTATAAACAAATTGGTATAATTCCTATAAGAATGTCGAATAAATTATCCAGAACCTCGAAACTGTTGATTAAATCATCCCTAGCGTTATCTCCATCTAGTTGGCTGGTTATGACTCTTACTACTATCTCCAGCTTCACTTGTATCAGATGCCGCTTCGCCCAGCTGTTTATCCCCTAATTTTGGAGCAGTATGGTTGTCTTCTTTATAATCACGATGGGAACGGTAAGATTCTCCTCCTCTTCGTTCCTGCAACATTACCCAAAAAAAGAAATAGGATAAAGGGGCAGGAATGGGAAGACGCTCCTGATATTTTTTTCCCTCTTTTGAATATGCTGAACAATTAGATTGTGAATTCAGGAAGAAAGTATGCATACATCACGAAATAGCAAGTCATCTGCCTCGAGCATGTGGATTACATGCCCCATTTTGGGCCTCTTTTGAGCATCGGGATCAACACAACGAAGAGCAACCAAAAGAACGCGTTTTAATGCTTTTGAAACAGGCATCTCGGGCAACTTAGGATCCACCACCTCCTCAGATTCTCGATTTCCAACCATTGTTTTCAACCAATCCACCAAATTCACCTGTAATCATTACTCATTAGTCATTTCTATATGTTATATATGATAGAGGAGCTTACTCAGGGGAGAAAATATATCAAATCCATGATGGAAAATTATTTAAATGACTAACCTCTCCCTTTGGCCGACTATAGTCAACTGGATTTCTCCCTGAAATAATTTCCATGATGAGTATTCCAAAGCTATAAACGTCGCTCTTCTCATTCAACATACCAGTGCAAGCATACTCTGGTGCAACATAGCTGCAAAGAAAAAGAAAACCTATGGGGAATTAATAATTTTGTTCCAGTGGGAAATAATAAAAGAATAAATCCCTATGTAAGTCCCTTCTATCACTACAAAGGAAAAGGACAAAGCAATTGAAATTAAGTAAAGAAATAAACTAACCCAAAAGTTCCCATGACACGAGTTGTCACATAACTCCTTTCAGAACACAAAAGCTTAGCAAGTCCAAAATCAGACACTTTAGAATTCCATTGACGATCAATTAATATATTGCTGGATTTGATATCTCTATGGACAACCTTTGGTTCAAGACCCTCATGGAGATAGGCCAAGCTGCATTAACACGGAAGTTGAAATAAACATCCAAGCTAAATTCACAAGAAATTATTTGCAAAGGAGGAGCACAAGGAAACAAAATTAGAAATTCAAAGTTTAATACCCTTTTGCAGTCCCCAAAATAATATTCATACGAATATCCCACGTCAAGGGGCTGACTTCCCCCACATCTCCATGAAGCCACTGGTCCAAATTCCCATTGTCCACATACTCATAAACAAGCATCCTAAAAGACAGAATTAAAACTTTAAAAAATAAACAAATTGTTATGCTCGAGGACAATTCAGAAAGCTACAGCTCTATGTCACATGAAAAAGTAGATAGAAATACCTATAAGCTCCTTCAACACAGTAGCCCAGTAATCTAACAAGATTCTTATGCCTTACACGCCCAATTACTTCCACCTCTACTTTAAACTCCTTCTCAGCTTGACCCCTGATAATTCATCCATCAAATGAGCTTAAAGCATGTAAAGGAAAAGAAAATAAATTCACCACCAGTGCCAAAAAGCTGCCTTTAATTTAAAAGTAACAAGCAATGAATAAAGGGACAGAAACTCAATCTAATAAAATTAAAACGTGTAATTACACACACTTCCAGCACTCCTAAAGCCCCAACCCCACCCCAAGAACCTATGGTCATATGAAAATATGCTTATTAGTTATCACTCTACATCTCAATCAACTTATGATAAACTAAAGAACAAAATTGACAATTAAGGTTTGAATTCATATAGAGAATTAATGAAGAAAACACCATGCTCATGAATTAGTTCACGTTACAGCACAAAATCTAAAAATGACTTTTTGGTTTTGATAGAAGGATATGCTTGAAAATCTAAATAAGACAAACAAGATTAACAAACAAACAAAAGAAAGGAATCACAGCCACAGAAAGAGATATACACAAACCACTCAATCCACATCACTTCACTTATCGATTTTCTTATACACCAAAACAGCCTTCATGGTGTTCTGTCATCATCAAGAAATCATCACTAAACATAACTTCGTCATAGTAAGCACCTCACACAGCATTATATACATATATATAGTATATACACGATCATTAAGCATAAGCTTATACATATACAAATATGACACACCCGCAACAGTATGGATGAAATGATGGTTTGAAGTCCGAACCCCATCCTTGGCCAACTGTTTTGTTTGGCATAGTCGTTACATTAACCTATTATGGAGTAGACATTAGGGCTCAAACAAAACAATATTCCTATCAATTTAATCAACACACAAAATTATTTCAAAATTTATATACATGTAAGTCCTAGAATCAACAAATAGCCATTGAAAGTACTTTACTACCACGCCATCCGTTTCACATAACGAGAACCATTTACCGGAGCAGGGCGGGGACGGGGAGGAGGGGGGAGGGAATCCCCAAAAAACAGTCCCATTTCTTTTATGATAAATATAAAATGACACAATGTCATCAAGTTTACCAACAAAAATTCAATATCCTATTTAGGGTAAAAATGGAACCCAAAAAAATGCTTAAAGTTTGTAAATTTTGCAACTAGAACTCCTTTTGTGGAAGAGAAAGAGTATCAAACAGCATTTAGAAAAATACTATACGCGTACAGTGCATACATATATATATATACACACACACACACATATCCTGTCGATGCAAGGTGAAATAGATCGGCCAATTCATCTCTCCAGTTTATTACTAAACTTTGACCTACTATGCACCATGTCCCAGAATTTAATTTCATTTCAGCAATTATGCATACATATGCACATATGTATCAGTATAATACACACCATTAGTCCAATTGGTGCAACTGCTGACAGTCTTATAGCCACATGCAAGTAAGCATGTCATTAGGAAATACTTAATCAAAGTTTAGTAGTGAATTTGAACCACTAATTAGTCAGCTCATGTCAATTCAAACTTTATTACCATAAATTCGATCAATGTATGTGCAAAAATTAGTCTAGCTCAAGAGAATTTAAGTAAAAATCGGGAAGTTCATAAAGTACCTATTATTCAACAGGTTTTTGACAGCCACTCGAGTATTATCTGCCAAAATACCACTATAAACAATTCCATAACCACCTTCACCGATCACATTCCCATCAGCCAATCCATTAGTGGCCGCCTCCAGCTCTCTCAAAGTATACCACCTCCCCCACCCTAAATGCGACACTTCAGGCAAAGATCCACTCCCCCCAAACGACGCCGTATCCCCCGCCACGCCGCTCGTCGCCCTACTCTCCCCACTCGATTGCCGATCTGACGAGTAAAGCACCACTCTGTGCTCCGGCTTTCCGATATCGATCTGGATCTCCGACACCGCCGGACGGTGATGATCCTCATGGTGCTGCACGATCTCCTGAATCTCCTTCGAGACCACCGGAGTCGAGTCGAGCTTCCCCGGCGGTAATTTTCTGCGGCGGCGAGAGGTGATGCATAGTGAGAGGAGGAATAGGATGAGAACGATGATTGCTCCGACGAATATTCCGATCACCACCCCTAGTTTGAGGCCAAAGATTGATGTTTGCTTCGAGAGCTCATTGTTCACTAATGAGGCGTTGTATACTGTCATTTTAGGGAGAGAAAATAGACAGAAAAACTGAAAAACCGAAAAACATATATATAAGAAAATTCAGTTTCAGCAAAATTGGATGAAATTGGAATAAATTGAGCTAAATGGCATTGTTTTTCGCCGGAAATTGGGATTTCTCAGGCGAGAATTAGTTGTTTTCCGACGAATGAAGATGGAAAGACAGATGGGAGAGAAAGAGTGATGCTTTACTGTCGTCGTAACGAAGCGAGTGTTTTTATTTTATTTTCTCTCTCTATATATATAGGTTTAGTAGAGTGATGAAATTGTCCTTGAGAAAAATGGAAATGACATTTATGTCCTGAGGAATACGTGAGATTATATGGCACCCAACTCAAGTTGGTGTAAAGTTTGGACCCACTTTTAACGGCTGAATGGCGGAGTGGTGTAGATGAATGACACGTGTCGATGAAGATGAATCGACGGTAGATAATGGGTTGAGAGTTTTTGTGAAACAACAATGCTATCGCACACAAAAAAATCACATAGTACGCAGATACGTATTCCGTCTGATACGTGGGGTAAACATTATACATGTATGTATATAAATATTATGTGATTTTTTTTTATATGATAATAATATTAATAATATTATTTTTTGTGAAATATAATTCGATCATTTGGAAGGTGGGTCCTAGGGGATAAAAGCTTTACGTATGGTGGTGGGTTCACGGGGGCTCGACTGAGGAGTGGAATAATTAAGTAGAATTTCTTAAGCTTAATAATTGAGATTTTGATAATAATCTACAATTAAGAAAAGTCTTATCTAACTTTACATGATTTTGAGAAAGATTTTTGGCTAAAGTCTCATATTATAATCACTTTTAATTGTCTAATGCTTAATGACATGAATTACTTTTGAGAATATGGGAGAAGTAGAATTACCCAAAGTTGTTTTCAAGGTTCTTGTACTAGGATGGTTCGTTGAATTGAAAAAAATACTGGGTAAATAAGTTATTGGTCCAATCAGTGGTCGAACTATTATTGATCCAGCGATGTCATTAATATATAAAAATATATATTATTAGTAATTAATAATTTTTTTTAAAAATCATTTTTTATGAACTAAAATATGATAAAGTTGAGTTACAATATTACTAAAAGTGATTAATTTTAATATTAAAACTTTTTGGTACAAAAAAAATAAAAACCGGTTCACTGGATCAATTAATCGATTAATCGGCCAAATCAATAAAATAAAATTTGGCCGTAAGCCATTTTATGATTTTACCTATTTGGACCTGCGGGCCAATCCGGGTTTAATAACATTTGTTGTTTTATGAATTTATCTAGGGGTTAAATACACTTTTCTCCACTCTACTCAACCTCGGTTTACAATTGCATCACTGAACTGAAATTTTTACAATCGACTCATTAAACTACAAAATTTTATCAAATCGTTACAAATTCCGTTAAATGAGTTGACTTTTAACAGAAACATGTGACATCAGATATGACCTACCCCACTTCTAATGACACATCATTTACATCACATGGGTTAGTCCTTGTCATGGCCATGGTGGAAACTCAGTGGTTAAAAACAATTTGGTCAACTAAAGGCCAGACAGAGACAGAAAAGGAAAACGCGCGAAGGAGTGAAGGAGAGAGAAGATTCAGGCGTGAATTTCTCTTCTTGCTGGCGAATCTTGGTCTTTGATGCGAATATTGGTCTTGGATACGAATCTACTAGTGCGAATCTTCTGTGAGGTAAGCTATATTTCTTTAATTTAGGGTTTGTGCACATGGGTTGGTTGGGAATGGGTACGGTTAAATTAGGGATTTTTAATCTGCTTTAGCCATCTTGTTTGTCTTGATGTTTTCTCCATCTTTTCATCTTTTTGGACTTTATATATTCGACATGTGGTCTATGGGATTTTATTTTTGCCATTGTTGTCTTCTTCGGTCCCCCCCATGTACTATACTAATATTTTATAATTTTTTTGTATTGTTTTCGTTTTCACAGAATGAGTCGAATTTGCAGTTGCATGTTCACTATGGGGGCAAATTTACTAATCAGCCTAAAACTGAGTACAAGGGAGGTAAGGTTGAAATTTATCCCCGTGTTGATGTTGATTTCATCTGCGTACCGCAATTGGGGGTTCTTTGAAGCTTTAGATTATGATAGCAATGCTAAGGTTTTTTTTAAGAATAATGGTCAAACTAGTGAAAGTGGTTATAAATTGGTGCATGATGATGACAGTATTAGAGACATGGTAAAAGTGTGTCTCCCTTTTGGTGTTCTGGAATTTTTTGTTGATCATGTATTTGTGAATGAAGGAGGAGTTGTGATTGAACCACCTGATGTGAATGAACAAGTTGCAACATCTATTACTCATGTAAGACCCTAACTTATTATTAAATAAAATCGAATTTTCTCTAATTATTATTGTGAATAATAAGGTATTAATTTGATATAATTCTCTAGTTATGGGTGAAATGTGCAAATTTTATAAAATATGCAAGTGGTTATAAAATAATCATTGTTGTCGGGGAATATTCGTTTGGTCGTGGAATATTTTTGTTGTCGGGGAATATTAAATGCGACAGTATGATCATTTATGGGCCCCATAATGAATAATCATTTCGGATGAAGAAAGCGACAAGTTTGAGTTTTTATAAATAACGGCGTAATTATTACAATTAACACCGTCGGAATACTCGGTGGTTAAAATACGATGTCTGGCGTGGATGCATGAGTATTGATGAATTATTGATCCTTACGTAAGAAGGCACTTTACTCAATAATTATTACGATGAGTTATTGTTCGATATTTTATTTTATTGATTCAATAATTCTTTGCGTTGATATTTTATATTATTGTTGTTTCAATAATTGTCACTGCACAGTATTTCCCATTATCAGATCAATAATTCATATTATTTGAATAATATTATTAGATAGCATTATTGGAAATGTCTAGAAAGTTACGTCGAGGAGAGGTTTGGTCACCTAATTGCACGCCAAGAAAGAGAAATTTTATTGGAAAACCCCTCTTCCAGGAGCGGCTGGTTGTCATAAATGTGATTCTGTAATATTAATTGTGAATAATTAATTATTGATTCATATGATAAGGAAATATTTATTTTATGTGGATATAAATGTTGGATATATTTATTGTGGTTAAAAATGAAGGAGTTAATGTTGAGGTGTTTTATCAGTATTTTTGTCGGAATGAAGGTATTAAAAATTAAACCAGTATTTTTGAGATATATTGTGTGAGTTATAATTTTTAATCCGACCGTTGGATCGTTGTAATTTTTGGATATGTTATACATATATAAGTTGAGTATATGTCCACAAATTTTGAACCGTTAAAAATGAACGTATGATTTGTTATGAATTTTAAGAGGTGACTGATTCAGAAATTAGGTTTATAAATGATTTTGGTGGAAAATTCTAGAATTGAGTGGGCCCCACTTGTGGTTGGTGAAGAAATGTGCTGAATTTATTTCAAATGTGGTGGGTGGGAATAGTAGCAGGTAAAGCCATCAGGTTGCAGGTCAAGTCTGCTAACATTTTTCTATAAATAGAGGGCTAAGTTAGAATTGAAAATCACACCAAAAACAAGTTTTCCTCTTCTCTCTCTAGATTATTGAGTGTATTTTGTGAGTATTTAGATACTTTGTGAGTTTCTATTCATCGTCTGCAAGTTTCCTTCAAACCTTATACCGATATTCCGATCGGAAATCATCGATATTTTGAGGTAAGGGATGTTATTTTCTTCATATATGATATTATTTCTTCAATATCATTATGCCAAGTATTGATCTCGAATTTTTATTAAATTTGGAACTTTTGTGTGTCGGGAGTTACTTATTCACGATATCTGCCTATTCACGTATACGACCTTATTCATAGAAAAATAATTTTTTTTCTTTTTGTCCAAGATGTCTATTATGGTTACTATCTTTGATTGTATCCATGTTTTGATCTTTATTTTTGAATTCTGCTTCAAAATTGGTATTTATGAAGTATTATTGATCTTGGATAAAGTTTTATACGAATCCCTACTGTGATAACCCCAAAATAGGTCCATTCCATCCAACCCATTCTGAGTCGCCAAATACATGGTACAGAAAACAACTACAACTTTATTACAACAATTGTCGTGCAAAATACAACAACACATATACTGTGAGTTTGGATACAAATATATATACCAACTGTGACTCTTATTCCAACCTTGGATAGTACGTCACAATGACACCTTACATAAAGGTATAGTCAAAAACTGTTTTAAAAATTAGAATCTTTGGGAAGTGCTTAAGGAAACCTTCGTACATGGGAGGCCATGCTTCTAGGTTATGATAGATATCATATGGCCACAGAATTATCCTTGGTTGACCCAATAGACCCCAAAAAAAAACGAGAAGATTACTATCATATTCTTCCTAATAATGAGTCTTCTCTTGACATATAAATATCTCTGTTGTCACCAATTGAGAATTATACTTCAAACAAACACCAAGATCATATAGGTAGTGCGCGTAGATATACTCGAAGAAGTGGATGTACCACAACCCTCGTCTTATGATGACACGAGGTTGTATGTCTTTAGACATCTTGTATGATAGTGGCAAAATACCCTTCCAACGTTGGGTTCACCTCTCCCTATATGATTCACCAAATATAACTACTAAAAGTTGTATACAACACACTTGTCTATACTGTTTAGGGAGAACTCCACAGCTAGAGACCACCATTCTATTCCCTTGTTACCCCGACTTGACCCAAATACACTTTTATTACCGAAAGAAATTGTGAAGCAAAAGGGTGAAACACAACTAAGCTTCGATAAAGAATATCATGACTAAAGATAATTAAATTATCAATAGCCTTCATCAATAACAAATCGGAGATTTAGAACATATGGTAGATGATAAAATTTCAACCATAGTTGCAATGAACGAAGCAATCCATTAGAAGAGTCAAATAGACAATACGATCTATTATCTTCTCCATGTTAAAAGTCCACCAACAATGTTTTATCCCCGTAACATCAATCAGTTTTTTTTCCACGGTTATATGAATAACTCATAATCATAATTGTAATTCTAAATTTCTCTTCGCATCCAAGACGAAGATAATTTTCATCATCTTTGTCTTTACACCGAAACATCAAAGATCATGGTTATACCAAATCACAGTTCTCGCTCATAATCATACTAATAAATTCATCTTTGCACTAAATTTAAAGATATTCGTCAATAGTTCATCTTTGCACTACTGGACCAAAGATATTCAACAACAGTCATCTTTGCACTACGGGCCAAAGATATTCAACAACTGATCATCTTTGCACTACAGGCTAAATGTAAGACCCCAACTTATTATTAATTAAATTTAATTTTCTCTATTTATTATTTTGAAATAGTAAGGGTTGATTTGATTAATGTGGATAGTTATGGGTAAAATACGCAAATATTTCAAAATAAGCAAGTGGTTATAAAATATTCATTGTTGTGGGAATATTCGTTTGGTCGTGGAATATTCAGATTGTTTGGGAATATTCGCATACTATGTGCAGTGCGACCATGTGTGGGCCCCATAACGGAAAGCGATTGGATGAAGAAAACGACAAATATAAGTTGTTTAAAAATAATCGGCGTAGTTATTCAGATTATCTTGTTAAAATACTAAATTGGTTAAAAAACACGTGAAGTACGGTATTGCAACAATTATTGATTCTTACGTGAAGGCCTTTACTCAATAATGGTTATAGTAATTCTTTATTCGATTATTTTATTTTATTGATTTAATAATTGTTTGCGTTGAGATTTTATATTGTTGTTATTTCAATAATTGTCATTACACAAGTATTTTTCATTATCAAAACAATAATTCATATTATCTGAATAATATTATTAGATAACATTATTGGCAATGTCTGGAAAGTTCTGTCTAAGGAGAGGTTTGGTCACCTAATTGCTTGGCGTCGAGAAGAAAAATTCTTATTGGAAAGCCCTCTTCTCACAAATCGCTTGGTTGTCAATATTGTGATTACGTAATATTATTTGTGAATAATTAATTATTAATTCATATGATGAGGAAAATATTGATTTTATGTGGATATAGATGGAGAAAATTTTTAATGTAATAATTGTTGAAAATTGAAATTTTATATTTTTCTGATAAAATAATTCATTTAAATATATTATTATATTTTAATAATATAATAATGATGATATTTTTATGATGAATGTGGGATATATGAGTATATGTGGAGGAGGAGTATTTTTGTTACCAAAAATATTTAAAGCATGTTTTATGTGTCGGTGGACCCCATTTCTTGACTGAAATTTGATTATATCCTGTAAAATCGTCCGTTTATGGATTTCGGTCAATTTCTATTTGGAATTTGGAAAAACTTTCTTCTGCAAAGTTGTAGATAATTGAATTTCCTATAAAAATTGCAAGATTTGAATTTTCAGATAAAAGGGCTATTTATTATGAACTATTGAAGTTCCGAAGCTCCAAAATAATTAATTTTTGGAAGTTTAAAATAATTTAAATAAGAAAAACTTTTTTTGTGTTTGGTGGGCATCTTTAACATGTGTTAGAGACTGAATTCAGATGCTTGGATGCGGAGGAAGATGTGAAAAAATAAATAATATTAATTTATTAAATTTTCTACTTTGGTGTTCTAAGCATTTTCCTATAAATAGGGTCTTGGGTTAGAATTGAAAATCACCTTTGTAAATGAAGTTTCTCTCTATATTATCGAGCGTATTCTTGTGAGTATTTTGAGTATATTTTGAGTATTGCTATACGGCAAGTTCAAGTCATAGCCTTTATATCCAGATGTTTAAATTTAGAAATCTTGATCTTTCGAGGTAAAGGATTTTTTTTTTCGTAAGCGATATTATTTCTTCAATATCATTATCTTTGAAATATTGATCTGAAGTTTTTATCAAATTTGGAACTTTTGGTGTGAGTTACTTATTCACGATATCTGTGATTATTCATCGAAAAATGAAAATTTTTCATTTTAAATCTAAAATATCTATCATGGATCTTAGCTTTGATTGTATCCATGTTTTGATCATTTTTGAATTTTACACCACTATGATTATCTTTGAGGTATGGATAAAACAAAGTACTTAATCCTTAATCCTTAATCCTTGTCATTTTGTTTCACTTTGGATTCGTTTCTTTAAAAATATTTTTCATCATCCTCAGTCTTAAATGATGATATTATTGAATATCTTTGGCCTGTAGTGCAAAGATGAATGATTTCTGATGAATATCTTTTGTAACGACCCCAATATTTCTTTTCTTGGATTTAGCAGAACATAGTCCTATATTGAACATATATTTTTCTCAGAATTTTTAAAAGTCATTTACTATTTTTCACATGGCCAAAACCACCGAATATTTAAACATTTATCATAAATTGTACTTTTATCCAAAAATTCCAAAATTCATAGGGTATACTGATATTATATAGATGTACTCCCAATAAAAATTTCATCAATTTTGGAGTTAACCACAAGGAGTTATAAGCGATTACTTTTAAAATAGTCTTTCCTCATAAAATTCATAACTCTTAATCTATACATCCAAAAATCGCCATTTTTGGACAAAATCAACAAAACTCATCAAATTATCATTTCAAATTTTTCCAGAATTTTTGAAGGTTCAGAAGAATTTCGAAATAATAACCCTTAAAATCCTTATTATCCCTTACCTCAAAAAATGATACTTACATTTGGAATATTTGAATGAACTTGCATCAGTATAGCAATACTCAAAGTATACTCAAAGTATACTCAAAATACTCACAAGAATACGCTCGATAATATAGAGAGAAAAAACTTGATTTACGGTGTGATTTTCAATTATAACCTAAGCACCCTATTTATAGGAAATCGCTTGTAACACCAAAAGAGAAAATTTATTAAAATAATAATATTATATTTTTTTCCAAGACTTCATACGTATGCTCTCATCATCAGAACTCAGCCCCTAACACATGTTAAATGAGGGAAACAAAATGTAAAAAACGTTTTTGTTATTTAAATTATTTTAAACTTCCAAAAATCAATTATTTCGGAGCTTCGAAACTTCAATAATTCATAATAAATAGCCCTTTTGCCAGAAATTTCGAATTTCTCGAGTTTCTATAGGAAATTCAATTTTCTACAACTTTGCAGAAGAAAGTTTTTCCAAATTCCAAACAAAAATTGACCGAAATCCATAAACTGACGATTTTACAAGCTATAATAAAATTTCAGTCAAGAAATGGGGTCCACCGACACATAAAACATGCTTTAAATATTTTTGGTAACAAAATACTCCTCCTCCACAGATACTCATATATCCAACATTCATCGTAAAAATATCATCATTAATATATTATTAAAATAATATATTTAATTAAATTATTTTATCAGAAAAAGATAAAATATTAATTTTAAACAATTGTCACATTAAAAATTTTCTCCATCTATATCCTCATAAAATCAATATTTTCCTCATCATATAAATCAATAATTAATTATTCACAAATAATATTACAGAAACACATTATTGACAACCTGTGTGCGGTTCAGGAAAGAGGGGCTTTCAATAAGAATTTCTCCTTCTTGGCTAGCAATTAGGTGACCAAACCTCTCCTTGAAGCAGAACTTTCTAGACATTGCCAATAATGTTATCTAATAATTTATTCAAATAATATAAATTATTGATCTGATAATTAATGAAAAATATTGTGTAGTGACAATTATAAAATATCAACGCAGCAATTATTGAATCAAAAATAAAATATTGAACAGTAATTACTGTAACAATTATTGAGTAGTGCCTTCTTACGTAAGAATCAATAATTGGTGCAATATCTGGTCTCTTGTGCTGCAACAACGCCAGATTATTTTACTTTACCCACCGGGTATTCCAACGATATTGACGATAACAACTACGCCAAGTTATTTATAAACAACTTATTCTTATCGTTTTTTCCTCCAATCGCTTTTAGTTATGGGGCCCACAAAAGCTGCGCCATCGCATACGAATATTCCACAAGCGATCTGAATATTCCACGACCAAACGAATATTCTCCGGCAACAATGAATATTTTATAACCACTTGCGTATTTTTGAAAAAAATTTCATATATATCACCCTTTAACTTTAACTTTTATCAATTTAACCATTTCTTGAATTGTAATTATAAGAAAAATTGAATACTTTTATTTCATAAAATTCGGGGTCTTACAATCTCCCTCCTTATGAAATTTCGTCCCGAAATTTATGTACACAGTATTTCGAAAAGTTGAGAATACCTTTCTTTCATTTTGATTTTATCTCTCAGGTCATCATGATTTCTCTATTGCTCATCTCCCGTGATAACTTCATTTGGGTTCCTCACTTGTTGGGAAGTCATGACAACCGCTATCCTCGAACTACCCTATTTTGACTTATGCTGGGCAAAGATTTGGCGTCATCACTTTCTGTTAGAACATACTTTTCTATAGGCATATTCCTCCTCAATCGCTTCTTCAGACTCTCGATTCATGATCCGAATCATCAATCTTCAATCCATATCAAATTCAAAGTTGACCGCCTCATGCATGAGGTAATTCAAAACTCGATGTTGAGTTCTCCCAATTGCTTTCCAAAAAGAGAAATTCATATAATCTATTTTAACCTTCTTAGATCGGACATCTCTTTCCATAATATCCACGTGTCGTGTGGCTTTTACCCATGCATCACTTATTCTCACTCGTTCAGTTTTTTCTTCTTTCATTTCGATTCCATCTTTATCATCTTATACTCGCCAAAGAATGCTTCTTTCAAGCATCACATATCGGGTAAACAAGCTTGAATTGTTGTATCCTTTTGCTCCACGATCATTGCTGCAATTCTTCAAATTTATTTTTCTAACTCATGAATACGATTTTGCAATTCTACATTTTGATCATAAAATACCTCTAATAAATTCTCCTCGTGTACCTCTTCTTCTTCTCTTCTTCCTCACTCTCATTTGTTACCTCTCATGATTATCTCGAAAGTCAACTATCAATTCTTCACTCACCACATGGATATCTCTAATTCCTTCTTCTTACCGACATCACATTATCACGGTTGGCGATTAGAGGTATCCCCAGTCTCATTCACTCCATTGTTAGCATTCTCATTTGCCATTCTCAACATCGCTTATAAAACAAGGGTTAATTAAGCAAATTAACATATCACATAATATCCAGTATATTATGACCGACCAACAATTAAGCTTAGGTAGGACACACTAGCGAAGGATTTACTCATCTCTCCCCTCTTAGTTTTAATCCCGATCTCCGCCAGAGATTATATCCTTAAGCTCTAATACCAAATATAACGACCCCAAAATAGGTCCATTCCATCCGACTCATTCTGAGTCACCAAATACATGGTACAGAAAACAACTACAACTTTATTACAACAATTGTCGTGCAAAATACAACAACACATATCTTTTTGTGAATTTGGATACAAATATATATTCTTGTGACTCATGTCCCAAGTAGTGATGACACCTCATAATGACACCTTACATAAAGGTATAGTGAAAACTATTTTAGAAATTAGAATATTTGGGAAGTGCTCAAGAAACCTTCATATACATGGGAGGCCATGCTTTAGGTTATGATAGATATCATATGGCCACATAATTATCCTTGGTTGACCTAATAGACCTAAAAGAAAAATGAGAAGATTACTATCATATTCTTCCCAACGGTGAGTTTTCTCTTGACATATCATTATCTCTCTCATCTCTAATTGAGAGTTAAATTTCAAATAGACTCCAAGATCATATAGGTAGTCTTTGGTAGATATACTCAAAGAAGTGGATGAGCATAACCACTCTCTTATGATGACACGAGGTTGTATGTCATTAGACATCTTGTATGATAGTGGCAAAACACCTTTCCAAGTTAAATTCACCTCACCCTCAACATCTATAGACCACCGATTCTATTCCCTTGTTATTCCCAGCTCGACCCGCCTACACTTTTATTACACGAAAAGGAATTGTGAAGCAAAAGGGTGAAGCACAACTACTTCTTTCAAAAAAAAAATATCATGACTAAAGATAATTAAATTATCAATAGCCTTCATCAATAATAAATCGGAGATTTTAGAACATATGGTAGATGATAAAAAAAATTCAACCATAGTTGCAGGGGAACGAGCACTCCATTAGAAGAGTCAAATAGACCATAAAGTCTATTATCTTCTCCATGTTAAAAGTCCACCAACAATGTTTTATCCCTATAACATCAATCAACAATTCCTATCCACAATCACATGTATAAGCGATAATCGTAATTGTTGTTCTAAATTCCTTTTTCATTCGGGACGAAGATAATTTTCATCACTTGTCTTTACGAAACATCAATGATCATGGTTATAAAAAATCACAGCCTCCATTCATAATCATATTAATAAATTTATCTTTTTACTCACGGGCCAAAGATATTCAACAACAGTCATCTTTGCACTACGACCCAAAGATATTCATCCCCAATTCATCTTTGCACTCTGAGCCAAAGATATTCCTCAACGATTCATATTTGCATTATGGGCCAAATATATTAATATCTCAAAGAAATATATAATCATTTCGAATTTATATAAACAATAATTATAACCATGTTGATCAATTCACCTTTGCACTTAAGCTAAAGATATTCAATTATAAATTCAATGGTCATGATCATACCAAATACAATTCAACTTTTCACCACTTTGGCAAAGAGAACTCTAGTCATGATCATACCAATAATCTACCCATCTTTACACTCAGGTGAAAGAGAATTTCAACATCGGGGTTATAAAAATGTTATATATGATAATAAAATCAATATAATCAATATATAGTTTTAATCTCCAGAGTAATATTCATAAATCAACTATAATTTGGTTAGAAAAAAATAATAATTTTGTCATAAATAGTAACTCGTGAATAGTAACTCATGAATAGTAACTCGTGAATAGTATCTCATGAATAGTAAACCCGACTCAAAAAGGTAGAAATTCCACAATAAAATCTATACCAATATTTCGGTATAATGATATTGAAAGAATAATATTTTTTTAAGCTTATAAACAATTTATTTTAATTGTTTACACTTTACTAAATAATGCATTTAATCATTCTAAAATGCCAAACTCATAAGATTTCATCACCAATAACCAAAATCCTCATCAAAATCTGCATATACCTCATGTAGGATTCTCAAGCCATAAAATCCTATTTTCTAATTTTCTTACCTCACATAACATATTTAATTCATTTACTCATAACTAGTCTATTTTCATGAAAAATAACAAATCAGTTCCAAAAATATTTTTTTTCTGGGATTTAGCAGAACATAGTCCTATATTGAACATATATTTTTCTCAGAATTTTTAAAAGTCATTTACTATTTTTCACACGGCCAAAACCACCGAATATTTAAATATTTATCATAAATTTTACTTTTATCCAAAAATTCCGAAATTTATAGGATATACTGATATTATATAGATGTACTCCCAATAAAAATTTCATTAATTTTGGAGTTAACCACAAGGAGTTATAAGCAATTACTTTTAAAATAGTCTTTCCTCATAAAATTCATAACTCTTAATCTATACATCCAAAAATCGTCATTTTTGGACACAATCAACAAAACTCATCAAATCATCATTTCAAATTTTTCCAGAATTTTTGAAGGTTCAGAAGAATTTCGAAATAATAACCCTTAAAATCCACTTATTATCCCTTACCTCAAAAAAAGCGATTACTTAAATTTGGAATAATGACTGAAACGAACTTGCACCGTATAACAATACTCAAAGTATACTCAAAATACTCACAAGAATACGCTCGATAATATAGAGAGAGAAAACTTCAGTTTCTTGTGTGATTTTCAATTATAACCTAAGCCCCCTATTTATAGAAAATTGCTTAGAACACCAAAGCAGAAAATTTATTAAAATAATAATATTATATTTTTTTTTCAAGACTTCATACGTATGCTCTCAACATCAGAACTCAGCCGCTAACACATGTTAAATGAGGGAAACAAAATGTAAAAAAATTTTTTGTTATTTAAATTATTTTAAATTTCAAAAATCAATTATTTGAACTTGAACTTCACCATAATTCATAATAAATAGCCCTTTTGCGGAAAATTGAATCTCATGAGTTTTTATAGGAAATTCAATTTTCTACAACTTTGCGAGAAAAAAGTTTTTTCCAAATTCCAAACAAAATTGCCAAGAAATCCATAAGCAGACGATTTTACAAGCTATAATAAAATTTCGATCAAGAAATGGGGTCCACAAACACACATAAAACATGCTTTAAATATTTTTGGTAACAAAATACTCCTCCTCCACATATACTCATATATCCCACATTCATCGTCGTAAAATATCATCATTAATATATTATTAAAATAATATATTTAATTAAATTATTTTATCGAAAAAGATAAAATATTAATTTTAAACAATTGTCACATTAAAAATTTCTCCATCTATATCCTCATAAAATCAATATTTTCCTCATCATATAAATCAATAATTAATTATTCACAAATAATATTACGAAACACATTATTGATGACGTAGGTTCCAGGAAAAGAGGGGGCTTTCAATAAGAATTTCTCTCTCATCTTGGCGCGCAATTAGGTGACCAAACCTATCCTTAGACGGAACTTTCTAGACATTGCCAATAATGCTATCTAATAATATTATTTAAATAATATAAATTATTGATCCGATAATTAATGAACAATACGTGAAAGGACAATTATAAAATATCAACGCAGTGAATTATTGAATCAAAATAAAATATTGAGCAAGAATTCTCTGTAACAATTATTGAGTAGTGCCTTCTTTACGTAAGAATCAATAATTGGTTCAATACCTTGTCCAATCTCTGCAACAACGCCAGCGTATTTTACTTTACTTTACCCGGGTATTCCAACAAAGATTGATGATAACAACTACGCCGTTATTTATAAACAATTTATTCTTGTCGTTTTCTTCCTCCAATCGCTTTTCGTTATGGGGCCCACAAAAGACTGCGCCGTCGTACGAATATTCCCCGACAGTACAAATATTCCACGACCAAACGAATATTCTCCGACAACAATGAATATTTTATAACCACTTGCGTATTTTTGAAAAAAATTTCATATATCACCCTTAACTTTAACTTTTTATCAATTTAACCATTTACTGAATTGTAATTATAAGAAAAATTGAATACTTTTATTTCATAAAATTCGGTCTTACATCTTTGGCCGCGTAGTGCAAAAGATGAGCAGTGTTTAGATGAACATGAACAATGATGAATATCTTTGGCAGTAGGTGCAAAGATGAATATTTGATTCAGATATATATTGATTGATGTTACTGAGGATAAAAGATAGGCGATGAACTTTTAAATTCATACATAGAAGATAGTAGTTTGCATTCTCTACTTAACTCTTCTAATGAATTATTATTTCATTGCGAATATTGATTTAAAACTTGTTGTCATTGTATTCTATTAGATTTTTTTCCCTGTTGAAGACTAATGATAATTTGTTGTATATTATCTTAGTCATAATATATTCTTTCTTGGACTAGTTGAGCTCACCCTTTTCCTTTTTGTTCCATTTTTTTCTTCAGGAGGCGAGAATATAGCGAGAGTGACAGTGGGGTATGGAATGAAGGTTCTAGAGAGAGTTGTTTAGTAGTCCTCACCATTTTTGTAAAATAATGTATCAATAAATGTGATGAGGATTTATTTGAGTATAGATATTGTCAGAAGATAATATTTGTATTCAAACTCACAGATTTCTTGTTGTAATAATAAAGTTGTAGTTGTTTTACGTACCATGTATTGACAACTCGGAATGGGTGATGTATACCTATTTTGGGGGAGTCATAGTTGGTATCGAGCTTAGGGATATGATCTCTGGCGGAGATCGGGGAATAGAACTAGGAGGGGAGAGGCAGAGTAAATCCTTCGCTAGTGTGTCTACTAAGCTTATTTGTTAGTTGGTCAAGATATATAGGGATATTATGTGATATATTGATTTCCTTAATTAACCCTTGTTTTATGGCATGATTTGAGAATATCGATTGAGAATATTAATGATGGGAATGAGACCAGTGGAGACGCTGTACTCACCAGCGAGGAGAACGTGCAAACAGTGGCAATGTTCCTCCTGTGAACAACACCGCTGGCGGATGATGAATGATGGGATGTTTAGAATCTTTTGCGATTCATGAAAAAATCGGACGAGGAGACTCGTGTTCAAAAATGAAGAAGGTTCCATTCGCCACCTTTTATGTTCCGTGGCGAAGCAGACTCTTGGTGGGAGTCGTGAAGCGCACTCCATCCAAATGCGCACTCAACATGTCTTGGGAGACGTTTGAAACTATTTAATGACAAATACTTCCTAAAAGTGTTCGCTATATGAAGGAAGTGGAGTTCATTGATTAGAACAAAACAACATGAAGGTGTCTCGAAGACGAGGCAAAGTTTGCGAGTTATCCGAGTTTGCACCTCATTTGGTGGAGAATGAGGAACGTATATTTCGGATGTTTCGAGAGGTTTGAAACCCGACATCGACAATATCTCATTTCTCATAAATTTTATCTCTATTAGGATGTTGTAAATAGAGCTCAATTATTAGAAGCGAGATAACGAAGTACGGTCAACTGAGGACCACAATCGAGGATCATACCGAGAGATAGCGGTCAACAAAACAACGATAACCGGTGCGGAGAAAGAAAAAAGCGGACAAAAATGGTAACCACTCTGGTGGTAATCATGGCCATGAAAATAGAAGAAGCGAATCGGGAGGAGATTTTAAAAAGAGGAGATTTAACAACGACCATGTGAAGAGGCAGCGAGTCTTGGCAAAGAATCGGGTTCTAAGGGAGAAACGACCACCGGTTATATCTTATAAATGCGGGAAAGAGGGACATATCGGTCAAAGCGCCCACAACAGATTCAAGGTATGCTATAATTGTGGAAAGGAAGGACATATCGCTCGAGATTATCTACAGAAGCGAAACCTAGTTCGGTAAGGAGCGGTGACTCAAAAGATCGTCGAGAAAAGTCAAAGTCAACGGTTCTCGGAAGAAGCGTTTGTTGTATTTGGTCAAAATGCGAGGAACCCAAACGAGGTGATCGGGTAAGCTATTTATAAATTCTTGTGAAGTTTATACCTTACTTGATCTGGTCTTTACCCATTCATTTATCTCTCCCGCTTGTGCTCAACGTTTAAACTTGACTTGGAGAAATTAGACTTTGACCTATCTGTGTAAACTCAGTTAGGAGAAACTTTCATTACATCCATCGTTTATAAATCTTGTTTGATTCAAGTTGGCACCATCACCTTACACCGTTGACCTTATCTCTTTAAAGATAATTGCTTTTGATGTGATTTTAGGGATTGATTGGTTAACTACTCATCATGCCAAAATTGATTGTTTTCGTAAGGTTGTTAGTTTTTCATATTCCTAACCAACCTTTGTTATGTAATTCAACAACTAAACCATTAAAATCAATCATCGTCATATCTAATCATAAAGCTATTCGTTTATTGAAAAACGGATGTCAAGCTTTCTTAGCCCATGTTATGGATTTGAATAAAGACACGTTAAATTTGAATAATATTCCTATTGTTATTGACTTTCTGGCGTATTTCACGAAGAACTTCCCGGCCTACCCCAAAGCGTGAAGTTGAATTCTTTATTGATCTTGAACACGGTACAAAGCCCATTTCTAAAACCCCATATCGAATGGCTCTATTGAACTTCAGGAGTTAAAGGTCCAACTACCTAGGAGTTGTTGGACATCCGGTTTCATTCGGCCCTAGTACATCTCATTGGGGTGCTCTCTGTTTTATTCGTCAAGAAGAAAGGCGGGAGTATGCGACTTTTGTATTATTATCGGGAATTGAACCATGTCACCATCAAGAATAGGTATCCTCTAGCTCGTATGATGATGACTGTTTGACCGATTCTGCAAGGAGAACAATTCTTTTCAAAGATCGATCTTCGCTTGGATATCATCAATCAAGATTAGAAGTGAGGATATTCCAAAGATTGCCTTGAACACAATGCGGGCATTATGAATTCTTAGTCATGTCTTTCGGATTGACTAATGCTCCTGCTGGCTTTCATGGATATGATGAACAAAGTATTCAAGGAATATTTGGATCGATTCGTTGTTGTTTTTATTGATGACATCCTCATATATTCCAAAAGTCGTGAAGATCATGAGTACCATTTGAAGCTGGTACTCCAAAGGCTTCGTGAAATAAAACTATATGCCAAATTGAAGAAATGCGAGTTCTGGCTTGAGGAAGTAGCATTCCTTGGGCACGTGGTGTCTAAACATGGAGGCACTGATGACTGAATATCGGATATGACGTTGAAGGAAACTTGCACTGATGAATATCAACTCACCAAGTATCTAAATACTCACAAAATACACTCAATAATCTAGAGAGAGAAAGAGAGAAAGAGAGAAAACTTATGTTTCTGGTGTGATTTTCAATTCTAACTTAGTCCTCTATTTATAGGAAAATTTTAGCAGACTTGACTGCAACCGATGCTTTTTACTCGCTACTATTCCCACCCACCATATTTGAAATAAAATTCAGCACATTTCTTCACCAACCACAAGTGGGGTCCACTCAATTCTAGAATTTTCCACCAAAATGCTAAATTCGGATACTTCAACAATTTCTGAACCATTCACCTCTTAAAATTCATAACAAATCATACGTTCATTTTTAACGATTCAAAATTTGTGGACATATACTCAACTTATATATGTATAACATATCCAAAAATTACAACGATCCAACGATCGGATTAAAAATTATAACTCACTTAATATATCTAAAAACATTGGTTTAATTTTTAATACATTCATTCCAAAAAAAAATCTTGATAAAATACCTCAACATTAATTCCTTCATTTATAACCACATAAATAAATCCATCATTTATATCCATATCAAATAAATATTTCCTTATCATATAAATCAATAATTAATTATTCATAAATAATATTACGAATCACAATAATGACAAATGAGGCGGTTCCGGAAAGAGGGCTTTCCAATAAGAATTTCTCCTTACTAAGCCTTGCAATTAGGTGACCAAACCTCTCCTTGATGAACTTTCTAGACATTGCCAATAATGTTATCTAATAATATTATTCAAATAATATGAATTATTGATCCGATAATGGAAAATATCGTGCGATGACAATTATTGAAACAACAATAATATAAAATATCAACGCAAACAATTATTAAATCAATAAAATAAAATATTGAGCAATAACTCATCGTAACAATTATTGAGTAGTGCCTTCTTACGTAAGAATCAATAATTAAACAATCTGTAATATATACCGTAAGCTTCTTACAAGTATTCACGCCAGTATCTTGTATTTTAACCATTGGGTATTCCAACAATTGTTAATGGTAACAACTACACAATTATTTATAAAAACTTAATTTTGTCGTTTTCTTCATCCGGCGGTTATTACATTATGGGGCTCACAAATGGTCGTGTCAGTCATGCGAATATATTCCAAAATGAAAGAATATTCCACGACCAAACGAATATTCCCGACAACAATGAATATTTTATAACCACTGTGTATTTTGAAAAAAATTTCATATATCACCCTTAACTTTAACTTTTATCAATTTAACCATTTACTGAATAGTAATTATAAGAAAATTTGAATACTTTTATTTTATAAAATTCGGGGTCTTACACCTACTATTTGTCCTTCCGTTTCACTGGATTCGTTTTCTTTAAAATATTTTTCATCATCCTCGGTCCTAAATGATGATATTACTAAATATCTTCGGCCTGTAGTGCAAAGATAAATGATTAACTGATGAATATCTTTGGCCCGTAGTGCAAAGATGAGCAGTGTTGAGATGAACATGACCAATTTGGTGATACAAATGAATATCTTTGGGCTGTAGTGCAAAGATGAATATTTGATTCCAGATATATATTGATTGATGTTACAGGGATAAAATATTGATGATGGACTTTTAAATCTTAGAAGATAGTAGAACTCATTCTCTACTTGACTCTTCTAATGGATTCTTCATTTTTTGTTGCGAGTTGTTGATCTAAAACTTGTTGGCTATTATATTTTATCAGATTTTTTCTGTTGAAGACTAACGATAATTTGTTGTATATTATCTTAGTCATAATATTCTTTACTGGGCTAGTTGAGCTCACCCTTTTCTTTTTTGTTCCATTTTTCTCAGGAGGTAAGAACATAGCAGGAACTAGTCGGGGTACAGAGTGATGGTTCTAGAAAGATGTTTTAGTAGTCCTCACTATTTCTGTAAAATAGTGTTTGAATAATTGTAACGAGAGCTTATTTGAGTGTGGATATTGTCTAGAAGACAATATTTGTATTTAAACTCACAGTATGTGTTGTCGTATTTTGTACGACAATTGTATTATTGAAGTTGTAGTTTATTTTCTGTACCATGTATTTGGCAACTCAGAATGGGTGTTGTATACCTATTTTGGGGGCGTCACAGTTGGTATCAAAGCTTAGGGATATGGTCTCTGGCGGAGATCGGGGAATAGAACTAGGAGGGAGATGATGTAAATCCTTATTTAGTGTGTCTTATCTAAGCTTATTTGTTGGTCGGTCATAATATAGGGATATTATGTGATATGTTAATTTGTTTAATTAACCATTGTTTTATGGTAGTATTTAAGAATGGTCCCGAGAACGTTAACAATGGAGTGTATGAGGCGTGGAACAACCTTTAGTTACAAACCAGAGAGCGCAAGCAGGAAGGCAATATTCCTCTTGTAAACAACACTACCGAAAGCAAACGATGAATGATGGAATATTTAGGAACTTTTGCAGTTCATGCAAAACCGACGATGGAGACTTCGTGCACAAAATATGGGTGGAAATGATAGCAATGCGCGGCTTGTCACAAACCAAAGAGTTCAAGGAGTTGGGACCACGAATTTAAAGAAAGCGGATCCGATCATGGCGGAAGCGTGGGTCAAATAAATTACCAAGATATTCGATGTCTTGGGATGCACGGAGGAACGAAGGTTCCATTCGCCACCTTTATGTTTAGCGGTGAGGCGGACTCATTGGTGAGAGTCGTGAAGCGTACCAACCGACCACACTCAAGATGTCTTGAAAACGTTTTAAAACTATTCAATGACAAGTACTTTCCCGAAAGTATTCGTCGTATGAAGGAGGTGGAGTTTATCGATGGAACAAAACAATGGCGGTGTCCCAAAGACGAGGCAAAGTTTGCGAGTTATCGAGTTTGCACCTCATTTGGTCAAAAATGAGGAACGAATGACGAGGATGTTTCGAGAGGTCTAAAGCCGAGATTGGCAATATCTTATATCTCATAAAATTTTTTTATATTAGGATGTTGTAAACAAGGCTCAATTATTAGAGCGAGATAATGAGTATGTTCAACCGAGGGACCACAACCGTGGTCATCACCGGTGTGATGTGATCATCGAAGCGATAATAACTAATGTGACACCCCAAAATAGGTATACATCACCCATTTTGAGTTGTCAATACGCTGCATGAAAACAACTACAACTTTATTATTACAACAAAGAAAAGCTGTGAGTTTAAATACAGATATTGCCATCTAAACAATATCCACATACAAATAAATCCCCATCATAATTATTGATACATTATTTTACAAAAATGGTGAGGACTACTAAACAACTCTCTAAAACCATCATTCCATACCCCGACTGCATCTTTCGCTACATTCTCGCCTCCCGAGAAGAAAAATAGAACAAAAAGGAAAAGGGTGAGCTCAACTAGCCCAGTAAAGAATATTATGACTAAGATAATACAGAACAAATTATCGTTAGTCTTCAACAGGGAAAAAAATATAATAGAATACAATATACAACAAGTTTTAAATCAATACTAGCAGCGGAAAATATTAATTCATAGAAGAGTTACGTAGAGGATGAAATCTACTAAAATCTATGAATTTAACAGTCCATCATCAATATTTTTATCCCTGTAACATCAATCAATATATATCTGGAATCATATATTCATCCTTGCACTACAGGCCAAGGACATTCACCAGTTGGTCATGTTCATCTAAACACATGTTCATCTTTGCACTACGGGCCAAAGATATTCATCAGAAATCATTCATCTTTGCACTACAGGCCAAAGATATTCAATAATATCATCATTTAAGACTGAGGATGATGAATTTTATTTTTTTTAAAGAAACGAATCCAGTGAAACAAAATGATAAGGATTAAGGATTCGTACTTTGTTTTATCCACATCCAAAAATACCTCAAAAATAATCATAGTGGTGTAAAATTCAAGAATGATCAAAACATGGATACAATCAAAGCTAGTATCCACAATAGATATTTTGGACGAAAAGAAAAATTTTCATTTTCGATGAATAAAGGCAGTATTCGTGAATAAGATCAGATATCGTGAATAGTCTTAGTACACGTGAATAGTAACTCAGAACACCAAAAGTTTCAAATTTGATAAAACTTCAGATCAATATTTCAAAGATAATGATATTGAAGAAATAATATCATTACGAAAAAAATAATATCCTTTACCTCGGAAAGACAGATTTCTTAACTAGAATAATTGGATATAATTTATAACTTGAACTTTCACCGTATAGCAATACTCAAAGTATACTCAAAATACTCACAAGAATACGCCGATAATATAGAGAGAAAACTTGATTTTCGGTGTGATTTTCAATTCTAACCTAAGCACCTATTTATAGGAAAAATGCTTAGAACACCAAAAGCAGAAAATTTATTAAAATATTAATATATATATATATATATAATCTTCACACACACCTTGGACAATCTGATCTCAGCTCTTTTTCAATGCTAGTGGGCACACCTACCTTGTTAAAAACGTTTTATTATTTAAAATAATTTAAACTTCCAAAATCAATTATTTGAGTTTCTTGAACTTCAATAATTCACAATAAATATCCCTTTTGTCAGAAAATTCAAATCTCGCGAGTTTTTATAGGAAATTCAGTTCTCTACAACTTTCCAGAAGAAAGTTTTTCCAAATTCCAAGAAATTGACCGAAATCCACAAGCGGACGATTTTACAATTTATAATCAAATTTCAAATCAATAAATGGGGTCCCGCAGACATGTTTAACATGTTTTAAACATTTATTGCAAAAAAAAAATACTCTTCCTCCTCATATACTCATATATTCCACATTCATTGTAAAAATATCACTATTATTATATTATTAAAATATAATAATATATATATATATATTTAAATGAATTATTTTATCGTAAAAAGATAAAATTTCAATTTTAAACAATTGTCACATTAAAATTTTCTCCATCTATATCCACATAAAATCAATTTTTCCTCATCATATGAATCAATAATTAATTATTCACAAATAATATTACGAAATCACAATATCGACAAACGAGGCATAGTTCGAGGAAAGAGGGCTTTCAATAAGAATTTCTCCTCATTTGGCCGCAATTAGGTGACCAAACCTCTCCTTAGGCAGAACTTTCTAGACATTGCCAATAATGTTATCTAATAATATTATTAGGATAATATGAATTATTGCTTCGATAATGAAAAATACTTGTGTAATGACAATTATTGAAACAAAAAGAATATAAAATATCAACACAACAATTATTGAACCAATAAAATCTTTGAATAAAGTAATTATTGTAACCATTATTGAGTAGTGCCTTCTTTTACGTAAAGAGTCAATAATTGGTGCAATACTGCAGTGTATCTTCTTGTCTGACAACAACGCCAGATTCGTGTGTTTTAACCACGGGTATTCCAACGATGTAAAGCAGTAATAACTACGCCGTTATTTTTAAACAACTTATATTTGTCGTTTTCTTCCTCCAATCGCTTTCCGTTATAGGGCTCACATACATGGTCATGGCCGTCGCACGAATATTCCCACAAGCGAGACGAATATTCCACGACCAAACGAATATTCCCCGACACAATGAATATTTTATAACCACTTGCTTATTTTGAAATATTTACATATTTTACCCATAACTATCCACATTAATCACATCAACCCTTACTATTTCAAAATAATAATTAGAGGAAATTAAATTTTATTTATTAATTATTTGGGGTCTTACAACCAACGAGGAGGGAAAAATACGAACAAAGGCGGTAATCACTCGGGTGGTCATCGTGGCCATGATAATAGGAGAGGTGAGTCAAGTGGAAATTTGAAAGAGGAGATTCAACAATGACGGAAGACATCAACATCAAGACCAAAGACCAACAACAAATTCTAGGGGGAGGAGAACGACCGCCAGTTAGATGTTACAAATGCGGAAAGAGGACATATCATTCAAACTGTCCACAACAATCCAAGGTATGTTATGTTGTGGAATGGAAAGCCACATAGCTCGGGATTGTTCTCAGAAGCAAAACCAAGTTCAACAGGGATGGTGACTCAAGGTCATTCCCGGATAAGTCGAAATCAACGGTTCTGGAAGAACGTTTGTCGTGATCGCCAAAACGCGAGGAACCCCGAACGAGGTGATTACGGGTAAGCTAATCTTGAACTCTTGCGAAGTTTATACCTTACTAGATACCAGTTCTACCCATTCTTTTATCTCTCCTGCTTGTGCTCAATGTTTAAACTTGACTCCGGAGAAATTGGACTTTAACTTATCTGTTGAGACTCCGTTGGGTGAAACCTTCGTTACATCTACAGTTTATAAATCTTGCATGATCCAAGTTGGCACTATCACATTATCTGTTGATCTTATCTCTTTAAAGATACTTGCTTTTGATGTGATTTTAGGAATTGATTGGTTAACCACTCATCATGCCAAAATTGATTGTTTTCGTAAGGTTGTTAGTTTTCATATTCCTAACCAACCTATCATACTTAATTCAAACAACTAAACCACTAAAATCGATCACTATCATATCAAGCCATAAAGCTATTCGTTTATTGAAAAGCGGATGTCAAGCTTTCTTTGCCCATGTTATGGATTTGAACAAAGACAAGTCGATTTGAATAATATTTACATTGTTAGAGAATTTTTCGATGTATTTCTGAAGAACTTCCTTGCCTACCCCGTAACGTGATGTTGAATTCTTTATTGACCTTGGGAGCCGTACAAAACCCATTTCTAAAACCCCATATCGAATGGCTCTATTGAACTTGAGGAGTTAAAAGTCCAACTACAGGAATTGTTAGACATATGTTTCATTAAATCTAGTACATCTCCTTGGGGTGCTCCTGTTTTATTCAGTAAAGAAGAAAGACGGGAGTATGCGACTTTTATATGACTACTGAGAATTAAACCATGTCACCATCAAGAATAGGTATCCATTACTTCGCATTGATGACTGTTAGACCGATTGCAAGGAGCACAATTCTTTTCAAAGATCGATCTTCGATTCTGGATATCATCATTTGAAGATTAAAAGCGAGGATATTCCAAAGGCGCCTTGAGAACTTCGATGACGGGCATTATGAATTCTTAGTCATGTCTTTTGGAATGACTAATGCTCCTGCTGTTTTCATGGATATGATGAACCGTGTATTCAAGGAATATTTGGATCAGTTTGTTGTTGTCTTTATTGATGACATCCTCATCTATTCCAAAAGATGTGAAGATCATGAGCACTATTTGAAGCTGATACTTGAAAGGCTTCATGAAAATAAACTTTATGCCAAGCTGAAGAAATGCGAGTTCTGGCTTGAGGAAGTAGCATTCCTTGGGCACGTGGTGTCAAAACATGGAGTATCTGTTAACCCGGCGAAGATTGAAGCATTACAAAGTTGGGAGCAACCAAAGTCGGTGACCGAAATGCGTAGCTTTCTGGGCTTAGCTGGTTATTATCGGAGATTCGTGGAAGGATTTTCTCGAATCGCTACTCCGTTAACTCAGTTGACTCGAAAAGATACAAAATTTGTATGGAGCGAGAAATGCGAGAAGAGTTTCCAAGAGCTCAAGAGGAGACTCATTTCGGCACCTGTTCTGGCAATATCATCTGGTACGGATAGATTTGTTATATACAACGATGCTTCAGGCAAGGGGTTAGGATGCGTTCTCATGCAACATGGGAAAGTCATAGTTTATGCCTCACGACAACTCAAATAATATGAGAGGAATTATCCTACTCATGATCTAGAGTTAGCGGCCCGATCGTATTCGCGTTGAAAATTTTAAGACACTACTTGTATGGGGAGAAAGTGGAGATTTATACGGACCATAAAAGCCTCAAATATTTCTTCACCCAAAAAGAACTCAACATGCAAGAACGCGCGTTGCTCGAATTTGTTGAAAGATTACGATCATACCATTCAATACCATCCCGAAAAGCGAACGTAGTAAATTTAACGCATTGAGTAGAAGATCATACGCGAAAGTACGAGTGCGATATTGTCAATCAAAGGCCCATTCGTATGACTTGCAAAGGATGGAGGTAGAATTAAAGACTCAGGACCCACATGATGATGGCGAATATACGAGTAGAAGCGAGCTTTAATCGATAAAGTTAAAGCTTCTCAAGCTACGGACTGGAGGCGATCATTATGAAGAAGAAAGTGCAAGAAGGAGCCATTCGTAAGCGAGAATCGATGAAAAGGAATACTTAGATTCAACTCCGGACTTTGTGTTCTAACGATTCGACTTGAAGCATAGAATCATGATGGAGGCACACAACACCCCGTTTGCAATCCATCCTGGGAGTACCAAAATGTATCATGATATTGGACATACATTTTGGTGAAACAATATGAAGAGAGATCGAGAGTTTATCTCGAGGTGTTTAACTTGTCAACGTGTAAAGGCGGAGCATCAAGTGCCAAAGGGTCCATTATGCCCACTTGAGATTCCGAAATGGAAGTGGGAACACATTACTATGGATTTTGTTATAGGTCTTCCCAAAGTTTCTCAAGGCATAAATGCGATTTGGGTTATTGTTGATAGATTAACCAAGTCCGCCCATTTCTTACCGACACGTGAGACTTATTCCTTGAACGTCTTTGCTCGCGTATGCGTGAATGAGATTGTGAGATTGCATGGCATGCCGGTATCCATAGTTTGGATCGTGACCCAAGATTCACTTCACGATTTTGGGTTAGCTTGCAAAAAGCTACGACGCAGATTTCTGATTGATTAAGCATACCATCCTTAAGCAGACGGACAATCGAGAGGACTATTCAAACCTTGAAGATCTATTAAGACTTTGTGTCTTAGATTTTAAAGGAAGTTGGGATAAGTACTTGCCATTGGTGGAATTCTCCTACAACAACAGTTATCAAGCAAGTATAGGCATGGCTCCATTTGTGGCGTTGTTTGGACGAAAGTGTCGTTCTCCAGTATGCTGGGACGAGGTGGGAGAAGCAACGTTGTTGGGACCAGAATTAGTACGCATGACTACAGAAAAGATCCAAATTATTCGACAACGTATTCAAACCTCACAAGATCGACAAAAGAGTTATGTTGATCTTCATAGAAAGGACGTGGAGTTTAATATTGGAGATAATGTATTGTTACGTGTTGCTCCATGGAAGGGAGTTACAAGATTTGGGAAGAGAGGAAAGCTCAATCCATGATTTGTTGGTCCATTTGAGATTCTTGACCGAATAGGAAATGTGGCCTATAGACTCGCATTACCTCCAAGTATGTCTTATATTCATAATATTTTTCATATATCCATGCTTCGTAAATATGTGAAAGACCCGAACCATATTATTGCGTTAGAACCAGACGAGATAGCCGAAGATTTAACGTACGAAGAAGTACCTGTTAAGATCATGGATAGGAAAGAGCATGTCCTACGCACCAAGGTTATACCACAAGTTAAGGTTTTGTGGAGAAACCATGCTATTGAAGAAATGACCTGGGAGTTGGAATCAGAAATGAAAGCGAGGTATCCTCACCTTTTCGAAACACCAGGTACGTATGTCAATTTCAAGGACGAAATTTAATAAGGAGGGGAGGTTGTAAGACCCCAACTTATTATTAAATAAAATCGAATTTCCTCTAATTATTATTGTGAATAATAAGGTATTAATTTGATATAATTCTCTAGTTATGGGTGAAATGTGCAAATTTTGCAAAATATGCAAGTGGTTATAAAATAATCATTGTTGTCGGGGAATATTCGTTTGGTCGTGAAATATTCTTGTTGTCGGGGAATATTTGTATGACGGTGCAGTCATTTGTGGGTCCCATAACAAAATAACTGTCGGATGAAGAAAATGACAAGTTTGAGTTTTTATAAATAACGGTGTAGTTGTTACCGTTAACACTGTTGGAATACCCGGTGGTTAAAATACGATGAATGGCGTGGATGCACGAGTATTGATGAATTATTGATCCTTACGTAAGAAGGCACTACTCAATAATTATTACTGATGAATTATCGTTCAATATTTTATTTTATTGATTCAATAATTCTTTGCGTTGATATTTTATATTATTATTGTTTCAATAATTGTCGCTTTGTGATATTTCCCATTATCGGATCAATAATTCATATTATTTGAATAATATTATTAGATACCATTATTGGCAATGTCTAGAAAGTTACATCAAGGAGAGGTTTGGTCACCTAATTGCACGCCAATGAAGAGAAATTCTCTTATTGAAAGCCCTCTTTCCTTGGAACGGTTTGGTTGTCATAAATGTGATTCTGTAATATTATTTGTGAATAATTAATTATTGATTTATATGATAAGAAAATATTTATTTTATGTGGATATAAATGTTGGATATATTTATTATGGTTAAAAATGAAGGAGTTAATGTTGAGGTGTTTTATCAGTATTTTTGTCGGAATGAAGGTATTCAAAATTAAACAAGTATTTTTGAGATATATTGTATGAGTTATAATTTTTAATCCGACTGTTGGATCATTATAATTTTTGGATATGTTATACATATATAAGTTGAGTATATGTCCACAAATTTTGAGCGAATTAAAATGAACGTATGATTTGTTATGAATTTTAAGAGGTGGTGATTGTAAATTAGGTTTATAAATGATTTTGGTGGAAAATTCTAGAATTGAGTGGGCCCCACTTGTGGTTGGTGAAGAAATGTGCTGAATTTATTTCAAATGTGGTGGGTGGGAATAGTAGCAGGTAAAGCCATCAGGTTGCAGGTCAAGTCTGCTAACATTTTCCTATAAATAGAGGGCTAAATTAGAATTGAAAATCACACCAGAAACAAGTTTTCTCTCTTTCTTTCTCTAGATTATTGAGTGTATTTTGTGAGTATTTAGATACTTTGTGAGTTTCTATTCATCAGTGCAAGTTTCCTTCAGCCTTATACCGATATTCCGATCGTAAAATCGATATTTTGAGGTAAGTGGATGTTATTTTCTTCATATATGATATTATTTCTTCAATATCATTATCTTAGAAGTATTGATCTGAATTTTATCAAATTTGGAACTTTTGTGTTTGAGATTACTTATTCACGATATCACAGTCTTATTCACGATATCTGACCTATTCATTAGAAAAAATTAAATTTTCTTCTTTTTGTCCAAGATGTCTATTATGGTTACTATCTTTGATTGTATCCATGTTTTGATCTTTATTTTTGAATTCGCTTCAAAATTGGTATTTATGAAGTATTATTGATCTTGGATAAACCGTTATACTGAATCCCTACTATTTGTCCTTAGTTTCACTTTGGATTCGTTTTCTTTAAAATATTTTTATCATCCTAAGTCCTAATTGATGATATTACTAAATATCTTCTACTGTAGTAAAAAAAAGATAAATGATTAATCGATGAATATCTTTGGCGTGTAGTGCAAAAGATGAGCAGGATGTTGAGATGAATATTTGATACAAATGAATATCTTTGGCTCAGTAGTGCAAAGATGAATATTTGATTAAAGATGTATATTGATTGTTATTCTGAGGATAAAATATTGATGATGGACTTTTAAATCTTAGAAGATAGTAGAACTCATTCTCTACTGACTCTTCTAATGGATTCTTTATTTTCATTGCGATTGTTGATCTAAAACTTGTTGGCTATTATATTTTATCAGATTTTTTCCTGTTGAAGACTAACGATGTAAGACCCCAACTTTTATAAATAAAGATGAATTTTCTATAAATATTATTTTTGAATATTATAGAATAAATTTGATATAATGTTATAGTTGTGGGTAATATTTATAAATTTTGCAAAGTAAGCAAGTTGTTATAAAATATTCGTTTGGTCGGGGAATATTCTTTTTGTCGGGGAATATTAAATACGACGGTTCAATCATTAGTGGACCCCTAACGGAAGTATTGTCGTAGTTAGAAAGCGACAAAATTATCTTTTTATAAAAATAACTACGGAGGTGTTACAGATTAAAAGCATTGAACTACCCGGTAGTAAAAAAGTACGATGTCTGGCGTGGTTGCATAGTTGCATACCAGATTGATTATTGATCTTACGTGAGAAGTCACTCAAATTTATACTCAATTATTGCTATAGTAATTCTTTGATCATATCTTTTATATTATTGATTCAATTATTGTCACGGTATCATCGTATAATATGTTATATTATTAAATCAATAATTGAGACGACAAGTTATAAATGATTAATAATTGTTGAAAGATTAAATATGTGTTGATTAAAAATAAAATGATTTGTGGTAATATTTATTCAATCCTTGATGTATATAAAAGTCCTGTTATGAGGCGTTTGTGGTAAGTTTGGTTATTTTATGGGGGGCCATATGTCATCATCTAAGAGTCTCTTTTGTCGATAGTAATTACCTTCGTCAATAGTAATTACCTTCGTCAATAGTAAATTACCTTTACCAGATGTCAAACCACTTGTCGTTTCATAATACAAAGCGTCGAACCAATTGTCGTTTCACATTACAAAGCGTCAAACCACTTTTCTTTTCACATCACTGATTCGTCAAGCCACTTGCTTTTTTATATGGCAAGTCTTAAGCTAGAAATCTTCTATAAATAGAGGCCTAGTGCTTCATTATTTTTCATGAATTCATTCAAATTTATATAGAGAGAAAGTATAGAGAGAATAGAGAGAAAGAAGAAGAGTATTACATTACTACTATCGCGATATTCAATCTCCTACTAAAGTAAGGGATATTATTCTTTTATATTTAAGAAGAGAACACATTATTCCATTTCTTTATTATTACATTGGAATAAACTTGTATCACGCTGGAATACCCTATACGTGGTGACATTCTTCTATTATTACATCTTTATTATTCGATGGAACATCCACATGCATGTCTTATCTGTGGGACACGGTTCTATTTTTATTATACTGTCTTTATTATTAGTTGGAACATCTGCATGCATGGCTTTTTTCTGTGGGATTGGTTTAAATCTTTATTATTTCATTCTTTATTATTTTGTTGGAACATCCCGCGATTGTGATTTTCACGACTGGTTCCATTATTATTATTCTATTGGAATAACTCGCGCTTTATCCAAGACCGCATGCATGGTGATTTTTGTTGTTATTCCATTCCTTACTATTCTCAGTTGGTTAAAATTTTGACTTCTATACTCTATGAAATTAGTGGAATATCCTTGATATTTTGACTTCATCCAAATATCCTTTCATGGAAATATTCTTCAAGTATTCTTGAATTTTACTCTACAAAGCGATATCATGTTGACAGATTTGGATGTTATTGGTTCTGGATAAATTAATTCTTGAACTTGTTTTATTGAATTCTTATATCATTGTCATCATCCTCATATTTATATTTTTGAAAGTCATCATGTGGGCTGTAGTGCATAGATGGACTTGGTATGATTATGACCGAGGATTATTGATTGTAATCATGGCCGTAATGTTATAAATGATGTGGTAAAATCCTCATTGGCCCGCGTAGTGCATTGATGGATTCGGTTGTTGGCATGATCATGACCATTAATGATTACACAAATATTCTTGGCCCGTAGTGCATGGATAATTGTGGTCGTGATTAAAAGAATATCCTTGGTCGTAGTGCTTGCAGGGTGATTCGATGATGTGGAATATTTATTGTTTGAGTCTCAATTTATAATGATGATGAAAAACCTTTTAAATCATAAAAGATAGTAGATTTTATTTTCTACTTGACTCTTTTAATGGATTGTTGGTTATTAGATTAAACTTGATGTTTATTATATTTTATCGGTTTAACACCTTTGTTGAAGGCTAATGATAATTTATTACGCATTATCTTAGTCATAATATTTCTTCTTGGGCTAGTTGAGCTCACCCTTTCTTTCTTTGTTCTCTTGAGAAAATGAGAATATAAATTGGGACGAGTCGGGAAGCGGAGTAATGGTCCGGAGGATAGCATTAGTAGTCCTCACTATACGTGAAATAGTGTGATAATAATTGTAATGAGGACTCCTTTTGAGTTTGTATAATCTCTAGTAGACAATATTTGTATTCAAACTCACGGTTTATGTTTTGTCGTATTGTACACTGACAGGTTGTATTAGTAAGTTGTATTTGAATTACGTACCATGTATCTGGCGACCCAAGATGGGTGATGTATACCTAATTTTAGGGGCGTCACAAACGATAATTTGTTGTATATTATCTTTGTCATAATATTCTTTACTGGGCTAGTTGAGCTCACCCTTTTCCTTTTTGTTCCATTTTTCTCAGGAGGTGAGAACATAGCAGGAACTAGTCGGGGTACGGAGTGATGGTTCTAGAAAGATGTTTTAGCAGTCCTCACTATTTCTATAAAATAGTGTTTGAATAATTGTAACGAGGACTTATTTGAGTGTGGATATTGTCTAGAAGACAATATTTGTATTTAAACTCACAGTATGTGTTGTCGTATTTTGCATGACAATTGTATTATTGAAGTTGTAGTTTGTTTTCTGTACCATGTATTTGGCGACTCAGAATGGGTGTTGTATACCTATTTTGGGGGCATCACAACTCAATCCCCTAATACAGAAGATAATAACAAGGGGAGTACTAGTGCAAATGATAATAGGCAGATGTCAAAGAGGACTAAGCAAAGGGCAGGTTTGAAGGCTACTATGAATAATCAGAGGAGGAAGAGTAATAGAATTAGAATGAATCAGAAATCAAATAAAAAAAGTGATGATACACCAATTGTGATTGGGGACTCGGATAGTAGTGATGCTCAAAGTGATGGTGAAATATTAAGTAGTGATGAATAATTATTATAGGCTAGGAAGAGTTGCAGGGATTACAAAGCAGAGATGGCTAGAGTTGAAACAGAGGCAGATGAAGGTGATGAAACAAACTTTGTTGATGGGGATGTAGGTGATGATAATACGACATGTGTTGAGGGTGATGTTGAGGGGGCAGGTCAAGGTGAAGAGGCTAAAGAAACTGGGAATGAGAGAGATGATGAAGGCGGCGGATGTGTTGTTGAGGTGGGGTGATAGAAGTGCAGAAGGTGTTGAGGCTAAGGGTGATAGGTTAGTGAATGATGTTATTGAAGAGGTTGATAGAAATAGTGAGGGAGATAATGTCAGTGACTCTGATGATGATAGTGATTGGCACAATGAGTATGAAGACAGTGATGTATTAAGGTCCCCATCAGAAAGTAGTGAAGATGAGGACCTTGGTTTTGTGGGTCCCCTTGTAAAAAAGAAAAAGCCTCTGCATTGTGATGTTTTTAACCCAAAAACAAAGAGAAAGCACATAAAGTTTGCACACTATCAAATTTTTACTAATTTCAAAGAATTCAAGACTGCCATTAGAGACTATTCACTTGCTAATGGCAAGAAGTTGTGGTACAAGGTAAACGAGAAGGAAAGAGTGCAGGTTAGGTGTGATAAGGGCTGTCCTTGGAAACTGTGGGCTAGTTATATTCAAGGAATTGAGAATGTGCAAATAAAGTCAATACTTGACACACATAACTGTGTGTACAGTTTTAAAAACAAGTTGGCAAACACCAAATTTTTGGCAGAGTTTTATGGAAAGAGGATAAGGAAAATCCCAAACTGGAGGTTGAAGGACATGCAAGAGGAGATTAAAATTAAATTGAAACTGGATGTTACACTTATGAAGTGTATGAGGGTCAGGAATTTAGCTTTGGCAAGTATACATGCAGTTATGAAGGAACATTATTCAAGGGTTTGGGATTTTGGGGCAGAGATTTTGAGAAGTAACAAAATGAATACAGTCAACATCAAAACCACTAGGCTTAATCTTGAAGATGAGGTCAAGTTCAAGAGATTTTATGTTTGTTATGATAGCTTAAAGAAAGCTTGGAGAAAGGGTTGTAGGCCAATTCTTGGATTGGATGGTTGTTTCTTAAAAACTGTATGTGGGGGTCAACTATTTTCTGATGTGGGAAGGGTTGGGAACAATCAAATGTTCCCTGTAGATATGGCTGTTGTAAAAATTGAAAATGGTGACAGTTGGAGATGGTTTTTCGAGTTGTTGGCTGATGACCTTAAACTTGGTGAAGGCTATGGATTTACTATAATTAATTACCAACAAAAGGTATATATTTACTATAAATGTCTCTATTTTAATAATTGCATATGCTTTACTAACTCCAGTTTGTGTTGTACAGGGTTTGAAGAATGCCATATGTGAACTGCTTCCTCATGTTGAGCATATAAATTGTGCTAGACACATTTATGCTAACTGGAGGAAGAGGTTCACTTCACAGGCACTAAAGAGATTATTTTGGGAAGCTTCATGTGCAACTCATGATCAATCACATAAGAGAGCAATGGGGGAGATTAAGAGGCTTTCTGGCCCTGCACATGATAAGATTATGGAGCATGATCCAAAGGTTTGGTCTAAGGCTTATTTTGGGACTCATTCAAAGGCTGATAATGTTGAGAATAATATGTCTGAATGCTTCAATACTTGGATTATCAAAGCTAGGTACACATATGTAATGTTCTTGCATTATTACTAACCTACTTACTAACTTACTTACTAATGTTCTTGCATTATTACTAAGTTATTGTTTCTTATATCTGCCATTGGCTAGGTACATGCCAGTTCTAACAATGCTTCAGGAAATTCATGATCAAATCATGGTGAGATTGCATCAGAAAAGGGATGCTATGCTTAAGTCAGAGGATTTAATTTGTCCAAGAATTAAGAAGAAACTTGATACTGTCATCATTGCCTCTGCCCATTGTGATCCACTTTGGGATGGCAAAATCTCATTCCAAGTCAAGGAAAGAGGTAGAGCATTTACTGTGAATCTTAGTGATAGAACTTGTGTATGTAGAGTGTGGGACCTTACTGGCATCCCATGTTGTCACGTTGTATCAGCAATTCAGTCAATTTATCAAAATCCAATAGACTATGTAGCTCACTGGTATAGTAGAGATACTTACCTCAAGACTTATAGTCATACTCTTGAGGTGTTAAATGGTGAAGATTTCTGGGAATTCACAGACTGTGACATTATGGGGCCTCCACCAATAACAAAGAAACTGAGAGGCAGACCACAGAGGCTGAGAAGGAGAGAAGGTTGGGAAGACAAAGGAAATCATGGCCCCTTGAAGAGGGTGAGTAGGGTAGGAAGGAAAATGCATTGTAGCAATTGTAGAATGTCTGATCATAGAAGGAACCAATGCCCAGTTAAAGAGACCAATGCAGGGTCCATGGGAGATACTGTTGAAGAGCCCACTACACATCCTGTGATGCCCCCAAAATAGGTCCATTCCATCTAACCCATTCTGAGTCGCCAAATACATGGTACAGAAATAACTACAACTTTATTAATACATTTGTCGTGCAAAATACAACAACATATATACTGTGAGTTTAAATACAATTATTGTCTTCTAGATAATATACATACCCAAATAAATCCTCATCACAATTATTTATACATTATTTTACAAAAATGGTGAGGACTACTAAACAACTCTCTCTATAACCATCATTCCATACCCCGACTCGTACTCGCTATATTCTCGCTTCCTAAGAAGAAAAATGGAATAAAAAGGAAAAGGGTGAGCTCAACTAGCCTAGTAAAGAATATTATGACTAAGATAATATACAACAAATTATCGTTAGTCTTCAACAGAGAAAAATCTAATAAAATACAATAGACAACCAGGTTTTAAATCAACAATCTGCAATGAAACAACAATTCATTAGAAGAGTTAAGTAGAGAATGCAAACTACTATCTTCTATATATGAATTTAAAAGTTCATCGTCGATATTTTATTCCTGTAACATCAATCGATATATATCTGGAATCAAATATTCATCTTTGCACTACTGAGCCAAAGATATTCATCGAGTTGGTCATGTTCATCTAAACACTGTTCATCTTTGCACTTCTGGGCCAAAGATATTGATCGATCGGTCATATTCATCTCAACACTGTTAATTTTTCCACTACGGGCCAAAGATATTCATCAAGAAATCATTCATCTTTGCTGCTACAGCCAAAGATATTCAATAATATCATCATTTAGACCGAGGGATGATGAAAAATATTTTAAAGGAAACGAATCCGGTGAAACAAAAGAACAAATATTAAGGATTCGTATTTTAAACAATCCAAGTTCAAAAAAATACTTCATAAGTAATCAGAAGTGGAGTAAAATTCAAGAATGATCAAAACATGGATACAATCAAAGCTAGTATCCATAGTAGATATTTTGGAAAAAGAAGAAATTTCATTTTTAAATTGAATAAGGTCGATTCGTGAATAGTGCCAGATACGTGAATAATAGTCTGTAGTATCGTGAATAAGTAACTTCACACCAAAAGATAGAAATTTCACAAAAAACATCTTCACGCTTCGTGAATAAGTACTCGTGAATAAGTAACTCATGAATAGTAACTTCGTGAATAGTATCTCATGAGTAGTAACCACGACATGAAAAAGTTCCAAATTTGATAAAATTTCCAACCAATATTTCGGCATAATAATATTGAAGAAATAATATCATTTTCGAATAAAATAACATCCCTTACCTCGAAAAGACAAGTGCTTCTAGTTGAAACAGGATATAGGCTATGACTTGAACTTGCACCGTATAGCAATACTCAAAGTATACTCAAAATACTCACAAGAATACGCTCAATATATATAGAGAGAAAACTTGAGTTTACGGTGTGATTTTTAATTCTAACCCAAGCACCTATTTATAGGAAAATGCTTAGAACACCAAAGTAGAAAATTTAATATAATAATATTATATATATTACAAATTCTCTACGCACATTTTGACAACTGATTTCAGCTTATCTTGCACATATTAGGGCTGCCCATAAAATAAAAAAAATGTTTTTCCTATTTTAAATATTTTAAACTTCCAAAAATCAATTATTTTGAACTTGAACTTCAATAATTCATAATAAATAGCCCTTTTATCGGAAAATTGAATCTCGAGACTTTTTATAGAAAATTCAAATCTCTACAACTTTACGGAAGAAAGTTTTTCCAAATTCCAAATGTAAATTGACAGAAATCCATAAGCAAAGCGATTTTACAAATTTATAATCAAATTTCGATCAATAATTGTGTCCACCAACACACAAAATATGTGTTAAATATTTAATGCCACAAAATACTCTTCCTCCTCATATACTCATATATCCCACATTCATTATAAAAATATCACCGTTAATATATTATTAAAATAATATATTTAAATGAATTATTTTATCAGAAAAAGATAAAATATTAATTTTCAACAATTGTCACATTAAAAATTTTCTCCATCTATATCCACATAAAATCAATATTTTCCTCATCATATAAATTAATAATTAATTACTCACAAATAATATTACAGAATCACAGTACTGGCAACCAGGACGTTCCCAGGAAAGAGGGACTTTCCAATAAGGATCTCTCCCTTCTGGCGGCGCAATTAGGTGACCAAACCTCTCCTTAGACGTAACTTTCTAGACATTGCCAATAATGTTATCCAATAATATTATTCAGATAATATGAATTATTGTCTCGATAATGGAAAAAAATTGTGTAATGACAATTTATTGAAACAACAAAGAATATAAAATATCAATGCAAAGAATTATTGAATCAATAAAATAAAATATCGAATAGTAATTATCGTAACAATTATTGAGTAGTGCCTTCTTCACGTAAGAATCAATAATTGGTGCAATACTGTATGCCTTCGCTCAACAACGCCAGTATTAGTGTGTTTTAACCATCTGGGTATTCCAACGAAGATAAGCAGAATAACTACTCTGTGAATTATTTATAAACAACTTATATTTGTCGTTTTCTTCATCCAATCGCTTTTCGTTATGGGGCCCACAAAAGACTGCGTCGTCGTATATATTCCCCGACAGTACGAATATTTCACGACCAAACGAATATTCCCCGACAATAATGAATATTTTATAACCACTTGCTTATTCAAAATATTTGCGTATTTTACCCATAACTATCCACATTAATCAAATCAACCCTTACTATTTCAAAATAATAAATAGAGGAAAATAAATTTCATTTATTAATAATTTGGGGTCTTACACATCCTACTGTACTACCTGGTATAGTAATTAGAGAAGGAGACCAATTCAACAAAGCAAAGGAACCAATTGCTAATGTAAGTTTGTAGCATTTAGCATGTTCATTATATATATTGAGACTGATAAAGACTAACTATGAGATATATGTTGTTACAGTGCACAAGTAAAGGTAAAGAAAAAGTGGGATGCTCTAATGAAAAAGGGAAAGATAGACCCCCACAAGGCTTTATGTTTGTAAGTAAAAGCATACCTATAATATTGGTCTACTTTCCATGTTATCATTTAATTGCTTAATTAATTTGAGAGCTTTTAAATTTTGTAGATGCCAACTCCACGTGTGATGGGTACTACTGATTTGCCTGTCAATAATACCCCTCCAGCCAGTACCCCACCAAATACAACACATCTTAGTGAAATGGGCTTCCAAACACCAACTCTAAGCTCAGTTTCTTCCAAAATTCAAACCAAAGGGGGAAAATGGAAGATAAATGTTGGCAACCAAGACTCTACAAGAGGGAGATACAAAATTTCAAGGAAGAAGGATGGAGCAAAGTTAGATAAAAATTAGGATTTTTATCTTTTGGGATATCTTATCTTTTGGGACTGATTATGGTATAATAGAATATGCAATTATGCTACTGAACTGGATGAATGTTAATATGGATGATTATGGTATTTTGTATTTTGGAATATGTAGTATGATTCTGTAATGGTCATTGGTCTGAATGCTTTAACTTTTATAATACAAAAGCTTTTGTTATTGTCTAAGCAGTATACCTGAATTGGTGTATTGGTGTATGATATTAGTACTAGTTCATGTTTGGAGTACCTCAAACTGCTTCAATGTTGTGCATTGTCATGCCAGTTTATGATATGGTGTATTGGTGTACGAAAATTGTGTTGTGTAGTGTACTTTATTATATACATTCGAATGAATATTGTGTGGATGGAATTGCCAATTGCTTCTTGTTTATTAACAATGTACTTCTTGTTTGTTATTACTGCTACCACTTCAATTTGCACCAAACATCAATTCAATTAAATGCTCTGCTTCAACATGGAGTCATAATGAATATAGTCAACATCAATTCAATGCTCTGCTTCAATTGCACACTACTCAGCCAAATCAATATTCAATACATATTTACCAATCATCAAAATCAACATTAAACATTCAATACATACATGACAAAATAACATTCAATACATACTTAAATCATCATTTACTACATTCAAGGAAGACAGTTCTATACATTTGGTTGTAATACAATGAAAAACAAAATCCAAGAAACTACTAAAACAATCCATAATTTCTTCTCCATCGAACTTTGCTTGTCAATTTTCTTCCTCAACTGCTGCCCTTGTCTTTGCAGCACCAAAACCTCTTTTTCTTCATTTTTTATCTCACCTTTGCTCATCAATATGTTCTCAGTTTCCATCTTCTTTATTACTTCCATCAAACTCTCAATTTTTTCATTGCTTCTTTCTATCTTTCCCTTTAGCTGCAATATCACTTCCCTTGATCTCTCTGTAAATGGAGGATCACACTATTTAAAGAATCTACAACACAACTTGTTATCCTGCAACCAGTTACACACAAATCCATCCATCAAGCCCATAACAAATATGCTTCTACAACATACAACAAATTTCATGCTTTTACCAAGCATGAAATTGGGTATTTAGGTCACTAAAAACATAACAATCTTCCATTTCACTCTATATAAAGTAAAGTGTATGACTTTGGTTGTAAATTTTTAAAATTTACAAAATTGCAACTTCTACTCATCAACTTTTTAAATCAGTAAGAAAGACATCCTCTCTTTGAAATCATCAACTTTTCAAATCTTCAAATAACAAATAACTCTTCCTCAAACATCTAATACTCAAATATTTAACAACACCAGAACAACTTTTGGTGTTGTTAAATATTACAACAAAAATTAGGTCCCTGCAGCCTCCAACTAGAAGAAATTAGGTCACATACCTTGAAACGAGCACAACCGATGAACCTTCTTCCCGGGTCAGCAGTTCCCTCTTTCCAAGCTACCCACATCGGTGCGACAATCCCACATCGGCATGTCACTGGAGTTCTGGGCATCTCCCAATCTTCGACGCGATTTGTGAAACTATTTTCGCTGGAGCTCATGTTAGTTCCACTCTTAATTGTCTTCTTTTCCGCACGATCTATGTGGAATGAAGGCGGGGAGTTGGAATCGATTTGGGTCTGATTTTGGGGATAGTGTTTTGATTCCTCTTTTCAAATGAAGACCAAATGATTTAGGTCTGATTTTGGGGATTTAGAGATTTAGTCGGTTTAGGAATTTTGAGATAAAATCCACGTAATATATTTAATCAGTTGTCAGTATTGCCACGTATTGCCACATCATTCTTCTGTTAAATGGTTAACAGACATAGACGGCAAAATCACTTTTTGTAAATAACTTCACTGAGTTGACTGTAAAAAATTTCAGTTCAGTGTTGCATTTGTAAACCGAAGTTGAGTAGAGTGAGAAATGTGTATTTAACCCATTTATCTAGCACAATATTTTCAAAATTGTACTCTTTTACATATTAAAATTATGTTGTCTTAAAGATTATAATTTGTATAATTCTCTTTTCTAAATGCTCTTATCTAACTTTACATGATTTTGAGGAAAATTCTTGGCTGAAGTCTCGTATTATTATCACTCTTAATTGTCTAATGCCTAATGATATGGATTACTTTTGAGAACATGGGAGTTGTAAAATTATGCATAGCTGTTTTATCGATTCGTCTACTACAGTATTTTCATAATTATATTGTTTTAAAGATTACAATTTGTTAACAACTAATCAACGTTGCCTACTTTAAAAAAGTGCTCTCTCCCTCAAAAACAAAAACAAAAACATAATGAAAGTATAGCAGAATCAAATGAGTTTATAACAACACAATAAAAATGCAAAATGTAAAGTCTGTAAAGCAAAATTTAAATTGTATTTCGTTACATGAGGCGAGGCGAGGCTATCTATCTGACATTTCCCATTTTTTACTCATTAGCAAATTTCCTAACTCTGGGTTTGGAATTTTCATATGCAAATAGAAAAATATTGGTAGCAACATACAAAAATAATACTCATATTACAGCTATATCTCGCCATGCCATGCCATGCGTAAAAGTACACTTCTCTTAGTTGACCTTCTTATCGGGTTCATCAATTGCAGCCAATCTTTCAACAAGGGGAGGATGAGAGTAATGATAAGCTGAGTACCACGGATCTGTGTTCATTGCCGACAAGTTCTCTTCCTGGATTACCCCAACCATTTAACAAAATAATTAGCATCGAAACAGATATTCCATTATTAATGCTACGTTTGGATTGGAGTAACGAAGGTGGGAATGGAATCACTCATTCCTATGGAATGAAAAATATTATGTTTAGTTGCGATTGGAATGGATTGAACCATTCTTATTATTCCCAAATTTATGAATTTTATTCCTAGAGGGAGGGAGGGAGGGAGGGAGGTCATTTCAACTAGAATGGAATAAATCATTTCACTCTCCATTCCATTCCTTCAATTCAAACTTAGCATAAGTTCTAATAAAAGTCTGATAGCATTATAAGTATATCTGATAAAAAAGGAAAAACAAGGTAAAATATTCCAAATAAAGTAACCAACAGTTGACTCATTGCATTATTGAAAGTAGACAAAAGGTTATAGCTTTTGTGGTAAGGTCTCTCCCTCTATTGTGCAAGGTTAGAGGTTGGAATGTCTCCCTCAACAAAATCATAATCAACACAAGCGCTATATAGTTCCCCTCCTGGCTATATAGTTCCCCTCCTGGCCCATTCGCTTCCCCCCAAGCCCTAAGGATTGAAATGTATTCCTAGAATTCTTTGAATTGTAATATTATAGGTTCTCAATAAAAATAAAAAAAGACTTTTCAACTTAACACGAATGTAAAAGAAATTATATTTCTGGGAATTGTTAAATCCACAACACTTTATTATTTCCACAACAAAAGTGTCGCTGTAGATGTATAGTGACGGTGAAAACCGTCGCTATAAGATCTATAGCGACACTTTTGTTGTGGAAATAACATTTTATGTTGTGGATTTAACAGTTTTCTATATTTCTTAATGATACTCTCTCATTTCCAAACTTAGAAATACATTTCTAAAATTAGGAAATATCATGCTACTTTATCGTTCTAAAGTAGAAATGTATCTCTAATTCTTCTGAAAATAAGGTAGTGTAATTCATCAAGCAATTTATCGCAAATCCATGCAGTCACACACAAATAAAACACAATGCTAACTTCTATATCAGGATGGATGGATTATGGCCTTAGGCTGAAGAATGGTCATGGAATATTGTCAAGCACTGTAATAAGAACTTTAGAAAGGTAAAAAGTAAGACATGGGAATACTGAGGCAGATGAAGCAATCAAAAGATAAATACCTGTAGTTTCACAAGAGCAGCTCGAAGTGGCGTGGAATACCCAAGTTTCTTAGCAAAAGCATCAGCCTTTAATTTAAGAGCGTTAATTAGAGTTTGACAGAGCCATGATTCAAGAGAAAATGCAGTAAAAGATATGTAGACACCACAACTATGGCCTATATTAAAACGTTACCTGGAACTCAAAAGCTCGGCTGACAAGATTAAGAGCAAAGCTTACGATACGCTGGAGGGGCATTACAGTGTGCTGTAAAAAAAATTTTGGGGTAAACCCTTAGTTCACAACATTAAAACTTAAATTATTTCTTATCCAAAATATGGATCCTTGAGATTGCAAATTCTGCGCAAAGCTTGATTATTATAGCACTCAAGTCTGTCAAATACCATGAGTATCTGTATGTCATGTACAAAGTGTTACAAACACCATAACCTTGATGTAGCTCAAAAATAATAGACAATTTTTTATTAGAAACAATGTATTGTTTAGATCATATTATTTTCACTTCCAAGTGCTTATTTCTTGTAACAGATAATTTGTATATAGGAAATAAGAAAATTGAGACAAATGCTGCAACTATCAGGAAAAGAAAGACATGAAAACATAGTCAAGAATGGACAATAAGCATCCACACATTGCACAAAATCTATCTCCTTAATTTGTAAGCATGCAAACAATAAAGAATCAACCAAATTTTCCTTCTCAAAACACTAGTGATTTGCTGAACATGCCATGTACCAAATATAGACTTAGAAAACAAGTGTAATAGAGAAAAGGAAAAGGATTGGATGTGACGAGTTATTTACTGAATTTAGATGAAGAATGAGGTGTCAGGGCAAAGTAGCAAGCTCATGATGACGATAACATGATATTTAGTTACCTGAAAAAGGATGAGTCCAATGAGGACTGGTTGTGTATCAAACCCAAAGCTTTGAAAAAGATCCTTTGAGTTCCTCACCAGAGTATATCCTCCAAACTGCGAGAAGGAAAGAATCTGCAGCGGTGTGCAAGATAAGGACATCAGATCACAGAATGGCCTCAAAGTTGAAATTACAAATATAACCACCAGTTTAACGGTCAACTACTATTGGAAGAAACAACCAAAACCACAGTGCTCTGAACTAATTACTCTAAGGAATAAAAATTAAATGAGATTTCTAGCTCTCTTATCACGTAAAATAATCACATAGCTGTCAAATCGTGAATCCCCAAATCCTAAATCATGTATAATCGTGAATTGAATAATAGTGTATCGTAAGATACAGAAAAGATATGCTAAATACAATAATTACATATCTAAACATATAGAGAACTCAGTTTTATACTTGAGTTCAATGTTGTAGTAGTCAAATAAGCAATTTTTATACTTGCATACTTTGCATAAGAAATTGCATTTAACTATGCAAGTATAAAACTCAAAATGAAATTAAACCCAAATTCAAAATCATCTCCATCTCCATGTGAGAAAGAGACAGAGAACGAATGGAGACACTCTTTAAAAGAGCATAAGAAAAAAGAAATCCTAGATAGCATCAGTGTTCTAAAACTCCCCGCCTAGGCCTCCTTGGCGCTCCACCTAGGCGCTAGGCCCCCTGGTGCCTCACCTAGACCCAAAGCGGCAAAAAAATCCCTTTAGGAAATTAGGTCGGGCCTAGGCGGAGAGTTTTTTATTTATTTTAATAACTATCCAAATCAGATCTTGATATATTTATTTTTTAAATAATTTACCATATTCATAATGTAGGTTGTAGCATTATCAAATCACAACAAAAAATGAACAAGAACAAAGTCCAAATGGATAATTTTATTATAGTTGTAATTTTTTGAACTTGTACCAACTTCAAATTATATAAATGATGATACATTTGTAATATTTAGTTTAATACAATATAATTCTTAAATTTATGTTTAGTTTCTTAAATTTTAATATTGAATTGAATTCTTGGAATTTTAAATTTTATTATTTTTTAATAGCAATCTTAGAATAAAACTAATACGTTAAAGATATGTTTAAACTTTGAACAATTGCATGTATGTGTTTGAACTTTGACATTGACAATATGAATATGTGGTTGAACTTTAAGCAAAGGCTTTTATTATCTTTATTATAGATTGTTTTGCTTTATATTATTGTTTTGTTTGGACAAGTGTAAGATAAAATATTAAAATTGACTTAAAATAAAAAATTGCTTTGGTCCCGCGCCTAACTTCCCCCTCCGATCATTTCGATGTAAACGTAAACGTGCACCTCTTCTACTGGAAAGAGAGGGTTGTAATGTGTTGTTTGCACTCCATGACGTCCGTATGACGACAAGTCGTTAACAATGTGCAATTTATATATTATTTGTTTTATTTCAAAAGTAAATTACACAATAAAATTTTATATACTCTAAAACTCAAAACATAATAACTAACACAATCTCTGCTCTATTTTCTATTTCTAGTCATAACTCAAACAAAGTCATCAACTATGAAGTCATTCCTGTCTCCCACACGAGCATTCCTCTCATTCAAAGGAGTAGGGTCATGGGTTAGGTTAAGGTCATGGCCATGGGTTATGATGAGTCATGGTAAAACATGACTTAATCACTTAACTTGGCCCGTTACCAATGCGTGAGCCTTGGCAGCTCAGCATCCAAGGCGTTGCCTTACCCTTCTCTGGCTTTCCCTTCTCTAAAGCCAGGACATCTAGTCGTCGTCGCCTAGGCGACGCCATGACAACTATGGTTGTTTGAACTCATATCGTGTCTCTAACTTAAAAATGTACCACTATTATATCTTACAATATGGTGCATCATACCCTAAGAGACAGCCAACTTTAAGATAAACTAGTGAATTAGTGATACTGTATCAAAATTGTTTTTGTGTCATATTGTAAGATGCGTCGTGTATCATAAAAAACTGACAACTATTGAATCACAATAAGTCATCTAGTTATTATCTTGAACAGAAAGAATCATCAAATCTCAAAAATGGAAATATTAGGTTAAATTCTCTAAGACTTCCATAGAAGTCAAACAACTAAGAATATGCACGATAACCATTATATAAAACCACCTAATTGATTGCAGGACCAGGGTAATGGGAATAACTAGGTAACAAGAAAAGAAAACTTGATGTACAAAAAGAACTAATACATTCCAGCACAAATTCCATAATGCATCTCGTAAATGCAACATTTAACTGGAAAATTCCTAATCGGAAATTAACTTGTTCCAAACAAAGTTAATGCATGTATTTCATATATTAGAGATGCCGAAATCAACACGAAAAGATAACTCCTGCCCAGTTATAGTCTCATCATTAACTAGGAACACCCCACCCTACCCCCGAAAAAACAAATAGAAATCAAATTGTTGAGATATTATGTATTTCAAATTTATCTGATAAAATAGTAAAAGGCAAACTGCTTTACTACAATATTTAGTGCTTTCAAAAACAATTTGTAGTAGAATGAATAGAGCAAAATACATGAAGTATCTGTTAGGAAGACCAAATTTTGTTAAATGTAAGCCTGTGCAAGAGAGAGATAAAGAGACCGGGATAGATACTGAATCTAGTGAACCCCTTGAAGAAAAACTCCCACTTCACCACTATGTACATGCAGCAATAAAGCTAAGGGCTTCCCATAGGACAAACATTCAATTTCAGGTCTACTACTCACAAACTCACACTTTCCAATAAAATTCTCTACATGCTGAGATATAACTAAACAGCAGCAGGCAGAACCAATTGCGTTATGATATAACTAAGAAAGATGCAAAACTTTTCAAGTCTTATGCAACCAACAATGTCCATAAATCATTTGTGACAGTACGATACTTGAAAACATTTACACCAGACCTGAACAGCAATGAACGTGAACATAGTATGATTAAGCTTCCAATGACCCAATTCATGGGCAATAACAGCAACAATTTCCTCCTCGTTTTTGCACTGCATAGCATCACTTGGTTAAGCGCCAAGAGTCAAAGAAAAACTGAACAAAAATGACAGTTAAACCACAATATTGTGAATTTTAAGGTCATTTAAAGAAAATTAAATACTAATACTATTTTAATACAGAACATGAATACCCTTCATACAACACATTCATTTAAATCAACTTAAATGGAGACTGTATAAGTTCACAATGGAGGTCAACTTTAAAACCAGTAAAAGTTACAGAACCAACTCAAATGTATGCTTAGATCATTAGGTTTGGAGGAATTTCAGTAGAATAATTTTGACGGAGTTAGTAATTTAATTTTAAATATGGTAAAGTAATCGACTAAATGAATTATAATATATATAGTAGGATATATATATATATATAGTAGGATATATATATATGGGATATATGTATATATACAGCTGTGCAGTCATGCTATGGCGACGGTTTTTTTAGGCTATAGTGACGGTTCAACCGTCGTCATAGGCTACAGTGTACTACACAGCTGTGTATATACATTTTTCCCTATATATATATATATATATTCATTAACAAACAAACACCATATAGTAGGATGAAGGTCAACATATCAGAAGAACAGCAACCAACTGTGCCTCATGATGGCAATGAGGCTGAGAGCAAAAAGTCAGTAGAGAATAGATGATGCAGCAGAAAACTAGCCATGCTATATTGAGACTACTTATTGGTAAATCAACAACTAACAAGAGTTAATAAAATTGACAAAAGTTAAGTGTTTCATATGCATAAAAAGATAAGAAACTAACAACGTCATGCATAGAAAGAAAACCTATTGCTTAACACAGATTATAAATACAATCATCATATTGATGATTTGATACATTAAAGAGAACGAGTCAAACAAGTAGATATGGAATATTCATATGCTCTGCACCTGCTGAATCAATGTGTCGTAAAGGACGATGCGCTTGTTCTTAAAGAATCCATACATATATGCCTGCATAATGTTGGGAAGCTAATTAGTTCACAACCAGTAAAGAAAGATAAACAACTATATAGAAGTATTATGCCCATTGTGAAAGACCATAGAAGAGAATATGCTTCTTATTGCTAAGTAATGATTAAGCAGCTGATAAGTACAATATCCTTTCATTTTTGTACACTTGGATGCTGAGATAGGGAGGATTCAAAACCAACACCTAGTCACCTAGTGGTTATGGGATAGCCAGGCACAATTTATTATCTTTTGGATCTCCGATTTTAGGCTCAACGCTACAGCAGGATTTTGGAAACAGTTATCTTTCGATGCACCTTCTAAGGGATGGCTGTTCTTTTCACTTCATGGGTCTAGCCGTGTAGGTAGCAGTCTTGAAGCTGTAGTCTAATAAGGACATCGCTTTTATTAATTTTTTGTCTTTAATAGTAGGATTTATTCTATACCATCCTGGATTCTCTTCTTTCTGATAAATTTCTACTATTTTCCACCAAGGGGATGGGAGCATCATTTGAATTTCTAATTACAAGATAATTTACGTACAAAAGAGGAAAGGCAATTTTTAGTCATTCTTAGCACCTGTTTGACATAATCTTGCATGTATCGTTTGCTATAGTTTACAGAATCTGGATTCGGAAAAAACCAAAATAAAAAAGTCTCACCATGTGTTGTTGCCCCCACCGAAATCATTGCCTTTGGGGAGTATAGAACCCGAGACACTATTCTTTTGTAATGTTGGAAACAAACACAATATACCAAGTAGAATACTCACATTGCTGTGGCTTGACCGAGTAGATCCATCAACAACAAACAGCTTCTTTAAGGGGAACTTCAGAGAGGAAGCAAGGTTCTCAATTTTTAACCTAAGCTCTCCATCTGGAAGCTATTTTTGCAACAAAACCACTAGATTAACAAATAAATTAAAGAAAAGGACGCTGGGAATGAATCCTATAAATTATAGTGAAATAAAAAACCAATACTCACAGGTGTGAACTTGTTAAAGAGTGGGGCTATCAGAATAGGGTAAATAGTCATCATCACTAGAGATAAAACAAACATAAACCCCCAAAGATAGATTGCCAAGTAGGGACCTCCTTTCTGCAACCAAAGAAGTCAATAAATCATCTCTGTAAGAAACTTACTGTATTTGGAGAACAGGTAAAGCAAGAACTGAACAACACCATGTTGAAATGAGAAGAAAGTTAAAGAAAAATGTATACACAAAAATGCCCACAAATCACAGCAACAATAGGAGAAGAAAGTACCTGTACTATTACTATTATCGCAGCCACAATAGGAGGCCCAAATATGGCATATAGGGCAATTCCTTTGAACAAGTCCCTAAAAAATAACCATATTGTTTGCTGTAAAAAATAAAATATATATAAATATAAATATACACATTAGAAATGATCCATCTAACCAATACAAATAATATATATAGAGAGAGTCAGAGAGAGAGAGAGAGAGAGAGGCAAAGTGAATGAAAATTCAGAAATAAACAAATTCAATAACTTATAGTAAACACTACAAGAACGAAAAGTTAGACAACTAACTTTGTTGAAACCATGGCGGGCCTCAATCACGAAAGTTGAATACAACGAAAATGGCAAATCAGTAATCTGCACAACATTGAAAATAACTGTTGACATCAAATGGTTCAATTACAGTAAACATATAACCATTCCAATGCAACCCTATTTTCTATACTTTTCACATAAAATTTTCTTTTAACTAGGATTGACATAGACCTTCAGTGTATGCAACACAGCAAACCCAGGGCATAGCAATCAATTACAATTCAAATCTAGTAAACCTAATCCAGTCCAACAAGGAGCTGAACGTTGTTAAGTCACATCAGACCCAAAGATTAAGAAACTATTAAACATTTCAGCTGCTCCACAATGCAACATTATATAAGGACCTATAAGACATAGGCATTCTTTCTTTATAAACTTCTAGCTATTTAAAGCATCTGGCATTGCAAATGGTACACACCATAACCCAATCCCTCTCTAAGACTTAAGGAATCTAAAAATGATCATCACGGTATCCCAAGTTATAAAAAAATTCCAGCCAAAGGTTCTTTGAGGGCCGAGAACGTTACAGATAAAGTTTAGTCTCCTAAAATATAATTAATAAGACAAGGTAGCCAAACTGGGAGCCTGAGAGCAAATTATAGCTGATCTAATAAATTTACATTTAACATCTTTATTGAGTAAAAATATTTACTAAAAAAGGAAAGAAACAAATAAACAAAATCATAAACATAATGAGCCTTTTATTACTTTTATCTTCTAGGGTAATAAAAAAGCTAATATATTTACCTGTGAGCAAAATACAACACCAGCTAAGAAGGAAAGTGTGCGTAGTATTTCATTCTCCGCATCGAAGCCAGTGACCACCAAAAAATCCCCTGATTTCTGCAATCAAGAAGTAAATCAGAAAAAGGAACCCTCTGGCAGCAGGGTTGTCAAAAACAAAGCTGAAACACTCACCTTCCAAAACCAGGGCAACACCCCAAAGAACAAAATTGCAGAATCCATCAATATAGTAACAACCTCATGAACAATATGGAAGTTGCTGAAAGTAAACAATGCAAAATAATACCCATAAGTAAATGACTGCTCAGTGATTAGACCAGATATATTCTTACAAATGGTAAATTTGATGACCAAACCTTTTATCAATACTATAGGCTCTTGACTTTTCAAACTTTTCTTGGCTAATCACACCTTCCAAAGTTTTTGGGAGTGTCGGCAGTTTAAGGGCAGTATGTTGCCGCAAATCAAGGTAACTCTTAAAGATATACAATAATATCATAAACCCTGAAAATTAAAACAAACAGTTAGTTTTGTAATGTAACAAAGAGAGCTCTGTGAAATTAAAACAAATGATCCATTCAGGAGCTTATCAAATATATACAAGATCATTAACTTGGAACTAATATTGTTCTGCTAAGATAAGTACTTATGAGGTTGAGGATAGTAAAAAGGGATAACGAATTTCATGCATTTCCTCATTGAAAACAACCATATCCCTTAGACCTCCACATTCTACATAATGGATATACCGCATTGCGGTTCCTGCTACATCCTTGGTTCACAAGCTTAAAAAGGAGAAATATGACCATTTTTTGTAAGCAGTGTTTTCAGTGCACTAATCAACTTTAGTGCCTTTGTAGATCAAAACCAATCCCAGAAAAAGAAGAAACGATAAAATAAATAAATAAAATAAATAAATAACCAAACATATGTTGATTGCATGCCGACTGCATTTTTATGCAAACAAATGTGGGAATCAATACCTGCAACCTTAAGGCTTTTCCTTCAGCATCTAAGCCCTCTTCAGACAATTTAAAATAACAGTATCTAATTTTTACCTCTTTCTCAATGATATTTTGAATCTTAAAAGTGTACATCACAATGTGGTACTCGTATGTTTTAGGCACTGCAGCAGTAGCATACCATTACCGTGCACTTACAAACTAGCACTCTTAAGTGCAATATTATTGCTTGAGGATAACGAACCCAAGTTACCATGGACTTGAAAGATATCCACCAAGTGATTTGACTAAAAATCTACACAAAAATAAGCATCTGTCTGTCCTGTAAATGCAGTTATTACCACTTACATGGCTCTTTGACCTAAAATTCATTTTGCAAAATGGATTGTGAAACATATTTCCACTCAAAATGAAGCTAAAGAAGAGGAACACACAACATCACACTACAAAAGTAAATCAGAGTAATTAACTATAAAAGTCTAGCCTATTTCATTAACCCTTAGATACAAAACACTAAAATCAACTAAACAGAAAAATAAAAACCTAATAACACTATTTTTATAGAAATCGTGAATTAGAAAAAGCCTAAGAAGGAAACAAAAGAGTAACCACAGATTTCAACAAGCAAAAGTGAACTCAGGTTTAATGATATTTATAAAATAAAAATAAAAAATTGCTAAAAGGGAAAAAAGGAAAGGCAATAGAGCAGTAAATAAGCAATTGTGCATAAATACGTATCAAAGGATTTAAAAGACGGAAAATATTTATACCAACGACAGCTTCCATATACGGAAACGCCATGGCAGACTCGACAGTTGCAGAGTGTGCTAAAGATGAAGAGAGAGGAAATGGCTGGTTTTGCTCGTATATAAAGATTTATTATAGCCGGAAAATACAAGTAGGTTCGCTTTCGGGGCGGGTATACCCATGTGTAGAGATCCGAACACCCTGCCAATTGCAATTACAATTGAATCTGCGGGTATTACTTGAACTTAAATCCTACTATAGTAGTAGTAGTTATTAACAGTCGGATACGGGTAATATACCATCTGCTTCGGATCCTAATAATATTATATGGGAAGTGATATTTTCGCAATAATTATTATTTATTTCTGCCGCCTTTTAATCAAATTAATATTAATACTTGATTAAAAATAGATAAAATATCAAAAAGTATTGCGAAAATATCACTTTCCATATTATATATATGAAATATTATATATGTCCATATATTTATTTTATATATTTATAATTTCTAATTATATAATTATATTATATTGATAATTAAGTTTGTAAAATAAAAGAAAGAGGTTTTTATGGGTGAGTATGTAGAATTTAAGGAGAATTATTTGAACCCGATATTAGGTATAGGACTGGATACGAAACTCTTTGGTAGAACAGAGGCCATAACTCGCAAGGCCTGCTACTCTGGAAACAAGAAACCCAACGTATATGATTTAAACAGTTATGAATCCCTTTCTTTATCCAAAATTGACGATAACTCGTATATAAAGCAAGTCTACACAATTGATTTCTTATCTTTCATCTACCAAAACAATGAGCTAGTATCAAAAAGCAAGTGCACATCCATACAGAGCCGATGACAAACAAGTAGAAAAACTAGCTAGTGGATCAGATGTATCACAGAGTCCAATAAGATTGAGAAGACAGTATCACATGTCCTTAAATGGACTTTTGAGTCTCATGTCAGCATATCATCTCAATAGCTGCAGGTAATATACAAAACTTCCTCGGAAGGAATCCCAAGAACTCTCCATCAGACTGAACATATATGTTGATGCTACCACCAATCTCCTCTACTTCGATGGTATGTGCACTGCATGAAGGAAAGAAGGAAAGAGAAGGGGGGTGGGAAGGCAATTAAACCCAGAATCAGACATTACCCCAAACATCTATCTTGACCATAAACAATACAAAACAAAGCGAGCGGATAAAATTGTTCAAACATTGCCTGTATATGATTTGCACAACTAGCAGATATGACTTATTTGCTAGAAAACATAATCAGATCAATGGCAGTCCGAAGAATGCTTGAAAACCTTATCACACTATTACATTGTAGAAATGTACGACATGTTCAAATTTGAGCAAGAAGCACTAGAAACAGAGGTATTATCACACTCTTACCATCTATCCAGTCCATTTAGGTTTATACTTTTTGAACCTTTTCTTATATAGTAGGTAATGTATGTAGACGCATTTACCAAGACTAATTTATGCACCTTTCACTATGCAGGTGGTAGGAGACGGACCACTCAAGCGACCAGCAAATTGTTATCTATATAAGTTAAAAGACAAGTATTGCCTGCATTGACATCACAAACTTGGGCCGTGCTACATAGGGGCAGTATAGCCAATATCAGTTGCTTCTAACTTGCAATTTGTGTCTCTCAATCCACTAGTCAATAGTAATAATTACTCTCTCATGGACCACTAGGCAGACTATCTAGTTACTCTAGTTTAATCCACATTCAGGTCCAAACTCCATACACGAGACATGGGCTGTAACTATCTTCGTTCTTCATTCATGAGAAATGAGTCAGACCCTTCCTATAAGAGGGCTAGAAAAATGAAGTTTAAGTTGCTTTGCATTACTTAACAAATTAGTATTCACAATTTGTGAGGGGCGTTCTAGCTATATAAGAAATCCGTCATTAATAATAAGATAAAAAACTTAACTTACTTTGGAAATTTCATATATTTATGGAATCGGTTACTATTTCTGAATCTAAAAAAAAAACCTAAAAACAATTGGGGATATTATGTGATTGGTTGGTATTCCAAAATTAAATCGGTATTCTAAAGTAAATGTATTTGTCAAATGTTCCATATTTCATGTTTTCGTTTATTTTGATGAGAACATGCTTGAGAAAAGTCAATATAGACCTTACAAATCAAGAAAGATGGCAAAAATATAGATTGTGATTTTGAAGAAATTTCAGCCACAGAGAAACAGTATACCTTATCGAAGACACATTTTTTATTGATAAATGTGTACCATTGTACAGCCTGTGCAGTTTGAGAATGAAGTCGTACCATTTGAAGTCCTGAAGAGTCACAACCTGTACCAGCAGTTAGTTTTTAATTGGCCAGACCGCAATTAAAATTATACAAGTGGTCCAACAACTATTTGAGAGGATAAACAGCTATAAGTTCTACCTCAAAGTTTCCACTTGAAGGGTCAGCATTGGGAGTAATCTTCATTCCACCACCAAAGAATTTAGCATTCCCAATGCACAAAGCTGTAACTTGAGGATATACTTCCCACTCACCCTCATTGACCTATAAAAGACAATGTGACGTTTAACTGTATTGCTCCTACAATTGAAAAATATACACGATGACTTTTAAAGAACCATGGAGCTACAAAATTGCAGAGTATTATGTTATGAGAAAATTTCAAATACACATTACCTTAATCTTAAGATCCTTGTTATGATGGCCAAAAAAGGCTTGCAATGCACCGATAACATAACATAAGTTCCCAAATCTTTTGTATTTAGATGCGTAATAACCTGCTTTTGCAGTCCTGCAAAATTTCCACAACAAAAGAAGGAGATATTATACCTAATGGTCCTGTGTGTTCTGGTGAAGTTGTTTCTAGTAATTTCTTAAGAAGGTACCCTTACAAATGAATATCAGCAACATTACTGAAGTAATGAGATTCACCACCTTCTCCATTAATAACTCCGACATCTATTCGGGATCTCCGTCCTGCAAAGCACCTTTATTAAGTAAAGGAAAAAGTGACATTCAAGTGGCAAAAATTTCTAGCACCAAACTAGAATTCTGCTGGTTACCAATTAAAAGCTAGAACCTTTATCCTAGTTAAGATTAAGAAAAGGGATAGAATGGACAAGTAGATAACCTTTAGCTATGCGTTCAATGGCATCCTGAGGATTGTTCTCCCTGATGAAATAAACTATCGCTAAAACTTCCGTTCAAGGATCTCGAAAAATTACTAGCCATAAATATCATACAGAGAAAGTGAATGGAAGAGCATAAACTAACCAACCAAATGTCCTGGCAAAATCAGACCCAGTCCCTAAGGGAATAAGCTGTAGAGAATGCATAACAGATATCAAGGATTTTAGAATTAAAAAGAAGGTAACAAAACAAAATCTCAATTGATTCTAGAGCTGTTAATCTTACACCAAGTGCGGATGTATGGGAATTCTGCGGATCATGACTAGAAACAGGTTTTCCGCCCCAGAAGAATCCATTAATAACCTGACAATATAAGGTTAAATGAATTCTAAGAAAACAGTTTGTCTGATTCGCTGGCAAGAAGAACCAAAAAAAGGATTCTTTTGCACAATCCAATTGAAAAAGTAACCTCTTAAGAGATCTATACGTGATGCATAATTGTAAAAGTTGACTAAAATTCCAGCACACAAATATATGTTCATATGGCACTTTACCCAAGCAGTTTTTATAATCAGTTGTTACACACCTTCCATTATCCGTATCATGCTTAATACAGCAAACATCGAGCATCTTAGGAGAAAGGAAAAGTAGTTGCATGTCATTATTATACAAAATGAAACATGTCATAGGAACAAAGTTGTATTTTAATTAGTTTTTGGGTTAAGTTCAGATCACCACCGTGGGGTTTGAGCGGTTTCCACTTAACCACCAGAAGTCAAGAAGCTACATTTAAACTCCCGACATTTTGAGTTAAAGTGAAAAGTCACCTTTTCCATCCAACTTAATCGCATGCGTGTATGTCGACGCCAAAAGCGCGTGAGAAGGAGGTGTAACAAAGAAAATAAATCGATAAATGTCTAAAATAGCCCCTTCTTCTTCCTCTTTGTTTAGCCATGGAAGAAAATGAAGAGGCTTCATCAAAGTTAAACAAATCTCCGGTTTTGACAAGGCTTCAAACCCACTCTGATTCTCGGCTTCAAACCCACTCTGACAAGGCTTCCTATTTGCGAATCACAAATAATTGAATATGAAGCTTGAATACAGATTGATTCAATTTTTTTCGAACATCGTAAGATCAATTTTACGAGACGAGCAGATTTTGAAAGTAGAACTTATTTTTCACGGTAATCTGTGCATATCATTCTGTTCGCCTTTGTTATAGTCTGTAAGAGCTTCATTTGATATAATTGTCGTCATTCAAATTCAGATCTAGCGGAAGGTATTTGCTACGAAATTTTAATTGTTTACTGATGATTGATGAAATTTCCATAATTCTAGCTCATTTTGTAGATTTGAATGTAAATGTACTTATTCCTACTACTGTTTCAAACAAAACTAGCTGCTTCATGCATAAATCTATGGAAATTTATTTTAAAACCAGTTTTCTGCTTTAATCTTTAAAGATCGTTCCAAAATTGTGGTCTATTACAAGTTTTCAAAATTCAAATCTCTCCTAAGAAATATAGAAATCTGACTCTGTCTTTATCAATGATTTATGGAATTTGATTGTGATTTCTCTCCCATTCATTTTCCCTTGTTCCCAGATTTCTTCTCTCTTGTTTGGTCCTTCAATAGCAGAGGAGAAATGGGGAAGCAAACGAAATCAAGAAAATCAGGAAACATGGGGAAAGGAAAAGTAACACCCGTCCAAATTGCATTCATTGTGGACCGATATCTCGCCGATAACAACTACAGCAGCACCCGCTCAACTTTCCGGAACGAAGCTTCTGATTTCATCTCCAGATCCCCTGTTCAAGAGGTACAACCCCATTTTTATACACGATCAATTATGAATTTAGAAATGTATGCTGTCGCTTTTTTGTTGTTGAAGGAATTGAGTTTGGGTTTTTAGCACCAAGGAGTTTGCTGAGTTTGGGGCGGCGTTAGATGAGTACATAAGTTTAAAGGAGTATAAGGTGATTTTGGATCAAGAAAAGAGCTGTTTGGTCTTCTCAGTAAAGAAGAGGCTGAGAAAGATGCCACGAAAATAGAAGCACTGACTTATGCTTCTGCAAGCCAACACTTTGAGAAGGAGCCAGATGGTGATGGAAGTTCGACAGTGCAACTTTATGCTAAAGAATCCAGTAAGCTTATGGTGATGTTTGTGCCTGTTCTTGGCTGGGGTTTGATTGTGTTTGTCCCTTAAAGATTTATTTATATAATTGTTTTTAGGATTTATTTATATAATTGTTTTTAGTATCCTTGCCGGATTTTATGGTGATGTTTGTGCCGGATTTTATGGTGATGTTTGTGCCTGTTTCTTTTAATATCGATTTTTTCCTTGCAAATTTCCATTTACCATGGTGAGGGTAATTAAGTCTTTAGCCAAATAAAGTAGCTGAGTTAAGACGGAAAGCACTTTTTCACTTTAACTCAAAAAAGTCGAAGTTTAAATGTAGCTTTACCGACCACAGGTGGTTAAGTGGGAAACCGCTCCAAACCCCATGTGGTCATCTAGAACTTAACCCTAGTTTTTTTATTTATAGTTATCTTATTAGAGTTCAAGTTAGGTTAGGAAAGTTGTGTAGGAGTGTTATAAATAGTGATGTACTTCATTATTTTGATACATGGAATGATTAATTGATTTGAGTTTTCCGTGAAAATTATCTGTCTGATATTAATTCTTTGTCCCAAATCCCCGTCCCCATCATTTTGGTATCAAAGCCCAACTCCGACCAACTTCGTCACCCCCAAACTCGTCCCCAAAAAATTGTCCCATCATCACCAAAAAAAAAAACTACCAACCAAACAAAACCTTATCCAAACCCTAAATCATCTCTCAAACTTAAATTTCAGTCAAAAATCTAGGCAAACACAACCAAGTAGAAGCCCCAAATTGGATGTCGTAGTTTCAAAATAGATCAACAAAAGAAAGGTAGGGAAAGAGAGAAAAAAGTTAGATAGAAGAAGAATTAGAGAGAAGTCACACCGCATCACCACCAAATTACATACATACGCGACATTCCACCACCACCTTTATTTTTGTGTCATGAAGGATTTAGGTCGTTAACCTTATTGCTTCTTCTTCCTGAAGCTCCTCAAGCGTAAAATAAAACGTGAAGTGGAGAAAAAGAGATCCGAAGGAAAAAATATCTCATGGCAAATTACAGTTAGGTACCCCATAGTTTTATAGTATTTTTAGTTTGGTCCCCTAAGTTTTCTTAAATTTCAAAATAGCTCTTAAAATTTTACATATCAGACTCTATAGTTTCATTTTCTTTCATTTCAACTCAAGTTTCAACAGTTTCAATTCAGTCCTTATTTTTCAAATTTCCGCACTTAAGTCCCTAGGAAAAAATAGAAAAAGAGTAGTCTATATTTGTATTCACAGGAATCATGGTTAATGCTGGAGAGATTAACGCCAAGCTTGAAAATTATATGTTACAACAAGATGAGCGTCTCAAAAGGAGTGAAGACTCAATCACAATACTTACTGCGAATGTTCAGGTCTCTATTATAGCACTTACAGGAAAAGTTGATGTACTCACGAAATGCGTAGATAAGGGACACGAACGAAGATGTTATTAAGAATTTTGAAAACCCCATTCAATCTTAATCATCTCGAGACTACAACAATACATGACCCTAATTCACGAAAGTTAACGCCCGGATCCTAGGATGAATGCACGTGGATGAGGAGTAAAAACTAGATGTTGGAGATTTCAATGGTGATAATGGTCCCGTAGATATTTTTCGATTGATTCATAGTTTGGAGAGCTTTTCGGTTGGTATGAATTATCCATTAGTGAAAACTCTTCTTTCACGTAAGCAAAGTTGAAAGGAACAACTTCGGATTTGGTGGAATCAACATCGTAAATTTGTATACAATCATGAGACGATGAAAAAATATGAAAGTTGCATCGACCCGACGCTTTGTACCTTCCGGATTATAGCAACGGGCATATTTGCGCTAAACTTAACTAGTACTGAGGAAGTAAGTTTGTAGCCGAGTACATGTCAATGTTCTTGATTTGGTTACACTGGTCTAAATTTCCATTTCCTTGGGTGAAGAAGTTTTAATCTCAATGTATCGTTGAGGATTGAATCTAGAGATTGCGGTGGTGTAGCATGGCGTGTAAACTTTTGCTTTTGGATGATGTTGTTCAAGTTGCCACCCAAATAGAGGATAATTTGAAAAAAGAATTTGCTAGGCCTCCAATACAAGTCCAAACCGGAGGGGCGTGCTTTTGTGGAGCCCTGTTTTAAAAGGCCAATGGAAAGATCGCCAACAAGCTTTTTAGCAAAAGCCTAATCACTATCCTAGTGTTCTTCTAATGCTAGCAACAACAATTCATCTAGGTCTATAACCTGTCGTGGTTTTGGTCACAATGCCTTTTGCAAGATTCTAAAAATTCCTCGCTTAAGTCCGCCTAGGCGCTAGCCCTCGCATTCCAAATTTAGGGCGCCAGCCCCCCTCGACGCCCCGCTTTAGCCCAAGGCAAAGAAAAAAAATTCCTCAAAAAAAAATTAGAAGTGGGATTAAGTCGGAGAGTTTTTTTTATTTTAATAACTATCTAAACCAGATCTCGATATATTTATTTTTCTAATGATTTACAGTATTCATAATACAAAGTTGTAATATATCAAATCACAACAAGAAGTGAATAATATCAAGTCAAAAAATGGATAATTTTATTACGGTTGTAATTTTTAAACTTGTATCAACTTCAAATTATATAAATGATTATACATTTGTAATATTTAGTTTAATGCAATATAATTCTTAAATTTATGTTTAGTTTCTTAAGTTTTAATATTGAATTAAAATCTTGAAATTTTAAATTTTATTATTTAATAGCAATCTTATTTATGAATAAAACTAATATGTTAAAAAATATTTTGAACTTTGAACAATTGCATGTTTGTGCTCGACCTTTTGATATTAGCAATATGAATACGTGTTTGAACTTTAAGCAAATGCCTTTATTATCTTTATTATAAATTGTTTTGCTTTTATATTATTGCTTTGTTTGGATAAATATAAGATAAAATATTAAAATTGGTTTAAAAAAAAAAATCCCGCTTTAGGCCCCGCTTTAGGCCCTCGCCAGTTCTCCCTCGCGCTAGCGCCTTTTAGAACATTGATCTTTTGAGTGTCCTTCCCCAAAGGTGAATGTCATTTCTTTCCTCTTCTAGGCAACTCGCTATTGGTTGACAAAGCGTCATGGAAAACCGACTTAAACGACGAGGTTTGGTAGTTTCGACAGATTTACAAGTATGATTCGATGAGCAAGATTTAGAAGTCGAGGCTCATTTGGAAGGATGTTTAGGTGTTTTTCGACCTTTCACTTGTTGCCAAAAAACATAAAAATGATCCTAAAATCCATTGGGGCAAATTTTTCGCACAAAAGTCCAATGCGCAGGATGTGTGTGTTCTCTGTGATCGAGCATCGAGAGTTGTATGTAATGTTATTTCTAAGGAAGCAAAGTTAAGAAATTTGGATTAAAAGTCGAGCTTCACCGTGAGTCAGAGTGTTGCATTGATTACCAATACTAAGTTATGTAAGGTGTATGGTTACATTTTCCGCCGACAAGCTTAAGGATACCCATTATATGTGATGTTCTACCCTTAAAGTTTGTCACATTATCTTGGGGCGTAAATGGCTATGGGATCGCTATGCGCAACATGATGCTCGTCGCTAATAACTATTCGATTATCAAGGGCAATACCAAATTCACTCTTTACTAAGCGCCTCGGATATACCAAATTTGAAGCTTGTAAAGACTTCCTCGTGGTCCGATGTGAATATTCTTGTGTTAATAACTTGTGAGTCGATTTTTTTTCAAATGGAGGAGAAATGATGTAGACAAACCAAGTGAAAGTTGGGTGGAACAATATAAAAGACTTTGGAAGCTTATAAAATAGAAGTGTATTTAATTAGTCTTTTATTTGTAGTTATCTTAGTAGAGTTCAAGTTAGGTTAGGAAGGTCAGTGTAGGAGTGTTATAAATAGTGATGTACTTCATTATTTTCGATACATGGAATGATTAATCGATTGAAGTTTTGCGTGAGAATTATCTGTGTGATATTAATTTTTGTCCCAAATCCCCTGGGCCCATCATCACTAACACTCAGCTTGGAAGGAAATCCTTCATAATTATATTTATTTCTTCGTGTTAATGGTAATTGTTCTACAACATGTCTTCTTTATAGGGGATTACGATTTTTCTTCTCCATATGATTATATGAGGCACAAACCTTCAAACTAATGTCATAAGAAGATATTTAAGTAAATAAGACTATAAGATCAAGCATCAAGCGGCCATAACTTTCTTATTTGGTCGGTGTTAACTTTTTTGGTTGGTAGTAAATTTATTATAAATCATTTTTAAGTTTCAGAAAAATAACTTCTATTCTCAAGGAGAAGCAAGTTAAACCTCATGAAGAGTTCCATCACCCCCAACTGCAATCACAGCATCAGCTCCCTCCCGTATAGCCTGTCAACAGATCTATTGTTAGAAGTTCAGTTGTATCTTAAATTATTTTAGTTTTAAAACTGAAATACAAAGGCTCAACATGCTCACCTCCCTTGTTATGTCAATAGCATGAGAAGGACCAGAAGTCAAAGATTCGCATATCTGCTCAAATATGAAGAAACTGTTAACATAATAACATGAGAAATTAATTAAACATACAAGCTATTCTACAAAAGTTTACACAGCACGTGAAACAAATGCCATAACAGAAATGGTGGATGAAATGATGTAATACATCTTCTTGCCCTTATTGAAAATGCAGCACCCTCCCTGCTCCTAGTAGAAATTGGAACCACCCACTTCAATGTCGTCCAAATAATTACATAGATGACAGGTTTCAAATAGGCAAGCTTTGATCCTAATACATCCATGGATTTCAAACAGTTTCTATAAAACTAGGTCCCTTGCAATTCTTTTCAAAATTTCCTGTTTGCAACCACTTACAGAACAAACAACACTAAACCAGAACTTCGGTAATAAATCATTTTATTTTTAATGCGTTCTTTACATGTTACATCATTATAAGTCTGTGTGTTTGACAGTGTGTACAAGATATGAACAAAACTATTGAATTAACAATGCTGAAATTCCATAAACCAGGAAAACAAATAATACAAACGGTGACATAATTTTTAGTTCAGAACTCACATTACAGTCAGTACCAAGACGAGACCTTATATACGGAAGCAGCTTCTTCCAATCTTTTCCAGTTCTTCCATTAGCTCCTGAAAATTTCATGGACAAATTGATTGAGATAACAAACATGCTCTCAAAAAATCACAGAAACCGAGGATAAAAACTAGGAGATAGAAAAATATATTTTACCTCTAGGATTGACGATGAAAACAAGGTCGCGGCGGCGAGGGGAAGCTCCGCCCCTAGAAACTGTACGGTCGGCGGAGAGATCTGGAGCCATTGATTGTTCTGCTCTGAGAAACGAGGGTTTCACCATTGCCACCAGTCCAATCCCGTAATAAACCATTTTTTTCTCTTTATATATATATATATATATATATATATATATATATATATATATAGTAGAGTATATGTATAGGTATTACTGTAATGATTATATATGATGATTTGATGTAGCAAATTATGATTTGAAGGACATGAAGAGAGAGAAAATAGTTGATTTGGATTAGTCTTTTGTTCTTCTCAGTATCTCCGTCTTCATTAACAGAGAGAGTAGTAGTGTAAGTAGATTAGTTGTCTAATCTTGTTTAGGCCAGTGTGTTGAACTTATTTTCCCTCATTATTTAGGAAACTTATATTTTTATATAAAAAATTGATATTTTTATATGATTTTCTAAATAGTGAGTGGATCAGACTCACATAAAAATAAAAATAAAAAACTGTTAAATCTACAATAAAAAATGTTATTTACACAACAAAAGTGTCGCTATAGATCCTATAGCTACGGTTTTCACCGTCGCTATACATCTATAGCGATATTTTTGTTGTGGAAATAACAAAAAGTGTTGTGGATTTAACAATTCCCTAAAAATATTGTTCCCATTTTTAAAATATTTCTTGTTTTTTCTAGGTTGGAGATTTTTTTTTGGTTGAGTGTGCTAATAATTTACATTAATTAACTTTTTTCAAATTAATTTGTGAGGCTTATTTTTTCAATGGCCTTAAATTTGGGTGTATTTCCTGTTGAAAAAGGGCTCAAATCCGCATATTTTAAATCTATTATTTGTCTAAAAGAATTATTAGTTGAATGCTTTCAAAAATTGAAATTTGTTCATAGTATATTTTGATCATTTGAATTATTTCCAAAAAAGGAAAATGATTTTTTTTTGTGAAAATATAAAAATATTTGTATGAATATAACATCAATTCTCAACATTGATTATCAAATTTAGGTGCTAGAAAATTCATAAAGAAAGTTGCAAGTTTCCTTAGCAATCCTATCATTTTTTGAAATTTAAAGAGAAATAAGAATGTTTCAATTCATTCTAATCACAACCAACTTTCGTTACTTAAGAATGAATCATTCTATTCATTACTCCGATTAAAAATCAAAAGTAGCACGAGAGCCTTTGGCCACAATTACTACTGAGATTCATTGCCTTTATGGCATATTCTGGGCACACATGATCTTATGATGGATATAAAAACAAAGCATATAAAACACTAGTCCAAAACTCCAAATGATTAAATGATATGATAGTTCAACAAAAGTTGAGAAATTAGAACTGTGATTTCTCAAGGACTCATAAGCCAGTGTGTAGAATATAAATCAGTACGCAATCATCTTCGGGATCTTTGTTTTGCCTTTGAGTCAAAATGGTGACGCTTCAACTTCTTCTTGCGCAAAACGTTTGTGGGAGCAGCACCCTCTCTGAACGGCATGCCCATGAGAGCCAGAAGTTTATGGGCTTCTTTATCTGTTGGAGCTGTTGTGGAAATGCAAACATCCATTCCTCTTGGCTTGCCAAGCGCATCGTAACTGATTTCGGGGAACACGCTTTGCTCACGGAATCCAATGCTATAATTGCCATTTCCATCAAAGCTGTTGGGGCTCACACCTTGGAAATCCCTTGTCCTAGGAAGTCCTAAATTAATTAGCCGGTCGAGAAACGAGTACATCACCTGTCATAATCAATCACCAATGCTACCCCGTAAGAGGCAATTAACTTGAAAAAAGCTGGCATAAATTTCATAGAAAAATGCCCGTTCATCAGTAAAACTTCGACTTGCACAGAAATATAGCAGTCATGCCTTCACCTTGGTGAAGGATCATAGACATCAAATCTAAAATAAATATAACTTCTGAGTTCTGATTCTATAAAATGGAATTCATAACACAGCATATTATAGGTATTTTCTTATTAACTCTTTCCCAGTATTCATTTTACTCTTTGTAGGTTGACATTCAAATTAACTTTTTCAAAAAATTATGTGCAAGTGTGTCCAATAGATACCTTAAATTTTGATAAATAAGTCAACAAAAGAAATTAGACTCTCAGTTCCAGATAAGGGAGTAATATCTAGGCTCTGTTGAATGTTCAGAGTCTCGTAGCCATCATACTTGCAGGTTTACAAGTCTAAAATGTCAATGTCTTCTAAATCAACAAAAGAGACAACAACTATCACCAAGACTGACCAAAAAGTTTCCTAAATAAATACAAAATTTAAAATATACTTTCGACTGAAATTCTAACCTATAATCCAATGACAGTTTTGGTTTCTTTTTGAATGAACTACTACTGTTCTAATGCAATAATTTGATATTGAATTCTATTGATTTGTCACCAACTAATGTATATGTCGTATTCAAACTCTAAGCTATAAACTTTTCTGTCATCTTCAACTTTTCTTCTTCAAGACCATCGCTGAACAGATTCAATAGTCCAGAATAGATATGAAATTCTACATTCATTTTGTTTTGGGCCGCACATAAGTTTTGCATAATGCAGTCCTCCCTTGCTTCACACTCTATTACTGTAATTTTAAGTTAAATATTGCACGAAATCTTGTTCATGCTAGTGTTAGCAGTTCAATGCATAACAATTTATCATGATACATATAACATATTCAAGCAGAGTTTAAAGAAATATTAAAATGTGATGTGAAGATCATCTCACATTCCCTCTGAGAGTGACAGCAATCCCAAGCGGTTGGTTTTCTCTGATCTTGAAAGTGGCAATTGCATTCTTTGCTCGTGTCTTTACAGGCCTCTGACCTGTAATAAGTGCCAAATCGTTCACCGCCGCGTCCAGACCCTTGGAGTTCTGTGCTGCATCTCCGATACCACAGTTTACTACAATCTTCTTAACTTTAGGAACCTATCCCAATTCCAACAACAATGTTAACCACGTAAAACAGAAAGCTTTGTTATTTTCAAGAAAAATAATTCCCACAAAATGTATGCAAAAAGAATGGATATATATATAAGAGTTTGTCTGCCCACACACACACACACACACACACACATATATATATTTGAATGACACCATAAATAATCTCCACCCTTTCATAAATCATGAAATATATTCTTTTCTTACAATTCTACATTTGGACTTTTCTTTAGATTAGTTTCAAACAACCCGTCGTAATTTCTCCTACCTAAGATTTCTCCAACCAAACTATCTATTTGCAATAAATATTTCTAACACACTTCTCAAAATCCATTTTAAAAATATAACAAGCAATCATCCGTCTGAAATGACCTATAACATTTCCAACTTCATTGCAGAAGAAACTACTGTTAACAAAATTGCAAACACCTTGTTCCTATAAACATTAAAAGCTTACTCCATTTCAGAAAAATCCAAAACAGCCTGAAAACCAATTTCTAATCCACTCACTTTCTTTCCTATAGTTTCTCAACAACCAAATAAAACAAACAAATAAAGTAACTAAAGTAGAATTAGAAGAAAATGTGCTTCTCCCTCTCTCTCCTCTAACTAAATTTTCAGGTTCTGTTTGGAACTCGTATCAAGCAAAATAAAGGAAAAGAAAAGCATATAACAAACAATTTAAAGATAAAGAAAAGAACTTGATGAACAAAATCAATTTGATAATTTTAAATGATCTAATATATAATATAATGCTAAAAATTAGTTGAATAAGATTGTTGAAAAAAGCTCTTACAACACATTTAGCTTTCCTTTCATTCCCCTACTCAGCCTACTCTTTCCAATATCCGAACAAAGTATATAAAATACAAATAAATAAATCTCAAAACGTGTTAGCAATCATGAAACTACAAAGAGAAATGTCACGTAAATATAAAAAATTCCCTATATTCAAACTTTTATGCTCTTTGTAAAAGTAATAATCAAGGTTGAGCTATTTTACATAATATTTTTCCAATAAATAAACAGATTCACAAACCAAACGGAGTCTTGTCAAATTCCTCATCCTACATTTTCACAACCACCAAACAGAAAACAGAAATTCCAACAAAATTCAAGTAGCTACCTGGTGAACATTAGTGTAAGAGAATTCTTCTTTAAGCAGCGGAACAATCTTCTCGAGGTACGTCGTCTTCAGACGATTGGCCGTTTCCGCCTCAGATTTCTCGACCAAAACTATCCCCGTCGATGCCTTCACCGTAAATCCACCGCACCTAGGGTTCCGGTACGGCAACCGCACGGACTGAGTCTTTGAAACGGCATGGAATTGGCTGTGAAAAGACGACACTGAGGAGTGAAGAAGCGCGGGAGACGCCATTACAGGGAGCTTTGTGGCTTTCTTTTCTTCCTTTTGTTGAAAGATAAAGCTTCTGTTAAAGGGGATTAGAATTTTGGATAGGTAGTGGATAAATGGGATTGAAGTTGATGATAATTACGGAAATGGACAGTGTGATGGTTTTGGTGTAAATATTACGGGTTTCGGTGAATGTCCACGAAGTTAGATTCCAATCAAATAACACAACCAGATGAGGTTGGCGCGTGTAACACCAGCAACATAGACGTATAAAAGATTTGAATAGACAAGGGTAAAACGGTAATCTTAGGGGTCTCATATGGTCTCAAAAAAATATTTTAAATAATGTGTCGTTATTAAATTGATAAATTATATTTTTTTTTATTGACTATATTATTAAGATGTTCAATGCCATATTTTCTCCTTATATTATGCGTTTACCTATTCGATAATTTTTTATTACTATTAATATTTGGTTTGTGCGTAGTATACAAAATTAGTGTACTTGTTTATCTCTCACTTTTTGAGCTTACTAGCGACTCAAACATAATATCCCTTTGTCCCACTTTTTTTCGTATGAATCAGGCATATACTATCAAATCATTTATGACTTTTTTAAATGGGGCATGACTTTAATATTATATACTCGCATGAGAAATAACATGATTTCTCTTTTTATCAATAAACCATAAAAATAATTATCAAGTTCTTTACATATTTCTCTCTTATATATTGCTTCTTTACGAGCAATTGGGTCCATTCCTTAAAGTGGATTATATACAAACTTAATTTAAACTTTAGTTTCATATTATCTTAAAAAATATTTCACATCCCGACTAATAGATGAAACAAAATATATAAATTAAAAAATATCTCACACATATTAACGTGTGAGAAGACATAATTTTTTTTAAAAATATTACATCAATTATGTGTAATAGTGCAATGTCATTTTTAAATTCAAACGAGGGAGAATATAAGTTTTATATCTAATTCTAAATTAAATGTGATACATTTTAAAATATTGAATAACAAACTATTTTTGTATAAACTTAATAGTCAAATGTACATTTCTCACCAATACAAAAAATATAATTAGGTCGTGATGAAACGTTTTTCATATCAATTAAGTTGATGTGTTTTTTTTTTCCTTATTCATCTCATTAATATGTTAATTTTCTCCATATATGGCACTATCTCCAAATTTTTTTATTACATATCTAACCCCAGAATTATCCTTCACCCAATACATACAATATTTATGAGAGTTAATTTTTTTTTTGGTTTAGAATAACATATAATCGTCCACCATAGAGAGTGCTTCACACTAACAAATATGGCGCGTGGGAAAGATAGATTATCATAAAATTATATCGGCTGTTTGTAATGATGCAATTTGATTTACAGGAAATGGAGAACCCTTAACCGGTCTCTCTCTATCATATAAATCTCTCTCAACAATTCCAACTTTCTCTCTCCAAAAGTATCTTCGAATCCTCTCTCTCCGTTTGGATTCAGGATCGTGGTAAAAAAATGCAAAGATCCAAAACCTAATCCTTCCTCTCTCAACACACATGCTGGTGAATTTCTCTCTATATTTTCTCCGATCTATAGGCGGCTCATCATGTTATCGCTAAACAAAACCCTAGTTTGTGACCTTGTTAGAATGTAACAGAAGCGGATAAACCTTAGATACGCGTTATGCCCATTCAATTTCGAGAGTTTTATTGTAATATTGCCGATATATGCAGTTGATGATTTAAATTTTGCAGCTGTATTAGCACCAAATAGGGGTTTTGTTTTTGTTTGTTCAGTATATGTATATCTGATTTTGGTCTTGCTGTATTGGGGATAAGTTTGATAAGGCAAATGGATTGCTATTGAAGTTTTGATTGAGCTGGATCAGGGTATGGAATAGCTTAAATTCAGTCTTTAGATATAGTTGGGTTAGCATACTTTGATTTGTATCAGCTGAAAAGTAACACTGACATAATATGCATTCCTGAGATGCTGGATAATAGTGGTGGAAATTAGTATGCTAATCTATGTAGCTGCTATTCGAATCGTGTTGATTTAATTGCAATTGCTGTGAGAGGGTAGTGATTTGAGCTTAGAAATCCGTGTTGATTTAATTGAAATTGCTATGAGAGGGTAGTGATTTGGTCATAAATACGGTCCGAGATTAGATGGTTAGAGGTGCTATTATTGGTTGAGAGCCTGCATTGGTGATTAATCGGTGACTGCAAGTTTATGGTAATTGTCAATTTCTTCTAGTACCGCAGAATGAGCTTAGAAATCGAAGATAAAAGTTTACATGGCAAGGCTTCTGAAGCATTTGATGGTTCTCAGAAGTAATTCGCTTACTTTTTTGCATCATAATTATTCTACAATTTGTTGATTTCCTCCAAAAATAGTTGTAGCCAACAAAATTTATTTTTCTTATGACTCAGGTTGTCTAAAATATCCTATACTAGAGAGTTTCTCTTATCCTTAAGTGAGTTGGAAATATGCAAAAAGTTACCAAGAGGATTCGACCGATCAGTTCTCGGGTAAGAAGTCTCTCTGCTTTCATTATGATAATATACAATTTTCACATCCAAAGTTTGTTAACCCATTACATTGAAGGCAATACTTTAATCCACTGTATTGTCTTGCACTATTGTGGTTGAATGATGCTTCAGATTTTTTATTCATAGCATGCCTTTGTAACTTAAGTATTAGTTTGTTTAAATCAGTGAGTTTGAGGACACCACACATGATATTCAAGAACGCCCAAGAATCCCTGGCAGTTTGCCATTGCAAGGTTTCAGACGTGGTGATCATGGCTCGTCGCCACCTACGAGGGGGGAATCGGGTAATTACTCTAGGGGAATCTATGGAAGATGGGACAATCGTTCTTCTGGGTGGAGTGATAAAGACAGTGATTCTCAGTCTGATTGGGATTCAGGTTAGTTTATGCTGTAGTATACTGCTCTTGATATTTTCTGTAATAATAATTCAACCACCCTTGAACTAGTCTCTCGAAGTACATGTTTATTTTTGTGTTATTCTATTCTGACTCCATATTGTTCAAAATTACAAAAAGGCCTTTTAGCTGGAGGCATTCTTTTATTTTAATGAATGTTCTTACTGTGAATCTGTTGCAACATTTTCTTCAAGCACACTTATATTCCCACTGTATAGATATACTAAAATTGTGTGCCAACAAGTGTTTGTACGCATGTTTTGGGGACATTCTTTCTAAAATCAGCATCACTTTCACCTCTGACTCTAATCTTTCACGACGGGTTTTTTTGAATGGCTGTATTTTATACTTTTTTTTTTCCATTACTTCATTTACTCTTCCCCTTTTGGGTTCCTTTATTTAATTATTCTCATTGAATATTAAATTAAAAGCATTTCACGTTTACCTTGTTACTGTATATTGTGTTATTGAATTCTTTCTGCTTCTATGTTTTGAAGAACTTGATCCTTGATTTTGCTGAGATCCACCAAGCTGGATCCTTTTCTAATCCAAAGAAAAAGAAAAAAGAAAACAAGCTTGAGCTTTCTCTGAGACAATATTATTAAGCATTCTCTGTTGTCCAATTATTCTTTCAGAGTCTGGTAGGCGTTATGGAAACCCTTCTCGACGGTCTTGGCAAAGTCCTGATCATGATGGGCTTCTTGGAAGCGGTTCTTTTCCAAGACCATCTGGATATGCAGCTGGGATGATGGCTCCAAAGGGTCGAGGAGACGATCAATACCAGCTCAAGAAGAGTAATGAGCCTTATCATCCTCCTCGTCCTTTTAAAGTTAGTTTTTCCTCCCTCCACCTCTTCTTATTTCTTATGGTGATCTTAGTTTTATTGTTGGATTTTCTGTGCACATAATACTAATTTAAATAACAATGGGTAAAAACATTAAACCTCAATGAATGTTAAATTAGTAAATCTGAATTAAGACTCCATGATTATATCTATGTTTTAATCTGTTCAGGCAGTACCTCACTCTCGGAGAGAAATTAATGACTCACTAAATGATGAAACATTTGGTCCTTCTGAGTGTACAAGTGACGATAGAGCAGAAGAGGAAAGAAAAAGAAGAGGTAATATCTCCTTTATTTCAACCCTTATTTGTCTTGTTCAATCATTACACAGTTTTGCAGATTCTTTTTGTTTGTTGTATGGATGATCTGCAGTCAACTAAACTTGATTCTAACTTCTTTCTTCGCAGCTTCCTTTGAGTTGATGAGGAAAGAGCAACATAAAGTGCTTCAAGATAAGCAGAAACTGCATGTACATAAGCATAAAGATGACCTTTTCTCAGATGATATTGCATTGCTGGAGGAAACCAAAGAGAAGAGTGCTTTGGAGCAAAGCAATGAATTGAATGAATCTGGGGCTCAACCTGTTTCAAATAATGATTCTGGCAATTCTTCTTTTCCTTCCCAAACTTCCGCACCCAGACCACTTGTACCCCCTGGTTTTGGAAGCACAATTTCGGAGAAGAATTCTGGCCCAAAATCTCTTGCTTATACTCAAGAAAAAGAGGTAATTGTCTTCCCTGTTTTTGATGCTATGAACTACTACTACCTCACCACAGAAACATATTTCTCCCAAACTATTTCTTGTAACCACCAACTGTCTAAACCTAAGAAGCAAGAATTCGGGTTCACCATCCGGGGGTTCGGTAATTTGGTAAATCTCAAAAAAATGGAGATTCAGAAAATCATCGCATATTTAAAAATTTGATCAATTTCTTTATATACATATAAATATAAATATATCTATATTAAACAATATTTCATGATAAAATGTAAAAACTGTCAAGAAAAACAAAGATTTTATATATTAATACTATATAGGAATTTAGTAAATATATAGCATTAGGATATAGAACATTATATTAATTAGTATAGTATGTACTGCTACTTTTTTATTCTCTCTTTTCTATTAAATAATTTCTTTAGGCTAAAGAAGCTAGATTCTCTTTTCTATTATACTTCCTCCGTTCAAAAATATATGAGCATTTTCTTTCACATTTTTGTACATCATTGTGCTCTTATGTTTTGGAACCGAGGGAGTACTTTTATCTCAAGAAGCTAGATTCAACTGAAAAGACAAAGGATAACTTACTTGAGGTAACAGTAACTAACATTAGTAACATATTAGTCTATATAATTTTTTAGTTCAATTGAAATGAATGGCCATCAGAGAACCTACTTTTTCTTATTGATTAGTCCTTTTGTTGACCCCTTCTTCTCGTTGGATTCAAAGTTTGCTGAACTGCGAATTTCAGGCCCAAATATGATTCTCTCAAATTTTTTACCTTGATCCAGGTCTATTGGGCACATATGTACTTGTAGCATCAGATTATGTGCTCTGGCCTACGTCACTCCCATTGTCTTTTTGGTCTCTCTTGTTTTTTTTTATTTATATTTTTGTCCTTTGCTTTAGATGAAGCTTTTCTTTCTTATGCTTGTGTTTTGGAGCTTTCATACTCATTTTTCATGTTTAGTTCAAATTTATACAACCTTCACGATCTTCTGACCTTTAACTCCAATTATTTCTTACGACATAAACTTAGTCTTGCTCCTTTTTGTGTATACAGATTTCCAAACATGAACTTGAGGAAAAGATTTTACCTGCCAAAGCTAAACCATTGCAAAATGGGATTCTCAATAATCAAGAAGAGAGACAGTGTGCAGATGAGAGTACTCATGCAGCATTTGCTACCAAGGGTGAAATGATAGTGAATCCATTATCGGGTTTAGAAGTTACTAATAAGAAGCTTGGCTGGGATGATCATCTATACGGTAGTTCTAGTCTTATGAAATCCTGTGAAGCTACGGATAATGGTGATACCATTCAAATACCTACCAAGAAGATGACAAGGGATAACATTGATAGCGACTCCAATCAGGAGAATTCAACGTCACTCCTGGATAAGCTTTTTGGTAGTTCTTTAACAGTAAACACTTCCTCAAACTTCAGAGAGGTAATTTAGTTTTCTGTGCCTTTCTGGTTAAGCCCCTCTTGCTCGCTCTCTTTTTTGCTAATTTTAACGTAAAACTACTATATGAAGCTCGCTCTCTTTTTTTGTAAATTTCTTTTGTTTGTATGTGTGCCCATACTAAATTGAATGTAAGTACTTTAATTTTGTCAAATTCTAATTGTTAAAATGCAAGTCATCTAATTCAAAATGATTTATTGAAAGATTATAATTATTTTTTCTTACAAAATATTTTATGGATCCACGGGAAGTGCCTCAGACCCATAAAATATCTTTATTGTCACATGCTATTTTCTGTCTCGTACTATTTTTGCGGCTAACAAGGCTTGTTTGTCCCTTATTTCCACCACCCATCCCTTGTCCTACATCAATAACTAAGCATGCCTATTTAGATTTTTAAAAATTCGTAAACATTGAAAGTAGTTATAAATCATATGTATTTTATTAAGTCATAGTTTTCTACATATATCTAAAATCATAATGCAATTTATTGATTTTAAAAATAATCAATTTGACATAAAAGTCAATGGAAGACATTCTTCCTGGAACACAGGGATTATATAATATGAAAATTTTAATGGTTGTTGTAGGTCAATGTAGTCTGGAAAATTTAATGGTTGTAGGTCAATGTAGTCTAGAAGAAGGTTTTGCAAATGTACTGAACCATCTTAGTTTTCCTTTCTTTACTTATTTTCTGAATGCCAATTGTATTGTACTGCAGCTTTCTTAGTTATACTACTTTTCCATGAAGTGAAATGTTCTATACTGTATTGATCTATGTGTTTTTGAAGCTAAAGTTGGAGCAACTGGTACTTCAATCATATGCTATTTGCGAAGTTCTTAACATGTAGAATCTGACACCTTTTGTCGTTTTGTGCTTTTCCAATAGCCTCATGATAGTAAACCTGGGGTCACATGCAGCCCCGACACTGTTCAGTCTTCCAAATTTGCTCATTGGTTTTTTGAAGACGGTACATATCACTGAACAATATTAGGCTCCAGAATCATACTTTAGTTGTACTTCTATTAATTTAATATCCTTATTCAAGTTGTCCTTTCTTCAATGTTCACGCAGAAAAGAAACCCACAGACGATCTATCATCAGTTAGGCCAAGTGACTTGCTTTCATTGATTGTGGGTGGTGAGAAAGTTGGGGTACAAGCATCAGATGTGAAATCTACCCAATACATTCCACCAGAATTTACTCGTCAGAGTTCTGAACTTACCAGCAGACTTGCATCTACCATATCCTCAGCAGCAACTGGGATCTCTGAGCAGTTATACAATAATAATAATAAAGTGGAGGCAGTTCCTTCAGTCCTTACATGTGAAGACCTTGAACAGAAGATTTTATCTGAATATAGTGAGAGCAGTTCAACTTTCCTGCCACCTGTACAAGATAGTAGTGTTTCTGGGGCTGAGATGGTGGTACCAAAAGCCAGTGTTGACAATCATGCATCTCTGCACCTCCTTTCATTGTTACAGAAGGGAACAGACCTGAAAGATATGACCCGACCCCCCAATGTAGAGATTGGATCCTCCGACAATTTACTTGCTCCTGAAGTAGATAATATTGGTACTGCACTTGACAAGTCAGGACAGGCAGAAACAGAAAATCTTCAAAATACGGGGAAGAATATTACCCTTGAAACACTTTTTGGAACTGCTTTCATGAAGGAGCTGCAGTCGGTTGAAGCACCTGTTTCTGTGCACAGGAGCTTAGTTGGGTCTGCAAGAACTGATGTTTTTGAGCCTCATGGTTTATCTTTTCCAATGATAGATGATGCCCCCATTCCTTCTACAACTGATGAAATCGGGTCCAACAGAAGAAATTATGAAAACGATGTTTTGGCATCAAATTCAAAACAGCAAACTAAGTTGGAGAAAGTTGAAAATTGGTTAGGATTTGAGGATCCTCAAATAGAAGTGGGATTTCCAAAGTTTCAAAGTGAAGGAAGGCTTAAACATGGGTTTGATGGGGCAGTTGAAATTCAGCTGCCTGAAGAGGAGAGCTTGATTACTGTTGGCGATCCTCTGAACCCTAGTAACTTGATATATATGCCTGCTGGGAATTCCAATAAAGGTGAATTTTTATCCTCAAATACATCAATTGACGTTGCAGAGAAACTGGCAGCTCTTAATGCTGGTTACAAAGATGAACAGTCTATCAGAGTGCAGGAAGGTCCTAATTTTGTTCGTGGTCCTTATGACCTGATGGAGTCTGAAAGACAATATTGCAATCTTCATGCCAAAGCATCTCCTCCACAATTCCATTCCCCAAACATGAGCCATGGGAGGTCATTTTTCCATCCAATAGATTCTCATCCTACCCACATTACTTCCCAGATGAAGTTTATGGCTCCAGAGAGTATCAAGCGTGATGGTCGGACCAATAATCAATTCCCTGGAAATATGCTTCGCCCACCTTTCCATCACCCTAACACTGGGCCGACAGGTTTTGATCTTCCTGCTCATCATCAAATGCTGCAGCAGTTGCAAATGCCAGGCAGTTTTCCTCCACCAAACCTACTACATGAATTTCCAAGAGGTGGACCAGTACCTCCTCATCCTGGCAACCAGCCAACTGCTTTTATGCAGGAACCAAACTCAATGCAAGGATTCCCTTTCAGTCAACGACAGCTGAATATTAATGGCCTTGGGATGCCACTGCCTGGTAAAGTCCAACTGCTCAAGTGTCTTATTTGCCTCTTCCTTTGCACTATTCTTTGCGAATTATTAGCAGAACCTTTTAGCTACCTCGGTTAGAGTCCAACTTTTTTTTTTGTTTATTATTTTTCTGAATATTAAGGTTTGCATTCAACAAATTTGGGCACACATTAAATAACTTTTCCCAGTAATAAACTTTACTCTTTGAAGTATAATTTAAAAGAAATCATCCAAAAGAAGTTCTGCCCAATGTAAACCTTAATATTTAAAATATAAATAAATCAACAAAAAAGTAGAACTCCCATTTCTAGACCGAGTGAGTATGATTCTGCACCTAGTCCACGTCTTAATTGGTCTTACACTTGCACGCCTATGGATTAAACTTCTGTAAATTCAATTAGGAATAATATACCTTGATTGACTCCTTGTTTCGAGTGGTAAAAGTGTAGGTTGACATTAAAGACTATAACCCTCACCCTGTGGGCTTGTTTATTGTGTTTCTTGGTGCTCTGGTTTAGGGGTGGCAATTTCTACCCCACAACATGATACGATTAAGGCACAAGAGGGTTTGGGTTTAGTATAAAAGGTTTCGTCGTAAACAGTTCAAGACTTTCTACAAAATGGTTTCATGACGTGCCTAGCCCGTTTCATACAATTTTTAACCTGTTTAATTATGATGATATCTAAATAATTAATATATGAATATGACATGTCAATATGAATTACCGTGGATGAAATAGACCATGAGGGTTCACCTCATTCTATGGAAAATGACTGTCTCGGAGGATGGGATTCTCAGGAGATATAGAAAGATAAAATCTCTGTATCTGTATTAATTTATTTACGTTTGTGTCTTGCTATTCGTGTAACAACACCTGTTTTTTTAAATGGATTGATGGGGGTTAATAAACATGCCATGGTTGAGGGTCTTGATACGTTTAGTTAAATGAGTCCTGTTAGTGGGAGATGTTTAGGTTGAATATCTTTGACCTAACATGACATGAATTTACTTAACGACATGGTTGCCAGCCTTACTATGGTTGACTTTCTCCAGTGCTCTTTATTTTTATCCCCCTGGCCTTTTGTTTTGTATTCGTCTATCAGAGCCAATTTGTCTAATTGATATGAAGTAGTTCTTGCCTTAAAAGAATGAACTTGGTTATAACTTGTGCTGCCTGCTCCAACTTGACAACTTAACTTAATGGCATCTAAATGAAAAGTTATATGCTTCTAATTTACTTAACGACATGGTTGCCAGCCTTACTATGTTGTTTGCTCTGTACAATACACCCTTGTCGCTTACTGTTATTTTTTATTGCTTTTGTTTCCTCAGCTCCTGATGTTAGCGGCGGAAGCAATCATCCCCAAAGGCTTGTTGGTATGGAACTCAGAGCGAATCCAAAACAACTGCACCCTTTTGGTGTTAATAATCAAGGAATTTATAATCACGAGCTAGACATGGGTTTTCGATATGGATAGATTTTTTTTAAGCAGTTGTACATGGCAAGTTACCTTATTTGTTTGCGGATCACAACTCCCAACACTCATTTTGTTTAATGCGTGTGGGGTGGAGATGGTGTAATTTTAAGGATTTCATCTGGAACTAGCACCTAGTTGGGATTTTAGTCTTTCCTTTATGTCAAGTCTTCTAACCAAATGAAAATAAAATACAAAAGTGAAAAAATACAAAACGAAAGAAAATGTTTAGTCTTTTTTTTTTATTATTTTATTATAGTTTCGGGTTCGTATGGCAGTAATGTAACATCAATTGTTTTCTTCCTAGATTGTTGTATATTTTTGAGTAAAATGATGATACTTATTTTGTGTCAAAATGATTTTAACAGTCCAAGCTTTAAGAAGAAGTTGCTTTGTTCAACTCCCCTCCCCTCTTCAGAACTTTCTTTGTATGGGCTGTAAATTGTGACCCTTTTAGCCACCATACTTTCACTTGTGTATCTTATTTTGGTCTGATAAGAACAAAATATACTATTTACAGCCACTTGTTTGTGTGCCAATATTGCAATATCGAGCAACGACTTGAAACTATATACTCCTTATATGACATTTTAGAGTTGTGCAAGAAAATTAAAAAAATAATTATATAACATTAAATATAATATTATTTGTCCACGACATACGACTAGTTTGCCCTTTTCAAAAATTTATTTATTTCAGATATAAAAATAATAATTGAACATTTAATAAAAAGAATATTCCTTTTGTACATTACAATACAGCATATTCCGATAAACTCTACATTACGATACAGAAAATGACTCAAAAAAGCACAAAACTTCATAATCTCTCTTGAAAATCACTCAAAAAACAGTCTTATCCCTTTTGTACATATACACGCCCACACCCACAACAAAGGAGGAAGATCTACCAACTGAAGCTGGCACACTCGTATCTAACCACTATCAGATGTAGGTGGTGAGATGAGGAAGAAGCAAAGATTTCCTGTTTACCCTGCGGTTATAACAAAATGAGAGGGAACCTTATGTAAGCTAAAATATGTTGATTATATACAGAGAACTACTTCTCTCTCACCTGTCTAAGTTTCTACACAGACTGAATTGCACCTCCGCGCTTATCCGCATGAACATCAATGAAATGGCTACCAGGTTTAATTTTCTCAGTATCCACATCATACGACGATATTAATTTTCTCTGCATCAATCATCAAGAAGAAAGAGAATGAGTAACAGCATGACGGAGAAATGTTATCTTAGTCTGCACCTAGTCATTTACCAAAGGCAGGAATTGCACCTCAGAAAAATGATCTTTTCGTTAGCATTCTATTTAACATTTTAGCATTTATAGTCTCAAGATGCATTAGCTTAGAAGCTTTTTCCCAGTTACCAAAAGTATTAGAATCTCAAATCTTGCTCCCCTTCAAGTGAAGACCTGACTATGCCCTTGTACAAAGTAGGGCAATGCTACAGCCTACAAGTCTACAGCATAATAGGGTAAGTAATATTATTCTTATTTGTCAAATAAAAGTAAAGCATTACAAGAGAAATTTGAAGGTGTAAGACCTTTCTGACCAATTTAAGTTTCATCAGACAACCAGTTTCCATTATTCTATCGAACATCATTTTTTTTGCCAAACAGACCAACTGTTTTAGGTTCTTAGATTATTAGTCAAAGAGTGTCTAATGAAAAAAAAAGTTATGTCCACTGTCGAGAGAAACATGTGCGGATGATATGAAAAGACGACTTACATGATCTTCAAATTCAGGGCTTGTCAAATTTACAGCGAGGTTCTTCATCAACAACAACACCTAAATAAAATAAGAACCAGACAGAATCCCACACATAAATTATCAGGTTAAAGCAATTTAAAAAAATAAGCAACACAATATATTGAATTGTGGGTTGACCTCATGTACAGAGTGTCAGTAAAGTAGTGAACGGATACATTCAGATCTGTATACATAAGCCTCTTTCCACAAGGATATAAAAAGGAGGGACAAAGGGCTTTGAAAACTAAATAGTACGCAAATAAGTTGAAAACAGTGAGCAGTATTTCAGTTCTTCAAACCGAGAAAGAATTTAGTGAACATGACTCAACATGCAAAAAAAATTACCTAAAGTTCCCCAAACAATACCAAAAGAGTAATTATTTACACACTTGGAATCTGACATACCGTCTCAACATTTATTGGGTCCATCATCTTTAATCTATGCAGGTGACCACTTGCATTGGAATCGAAGACACTACCAATGAAGCTGTACACTTGAGCAAAGTCCGGCATAACTGTAGGTAACATAATATAAATGTGTAAGAAGAAGAATAGGCAGTCAAAAATGGTATAATGCTTTTGGAACACAGCAGTAAACATAAAGAAGGTACCGAGTTACTGACCTTTCATTGGCTTGCTTTGATTTACTCCTTGATTTGTTGTTTCACTAGTAGACCACATCCTTGGAGTGTTACTATTGCTACTATATCTACAGTTATGCGCCTCGGCTGGTCCTGATAACCCCACATCATCTACAGAACATAATAAATATATGTTTGGCAGGATGAACCGACTGATTAATTGAAAGAGGATAAAAGATAGCAAGAACAAACCTTTGACATGTGATGCATTAACCGGTGGCAGAGTATTGTTGGTCCAAGAAGACATAGCTGAACTGCTGATGGCGTTCCTGGGCACTGACAAAGAATCTGGAGTGATAACAAATCCAGGCATTGCAGCTGAAGACTGCATCGGTCCTGTAACTTGGGATACGGCAGAGGCAGACCAGTGAATGGGTGTAAGCTTTCGTTGTGCTCATTAAGAAAACATATAAAGCAGAAATCAGAGACATATAGATGAGACAACAACCATTTTTAGGAGCTTTTTGTGGGTATGGATGAGCTGCTTTCCTCTTTGGACGAGGGGGAGGGACATGTTCACTTGTCCCATTCTTTTGCACCTTCAGAAAATACTTCTGTGCATGGCTACGTATCTGCAAAGATTACCTTTTAATATGTAGCATATAGATGAAACATACAAGCATGTTGATGAACACGTGCAGTAGACCACTTGCCACAGAATGCTTGCCTAGAAATTAAGAGCCAGAGAGCTTTAAAACTCAGGGCAGGCCAAAGTAAGTATTTGAGTTCCTCAATCATGCTATCATTCCCTTCATGGGAATTGATATTTCCACAAGGGTAATTGATAGTTCCACAAGGCTCTCAGGGCCCACATTCATGTGAGTAAAGTCTTGTGGAAATAACAATTCCCTTCGTATATGAGAATTGCTGTCCTAAAACAGCCAACACTGAAAGATAACTTGGGGGGAAACTAGGTTGGAGGTTTTCATTAATTTATGCAATATATAGTATATTAAGACACTAAAAAACACATTTAGGAATAATATTTTATACAAACATAGTTTTTTCTAAATTATTCTTTACTATCTTTACTGCAATTTTAAACAGAGAAATATGATTTTATTTTTATCTCTAAATTTGTCTACAGCATTCCTTAAACTCTATGCTACAAAAATAGTTTTGAAGTCCTCAAGACTGGAATGGGTCTGGAGGGAGTATTTTGTTTTTGAATCTTCACGTCATATTTATAAATTCTTATTTAAAATATATGTTGAGCAATTTAATATGATCCAAGGTCGACCACATGACCAGTGCTTCTATATCGGTGTGAAACAATAAGGACATAAATTCGACAAGTTATAAATATACCATTTTCATTTTTGACAATTTTTTTATCAAATGAGTTTGTGATTTCTGTGACACAACAAATATGCAATTATTCAAATTATAGTCTTAGAAAGCTCAAAGGGGTTTTAGGTAGTGTTCTAAAAACCCCGCCTAGGTCCGATTAATTCCCGCCAAGGCGCTAGGTGGTGCCTTTATTTGGCAAGGCGCCTGGCCCCCGGAAAAGCGCCTAGGACCCCACGTAGGCAAAATCAAACCTCTATTTTGAAGCTCTACATTGAAGCTCTACAATAGCTAAATGAATTTGTTTTAAGATTGTTTTTTTGGTAATGTATGTTATATGTTTTGTATATTATAACAAGTATATACAATAGAAAAATAAATAAATTAAGATCGATTAAGAAAACGCCTAGACGGACTAGGAAAACGTTTAGGGCACCGCCTAGGCGTTAGGCGTCCCCTACGCCGCCTAGATCCACCTAACGATTTTTAGAACACTGGTTTTAGGGCTATCTCAAATGAGCTTGCACGGAAGAGTTCCAAAGGCATTTAGAGCCTACATACAGTCATGAAGGTCTTCAAAATGTTTCTTATATTTTGTTGCTTGGAGAGTCGAAAGACAAACATCATGGCTTTGGACACAGAGTCTTAAAATAGAACCACAGAGCTCTACCAAGATGAAGATACGACTAAAAAAGAATCACAGCAACAAAATCATTTGTTTTCTTTCACTTCTCAAGAAAAATAGCCGATTTAGTCTCACTGGCAAGAGCAAACATTACCTGGATAACTGTCTTTGACCCAACAAATGCTTCTATCTTCTTCCAGTCTCGATCAAAGCTGAAAAAATCATCAAACAGAAAAGAGGAACATCGTCACAACACAGTTTTCACTCCACTAAACAAAATTATAACACTATTAACTAAGCCCACAAACCATAATGTGTCCCTCGATGACTGGCCTTGTGCGAATTTAAAATCACATAGAATACATTTCATGAATAAGTTTCAATGACATTGAATGATTTGAATCCCATAGAAGCATAATACTACTATACAACAAATTCAGGAAGGAAAACAAATACAGAACTTTTAGCACTTTATCAAACCCACCAATCTCATTGTCTCAAACACATCAAAACACCAACATTTCATTAAATTTGATTAGACCAAAAGATATTATTAAATCTTCTTCACATATTACAATAATTAGAGCTATCCCAAAGAGAAATTGCACATAAAACTGTAAATTTATCATATATTATAAACAAATTTGCCATCACACTAGGGAAAAAATAAAAACTTCATGATTGAAACAGTGAGTAATTCACATTCAAAAAAGAAACAGTGAGCAATTCTGTAAAGCAGTAACTTAGAATCTTTAAATTCCACGAACAGAAAACAAAACCCTTCTCTCAACTAATTAAATTCCAACAAAAACAAATTACTTGATTCAACTAAAATCCCCAATAAATCTAAGTTCAAAATTTTCTCTTTTCTTTCCAAGCCACTTTCAAGTAAAATTCAGAAAGAAAAAAAAACTCAAGAGAGAGAAAAATACAGATGGAGAGCTTCAATAAACTTGTCATGTTCTTGGTCAGTCCAGGTCTCTCTAGACTTGGTGATGGTGTAAGGCTTTCGGACCTTCTTGTCACTCGGATCCTCCGACCCGAAATTCATGCTTGAATCATCAGCTGGAGTAGAAATAACAGCTACTGAATCTGTTGTTGAGGAGAGAGAATTGGAACCCAGAAAAGTACCCATTTTCAATGGGTTAAAGAAATCTTTAGCTAGTGGGTTTGAATACAAAGACACCATATATATTTTTATGAACAGAACAAAATTGAAAAATGAAAATTATGATTTCTTTCCTTTCGAATTTGTTGCTGTTTATTTTGAGCTTCTGGGTTCTTTGGTAGGACAATAATGGTGGAAAAATGGGGTAGTGCTGCTTAGTATAACCGACTTATATTATGAAAATATACATTTATACAGAAAGAAAGATGTGGAAGAGAGAGGAAGAGGAAGGAGAGGGGGAGGGCGACGGGGGAGGGGGGAGGGGACAGTGGGGGTACAGGAAGACTGGTATTATGTGAATTATTATTAGCCTTACACGTGGTAGATGGTTAGTGATTTGTTTGTTGGACAAAGTTTCAATAATACCCCTGACATTTTCTCTAATGTCCCACATATACCCTGAATTATTATTTTTTCAAAAGTACGCTTAATGTTATAAAACTGAGCTCAATTATGCTCCACCCGTTAACAGACATGTCAGCTAAATAAACAGATATTAAAGTTATTTTTGATGTGGCTAACACGTCAAAAATAAAAATTAATAAAAAAAAAACGTTTTTCTTTCTTCTTCCTCTTTTCTCTCTCTCATATCCTTCCTCTATTTTCTTCATTTCTCAAATCTCTCATACCTACCCAATGATTTCGTCATCCAAAGCCAAATATCACCCAAATACAATGAAAATGGAACTCAAATTCAGGCCACAAAGGCCTTGCGTTGTGACGCCCCCAAAATTAGGTATACATCACCCATCTTGGGTCGCCAGATATATGGTACAGAATTCAAATACAACTTACTAATACAACTGCTGCAGTGTATAATACGACAAAAACATAAACCGTGAGTTTGAATACAAATATTATCTACTGTAGAGATTATACAAACTCAAAAGGAGCCCTCATTACAATTATTATCACACTATTTCACGTAATAATGGAGGCTACTAATGCTTATCCTTCCTGACCATCACTCCGCTCCTCGACTCGTCTCCCGCCTATATTCTCATTTCAAGAGAATAAAAACGGTGAAAAAAGGGTGAGCTCAACTAACCCAAAGAAGAAATATTATGACTAAGATAATGCATAATAAATTATCATTGGTCTCCAACAATGTTAAACCGATAAAATATAATAGACATCAAGTTTAACTGCAGCAGCAGTAACAAGTTAATCCATTAAAAGAGTCAAGCGAGAAAATAAAATCTACCATCTTTTATGATTAAAAAGTTTTTTCATCATTGTTATCATTTGAGACTCGACTTAATAAATATTCCACATCATCGAATCACCCCGCACTACTACGGCCAAGGATATTCTTTTAAGATCACGACCATAATTATCCACGACTACGAGCCAAGAATATTTGTGTATTCATTAATGGTCATGATCATGCCAACAATCGTCCATCAATGCACCACGGCCAACGAGGACTTTTACCACATCATTTGTAACATTACGGTAATAATTACACCGAATAATCCCTCGGTCATAATCATACCAAGTCCATCTACGCACTACTGAGCCACGAGACTTTCAACATAATATAAACATGAGGGATGATGACAATGATATAAGAATTCAATAAAACAAGTTCAAGAATTAATTTGTCCAAGAACTACTAATGTCCAAATTGTCAACATGACATCTTTGCTCAGAAGAGTAAAATTCAAGAAGGATCGGAAGAATATTTCCATGAAAAGATATCTTTGGATGAAGCCTTTAAATATCAAAGATATTCTACTAATTTCATAGAGTATAAGTCAAAACTTTAACCAACCGAAAGTATAATAAAGAATGGAATAACAAAAGAAATCACCACGCATGCGATGCTTGGCATGATGCATGTGTTATTCCAACAGAATACTAAATAATAGTAACCAGTCGTGCAAAATTCTTGACCGATGGGATGTTCCCAATGAATAATAAAGAATGGAATAACAATGAAATCACCATGCACGCAGACTTGCGATGATGGAGTTATTCCAACAGAATACTAATAAGGGCGGAATCAGTCAAAGCGAAAACAGAAACGCATGATGCAGGATATTCCAATAGAATAATAATAAAGAGCGGAACCAGTCCCACAGAAACGCATACATGCATGTGGATATTCCAAATGTAATAATAAAAGCGGATTCAGTCCAACAGAAAACGCACAAACAGGATATTCCAATGAATAAGTGAAGATTTTAATAATGAAGAATATCACCGAAAGATATAGGGTCATCATGATACACGAGTTATTCCAAATGTAATAATAAAGAATGGAATATCAACAATTCTCTTCACGAATAAGAAAGAATAACACCCTTCACCGAAGTAAAAAGAACTCGAATATAAAAGTAGTTAAGAAGCAGAATACTTTTCTTCTTTCTCTCTATAGTTTCTCTCTCTAGAGTTTCAATGAATTCGTAAGAAATAATGAATGAATGAGCTTCTATTTATAGAAGAATAGAATGAATAGTAACCAACCCATGAACGGTCCAGATTGATTTACTTTTAACGGACGGTCCAGATTGATTTACAATAAAATATAATATATTCTATTTTTTATATAAAACAAAACTTATTATAATATATATATATATACATATAAAATAAAAAAAATGACCCCCCGTGTTCCCAGATTTCCCCCACCCCAAAATCATTAAGATTATATATATATATATATATATATATTATATATTTATATATATATAATAATGTATATATATATATATATATATATATATATATATATATAATATATCTATACATGACTTTTGGAAAATCCTCCACGTGAACCACTTTGAAAAACCTTCCCCTAACAAACCCATTTTCAACATATGGGCCCCACAGTGGGCCCCCACCTATTTTATATTAAATAATTTTCTATCAATTATTTAAAAAAATGGGTAAATAGAAATCCAAATAATAGGCAAAATTTAGAACAACTACTTCATAAAAAAAAAAAAAAAAATCCTCTCAATATTTTTAACAACATTTATCATCATTATTATAATTCACAATATTAATCGACTGTGTCGTTCCCAAGAAAGAGGCTTTTAATAAGGATTTCTCCCTATCGACGCCGTAATTAGGTGACCAAACCTCTCCTCGATGTAACTTACAGACATCGTTAATATTGCAAATAATAATATTAATAATTTTGTCGTCTCAATTATTGATTTTAACAATATTAAAAAATATCGACAATAATTGAATCAAATAACGTGAGATACTATGCAACAATTACTATAGCAATAATTGAACAAAACTGAATGACTTCTCACGTAAGAATCAATAATCAATACCGTGTGTCTTTCTTGCAACTAATGCCAGACATCATTCTTTTACTTTACTACCAAGTAGTTCAACAGTATCAACGGTAAAACTTCTGCCGTTATTTTCATAAAAATATTTTTGTCGTTTTCTCAATCTAACAATAATTCTGTTGTGGGGTCCACCAATGATTGTGTCGTTGTACTAATATTCCTTGTTAAAACGAATATTTCCCGTCCAATCGAATATTACATAACAACTTGCGTACTTTGCAAAATTTATAAATATTACCCACAACTATTATATCAATTTCACTCCATAATATTCAAAAATAATATTTATAGAAAATTCATCTTTATTCAAAAAGTTGGGGTTTTACATGCGTAATCAGAATTTTGAAATTGGATTAAATATATTGTCCTTGTTCTGATCATGCTCTGTTTTTGATAAAAACAGGGGACAAAAAGCATTTTGTAGCACATAGTGTATATACAGGCAAATAATGATGGATGAGAAGAGGGAGAAGTATTGTAGCTCTAAAGCTTCAAGATCTGCTATTGCTGTTGATATTTCAAATTCTCAAAAAACAACACACTAACAAAACCAAAATGATGTAGCAATTTACAAGTGCAAACATAGCAAAACCCTTCGTTTTGTGCTTGTGTGTACAGTTTACATACATATAGATCTAAATCCCAAATCATCAAACCAACCCAAACATAAAACATTCAATTATAAACTTCAAGTAGATCAATCATCATAATCCAAAAAAACAAACACCAAAAATGCATTTGGTAATTGAAATTGCACATAAATCTCAAACCCTAACTTAATCAACCGAAATTCTCACATAAAATTCAATCACTAGCACATATCTACTTTTACAACAAAACTTGAAAAGAACATCAGATTTACATGCATATTAAATGGAAGATGTATAACAATAGCTTATAACATATGAGAGGTAAAAAAAGGAAGAAAAGTAAGAGGCCGAAATTTCTCCTGAGAAGATCGTTGACAAGAGAGTAGAGGACAGTGACGGAGGAGACGAAGGTGGTGAGAATCATCTGGGCACCCAGGATATCGTACACCTTACGGATGTTTTTTTGATTGCAAGATTTCATTTCACAACTCTATTTCAATCGCTATTGAAGTTGCTGGACGAACTGTGAATTCAGTGAACGGAGCCGTACGGATCGAAATCAATTGGTATTGGGAGGAGAGAGAAAGTGAAGATGAGTTTGATTACAAGAAAAAAGTAGAAGAAAAGAAAAAATATATATTTTTTCCACGTGTCAGTTGATTTTAACATCAGTTGTCTAGTTGGCATGTCTGTTAATGGGAGCGGTATAGTTGAGCTGAGTTTTATAACGTTAAGTGTATTTTTAGAAGAAAAAAAAATAGTTTAAAGTGTAAGTAGGATATCGGAAAAAACGTTTGGAGTATTTTGGACCTTTGCCCTTTGTTTGTTAGAGATTTGTCAATGGTCTGTTTGGTTGCTCATTTGTGGCATTCACCAACTATTTCTACGATTGAATTTCTTTTTAAGTCGTAATTACTTCATTTTTCATCCAAAGATGACTTGAGTAATTTTATTTTATTTTTGCAAATTAAAAAATTCATAGTACATAAGAGAGTATCAAATAAATTTAATAATGGACTCTACATTTAGTATCAAATAGTATGTATTTTTGCCAATAAATTAGTCTTCATGTAATATTTTAATATACTTAAATAATCTTTGACGAGAGACAATTTTATTGTTATTGAACTTAAACCATCTTTTATGAAACAAAATAAATATTAAATATGATTATTATTTGTTATAATCATTTTATAGTTTGTTATCGATTAGTCTTAGTATATTTAAATTCTTTATGTTGTTTTAAAAAATTGCCAAAAATGAAATCCACAAAAAAACAACTCACGTGACTCATTGCTCTTTCTCCTTTTATAATTTTTTTAAAATCAATTGAAAATATTTTCAAGTTCAAAGTTGATTTGATTTATTTAATTTTAAAATAATAAATTTTGTTATTACTCATTCTTTTTAGATAATTTTAAATTTAGATAATTATATAGTTTAAAATTAAATAAATTGTATCAAATTTTTAATTAAATTATTCTTAATGAAAGTATTATAGATTGGGTTGATATTTTCTTTAAAGAGATAAACTTCGTACTAACCACTTTCCATCGCAATACTTTATCGTCGTAGGACATGTTTGGCGGAACAATGTGATGCAATGAGAGTAATTACTTTTACTAGTAATTTTTTTTGATAAAGTAATCTTAAAAAGAAAAAATAATGTTTGATTTTACAATTACAAATGTATTAATAAGCAAAATTAGGCACAAATTTGTAGACAAACTTGTGAAATAAATTTTCCTTCTTATTGTTAAATAAAAATTTACTTGAAATATTCATTTTTTAGACCAACACAGTATCAAAGGTACAATTTTTTTATAAATTAATTTTTCATATGAAAAAAATAATATTTTTACATGAAAAAAAAACAATCTTTTTACACAAGTCTATCACATAAATGCGAAACTTGCTCATTGTTTATGCGAGATAAATCATGTAAAAACATCAATTTTTATTTTATATTTCTTTCAAAATTATTCAAACGGTCGCCAAAAGCTAAAAAACAAAACAAAAAAGTGTTTTATTTTGGCAACGATAATACATTCAAAAATTTAAAGTAATAATAATTTCATAATTAATGTAACTTTTAGATAGTCTATAAAATCCTCCATAATTTTAAACTTAGAAAGGCAATATTAGTCTTATATTTTGGAGCGGACGAGGAATAGGGTAATAATGTTTGTCAAAACCAGGGGAAATTTCCCACCAACAACAAACAGCATATATGTGTTAACCACAAAATTAGACCAACTCACAAACCACATACAACCAACCACCAAGTGACCACTGACCTACCAGCCCGGCCTTGACATGACATGATGAGTACAAAATTGAAAGCTTTGCAAACTTGAGAAATCATAAAATAAAAAAGAAATAGGCAGGCAGGCAGGCAGGCTTAATTTTTCCCAATCTAATCAACCCAACGAGTAACCCCGTCATCCTCTCCTACAGTTGCTAGAATTTCAATGCGCACATCCAAGGCAGCCTGCAGTTTTCATTCATGCACAGAGATTTAGATACATATAACATATGAATCCCTCCCTCTATTTATATGGATGCAAGTAAAACAGTCAGTCAGTCAGTCAGTCAACTAACAAACAAACATGAAAGACATCAGTTAACAATAACAAAAACCTATAAAAATATCAAAATCAAATAAATTATATCAAAACGTAATGACAAAAGATGTAGTAGAGTGCAAATGGGGACCAAGTAAGTAGTGAGTGGTGCTGTGAGAATGTGGAGATCTATATTCGATTTATAGATGTAGGTATCAAACCAATAACAAAAGATAGTGATCAAATTCCAAGTTCAAAACGTAATGACAAAAGATGTAGTACAGTGCAAATGGGGACCAAGTAAGTAGTGATTGGTGCTGTGAGAATGTGGAGATCTATATTCGATTTATAGATGTAGGTATCAACCCAATAACAAAAGATAGTGATCAAATTCTAAGTCCAATAGAGAGGGGGATTAAATACACGAAGAATATTAGTTCTCAGTGCAACTAAGTTTGAATATGGAATTAGGTGCACTACTCCAAAAATACAAGTACTGCTATTCGAGTTTGATGACAGGAGAATTCATCTTGGCTCCCAATAGGATAACTTCCAACCCTATGTTTTCTTGTAACTAGTTTAAATTGATCATCCCAAGCTTTTCAAGAGAAAAATTACAAATATGTTAATTTTTATACTCCCTTTATCCAAAAAAGGAGTACTATTCTTTTCCCAAACACTCGTTGATATCCTGTGCAAGGCACGGGCTAATGTCCCTAAATACAATCCAAAATTGTTGTGTGTACCATTTGGTGACCTAAGCATAAATAATGAAGTAGGGATGCTAGCAGTATATTGAGCATGGAAATTGAATAGTTGCATTTAATTCAATTTAATGTATATATTTTCTACATACATGCATGTATGCCCATTGGGAATAATACAACCACATAATATGAAGAGTTTAGTATAATTATGTACAAGGCATACATTGTATCAGTAGAGGTGCTAACATTATGGATAGGCTTGAATGAAGAACTTGGGACTGACTCGTGACAAACCAAAATGACACTATTACTAGTCGACCGAGGATAAGATCGCTATTTGTCTTGTTATATATAGTATATTAAGTTTGGTTTGGACACTTCTTGTCAAGCATAACCCTAATCATTTTATGTTATGTCTTAATATCTAGAATATTCTCCAAATAACAACCTCACATGCCTATGTGCAGGTGGTGTAGGATAAGTAAAGTAGGTGTAGGTTAAGTTTTATTTTCCTGCAAGTAACTTTAGTATAAATATGTAAGCAGTGAGTTATTTTCATTTCAATCTTTATCAACGATTATATGAAATATGTAAGGGAGTCTCTTTGAACTCTTCTCACTTATCTCTTCTTCACCTCCATTTTACCCTATTTCTGCTCTTTCTTTCTCCCCAAACTCTGTTTCAATCTCTTTCTGCTCTGAATTATCTCTCTCTCCCTATTAGGAACTCATCTAGTTCCTAACAAATTGGTATCAGAGCTGTTCGACAGCCTGAAACCCTCTTCTTCTTCACTTCAAACTCCATTTTTGGGTTATCTAGGTTACTAGTTGGAGTCCTCAACTGGAGGAATTGATATTAGTTTCTTTTGGGTAATCATCTGCAAGTATTACCCAGCAGAAATAGTAGATATTAAAGTACTTAAAACACAGCAGCAGTAAGGAGGAAATTGTACTCTGTTTGCCCATGTTTTTTGGTTCAACATGCAACAAAGGAATTCAACAACATTTTCATATTGTTTATGGTATAAATCACTTTTTCTCTACTCGTTTACGTCTATTCCAAGTAGTCCAGTTCTTAAACTCGCACACAAACACCATTTGACGGAATTGGATCTCATATTTCATTGTTCATCATTTATCAACAAAAAAAATCTTACAAAACTGAAATTATACCACTTAGATCTGATTATTAGCAACTATAATTGTTTGGGCTTTTGTATCAAGTATATTTTGCAATTATTCTAATCAACAAATTGATCAGATGGTTGAATCTTTTGTTAAGTTCTAGCTATGTGGGTGAAAACTTGCCGAACTGGGATTTTTTCCCTTTCTGAGAGACCCATTTGATTGTTGTTGAAAAGGGTGATATGAATTCTACTTAATCAAGTGCCCTAAACAAAGCTATAGCAGATTTGAGTAGTTTATTGTCCTATTCTTAAATTTGTCTTTCCACTTTACACAATTTTATGCTATAACAGTTACAAAAATGGTTCTCTATTACACTGATAGTGTCCATAGTTGTCACTAATATACTTATTTTGAGCCACTAGTTCTTCACTAGCTTGTTTACTCTATATAGGTGCATCTAAGCTCAGGCTAGGTGTACTTAAATTTCCAGAAATTTTAAACACTCTAATTGTTCTAGACTAATTCTTTTCACCACCAAAATTAACACTCAAAGCACATTTACTCCAATTGGTCTAGTGTTGACACTAGATCAATCCATCGATTGAACTCTGAAACTTAATAATCCTGAGTTTCAATTTCTTTTCTCTAAACAATTCTCCAACATGGCGGGTTAAATACACTTTTCGTCACTCTACCAGGGGTCGGTTTACAATTGCATCACTGAACTGAATTTTTTTACAATCGACTCATTGAACTACAAATTATTCTCAAATCATTACAAAATCGGTTAAATGAGTTGACTTTTAACAGAACATCCACGTCAGCTTTTAAATGAATATCCACATCAACTGCTTTATGTGCAATTATCCTAGCTGTTGCCACATAAGAAAATAAATGGGTTTAAACAAAATTTAAAAGAGCAAAAACCTTTAAAAGAACACATAACAAAAAAGAAAAGAAAAAGAACAAAAAAGAAGAAGAGACCCTTTCTCCTCTCTGTTTCTTCCCCCTTTCTCTTCACCCCACCCCACCCCACCCCACCCCACCCCACTTCTCTTCCTTATCCCATCTCTTGTCGGCCCCCGACCACAGAATCCGTTCGTCGTCTTCACCATATTCCTTTTCCATATTCCTTCACCGTTCACTTTTTTTTCTTCAATAAACACTACTATAACCCAGATATGACCAGAGAATGGCAGAGAAAGAAGAATTAAACTAAAAAATAGTTTTAAGATCTATACATTTTGTGAGTTTTTAGGGTTTTATTATCTATTTGGGGAATAAATTGAAACTAATATGTTTGGATTTTATTATCTATTTTGTGTGTTAATCTGGGTTGATCGATTTCTCGTGAGGACGAAGAGGAGCTAGGCCACAAGGGTTAATCTATTTGGGTTTCATTATCTTCTTTTTTTTTTGCTAAATATTTTTTTGTTGATTGTGCAATTGTTGAATCATTTACTGAACCTTCAATTACTAAATGCTCTAGAGGTTCACCCAAAAACAATGCAAGTGCTTTTCCTACGGCTTTGCTTTTTTCATTAGGTTAAAAACAAGGATTTGTTGTGTAGATGTTTGGATTGTACGTTGATGGTGGTGGTTATGGATAATGGTGGGTGGCGGCCGATGGAAATCTCTGTGAGAAAGATGAAGTTTTTTTTTTTTCTTTCTTTTATCTGGAAAAAGGAATAATAATAATAATAATAATAATCCCTCGAAGTGAAATTAAAATATTTAATAATTAAAAAAATATGAATTCATTAATTTATATAAATACATTTGTAAAAATTACTCCCTCCGTCCCATGATAAAAGTCCTTATTACTATTTTGGATAGTCCCATGTTAAATGTCTATTTTCCTTTAATAACCAAATTTTTACACATATTTTCCTATTATATCCGTAGCATTAAATATCTCATACTTTTCTTATTCTAATTCTCTCTCCATATTTAATGACATTATTATGGGCAATTTTGTCATTTCATTCATCTTCTTAATATGCGTGAAAAGTCCACCAGGATTTTTATCCTGGGACGGAGGGAGTATTCATTAATTTATTTTATTATTAATCAATTAATTTAATTATTTGTTATGTATATTAATTTGATTTATATTTTGTTTAACTATTTGTTATAGAATTCAGTATAATTTAATTTAATTAGTTATCCAACTCAGCTTCTTTCTCTTGTCAGTATTGCCACGTCCTTTTTCTGTTAAATGGTTAACAGACATAGACGGCAAAATCACTTTTTGTAAATAATGTATAGTTCAATGAGTTGACCGTAAAAAAAAAAAATCAGTTCAGTGATGTATTTGTAAACCGACTCCTAGTAGAGTGACGAAAAGTGTATTTAACCCCCAACATGGTTGGACCTTCACATTCAAATTCCAACCAAATGCTACAACAAGACTTTCTCAAGTTTGAGAGAGTACACTCGTGAGAAACTGCAGAACATTGATGTTAAAACGGATTCCTTCATGGATAGAATTACTAAGATGCTTCAATCTAAGGGTTTCAATGATGGGAATGACTTCTCTAATCCCTATCACATGAGGAGAGCACAAGAAGAAAAGGGCGATAATAGTAATGGTGACTATGATACTGTAGACACTAGGACCAACCTAAGGAGGAAATATAAACCTAGGAGGAGGCATGAGGAAAGAGATCTTGACTTGAGACATTTGAAATTGTCATTTCCAGCTTTTGAAAAGAGAGATGATGGTGTTAGATGGGTATTTGATTGTGAGGAATACTTTGACATTAACCAAGTGAAGGAGCAGACAATGGTACCTATTGCTGCCATGCATCTACATGGGAGTACCTAAGAGCTGGTACAAGGCTTACTGCAGTGGTAAAAGAGCCATCTCTTGGGAAGAATTCTTAAGGGACTTCATTCTTAGGTTCATCGAAGAGGGACGGGACAATGTGTTTTAGCAATTTAAATTGCTCAAGCAAACTGCTACTGTGAACCAGTACTATGATGAGTATGAAAGGTGCAGGGGATTGATGTTGTGTCAAATTCCACAACTCACTGAAAAAATACTTTGTGGAAAATTTCATTGGACGACTGCATGGAGAAAATAAAAAGATGGTGAAAATACATAGGCCTGACATCCTATCTTTGGCCTTCAAGTTAGCAAAATAACATGAAACCCCAATACCTAAGCCTTACACTTGTAACCCCAAAACAATTTCCCTCCATCAAACTCTCAACCCAAGAACTGTCTAACTGATCCAACAACTGGAAATCTCAAAAAAGACCCTACTCCTAAAAATTCAGACCATCTGTTGACCTACCCTAAAAACAAGCAAAACCAAATACATGCAACACCAAAGGCTATAACTGCTGCACAAATAACGCCGTTAGTTGCCTCAGTGGTTTAAGGGAAAACTTGAGATCAGCAGGAAACCCGGAGGTCTTGAATTCGACTCCCACTCGAAGCACTATAGGGGTCACAGACCGCAGATTTAGGCCTGTTTCGAAAGCCTTGTTCGGGGAGGGAAGACTAACTGGTCGCAAGGTCAGAAACTCATCTTAGCAAAATAAATAAATAACTGCTGCACAAAGTGATGAAAAATTTGTCAAAGGACATTAATGCTCCAAGCCACAAATCTTTATGATAGTCAATGATGACCCCTGTAAAGAAGACCAACTCCCCTCCAAAATTTGATGAGGAACCAAATTCCATAACAATAGATTGTGAAGGAAATGATGAACCGAGGGAAGAGGAGTTAAATGCTTTTGAAGTCACTCTACTATAGATCAACTTACAAATGGGTCATTGAACTTTTTTTTCTTACAAATGGGTCATTGAACTCTTATTTACTTACAAACCGTTAAAAAATCCGTTAACTTTGTAGATTTGCCACATAAGCGGTGACTTGTGAAAAAAAAAAAAAGAACTTACGTGGCAAGAATTATCCCATGTGGCCTTGATGTAGATTTGGAAAATTTTATGGAGTAAATAAAAGAATTATTTTAAAGTAAAATATAAATTAAAAAAAGAAAATAAATGAAAAATATATTTAATTATTTTTGTAATTAATATCAAATTAGTTTTTGTTTAATTATTTACAAATATAATAATATAAATTAGAAAAATTAGTCAAAAAATAAAGAAATTAAATATTATTATAATTAAATAATATTTTTTAATTAATTAAATAGTTTCTTTGTTTAATTTTTAAATAATAATATTTAATTAAATAATAATATTTGTTTATTAGCGTGACGAAAAATTAACAATTATTTTTATTTGAATAAATCTACTTTTAGGAATTAATTTTAGTTAGTGTGATTCTTTTGGCCAATACGATTGCACTAATGTCTAAGAACATATTTGTCTTTAAATAATAGTTCTGTCTTTAAATAACATACACATTATTATAATTATTTTATTTTATTATTTATAGTTAGTTCTCGTTAAACAAATAAAAAAATTAAATATTATTATAATTAAATAATTATTTTTAATTAAACAAATATTATTTTTTAATTAAATATTATTATTTAAAAATTAAACAAAGAAACTATTTAATTAATTAAAAATAATTATTTAATTATAATAATATTTAATTTTTTATTATTGACTAATTTTTCTAATTTATATTATTATATTTGTAAATAATTAAACAAAAACTAATTTGATATTAATTACAAAAATAATTAAATATATTTTTCATTTATTTTCTTATTTTTTGGCTAATTTTTCTAATTTATATTATTATATTTGTAAATAATTAAACAAAAATTAATTTGATATTAATTACAAAAATAATTAAATATATTTTTCATTTATTTTCTTTTTTTTAATTTATATTTTACTTTAAAATAATTCTTTTATTTACTTCATAAATTTTTCCAAATCTACATCAAGGCTACATGGGATAATTCTTGCCACATAAGCTCTCTTTTTTCACAAGTCAGCTGCTTATGTGGAAAATCGGTTAAAGTTAACGGATTTTTTAACGGTTTGTAAGTAAATAAGAGTTCAATGACCCATTTGTAAGAAAAAAAAGTTCAATGACCCATTTGTAAGTTGACCTATAGTAGAGTGACTTCAAAAGCATTTAACCCGAGGGAAGAGATAGGAGTCTCATTGAATGCTATAGATGGGTATTCCAGTCCAAGAAATTTTGTAGTCACAAGGTACGTGGGAAGAAAACCAATCTCAATTCTAATTGATGGGGGACAGTACCCATAATTTCATGGATCCAAACACTGCTCAAGGGCTGGGGTGAAAGCTGGAAAATATTCCTCTCATGAAAGTGACAGTTGCAAATGGCTCTCAATTAATGTGCAAGTCACAATGTAAGGAATTCACCTGGGTCATGAATAAGGTGAACTATAAAGGCCCAGTCAACATCCTATTCCTAGGAGGTTGTGACATGGAGCTGGGAGTACAATGGTTGGGGCAGTTGGGACCAGTCACCTTCGACTATAAAGACTTAACCATAGACTTTGTGTATCAGGGAAAGGAAGTGCAACTGCAAGGGAAACAAAAACTGGGAACCCACTCCTTAAAATTGATTACAATGGACTCCTTGGCAATGCAATTTAAAGGCCAAGGACATGGTTTTGCTAAACTAATCTATTCAACCAGTATGGAGGAGCAACGAGCAAGTCAAGTTCCTAAGGTTATGATAAAATGGAATCATCTAAGAATGACAAAATCAAGGACCTTCTACAAGAATTTAACTCCATCTTTGAAGAGCCAAAAGAAATGCCTCCTAAAAGGTTCCTAGATCACCATATCAACCTAAAACAAGGAGCTCAACCCTTCTCCATCTCCATCAGGACCTATAAGTGTTCTTATGAACGAAAAGATGAAATTGTGAAATTGGTTCTGAAGATGTTACAATCAGGAATTATCAGACCTAACAAGAGCCCTTTGCTTCTCCTATACTCCTAGTAAAGAAAAAAGATGGATCATGGAGTTTTTGTGTCGACTACAGACATCTCAACTCTTTGATCATAAAGAACAAATATCCTATACTCTTGATAGATGAGCTATTAGACGAATTGAGTGGAGCCAAAGTATACACTAAGATGGACCTTAGAGCTGGTTACCACCAAGTTTGAATGGCACCTGAAGACATACATAGAGAAAACAGCCTTAAGTACTCATCAAGGCCATTTTGAATTTACTGTCTTACCATTTGGGTTGACAAATGCACCTGCAACTTTTCAAAATTTGACGAGCCATGTGTTCCAACCTTTTCTAAGAAAATTTGTGCTAGTGTTTTTTTATGACATCATGATATACTCTAAAAGCATGATCACTACCTCCACTTGAGAGCAGTTTTTAAAGTGAGAATCAGACATATGCTAAATTTAGCAAGTGTGAAATTACCAAGGAGAAAGAGTGGAATACCTAGGACATGTCATATCAACAGAGGGAGTAGCTATGGATTCTTCAAAAGTGGATTGTGTTCTCAGATGGCCTAGACCTACAACTTTGAAGGGCTTAAGAGGATTCCTTGAATTGACAGACTATTATACAAAATTTATCCAGAACTATGGCACCATGAAAAAACCCTTAACCACTATACTGCAAAAAGACAATTTTGGATGGAATGAAGCAACAAAAACGACATTTGATCAATTAAAGAGAGCCTTAACCACTGCACCAGTTTTGGCATTACCAGATTTCAACAAACAACTTGAAATTGAAACAAATGCTTCTGGGGGAGGCATTGGAGCTATACTAATCCAAGAAGGAAGGTCATTAGCTTATTTCAGTAAGACTCTTGGGCCAAAAGGACAAGGGTTCTCTACTTATGAGAAGGAACTCATGGCAGTTGTAGAAGCAGTTAAGAGATGGGTTTCCTAAGCAGTACTGATCACCGGTCCTTCAAATATTTCTTAGAACAAAAGGTAGTCTCATGCTTGCAGCAAAGGTGGTTGAGTAAGCTACTTGGATATGAGTACAACATTAGCTACAAAAGGGGGCAAAGACAACACAACAGCTGATGGCTTATCAAGAAGGATAAACACCGGAAAAGAGGGGACTAATCCTGATATTCACGAGGGCATGGATTTTAAAGGAGGGAATTGTCAAGCATAACCTTATTCATTTTCTGTTAGGTTTTCATATCTAGAATATTCTCCAAGTAACAACCTCACATGCTCATGTGCAGATGGTGTAAGATAAGTAAAGTAGGTGTACGTTAAGCTTTATTTTCCTACAACTAACTTTAGTATAAACATGTAAGCAATGAGTTATTTTCATTTCAAGCTTTATGAACAATTATATAAAATATCTGAGAGTCTCTTTGAACTCTTCTCCCTTGTCTCTTCCTCACCGCCATTCTACCCTATTTCTGCCATTTCTTTCTCCCCAAACTCTGTTTCAATCTCTTTCTTCTCTAAATTATCTCTGTCTCACTGTTAGGAACTCATCCGGTTCCTAACACTTCCACATACTAATTTTTTCAAAAAAATAATAATCCCCAAATACTAAGTTTTAGTCTTTCAAGTTTAATATTAAAAATCGATCATTGAAATTTCTTTATACCAAGCATGTCATATGTAAACCTTAAAATTCAGAAAAATGAGTCAACAAAACAGTACTACTCTTTTTTAGATGTCATTAACTTCCTTAATATATACTCCTTCCATTCCAAATTATAAGATCATTTTGACTTTTATAAGTAAGTTTGAGATAACTTCAAACTATAAATTGATATGATTCATCAACTACGAAAAAATAAATCTTATCTTATAATTTTTAATACTTTTTCGATAGTTTATAATATTTATCATTGTATTGACTAAAAAATAAATGAATCTGTCAATTTTAAGCTTGAAAATGTCTCAAATTGACTTTAAAAGTCAATAATGATATTATATTTTGCAACGGAGGGAGTATATTCTACAAGGTGTTCGGTTCGTTTGCTCGATCGAACATGTTCGCGAATCATGTGGTTCGGGAACCATGTGGTTCGGCTCACCTGTGTTCGCGAACGGTTCGAGTTCGGTTCGACTCAGTAAGTTCGAGTTCGGGGTTAGTTTGATTATTCGAGTTCGATATATAGGTTCGAGGGGTTCGATTTCTTATATATATGTTCACTTTAAATTGTTTCTAAAATTCTACATATAAATAATTAGTTTTGGTCATTTCATATTAAATTCTAATGTTTATCTTATCAATAATGGTTAAATTTGTAGTAATTTTCTTTTTTATTACTTAAAACATCTTTTTGTGTTTTTAATAATTGATTATAAGTAAATATTTTTATTAAATAATTAATAAATAATAATGTGTACTTCTTCACCTCTAAATTTTAATCAAAATAATTTTAGTATTTTCATAAGAATTTTAACAATGATTGTTGGATTATTACAATTTACATCCCTAATAATTTAATAGATTATAAGTTATAACCCATGTCATAAATCACATAAATAAAGTCACTAATCATCATGCAATGACAATTTGACATTAATTAAAAAATGATACAATACACTTGTTTATATTTACACGAGTTATTAAAATTGTCAATTCAAGATAGATAATAGAGAAATCAAATCATCAAAGTATCGAAACTTCGCTAATAGAGTGATAGTCATTGTATAATTAGTCAATTACTATTGTATATTAACATCAACTATCAATTATATAATTAAAAGTGTAAACTTAACTTTACCAATTTTTGAATTTTTTTAGTGTTACAGTCTTACAAACTTGCGATGTATATGTGAGACAGAGAGAGAGAGTGATTGACTAACTTTGATTTATCATTTACGCAATTAAGTAATCATATTTAGTGTAAAAACTAAAAGTTGTTGAGAAAAATCCAATTAAACAATATGTCACAGACTCACAATACCGTTTGCATAAAATTAAAATATGTTATTAATTTAAATTAGAATAAACAATTTTTTTATTAAAAAAATGAAACAAAGTCTCTAAATAGCTTTGACCCTTTTATCTTACAATCGTAGTTAATTTATTTAATTTTAAACAATATAATTATGAAAATTATAAACTTTTTATAAAGAAATTCTCAAGATTTATTGTATTCAAAAGTTAATTATCACATCCCTTTTGAATTAAAAATATTTCCTATCGACTTTGAAAATTCATACTTCTTGATCAATTGATCTATTACTTATATTTCAATTATTACTATATTTCAGAACGGATGAAATATTTGGTACTAATACATTTAAAAGTTAACAATATTAGTCTACAAGTCTATTAGATATTAAATTAATCTAAATCAACTAAATTCACATTATTTTAAATCTTAGAATTTTATAATTTCATTATAAAAAATCTTAAATAAGACTCTTTTTATGAAATAGATAAAATATTATTCATTTATTCTAGACTAATTATGTAATAAATTATACTATTGACCACTAGTACTAATATACTACTATATAATATATATATATATATATATATGATATATATTATATATTTATATCATATTCTAAATAATTTAAAATAACAAAACTAATACAAAATAACAAAATACAAATAACAAAACTAATATTAGTAGTTAACTTTTAAGTTCTAACTTCAAACTTTTCAGTAATCATTTTTGGGATAAATGATGATGATAATATTTGGTCTAATTTTTAATTGAATTACTTTCAGTAATCATTTTTGGGATAAATGATGATGATAATATTTGGTCTAATTTTTAATTGAATTACTTAGAGTTAGAGAAGATATTTTTGGTATTTATTTAACTGTTTTTAATTTGCTTTTGAGTTCTCAGTTTTCTCAGTTCAGTGCATTAGTAAATGTTCGCGAACTTGATTTGTCCGATTATGTTCGCGAACACCAATCGAACTCGTACATAGCTTCTGGTTCGATATAGTTACTCGTACCTGTTCGAGTATAAGTGCTCGAGTTCGAGAATGTTCGGTTTGATTCCGATCGTTTGCAACTCTATTTGTAGCACTAGTAATAGTTTGCTGCTGCTAACTGATTGCTTCCAAATTCTTCTAGAACGAAAGAATCATATATACTTCTAAAATACTTCATCTGAAAAAATGTGCTAGCCATACCAAGAATTCAAACTGTTCAAGTGTATTTGTTTATAGACAACAAATGCATTCAATATTACAACACAGGAAACGCGCAAGTATAGAGATGCTGCATTTATTTATACAGAAATAAGAGCTAAAATAAGTTATGAACTAACTAGTTCACGCTAAACACTCTTACGAAGCAAGTGGACTTACCGAAGGATTTCTACAATTGACCAGCCTACATTCCTCCAAAGGACCTTCGAGTGACCAACTCTCCCAAACATCAAAGCTATGACTAGCAAATACAAATTCTGTTCTCCTATTTATCTGCAATTTTGCAATAGGAATCTTTAAATTTAAATTCACCAGTGTACTTGCATTCAATTTGTTATGAACATCAGAGTAAAAATAGATTAAGTATGGGCAGTCATGAAGTCTATCTTTATAGGAAGTTTTAGATAAAAATCATTACGAGAACTCAATTAGAAAGCATATAAAAGAACTTTCTAATTGATATTGGGATCATCTAAAGAGCATTCGCATTATGTAATGATAACAGTGCCATCTTTTACATCCCAGATACTTATTTGTCATCAGATCAAAGTGACATCAAGGCATGTTGGTAGAAAAGAACTTTTAGCAACAAAAGTTTGAACATGGATAGGATGCTTTCATTGAGTTTGAAATCATGGCCATTAATTCAAATGGGTTAACAATAATGCATTAGTAATTAAAACGAATCACCAGTTCCAACCTGTACTTGCAATTTACTTTAAATCAATGTCTATCAAATCCCTTTCTTCATAATTCCAAATATCCCTCCTTTGACCCTTTTAGCATTCTTTACCATTAATTTTAATTAGTAGACATAAGTCAACGGTATAAACTTTAGCAATCACCCCTCACTCCACTCAAGTTCTCCGAATTAAAGTTCTGCAGATTCACAACTGTAAAAAAATCCAATAAATCTCCTTTCACAAAGTGTTCTCTATCATGAAGCCAGTAGAACCATAATTAACTTTTTCTATGAAGCCTAAAAATAATTAACTTTTTCTATGAAACCTAAAAGGCCTCCAATGGTTCATTGATTCCTAAAAAAGCTGCCACCAATTCTGACATAAACTTTGTCTAAAATAGAATTGTACTTTGAGAAGTTTCTCACAACATAGACATTCAGGGACCCGTTACATGAAAATTCCTCCCAACCCTCACTTCACAAAATATGAAATGTAAAAGTAGATTAACATAAAGGGGCAATGTCATTGCATATACCTAATCAATTCCCAAAGATGATCGCATATAATAGGAATGCACAATAGATTTATTAGACTAATAACTCAACAAACACATTGTCTTTTGAGGAAAACCAGGAAAAAGTATATCAACAAGGACGAGAATTAATGTCTATGTGAAAGATAAGGCAGATTAATTGTTTGCTGAAAATGTAAAAAATATAGAGAAGTGATATTTCCACAAGACTAGTCTATGAGGAATAGTGACTGGGACCCACGTTCATGTGAGTATGACCTTGTGGAAATATCAAATTCCCCGTGTGGAAATAACAATTCCCAAAATGTATGATCAGTAATATCCTCTAGATTTGGTGACCAATTTTCTCTACCAAATTACTTTCAAGATTACTTTTACCCAGGCCATCAACAAAGAATTAACAAGTAAGATATTGTTATAAAATACCGTACATCCTTTGATGATGTGGACCATATCACAATGTTCCTAAAACTCTCATAATCTCAACACACGTGTCTAGATGTTGATATTTCTTTCACTTCTTTTTTTGGTAACAAAATGTCCTCCTTTCAAAAACCACAAGCATGAAAAATTAACACTAAGAATCTCACATCTTCCAATAAAAGTGGATATGGTGCTTAAAAATCATTCTTCAACAAGATACATCATGATTCATGAACATTACTAAAACTAAGACTTGCATACCTGCAATAACTTTCCACCAGCAGTGAATGATCTCAAACCAATTGCATCCTGCAGACAATTCAATCATACAATCAAACAGCTTAGCAGTACCCGAAAAACAAAACTCAGTCCAAAGCCATTTGCCAATAAGTTTAAAATGGATCAACAACAAGGTGACAAAAAAGAATAGTACAAAAGGCTCTGACACACATACAAACCTTGCTTCTTAAAACTACGAGGAATTGTGCTGCTGGATCTCTTTTCGTAACATTTGACAATGTGTCTAGGAACCAACCACCCCCTTGAACTCTTTGCCTGGAGACATGAAGTGCAGGCCTATCTCTTGCATGCAGAGCTATAACATAACCATCTTTCAGTAAATCAGCAGACTTTCTATTTAGGTGTGGGCTTGATTTCGGAAGATGCTCGGAAGACATTTTTTGTGCTGATTCCATTGCTGTTTTTCTACTTCTTGAATCTTCAGGAGAAGCAAAACGTGAACTGGAACTCAACACTTGGTCTGTGCCACTCATTGCAGTATCATCTTCTCGGTGAGACGTACTCTCTTTTTCCAATATAGATGTATCATCAGTTTTTTGAAGGGATTTTTGGCGACCATGTCTCTTTTTAGCTTTCTTACCTGATCTGGTGCGCTTTACTTCAGATCGAGTGGGGGTATTCTGGGTCAAACCTGATCCTTGAAGATGACTTGGAGACTCCTTTGATTGATTAATAATCTTTTTCTGGGAGTGGGAACTTTCTGTAGCTACACTAATATCATATGTCAACTTCTCATTTACAGATCCCAGTAGAGCAGTATCATCTTCTTGTCTATCAACATGTTCGTTTTCATAAACTGTTTCACTTTCCTCTTCATCTTCATCGTACCCAGCATTCTCTGAAATAACACCATCCAAGAAGAATGTCTGCAATATAGAAATAGCCTTCTCCCTTATCTCCATCCAAACTTCTTCACTGTAATCTGCACTGCGTGGTAGTATCAATACATTGGGCATCTCCCTAACCTGAAGTGAAGTCAAAGAATAACAAACAAGTGTCAGCCTAGAACTCTTATAAACCCCACGCATCATTACTTCACAAATTTTAGAAGTCAATAAATATAAAAGCTTATAAAACTTGAACTTCTAAGGTCAAGAAAACCACACAATTAATTTTTACTTTATGTTTGTCTAGCTGTTTTCTCCCAATATGTTTTATTATTTTGGAGAGGATATTCTCCTGACACCTCTTATCTCTTTCTCTTGCTTAATCCTAAGTATCTCTTTGTATCCCTCTATCCTCACTAAATAATACACATCATGATGGCTCCTCATGAATACTAGTGTTTGTGGCAAACACTACATGCGTGACGCAGCTTCTTTCATAGAATAGGTAAGGAGAAATTGGGGGAGAAAATAGGAATAACATACTAAGAGCAATGAGTAAGAAAAAGGGATAGCCACTGACAGACCAAAACCCTGTTCCCGCGTTACAAAATAGACGTTTTAGAAGTTCATGTGCAACTACTGGACTCTGGTTGTATGCAAAACCAGTTGTGGACCACCATGTTGGAGTTTATGCAGGATGAAGGGTTGGAGGAACATAAAAACCAGGTGCTCCAACCTCTTATCTCTTTCTCTTGCTTAATCCTAAGTATCTCTTTGTATCCCTCTATCCTCACTAAATAATACACATCATGATGGCTCCTCATGAATACTAGTGTTTGTGGCAAACACTACATGCGTGACGCAGCTTCTTTCATAGAACAGGTAAGGAGAAATTGGGGGAGAAAATAGGAATAACATACTAAGAGCAATGAGTAAGAAAAAGGGATAGCCACTGACAGACCAAAACCCTGTTCCCGCGTTACAAAATAGACGTTTTAGAAGTTCATGTGCAACTACTGGACTCTGGTTGTATGCAAAACCAGTTGTGGACCACCATGTTGGAGTTTATGCAGGATGAAGGGTTGGAGGAACATAAAACCAGGTGCTCCAACCCCCCCCCTCCTCCTCCTTAGCAACCCACGCACAAACCAAAAGCCCGACAAATAAAAAGGTAGGATAGGAGTAGAAACACGAGACATGAAATGAACAAGAAAAGGACACCTTATGAAAGTAATGAGCCTCTAGGTAACAACATGACCTTGACATACATTCTATATCATATAAGTTCATACCCTAAGACTACTCATCATACCCATGCTTCCATCCACTGTGGACCTTCAGCACCATCCAAAGCACAGCCTGCAAGGGTACCATCAATCAAAAGCTGCTTTACAGCACAATCATCCAATAGCTGGCTGCTACTAGTATTAACAAGAAATGCTCCTGCAAAAAATAGTCATTCCCCTTAAATTTGCAAACAAGAGGAAGCCAAACTCCTTTTCCAATAGAAAATACCTCAAGTGCAACATGATAATATTTACCAGGTTTTATGTGCTGCAAACAATCTGCATTGATTATCTGAACTGTTTCATTTGTAAGAGCACAATGGAGGGAGACAAGGTCACTTGCAGCAAGTAAGTCATTAAGGGTGTCCATTCTCCGTGCAGCAGGAGGGAAAGTGCTGGAAGTTCTACTTGTTTTTCCTTTTCCCTGTGTAAATGTTACTTATAAATAAATTAATGACGAGACATAGTATGAAAAGAAAAAAACATCCAAGAGCATAAATTGGGGCAAGATCTTTTCCATTTGTATATAATGACAGGGTAACACATGCCAGCATATAATATTGCTTTTCCCCGTACTTATAATGTGACTATCAGACAAAAAAGTATATACAGTAAAACCTCTATTTAGGAATAGATTTGGGACCAAACTATTTGTATTCTAATTGAGAGGTTATTACTAAATAGAGGTATTGGTACAAAAGATTTTCCGAACACCTAAAAATATTCACTTTAACAAAAATATCAATAAGAACTCCCTAATAATTATTATTCAAAAAATATTTATGCAAAGTTAAAGAAAACATAAATTATTTAGATTTTCAAACTAAGAAAATGTAGTCTTTTATAAGAAATGTAGTCTTTTATAGGAAAATGAGGTATTTTATAGGAAATATAGTCTTTTATAGGAAAATGTAGTCCTTTATAGAAAATGTAGTCCTTTATAGAAAATGTAGTCATTTAAAATTAATATTGTCTCTCTCATATATATATATATATATATATATATATATATATATATATGAAATTATTACTATATAGAGGTATAGTTTCTTAATACGGGACTTAAAAAGTATATAACATATTACAATTTAGAGGTTATTCCTATTTATAACTGAGCCCAAATTGGGACCAATTTTTTTTATAATATTGTAGAGGTTATTCTTATATAGAGTATTCCTAAATAGGGGTTTTACTGTATAGTGAAAGTCAAGCTGCAAGTGAACATGTGTTACCAATAGATCACTTTCAACTATATTGAAACTGAAATTACAGTCTATAGTATAAATATGATTTACAACTTGAACTAAAACCATCTCAGAAAACCCTGGAACAAAAAGGTCTATCTTTGCAGGATATAGGGGGAACTTGAGGTTTTAATTATATCAAATTTCTATCTAGCAGACATCAAAATAATTTGCACTGATCTATGTCAATAAGTTTTTAAATTAGATAACATTTTAGCTACTGAAACCATAATGAGTAAAACACCAAACATTAATTATGTATTAGTTTTATCATATTTATATCTAGCTGACATATATAAACAAGCATGATCAGCTAAAAACTGATGCTGTAACTCCATTTGTGTTTATGTGCGTACTCCTTGTACAGGTGTGTTTATGTTAGATCACAGTGACAATCCTAGCATCTAAAATGTGATCAAGGAAACAAAATTAAACTCACTTCATTACACTAAGAATCAGTTGAAATGTAGCTATTAAATCGTTTAATTCAATACAATTTATAGTTTTATACCTCCTGGACATCGAAATAAAGCACGCTCATTTTGAAAGCCAAGCTTCGAGTAGCCAAAGACCTAGCAGATGCAGATCTGCCAATAATCCCCAACACGAGGCCTCGGCATCGACGCATTCCACGACAAAGCGGCTGGACCGAGCCGAGCCATCCGGAAGCCGAGAGCGTGTGCCTCGAGAGCAGATGCGTCCGACGCAGAAGCCCAAGGAACAGAGCCATGACAGTATCGGCAACCTCCTCGGCGCGAGACACATCTACATGAACGAGCCGGTGAAGACCGAGGTCAGCGGCGAGGGCCGAGTCCACGGCGCGGTCGGAGGAACCGAGGCAGAGGATGAGCTGCCAGGGGCGGAGCCGGCGCTGGGCTGCGCGAGGGAGGAAGGAGAGGGAGTGAAGAAGGACGGCTGAAGCGGTGTCGATCTTGGATTCGGCGAGACGGCTGAGGGAGACGTGATCGACGGAAGCGACGCCGGCCAGGCAGTCCTGTTCGAGTGTGGTGTCTTCGATGCAGTTTAGGGTTACTACCAAGGGGAGAGAAGGAGGAGGATTGTGATGGTGTGGCATTGTGGCCGGAGATCTGGAAGTAGAATCCCTCTCTCTCTTCACTGTCATCATCTTCTTCCTCCTCCAAATTCCAATCCAATTTCCCTCTCTATATCTATATATGTGTATATATGATTATAAAAGAATAAGCATTTTAATTCTGATCATGGAATTGAAATTTTCTCTCTCGTCCTCTTCCTCTTTCCTCTTCTTCTTAACACCACCCAAGTATTTTTCCAGTTCTGTTCAACTCAGACCCTAGTCCTCTTTACCACTAATCACTATGGTGTAAATCAACCAAAGTCAAGCTAAATTTCATTCTTAAAATTTATTGAGAATTTATCAATTTATAAAAATTATGGAGTTTGAAACTTGCACATATTTGATTTATAAGATCTAGTTTGAAATAAAATTTGATTAGCTATTAAGTCAAACACGATTTCGAATTGAGCCCGAACGTTTGTCTGAATTATTCAAGCATATGAGATCTGAGTATTAACAGTAAAATTGGAATAATTTATCAAATTTTAAAATTTATTCATATTCAATCGAGCAAGTACGAATCAAGTCGAACCGTTTAATTCATTTTACACCCTTCTTACCAGTATCTATAGAGACTATCCGAAAAAACATGTACTATTTTTTTTCTCCTAATCTAATTGTGATTATTATTTTACAAAAATATTTAGATTCCTATGTCATCTCTAAATTTATATATACGGTATTATTATCTTTTATCGTTGTGTCTATTTTTCTTGACATTTTATTGTGTATTACACGATAAAACTAATAGTGAGTGAGATAATTTAATTTAAGCAAAAAAAAATTAAAATCATAAATATAAAGAACAAAAAAAAAATTGCCATCTCACTATAGAACTTTGCACATCATTTAAAACTTACAATTTGTACAATATTTGAAAATGAAATTAAACCATATTGGAACTTGTGATTCATAACATAGAAGCTACTGAAAAAGGCTAGTGTGGAGCGGAGCGTAGCGAGACGTCGTACAGGAGTTACTACAGGTGTGGCGCGAGGCGTGCTGGGTGAAAGCTAATAGTAGCGCGAGAGCGCCAAAGGTCTGCCATTGAGTTTTCGCCTTGTAGTAGTGGTAGCCACTTAAACGCTTGTCAGCGGTATCTGGTCACATTGGCCGGCAGACAGTAGTTTTTTGGGTTGTTTTTGAAGGGACATTATGGGTAATTGAGACATAATGTGAAGTAGGGTTGGAATATGATTAGTAGCTATAAATACTATCTATTGTAAAGTTCTATATAACCAAGGAATCATCAATAAACAACAAACCGCCTGTAAAGTACTCAAATTGGAGAACTACGTAAATATATGTTATTCTTAATATTCTATCGTTTGTGTGCGTATGTGATCCTAGATTCTAGCAAACCATCTTACAAAGAAGCTTTAAACCATATTGTGCAAGTCCAAGTACCTTAACAAAGCTATTGTCAAGACCTTCCTTTAGATGGTACTTTGACATTGCTTTGTCAAATTGATGCCATATGTCCTGCAAAAAGTTGAAGTAAACTTAAGAGTGAAGGTAGAGATCTCGGCAGAGAGGGAAACTTATTACTGAGTTGATTAACAAGGCTTCAATCATAATGAAGAAAGACAGTCAAGTAGCTCTAGGAAACTTATAACTCATTTCATTTTAATCTATATCAGTGTCATCATCTATGTAAGCATCAATTTACTCAATAGGATTCTATTAAATTTCTTTTCTTAGTAGCATTTTATCGAACACTTCATGCTCATAAAAATCTCAATAGCAGCCTAAATAGTTTCTAAACAGACAATGGTCATAAAAATAACTATTAGTATGGACTTTGATTACATCTTAATGCATCATAATAGTTTACCTCTTAATATATTTTAACAACCCACATCTTTGTATTATGAGTCTTTGTATTAAGAGGTTCTCTAAATAGTTAAGATATAAATATGAGTCTAAACTATTCAGATGACCTCTTAATACAAAAATGTGAGTTATTAAAGATACATTAAGAGGTGAGTTATTAAGATGGAATCAAACACCATCTAGTAATCCACTTTAGCCACTATTTGAAGTTGTTAAACCACCAAAACAAAAGTTGTTAATACAAAGTTCTATAAGAAAAAAAATAATCTCACCTAAATCATGTTACCTCAATTTTAATCACCTAAATCATGGTACCTCAATTTTAATCATTAAAGACTTCATCAGCATTTTCACATAATCTTAGACAAATCATGACAAATTAGCTAAACTTTTTTATTTATTAACTAAATCATCTAATTCGACATGTATGATTGGGCTTGTGTATGAAATTTGTTGAAATTATTTGTGAGACAGAAGAGAAATGATTAGACTAGGTAGGCAGGTTGGGGGGGATTGTGCTGAGAGATTATATGAAAAGTGGGTTCAAGTATAAGTTTTGGTTTGTGTTATCTTATGTAAAAATAATCGTCCTTTCATTTCATTTTATTTTTTTTTATCAAATCACAAGAAAAATAAATAAAAGTAACTGATATTTTTATATAAAAAATTGATATTTTTATGTGAATAGTGAGTGAGTCCCATCTTTATACGAGAAAGATTTGCGAGAAAATATCATTTTAACACGTAGATATATTAGTTTACAAAGTAAATCAATACCAATATATTTCAAGTTTTCAACGATCCAAATGATCACCAATTACTTTTGAGCTAGATAGGGTCGGCTGCTTGTATGCTTAGATGGGCCACATCGAATATATAGGGTCTCAAGTCTCAACCATTAAACCTCTATAAATCATAATTATAACAAGAACTAAAAGCAAATAAAAAGGTGGAGAAAATGATATCAAAGAATCATGTTGTATTTTTGGGTAAATTGGTTAATTGGCCAATAAAATACTGATACACAGATGAGATTCTATGTTTGTCAGCATCGGTGAATCCAAAAGACTATCAAGGAATCTAATTTTGGTGGACTATAATTTTTAATATATTTTAATAAGAGTATGGACGAATGATTAGTGGACTATAATTCATTAAATATAATATAATCTTTCAATATTATAGTCCATTAGATAGTCTATCTGCCGGAAAGATTGAAAGACTATCCCATGGAGTGATGTCATATGAACTAAATATAGTCCATAGTATAATCCACTTTACTGGAGATGCTTTAACAACCTATAGGTCATTCGGGAACAAAATATAAATCGGTCAAATTAACTTATAAGTTGTATTTTAGTGTTTAAGTGTTTGAAAATAACTTATTTTTTAACTTATAAATTATTATTGATAAGTAACAAATTTTAACTTCTCAAAAAATGACTAGCAAGTTATTTTAAAATAAATAAGTTTAGCCAAATGTAAAAACACTTTTATCATTATTATTGGCTTGCGTGTCTGTCAAGCATGGCTGCGCGTGAAAGCACTGGATTAAAATACTATCATCGTATTATGTTACGTCTAAGTTTACGGCGTGGATATATATGCCACGTAAGGAATTAGAATTGTTTTGACAATTACCTGTGGGGTCCGCCGTCCGACGGCTTATTCTTAACGAGGTGCATGGCGTTCCACGCGCGTCGGCAACACTTGGAAATCAATGGACTCATGGACATGGTGATTGGTGATTTTTTATTTTTTATTTTTCACATTTTGAGACTTTCTTCTGATCATAAGAATGCAATTTATTCTAAATCGTAATTAACAAATATACACCCACACACATATATTTAATTATTAATTTGTAAAAGTAGTCAATTTGATAAAATAAAAATTAAAACTGTAAATAAATTGAGTTGTTAGCGAGTGAGTTGAACACAACTCGTTAATGCCTGGTTGAACCCAACTTGTTTATGTCTGGTGGTGTTTTTATGCTTGAAGGTGTTTGATTACAAAGATCATCTGAATAATTTAGACTCATATTTATATCTTAACTATACAGAATATCTCTTAATACAAATATGTTAACTTTTAAAAAATAAACAATTAAGATGCAATATCTCTGAATCTGAATGAGTTAAATCTGAATATGAATAAGTTGAATCTGAATGAAAAAAACTGTTTGATAATTGACATGTCTGAAACATCTGAATGACAAAACTTTATTATTTTACCCCTCTAAAAAAATTTAAAATTGTTGTAAATTTATTTAATATTACTTAATATAATAGTTAATATTTTTTTTTTAATTTTTAAAATTTTAATTTTTTTTTACTTCATTCAGCTCAAAAAATCTGACCATTCAACTCCTCTATCTTACCGATTCAACCATTCAAATTCAACTCCGTTCGGTTCTAAACAAACACTCCTAATAGTCCACCAACTCAGCTCAAGCTTTGGTGTTTGCTCTCAAATTTTTACTACTTCATCTTCTTCCTATTTGACTGATGCCCTTAAAATAGTTCCATTTGATCCCCCTCTCACTGTTTCTTCAGAATCGTATCGTACACCCATTTCTCTCTCTAACCTCTGGCTAGTACTGTTTTTTTTCTCTCTCTCCTATTCTGCATTTCTTGTTTTGATTCGGATTTTATTGGTTTTTTGTACATCCAAACACCGCACTTTCTCTCTCTTCCCTCAGAGAAAGCATAATTCATTTTCCTCTCCTATTGCTCTCCTTTTTAACATCTCTTTCATTCTTTAGTCCCCTTCTCAGCATTCTCCTCTTTTCCTTTTTGGTTCTGATCCAAATTGCATTTTTTTTAGCTCAGAATCAAAATCCCACCAAACCCATACAAATGAAGGTTTGATTCTTTCATACCCATCTTTTCTTTTTCCTGCTAAATTCTTATATACCCAGTTTGATTCTGATTCAGTTAATTGTACCATTTGTTCTGATTCTCCAGATTTTCTCTGTATTACTTTTTAGTTTTTCTTGGAATATGAAACATGATTCTTTGTGGGCTCAGGAACATAAAAGGAAATGATCTTTTATGGGGTTTATTTTAATTCACTTTGATTTTCTAGCTTAACTGAGTTTTGTGGGTCATAATAAATTGTATGGTGTTTTATTTTAATTGGAAAATTGATATTCAATTTTTGGGTGATTAAAATTAGGATTTATGATTTTATTGCTTATATATAAGGTGCTAAACTTGGTTTGATTCATTGAATTGTGTGCATGTGTGTGTACACATACATCTATATATAATTGATTCAGTTTGCTGACTAAAAGTTACTGGATCTTTGGTATTCTCATTTAAACTTAATTGATCTGCTCAACTTATTGTTTGTTCTGATTTTTTATTTTTATTTTTTTGAGTAGTTCGGATAATTTTGTTTTGAATCTCTTGTCCTTCATTTGTTGTCACAGAAGTTTATTTTGAAATTGGAAATACATGATGACAGAGATAAGAGGAAGGCAATGAAGACTGTGTCTACTCTTTCAGGTATTATTAGATTTTGAATATTTATTTTCTGCTTATTTTTATGGTAAAAATATGGTGGAAATGTTTTGTGGGAAAATTTATTTGGTATTTTTATATCTGAATTTGCTAAAATGCCATGGGAAAAAGAAAAGCAAAATTTTTAAAGGTTCTTTATGTGTTTGATTATTCAATTTATACTCTATGGTTCTTGATCAACCAATTTGCAGGCTAAGGCTCCATTTATTTGCTGGATTTTTGTATGGTGATGAAAACCACTTGGGGGTTAGTGGGAAAGTAATCATCTTTTCTAATATTAAATTTTGGGTGTAAAAAAATAAAAATAAAAACTTCATTTACTTGAAATTCGGTTACAAGTAATGGTACCATTTGATAACACCCTCTTTGCCATTTAAGTGTGAATATACTCGTGACTCTAAAGCAATGAGCTTAAAAATGAATAAAAAACCTCATTCTTGATTTAAATAAGATAATTAATCTCTGATCATGTAGAACTAATCTAATATTAATTATGTTTGTATAGGAATTGATTCCATCTCCATGAACATGAAGGACAAGAAATTAACCGTGATCGGAACAGTTGATCCAGTAAATGCTGTGAGCAAACTGCGCAAGTTTTGGAAAACAGACATAGTATCCGTAGGACCTGCAAAAGAGCCTGAGAAGAAAGAGGAGCCAAAGAAGGAAGAACCAAAGAAGGAGGAGCCAAAGAAGGAGGAACCAAAGAAAGAGGAAACCAAAGAGGAACCAAAGAAAGAGGAAACTAAAGAGGAACCAAAAAAAGAAGAGGCGAAAAAGGAAGAACCAAACAAAGAAGAAGAGCCTAAGAAGGAGGAAGTGGTGAAAAAGATTGAGCCAGAGCCTGTTGTTGGGATGATTATGCCGCCTTACAGGCCATATTATGCTCCAATGAACACATATTACCCTCCAGGACCTCCGGTGAAGGGCTATTACCCTCCGATGAACACAAACTATTATGTTCATCACAGCATGGAAGAGAATCCGAATGCATGTGTTATCTTGTGAATTGGTAAGAGAATATAGCCCTGTCTCTTTCTTTTTGGCTTGGTGTTGGATTTGTGTTTGGTTCATGCAAATCCAAAGAAGACACCAAAGAACTGAGAGCCCCCCTTGTGTATAGTTTTAATGCTTTATTTTGTTTTGTGTTTGTTCACAATGAACTTGTGCTTACAGAAATAAATAAAATTTTGATAATCATTATAAGTGCTTAATTAAGGTACCGTGTTTTATGTACTCCCTCCTTTCAGAAATGAGAGTAACATTTGATAATTTGATACTAATATTAATTAAGGGTTACCTATGGCACGCGTTGACATGATATTTTGCAATGAATTAACATTTAACACTACAATTTGTTTTGGGATTGTAAGCGAACCTTACAATGTGTAAAAGAAGCTCTCATTTCAAGATAGAGGGAGTCTAATGCGTTTGTGAGTTTGGAGGGATGTGATGGGAAGGGAATGTATATGAAGGGAAGGGAAGGGATGAGAATGGATTATAACTATAAGTATTCTCCTCTGCATGCGAATGCTTGAGTATGGCAGAATTTTTTTTTAAGTAGGAAGTATGCTTATGAAACTATGTTTTGGGAGGGTCATGGTTTGTTACAAAGATCTTTTACTTGGATTCATAGGTCTCTGAAAGTTGAAGGCTTTTGGTGGCAAGTTGCTTCTATACCCCTTGTTAATTATTTTGTGTTCAATTCTGTTCCCTTTCCTAGGTCCTCTCCCCTAGTTATTTTATTTGATACATGATAACAAGACAAACCTAGGTATACCCTTTTGAGTTGTTTAGAGAATAAGAATGAATAACTAGTGGTTCATTAATTTCACATGTAATCTTTAGGTATTGAGTTGCTTACAAGTATACCAGTACAATAGCATGTGTGTTTGAACATTTTCTGCTCTGGCATATCTGTGCCTTCATATGCATGCAATAATAATAGTATTTGCTCTTTTATACAGATACTCTTACACACACACACACACACACACACACACACACACACACACACACACACACATATATATATATATATATATATATATATACATACGCGCCGTAATATTTTTGTTGTGTTGATATAGTATGAGATAAAGTAAATTAGCCTAATTTTGAAGCTATTGAACATGTGAAAAAGCATAGAAGATGATGATGGCTTCTTGGTAAGAAAGAAGTACCTCTTTGTTGGTATCAACTGTTGGACTGAAGACTTCTCACCCACCTACCAACCAACCAAAGTGTACAAATTTTTATGTTCTTTCAAATTTGTGCATTTAAAATATGTATTCTTAAAGCAAAGTTACTACTTTTAAACTCCACCGTCAATGCTACGATATAGAATGATGTGTTTGCGATAATTAATGAGCCTTCAAAACAAAGAAAAGAACAATTTCAATATGTATGGCAGTTAAAATTGGATAGTCTATTCAGCTAGTCCTATAGAAACAAGATCCCGACCCCATAGTCTTATATATTTGTGTGTGCAATTACATGGTATGAATAAATGAAGTGAGATATACTATTATTAGGGATGATTTAGAACCCATTTAACTCTTTTTCTGCATGGTGATAATTATGTCAAAGTCCACCTTTGTGTCAAATCTGTTTATCTGAATTTGTATGGCTAGCTTTGCTATCAACTTGCATCATTTAGTTTTATATTGAAAGTATTTTTGTATCTACTTTATCTGAATTTGTTCTCTAGTGTCAGGCATTGTTTTCGGTTGGAATCCCCATGCAATTGCTATTCATTTAGTGCAACAATTACATATCAAAGTTTATTGTTTTAAACAAATGGAGAAAATAGTTTATGGTTGAGAATAATGGGTATATATATATATATATATATATATATATATATATATATATATATTGGCACTAAAACTGTAAAATGAACAAACAGTTCGAACTCAATTCTTACTCGTTTGACTAAAAATTCGATTCGAACTCGACTCAAAAAAAAATAAATTTTAAAATTTGATAAATTATTCGAACATTCTCAAATTATAATTTTTTTACTAATAATTGGATCATACTTATTCGAAAAGTTCAAACTGATCGGACCTATATAAAAGTAGTCTCTCGAAGATTTAATGCATCTTTTTCAATTTTTGTTAAAGTCTTTGCTTTATCGCTTAGATGACAGGATGTCAAAACCCTGTTCTATTACTTTTTAGTTTTTATTTATTAAATCTATGAGTTTAAGTTTAACCATTCATTGGTTTTATTTTTTCCTGCTCATTAATAAATTAAATTTAAATATTTGAGGGAGAAAGTAATGTCCCTGTCACTGAAGATCCTCACGTAAATAAATTAGTTACAAAAAAGTGTTTGAATCGTGTCAGATTATTCTGCTAAGGCATATATATATATATATATATATATATATAAATATATACAGCTATGTATTATTCAGTATGATGAACCGTCGCTATAATTCAGAATAACTATGACGACGGGTGAAACCGTCGCTATAGCTTAAAAAAAAATCGTCATTGCATGGCAAAATTTGTGAATACATGCATTTACATATATATATTTTTCCATATATATATATATATATTATCTAATAAAATACAAATAATTTTGAATTTCCCGCTCACTGAATAAATCATCCGAGCCATCCAAAGTTAGGGATAAATTCCACCGTCTATACAGTGCCGGAGGTACGGGACACATCTAGTATCTAATAAAATACAAATAATTTTGAATTTTCCGCTCACTTAATAAATTATCTGGTAGTTTCTTTCACCGTCTCATACAAGTTATTTGGTCACTTTGGATTCCAATTAAGATATATATATATATATAAGAAAAGGAAATAATGGTGGGACAAGAATACCAAATGGTCGGTAGAATAGACAAAGGTTAGATAATGAATTTTGGGGTATTTCCTTTATTCATCACAAATCAATCCTTATATATAAATACAGCACAAAACTCAATTTCAAATCAATTGAAAAATTTACCGAGTCAACTCTTAATTAATTAAGAGTTAACTCGGTTATTTCTCCTTAGCTTCCAATTTGAAAAATCAGGTAGCTTTCAATTTGAAATCCAGCCCGAGTTAACTCATATAATTTGAAAACCAAGTATTAAAATGTATTCGCCTGATCTCTCCTTCTTCCTCTTCCGTTACTCTTCTCTCTTCAGCTCTTTATCTTCTTCGTCGTTTACAAACCCAATAGTCTTCCCTCGCAACTACCTTTTTTCCCTGTACTCGGGTTGGATTTGTAGCCCTTTCCCGAATAAGGAAACCAATCGGCAATATATCTTCGTCAACAACAAAGCCCCTAATTCGATCAATCATGAAGCCCTAGATTGATCGTCCTCGAAACTTCTATCCATCGATCCAATGATGTCTCGATAATATTCTAGGTTTCAATTTCTCCTACCTCAAACGCAGATCAGGTATAGATTGTTCTTCTAGCATCCCAAATTTATCTTTCTCTATCTCTGATTTCTTCTAGGGTGCCTCTGCTTTCCAATGTTCTTCATTGTGATACTATACTTCGATGGATGTTTTTCAATTTGTTGATACTATACTTAATTTGCATCTAATTGATGGAAGTGCTTCTCTGTTTGTTCATTTGTTTTCTTTTATTATCTTAAAAATCAATTTATTTGCTTACTTCACAGTGTTTGTTTGAAAGTGTTGATATGAGTCTATAACAAAATTGTTTGTTTTGTTTAATTTTAATATTTCAGACATCAAGGGCTTAAATGTTTGTATTAATCTCTCCGCATCTCAAATTCTTGACCAAATAATTGCCAAATCCAAGGATCTTCATGATGCAGTTGCTTCCGTTCCTCTTGACAAGGTATTAAAATAAACTAGCTTACAGTTATTGACTTGAGTTGGGACTGAATCTATGCAATACGTTGACTAAAACAGTGGTTTAATGTTTTTTGGATCGTTTTTGGTCTCCTCTTCCTTTAATCCTTCTCAGTTTCGTTGCAATCTCCGCCAAATGAGGAATGAATTAATATTATACGGATTATTTAGAATAGAAACATAATGATGCAAGTTGCATTCTGGAATCATATGATGTCCAAGACGAAGAGGATAATGCGGTAAATACTTGATTTTGATATCTGAAGTTAGTTTCCCCTCCCCAAATTGTTCTTTGTTGGTCTAATTTGACTTTGAGTTGGCCATTTAGAAAAGTGCACATTACATGTTTGATGCAATACCAAAAAAAGAATATTGCATTTGTAGTTGTAGTAACCTTTATGCAATATTGAGAGTGCAATGTTTTCCTGATACATAGTTGTATTGGTATATATATATATATATATAAAGTTTGGTAGGATCTAAAATTAATTTTAATTGTTTTTGCGAATGCTTGGTTTATATCATATCAAACCCTTGAGAAGGTTGTTTGGCGATGAATAATGAGTTAATTGTTGGTGCCTTTTGTAATTACCAAAAAGAAAAAAAGTAAGAAAACATATCTATCTATAATAAGATTTCTGTTTTTTTTACTGATTTTGATCTTGGTGTGTTTCTTCTTAGTTACAAGCAAACACGGTTCTTGCTTGATGCTGATAATATCAATGGCGTGGGTATTTGGGTGGTTTAGTATCTAGCTGTTCTAAAACCTGAGTTGAAAAACTGAAGTTGGTTGCAAATTTGGGTATTATAAGACTGGCTCCCATCAAAAGATTAATAAAAATAAAATTAGCAGATGAATTTTTTTAAATTATTATTAGCTCTCTTTATTAACTTATAGTGTTGAATCAAGTCTAACTTCTTTCTTTTTTTTATTAGCAAGTCAAAGGTGAAAGAGATTAGGAATGAACCGTGTTGGGTTATAAATCTGTCAGAAACAATAAAAAAAGGCCTACAAAAGACGGAGCTTTTTTCCACCAGCATGAAGATGCAACATATTGCATTTGCTAGAACATGAGATAGTCGCAAAACTTATTCAATTCAAACTTCCCCCATTTTGATTTAGATTATGAGTTTTTATATTTCCTTTTACCTTTAGTACGTGGGCCAAGTTAAGTTGATTTGTTTTTCTATAAATTTTTCGAGTCAGTTTAAGTTGGGATAATCAGTGTTTAAAATATTTAGAATTACCATGCTCTGCAGGGATGACTTTTAGATGATTCCTCTTGAAACTCAGCATAGCAATACATTTCTTATACCTGCTTATTCAGGTTAAACTTAAATGCTGGGACTGTTTATTTATTTATTTATTTTTGATTCTAAAGCTTTTTAAGTTCCTTGCAGACGGATACAACTTCTGTCCTCCTCGAGGCAATGGAATATATAAGCTTCCTCCATGAACAAGTCAAGGTTTGGCCTTCCCCTATTTTTTTATACACTGTTTAATTCTACTTATTGACTTGAAGATTTATATTCCAGATTTATTATTATAGATAAAGTTATAAATAGCCTATTTTGTGATATCACCACATTTAATCTTCGTGATAGCAGTTCAGATTTTATTTTCATATATTAATTGTTTTAGGTACTTAGCGCTCCATACCTTCATAGTACATCAGCGGCTAAAATACAGGTATTTTTGACTGGTCATGCAGCTTATATTAAGCCATCTTATAATCTTACATTTTACTTGATGGTTTGATGCTACAAATCCATCTTTATGTGATTAAGCCTACTTATTTTAATTTTAGTATTTTTCTGATAGAAGTACTCTTAAGGGAATTTTATTTTGTCCTAGATTTTTTATATCAATGGATGAGATGAGTTTGTGCTAAAATATTTGTGTGACAAAACTGCTAGAAATGTGTTTCTTTATAGTATTTACTCTCTTAACCAGAAAAGTTAATGAATTTATGACTGAAATATACATGATTTTGATGTATTCTTTCTCAAAGGAATCAGAATCAAAATGCATCTCTCTGTCACTGAATATGGTCCTTAGAGGATGTTGCACTCAATTTGTTAATGTTGATCAGTCACATCCACAGTGCCTCAAAGAGGATGTTGCACTTAATTTGCTAATGCTCCAGTCAAGTTGTTAATGATGTCCAATTACTTACTTTGTCTGACTTGATCCATTTTAAGTGTTTGAAATAATGCCACATAGAGTTTGTTTTGATTGGTTGAATGTCACATAATTGTGAATTTGCATGTATGTATTCTTTGCTGAATTCTTTTTTGTTATACTTTATTTATTTCAATTGTGTCCAAATATAAATCCTAACTTTGCATAGTTGACAGTTGTGTCATTAGCATTTTGAAGCATGTTTAATTTTGGCTTGATGGTTATAAATTTACCTATAGTGATGGGTTTACTAATATTTTTGAAGCATTGCTTTTCTTCTCCTTTTCCAACTGCAATACTTTTTTGGGTTTTTATTTTCACAAGGGAAATTGCTCTGTTTTGGCTGATAAGAAATTTTCCATGGGAATCTGCTTGGAAAAATCTGCTAGATGCGCTCATGCTTCTACTAACCAATTATTTGGTATGTCACTCCTCTTTTTACGATTTCTTATTAAATCTTCCTTATTTGAACGCTATATTTAGATGATTTTTAGTGGTCAGGTCATGAAGATTGGAGAACTTAATAATTCGGATGATATTTTAGAGAATATTGGGTACTTGGAGAAGAACAAGACTGAAAATGTTAACTAGGTTGGCACAATTACAATTTTTGACTGAATTCATTTAGAATTTTAAAGGCCTAAAACTAGATGAATTTGATGTATTCATAAAATTTTTGGGGTTCTTATTTGGAAATTAATCTTCTGTTGGTGAAAACAATAAATGGACTTATTTATAGTGTGTGTTTGTACCACTGTCCTCCACTTATATGAAAATGAAATGGAAACATGAAGCCGCTCTTAAATTTAAATATTTGGTAGGTATTTAGTTCAATTATGGCTATGAACTTGAATGTGCGTATAAATTTCAGAAATTCTACTGAATTAAAGAAAATATAGGATAATAAGAATTTTTTTCAAAGTTTCAGTGAGCTTTAAATGCAAGTGAGGCATAAATTAATGAAAATGGAGATACCAAAGGTAGCATGTGGGCTTTGGATCAGAAGGTTGATCAGCACATGGATGAGGAAGCTGGAAGACTTATAAATATGTGTAGAGAAAAAGTAAGCTGCAATTTCTCTTTCTCTTTCTCATTCAATCTCTCTTTTAGTCTTGCAAATATTCTTACCTTTTGTGTTATGGCAACTATAATTAGTACATGGGTATTATTTTCTATTTTACATCCCGACGTTGATTTACACAGGCCCGAATCTGTGAAAAGATTATTTTTTAATATTAATTTTTAAAAATATTTTTTTCCAAATCTTACTTTAGAGGCTTCATGTTCATAATGGGCACCCAGATTATTTATGTATACGAGTGTGTATTTTAGGAATAATGTGTTCAAGAATAATCGAAGTGAAAGCATAACGAAGAAATCTTTGAATGCATCATCTCAATTATGTCTCCAAGGATTTAGAATTTGTTTATCTTTGCTTGATGTGATAGTATAATGTTAGAATTGCTTAACTCAGCTTTTTGTTTGCAAATTGGATAGTAGCTTTAAGTTTCATTACTATCCCTTTAAAATATGTCGATTATAATTAACCATGTGGGGGATGGTGAGGCTATTGCATTTAATGGAAATTGTTTTAAGTTAAATATTGTCATTTGATGACTCAGTTTTGTTTTGTACAGAAATTCTCAGCTTTATTGCTTTTGCATCTTGCGTTCCAGAGTCTTGGAGTGGTCTACGGAGACTTGGGAACTTATCTTTTGTATGTATTTTACAATACCTTTCCTAATGGAATCAAGCATCCAGAGGGCCTTAAAATATTACTCCGTCCTTTATTATTTATCTTTTTAAAATACATACATACATATTAAAAAAATAATTAATATTATATTTATTAATTACAAATTATTTTAATATTAATATTGTCATTACATTGAAAAAAGTGTCACTTAATGAATAGAAAGTAATGAAAAAACTAAAAGTATATTTAATACTTGATTTAATGTTATGTTTGGTGTTTGCTTCATCTACCCTTTAGCTCATAATTTTTTTGTTTTTGGGTGGTAGGAATTTGGATGCCACGATGACAAGACGTTTTGTGGGATATTTGATGGCCATGGTCCATGGGGGCATTTTGTTGCCAAGACAGTTCGAGAATCATTGTCGCCGTCTTTGTTGTGCAATTGGCAGGAGGCACTTGCTTTAGCCTTACTTGATCCGAATTTTGATTTCGAGTCGAATAAAAGGCTTTAGAGATTTAATTTATGGGCATTCTTACTTTTAAGATTGATGATTTTAATTGAAAAGAGAATTCCATCTGTGTGTCCTCCAAATGATGGCCCGGGCAAATATGTGAATGCAAAATTTTACTTTTTGTAAGCTTATTGCTTAATATAGCACTGATGATCTTAGATATATAGCTAGCAGGTTGTGTATGTGTGTGTAATCGCATTACTATTCAATATCCAACATAGTATTATATTATATGCTAAAATTAACTGTTAAATTGCTTTGGGAACCGTTTTAAAATTGTGTCGTTAAGTCATGTGGATAATACATATTTTTTTTGTTTAAATACCAAAAAATTTTCCCAGCTCTTCGAACTAGCCCGTACATTACACGGGTTATCAACTAGTTTGATATAATGACATAATTGAGATTTTTCATTTCATAGTCCATATATACTAGTTGATCAAAATATAATGACAAACTAAATGTGTCACACCTAGCTAGCTTGATCATGAAAACTACTCTACTAAATTGGCCTACGTACTACATGATTAATTACAAAATTTAATCACCAAATCATGAAATGGATAGGAACATCATTTTGGATTCACTTGAACCATGCTAAGCCTGCAATAGATCACTATCAGCTTAAGAAAAAATAAGCTATAATGATGACTCATTTTTTTTACTCATAAATTGGATATATAAATTTACTTTTTTTTTCTTAGAAATTTTAAAAACAAAAACTAGAAATTAAAATACAAAAAACAGTAAAAGATAAATAAAAAAGCTATTTCAATTTTTTTTAAAAAGAAATTTAAAAGTAAATTAATTATTATTTTCAGGAAAAAATTAGAAATTTATTTTTAAATAAATGAGTAAAGATTCATAAAATATAGATTCAAAAAAAATTAAAGTTTTTACTTTTTAATTTTTTAATGAAAATTTACGCATTTTAAAAAAATAAAAAATTCTAATTTTTTATGAAAATAAAGTTTGTTTTATTTACTTTTTTGAATCAATATTTATGAAACTTAACTCATACTCATTTTTCTTCTAAAAATAAAGTTTTATTTTTTGAATCTATATTTTATAAAACTTTACTCATTTTTAAAAAATAAAAGTTCTACTTTTTATCTAAAAATAAAGTTTTATTTATTTATTTATTTTAAAATCTATATTTTATGAAACATTACACACAATTAGTTAAATTAGTGAGATTGAATTAAAAATAATAATTAATTTTAAAACTTTATAGTTTTTTTTAAAAAAAAATTAGTGAAATTGTGGTCAGGTCAAAATAGGTTGGTGGAGTCAAAATTTGGACGGGTCTAAGTAAAACTGTGAAAAAGAACAAAATTAATATAAAATGTCAATTTAAATATTTAATTCGCAAAAAATAAATTTTAGAAAAGACATTAAAAGTGAGCCACAATTTAGAGGGAGAGAAGTGTTTTATGATAGAGTTTATATTGTGATTGTATACAAAAATTTCTTATAAGTTAAGGTGGTTGATATATGTAGAAGTTTATTTCATTTATGGTGGATGGATCAGGTTGGTTATTTGGACCTAATTGAATGGGACTAATTATTGGTGAAATATTTAAATTACTCACAATATGTGACATTGTTTTGGTTTCTATTTTTTGATTTAAAGTTTAAACATAAGAATGGTTAGATTAGATCTAGGCACTATATATGTTTTAAGAGTAGTAGCATATATATAGAATAATAACAAAATAATTAAATATATAAGAAATTATTAGTGCTATATCAGTCATGCATAATTGCATCACACAACTTTTATGTGATGTTTAGTGTCATCTCACCATCACCATATTCCTAATCCATTCATCTTATTGTTACGTATTTAATTATTAATTACTATATATATATATAGATAGTAGGATCTTATTTTCATTTCCTCCGCTGTTTAACGACGGATTCGACAGCAGATTCGGTTATAATATAAACGTCATCTATACTTTTAGCGACGGATAACATATCGCGTCGCTAAAAATATAGACGACAGTTGTATGACTGAACCGTTGTCGAGTCCGTCGCTAAAGGAGGAGTGAGCTCGGGTGAGTTGGATAAGAGGTTAACTTAAGATCCGGACCGTGTGTATAATTAAGTGATTATGATTGTGAGTATTCAGAGTTTGATGCAGATAAAAAAAATTCAAAACTGTTATCCATACCACTCATCATAGAGACCAATGATTGAGATTAAAAAACTAAAATCTATCATCCGTTATTATTAATAACAGATGATAACGAAAAATCATGCACTAGTAATTAATAGTATAGGATGATGACAAATTATAATTATCTCACTACTAATAATAGCAAATGCCTAAAGGTTGGAATTTCGTATCCCTATGTCCGTGACCCAATATCCATTTTATTTTTACATTTGCTTAATATATTGAATGCTACTAATTGTGTTTGCTTTATTATAGTTCATAGTACTTGCTATGAATTATTACCATATATACATACATATATATATAGTCTGTTTCTGGCTATTTATTTTACATATTTTGTTTATCATCTTTAGCGACGGACTGAACGACGATTTGGTCCGTCACTATAAAATAAATAAACAGTTTATATGTTGTATAGAGAGAGAAACTGGGCTTTGCTACATATTTTGGGCTTCAATAAATTTCCACAAATTTAAACCCTTAACAAATCAAAATGTTAGCAGGCCCTGAACCTAAAGCTCTGAATTTAAATTAGAGTTTTCAGTTGAATTGGACACGGCCTTTCACCCACAAAAAAGAAACATTTTTCAATGAATAGTTTTTTATATGAAAAATATTTAATAAAAATCTTTTTACTCCCATTCATGCTATTATTGGTAAATTTATGCTAGATAAAAAAATTAATTGAGTAAATTTCTTTCCCGTTAAATCGAATTTAAGATAATTTAAGATTCGTACTTATTTTTTAGTCTTATTATGTATTACAAAAAATTTCAACCGAATTAAAATTATGACATATGTACATACATAAGATAAATAAAAAATAATAATTGTCGCAATACCCTACTTTATTATATCTTGCCGCAAAGACTTCCGTGTTGACCGTAATGCAATTTTGTTACATATTTAATTTGTATATCAGTTTTCTTTATTTTTTTACTTTGTTAAAAATATATTAAGGTTAGGATAAATCATACAAATATGTACATATGCATGATCCATATATATAAAGATTTAAATTAAAATTGGAAGACTGAATTCAATTTAAATAAGTGAAAAAGAACTCACCAAAAATGTGAAGTAAATATTGATATAAAGATTGTAAAAAAAGAAATAAATTTTTTTTAAAAAAAAGGGACTGAGTGAATTAGATTAAAATAAGTCAAAATGAACAAGTATATATATATAGAGAGATATTACGAATTTGTTAGGTCAGTTTGACATTCCTTATAACATTTGGAATGGCTTTGTCGGGTTGATTTTTCAAACTCCTAATATATATGTGACCCGCATTTCTTGATCTATATATCCTTCTAACACGTGTCGTGCCTAAATCAACTTGGGTGAAATAATTTTCAAATTTTTACAAAGAAAAACTTGCAATTAACTTCATTCTTTGCCATGACTTGCCACTTATATAGAGCTAGAAAGTTAAAAAAAGAAAATAAAATACTCCATTTAACAAAAAAAGAGTTTTATTACTAATAATAATTGGGTCCCATCATAAAATTTTCGCTAGCAAATTACGATTGTGACGAATATAAATTAATACATAGGATTGTCCAAATAATATTATAAAATCGATCCACTACATCAAATATATCGTTAAAATATTATTAATTATATTTATCCACGTGATTCACAATAAAAATGTCTAACATATGTTAATGGGAAATCACCAAAAATATTGCACAAATATGTACCCAAATTTAATTGAGCTTACAAATAAACAGTTCCAAAACAAACAGTTACCTACTCATGAGGCTACACTCTATTAAAGTTAATTATACCTCAACTACAAATTGCATAGGGGGGAAGTGTTTTATTTTTTATTTTTATATGAAGGTGAAATTTATTGTATGTTCATGTGATTATATATATATATATATATATGTATATATTCGTTCTATTGATGAATCAAATCAATTTTAATTAGTTAGCTTAATTTTAAGCTATAGCTAACTAATTCCTAGCTCGAACAAGCGGCGAGTGAGGAATCGGAGAATGAGGAGACATGGCAGTACTGTCCTCAAAAATCCGAGAGGAAAAGCTCAAGCGGAGATTTTTCTGTTGCCACCGTTTAGGAATATTCTTCTTCTTCTCACCTTCTTTTCCTCTTCCAACAAACATTCGGATCCTTTTTAGGGCAACTTCAACGGTTTGATCATCCATATTCGCGAAGCAAACCCTAAACCAACCGGCTTCCTTGCAGCGGAAGGAAGATCCCGGCGAGACGTTCAGCTTCACGTCATTGATTATCACGCGCCATAACATCATTTCTGCCTCGAATGAATCATCATCTTGTTTGAGAAGCGAACGTAAATCCATCCAAACAAATAGTCCTGCGTTGCTTTTCAAACACTTGATGCCTATTTCTTGGAGTCCATTTGTGAATTTTGTGTGCCTATTTGCTAGCCTTTTCGCGCTCTCGGCTAAAAAATGTGCGACAAATTCTTCGTCTGAAAGCATTGATGCTAGCAAATGTTGCGTTTGTGATGACACTAATCCGAAGCTTGACATCTTCCTACCACAACTCACCACAGCATCGTTGTACGAGTAGACTATCCCGACCCTAAAGCCGGGGAGCCCCATGTCCTTGGACAAACTATACACAATGTGGATGAGATCGCGGTTGACAAATTGCATTTCTTGTATGATCTCAGATATGCTGATGAAATCCCGAGTGCTGCTGCTGAAAACTGTTGCTCCATAGATTTCGTCGCAAACAAGATGGATTTGCCTTTTGTTGATGAAGGTCACTAGGTCTATTAGGGCTTGTTTCTCCAAGATTGTGCCCAAAGGGTTTGATGGATTGGCCAGGATCAACCCTTTGACATTGATATTTGAGTTTATGGCATTTTCGTAGGCTTCTTCCAGTGCTTCTTTGGTTATTTGGAAATTGTTTGAGCTCTCACAATGTATTGGAAGTAGTTGCACCCTAGTTCTCCATCTCAAGTCCCTGTCAAATCTGCAATAATTAATCCATGCAAAAGCCATTAATTATTAGTTAGTGCTAATTAAACAAGAAATTCTATAATATATATATATATATAAACTTTTTTTCTTTTGTTATTATTTAGATGTGTGAATTGTGAAAGTGTACTTGAAACTATATGTCCAGCCTTCCAGCTAGCTGTGTTAGTTAAGACTTTTATATTGGAAAAACTAGCAAATTATAGTTGAAATATATATACGCACACACTCAAAAATGGTCCAATTTGTCTTATGTCTCTTAAGTTGAAATTCAACGTACGGGTAGGGTCTAAAGGAAATATTCCTTCAGCCTAAGCAAAAAATTCTCCCTGCATGCATGTTTGACTTGCGAACCATGCGAGTCTCCCTCCGTTTTATATATATATATATATATATATATATATATATATATAGAAAAGATAAGTTTAAATATGATTTGAAATATTCTTAAAATTAGAATTATTGAAAATTCTTCTAATTTTAATTAGTGTCTATCTCGCTATGAGCGCTACCTAGGCGTTATTGAAGACACACTCAAAAGGGATTGATTTCTAGGAAGGCAAATGTTACCTTGACAGAAAACTTAAATAAATTTTTCCATAACCTTGAATGAAGAAATAAAAATTTTACTATTATAAATATTACAAGTTTAAAATACAAATTACTTACAAAGTTTATTAATTTTAAAATATAACTCCATAAAGTCAAAAATTAAACTTCTACGTACTTATTATGGAAGGAAGATATTGAGTCCAATAGTTAATGTAGTATACGACTCTATGTTTGACTTTGGTTACTCTCAACAAGGACACGTACACTAATTAAGCACAAACATTTTCAGCCTAAAAAGTCAAATTGAAGAGGGGACAACATGTAAACAGACAACGTGGTTTTGACTGGACCTATTGTTGCATTAGCTATCTCTCATACATATTACTAACACGACAATATAATTTGGTTGAAAAAATTGGAATAACACAATAATATTATCACACACACATACACACACACAGATGTTGGTGAAGAAATATAATTCATGTTTGGTTAATTATTAAAGATGCGAGCTATACTACTTTTAGCAACATTTTATGCAACTTTTGATGACATATATATATTTCATGCTATGCAAGGTTGTGCTTATTAAGTTCCATGTTTATGTGTCATAATTATATCAAATGGCCGGAAACCTTAAGCTTGAATAATAAAATATATAGACGAACGTTTCTTTTCCCTCACGTAATGAAAATGATGAAAATAAATTAAAATTTAATTAATTAAAAAGAATAATAAAAGAGAAAGAAAGGTATATATATATATATATATGGCTCTTACGCTGGATAATAAGGTGATGGAACCAGAAATGCATCACCAGGATCCGCCAAGCAAAACATAATCATCTCGTTAGCTCCGGTGGCTCCCCCGCTCATTACTATCCGGTCCGGATCAAACGTAACCCTATCACCCCTCACTTTCCCCATAAACTTTGCAATAGCCTACATTAAGAAAAATACAAATTAAAATATGCATTAAATTAATTAAAATTTGCAAGTTCTTAATTAATAAAAGCACACACACACACACACACACACACACACACATATATATATATATATATATATATATATATATATATATATTAGCACTATGGTTTGATCAACAAACAGTTTGTACCTTACGAAACTCGGGCAACCCATGATAATCTTGAAAGATAGCAATGTCCTTGAACTGGTTAACTCCTTCACTTGTACAAATGGATGCCCTAGGGTTTTTCTTAATCCACTCCTCAATTAAATCGAAAGAAAGCTATAAAAAAGCAGTAAATATTAGTCAATTAATATAATTGAGTATACATAAATTAAATCTTTTTTTCTCTTCAAATTAGAGAGGGCACAAAACAAACTTATATATGCATGGGGCATGCATAATATATATATATATATTCCAAAAACACAAACCTGATTTTCAGCAAGTCCCATTTGGATAACCCCATTGGGGTTTTGGGTAGGGTGATAAGGATCACTATCATAAGCCTTCCATCCATCGAAATAGGGCGAATTTTCGCCGTGCTGGTCACTGGTTGCTATCTTAGACAAGAGGTTCCGATGATGATCTGCAGCTCTACTAACTGAACCCATTGTCCTTAATTATATAATTTTATTTTATTTCTAGCAAATGGGAAAATTAGCCAATTAGGAGATAGCTAGCTAAGATAAATGGCTATTGTGTATATACTTGTGTGTATGGAAAATGTAGATATTGTTTTAAGAATGAAGTGTGAAGCTTATGCACAAACATACAGGTATTTATAGGCAGGAGGAGAAGAATGCCAGCTCATTAATTTGAAGAGAGAGTGAGAAAAGTCTAACATTCAAAAAGTACTTTTAAGAGAGATTGAATTAAAATCTAATTGGTGTTAGGGTCCAGTCATCATATCAATCGTAATTGCTTGCGTGTGTAAATAAATTTACTCATACATATCAACATTTAATTTCATGCACGCCATAGAAATTAAGAAGAAGAAGAGGAAGAGGAGGATCAGAAGGAGAATATTAATTAAGAGGAGGAGTTAGTTTGACATGCATATGGGCTGCTTTTGCCAGTCTTGGTTAGCTTATTCTCTTCTTCTTGTTACAAGAATATGTTTCTTTTGTGGAAACTAAATATTGAATGCGGGGATTAAAATTATTCTAATTGATTACTACGTACTCCTACTTGCTAGTCTTGCTGGGAAATTTAATTTAATTGAGAAGTTTCCCAGACATTGAATTTATGGATCCAGTTATTATGAAGTTAACTCCATCGTAAGTTGGTCAATTGACCAATATAGTACTGACACGACAGAAAAATATATATTACCTCCCGGCCTGCGTATCGACGTTATACCCGGTATAACAAATGGCACATGGCACATGCATGCATGAAGTATAAATAGTGAAGTAAAATAAAATAAAATTTTTTATAGTAATTGATTACTTGCGCTGGGAAATTTAATTGAGAAATTTCCTACACATTGAATTGAGCAACAGTAATTATATACGCGTAACACCCGGTAACAAATGGCACATGCATGCATTAAGTATAAATAGTGAAGTAAAAGAATTTTTTTATAATTAATTGATTACTTGCTGGGAATTTTAATTAAGAAATTTCCTAGGCATTGAGCAACATAAATTATATATATGTAACGCTCTGTAGCAAATACATTGTATGTATACATAGCAAATACATTGTATGTATAAATTGTGAAATAAAATAAAAAATTTATAATTGATTTATTTACTAGTCTTGTTGAGAAATTTAATTGAGAAGTTTCCTAGGTATTGAGCAATGGAATTTATATATACATAACACCTGGTAGCACATGCATGCGTGTATAAATTATGGAGTAAAATTATTAAATTATAAAATTTGAAATACTAAATAAAAAGATATAGTAAGAAAAAGTTGATATAAAAAATTAACATAGTAATATAACTAAATTTATATATAGGGACTAAATAAAAAAAAATAGTATACCATGTACGGTTACATCAAACAGCCATAACCGCTTTATAATATAGATTCTTATGGCTTAGTTTCTAGTTATATATTACTTCCTCCTTTTCATTATATATGACTTTTAAGACATAATTATATATATTAAAAATTTCATTAATTATAATATCAGGTAATTAATATTGGTTTGAAATTTTATCACTACCTATGAACTAGCTAATTAATTATTTTTCCTCCTCTCTTTTTATTACTTAATTTTTTTAGGGGTAAAGTCAGAAAAGATTAAAAATAATAATTAGATATATATAAAAAATTATATATTTTGGAAAAAAAATTATAAAATAATTTATATAATGAAAAGGAGACAACATATGAAAACATTTATTGAAGAGGTGTGGTGAGAATATTGATGGTGTTGACTTTGTGTTCATTTTGACTCGTACTAATACCTAATATACTTGCAATGATACTTGCAATGAAGTTGACACAGACACTTCACCATTGCATAAGAATTAATACGTATGATTACTTAAAAGAATCAATATGTTGAACCCTATACCTTCTACTACTACGTATGACTTTAAAAATCTACTCTTCCCCATAGCTAGACGGCGCGCACACGCGCATATATATATATATATATATATATATATATATATATATATGGGTACACATGATTAAAATTTAAATTTCTTTCAACGTATTGACTCTTTAATTAAGTAATGGTTAGAGTTATATTAATCACACACGACGACAAAGAATTAACACAAAAATTTATGTGATTCTCGGATCGAATATGGGTAATCCACGGGAGGCGTTCCTTCTTGATTTTCTTCTCATAAGGTTTACAATAAATTATATTTATAACTACTAATCATATTTCAATTATAATTCACATTATTGCTTAAATACCCATAATGTACTTTAAAAACCAAATCATTACAATAGATATGTTTTTATATATATATATATATATATATATATATATATATATATATATATATATATATATAAGCACACCCATATATATATAAACATATTGTTGATACGCCTTAACTTTTTAACTAATAAATTTCAATATTATTGTTGAAACATAACCGTGTTTAATTACAATGTAGATACACAATTGATGAAGTGTATATACTTATTCGGTTAAAAACCACAAAAATAATGTATTATATTTATTCTGTTAAGATCTCTTGGTAATTTATATACAGTTCGCTTTTTATGCGGATGATCCGCATGTGAATCACCTATAGTAATGTCGTTAAAATTGTGGTTATAGGGTATGGACGGATTGCTTTTGAGGCAAGGGCGGAGCCAGGAATTTATTTCGTACCGGGCTACCAAGTACCAACATTAGATGGATGGAAAATGTCCTTCACTAATTGATGTACTTTCTCTTGATTTAAAGAAAAAAAAAAAAAGTTTTTTCTCTCTTGCTCCTTGACTTTCCATTATGACTTATTCAAATTGAAAATTCCCAAAACCTAAAAATTCAGAAATTACCTTCAAAGTTCAAATTGAAATTCTCTAAAGTCAAACACTAAATTGGTAGAATCAATTGGCATGAATACGTGCAATAGAATCAATCAATTATACTCATCTTCAACCCTATAAAATATTCTAGCCTAACATGCTTGAAATTGGAACACAAAACATAATTAAATAATGCATACATAAATAAGTAAAATATTTATTTCAATGTACCAATTAATTGAATAAGAAAATAAAATAAATTCTGAATTTCAAAACTCAAGACTGTTCTGTTCTAAATAAGAAACAATGATATCCTTAACATTCAAAAAATAAAGAACAAATTGAATAAAAGAATGATGCTCATCAATTGCTAAAAGAAATAAAATACCCATAAACTAGTATACAACTAATATTTATTATTAAAACAATACATACATACGACCTCATCACGAAATTTCACAGAGTCCCTCTCAACTTTAGCCAAAGTCACAGAGCAAAGAAAAAGCCATAACTATCTTCTATTTAATAAAATAGAACTGATTTTGAATTTTCCGCTCACCCTAATAAATCATCTGGGCCGTCCAAAGTTTGGAATAAATATTACCATCCATATAGTGCCGGAGTCACGGGACATAATTAGTTAATCAACAAAACAGAAAAAAAAACCAATTTAGATAAACCCTCTTATCAACTAATACTATAAAAAAATTAAAAAATATAAATTAAAAAATAGCCCAGAAATGCCAAACCCAATTTGAATATGGGAAATTGGGAATTACAAGAAAATGGAGATGAAATGAACCACCAAAAAACCCACCTATAAATACATAACATTTTCAAATTATAAGCCCCAAGGCTATCTTTTTAACTAGATAGACAGCTTCTAAAAGTATCTGCCTTTACTTGCTATCTTCATATGATATCTTCTCCCTGACTCCTTTCTTTGATACAGCTCTCTTTTTTTTCATTCATTTAGGAATTAGGGCATCCTATAAATGCCTTTACATGTACTCTGTCAACAAACTAAGCAATATGTATTTAGTATTCAATGTTGGGTTGGACCGTTGGGCTATTGAAAGTATATAACTTATAAATACTAATACTATAACTAAAAAAATTTCATCCGAACCACCCCTGTTTTGAGGTGATAGTCCATACCCTATGACAACGGTCCATACCCTATAAGACGATTTTAACGACAGTATGATCCGTTGCTATAGGTAATCTGCACCACAGGGTTAAAAATCAATTTCAAAATTTCAGCTTGTGATGATCTGGTTGTCGCCCAAAATCAGTCATGAGTCAATTCCTGACTGCGCCCATCAGTGGTCTGCCCAGCAACGCACGGCCATGACCAATGACTACACATTGTGCATTAATTGCCCATGGATAGCAAAATTAAAGCATACACATACATATTTAGGGGTTTACTTGTTAAACAACTTATATCTTGAAATTTTAATAGGATTTCATACATAATTTGGGGGTTTACTTGTGAAAAGAGGAGAGACTTATGACCACCCAACATGTTGATGCTTCTTCAAGCATGCAAATCTGACAACTTTATTCCTCATAGACTAATAATTAGCAGAAAAACAACAAGAAAACAAATTAAGCTGCATTAAATTAATTCACTAGTACTATATATAATTATAATTTTGAAAAAGTAAAAAAAGGAAAATCATGTGGGGCATGAGTTAAGTGGATCCCCTTTCCATTTTCACCGACCTCAGGTTTCATCTGATTTTAACCGGCCACCAATTTAACGCGGATTAATTATCAATAACCTAATTGTTCAGTAGTGTTGGGGAGCAAGACACTGACATATATATTTTTAGAAATTAATTTGATTTAAATATTTAAATTTTATTAAGTTATTAGATTTTGGAGTTATTTATGTAAAACTTTAAGCAAAAATGTATGTACATAAATATGTAGTACATATCGATTATGATATGATAGCGGTTTTTAAATTTATAAATTTCATGGCAAGCAGTATACACACTAACGTATATCATATAACTCAAAACTTTAAGTCACTTGTGATATCCTAACAATCTACTCCGATCCTCACAAGTGAGTTCATCACATCAATAACTCTCCTCTTCATTTGAACATACTTTTCTTCAATCACTGCAACACCAACACTAATTAACATTCTTTTGAAGAGGCTCACCTGCCTAAGATCAATCTTCCTTTTCTTCAATCACCGCAACACCAACACTAATTTACATGATTCTTTTGAAGAGGCTCACCAGCTCAAGATCAATCTTCCTTGACTCTGAAGAATTACACAAGACGGACACTAATACGTACACATGTTTGGAATTGAATTTGACCTAAAACTTCAAAAAAATAACTGAGACTCCTACTTCTAAAAAAAAATTCTTTACTACACAAGTATTTTTAAGTCAAATAGTAAAGTTATTAGAGGAAGAATTAATGAGAAAATTTATATCTGTGTCAATGTATACAACCTAAAAAGATTAAAAAATAACTGAGACTCCTACTTGAGATGAAAATCGTGTTGTTAATTAACTTTAATATTCATAAGAAAAAGTCGGTGAGACTCAAACTTGGTGTATATAAATATTTTGCCGACACATCTAAAAATTCAAGTCACAAATTAGATAATAAAGTGAATCCAATTATCTCCTCTAGACCAAGATATTACTTTAACTCTACCTTTGAATTGAATAAATAGAATTAGTGAATGGATAGAATAGAGTAAGAAATTGAATGGTGAATAAAATGATTAATTTTATTTTTGATTGGAATGATTCATTCTATACATCCTCCTAAGTAATAAAATTCACAAATTTAATAGGAATGAGAATGGTCCATTACATTCTAATAGAACAACTAAATATAATTTTTTTTATTTCATTATCAGAATGAGTCATTTCGTTCTCACCTTAATTCCGGTGTAGTATAAACTAATTCCAGTAATTCCTTCATACCTTTTAAGTAGTTGAATTCCATGGTTTTAAAAATCGGACCGGACTGTCGGTTTGACCAATAAAAAACGAAACTAGTTGGCACTCTGGTCCAATTTGAAAAAAAAAAATCAATTTTGGTCAAAACTTAGTTAACCCACCGGTCGGCAGTTCAATCAGTAAAATCGGTTATTGACCCAGTGACCTGGTTCTTTTTATTTGTACAAAAAAAATTAATATTAAAATTAACCACTATTAGTAATATTGTAATTCAACTTTATTATATTTTAGTTCATAAAAAATGAGCTTTTTTAAATTTTTTATTAATTATTAATAATATATATTTTTACATATTAATGACGTCACTGAGTCAATAACGGTTCGACTATTGATTGGACTCGATACATTTTTCGGTTCGATGACGGATCCGGGTTTGAGCTGAATATATTCTTTGCAAAATATTTTTAATTAAATCCATCTTTATTTTTGAAGACCAAAGGTTTAATGGGTTGATTTTTTCCTCTCAATTTTAATGTGTTAAATATGCATGTATTGATTTGAATTGAAGCTCTTTTCCACCATGTTCATTAGAGTTCACATTTAGATTTTATCTTTAAAGTTTTTCATAAATTATCTTCCCAAGGATTGCTCAGTGCTATATATATATATATAACTTTAGGCTAGGAATTTATTGTTTCACACTTAGAAAGAAAATAAAATGAATTACTCCTCCATTAATATTCCAAAAGTAGATCTATGGTTTGACTCTTTAAAATTAATACTATGTAAAATCATTAAATTTAATATTGATTTGTACTAATTAATATAAATTTTGAGAGGGGGAAATTTTGCTTACCCATAGATTTCAATTCATCAAGTACATGTTCCTTCTGCGATATACACGAGGGTTGCCGAAATCTATTGACCACAAAAGTAAAAGAAGATATGTTTCTTGGCATAAGTTGAAAGAAGATATGTTTCTTGGTATAAGTTGAGTGTCCAACTTTACAAAGCTTCTACTTTAAACTGTTGGAAAAAAAAAAGAATAATAAATTTTTAAAAAAGAAAAATGGTAGGGTATACAAGATCGTACGTATGTAGTTGGTAAAAAGTATTGCACAATATAAATTGGAAATTGATATTTTCACATTAAAAAAATTGATATTTTCACGTAATCTTTCTTACGTGAATAGTGAGTGGGTCCCACTTCCATGTGAAAGAGACTCGAATATCAGTTTCCCATAATTATAATTACTTTTCTCTGAATTGATCATATTAGTAGTGTAATTAATTAGAAATTACGAAATACGCAAAATAAAAAAAAATCACATATTTATCTTCTCTATGACTACTTGTCGCACTCCAATTTTCTTCCCAACGAATCCTGTTTTCAATATTATAGTGGGATTTCGTCTTTATAATAACCTCTCTGTTTTTTCACTCTTTTTTGTTGTTTTAGGGTGGCCACTGGCCAGGCAGCCTTTATTTTGTTGTTTGGGGGTGGCTGGGTAACTTTGTAATCATTTTTATATTTCAACATATCAACTTTATTGAATTAGAATTTAGAAGAAAGAAAATCAGTTCTATGACGTTCGGATAATATAAAAGGGACAATTAAATTGAGACCAGATTCCGCTTCTCCAACAAACTGAAATGAAAGAACTAAAAATGAACCGGCTATAACGACGATTTTTTCCGTCACTATAATATAAAAAAATCGATTTTTTATACTTCGCTATAGTCACACTTAACATGGAAGAACTATAAATTTAGCTATTTATACATTCATACATTCTGTTATTTACTTGGAGCTCAAGCTTGTCTAGCTAGATGGGTTGGTATCTGGGTGAGGAATATAGCTTTATATTATCCATGTTCAAATTTGTCTAAATTGGACTTAATTAATCTCTCTTTAACTACTTTAACTTTAACTTAGGGTAGTTAGTTTGAATCTGACCGATTAAGTCATTCAGACTATTTGTTTTATAATTTTTAAACTCTGAATGCGTCTGAACGATTTATCCAAAAAATTGTGGCTGAATCAGTAAGTAAGTAGTACTGAATGATATTTTTACCTACCTACCCTCATAAACAATTAAAAATTATATTTAATATCCATCTTTTTTTATTACTGTAAACAAATTTTCTTGTTTACAAATTATTATTTTTTTCTTTAACCAATTAGTTACTAATCAATTTAATGAATATTGTTGTAGTCTTTTGTTTTGGTTTTATGGACTAATAGAATGTTATTTAAAAAAATTAATGTTTATTCCTAAAATTATATTACGAATAGTATACTCCATCAAAAATTGTTCACAAGTTTATATTTAATTTTTCTTAAATAGCATTGTTTATTTATAATTACATAATAAATTTGTTCATAATAGTAGAAGAATAGGAAAATACATGTATTTAAGTGTTTTAGACAGACAATTATCAAATACATAATTTCATTCTATATTCAGAAATTTTATTTTATTCAACTCATTTAAATTCTCTTATATATTAAACTTTCATTCAATTTTATGAAAGAGGACCTTAGTTCACCTAATTTCACATAGAGCTCCATTTGTATTGTATTTTATACCATTCAATTTTTTTTACTCCATTTGTCCAAACTAAGAGCCCCATTTAGTTTTTAACATAGTAATTTGACTTTTTAACATAATAAAGTTAGAATATTTTGTCCACTTTCTTGACCATTTCAGCAAAAAATTGTGCTATGTATCCGGAATCAGGCATCAAAGTAAAAAAACCATTTGAGTGCCATAGTTAATATATTTGGTTTGACCATAGGGTCAAAGATATGGAAATACATTTATAAATATTTTTTCAATATAGTTAAAGTCCATTTCTATGGACATTAAGAAAAAGGCACTAGTATAGTTTTAACAAGACTGCAACAACAGAGAATAGTATGGTTGAATTGGATTCCGTTGGTATGAAATTTATTTTTGGATAAATTAGTCAATTAATTAATAGAGTGCTGACACGAAGATTATTTTTGGATAAGTTGGTCAATTGGTCAATAGAATACTGACACATTACGTGTCAGCGCTCTATTGGCCAATTGACCAATTTACTCAAAAATGAACTTCATGATAACCACTTCCGATTGAATTATGGTTAATTTGAAATGCTTAATTTATCTTAAACTAGGTGTTGGGATATGAATAGTTGGGCCGGATTATATGATGGGCGAAATTCTACGTGGAGTTATTTTAACTCATGTAAAAATTTAATTGGCCAGTTGAGAATTTTAATGAATCAAAAATTCCTAATTATTTTTGGATTCTAATCCCTAAATAAAGTGTCTGGTTTTAAGCCGACTTCCTTTTCTTAAGGAAATTAAATTTGATCTCATTAAGAAGTTATACCTAATGAGAATTTTTAATTCTATACGCGGAAGAACTCTGTTGAGGTCGTGAGATAACTATAAGTACAAGGTTTTACCCTGATTTTAAGATACACACAATTATTATTTTAGAGTATTAGAGCATTATTGTTAACTTTATTCAACCTGTACTTATTTTCACACCGGAGCTATCACCGCCGACCCAAGCCGTCAAGCTCGTTTTTGTGCAGAATTTGACGTACTTTAATAATTAGAGCGCGTGTACGAATCTTGACCTTAACACTAGGAAAAAGTATAGCCGCGAAGGAGATAACTTATTGTTTTCATCGACGCTCAAACATAATCACCCACCAAACAAACATTAAAATTAAACATAATTTTAAAATTAAGCAAATGACTAGGTAACCTTTAAATTGGTAACTTACTTTGACCGTTAAGAAATTTGAAGTAATTGGGGGAGCCACCACTGTCTTTTCCTCCAAATAACAAGTTAGCTTGTGAATAAGTCAAGTTCTATATAGTAACTCATATATATGTCAATAATAGAACCACCAGTGATAAAGGATTCACAAACTACACATTTAAATATTTATAAATAATTTTTCATCCAAAAAAATTATGTGTGTGATTAGACCGGGGGAAAAATTTGCAGTTGGTTGTGGATAGAAGAATGAAAAAAGATTGGACTTGATTCCTTGATAATGGTGCTATGGAGGACTAGCAAAAATCCATAATTTAAGGAGAGTGACATCAATTGTGTGTATTCGATTTTTGTTTTTGAATTATTTATGGAGAGTGACATCAATTGTTTAATTGAGACTCGTTTAGTTATCGAGTCGGGTACGATCTCGAATCGAACTTGAATCTTTTGAACTTTTCAAGCGAATATGATCCGTATATTAATAGAAAATTTACAATTTGAAGATGTTCGAATAATTTATCGAACTTTAAAATTTGCTCATATTTGAATCATTTATATTTCGAGTCGAGCTCGAATCGAATTTTTAGTCAAGCAAGTACGAATCAAGTTCAAACTGTTTGGTTCAATTTTGACACAAGCATAAGGGGGTCAGAAATTTATGACAATCTTTCGACTCAAGCTCTACAGGTTCAACAAATGATCTTAGGTGATTGGGCTAATATCTACTCAAGGATGCTTATATTGGAACAAAGGAAAGGGATCCAGGTTATAAGGCAAGGCGTTCATTATGGGATATGTTTCTAAGTTCATTAACTTGGTCCAAACAAAGATTGAAATTTGGTGGATGAAGCAAAAGAAAGGAAAGAGCCAAGTTTAGAACCTAAAAACATCAAAGGCCATTTTCTAGAAGAACGGGCACCGAAACATACACTCAAGGTGGTGTTGACACGCTATGAGGACAAGACTTCTCTCGAGAGATGGCGTTGTCGCGCCAGAGATGCGGCACGAAAATCAAGGAACACGTTTTTGTTAGATTTTCTTCGTTATTTTGAGGGATTTTCATATTTTTTTCATAATTCTAATGTAACTAGGATATTTATAAGATAGGATTTGATTTCTATATGGATTTATTAGCTAAGAATTGGATTTTCATTCAAATTGTTTATTTTTTATAGAATTAGGGTTTTCTTGTATTAGTATAAATAGAATACAAGGCTCATGTACTAGGAAGACATTATGTTATTTTCAGATTATCAATAAATTGAGAGGTTTTTTATCTTTTGGTTCTTTAAGAATTTCTTGACTAGGTTTTAGTTTTCTTGACAATTAATTATAGAATTATTATACAACAATACATAGTTGTTGTGATGCCCCCAAAATAGGTATACATCACCTATTCTGAGTCGTCAAATACATGGTACAGAATACAAATACAATCTTTAATATACAACAAGAGAATGTGAGTTTTAATACAAATGCGGTCTTTCAGACAATATCCACTCTCGAATAAGTCCTCATTACATTTATTGTCACACTATTTAACGAGAATAGTGAGGACTACTAGTTAATACTATCATCAGGACCATCACTCCCATCCTCTCAGGCTCGTCCCGACTACGTTCTCATTTCTGAAGAGAAACGGTGAAAGAAAGGTGAGCTCAACTAGCCAAGTAAGAAATATTATGACTAAGATAATGCAGAATAAATTATCATTAGCCTTCAAGAGTGTTAAACTGATAAAATATAACAAACATCAAGTTTAACTGCAGCGGAACAAGCAATCCATTAGAAGAGTCAAGTAGAGAATAAAATCTACTATCTTCTATGATTTAAAAGGTTTTTCATGACTTTTATCATTTGAGACTCGACAATAAATAATTAACATCATCGAATCACCCATGCACTACGGCCAAGGATATTCTTTAGTATCACGACAACAATTATCCATGCACTACGGGCCAAGAATATTTGTGTATTCATTAATGGTCATGATCATGCCAACAAGCATCCATCAATGCCTTATGGGCCGATGAGGACTTTTACCACATCATTTGTAACATGGCGGTCATGATTACACCGAATAATCCCAGTCATAATCATACCAAGTCCATCTATGCACTACAGGCCACGAGATGACTTTCAAAAAATATAAATATGAGGATGATGACAATGATATAAGAATTCAATAAAACAAGTTCAAGAATTAATTTGTCCAAGAACCGATAACGCCCAAATTGTCAACATGATCTTTGCTTTGTAGAGTAAAATTCAAGAATGCTCGGAAGAATATTTCCATGAAAAGATCTTTGGATGAAGCCTTGATTATCAAGGATATTCCACTAATTTCATGGAGTATAAGTCAAAACTTTAACCAACCGAGTATAATAAAGAATGGAATAACAAAAGAAATCACCATGCATGCGGTACTTGGCGTGAGCGAGGTTATTCAACAGAATACTAAATAACGGAACGGGTCGGTAAAATTCAGACCGAAGCTGGGATGTTCAGCAGAATAATAAAGAATGGAATAACAATGCAGAAATCACCGTGCATGCGGTACTTGCGCAGGCGAGTTATTCAGCGAGAATACTAATAAGGGCGGAATCAGTCCGCGTAAAACGCATGCGAGACGAGGATATTCCAACAGAATAATAATAAAGACGGAACCGGTCCGGCGAAAAAGCGCATGAGCGAGGATATTCCAGCGTAATAATAAAGAGCGGAATCGGTCCGCGTAAAAAGCGCATGATGAGATAGGATATTCCAATGAGAATAGTAAAGGCGGAATAATAGAAGAATGTCACCAAGTATAGGGTGGCAGCGTATCTGAAGTTGTGACAACCCCAAAATTGGTCGATTCCATCCAACCCATTACGAGTCGCCAAATACATGGATACGAGAAAACAATTACAACTTTATTAATACAATTGTGCGCAAGCGAATCGACAACACTTAAACTGTGAGTTTAAATACAAATATATACCAAGCTGTGACTCATGTCCCAACCGTGGTGAAGACACCTCATAATGACACCTTACATAAAGGTATAGTCGAAAATTGTTTTAGAAATTAAAATCTTTGGGAAGTGCTTTCGAGAAACCTTTCGTATACATGGGAGGCCATGCGTATAGGTTATGATAGATATCATATGGCCACAGAATTATCCTTGGTTGACCCAATAGACCCCAAAAAAAGCGAAAAAGATTACTATCATATTCTTCCCAATGGTGAGTCTTCTTGACTTATCATTATCTCTACATCTCTAATTGGATATTATACTAAAACAAACACCAAGATTATATAGGTAGTGCTTGTAAATATACTCGAAGTGGATGAAGTACAACCACATCTTATGATGACACGAGATTGTATGTCATTAGACATCTTGTATGATAGTGGAAAAACACCCATCCAAGTTAAATTCACCTCACCCTCAACATCTATAGACCATCGATTCTATTCCCCGTTATTCCCGCTTGTCCCAAATTTACACTTTTATTACACGAAAAGAATTGTGAAACAAAAGGGTGTACAACTTAGCTTAGTAAAGAATATCATGACTAAAGATAAATAAATTATCAATAGCCTTCAAAATGAATAAATCGGAGATTTAGAACATATGGTAGATAATAAAACTTTTCAACCATAGTTAAGTGAACGAAGCGATCCATTAGAAGAGTCAAATAGACCATAAAATCTATTATCTTCTCCATGTTAAAAGTCCATCAACAATGTTTTATCCCTATAACATTAATCAATAATTTCTGTCCATAATCACGTATATAACTCATAATCGTAATTGTAGTTCTAAATTCCTTTCCTCATCCAGGACAAAGTTAATTTTCATCACCTGAAACATCAAATATCATGGTTATACCAAATCACAGTTCCTGTTCATAATCATACTGATAAATTCATCTTTGCACTACGGGCCAAAGATATTCATCAACAGTTCATCTTTACACTACTAGCCAAAGATATTTAACAACATGTCATCTTTGCACTACAGGCCAAAGATATTCATCAGTTGGTCATGTTCATCTAAACACCTGTTCATCTTCGCCGCTCTTCGGCAAAGATATTCATCGAGAGATCATTCATCTTTGCACTAAAGCCAAAGATATTCGGATTATATCATCATTTAGGGTGAGGATGATGAAAATATTTTAAAGAAAAGCGAATCCGATTGAAACAAAATAATAAATATTAAGGATTAGTATTTCAAAATTTATTCCATGTCCAAAAATATCTCATAAATAATCATAGTGGAGTAAAATTCAAGAATGAAGCCAAAACATAGATCTAATCAAAGATAGGAATCATAATGAGACAATCTTGGACACGAGAGAAAAACTTAATTTTTACGTGAATAATGTCGATGTTGTGAATAAGTGTAGATATCGTGAATAGTGATGTATCGTGAATAGTAACTCAAACACCAAAAGATATAAATTTTACAAAAAACATCATCATGCTTCGTGAATAGTACTCGTAAATAGTAACTCGTGAATAGTAACTCATGAATAGTAACTCGTGAATGGTAACTCATAAATAGTAACCCCGACATGAAAAAGTTCCAAATTTGATAAAAATTCAAACCAATATTTCGACATAATGATATTGAAGAAATAATATCATTTATGAAGAAAATAATCTCCCTTACCTCAGAAAGAATAGTACTTCTGACTGGAATACTGGATATAGTGCTAAAAGAACTTGCACCGTATAGCAATACTCGAAGTGCTAAAATACTCACAAAAATACGCTCGATATTATAGAGAGAGAAAGAGAGATAAATCTGTAGTTTCTGGTGTGATTTTCAATTCTAACCTAAGCACCCTATTTATAGGAGAATGCTTAGAACACCAAATCAGAAAATTTAATATAATATATATTAAATTCCTACGTACACTAAATCAGATCTAACATCAGCCACCAATAGTCAACTAAATCAAAAAAACATTTTTGTTATTAAAAATAATTAAAACTTTCAAAAATCAATTATTTCGGAACTTCGGAACTTCAATAATTCATAATAAATAGCCCTTTTATCAGAAAATTCAAATCTTGCGACTTTTATAGGAAATTTTATTATCTACAACTTTATAGAAGAAAATTTTTCCAAATTCTAAACAGAAATTGACCGAAATTCACAAACGGGCGATTCAGAGGCTATAATCAAATTTCAGTCAAGAAATGGGCCCACAGACATGTTTAACATGTTTTAAACAACTTTTACAACAAAAATACTCCTCCTCCGCATATACTCATATATCTCACATTCATTGTAAAAATATCATTATAATATTATAATAATATAATAAAATAGTATTTTATCAGAAAAGATAAAATATCGATTTTCAACAATTGTCACTTTAAAAATTTTTATCCATCTATATCCACATAAAATGAATATTTTCCTTACCATATAAATTAATAATTAATTATTCACAAATAATATTACAGAATCACAATAATGACAACCAGACAGTTTCCGTAAAAGGGGCTTTTTAATAAGAATTTTTCTTCTTCTTGGCGCAATTAGGTGACCAAACCTCTCTCTTGTGAACTTTTAGACATTGCCAATAATGTTATCTAATAATATTATTCAAATATTATGAATTATTGATCTGATAATGGGAAATACTGTGCAGTGACAATTATTGAGCAACAATAAAATAAGATATCAACGCAGCAATTATTGAATCAATAAAATAAAATATTGAACAGTAATTACTATAACAATTATTGAGTAGTGCCTTCTTACGTAAGAATCAATAATTCAAAAATATTGTGCAATACCATGTTTTACTGTGCAACAACGCGTATTACTTTACTTTACCCACCGGGTATTCCAACAGTGTTAACGGTAACAATTACGCCGTTATTTATAAAAACTCAAATTTATCGTTTTCTTCATCCAAGCAGTTATTACATTAAGGGCCCCCTAAATGGTTGCGGCGTGTGTAGTACGGATATTCCACGACATTATTCATAAAATTCGGAATAATAAATGAATGGAATAACAATGGAAGTTCTCTTCATGAATCTGAAAAGAAATAATACCCCTTACGAGTACAACAAATAATATTCCCTACCTTAAGAAGAAAATCTTTGGATATATAAGTAGTGAAGTAGTAGAATACTTTCTTCTTCTTTCTCTCTATAGTTTATCTCTCTACAGAGTTTGATTGAATTCGTAAGAAAATAATGAAGGAATGAGCTTTATTTATAGAAAAATGGGTGCATAGTAACTAACTCATGAGCGGTCGAGATTGATTTACTTTAATCGACGGTCCATATTTAAAGCAAAATCTTTTAAATAAAATATAATATATTCTATTTATAATCTAATAAAGCGAATAACTTTATAAAAGATTTTACTATACAAACCTATATCTGAGCCTTTATGCAAACACTATGCATAATAAAATATAATATATTCTAATTATTGTCTAATAAAGCAGATAACTTTATAAAAGTATTACATTTTTTATATAAAAAGATTTTACTATCAAAATACTATCATGAGACTTTATACAACACTATGCATAATAGAATATAATATATTCTATTTATAGAATAACTTTATAAAAGTATTACATTTTATATAAAAAGATTTTACGTATTATTACATTAATAATACCAACAAAATTGAGTGACTTATCACGTAAGCATCAATAATTAATCTGGTATCTGCTCTTATGCGACCACGCGTATTCTTTGTACTTTTAACACGGGTGTTTCAGCGAGTTAACGGTAAAACTTCGTTATTATTTTTTCATAAAAATATTTTTTGTCGTTTTCTCGATCAAAGCAATAATTACGTTTGTAGGGTCCTGATGATTGTCTTGGTTATACGAATATTCCTGTTAAAAGCGAATATTCCCAGAGCCAATCGAATATTATATAACAACTTGCGTACTTTGCAAAATTTATAAATATTACCCACAACTATAACATTATATCAATTTCACTCCATAATATTCAAAAATAATATTTATAGAAAATTCATCTTTATTCAAAAAGTTGGGGTTTTACAATCTCTCCCTTCTTATGAAATTTAAGCCCTCGAAATTAGAAGTGCGTACACGGTATATCGAAGAGGTAAGGATACCTTGATTTCATTTGATTCTAACTCCCAAGTCATTTCCTCAACATCGTGGTTTCTCCACAAAACTTTGACTTGAGGTATAACCTTGGGGCGTAGAATATGTTCCTTCTTATCAAGATTTGAGCAGGAACCTCTTCATACGTCAAATCTTAGCTATTTCATCGGTTCTAACTTCGATAATGTGGTTTGGGTCTTCCACATATTTACGTAACATGGATATGTGAAAAGCGTTATGAACACGGACATACTTGGCGGTAAAAGCGAGTCTATAGGCCACGGTTCCTACTCGATCGAGGATTAAAAATGGGTAGATGAATCGAGGATTGAGCTTTTCTCTCTTTCCAAATCTCGTAACTCCTTTCCATGGAAGCAACACGTAACAACACATGATCTCTATATCGAATTCCACGTCCTTTCGATGAAGATCGGCATAACTCTTTTTATCGATCTTGTGAGGTTTTTATCGTTTGTCGGATCGTTTGAATCTTTTTACGTAGTCATACGTACCAACTCGGTCCCAACAACGTTGCTTCACCCACCTCATCCCGACATCTTTGGAGAAGCGACACTTTCTTCCATCTGGCGCTTGAATGGAGCCATGCGATACTTGCTTGATAAGCTGTTGTTGTTGTAGGAAAACTCCACCGATGGTAAGAACTTGTCCCAACTTCCCTTGAAGTCGAGGACCACGAGTCTTAATAGATCTTCAAGAGTTTGAATAGTCCTCTCATTTGCCGTCAAAATCGAGGATGATATCTCTGAAACTAAATAAATAAATCTGTGCCCATAGCTTTTGCAAACTAACCCAAAATCGTGAAGTGAATCTTGGGTCTCGATCGGAAACTATGGATCTTGGCATACCATGCGATCTTACAATCTCGTTTTATGTACATCTGAGCAAGGCGTTCAAGTGTATAAGTTTCTCGTATCGGTAAGAAATGAGCGGACTTGGTCGATCTATCAACAATGACCCAAATCGCATCTATGCCTTGAGAAACTTTGGGAAGGCCGATGCTTGAAATCCATGGTAATGTGCTCCCACTTCCATTACGGAATTTCAAGTGGTTCTGATGGACCTTTTGGTACTTGATGCTCGCGCCTTGACTTCGTTGACACGTTAGACACCTTGAGATAAGCAGTACGCTCTCTCTCTTCATATTGCCCACCAAAATGTATGGCGAAGATCATGATACATTTTGGTACTCCTCGAGATGGATTACAAGCGGTGTGTTATGCGCCTCCATCATGATTTTATACTTTAAATCGGGTCGTTAGGAACACAAATGCTGGAGTTGACTCGAAGTATTCCTTCTTCTTCATCGATTCTTGCTTAGGCATAGCACCTTCTTGCACTTTCTTCCTCATGCGCATCGGCTCAGTGCGTAGCAAGCGACTTTAACTTTATCAATTAAAGTCGGTTCTACTCGTATATTCGCCATCATCACATGGGTCACAGAGTCTTTAACTCTATCTCCATCCTTTGCAAGTCACACAAAATGGGCCTTTGCGTTGACAATATCGCTTTTCGTGCTTGCATATGATCTTACTACTCGATCGTCGGCTACCACGTTAAACTTTTCGAGGATGGTATTGGATGGTATGATCATAATCTTTCAGCAGTTCAAGCCAGCGTCGTTGTCGCATGTTGAGTTCCTTTTGAGTGAAGAAATATTTGAGGCTTTTATGATCAGTAAAGATCTCCACTTTCTCTCCCATACAAGTAATGCCTCCAAATCTTTAGTGCGAAGACAACATTTTGCTGACTCTAGATCATGAGTAGGATAATTCCTCTCATATTCTTTGAGTTGTCGTGAGGCATAGGCTATGACTTTCCCATGTTGCATGAGAACACATCTAACCCTTTGCGAAGCATCCTTTGTAGATGACAAATCCCCTCGAGACGGATGGTATTGTCGAGCAGGTCTTGAAATGAGTCTCTCTTGAGTTCTTGAAAACTCTTCTCACATTCCTCGCTCCAATAGAACTTTGTATCTTTCGAGTCAAATTTGAGTTAGTGGAGTAGCGATTAGAGAAAACCCTTCTACGAATCTCCGATAATAACCGACTAAGCAGAAAGCTCGTACTTGATCCTTGATTTAGGTTGCTCCCGACTTTGAATAGCTTGATCTTTCTTTGGGTCAGCGGATATTCCATGACTTGATACCACGTGCCCAAGGAATGCTACTTCCTCAAAGCGAACTCGCATTTCTTTGACTTGGCATAAAGCTTATATTCACGAAGCTTTTGGAGTATCGACCTCAAGTGTTGCTCATGATCTTCACGGCTTTTGGAATAAATAAGGATGTCATCAATAAAAAGCGACCACAAAGTGATCAAATATTCCTTGAATACTCGGTTCATCATATCCATGAAGCGGCGGGGCATTAGTCGATCAAAGGACATGACTAGGAATTCATAATGCCGTCTTAGAGTTAAAAGCCGTCTTTGGAATGTCATCGGTTCTAATCTTCAATTGGTGATATCGGAGCGAAGATCGATCTTTGAAAAGAATTTGGCTCCTTGCAATTTGGTCAAACAGGTCATCAATACGTGGCAATGGGTACCTATTTTTGATGGTGACATGATTGACTCCAGATAATCAATACAAAATCGCATACTCCCATCTTTTTCTTCTTCACGAATAGAGCAGGAGCACCCCGAGGAGAAGTACTAGGGCCGAATAAAGCCGATGTCTAACAATTCTGTGGTTGGGTCTTTAACTCACGAAGTTCAATAGGAGCCATTCGATATGGGGCTTTGGAAATGGGTTTTGTCTGCGGGTTCAAAGTCGATACAAAATTCAATTTCGCGCTCTGAGGGGTAGGCGGGAAGTTCTTGGGGAATCGTCGGAAATTCATTAACAATAGAAATATCATTCAAAAGCGGCGTATTTTTTTGTTTAGATCGTGACATGAGCTAAGAAAGCTTGACATCCATTTTTCAATAAGCGAATAGCTTTATGGCTTGAGATAGCGGTGATTGATTTTAATGGTTTGGTGGCTTGAATTTAGCATAATAGGTTGGTTAGGAATATGAAAGCTAACAACCTTACGAAAATAATCAATTTTTTGCATGATGAGTAGTTAACGATCAATCCCTAGAATCACATCAAATGCAAGTATTTTTAATGAAATAAGATCGACGAGGTAATGTGAAGGTGCCGATTTGAACAAACAAGACTTATAAGCGAGTGGATGTAATGAAGGTTTCTCCCAGCGGAGTTTTACGAGATAAGTCGAAAAGTCTAATTTCTCGAGTCAAATTTAATCGTTGGCAAGTAGGAGAAATAAAAGAATGGGTAGAGGCAAAGGTATCAAATAAGGTATAGACTTATTTAGAGTTTATGATAAGCTTACGTGATGACCTCATTCGGGTTCCTTGCTTTACGGGAGGTCACAACAAGCGCTCTCCCTTGCTACTCTGGCTTTGACTTTTACGGGGCGGCCTTTGGTGCCTCCATCTATTTGAACTTGTCTTGGTGAGCGACAAAATCGGGCTAAGTGACCTTCTCTTCCACAATTATAACATGCTTTGGATGGCATCGCGTGGTTTGGGTGATGTGTCCTCCCCTCGCATTTGAAGCATATGATGGGTGGTCGTTCTCCTTCCTTAACAACGGTCTTTGGTCTTTGGCGTCTTTCCATCATTGTTGAATCTCCTTTTCTTGAAATGTCCATTTTTTCTTGTCTTGGCCATGATTACCCAGAAGTGGTTACCATTTTACGGCATGTTGATTCCCTCCGTTTGTTTCTTAGTTTTGATGGTGATACCCTTGGTATTTTCATTTTTTGTAAATTTGCTTTCTCTTGGTTGCGTTGACTCGTTCTGGCGCTCAATAATGAGCCCTATTTACAACATCGAGTACAAAAACACGGTTTATGAGAAATAAGATATTGGCGTATCTCGGTTTCAAACCTCTTAAAAACATTAGCGTCATTCGGCTCCTCATTATCGACCAAATGGGATGCAAAGCCAGGATAACTCATGCAAATTTAGCCTCGTATTGCGACACGGTCGTATTATTTTTGTTCAATTTGATAAACTCCACTTCTTTCATGTGTGCCGAATACTCTCGGGAAAGTACTTGTCGTTGAATAGCTCTTGGAACTTCTCCCAAGACATCTTGAGTGCGTCGAATTTGAGTCGTTTCTGATTCCCACCGATGTAATGCGCCTCTTCACCATAACATGAAGGTGGCGAAAGAAGGAACTTTTGCTCCTCGGAGCATCCCAAGACATCAAATATCTTGGTGATCTGCTTTATCCATGCTTAGCCTTAAGTGGTTTTGGCTCTCCGATAAACTCTCGGTGGTCGGCTCCTTGAATTATTTTTAGCGGTGGCCGTCAAGAGAGTTTCGGTGTTTCCACCTACTACATTTTTGGACGAGGGCGCTCTGCTTTGATGTTGCATGAATTGCATAAAGCCTACGAACAATCCATCATTCATCATTTGGTCGGTGTTGTTGTTTGCGAGAGATTGTCGCCCTCACGATGCACATTATCACGATTATTGATATGTGGAGACTCAGCGGTCTCTTGTGCTCCATTCTTTATTCTCAACATTCTCGGATGTCATTTTGAATCTTGCCACAAAACAAAGGTTAATTAACATATAACATATTATCCTATACTTTGGTGACCAATTAAATACCAAATAAACTTAGGTAGGTCATACTTAGCGAAGAATTCCCGTCTCTCCCCTCTAGTTCTAGTCTCACATCTTAGGCGGGGATCATATCCTAAGCTTTGATACTGTTGTGGCGCCCCAAAAAAATAGGTATACATCACCCATCTTGAGTGCGCCGGATACATAGTACAGAATTCAAATACAAAATAATAATCTTTAATATCAATACGACAAAACAGAAATTTGTGAGTTTTAATACAAATATTGTCTTCTAGACAATATCCAACTCTCGAAAATAAGTCCTCATTACATTTATTGTCACACTATTTCACAGAATAGTGAGGGACTACTACTAATACTATCATCAGGACCATCACTCAGTTCCCAGGCTCGTCCGACTACGTTCTCATTTTCTGAAGAGAAACGGTGAAAGAAAGGGTGAGCTCAACTAGCCCGATGAAATATTATGACTAAGATAATGCGAGAATAAATTATCATTAGCCTTAAGCAGTGTTAAAGCGATAAAATATAACAAACATCAAGTTTAAGCTGCGGTGGAACAAGCGATCCATTAAAAGAGTCAAGTAGAGAATAAAATCTACTATCTTTTATGATTTAAAAGTTTTTCATCACTTTTATCCATTTGAGACTCGACAATAAATAATCACATCATCGAATCACCCACTACTTTTCTGACGAGGATATTCTTTAGTATCACGACCACAATTATCCATACCTTCTACGGGCGAGAATATTTGTGTATTCATTAATGGTCATGATCATGCCAACAATTGTCCATCGATGCACTACGGGGCGATGAGGACTTTTACCACATCATTTGTAACATTACGGTCATGATTATTACAAGAATAATCCTGGTCATAATCATACCAAGTCCATCTACATACCTTCTGAGGGCCACAGATGACTTTCAAAAAAAAAATATAAATATGAGGATGATGACAATGATATAAGAATTCAATAAAACAAGTTCAAGAATTAATTTATCCGAGAACTAATAACGTCAAATTATCGACATGATCTTTGCTTTGTAGAGTAAAATTCAAGAATGCTCGGAAGAATATTTCCATGAAAAGATCTTTGGATGAAAGCGCAAATATCAAGGATATTCCACTAATTTCATGGATATATAGAAGTCAAAACTTTAACAATTTGAGTATAATAAAGAATGGAATAACAAAAGAAATCACCATGCATGCGGTGCCCGCATGAGGCGAGTTATTCAACGAGAATACTAAATAACGGAACCGGTCGGTGAAAGAAATTTGCAAGCGAGGATGTTTCAACGAGAATAATAAAGAATGGAATAACAACGAGAAATCACCATGCATGCGGTACTTAGCATAGACGAGTTATTCAAGAATACTAATAAGGGCGGAATCGGTCGGCGTAAAAAGCATGAGACAGGATATTCAACGAGAATAATAATAAAAAAGCGGAACCCCGGTCGGCGTAAAAGCGCATGAGACAGGATATTCAAGCAGAATAATAAAAAGCGCGGAATCGAAAGGTAAAGGCGTAAAAAAATACGCAGACAGGATATTCAGCAGATAGAATAATAAAAGGCGGAATAATAGAAGAATGTCACCAAGTATAGGGTAGCCGCGTATCTGAGTTATTCAACGAGAATAATAAAGAATGGAATAACATAAGTTCTCTTCATGAATACAAAAGAATAATACCCCTTACGAGTACAACAAATAATATTCCCTACCTTAAGAAGAAAATCTTTGGATATATAAGTAGTGAAGTAGCGAGAATACTTTCTTCTTTCTCTCTATAGTTTATCTCTACAGAGTTTGGTGAATTAAGTAAGAAAATAATGAAGGAATGAGCTTTATTTATAGAAAAATGAATTTTGCATAAGTAACTAACTCATGAGCGGTCAGATTGATTTACTTTAATCGGCGGTCCATATTTAAAAGCAAAATCTTTTAAATAAAATATAATATATTCTATTTATAATCTAATAAAGCGAATAACTTTATAAAAGATTTTACTATCAAACACTATATCAGAACCTTATGCAAAACACTATGCATAATAAAATATAATATATTCTAATTATTGTCTAATAAAAGCAGATAACTTTATAAAAGTATTTTTTTTTATATAAAAAGATTTTACTATGCAAAATTTATCACGAGACCTTTATACGACACTATGCATAATAGAATATAATATATATATTATTTATAGAATAACTTTATAAAAGTATTTACATTTTATATAAAAAGATTTTACGTATTATTACATTAATAATACCAACAAAAGCTGAGTGACTTATCACGTAAGCATCGATAATTAATCTGGTGTGGTATTCTTATGCGACCCACAGCGTATTCTATACTTTTAACAAGGGTGTTTCAGCGATTAACGGTAAAACTTCGTAGTTATTTTCATAAAAAGTATTTTTGTCGTTTTTCTCGATCAAAGCAATAATTCCGTTGTGGGGTCCACTGATGATGATTGTCTCGTTGTCTGAATATTCCTGTAAAAGCGAATATTCCCAGAGCCAATCGAATATTATATAACAACTTGCGTACTTTGCAAAATTTATAAATATTACCCACAACTATAACATTATATCAATTTCACTCCATAATATTCAAAAATAATATTTATAGAAAATTTCACTTTATTCAAAAAGTTGGGGTTTATTCAATTCTTACTCGAATCCGAATATATTTTGCAATCTTTACTTAGATTCAAATTCGACACGTTTTATTGTACTTGAATTAAACTCGACTCGTTTTTCAGTCGAGGTAGTCGCAAGCATTTGAGATATACATAAATCGGAACTGGATCATTTACATCATGATAATGTTGATAAATTAGCTCAGTCAACTGTTTGGAATGATTTAAATTTGAACTCTTCAAACTAAATCTCGAGCCTTGTAAAAAAATTAATGAGTTGATATTATGACTCTTAAATCAATTGATAGTTATGTACCAGAACATAAGAACTCCTTCCCCTTCTCAAAATATGTGGAGAACTTAATTGTTAAATATTTTATATTAAATAAATTGAGTATACTCGATAGCGTATACGAGTAAAGATTCACAAACTTGTATCAGGTATGGATTAGTGAGTTAAAGAAAATTCGATACTCTAAATGAACAGCAAATCGTACAAGCGTTCAAATATTGAAATAGATTCGAATTCAACTCGTTTAATCGATCTCAAATTGATTTTCGAACCAATCAAGTTTATTTTCAGCCCTAGTCCCTATCGGTAGTTTCATTATATTTTTGGGGTGGTCCGTATTTGTTCGTCATCTTTTGACTGCCTGATTGTTGCAAAACAAATATACCATCAAAATTGAAAAAAAAATAAAACAGAAGTTGCCCAAGTTGAATCAAAAAAGAAACAAGAAACCTTTTGCTCACCTTTATGATATTCTTAGTTGCTCATCACATTTTAACTCTTCTCGAATGAATTCGACCCCCAAAAAAATTATTTAGTGGCAGCCAACATAGTGTCTTTTACCTTTACCACCATTAATTATCTTGAATAAATCCATTGTTGGACCAAAGATTAAAGGATTCATCCCCCACTTACACCAAGTTAAATATTGAAATGAATGTTTAAGCATATACTCCCCCTCGTTTTAGAATTGTGTATAAATATTAAAAAAATAATTATATATTATTAAATATAATATTAATTGTCTATATTATTTTTATATTAAAAAAAGAAAATGTTATTTATTGGACGAAAAATTATATTTAATACTTGAGATAATATTAAAAACTAAACAATTAATACTTAATTAAAATTCTCATGACACACATTAAAAGATAAAAATACTTTTTTAAAACGACATTTAAAAAGATATATATCGTTTCCCTTTTTTGTATTTTGGGGCTAGTTTGATATTTGCGCAAAGATGTGTCTATGTTTTGTACTTTGGGTGCTGCCAAATGGTACTCCCTCCATTCTTATTTAATTGATATTTTAGAAAATAAATTTTATTCTTATTTATTCAACGTTTATAAATTTTTAAGAGATTTTACATTAGTTCCTAAATTACCTCTAAACATTAAATACTCTCCTTAATTTTCTCATATTTTTCCGGATTATTTTTTCTCCCTCTTTAAATATCTTAATGGTATACTCTCTTTCTCTCAAGGGTGTTTTTGGTAATACATAGTAATTTTAGTGAAATTTTTATAAAAATTTTAATTTCTTTAATAACTCCAAAATGTCAAATAATTAAAAAAGAAGAGAGTATTAATTTGTTTGTCTCCATTTGACGGCCTCTTTAGTTTGTAAGATAAAAAAAATTTATTATTCAAACTATAAAAATAGAAGTAACCCCTATTTGAATCAAAAGGGAACCAACATAACATTCTATAGTTTCTTATCTCATAAATAATTCTTATTTTATATATTATGAAAATTATAATTATTTTAATGACATTTAATATTTTAAGTGACGCTTACAATTGTCTTATGACTTCATGAGTTGTGCTTCCAACCTGATCATGTATTTTTTTAAAATTTGGTTTGAGCTGATATTTTTCATGTCTATATTAATAATAAGATAGAATTTATTTTAAATTTGAACAAGAAAGCATAAGAACGGTTCAGATTTATTTTAGACTAAAAGACAAATTGCATCCTAAACTTTACTTCGGTGTTGATGTTTGCACCCTAAAGAAAAAAGAGTGTCTAAGTACACCCCATACTTTATTTATGTGTAACAGATTGGACACTTTGCTCTCTTAATCTGGCCAAAAGTGGACCTGGCCAAGGAGGTAGGTCTTATTCACAGAGGGTAAGCTCAGTAGTTTGCATTTATTGAAAAGAGAGGTTACATTTACAAAGTGTTAGTCGTTGGTTATCGACAAATATCCCAAATCAAAGTAGGAGGCTAGGGTTCGCGATTTGAAGGAGAAGAATCACAATGAGTGATTCGCGATTCTTGAGGATTCTGATGACAATGACGTTTATGGAGTTAAAGGTGTCCCCAGACATGTAAAGACTTCACGTAAATCTTCCACGAGCATCTATTTTGAGTAATCCGCTTTAGAAATTAGTGCATGTTCTTTTTGTAGTATATTATTTTGTTTTTGTAGTATAAAGTGGAATGGTGGACCCTTTTTGATGATTAAATTCAAAACTCTCTCTTTCTCGACTTTTTTGGATTTTAGTCAATTAAATATGATGTGGTCCACACATTTAACCAATGTGGAATTATTTGTGTTTGTGTCTGTCATGCAGCAACCAGTAGTATTTTACAAAGAAAATTTGTTCATGGTGGACACTTTGAAGAGAGCCCACATAAAGCAAAGATGTGGGAGGTACATTTAATTTCTTTGATTTCGTCATCCTTATTTCATATCTTTACTTGACATTTGTAAATGGGGAAGGAGTTGGGATATAAAGGTGGACACCTCAAGTTCCATTATAAGTCACCAGAATCGATATGGAGAGGGATTATTTGGGTTAGAAAATGATGATGATGTGTTAACAATGTGTACACTTATCCATTTTAGTAGAATTGTTGAAATATATTTGGAGGTTGTTAGACACTGTGGGAGTAGGTTCGACTTTGAAATTGATATTGAAGTTGATAATGAATGCAAGAGATTTGAGGAGAATTGGGGATGATGAAGTAGAGTCAATGATGAAAGTTATGTAGATAGTTCGTGGAAGAATCAATCGAGGTGATGAAGAAGATATAGAAATTGGTGAGGGGATGAGGGAGATCAAACCGAGGCGGGGAGGGGACCGAGGAGATCAAACCTGAGGCGAGGAGAGAGGACCGAGGATGATGCAGGTTGACAAAGGTAAGTGGAAAACAAAGGGAAGGAAGGTGCAATGTTGGAACACGTAAAGGCAAAGGCAAAGAAACAAGATTTTGCACATAACAAAGGTAAGTGGAAAACAAACCGCAGAGCCCCACACTGAAGTTGAAGAACCACAAGAACCTGGATTTTCATCCTCTGACTATGATGACAGTGATGTGGAAAGGATGCCTAGGGTTGATGAGTGGGACCCTGAACCACCTGAACAAGAACATAAAGTGTATCCAGAATTTAGGGAAGGTGACGGTGAGGATCTTGAGTTTAAGTTGGGAATGACATTTTCCAATGTCAATGAAGTGAGGGCAGCAATCAGAAATCATGGTATCAAACATGGAAGGAAGGTGTATTTCAAGAAAAACATGTCCAATAAGATCCAAGCAAGGTGTGTGGAGCCCGTGTACATGGTACTTCTATGTCGCAAAGCAAAAAGAGAGTGACATTTAAAATTACTAGGTTACAAAAAAGACCATACAGTAGTAGAGAGTGGGATAATTATTGTATAAATGCAGAGTGGATTGCCAAAAAGTATGAAGATGATCTTCGGATGAATCCAACATGGGGATTAGATCAGTTTCATACTAAAGTAGTTAAAGATTTGGATATTGGAGTATCAAGGAGCCTAGCATATAGAGCTAAGAAAAGAGCACCGGTAATCGAGAAGCATTCAAGGTAGTCTTTGAGAAGGAGTATGGTTTGGTTCTCGACTATCTTTGCAGAAGTTCGGAAGAGCCATGCTCGGGAGTACTTGTATTTTGAAGAGAAGCGAGAACCGAACAAGGACAAGACTTAAAGCGATTCTTGAGGTTTTATGTCTGTCTCCAACCACTAAAAGAAGGATTCAAGGTGGGGTGTAGACCATTGGTGGGGCTTGATGGATGTTTTCTCAAAGGACCATATGGGGGTCAGTTATTGACTGCAGTTGGTGTTGACCCAAACAATGGGATGTGGCCAGTTGCTTGGGCCATTGTTGAATCTGAGAACACTCATTCTTGGACCTGGTTTATGAACTTGCTGGTGCAAGACCTTGGGATTTCAAATGATGGAGGCTGGACATTCATTTCAGATAAACAAAAGGTATATACTTTACTATTTACTTTCATCTCTCCATTTCTATATACTTTTGATTGAGAATCATTTTCTGATTAATGCTTTAGAAGATGTCATTTATGATTATATCTGATTATTTCATTGGTGTTGATCCAGGGTTTGATTAATGCTTTAGAAGATGTGGTCCCAAGTGCTGAACACAGGCATTGTGTTATGCATTTGTATAGAACTTTTGGCAAAAGCATAAAGGTTCGGATTAAGGAAATTGGTGTGGAAATCGCCAAAGCTACAAATCAATATGTCTTTCAAAAGGCAATGGATATGTTACATAAAGAGGATAAGAGTGCATTTGAATGGTTAGATCCTAAGCCACCCTTCGATGGAGTAGGTCTCATTTTAACACCATATGCAAAAGTGACATGTATGTCAATAATCATTGTGAGGTATTTAATAGCAAAAATTCGAAAAGCTAGAGAGTGAAGCCAATAATAGGGTGTCTGAAGGACCGAGATTATATTGCATGAATAGGATTGTTAATGGAGAGATATAATGATGAAACATAATGGTGTAGTGTGCCCTAGAATAGTTAAGAAGATAGAAAAATGGAAAGTCTTGAGGGGGGGTGGATTGCCATTGTGGTCAGGTGGTGGTGGTAGGTTTACAGTGACAATGACTTCTAGGGGTCATTCATTTGTTGTGGATTTGGGAAAAAATACATGTACTTGTAGGAGGTGGGAATTGTCTGGAATACCATGTGCTCATGCAATATCATGCATCAACAAAATAGGACATGATCCATACACATATGTACATGAGTGTTTAACAAAGGACATGTATCTAAAGGTTTATAGTCACAACATTGAGCCTATAAAACACAAAGATGAGTGGGATCATACTGGGCTTTCCCCACCTTTGCCACTAGTTAAACATACTCCTGTGGGTAGGCCTAAACTTGTTAGGAGGAAAGGTAATGATATTCCAGTATCAAATACAGAAGGTACAAGGTTGAAGAGGAAAGGAACATCACTGAAATGTGGCTTTTGCAAGGAATGGGGTCACAATGCAAGAAGGTGTCCTCAAGTAAGTTAAGTGTGTGTTCATGTGATTATTTTATCAAGATCATATATTGGGTTTAATATATTTTTGTGTGTTGGTTTTCAGAAACTCAATAGTCAATCATCTCAACCTCCTCCAGAAAGTCAATCATCTCAACCTAAGGCAAAGGCTAAGAGGGCAAAAAGGGTTCACCATACTAAAGTGTGCTCATACTCAAGATTCTCAACCAATGTCATCAACATACGACGATGCTGGCATGAATGTGGATCAAGCTGGTGGTTCTACAAAGTGGCAAGGTGGAATCCATTACAAGAGTAGCCAAAGAAATATCTCAGTTGATATATTACAACCTAAGGATTTCACATGGAAGGGGTCACAATGTACAACACTTGGGGACCTTGAAGCTGTAGCCAGATCCAAAAGAGAGAAGCTCCAGTTTAGGAAACCAACCAGTGGAGGGCCTAATGCAGATTAATAGCAGTCAACATGGGGTTTTTGGGATTTTTTTGGTACTAAGCTTATATGGATGTATATATATCCATTAGGGATTTTGGGAATCAACTTCGACTTTTATGTATGTTTTTGTGCATAGGATGCATTTTTTGGGGCCTAAACTTATGAAGGTGTGGTTGGGATTGTTAATAGGATTAAGCCATTGTTATTAGACCTATGACAGCAACTGTTATTAATTGCCTCTGATTTATGGATTGTACTGGGGATTAATTTGGTAATTGAATGGCATAACCAGTTCCTTAATGATGCAGTGTGTCTATGATGCAGTGTGTGTTTGCAGTGTTTAAGTACATGTGTTTGCAGTGTTTAATTACATGTGTTTGCAGTGTGTGTTTACAGTGTGTATGCAGTGTTATACATGTTGGCAATTGCATTGTAGGCTCTGCTTTGAGCCATTGCATTTTGTTGTTTCAGATTTGTCTGCTTTTGTGTCCTGCTTTGAGCAATTGCGTTTGTTGTTTGCATTTATTCTGCTTTGTAATGAACACTCGGTTAAAAGGTGCATGTATCATAAATTGCACACCAACCATAAATAAGAAAGTGCAAAGAATCGAAGTACAACAACTATATTTGCCCATATATTACAACATTTGAAATCACGTAAATTGTCCATACATTACAACCAATAAATTACCCACAAAAGATACCCAACAATTACATTCCATAAGTCAACTAATTTCTACCACTATATTGCTAGAACCCAATTTTCGTGACTGCTCAATTTCGGAGAACCCAAGTTGCTCAAGAGAACCCAAGTTGCTTGTTTTCAAGTTTGAATGGGTGGTTCTTCTTTGTCAGAGATAAACATAAAATAAAAATTGCAATCCAAGTTGCGATTAACACCCAAATTGCAAACCTTGCCCTAGTTTTCAGATTGTTCGAGATCATCTTTCATGACTTTGATTTCAAAGATCCAAATTCTCTAATCTTCTTATTAATCCGTATTACTTCTCTCGAACGCCACACATTGGAGGATCATTGACGAAATAATTACAACCACCGTGCCCATCTTCACACCAATCTGGACAACCGAATAATCTTTTACCGGCAAGATTGTTTGAGCTTCTCCAAGTCGCCTTCATCACCGATTTTTTTTTCATGCACGTTGATTTAGATCCACGAGCCCTAATTTTTCATGATTTTTCGATCGATTTTCCAAGATCGAGATCTTGTTTGCTACCGAATGACTTTGTAATGGCGTTGAGAAGATAAAGAAGAAAAAGTCCTAAATACCCCTTCTTGTGTGGATTCAGGCTTTTAATGGGGTCACTTTTGACTAGGTTAAAGAAAGCAAAGTGTCCAACTGTTACACATAAGTAAAGTATGGAGTGTATTTAGACACTCTTTTTTCTTTAGGGTGCAAACATCAACACCGAAGTAAAGTTTAGGGTGCAATTTGTCTTTTAGTCTTTATTTTAATTGATTTGGGCGAAAAAACATAAAGACAGTTCAGATTCATTCTAATTGATTTGGACGAAAAAAGATGATGGGAGAGAAAAGAGGAGAAAGGTTGTTGAAACGAAGAGAGAAAAAATTTCGTTACATCATACCTTCAGATACGAATAATTACTAGTAATATTATATTGAAAGACTTATCACACTCAACATCGTTTTACACCCTGACGTCAACCCTACGTACCTGAAAAGAGTTTAATGTTTCTCAATCAAAACTACAAAAACATTCCATAGTTTCTTGTCTCGTAAATAGTTCCTACTTCATATATATTATTCAAATTATAGTAATTATTTTAGCGACATTTATTAAAAAAATATCATACAATATGCACTATCCACGTAATAAGTGTGAAATAAATGTAAAAATAGGAGTTTAGATTTAGATAAGCATGTGTTGAATTAAGTATGAAGCCGGTTTGAAGTCAACTATGACGGTGGGTCTTAAGACTTTTTGTTAGATCAGCAGTCAACTTAACATTCCGTCCGTCCTAGGTGTTTATCTATTTGGTTCTGGCTTATCTCCACTTTCCTTAAATCCGGGCGACATTTGTTCCTTTTGTCCAACTGTCCAAGTCACACATGCTAACTACTAGCTTAACCTTTCTACCACGTGTCATAACTAAAGTTTCTGTCAACAAATTTTTTTCTATTTTTGTGCAATTTTTATTCAATTTGGAAAGCTCTTACAATAATATTTTTATTCCAATTTTGTTTTTAATTTGAACCTAAAGAATATTCTAAGATAAAGATAAATTTCTCTCCGAATGACTCAAATAATTATGTAATCAAATTTTGTTTCAAAAGTACATTTAATTATTTATCAAAATAACGAATAGCCATTGATATCGACACATCTAGGATCACTAAATGTTCAGAAACAAGATTCAACTATATTAGTTTTTAAGGTGATATACAAGGGAAAAATTATAGCTTCCTATATATAGTAATGTTAACAATCTAACTTAACTGCATTCTAGTAACAAAAGAAAGGGGGGTGGGGGGGAATGAATACATAGTGCCTATTAGAATTGGCACAAATCTCTTATAAAACAATGAGAATAGAACATAAACATGCCATAACCTCTAAATTGTTGATGATTTAACCAAGATTGGGAAGAATAAAACATATACAACAATTTCCCTTTCCCTTTGGATCAGACAGCATTGTCTCTACAATAGACTGAGAACCCCCACCCCCTCCCCAAAAAAGAAAAAAACTTCCCTAGGGGGGCCTTCCAAAAATAAAAGATAACACCTTCTCTTGTATCCGCAATAATAATAAGAAAACATTGAAGTTCATCATTTTCTCGAGTCATGAATATATTGTGGACATAAAAATGCTAACCTCGCCCCTAATCATGTCGTTATTGACCTGTTCTGGCAAAGAAATGTTCTATTTGCATGCATCCTTGAGCTGTTTTGGCCCCATACTTGCATCTCTTTGCCAACGATGAAGATTCCTTGTCATCCTGCTTACAAAAAGTAAAAAGGACAACTAAATCAACTTTCAAAATTGAAGTCCAGAATGCTGAGAATAGTTTTCAGCTGAAAAAATAAGCGAAACTGGAGTTTGCAGCTCCTCAGTCAATAAAATCTATCATGAACACAGCAACTTCTTTATGCATCACGTTTATAATACATCCATAATCCATTGAAATACCAGAAAGTTTACAATGTGAAATAGATAATAATAATAATAATAATAATAAAAGAATGGTTGAAATATAATCCCACCAACCAATGAAGCCAAGAATCAACTTTCAAGAACAAACACTACAACTTAAAAAACATATACCAGGTTATCATAATGAAGAACAGAGAATAAAGACTAACCGATGATGCCTGATTTAAAGATCTCAGAACCTTGATTCTACCACCCCTACCATCAGCTCCCAGTGCAATTAAATTACCCATGCTTGGACTTGATCCTTGCACAGGCGCTGAGGATACTGGTGACCCCTTATTCTTGCCTCGCCTGCACCACTTTCCCAAGTGCCATTTGTTTCCATCAGGACCTAACAACCCACCAGAGAAACAACTATCTACTGGTGGTCTTGAAAGTTCTGCATTAAAATTGAACAGTAAACAAACTAGAATTTATTTTTACTCCGTCAAGCCAGAAAATACTCCCTTAAATCACTAAAAACATAAAACAATCCATTGGATAGGAGAGCTTCCTGCATTGTATATAACTTAGAAAAAACATATAACAGCTTGCCCATAAAGAAATGAAGAACAAACACCATACCTGGTTGGGTCTCCGGAAGTCGTGATGTCACATCTTTTTTAATATTAAGCAAGGGCTGACCATGAGTGCTATCAAAGAGTAATACCACTTCATCATCCACATTACCAATTGGAGTATTGGTAGTGTCGACCTTTGTAGCACTCCTTGATCCTATATCCCCATCCTCTTTACTACCTGATCTATGAACTTGAACATTGTATTTTGCATCAAAAGCAATCCCTTCCCTTGACAAATAACTTTTTTCTACAGTTGCACCCTCATTAGTTTGAGGTGCTGAGTCAAGGTTCAAGAAGTCATGCACTAACGCAGAAATATTTGGCTCGTCCTCATCTATAAGAAGATAGTCCTTACTTTTACTTGTACACGTATCCTTGGAATTTTTGAACTCTTTCATTTTCCTGGAAGAAAATAAACCATTTGACACATTTTTGATTTGGTCCAAATGTGTTTGCGGTGCAGCAGTGCCCTTGGTTTGATCCTCCGATGAACATCTATTGAGAAATGATGAGCTTGAATTGCGATCCACACCATTTGGTACATTCATTTCGTAATTTGATTTATTGCAACCTTTTAAAGCTCTCAAGGCTTCATTGTCTTTTACTTCAATAGCTGTCTCAAGTTCTTGGACCCTTGTCTGATAATCAAAGCGCATTAGTACATCTTCTCATTCAGATTAACCATATCAAATTTCAATCATTAGACTGACATTGGACTTACTTTCAACTTCCGTATTTTCTCTTTAGCCTTTTCAAGTTTTATAAGAGAGCGTGCATCTCCTCTTCCTAAAGCATTGCACTTTGCCATCAACTCTTTGTAACTCCTGCAGAAAACCACATAGCTATGAGTTTACTGAGAGCAACAGGTCATAGAAGTTTACAGATATCAGCAGGTAATAGAAGTTTACTGAAAGCACATGATAGAAGTTGCACAGTGACTAGACATAAGTGATGCACATTGGCGAGAACTGAAAATAAGCCAAACTGAAAAAACAACCAGCAGTCACACAAGGTAGTGCAACAACAGGATGGGAAACAAAGGAACATGGAGAGTCCTGAAAGCTTACATTTTCATTGAGATAGTGTTACATCATCCATTAGTTTGATTGCAATAACAAATTAACACTGAAAAAGTCAAGTATTCGTCTTTTCTTCTTTTCATTCTTCTTGAAATCGTGTTTGTTTGAGATAAATAGGCCTTAGCAAGTTCTTTCAGTATATCCCTACTAAAATACAGCCATCATTGCAAGCAAAAAACAACTAAAAAATAAGTAAAGATGTATGTCTACATAAGTTCATATATCTTCAACAATTAACACTCCTCATTGAGATAGTGTTACATCATCCATTACTTTGAATGCAATAACAAATTAACACTGAAAAAGTCAAGTATTCATCTTTTCTTCTTTTCATTCTTCTTGAAATCATGTTTGTTTGAGATAAATAGGCCTCAGCAAGTTCTTTCAGTATATCCCTCCTAAAATACAGCCATCATGCAAGCAAAAAACAACTAATAAAATAAGTAAAGATGTATGTCTTCATTAGTTCATATATCTTCAACAATTAACACTCCATGTCAAAAAAGCTGCAGTCTATCGTAATTGCCAAGAGTAAGCCAAAATTATGAAGCAACTTAATAGCCCATGATTTCTCAATTGAGACACTTGCACTATATACTCGTGTTATTTTGGCTCTTGTTGTCTGCTTTAGTCACAATTTACAGAAGAGGTGAAGTTCAAGAGGAAGAGACAATTATCAGGTTTGTTAAGCAATATGTTTCAACTTTTTGGCCAAGACTTTCAGCCAATTCCAAAAATCATTCATCATTATTATCTCTCTATAACAAGTATGTTTGCCCATAGAACCGCAATGAATACTTGTATATGATTACTAGAAGTGAATGGAATGAAATTCAAAATAGTAGTCTCCCGGCATCCGTTTATATGTTTTGTATGGTAAACATGCCGCGCTATATTTAGAGAATGGTATATAATTCAAAGATACAAACTTTGGTCTCTCTTTTTTTACTCTTCCCTTAAATATCTCTACATTCCACAAAAAGAATCTCATTTGCCAGAAAATTTTGGCCCAAGGAAAGGGTCCCTTTTGTTTTGATGTTAGTATAAAATGACACAATTCCTCAACTTTATCATCTTAATTTCGTTATCATGAGATCACTCCTAAACTAAACACTAGGCAAATTGAGTGGTAAACATGGAACAAAGATATATTCTTAAATTTGTAGTTAAAAAAATGCAAATGGAACTCTTTGTTGAATGGAGGGAATATTAGATAGTTGGATGAGTAACGAAGAGACGAAAAATAAAAGGAAATGGATCAATTAATAATTAGTTGTAACAGAGATAGTGGTCAGAGAAAAATCAAACATTTGTGTTTACTTAACATCACACATGGTGATGAACCCCAACATGTCCAAATGTTAATGTTAATAATTTAATTAAAAAAAGTATCAAGAAAGCTCAAAGAAATGTTAAAAACCAAAGAACAACTCACTTGTTACGGATTACTAATGACTTCTTTAGAACATCTATTGTTTCGTTGTTGTTGGCCTCCTTTCCTAAAGAAGCAAGCTTTAGAACCCCTTCCTCGTCGAAGTTAAAATCAGACACCCTAATCACAAACCATATTACCATATTGAGAAGGACAATCAAATGGATAACCAAACAACTAAGCGGTTTACTTATGGCTCATAAATCATAATGCTACACTTACAACTTGAGTGCTGCAAGTTCTTTGGCTAAGGCCATACTTCTCTCCTGCAGTCTCATACACTCCAGAGTAGATCTATCAAGTTCCTGTCAAACAATTCATTGAACTAAATGAGAAACTTCTTAATCAGCATTAGTAAACAGCAAGAATATATATTTAAGTTCATGTTACACCACCCACAATGTCCCACATTGAGCCAAGTTTAACTAAGTTGAATTGAGTATTTATTCTATATATCTACTGAGTTTGTTAAAGACTAACTACCTTCGACTTTGAATGAAGCAACTGTTGGATAACTGCTTTTTGTTTGAAAGCATCATCTTTCATTGCCACTTCTTTCTTCACCTGCTCCTTGCATAAACTCAGCTGTACAAAATATTACCCATCAAAACTAAATTAAGTAGGAACAAAGATGGTTATGTAACTGCTCCTGTAGTTAGACGAACTGACGAAGTGTTTTACATTTACAATCTTTAACATGAAACACAGGGAGAGGAGAGATTCCTGTTCATTTTGCCATACAGTTTAGATTTTGAGAATAACTTCTGCTCTAGCTACACTAATAAATGCTTATATCAGACAATATGCATATGGTATGCACAAACATACATGTTTTGCAGTGAAAGGTAGATAGCCCTAATTTAAATGCATACTAGCCTTATAGTTTGTACATATAAATATATACATATATAAGTTACATTTGTGGGATTTTCTAGTGTGTGTATATGAATATATTAGCGTGCTTATCAAGTACAATTCTATACAATTATAAAATGTGTGTATAGTTGTATTAACAAATATAAATTACACATTTTTGAAATTATATGATATTTTCATTTTCCCAAAGGGAACAGATCTGGCTACCATGAAGTTAACTTCATGGTAAGTTGGTCACTTGACCAATACAATGCTAACACGCAGAGAGATCACATCTCGACCTGCATGTCAACACTATATTAGTCAATTGACCAAAGTTAACTTCACGCTAACCACTCCCAAAGGGAACACTATAAAAACAGTGGGCAACCACATGCAAATATTTTGAAGAAGGTACTTAATGTGAAACAAGCGGTAGTGTTTTCATTTTGAGTAGTGACATACAAAATATCTTCATTTGCTTGTGAGGTGAAGGATAAAAAGAAGCTAAGAAATTAAAACAAAGCAAAAAAATTGGCATAACTTATGGCTTACAGCTTCAAAAATATTAGTGTCTTGTTTGGCATAACTTAAGAAGCATAATTTGTAAGTGGATTATAGCTTAAGACAACAATTATCTTATCAATCAAGCATATGATACAGAAGTAGTATACCTCAACATTGACTTCTTTAAGATCTTTTTGTTGCTTCTCCAAAACTGAACTAAGACCAAAAACCTTCCCCTCCAACTTTTTAACCTCCCCACGCAACTCCTCTGGATTTTCTTCACGATTGTGTAGTTTTTGATAAAGACTCGGATCATTGGGATCACCAACTGACTGGAAATAAAGCCGACTCACATTTTTCTCTGAACAGGTTTGTTTGCACACAGGACAATTCCTCTTCTTGCCATTTGTACAGTACTCGAACCATTGTTGTATACTAGAGTTGCACAAACATATTAAATCACATAATCACCACTTTCAAATGATTAATTGAAACTCCAAATTACTCATATACACAAACATAACTTCCATATGTACACAATTACGCGAAAGCCATTATTTTAAGAACAATACCAGTAACATTTTTAAAGATACATAAATATAGCTATAAATTATCCACATGACTCAGGTTGTTAGCTTACTTGACTTAGCTTGAACAAGATTTTAGCTTCGATCACTAAACAAAAAAATATCCACTGTCTAAGCTTGTATATGCTTGCTTAAAAAATTTATATATACATATATATATATATATACATACACACTTAAATAGAAATAAACGTATAATATTGTAGGGTGGAAGAAAGTGTATTTTATCACATATGCTCCAAATAAAAATAACCTCAAATTGAATCAACTAATTAGCTAAATGAGCAAAGGATTTCTCTCCTCGTCAGAGACGGTGTTGGCTCATCTAATCCGGATCTCAACGTCCCCCCGCATGAGGCTCCAGTGAGTTCAACTTGAATGCCATCAAGCCTAAAACTGGTAGAAACCTTAAATATAGATGATGCCCATATAGAGATAGAGGAACAGAGTTACATCACTTGTTCCATTTTTATAAGCATGAATACTTCAAACATGTGAAGCACCGACTCATTCACGGAACACAGGACATTATACGCATACAAGGCGTACAACATTTTTCAAAAAAACAGGATACAATAAGCCAGTGTGTATTTTTACAATAAATAAATTTAATATTAATAGAGCGTAATAAAAACTTGAACAAAATAATAATAAACACAAACAAATTACATAATAAATATCTTAAAATAACATAATAATGTCCAAACTTAGAAGACATAAAACAACCCATAACTTATATTGCATAAGTACAGCCATTTAAAAAAATGGCCTATCCTCTAGTGTGTCCCGACATGTCTGATGCGAGTCCCAACGTGTCTGAGGCTTTTAAAAAAAAGAGCTCACAGGCACATGACGGGTGCATATCCAAAGCGTGTCTGATACGAATTTGTGGCCCTCTGGGAAGTGTCTGTGCATCCTAGCTTCCAACATTTTATTTTATATCTAATATAAAAATAATAGCTAAATGGTCCAATTTCATATTGGTTAGTACTCCCTCCGTTCCTAAAAGATTGTCGTTTTAGAATAAAAAATTTGTTCCAAAATGTTTGTGGTTTACAACTTTCAAGGAGAATGTATTGTATTAATAGTTTTCAACTTTCCACAAAGAGACAGTGATGGAATTTAAAACAAATTTTACTTGATAAATGATACTTTCTTAATCTATATGCAAAAACCTTAAAGGATAATCTTTTAGAAACCGAGGTAGTACTATTTTCAACAGGTCACATTGTTCTAGAGAGAGATAAAATAGATATAGCAACAAGTAATTTCCACTATTCAGAATTGAAATTGATACTTCAACGGATCTAAACTGGCAAATAGAAAGAGATAAGTTCACATGACTGCTAATTTAAACCAAAAAATGTACAAATTATTCTAATTACTAAGAAAACAAAACAAATTGATAACAGAACGGATATAAAAACATGTATATATCGAAGATATGTAAATGTATACACTATACTGACCAGAGTTCGTGAAAGACATGGCCACATACGGAGATAGACTGAAGATCTTCGACGATTGGCTTGAGATCTTCGAAGCATATCGTACATATTGTTTTCGCAAACGAATTGCTATTACTATTATTCATTATTCCTATTGCCTCCGATGAAGACCATAATCTCTATCTCTCTTGAGAATTCTTCTCTTTGGGGTCTTCTATTTCAAGTAATGGGGAAGATGAAGCGCGACTTGAAAATATGGAGTTTTGTCTGGCGGGAAAGTCGAGAGGGAAAATCATCCCAAATTCCCAATGCCATTTGGGGAATAGTTTAGCCTTGATTTTGATTATTATTAATAAATCCTTCTCGCTTACAAGAATAAAAAAAGAAATTGACTTTTGAAAGTTCCCTTAAAATTATGAAACAATTTAACTTTGGTCACCACAATTATAAATGCTAATACATAGAACCTCTATAAAATAATAATGTTGAGATTAAAATTTTTTATTAATTTAAAGAATTATTATTTAATCGATAAATTAATAATTTATTAATTTAAATAGTATTTTTCTATTCGGTGAACATAAATTTAATTACATTAAAATTACTGTATTTTATTGATATTTATATCATACTTTTTTTGATGCACTGTATCATATTTATTAAATTAATGTATCATACTTATGAAGATGATACAATACTTTTGGAGCCAATAACGCGAAAGGAATCACTTGTAGCGTCAACAACTCTTCACAAATTTTTATTACAATTCGAGAATGCAACACTTGAACTTTTGGACACAGTGAGAAAAATTAAGGATGAAATTCAATTAGATTTGAATTTCAAGACAAAACAAACGAGAATAAAATTATATTTTATAAGATTACCCTAGATATATTTGTTGTGAGACCCCAGATTTTATGAATAAAGATTTAATTTTCTCGAAATAATTTTTTTGAATATTATGGTGTGGATTTGATATAAGTTATAGTTGTAGGTATTATTTATAAATTTTGCAAAGTATGTAAGTCATTACATTATATATTCGATTGGTCAGAATATTTGTTTTATCAGGAATATTCGTAAGTAAATCAAGACAATCATTGGTGGACCCCACAACGGAATTATTGTCGGATTGAGAAAATGACAAAAATACTTTTATGAAAATAACTACGGAAGTTTTACCGTTAATTGTTCAAACACCCGATTGTTAAAAGATAAAGAATACGCCAGAATAAGATAAAGAAAGACACCAGGTATTAATTATTGATGTTTACGTGATAAGTCACTCAGTTTTGTTGGTATTATTAATATAATAAAATAGAATACTTTTATAAAGTTATTCTATAAATAGAATATATTATATTTTATTACGATAGTGTTTGCATAAGGCTCTCGATAAGATTTCAGATAGTAAATTCTTTTATAAAGTTATTCATTTTATTAGATTATAAATAGAATATATTATATTTTATTTAAAAGATTTTGTTTTAAATATAGATCGTCCGATTAAAGTAAATCAATCTGGACCGTTCATGAGTTAGTTAATACGCAATCCATTTTTATATAAATAAGCTCATTCCTTCATTATTTCTTACAAATTCAATTGAAACTACAGAGATAAATTATGAGAGAAAAATAAAAGTATTCTCGCTACTTCATTACTCATATATCCAAAGACTTTTCTTCTAAAGGTAGGGATATTATTTGTTGTACTTGTAAGGGGTATTATTTCTTTTCAGATTCATGAAGAGAACTTCATTATTCCATTCTTTATTATTCTCATTGAATAACTCAGATACGCTGTGATCACTATATACTTGGTGAAATTCTCCCGTTATTCCATTATTTATTATTCTCATTGAATAACTCTGCTCACATCAAGCATCGCATACATGGTGAAATTCTATTGTTATTCAATTCTTTATTATTCTATCGAATATCCTCTGCTCAGGCGTTTTTTTTCTAACCGGTTCCGCTCTTTATTATTCATTTGAATAACCTCATCATGCCAAGTACCGCATGCACGGTGATTTCGTTGTTATTCCATTCTTTATTATTCTCATTGGAATATCCTCGCTTGCATGTGACATTACCGATTCGGTTCCGTTATTTATTATTCGTTGGAATAATATGTCATGCCAAGCACCGCATTTACGGTGATTTCTTTTGTTATTCCATTCTTTATTATACTCGTTAGTTAAAGTTTTAACTTCTATACTCCATGAAATTAGTGGAATATCTTTGATATTTGCACTTCATCCAAAGATCTTTTCATGAAAATATTCTTCTAAGCATTCTTGAATTTTACTCTACAAAGAAGTATCATGTCGATAATTGGACGTTATTAGTTCTCGGATAATTTAATTCTTGAACTTGTTTTATTGAATTCCTATATCATTGTCATCATCCTCATGTTTATATTATGTTGAAAGTCATATGTATTCTCAGAAGTGCATAGATAGACTTGTTATGATTATGACCAAGGATTATTCAAGATAATCATGATCGTAATGTTACAAATGATGTGAAAAAAGTCTTCATCGTCTGTAATGCATTGATGGATGCTTTTGGTATGATTATGGCTATGGATTCTCTTCACCAAGGTGCAAAGATAAATTGTTTTATGGCATAATCAAGACCATTAATGAAAACACAATTATCTTTGGCCCGTAGGCATGGATAATTGTGGTCGTGATACTAAAGAATATCCTCGCGCAGTAAATAAGTAGGGGTGATTCGATGATGTGGATTATTTTTAAGCTAAGTCCCATCGATAAAAGTGATGAAAACCTTTTAAATCATAGAAGATAATAGATTTTATTCTCTACTTGACTCTTCTAATGGATCGCTTGTTGTTCCACCGCAGCTTAAACTTGGTGTTTGTTATATCAGATCGGTTTAACATCGTCAAGGATAATGATAATTTATTCGCGCATTATCTTAGTCATAATATTTCATCGGGCTAGTTGAGCTCACCCTTTCTTTCACTATCCTCTTCGTGAAATGAGAACGAATGGGACTCAATGGGGAACAGAGTGATGGTCCTAGATGTTTGAATTAGTAGTCCTCACTATTCTCGTGAAATAAGGTGATAATAATTGTAATGAGGACTCCTTTTGAGTTTGCTTGTATACTCTAAGAGACAATATTTGTATTCAAACTCACAATTTATGTTTTGTCGTATTGTATATTTATGGTGGTATTATTAAGTTGTATTTGAATTTTGTACCATGTATTTGGCGACTCAAGATGGGTGATGTATACCTATTTTGGGGGTGTCACAGTTGATATCAGAGCTTAGGGATATGATCCCCGGCTAAGATGTGAGAATAGAAATAGAGGGGAGAGATTTAGAATTCCTTCGCTAGTATGACCTACCTAAGTTTATTTGGTATTTAATTGGTCATCGTAGTATAGTGGATAATATGTGATATGTTAATTAACACTTATTTTGTGGCAAGATTTGAAAATGACATCCAAGAATGTTGAGAATAAAGCAATGGAGCACATGAGATCAGTGGAGACATCTCTAATCACCAACCAAGATAATGTGATTAGAGATATCCATGTGGTGATTGAGGAATTAAAAGTTGCACTCAAGCTAGTCGCAAAGGTAGCAACTGAGAGTGAAGAAGAAGAAGAACTTGAGGAGGATTTATTAGAAGACTTATTGATCAAAATGTAGAATTGCAAAATCGTATTCATGAGTAGAAGAGTAGGCTGAAGAACGGAAGGCGGTCGTGGAACAAAGGAACAACTGAACGAGTGAGAATGAAAGATGCATGGGTAAAGGCCACACGACGCGTTGATATTGTGGAAAGAGATGTCCAATCCAAGAAAGCTAAAATAGATGATATGTATTTCTCTTTTTCGACAACAATTGGGAGAACCCATCATCGAGTTTTGAATTACCCTATACATTGCGGTCAACCCCAATTCGATATGGATCGAAGGCTAGTGATTCAGATCATGGAATGAGGAGTACTACGAAGCGGTTGAGGTGGAATATGCCCTATAATAAAGTTAATTCTAAGACCAAAGACCGTCCCAACAAGTCAAATTCTAGAGTCAAAGGAGAAGCGTTTTTCGTGTCGAGGAATCGAACGAAGTTATGACGGGTTAGTTATAAATTCTTGCAAAGTCTATACCTTATTCGATACCAGGTTCTACCTATTCTTTTATCTCTCTTGCTTGCGCTCAACGTTTGAATTTAACTCCGGAGAAGTTAGATTTTGATTTATCTGTTGAAACTCAGTTGGGAGGAACCTTCGTTACATCCATTATTTATAAATCTTGTTGATTCAAATCGACACTTTCACGTTACCTGTCAATCTTATCTCTTTAAAAATACTTGCCTTTGATTCGATTTTAGGAATCGATTGGTTAACTATTCATCATGCTTTTCGTAAAGTTGTTAGCTTTCATATTCCTAACCAGCTTGTTATGCGAATTCAAGCAACTAAACCACTAAAGTCAATCATTATCATATTAAGCCATAAGTAAAGAGCCCCGGTCCTTTCGTTGTTGACTTTCTTGTGTGGAATGCAACCAAGCCGCACTTTCGTAAAGCAACGCCGTGAATGACGGTGGCAAGTTGATAGTATCAATGTGACGTGTTATCCAAGTCTTGGATGAGAGTCACAGCTTTGAATGATATTTCTATTGTTAATAAATTTCCGACGATCCTCAAGACTTCTTAGCCTACCCTAGGCGTGAAAATCGAATTTTGTATCGATTCCCAAAGACAAAATCCATTTCTAAAACCCTCAAATATTTTCTTCACCTAAAACGAACGTGTAATGTGCCAAAGACGTTGGCTCAAGCTGTTGAAGATTACGATCGTATCATTAAATATCATCGCGGAAGTACGAACGTGGTAGCTGACGCGTTGAGTAGAAGATCGTATGCGTTTACGAGTGTGATGTTGTTAACACAAAGACCCATTTCGTATAACTTACAAATGATGGAGATAGAGTTAAAAACTCTAGGGACCCACGTGAAGATAATGAATATACGATTATAATAGACTTGAATCGATAAAGTTAAAGTTGTTCAAGCTACATACTCAGAGCTGATGAATGTGAAGAAGAAGGTTCAAGAGGGCGTTATTCTAGATGCAAGAATCGACGAAGAGAGGAAATCTAAACCCTCAATTTAATTGGCCCATTTGAAATCTTTGATCGAGTAGGAATTGTGGCTTATAGACTCGTTTTACCGCAAAGTATATCGCGTATTCATAACGTTTTTAACGTATCGATGTTACGTAAATATGTGGACGACCCGAACCACATTATTAATTTAGAACCGGACGAGATAGCAGAAGATTTAACGTAAGAGGAGATACGTGTTAACATCTTGGATAAGAAGGATTATATTCGACGCTTTCAAAGGTTATACCTCAAGAGTTAGAATTTGAAGTGAAGTCAAGGTATCCTCACCGCTCTAAGATACCGTATCGTGACGTAAATTTCGATGGCGAAATTTCATAAGGAGGGGAGATTGTGAGACCCCAGATTTTATGAATAAAGATTTAATTTTCTTGAAATAATTTTTTTGAATATTATTGTGTCGCCCCAAAAATAGGTATACATCACCCATTCTGAGTTGTCAATACATGGTATAGAAATAACTACAACTTTATTATTACAACAGTAAAACTGTGAGTTTGAATACAAATATTATCTTCTAGACAATATCTATACTCAAATAAATCCTCATCACATTTATTGATACATTATTTTACAAAAAATGGTGAGGACTACTAAACAACGCTCTCTAGAACCTTCATTCCATACCCGACTGCACTCGCTTATATTCTCGCCTCCCGAGAAGAAAAATGGAACAAAAAAGAAAAGGGTGAGCTCAACTAGCCCAATAAAGAATATTATGACTAAGATAATATACAACAAATTATCATTAGTCTTCAATAGCGAAAAAATCTAATAGAATACAATAGACAACAAGTTTTAAATCAATATTCAGAATGGAAATAATAATTCATTAGAAGAGTTAAGTAGAGAATGCAAACTACTATCTTCTATGTATGAATTTAAAAGTTCATCGCTCATCTTTTATCCCCGTAATATCAATCAATATATATCCGAATCAAATATTCATCTTTGCACTATGTGCCAAAGATATTCATCACCGGGTCATGTTCATCTAAACACTGCTCATCTTTGACTAGACTACGACCAAAGATATTCATCGAAATCATTCATCTTTGCACTATGTGCCAAAGATATTCAATAATATCATCATTTAAGACCGAGGATGTTGAAAATATTTTAAAGAAACGAATCCGGTTGAAACAAAATGACAAGGATTAAGGATTAGGTGACTTTGTTTTATCCATGTCCAAAAATACCTCAAAAATAATCATAGTGGTGTAAAATTCAAGAATGATCAAAATATGGATACAATCAAAGCTAGTATCCATAATAGATATTTTAGATTTAAAAGGGAAAATTTTATTTTTCGATGAATAAAGGTCAGATTCGTGAATAAAGAATAAAGTCAGATACGTGAATAAGAATCTCGACACCAAAAGTTCTAAATTTGATAAAAACTTTAGATTAATATTTCAGCATAATGATTTTAAAGCAATAATATCATTACGAAAAAAAATATTATCCCTTACCTCGAAAGACAGTACTTCTAGTTGAAACACCGGATATGAGCTATGACTTGAACTTGCACCGTATAGCAACAGTACTCAAAGTATACTCAAAATACTCATAAGAATACGCTAGATAATATAGAGAGAGAAAACTTCAATTTCTGGTGTAATTTTCAATTCTAATCTAAGCACCCTATTTATAGAAAAATGCTTAGAACACCAAAGCTAAAAATTTAATAAAATATTAATATATATAATTTTTATTTCAATGCACACTTATTTTGCTTCAAAACCTCAGCCACCAAACAGTCCACCTCACAAGACTTGCACAAAAAATGTTTTTGTTATTTAAATTATTTTAAACTTCTAAAAATCAATTATTTCGGAGCTTCAGAACTTCAATAATTCATAATAAATAGCCCTTTTGTCAGAAAAATTGAATCGCGCAAGTTTTTATAGAAAATTCAATTCTCTACAACTTTGCAGAAGAAAGTTTTTCCAAATTCCAAATGTAAATTGACCAAATCCACAAACCAAGCGATTTTACATGCTATAATCAAATTTCGGTCAAGAAATGGGGTCCATTAACACATAAAACATGCTTTAAATATTTTGGTAACAAAAATACTCCTCCTCCACATATACTCATATATCTCACATTCATCGTAAAAATATCATCATTATTATATTATTAAAATATAATAATATATTTAAATGAATTATTTTATCGTAAAAAGATAAAATTTCAATTTTCAACAATTGTCACATTAAAAATTTTCTCCATCTATATCCACATAAAATCAATATTTTTCTCATCATATGAATCAATAATTAATTATTTACAAATAATATTACAGAATCACAATATCGATGACCAGCAGCCTTCAGGAAAGGGGGCTTTCCAATAAGAATTTCTCCTTACTAAAGACGCAATTAGGTGACCAAACCTCTCCTTAGATGTAACTTTCTAGACATTGCCAATAATGTTATCTAATAATATTATTCAGATAATATGAATTATTGCTTCGATAATAAAAAAAATATTGTGTAATGACAATTATCAAACAACATCAATATAAAATATCAACGCAAAGAATTATTAAATCAATAAAATAAAATATCGAGCAAGAATTATCGTAACCATTATCGAGTAGGCCTTTTTACGTAAGAATCAATAATTGGTGCAATACCGCAAGTAGCATCGTGTGTTTTAACCATCGAGTATTTTAACAAGATAATCTCAGAATAACTACGCCTGCTATATTTTTAAACAACTTATATTTGTCGTTTTCTTCATCCAATCGCTTTCCCTTATGGGGCCCACACGTATTATTACGCCGTCGTCGAATATATTCCCCGACAAAGATTTAATATTCCACCACCAAACTAATATTCCCCGACAACAATGAATATTTTCTAACCACTTGCTTATTTTGAAATATTTCATGATTTTACCCATAACTATCCACATTAATCAAATCAACCCTTACTATTTCAAAATAATAATTAGAGGAAATTAAATTTCATTTATTAATTATTTGGGGTCTTACAACCTCCCCTCCTTATGAAATTTCGTCCTCTAAATTGACATACGCATTCGGTATTTCAAAAGGTGAGGATACCTCGCTTTCATTTCCGCTTTCCAATTCCTGTGTCATTTCCTCTATAAAGATAATTCCTCCACGTAACTTTAACTTGTGGTATAACCTTTGTGCGTAGGACATGTTTCTTCCTATCCAAAATCTTGACAGGTACCTCTTCGTACGTTAAGTCTTCGGCTATCTCGTTCGGTTCTAACTCTATAACGTGGTTCGGGTCTTTCACATATTTATTTAAATACGATATGTGAAACACATTATGAACACGAGACATACTCTTTGAGGTAACGCGAGTATATAGGCTACATTTCCTACCTTTGGCCAAGAATTTGAAATGGACCAATAAATCGTGGATCGAACTTTCCTCTCTTCCCAAATCTTGTAACTCCCTTCCATGGAGTAACTCGCAACAATACATGATCCCCTATACTAAATTCCACGCCCTTTCGATGAAGATCCGCGATAACTCTTTTGTTGATCTTGTGCCGTTTTGTATACGTTGTCGAATCATTTGGATTTTTTCGGTGAGTCATACGCATTTAACTCGGGTCCCAATAATGTTGCTTCACCCACCTCATCCCAACATATCGAGAGCGACACTTTCGGCCCATATAATGCTTCAAATGGAGCCACACCTATACTTGCTCGATAATCTGTTGTTGTAGGAGAATTCCACCAATGGTAAATACTTATCCCAACGCCTCTTGAAGTCTAAGACACGTAGTCTTAATAAATCTTCAAGAGTTTGAATAGTCCTCTCGATTGTTCGTCTGCTTGAGGATGGTACGCCAATCGAATCAGAATTGCGTTCTATAGCTTTTTTGCAAGCTAACCCAAAATCTTGAAGTGAATCTTGGGTCACGATCCAAACTATGGATCTTCGGCATGCCATGCAACCTCACAATCTCATTTACATATATACTAAAGAAGACGTTCAAGGAATAAGTCTCCGTGACGGTAAGAAATGAGCAGACTTGGTTAATCTATCAACAATAACCCAAATAAGATTGATGCCTTGAGAAACCGTAGGAAGACCCATAACTAAATCCATGGTAATGTGTTCCCACTTCTATTTCGGAATCTCAAATGGTTGCAACGGACCCTTAGGTACTAGATGCTCCGCCTTTACACGCCGACAAGTTAAACACATCGAGATAAACTTTGCAATCTCTCTCTTCATATTGTTCCACCAAAATGTATGTCAAGATCACGATACATTTTAGTACTTCCGTGATGGATTGCAAATGGTGTATTGTGTGCCTCCATCATAATCTTGTACTTCAAATCGAGTCGTTAGAACACAAAGTCTAGAGTGGACTCAAGTATTCCTTCTTCATCAATTCTCGCCCTAATAGCTCCTTCTTGTACTTTCTTCTTCATACACACATCACCTTCGGCCTGCGGTGGCTCGAAAGCAACCTTAACTTTTTCTATTAAAGTTGGCTCTACGCAGATACTTGACATCATCGTACTCATTCCCGTGATATGATCTTTCTACTCAACGCGTCACCATCTGGCGCTCGCTTTTCCGGTGATGGTATTGAATAGTATGGTGGTCGTAGTCTTCAATAGCTCGAGCCAACGTCGCCGCCGCATGTTGAGTTCTTTTTAGTGAAGAAATATTTAAGGCTTTTATGGTCCGAATATATCTCCACTTTCTCCCCATATAGATAAGGCTCTCCATATCTTTAACAAGAAAACGATCGGGCCGCTAACTCTAGATCATGAGTAGGATAATTCCTCTCATACTCTTTAAGTTGTCGCGAGGCATAGGCTATGACTTTCCCACGTTGCATGAGAACACATCCTAACCCTTTGCCTCAATCATCGTCAGATAACAAATCCATCCGCATCAGATGGTATTGTTAGAAACGTGTCGAAATGAGTCTCCTCTCGAGCTCTTGGAAACTCTTCTTGCATTCTTCACTCTAAACGAATTTTGTATCCTTCCGAAGTTAGTGGGTTAATGGAGTAGCGATTCGAGAAAACCCTTCCATTAATCTCCGATAATAACCAAATTTAAGCCCAAAAAAGCTACGACTTCACCACCGACTTCGGTTGCTCCCTAACTTTGTATTGCTTCAATCTTCACGGATCAACAAATACTCCATATTTCGACACCACGCGCCCAATGAATGCGCTTCCTCAAGCCGTAACTCGCGATTTCTTTAATTTGGCATATAGTTTGTTTTCACGAAGCCTTCGAGTACCAAATTTCAAATGGTGCTCATGATCTTCACGACTTTTGGAATATATGAGGATGTCATCAATAAAAACAACAACGAATCGATCCAAATATTTCTTGAATACTTGGTTCATCATATCCATGAAAGCCGCAGGAGAATTAGTCAATCCGAAAGACATGACTAAGAATTCATAATGCCCGCATCGAAGTTCTCAAGCGCGCCTTTTGAATATCCTTAGTTCTAATCTTCATTGATGATATCCGTAATCTAAGATCGATCTTTAAAAAGATTGTGCTCCTCAGAATCGGGTCAAACAGTCATCAATACGAGGTAGAGGATACCTATTCTCGATGGTGACATGGTTCAATTCCCGATAGTCAATATAAAGTCGCATACTCCCGCTTCTTTCTTCTTTACTTAATAAAATAGAGCACCCCAAGGAGATGTACTAGATTTAATGAAACCGATGTCCAACAACTCCTCCGTAGTTGGACCTTTAACTCCTCAAGTTCAATAGAGCCATTCGATATGGGGTTTTAGAAATGGGCTTTGTACTGCGTGTTCAAGATCAATAAAAAATTCAACTTCACGCTCGGGGGGTAACCGGATGTTCTTCAGAAATACGTCAGAAAGTCAATAACAATAGAATATTATTCAAATTTGACGTGTCTTTATTCAAATCCATAACATGGGCTAAGAAAGCTTGACATCCGCTTTTCAATAAACGAATAGCTTTATGATTAGATATGATGTTGATTGATTTTAATGGTTTAGTTGTTTGAATTGCATACAACAGTTGGTTAGGAATATAAAACTAACAACCTTATTTAAAATAATCAATTTTGGCATGATGAGTAGTTAACCAATCAATCCCTAAAATCACATAAAAAGCAAGTATCTTTAAAGAGATAAGGTCAATGTGTAAGGTGATGGTGCCAACTTGAATCAAACAAGATTTATAAACAAATGGATGTGATAAAAGTTTCTCCTAACTGAGTTTCCACAAATAAAGTCAAAGTCTAATTTCTCCGAGTCAAGTTTAAACGCTGAGCACAAGCAGAGAGAGATAAATGAATGGGTAACACCGGTATCAAGTAAGGTATAAACTTCGCAAAAATTTATAAATAGCTTACCCGTGATCACCTCGTTTGGGTTCCTCTCATTTTGACCACCACAACAAACGCTTCTTCTATGAACCGTTGACTTTGACTTTTTCGGGACGGTCTTTTGAGTCACCGTCCTCACTGAACTAGGTTTCGCTACTGCATAATCTCGAGCGATATGTCCTTCCTTTCCACAATTATAAGATACCTTGAACTGTTGCAGGGGCGCTTTAGATCGATATGTCCTCTTTTTCAGATGATATATAAGATATGACCGGTGGTCGTTCTCCTCCCTTAGAACCGATTCTTGTCGCTTAAGACTGCTGCCTTCACACGGTCGTTGTTAAATCTCCTCTTTTAAAATCTCCTCCCGATTTCGCTTCTTCTATTTTCATGGCTATGATTACCACCAGAGTGGTTACCATTTTTGTCCGTTTTTTCTTTCTCCTCGTTGGTTATCGTTGTTTTGTTGATCGCTATCTCCCAGATGATCCTCGATTGTGGTCCCTCATTGACCGTACTCGTTATCTCTCTCTAATAATTGAGCCTCGTTTACAACATCTAAACAAAGAGAAAATTTATGAGAAATGAGATATTGTCGATATACCGGTTTCAAACCTCTCGTAAATATCCGCCATAACGCTCCTCATTCTCCACCAAATGAGGTGCAAAACTCGATAACTCTCGCAAACCTTGCCTCGCATCGAGACACCGCCATGTTGTTTTGTTCTAATGATGAACTCCACTTCCTTCATACGATTTAACACTTTCGTGAAAGTATTTGTCATTAAATAGTTTATAAACGACTCCCAAGACACGCCGAAAGCGTAATTTGGATGGGTACGCTTCACGCACTCCACCAAAGATTATGCCTCGCCACTAATATAAAGGAGGCGAATGGAACCTTCGTTCTCCTCCGCATCCCAAGACATCGAATAACTTGGTAATTTGTTTGACCCATGTTTCCGCCGCATGATTGGATCCGCTTTCCTTAAATTTCGTGGTCCCAACTCTTCGAATCGTCTGGGTTGTGACAACCCGTGAATTGCTATCATTTCTTCCTCAGATTTTGAACACGAAGTCTCCTCGTTCGATTTTTGCATGAATCGCAAAAAGCTTTTAAACATCCCCTCGCTCATCATCTCGCTTCGGTGGTGTTGTTCACAGAGGAGAACATTGTCACCACTGACGCTCTCCTCGTTGGTGAAAGTCTGCACATCTCCACCGCGCCTCATTTTCACTATTAATATTCTCAACGACATTCTCAAACATCGCCATAAAACAAGGATTAATTAAGGAAATCAATATATCATATAATATCTCTATATATCGACTAACTAACAAATAAGCTTAGTAGGACACACTAAATAAGGATTTACTCTGCCTCTCCTCCTAGTTCTATTCCCGAACTCCGCCAGAGATCATATCCCTAAGCTCGATACTAACCGTGACGCCCCAAAAATAGGTATACATCACCCATTCGAAGTTGTCAATACATGGTATGTAAATAACTACAACTTTATTATTACAACAAGAAACTGTGAGTTTGAATACAAATATTATCTTCTAGATAATATCTATACTCAAATAAATTCTCATCACATTTATTGATACATTATTTTACAAAAATGGTGAGGACTACTAAATAACTCTCTGTAACCTTCATTCCATACCCCGACTCGTACTTTCGCTTATATTCTCGCCCCCGAGAGAAAAAATGGAACAAAAAAAGAAAAGGGTAAGCTCAACTAGCCCAAAGAAGAATATTATGACTAAGATAATATACAACAAATTATCATTAGTCTTCAACAGGAAAAAAATCTAATAGAATACAATAGACAACAAGTTTTAAATCAATATTCACAATGAAATAATAATTCATTTAAGAGTTAAGTAGTGAATGCAAACTACTATCTTCTATGTATGAATTTAAAAGTTCATCGCTCATCTTTTATCCTCGTAACATCAATCAATATATATGGAATCAAATATTCATCTTTGCACCATGTGCCAAAGATATTCATCATTGGGTCATGTTCATCTAAACACTGCTCATTTTGCACTACGGCCAAAGATATTCATCGAAATCATTCATCTTGCACTACACAGCCAAAGATATTCAATAATATCATCATTTAAGACCGAGGATGATGAAAATATTTTTAAAGAAACGAATCCAAGTGAAACAAAATGACAAGGATTAAGGATTAAGGATTCAGACTTTGTTTTATCCATGTCCAAAAATACCTCAAAAATAATTATAGTGGTGTAAAATTCAAGAATGATCAAAACATGGATACAATCAAAGCTAGTATCCATAATAGATATTTTAGATGAAAAGGAAATTTTTCATTTTTCGATTAATAAAATTAATCAGGTCGATTCGTGAATAAAGGTCGTGATACGTGAATAAGAACTTCGACACCAAAAGTTCTAAATTTGATAAAAACTTCAGTCAATATTTCAAAGATAAGATAATGATATTAAAGAAATAATATCATTACTAAAAAAATAATATCCCTTACCTCGAAAGATATAAAGATTTCTAAATACTCAAAATATAATACCGATAATATAGAGAGAGAAAAATCAGTGATTTTCCAAAGACCCTATTTAAATAATAAAATATTAATATATATAATTTTTATTCCAACGCATTTACTTATTTTGCTCAAAAACCTCTACCACCAAATGTACCCACCTCACAAGACTTGCAAAAAAAACGTTTTTGTTATTTAAATTATTTTAAACTTCTAAAAATCAATTATTTCGGAGCTTCAGAACTTCAATAATTCATAATAAATAGCCCTTTTGCAGAAAAATTGAATCGCACATGTCTTTATAGGAAATTCAATTCTCTACAACTTTGCAGAAGAAAGTTTTTCCAAATTCCAAACAGAAATTGACCGAAATCCACAAACGGGCGATTTTACATGCTATAATCAAATTTCAGTCAAGAAATGGGGTCCACCGACACATAAAACATGCTTTAAATATTTTTGGTAACAAAAATACTCCTCCTCCACATATACTCATATATCTCACATTCATCGTAAAAATATCATCATTATTATATTATTAAAATATAATAATATATTTAAATGAATTATTTTATCAGAAAAAGATAAAATTTCAATTTTCAACAATTGTCACATTAAAAATTTTCTCCATCTATATCCACATAAAATCAATATTTTTCTCATCATATGAATCAATAATTAATTATTTACAAATAATATTACGTAATCACAATATCGACAACCAGTAGCTTCCTGTGAAAGAGGGCTTTCCAATAAGAATTTCTCCTTACTAAAGACGCAATTAGGTGACCAAACCTCCCTTAGATGTAACTTTCTAGACATTGCCAATAATGTTATCTAATAATATTATTCAGATAATATGAATTATTGCTTCGATAATAAAAAATATGTGTAATGACAATTATCAAACAACATCAATATAAAATATCAACGCAAAGAATTATTAAATCAATAAAATAAAATATCGAATAAAGAAGAATTATCGTAACCATTATCGAAAAGGCTTTTTACGTAAGAATCAATAATTGGTGCAATACCGTGCGCCATCGTGTTTTAACCATCGAGTATTTTAACAAAGATTAATCTGTGAATAACTACGCCTGCTATTTTTAAACAACTTATATTTGTCGCTTTTCTTCATCCAATCGCTTTCCCTTATGGGCCCACACATATTCGCGCCGTCGCATTTAATATTCCCCGACAAAGCATTTAATATTCCACCACCAAACTAATATTCCCCGACAACAATGAATATTTTCTAACCACTTGCTTATTTTGAAATATTCATGTATTTTACCCATAACTATCCACATTAATCAAATCAACCCTTACTATTTCAAAATAATAATTAGAGGAAATTAAATTTCATTTATTAATTATTTGGGGTCTTACAACCTCCCTCCTTATGAAATTTCGCCCTCTAAATTGACATACGACACGGTATTTCAAAAGGTGAGGATACCTCGCTTTCATTTCCGCTTTCCAATTCCTGTGTCATTCATCTCTATAAAGATAATTCCTCCACGTAACTTTAACTTGTGGTATAACCTTTCAGGCGTAGGACATGTTTCTTCCTATCCAAAATCTTGACAGTACCTCTTCAGACGTTAAGTCTTCTATTATCTCGTCGGTTTCTAACTCTATAACGTGGTTGGTCTTTCACATATTTATTTAAGTATGATATGTGAAACACATTATGAACACGAGACATACTACTTGAGGTAACGCGAGTATATAGGCTACATTTCCTACCTTGGTCAAGAATTTGAAATGGACCAATAAATCGTGGATTGAACTTTCTCTCTTCCCAAATCTTGTAACTCCTTCCATGGAGTAACTCGCACAACAATACATGATCCCCTATACTAAATTCCACGCCCTTTCGATGAAGATCCGTGATAACTCTTTTGTTGATCTTTGTGCCGCTTTGTATACGTTGTCGAATCATTTGGATTTTTTGGTGAGTCATATACGTCTTAACTCCTCGGGTCCCAATAATGTTGCTTCACCCACCTCATCCCAACATATTGGAGCGACACTTTCGGCCCATATAATGCTTCAAATGGAGCCACACCTATACTTGCTCGATAATCTGTTGTTGTAGGAGAATTCCACCAATGGTAAATACTTATCCTAACCGCTTCTTGAAGTCTAAGACACACGAGTCTTAATAAATCTTCAAGAGTTTGAATAGTCCTCTCCGATTGTCCGTCTGCTTGAGGATGGTATGCCGAATCGAATCGTAGAATTGCGTTTATAGCTTTTTTGCAAAGCTAACCCAAAATCTTGAAGTGAATCTTGGGTCACGATCCGAAACTATGGATACTGGCATGCCATGCAACCTCACAATCTCATTTACATATATACTAGCAAGACGTTCAAGGGAATAAGTCTCCCGTATCGGTAAGAAATGAGCAGACTTGGTTAATCTATCAACAATAACCCAAATAGCATTGATGCCTTGAGAAACCGTAGGAAGACCCATAACGAAATCCATGGTAATGTGTTCCCACTTCTATTTCGGAATCTCAAATGGTTGCAACGGACCCTTAGGTACTAGATGTTCCGCCTTTACACGTTGACAAGTTAAACACATCGAGATAAACTTTGCAATCTCTCTCTTCATATTGTTCCACCAAAATGTATGTCGAAGATCACGATACATTTTAGTACTTCCAGGATGGATTGCAAATGGTGTATTGTGTGCCTCCATCATAATCTTGTACTTCAAATCGTAGTTAGAACACAAAGTCTAGAGTGGACTCAAGTATTCCTTCTTCATCAATTCTCGCCCTAATAGCTCCTTCTTTGTACTTTCTTCTTCATACACATCGCCGGCCCGGTGGCTCGAAAGAACCTTAACTTTTTCTATTAAAGTTGGCTCTACGCAGATACTTGACATCATCGTACTCATTCCTCGTGATATGATCTTCTACTCAACGCGCGTCACCATCTGCGTTCGCTTTTCCGGATGGTATTGAATAGTATGGTCGTAGTCTTTCAATAGCTCGAGCCAACGTCATCGCCGCATGTTGAGTTCTTTTTTAGTGAAGAAGATATATTTAAGGCTTTTATGGTCCGAATATATCTCCACTTTCTCCCCATATAGATAAGCCTCCATATCTTTAAGCAAAAAACGATCGGGCCGCTAACTCTAGATCATGAGTAGGATAATTCCTCTCATACTCTTTTAAGTTGTCGCGAGGCATAAAGCTATGACTTTCCCACGTTGCATGAGAACACATCCTAACCCTTTGCCTCAAGCATCATCGTCAGATAACAAATCCATCCGTACCAGATGGTATTGTTAGAACATGTGCTGAAATGAGTCTCCTCTTGAGCTCTTGGAAACTCTTCTTGCATTCTTCACTCTAAACGAATTTTGTATCCTTCCGAGTTAGCTGGGTTAATGGAGTAGCGATTCGAGAAAACCCTTCCACGAATCTCCGATAATAACCAGCTAAGCCCAAAAAGCTACGTCTTCACCACCGACTTGGTTGCTTCCAACTTTGTATTGCTTCAATCTTCACGGATCAACAAATACTCCATATTTCGACACCACGCGCCCAATGAATGCCGCTTCCTCTCGCCGTAACTCGCATTTCTTTAATTTGGCATATAGTTTGTTTTCACGAAGCCTTTGGAGTACCAAATTTCAAATGGTGCTCATGATCTTCACGACTTTTGGAATATATGAGGATGTCATCAATAAAAACAACAACGAATCGATCCAAATATTTATATCCACATAAAATCAATATTTTTCTCATTATATGAATCACTAATTAATTATTCACAAATAATATTACGTAATCACAATATTGACAACTGTGCAAGTTACAAGAAAGAGGAGGCTTTTCAATAAGAATTTCTCCTCATCTTGCCAAGCAATTAGGTGACCAAACCTCTCCTGTATGTAACTTTCTAGACATTTCCAATAATGTTATCTAATAATATTATTCAGATAATATGAATTATTGCTTCGATAATGAAAAATATCGTGATAATGACAATTATTGAAACAACAAAGAATATAAAATATCAACGCAAGCAATTATTAAATCAATAAAATAAAATCTTCGCAATAAAGAATTATCGTAACTATTATCGAAGAAGGCCTTTTTACGTAAGAATCAATAATTCGTGCAATACCGTATCTGCCATGTGTTTTAACCATCATCGAGTATTTTAACAAAGATAACCAGAATAACTACGCCTGTTATTTTTAAACAACTTATATTTGTCGCTTTCTTCATCCAATCGCTTTTACGTTATGGGGCCCACACATGGTCAAGGCCGTCGCATTTAATATTCCCCGACAAGCATTTAATATTCCACGACCAAACGAATATTTCCAACAACAATGAATATTTTATAACCACTTGCTTATTTTGAAATATTTACGATTTTACCCATAACTATCCACATTAATCAAATCAACCCTTACTATTTTAAAATGTAATACTTGCAAAGTATGCAAGTTGTCATATTATATTCAATTGGTCTGGGGAATATTTGTTTTATCGGGGAATATTAGATGCAACAAAGACAATCATCAGTGGACCCCACAATGTAATTATCATTTGATTGAGAAAACGATAAAAATACTTTTATGAAAATAATGGCGAAAGTTTTACCGTTAATCGTTGAAACACCCGGTGTTAAATGTATAAAGAATACGCGTGGTTGCATAAGAAGCATACCCGGTATTAATTATTGATGTTTACGTGATAAGTCACTTTCGCTTTTGTTGGTATTATTAATGTAATAAATCAAAATACTTTTATAAAGTTATTCTATAAATAGAATATATTATATTCTATTATGCATAAGATTGCATAAAGTGTCTACATAGTAAAATTTTTATATAAAACATAATACTTTTATAAAGTTATACATTTTATTAGACAATAATTAGAATATATTATATTTTATTATGCATAGTATTTGCATAAGGCTCTGATAGTGTTTGAATAAGTAAAATCTTTTATAAAGTTATTCGTTTTATTAAATTATAAATAGAATATATTATATTTTATTTAAAAGATTTTCCTTTAAATATGGGACCGCCGATTAAAGTAAATCAATCTAAACTGCTTCATGAGTTAGTTCTTATGCAGTCCATTTTTCTATAAAATAAGCTCATTCCTTCATTATTTCTTACAAATTCAATGAAACTCTAGAGATAAACTATGTATAGAGAAAGAAGAAAAGTATTCTCGCTACTTCATTATTCATATATCCAAGATTTCTTCTTCTTAAGGTAGGGGATATTATTTGTTGTACTCGTAAGGGGTATTATTTCTTTTGTATTCATGAAGAGAACTTCTGTTATTCCATTCTTTATTATTCTCGTTGGAATAACTGTGATACGCTGATCTCACCATATACTTGGTGAAATTCTTCTGTTATTCCATTATTTATTATTCTGCTGGAATATCCTGTCTATGCGAAGTACCGCATACATGGTAAAATTCTATTGTTATTCCATTCTTGATTATTCTGTTGGAATATCCTGTTTGTGTGTTTTACGCCGGACCTGGTTCCGTCTTTATTATTACATTGGAATATCTTGTTCATGCGTTTTACGACGGACTTGGTTAAAATCTTTATTATTACGTTGGAATAACTCGCTCATCTGCCAAGCACCGCATTTACGGTGATTTCTGTTGTTATTCCATTCTTTATTATTCTGTTGGAATATCATGTCGGTGCGCATTACGCCTGACCTAGTTCCGTTATTTATTATTCTATTGAAATAGCATGTCTATGCGAAGTACAACATGCATGGTGATTTCTTTTGGTATTCCATTTTTTATTATACTCAATTGGTTAAAGTTTTAACTTCTATACTCCATGATATTAGTGGAATATCCTTGATATTTGCTCTTCATCCAGTATCTTTTCATGGAAATATTCTTCTGAGCATTCTTGAATTTTACTCTACAAAGAAGTATCATGTTGACAATTTGGACGTTATTAGTTCCTGGATAATTTAATTCTTGAACTTGCTTTATTGAATTCATATATCATTGTCATCATCCTCATGTTTATATTATGTTGAAAGTCAGATGTGGCCTGTAGTGCATAGATGGACTTGCTATGATTATGACCAGGGATTATTCAGTATAATCATCACCGTAATGTTACAAATGATGTGGAAAAAGTCTTCATTTGCCCGTAATGCATTGATAGACAGTTTTTGGTATGATTATGGCTATGGATTCTCTTAGACCAAGGGTGCAAAGATAAATTGTTTTATGGCATGATCAAGACCGTTAATGAAAACACAATTATCTTTGGCCCGTAGTGCATGGATAATTGTGGTCGTGATACTAAAGAATATCCTTGGCCGTAGTGCAGGGGTGATTCGATGATGTGGATTATTTTTTAAGCTAAGTCCCATCGATAAAAGTGATGAAAAACCTTTTAAATCATAGAAGATAATAGATTTTATTCTCTACTTGACTCTTCTAATGGATTGCTTGTTCCGCTGCAGTTAAACTTGGTGTTTGTTATATCAGATCGGTTTAACATTGTTGAAGGATAATGATAATTTATTCTCGCATTATCTTAGTCATAATATTTCATCGGGCTAGTTGAGCTCACTTTCTTTCTTTCACTATCCTCTTGTGAAATGAGAACGTAAATTTGGGACTAATCAGGGAACAGAGTGATGGTCCTAGATGTTTGAATTAGTAGTCCTCTACTATTCGTGAAATAGTGTGATAATAATTGTAATGAGGACTCCTTTTGAGTTTGTATACTCTCTAGTAGACAATATTTGTATTCAAACTCATAGTTTATGTTTTTTTGTCGTATTGCATACTTAATTGGTATTATTAAGTTGTATTTGAATTTTGTACCATGTATTTGGCGACTCAAGATGGGTGATGTATACCTATTTTGGGGGGGCGCCACAGTTAGAAGCGTCGCGATCGTGCATCAGATATCGATCTTTTACTAAACACGCTACCTACCACGTTCGCTTTTTCCAGGATGGTATGGTCGTAACATATATAGAAATGAGTCTCCTATTGAGTTCGTCGAAGCTCTTCCCACATTCCTTACTCCATTCAAATTTGTATCTCTACGAGTCAGCTGCGTTAATGGAGTAGCGATTCGAGAAAATCTTTCCACAAAATCTTCGATAATAACCATTAAACATGTAAATCTACGTATTTCGACATCGACTTAGGTTGTTCTCAATCGTGACTCATATCCCAATCTTGGATAAGACGTCACAATGACACCTATCGGCTTTACTACCGCACGAATATGGCATCCCCTACGGAGAGTCTGGCTTCGGTGCATTTCACAAAGGAAGTCACCAGATAAAGGCTCGGGTACCAAATTCTATAATTAAATTTTTAACTCATGAAGTTCAATAGGAGCCATGAGATTTTAGAAATGGGTTTTGTACCGGGTTCAAAGTCGATACAAAATTCAATATCACACTTTGGGAGTAAGCCAAGAAATTCTTCAGGAAATACATCAGGAAATTTACTAACAATAGAAATATCATTCAAATCTGACGTATTTTTTTTTCAAGTCCATGACATGGGCTAAGAAAGATTGACATCCGTTTTTCAATAAACGAATAACTTTATGGCTTGATATGAAAGTGTTTGACTTCAATGGTTTAGTTGCTTAAATTCGAATAACAGGTTGCTTAGGAATATGAAAACTAACAACCTTACGAAAGCAATCAATTTTGACATAATGAGTAGTTAATCAATCAATCCCCAAAATCACATCAGAAGCAAGTATCTTTAAAGAAATAAGGTCAACAGGTAATGCGATGGTGCCAACTTTGATCAAACAAGATTTATAAACAGTGGATGTGATGAAAGTTTCTCTTAACGGAGTTTTCACAGATAAAGTCAAAGTCTAATTTCTCCCGAGTCAAGTTTAAACGTTGAGCACAAGTAGAGAGATAAATAAATGGGTAGCACCCCAGATCTAGTAATGTATAAACTTCGCATGAATTTATGATTAGCTTTACCCGTGATCACCCGTTTTGGTTCCTCGCGATGTTAACCAAACCACATACAAACGCTCTCTAGAACCGCTGACTTTGACTTTTTTCGGGATGACCTTTTGAGTCACCATCCCCATCGGACTTGGTTTCGCTTATCGCATAATCTCGAGCCATATGTCCTTCATTTCCACATTTATAAGATACGACCGGTGGTCGCTCTCCTCCCTTAAACCCGATTGTCACTTTGGTCCCGACGTCTTCGCAGTTGTCATTGTTGAATCTCCTCTTTTAAAATCTCCCCGACTCGCTTCTTCTATTTTTATGGCCACGAGTACCACCAGAGTGGTTGTCGCTTCTTGTCAGTATTTTTTCTTTCTCCGCCGGTTATCGTTGTTCGATGATCATTGCACACCCAGATGATCCTCGGTTGCGGTCTCTTCGTTGAACGTACTTTCATTATCTCGCGCTCTAATAATTGAGCCATGTTGACAACATCCGAATATAAAGAAAATTTATGAGAGATAAGATATTTAGAATCTCGGGTTTTAAACCTCTCAAAAACATCCTCGCTATTCGTTCCTCATTCTCTACCAAATGAGGTGAAAACTCGATAACTCGCGAACTTCGCCTCAGATTGGGACACCGCCATGTTGTTTTGTTCTAGTCTAATAAACTCTACCTCTTCATATATGGCGAATACTTTCTGGGAAAGTACTTGTCGTTGAACAATTCTTGGAACTTTTCCCAAGACATCTTCAAGCTTGAGAGGTCGAGTACGCTTTACTGATTCCCACCAATAATCTTTCTCTTCAGTAAATATGAAAGTGGCGAAAGGAACCTTTTGCTCCTCCGAGCATCCCAAAACATCAAATATCTTAGTGATCTCGCTTTATCCACGTCTCGCCAGTAAGTGGTTCGGCTTTCCCAAAAACTTCAAGGCCCTAACTCCTTTAATTGCTTAGCGGTGACCATCCGTGAGTTGCCAGTGTTTTCACCTGCATTTTGAACAGTAGTCTTTCTCGTTTGGTTTTGCATGAATTCTAGAAAGTTCCTAAATATACCATCGTTCATCATCTGCTCAGTGGTGTTGTTCATATGAGGAACATTGTCAGCCTGTTGCACGTTCTCCTCGTTGGTGAGCAAAGGTGTCTCCACGGTCTCATTTACTCCACTGTTAACATTCTCAGTCGACATTCTTAAATACTGCCATAAAACAAGGGTTAATTAAACAAATTAACATATCACATATTAACCATATAGTTCGACTGACCAACAAATAAGCTTAGGTATGACATACTAACGAAGGATTACTCGTCTCTCCCCTCCTAGTACTATTCCCCGATCTCCGCCAGAGAACATATCCCTAAGCTCTGATACTAACTGTGACGCCCCCAAAATAGGTATACAACACCCATTTTTAGTCGCCAAATACATGGTACAGAAACAACTACAACTTTATTAATACAACATAAAAACTGTGAGTTTAAATACAAATATTGTCATCTAGACAATATCCACACTCAAATAAGTCCTCATTACAATTATTAATACACTATTTTACAGAATAGTGAGGACTATTAGAACAACTTCTAGAACCATCATTCCACACCTCGACTAGTACTCGCTACATTCTCGCCTCCTGAGAAGAAAAATAGAACAACAAGGAAAAGGGTGAGCTCAACTAGCCCAGTAAAGAATATTATGACTAAGATAATGTACAACAAATTATCCTTAGTTTTCAACAGGGAAAAATCAGATAGAATACAATAGACAACAAATTTTAGATCAATAACTGCAGCGGAAACAACAATTCATTAGAAGAGTTAAGTAGAGAATGAAATCTACTATCATCTATGAATTTAAAAGTCCATCATCGATATTTTATCTCTGTAACATCAATCAATATACATCATAAATTAAATAGTCATCTTTGCACTACAGGCCAAAGATATTCATCTGTTGGTCATGTTCATCTCAACACCTGTTCATCTTTGCACTACGGGCGAAAGATATTCATCAGAAAATCATTCATCTTTGCAATACGAGCCAAAGATATTCAGTTATATCATCATTTAGGATGGAGGATGATGAAAAATATTTTAAAGAAAACGAATCCAGTGAAACAAAAGAACAAATATTAAGGATTCGTACTTTAAACAATCTAAGTTCAAAAATACTTCATAAATAACCAGAGTGGAGTAAAATTCAAGAATGAAGATCAAAACATAGATCCAATCAAAGATAGGAATCATAACAGACAATCTTAGACACAAAAGAAAATTTAATTTTTCTGTGAATAAGGTCGATTCGTGAATAAAGGTCAGATATCGTGAATAAAGGTCGTATACGTGAATAAGAATCTCACACCAAAAGATAGAAACTTCACAAAAAACATCAAGATGCTTCGTGAATAAGACTTCGTGAATAAGAACTCCCGACATGAAAAAGTTCCAAATTTGATAAAAAATTCCAACCAATATTTTGGCATAATGATATTGAAGAAATAATATCATTTTCGAATAAAATAACATCCCTTACCTCCAAACAGACAGTACTTCTAACTGGAATACTGGATATAGTGCTGAAAAAACTTGCACCATATAGCAATACTCAAAGTACTAAAACACTCACAAAATACGCTCGATATTATAGAGAGAGAAATCTGTAGTTTCTGGTGTGGTTTTCAATTCTAACCTAAGCACCCTATTTATAGGAAAATGCTTAGAACACCAAAGCAAAAAATTTAATATAATATTAATATATATAATAAATCTTCTACGCCATCCTACCAGCTGATCTCAAACACCTAACACATGTCCATAAACAACAAAAACGTTTTTCTAAATAAAAATAATTAAAACTTCCAAAAATTAATTATTTCGGAACTTCGAAACTTCAATAATTCATAATAAATAGCTTTTTTCAGAAAATTCAAATCTCGCGACTTTTTATAGGAAATTCAATTCTCTACAACTTTGCAGAAGAAAGTTTTTCCAAATTCCAAACAGAAATTGACCGAAATCTACATACGAAAGATTTTACCGGCTATAATCAAATTTCAGTCAAGAAATGGGGTCCACCGACACACAAAACATGTGTTAATCATTTAATGCAACAAAAATACTCTTCCTCCTCATATACTCATATATCTCACATTCAATGTAAAAATATCATCATTATTATATTATAATAATATAATAAAATATTATTTTATCGTAAAAGATAAAATATCAATTTTTAACAATTGTCACTTTAAAAATTTTCTCCATCTATAACCACATAAAATCAATATTTTTCTCATCATATATATCAATAATTAAATATTCATAAATAATATTACGTAATCACAAGATCGAAACCGCACTGCTCCCAAGAAAGAGGGCTTTCAATAAAGATTTCTCCTTATTGGCGCAATTAATTAGGTGACCAAACCTCTCCTTAGATGTAACTTTCTAGACATTGCCAATAATGTTATCTAATAATATTATTCATATAATATGAATTATTGCTCTGACAATGAAAAAAATACCGTGTAGTGACAATTATCAAACAACAAGAATATAAAAAAAAAAATCAACGCAAAGAATTATTGAATCAATAAAATAAAATATTGAATAAGAATTATCGTAACAATTATCGAGTAAAGGCCTTCACGTAAGAATCAATAATTGGTGCAATACCGTGGTGTCTTCTTGTGCACAACAACAACGCCAGACATCGTGTTTTAACCACTGAGTATTCCAACAGTATTAACGATAATAATTACGCCGTTATTTATAAACAACTCATACTTGTCTTTTTCTTCATCCAATCGCTTTCCGTTATGGGTCCACACAAGGCTGCGCCGTCGTACGAATATTCCCCGACAACAAGAATATTCCACGACCAAACGAATATTCTCCGACAACAATAAGTATTTTATAACCACTTGCTTATTTAAAATATTTGCGCATTTTACCCATAACTAACCACATTAATCAAATCAACCCTTACTATTTTAAAATAATAAATAGAGAAAATTAAATTTCAATTATTAATAATTTGGGGTCTTACAATGGTGCTTAATATAAATAAGCCAATCACGTACATGGATAAGAACATCACAGTTCCATTGTCTATGTTTCCGTCCAGTCTTGCATCATTAGAGTCTATTTCAATTATATGAAATTAGATCATTGTAACACTTCTACAAATTCTTTTTATAATATTAGATATTATTATATTCGATTTAAAATAGTTATTTTTCTTTTTGTAATATTATTTTCTTCTTATGATTGATGTTTGGAAGTACAAACTCTAAATCATTCACTAATTGTGAGTAATTCATCTTATGTAACTCTTGGGGAATAAATTGTATTATGCATGTATTTAAGAAAACGTGTTTTAGAAATACATAATGTTTTTTAGAGAAAAAAAACGGTGTGTAATGTGCAAATACACAACGTTTTGTAATGTGTCAATAAACGCCGTTTTAAAATTATTGTGTAATTGTGTCTAATAGATGACACTGCTAACCACGACATTTCTGGGGGGCTATTACAAAGTTTTTTAAATGTTATCTATTTACTTTTTTCTACTAACGAACAATTATTATACTATATTATAAATAGAGAGGTTTAGGAAACAACTATTTTGTGAGGAAGTTGTGTAAAACTTTAAGATAAAAATATGAATATTTAGGTCATGTTTATTTGCAATGATAATATTGTGATTGAATTATTAATTATTAATTATAAGTTATATGTTTGTTTTATAAATTGGATTTTGAACTAGAGTTGAGCATGGTTTGAAGCCCAAACAACACCCAAAACCACTTAGGTGCGGTTTGACAAATCTAAAATCGTACATGAAATCGCTTATGATTGGTACGGTGCGAGTGCGGTTTTAAACTGTGCGATGCAGTTTCATTTGATGTGGTTTCGGTTCCAAAATCAATTAAAACAACAAAATTTTATGCAATCTATAGAAAGCCCAAAAGATTCAAGATTCATATAAGTTATTCATTTTTAGAAAAAAGAAACAGATAATTAGCTCACCATATGTACTCTAAAACTCATAATTCATTCATAACAAGTCTTCAGCTGCCAACCAAAAATAACTAACCTTCTTTCCATAGGCTCTAAAGGCTTTTGACTATTCTTTAAGAGAATTTACTGAGGTTGAGACAACAACAATCTCAAGTCTCAACTCCACTAGATAATGTTCCCTTATACATAGTACAGAAAACATGAGTTTCAACTATGTTGCTAAAATCCTCATAGGTTGTTTCCCAGAACTGTTGGTGTGGTTTGTGCAGTTTTTGATGCGGTTTCGGTTCTAATTTAGTTACTTGCTCAACTCTACTTTGAACTATTAATCTCGGTGTAGACAGTTGAAATTTCATTTTATTGTACTAATATTGACAAAGGCAAAAGCGTAATTTTGCCCCGGCGACATCCCCGCGGAAGGGCAAAAACGTAATTTTACCCCAACAACAACATATTCAAGCAATGATCACAAAACTGAGGATGATGTCATAAGAAGTCGTCGCAACAATCCCCGAGCCGTAAACTACTAAATGCAAGCCAATTGACTGCCCGCAAATGTCGAAAGATATCATTCTGCTTAATGTTTCATTTTCTCGATCCAAAAATGACCAAGTTTGATGTCATTGCGTAGCCCTTACAAAGAGAATCCCAGAATAATATGACACATCTCCCAACTATTCCCGAACTATTATGTTGTGACCCAACTTTACCAATTCTAGCGTTAGGGTTTTGTCGAGCCCTCCGTTTACCCTACTTATCATCATCGTCTTTTGCCAACCAATATAACCCTTAAATCAAACCCAAATATCTTAAAATCCTCGGCTTGAAACCCTAACCCCTTAACAATAGCTTCCTTCAAATCCTAAACAGATGTGTATGAAGGGTTTAGGGGTAGATGGTGAGAAAAATCAAAGATTTTGATGGAGGATTGGAAAACAGATGTGTATAAAAGGTTTTATTCTTCGTGGATATTTGTGTTTCGTCCTCCCTCACTTGGCCAAAGAATTCAGTTGTCGACTGGATTACGAACCTCCGTGTTTTTAACATAGATAACAGTTTTTTTTAAAACGTTCTAATTTTAAAATCAAAAATTCCCCTTATAAATCCATAACGTTTTTACATATCCAACTATAATATTTTTAAACAAAAAAATCACAACATTTTTTTATTAAAATGTTGTTGTTGAAGTGTCATCTTTTAACTATTTTGTAGTAATGGTTTTTTAACCATAGTCGTTAATTATTGGAAAGGACGATTCGAATGGTATTTGCTAGTTTTTGGTTCATAACAAATAGATACTATGTGTGTGTGTGTGTGTGTATATATATATATATATATATATATATATATATATATATATATATGAAGAGCAATCAACAATAATTGTTTGTTATGATATTATTGATAATGTTTTTAGACCCGAATCGATCATCGAATCGAAAAAGTTTGGGCACCCCAGTCTCACATTGAAATATATGGGAAAATTTTGTATGCATATAAGGAAATAAGTTATTACCAATAGTACCTTCAAGTCATGACCTTTTGGGTGAGCTTGTGGTGGGCTAAGGTGACCCAAGAATATATTATTGGGACAATGGTTTAAAGCTTTATTTTGATGGATTTGATTTGATTCGAACATGGGATTTAACCCTAGTTTTGTTCCAGATTTGAGATTTGACCGGGTTGTTTCATATGGTATCAGAGCCAACTTTCGAAAGCTCGGGTCAGGTCATCCGATCGGGTTGCCGGATGTGGGGGTACGAGGGGTACGAAGGCTGGTAGTATTATCCCACAATGGAGAGATGAAGGTCCGGAGGTGGGGACACAAAGCCAACCGGTATTATCCCAAAATGGCTAGAGAGGCAAAGATCTGTGAACCGTGTGTGTGGCAAAGATCTGTGAACCATGTGTGTGATCGGTTCTGACGAGGACGTCATAAATTTAAATTGGGGAGTTTGTAATACCCCAGTCCCACATCGAAAGATATGAGAAAAATTTACGTGCATATAAGGAAATAAATTACTAACAATAATATATTCAAGTTATGACCTTTTGGGTGAGCCTGTGGTGGGCTAAAATGACCCAAAAAGATATTATTGGGCGAGTGGTTTAAGGCTTTATTTTGATATATGTGATTCGATTCGGACTTGGGATTTGACCCGAGATTTGTTCCAAATTCAGAATTTGACCCGGATTATTTCAGGATGGATCACTGGTTTAACCAATTATTGAACCGGTGACGCCATAAATATATATAAAAATATATTATTAGAAATTAATAAAATTTAAAAAGATCTTATTTTTATGAATTAAAACATAATAAAGTTGAGTTACAATATTACTAAATGTGGTCAATTTTAATATTAAAACTTGGTATACAAAAATGTTAAAAAATAATAAAAAAGCGGTTCACTAGGTAAATTTAACCGATTTTACCAATTGAACCACTGGTTCAATCGATGGTCAATTGATTCAATTTGAGTTTTGACCAAATTAATTTAACCGGTTGAACCAGACTATTTGTGTCGGGTCTAAAAACAGGTATTATTGGGACTGACACAAATTTAGTGGACATAGGAAAAACTAATAGTTTAGATTCAATTTTCAAAAAAAAAATGTATATTAAAAATAAATTCAAAATCGCATGGTTGATTATAAATAGTTATTATGGCAAGTCCATGTATAACGAATTATTAATTTAATTATACATTATTATGTCATTTTATAAATTTATTTTATCAGCGTAGCAATACTCCATAATTAATTGGAGTTGGTCTACTTTTTTTTTTGTTGGGTTTACCTTCTCTTTTGTTTTACTAGATTGGATTATGTACCACCTGGTCATCCTTCAAACAATCTGATCGACCTAAAATGCCCTTACATTTTTTTATTAACACCCGTCGTACAGGGAGGACAAAATGGTCATTCTAGTCGCATAATTATCATTGCTGTCTTCGCAGAACAGTTTGTTTTCTCTCTCTAGACTCTCTCTCTTACCTTGCTCGATCTGTCGAACGCGAAGAGTACAAGAAGAGTAAGAAGGAATAGCAGTGAGAAAAAAGTTATCGGCTGCTCGTTTGATCACTCAAGAGGTATTCTTTTGACGTTTGATTCCGTAATTCAGTAAATATAGACATAAATCCGATTAAGCATTCCTTGATTTATATTCATATTTGTTTCCTTAACTTTGTTTATTTGATTTAATATGTTGGGTCATTTGTTGTGATTTATATAATCTTATTTCATCCGTAATTCATTTGGTATTTAGAAGTTTTGTAAAAAATGGATTCAAATGGCTAGTGCTAATACTTATAATTGGCTGAACAAAAATAGGGATATATGGCTAAGGATGTAAATGAACCTAGTATTGAGTTACTCAGATTTGATTCACAAAATTTATTTAGTACAGAATAAGGTTTGATTGAGACTTGTTTAGCTATCGAGTTGAGTCAAAATCGAGCATGAGCAGTTTGAACTTTGCAATTTAAGGAAACCGAGTAATTTATTAATTTTTTTGCTCATATTTGAATCATTTATATTTTGAGTCGAGCTCGAATCGAACTTTTAGTTAGTCGAGTACGAATCGAACCTGAACTGTTTGTCTTATATATGACACATTTGACCCAAATTTTGGATTATTATCTCATACTTATAATTGGCTGAACTAAAATAGTCCCAAATATAAAGAGCTTAGGTATATTGTAAAGCTAGTTTTTACTAGTTACTCCATATCTGTGAGCTTAGATATTTTATAAAACTAGTTTTACTAGTTACTCCATATCCATATCTGTTAGTTTAGCGTTTTAGCACTTCTCTTTTGTAAACGAAGTAACAAAAGTTCAAAATTATCAAACAAGTTATAAAAGGTACAACCTTGTATTTTCGAATATGAAAAAAGCACTCTCTCATTTTGTTGTTTGTCAAGATACCCTTAATTCTTACATATGAAAACATGTATTAAAATTTTATTAATTTATTTTTGAAACCACAATAAATGAGTAGTAAAATTTTAAAATTTAATGTGAAGACCTTACATTCCTTCATGTTCTGCACAATCTCTATTGAAGAGCTGTTATTATTATCATTGTTTTTCATGAGCGCAGCATAGGTACATTTTACTTGCTTTCAATAGTCCCAAACATTTCTGGAAAAGCGTAGTATCTACAATCTGAATGTCGGTACCTTTCTTCCTCAGATGTGTAATAGGACTGTTTACTTTAATTGTGCTACTTTCAACCTTATTATTGCTAGATTTTAAAAATGGGTCCAAATCTACTATATAAAGACATCAAGCTCGCTAACCCAAAACCATTTAGCAATGAGAAGAGTTGGCCCTAGTCATTCTATATTATACATACTTCTCAAGGTATCTGATGTGGTACTCTAACAATTATGATAAAACAGAAGAACATAAGATGGAACAAAACTCTGAACCTTAGCTGTATTCTGTGTTGCTCTTTCAATCTAAAGAGTTTGAAAACTATTTACTTGGTTCTTGATAGCAAAGCTTGATGTAACCTTTTATTGAAAACAAAACTATTTGCGGCCATTTTAGGGAACTGACAGTACACTCATTCTCACTAATATTGGGACCTTGTATATTCTCATATCTGATTAAAGCAGAGCTGTTGACCAACTCTAATGCATTAGTTTTTGAGGTTAACTGTTTCTTATTTTGTTTTTAGATGAAAGAGAGTAGAGGTGGAACAAAGACTGATAAAATTTCAAAGTCTTCTTCTGTGGATTCCCAGCCACTTGTTTTAGATATAGACGACTTTAAGGTATGATCTCAGATTCCAATTATTTTTGGGTGCACACGTTTAATATGGTCACGTTACCACATCTAGCTAACTGTTATTGATACATTGTCCTATTTATATTATATAGGGGGGATTTTCATTTGATGCGTTATTTGGAAACTTAGTGAACGAGCTGCTACCGTCTTTTCAAGAAGAAGAATCAGATTTATTAGAAGGGCATAGTAACATTGGTGGGAATGATGCTTTGCCAAATGGAAATTTAAAAGTTTCTTCTGAAGCTGGAAAATGGGCACAAGGGGTATCAAGCCCTTTATTTCCGAAAGTTGATGATCTTTTGTCTTTGTTTAAGCATTCTTGCACGCAGTTAGTTGATCTGCGGACACAGGTATGCAGTTAGGAATGTGATGGTATTTTGTGTGTTTAGATTTGTTAGGACATCCTTTGTTGAAAACTAATGTACTATGTCGTGAAAGATTGATGGAAGACTTTCCGATCTCAAGAAAGAGGTTGCCTCCCAAGACTCTAAGCATCGGAAGACACTCATGGAGGTCTGTTAGCTTTCATTAGCTTTCTGCCTTATTGTGTCACATTTTGCCTATTAATTTATTCTCTTGGTCCTATACTTAATATTAAGATTTACTAGATAAGGTCACAGTCTATTAACTCTAAATGGCGCGAGGTTTGAGATTTTTATTAGTCATATTTTAAATGTTTAAATCCCATTTTTCGGGAGATATATGTCTTACAGATGTTGGTTACCAAAAATGTTTTTTCATGAAATTGTATTTTCCATGATGCGGAAGTGTGTATGGAGATCTAATGATTGCATTTTTGAGATGCCAAGTTGAAACTGGTTTGACTTGTTTTCCCTTGTCTAATTCTTATATGGCTTGCTTGTGTTTACTGTTAATTGTGCAAAATTTTGTTGTTTGATGAATGTGAATGTATTACATTCTTATTAGAACAATGCCATTTCAGTTAATTTTGTCCATATTTCTTCAGCTGGAAAAAGGAGTAGATGGCTTATTTGAGAGCTTTGCAAGACTGGATTCACGTATTTCTAGTGTTGGACAAACTGCTGCTAAAATCGGAGATCATCTGCAGGTAAATTTCGTCTAATGGTTATTGACAAAGCTGATGTAGATTCGATCAACAAACAAAGGAATTGAAACACTCCCTTCTAGAACAATGGTAAAGTGCTGACTGAAATGTAAGGGAGAACTGGGGTAAAAGATTCACTACTTCACGCATTATCACTAATAATTAAAAGAAATTTATGAAGTGCTTAGTTGAACAATGCATTGGAGCCACTTTGGTGTAAATTTTTTTATTTAGTCTATCTGTTATATTTGTGTTTATGTTTTAAATGATCTTATTCTCATCTGTCAGAGTGCAGATGCTCAGCGAGATACTGCTAGCCAAACGATGGAGCTCATAAAGGTAGTTTTATTCAATGTCCACGGTGATTATTCCTTGCGTGTATCGTTCTGACACTGTATGGATGATTTCATGATGCAGTATTTGATGGAGTTTAACAGTAGCCCGGGCGACTTAATGGAGCTCTCTCCGCTATTTTCTGATGACAGTCGTGTTGCTGAGGCTGCTTCAATTGCTCAAAAACTACGTAAGAGTTCATGTTTATTACAAAAATGGTTACATATTTTCATGAGCTTCACCCTTTTGTGAATAGTATTTAGTCATCGTACTAGATCATTGTATTTGCACTTTATTTTTATTTTTAGAAGGTTGGATTAAGTACGTAGAAGTGCGGGAACGGTTTACAGTTTTTCCCTTATTACAATATTCTGCTCGACTTTCTGTGTCCTTTTCCATGGATCATCTTAAACGTATGTTGAAAGGTTATGTTTTGGGCTGTAAGTAAATATTTTAATATGAAGAATTCAGATTCAGGGGAAGCAAATTTTCTATAAATGGTCAATACTTTTGAGAGGCTTTATCTGAAACCTCAACAAAATTGTGATGAATTGATCCAGTGATCTGCTTCTAGCGAAGATCTCGGCAAAGATTTTATTGAGAGGAGAAGGTTATTGAAACTCATTAGGATTACCAGCTTTATTACGCATTTGTAGCTATTTTTCACTACATGACATTTCATTTATCAGTAGGATTATATATAGAAACATCGTCTGACCATCTTGTCTTGCTCAAGTTGTCTACTATTGTGCATAGATTTTTACCTTGCAAAATTGGCGTTGCTTAAAAAAAGAAGAAAATAAAAGCTTACATCAAGGTTATGACATTCTCGTGGAGCTTGCATGACAACATTTGATTACTATTGTTGATTTTAGGTTCATTCGCTGAGGAAGATATTGGAAGAAGACAAGGTGTGACTGTTTCATCAGTTGAGGGCAATTTAACTGCTAGCAGAGGATTGGAAGTTGCAGTTGCTAACCTTCAAGAATACTGCAATGGTAATTGTTTTATTTAGTTTTCAATTTCTATTTGCCGTGTGCTGTGATTCACATTCACTAAAATTTATATCAGTCAATTAGATTTTCCTAATTAGAAGAAGTTTTGTAAAGATCACATTTCGAAATGTGTGGTTGGGTAATTGCATCACTTATGTCCTCGTATATTTCATGAATAATTTTTACTTTAATGTTGCATACAAATAACGTGCTTTTGTTCATGCTTGTATAGAACTGGAAAACAGATTGCTGGCTCGATTTGATGCTGCATCACAGAGAAGAGAATTATCTACCATGGCAGAGTGCGCTAAGATCTTGTCACAGGTATTGTGTGAGCTTTATTGTTTCTTTAATAAACAAAATTTTCTATAATTATTGCTGTGCTATTAACAAATTGTGCAAGATAGAATCCAGTGAACCAAAATATGTAATACAAGTATACTAAAACGGCCAATAATCCATATTCTATTTTTCTAATTGTTACCGCATCATCCACTTTTAAATCAACAATAAAGATTTCCCATCATGATCAGTAACTTTAATGCGGGCCCCAAGAAAAGGGATATGAGCTGGACAAGATAAGTAAGCATTTTATATCTATCTATAGAGAAAACAAATCTACCCGAAAGAATGACCACCCCAGAAATTTAAAGAGAAAGAATAAAACTGTGGATAGGAAACTCCAGATAAGCGATGTCATGCTTAGTCCTCCGTCTGTATGCATTACATCAATTACAGTGCAGCCACCTCTCACACCTTCTACCCCTTCCTCTATACTTATGATGCTTTAACATGGCTTTCTCTGAACACAGTTTAACTTGTGTGATGCTGACTGACATAATAAAGAGGCACCACCTCTAGCTATCCTACAATAAAGAAACACTTAGTTAGCTCTTTACTACCACCTCCTTACATATATGGCAATGCTAAACAAGATTCTTAGTCCTACCCCTCAAATCATCACCTTTTAAAGTGGCTTTCCAAGCTGCATTTTAGCAAAAACCCTGCCGGTTTTGTGCTCAAGCAAAAACACGACCTTTTTAAGGAAGGAGAAAAAAGAAAGAAAGAAATTAATGTCAGTTTGAGGGTTGAAAGACCTAATGAGAACTTCCCATATTGGTATTGTTACCATTCTTCTTTTTATTAAGTTATACCATAATTTTGCTCTTGTAAGTTGTAAGAAGTAAAAAATCTTTGTTTTTGACAAGTAAACCAGACCTTATCCCTAAAGGACATATAAGTCAGACTCCCAAAAGAATTCAAAAAAATCCACTTAATAAAACTGCCAAGCCCACAGATCCCACTTCTCCCTTCACCTTTTTACCAAGTTTAACTACATTAGAAGCCCCCAACAGATTTGGGATGAATCTTAACAAGAGCTTCTCATTTTCTGCTGCTTTTCTGCTCAACTCATTATCCTCTGCTTTGGAGAGTTAGTATCATATAAATTCTCCAACAAGGGCTCCTTAAACTACACATCCCATGCCTTCTGGGTTTTCATTGCTTTCCAACTCAACTCGTTCTCCTTGGCTTATAAGGTCTCACGAAATATTACCAGGACTTCTTTGTCTTCCCTTCTACCTTCAAAATCTTGGAATCCGTCAAGGATATCATGTTGTCCGAGAATCGATGCCGTTGACATTTCAAAAACTTAAAATTGAACACTAGACCGCTTAAAAGAAAAGAGTGTTTGTAAGAGATTTTGAACTGCCAATTGCATCAACTTTAATAGATTGAAAATGCATGCAGTCCCTCGTGTTAACAGGATGTTGGTCAGGCTTACCAGGTTGAAGAGTATTTTTTATGCCTAGACGTTCATAGGCACATTGATGTCTACATTATTTGATCATGCTGGATGATACTTGGGGCCATAATCTCAATATGCTCTTACTAATAGGAATGAATTGTGATGCGCACTCTAAAAAGATCATCTGAATATACGCCACTCCAGTTTTAGATGAACCTGCTTGACTACCTGTAAAATTAGTTATGCGCTTCCTCATCTAACCATCAAGTTCATTGATGCAGTTTAACAGGGGTACCAGTGCCATGCAACATTACGTGGGACTACGTCCAATGTTTGACTTGGAGGTCATGAATTCAGATGCTTCATTAATTCTTGGTGATCAGGATTCCCAACCTAGTCCTAGCAATGTTTCACGCGGACTTTCTTCACTTTACAAAGAAATCACAGGTTTGGGAATAGTGCCTCTATCTGGGGTAAGATTTGAATTTTCAATGAATTTGATATACTTGCTATAATTGGCTTGCAGATACTGTACGAAAAGAAGCAGCCACCATAACGTCTGTATTTCCTTCCCCAAATGATGTTATGTCAATTTTGGTTCAGGTATGTCTGGGATATTTTTTTTGGTTTGTCCCCTGTATATTTTTTGAAGTGCATTTATGAAGTTCATAAAGCAGCAGCACTCTATTGGTAATTTTACAATTCTGACCATCTTACGATGGCTGTGGTGCAGCGAGTTTTGGAAGACCGAGTTCCAAATCTTCTCGAGAAACTTTTGGATAAACCATCTCTTGTTAGTCCACCTACTGTGGAAGAAGGTGGACTTCTATTAGTGAGTTCTCTTGCTGGGTTTACATTTGTTCTCATGACATTGATGCCACTTTGATGTTACATAGATTTTGACCACATTTCCCCCCTGATGTTTCAGTATCTCAGAATGTTAGCTGTGGCATATGAGAAGACTCAGGTGCTTGCTAGAGATCTACGTGGTGTTGGGTGTGGTGAATTGGATGTTGAAGGTACAAATTAGTTTATAAATTCCTCCACTCGGTTGAATATCCCAATTTTGATTTGATATTAGATTGTCATCGCATGGACAATTAATGTATGGAAGGCAGCATTGCTACTTGAATTTGCTAAATACATCAATGATATACTCTTACTTTGATCAGTTTGATGTACTGAAGCCAGCACTTTGTTGTAATATAGGCTTGACAGAGTCTTTGTTTCTTCCTCACAAAGATATTTATATCGAGTATGAGCAAGCGTCTCTGATACAACTCTACAAAGCTAAGGTTTATGAGCCTCTCTATATACATCTCTCTCTCTCTATACACACACACACACACACACACACACACACACACACACACACACACACACATATATATACACACACACACACACATATTATCGATTTGTTTAAATTCTGAGTTGGCATTTATTAAGCCTACTTTTAACTGAATTTATTCTGTGCAGATGGAGGAATTGCGTGCCGAGAGCCAGCTATCTTCCGAGTCTACTGGAACAATAGGACGTTCTAAAGGAGCTTCAATTGGGTCTTCTCACCAGCAAATATCTGTTACTGTGGTGACAGAGTTTGTGCGTTGGAATGAAGAAGCAATTTCTAGATGCACTTTGTTTTCATCTCAGGTAAAGTTTGTTTCTTTGATTGATATTTGTTTATTACAGAGAGTGAACATGGTACGTCTATTGTTTTTTTCTTACATACAAATTGCATGGCTAAGTTCTTTCATGATTTTCTGTTCAACAGGCTGGTTGGTTTAGTTTATTATTTACATTTTCTAATAATTATTTTCCAGGATCCAAATTTCTTACATGCTTTTATGCATATCCTGTATGCTATCAGCAGTAACATTATAAGTCGTGGTGCTAATCAATTAAGAAGTTAACAGCATATAAACTGTTCACAACAATTTGAACAATGAAGCAATATAATTGCAGTTCACAGGTTATAAGTTAATTGTCAGTACCAGGATGGTTGGTTATATATTTTTGCTCCAAACGGTTGAATCTCTTTGTCATGTTCAATATATGTAACTCAAAGGTTTTACGATGAGGTAATTATGAGCCTAACTGCCTAACTGAAATAAGGATGTTTATTTCCTTTCAACTGTATTGAGAAGACTAGACTAGATGCCTAAAGACTTTGGTGCTCAGTGTATATACTTAGGAGTTATAGTGCTGGAGGTCTTTACCGAGTGTGGTCAGTGGTGGTGACTTTTTCTTGTCAAAGATGTGCTTTTTGGCTGGACGTAAAATATTGGATCATGGAGGTTGTTATCTAACTCTAGCTGAATGGTTGAGTTGTTATCAGTACATTATAGCTTGTTCGGACTTAAGAAGATGGTAGTATTGTTTGAAATATAAAAGGAGAAGAGACACTGAGGTTTACCTTTCCTTATGAAACAGAATATGTAAGTGTATAAGAGCATTAAGATTATTTATTTTCAATAAAGTGAATCCTAGGATTAGAACAGAGTATCCTGGCAGCAGTTGTTAGTATGGAAGGCCAATCTAAATGATTCATGTACAGATGATGAGTATTGAGGCAAGTCATATGTTGGTCTAAAGCACCAAAGAATGGGAGGAGAAGACTGCAAGGATATGTCAATTAATAGCTGGTTTGACATTTCCACCATACTTTCTGGTAGTATTACTGGTAGGTCAAAAGCACCGAATGTTGGGAGGAGAAGATTGCAAGGATAGATCAAGCAATATCTGATTTGGCATTTCCACTGTACTTCCTGTTAACATTACCGTTTCTCTTTTTTAAAAATTCATTTCTTTTTGGTTTGGGTTTATATTGGTGCATAGTACTTATGTTATTTCTGTTTTCCACTATGGGCATTTATTTATGATTCATTTCATCTGCTTTCTATAGTTTTTAGACACTTTTCATGGTTTTTATTCATTGATTCTTAACTTTTCTACACAGCCCCCTACCCTTGCAGCCAATGTAAAACTTGTGTTCACTTGCCTTCTAGACCAAGTAAGTTGATTGATCCTTGTTCCAGAGTCTGAATTTTTGCTGCATATCATTTACATACTATATGTGTTGGTCACTCAAATTCTAAATTCTATTCTCTTCTGTCCCCTCCTTTCTCCTGCAGGTCAGTCAATATACAACAGAGGGGCTTGAACGAGCTAGAGACAGCCTAACTGAAGCTGCAGCTTTGAGGGAAAGGTTTGTTCTTGGCACAAGTGTTAGTCGAAGAGTGGCTGCTGCAGCTGCTTCTGCTGTAAGTATTTGATGCTTTTTCTTGTGTATTTAAGATAGTCCATAGTCTATATCTCAAAAATTTATTGAATAAGCTTCTCCAGTACTGTACATCACCCATAAGTTGGCTGAGTTATTAGAGTTAAATTGTGACTTGTAGGCAGAGGCTGCTGCTGCTGCTGGGGAAAGCAGTTTCAGATCTTTCATGGTGGCTGTACAACGTTGTGGGAGCAGTGTGGCTATCGTTCAGCAAGTATGTCCAGTTGCATCTAGTGCTCTATTTAAAGCTTATGCAGATATTTCTGGATACACATTTAAACCTTAATTTTATATGCATTGCATTGTCTTTGTTCAGTACTTTGCAAACACTATATCTCGGCTTCTATTACCTGTGGATGGTGCACATGCTGCTGCTTGTGAAGAAATGGCGACAGCAATGTCCAGTGCAGAGGGTGCTGCGTACAAAGGACTTCAGCAATGCATTGAGACGGTCATTGCAGAGGTCTGTGATATTAGGCTTTGCATTTAATATTTGGTTCTGTGTACTAGAGAGGGACACATAGTTTTCAAGAAGCTGCTCTGCAGTTTCAGTTATACTTATACGACATGTTGGATAATTCCAATTTCCAATTTCCAATTACAGTAGCTTATTTTCTACATTTCAATTGTTCTGGTTGTAATGATTAAGTATTTAACTATGCATTAAGATTCTAGGTCTCCATCCAATTAGAGATAATATCATCCATTGCTTATGCAGGTGGAGCGCTTGCTCTCAGCTGAACAAAAAGCAACCGATTATCGTTCACCTGATGATGGTCTTGCGCCTGATCATCGTCCAACAAATGCCTGCACGAGGTAGATTTAACTTCACGAATTCGTGAATTGTATTTGAAATATATCATCAATTAGTGAAAGAGTTGCTGTATTTCTTTAATTTAAGTCTGTCCATGTTGCTTCTCTGAAAAAATAAGCTCTTGGTCTAATGGCATTTAAAATGCTTTATTATTTTCCATGACGCTTTTTTTACTTCCCTAGATGATGTATTTTTTTATTATTAATTCTATATATTTTTGTTGTTTCTAATGAATTTACATATCCCTTGGCCAGAGTTGTTGCATATCTATCCCGTGTGCTTGAGGCGGCATTCACTGCACTAGAGGGTCTTAACAAACAAGCTTTCCTGACTGAATTGGTATGGTGATTTTAATCTCCTATCTTATGGGCCTTATTTAATTTGGTGATCACAACTGACCTTAAATCGTTCACATAATGATGCCTTTGAGCAAATTAATCCGTCTATAAACAAATTATTATTTAAATGTATGCTTTTATTCAGTATATCCTCTGGGATGTTCAATTTAGTCCACAAGCTCAGTGGTTTCTTTTGAAACGTAACTCTTCTACTGGTAATGACCCTACTCTTTATTGTTTTTTGCAAATTATTATCACACCTATACAAATGAGTTCTTGCATGCAATTTACATTTTGTTAACATGTTTGATGTGCATGCTTAACTGGAAGATGATTTGATGAACATGTGGTTTATGCAAAATTATTGCAAAAACAGATGAAGCTCTAAACTGTAACTGGGATATACTCTCATTCCTTGTACTTGACAACAACAGCCACAAGTGAATTCAGATCCTACTTACCCTACATTTACTGAATTCTTTTATTGCAACTTCTTGTGATCACATTCCGCAATCAACATGTTATGTTTTCTGCAACTTTCGTTGAGACCTGTATTCTTGTCCTCCAAAGTTTGAAGTGATAAAACCGTCAGTTTGTTGATTCAGGGAAACCGCTTGCACAAAGGGCTGCTTAATCATTGGCAGAAATTCACTTTTAATCCGAGGTAATACCTTGCTCTAATGTTTAAAATCCTATTCAATTAAAATTTGGAGTAGCACATTGTCAGATGGTATTCCTTTATCTGCACCATGAAAAAGATGGCTTATTCCTCTTATAAGAAGTCATTTCTATCCGAGTGTGTGTGTTGACAAAACATTTCTATTTCAGAAATCAGAGTGATAAGTTTAAGCAGATTTCTGGACACTTTGTAGACCACAAATTTCAAAGAAATAAACTAAGAAAATTGAAACCTTTTGCAAAGAGATAAAAATACCAAATCGTTTGTGTCAAATATTAATATTTTTCATACATACGGAATTATGAACTCTTGCAATCCTAGTGGTTATTGGTCAATCGTAATGTTTTTCAGTTCTATCAGATTCTCTTCTTATCCTGACGCATGTAGCTGCTTGGCTGATTATAACAATTCCCGCAGTGACATTGGGGTTTATTAAATCAAATGTATAGTTGCTACTATGTCATTTTCTTCACTCCCCTTAAAGAAACCAAAACATATATACTTGCTGAAAAAAGTAACAGAACATATATAATCTGCTACTTCACCTCTGACATTTAGGTAAATCTCCTTTGCTTTCTGTTGTTCTTCTCATACCAGAGAGAGCATTTTTGAAGCAATTGATTCTTGTACCACACTTTTTTGTATGATTCTTATTCTCCAGTTAATAATAGTGGCAAGCAAATCAATTCACGAAATCTTCAAGTGTTCACCAGGATTCCAAATTTTCTGAACCTGCAGATATTCGGGAAAAGTCCATGATTTTTTCATAAAGATCCGGCATATATGCTCTAGGATCCTCCCTAACCCCAGCTATCATCTTTCTATTGCATTGTTAACAGAAATGAAAATTGGAAGGATATATTTTTGTTTAGTTGTCCAACTGACATTTTTTCTGATATCCAACAGAAATGAAAAGGTTATAGTTTTGTTTAGGTTTTACAAAGCAATATGTTAAATTTCATTTTTAACTGCAAAAATAATTTTGATCATGAATAGCATCTATTGATGGTGGTACTTGTCAAAAGAGAAAAGCAAACTCATCGATTGATGGTGCTGATATCACTTTTTGTATCAGCACAAATTTCCTTCATTCCAAGTTTATCTTAAGAGCACAAGTTTCATAAATTTAAATCTTAAGCAAATAACAATTAATTACTGCTGCTTCACTTGTTTATGGCTTTTCTTTTGTAGTGGAGGATTGCGGCTTAAGCGTGACATAACTGAATATGGGGAGTTTGTGCGTAGTTTCAATGCTCCTTCTGTTGATGAGAAATTTGAATTATTGGGCATGTAAGTTGTGGTTTTTTATATACCAGGGATTTTTATTTTGCGCATCTTTTCTTAGTTTACTGATAAAATATTTATATCTCCAGCATGGCCAACGTCTTTATTGTTGCTCCTGAGAGCTTGTCTACTCTGTTTGAGGGCACTCCAAGTATTCGGAAAGATTCACAAAGGTAATTATGATACTGGCGAAGCTCTTTATTTATTAAAAACACATACTAGGTTACATACGTGGCAGATCTCTATGGAAAAATTAATGTATAGCACTGTAGTAGATATTATCCTCTTCAAATATTTTTTTTGCAATCTCTCATGAAAAATCTTCTGATATACTCTTTTAGAAAGTAAAAGATGATCTAATATTTGGTAGCGGAGGTCAAGTGTTATGCTTTATTGACCATGCTCTCTGAAGATATATAGGCATCTTTAGATGGACTTTTCTCTAGCCAGATCACCGATATTGTAGTAAAATTTTTGAATTGGCTCAACTTTCAGGTTTATTCAGCTTAGAGAAGACTATAAAAGTGCAAAACTTGCTTCCAGACTCAGCTCCCTGTGGCCGAGCTCTAATTAAAGAAGAGATGGTATGTTTCAAAAGAAGAAAATGATTCACAATTCTTGGATTATAAATGTCAATGCCTTGCAATGGTAAGATAGCTAACACCTCGAGCTAAGTTATACCGGTGTGTCTAAGTTTATTTTGTGGATAATTATCGCGTCCCCAAAAATTATCAGGAATATCGGCATTTCCTTTGTAGAGTTTTTTTTCTTTGTTTCTTTCCTTTCCTTTTCATTTTCTTCTTTCAAGCATTTGTTCTTTCTGAGTGTAATTTTTTGGGAGGATAAGGTATACTATATAGGCCTATGAATTATGTTCTAGAATTGCATTTATTAGCTGTGATCGTAGATATGAAAAAAACAAGAACTGTGGCAGGTGAGTGCATCTCTGTAAAAATGATTCTTTTAGTGAATGTAGTTGATTTAGATATTGATACTTATATAAAAATTGATATTAAATGAAAACTGGGCTTAGTTGCTTCCCAGGTCACTTTGTAGTTAATTTTAGAAATGAATTTGAGAACTTGTATATAAATAAATGGCATGGATTAGACTCGGACGTTGTTTGGATCGAATACCACCAATAACAATTTGTCAAGGTTAGAAAATGGTTTTACGGGGTCACGGAGATACGGCGTAAGCTCGTATGAAAAGGCTGATCCGAGTTTATGGAGATTAGTCGACCGCGGTTATCAAAAAATAGTAAATAAATAAATTGCATGGAATATGGCTTTATTAGTGCCAACTGAATTTTTAGTTTTTACCGATAAGATCGGTAATAATAAGACAATGATATTTACACTCATTGGAGTTGGGATTGAACAAGACAATCAGATGTGTAATATAATTAAATGGATATGTATGTAGAGACCAACCTGGAGAGAGACGTTGAAAGAAATGTTTTGACTAAATTACCCAGGAACGAACTGAAAGTGAAGTAGGCCATTCATAATTGAGTCAAATATAGTTAGTTATAGGAGGAGCCAAATAATCCCAGTCTATTCAAATATCCCAACCAACACCATCCCCTCCATGTACACACATCTATAATAAATTCTTAAAAATGGACAAATATCATTACTAACGTAAAATTCAAAAACCACCAATCGATATTATAATTGAAAAATTCACGTTTACTACTAATAGTAACAGATGACGGGTGTCGTCCGTTATTAATAACAGCTGATGATGTTAAAAATAGTATCGTTGTCGCATACTAATAGAAGACCTTCTTGAATCTTAACTCACGGTTGTAACAGCTGCTAGTATGGTGTGGAAGAGAAGACGGTGGTGCGTGGTGGGTGGTGGGTGGTGGGTCCCATAATATTAGTGAGTGTGTGTTTCTGTGTGTGCATGTTTTCATATATAGTCTCTATGCATTATCCTTATCATCATCATCATCATCAACACAAGACTGATAGTGGTATGTCGCCTGCCTGGCCATAATCCCATTCATTCTCAACGTGTTGCCGATTTCGTATACACCTCAACTTCTAAACCAATAATATATAATTTTCTTTTGTATCTATGAATTAATGAATAAAGTCCACACACATTTGAGTGTAATTCAAAAATAAAATAATAAGAATAGAAATTAATTAGGAGCGATGGATAATAGGACACTACAAAAAAATAAATAAAAAACATCTTCTTTTTATAATATAAAAATAATTAATTAAATTATAATTTTTTTTTAAAATAACTCGGGGAACATCCCACGTCGAAACTCGTAGGACTGACTTTTTCTCCTTATTTAATTTATTCCTTCTATATAATTATTTTTTAAAATTTTGTAAATAAAATTCTACTTTTTTGAAACCATTTATCCCAACATTTTCATGTGCATGCCGGAAGCAGAAGTATGAGAAAGAGGGTCTAATGCTGGGCCAGGGAACATATCAGGTCGGATGAAACTATTCAAGTATTTGGTATGGCCCAAATGGGGCCTGCACATCTTGGAAATGACTTTCATACCCTTCCAATACATTCCTCATGTCCAAGCCAAACTATTTGACTCTCATTTTAATTTTAATCCTTGTCTCACATTCTTTTCTATATAAAACTAAGCACAATGCCAATATTTTGGTCATTGTTTTGGGTTTTTGACATTTATTATTCTCTTACTTTGCTAACTCCAGTTAGAAAATTAATATTTTCAAATTATTTTTTGATATTTTCATACGTAGGATCCACATATTAGTTGATGTATCGAATTTTTATTAGTTAATATGTGGATAATACGTATAAAAATATCAAAATATAATATAAAAATATCAATTTCCTACATTTATTCCCAAATAAGTAATGTCATGTATCAATTGAATGACATGTAAAACAATTCATATTATCATGTGAAATTTGTTTTGTTGTTGTTTTGAATTCAATCTTTCAAGATGCAAGACGAGCAATATTTATAATAATAGGAAATTGATATTTCTACATGTATTTTTGATATTTTTATATAATTTTTTTTATATGAGTATTAAGTGTATCATACCTTCGCGTGAAAAATCATATAAAAATATTAAAAATACATGTAGTCTCATAATAATATTATTATTATAATAAAAATGGAAAAATAAATGATGAAAGTAGTTGGATGTTTCTAATTTGGTACCCAATTGGTACACTGTCATATGATCCGGTTAGCATTAAACTCACACAGTGCACGCGTTCATATTTAATGTCCTCTTTTTCTTGCTTTTTTATAAGAAGAAAAAGAAAAATAAATAGAAATGAAAGTGGTCTGGTTCATTTAAAATACGGAGATTGTTAATGCCACCCTCACCGACATTCACGCGCTACAAACGCTATCATGTATGTGTGAACTCCTTTTCAACGGTCAAAATCCCAACTCACTCTTTGACTTTTCTTCCTTAAGTATACCATGGATCCAATCACTTTTGACTAAAGTTAGTATTTTAACCCTCCGATTATGGAGAAAAAATATAAATAAATAAAATTAAAATACACTCATATTAAATTTTTATGTCCGTTCATCGTAATGAAATTAATTTAATTTTTTTGATAAATATTACTTAATAACCGACTTGCACTAATAAGAGGAGAGAGTATAACTCAGAATCATATCTTTACTTTTTATTTTAATACACATTTATAACAGGGAATTGATATTTTCGCAATAATTTTTTATATTGATTTGGTTAAAAGGTGAGTTTTACATATGAAAATATCAAAAATATTGCGAAAATATCAATTCCAAACATTTTTAATATTTTAATATTTTTGCATGTGAGACCTATTTTTTAACCAAATATTAATATAAGTTTGGTTAAAAAATAGACCCCACATGCAGAAGTATCAAGAAAAATTCTATGCAGACATGAAAATTGAACAAAAATATTTTATAATTTCACCTATTTGTAATTTGACCCCCAATAAAAAATAAAAATACAAATAAATGAAATTATAAAACACTTGTATCCAATTATCATATGGACATAAAAGTGCTCATCGACAAATGTTGCATAAATATAACTTCCCTTAATATTCCCTCCCCTCCGTCACAGGATAAAAGTCATTATTATTATTTCAGGTACTCTCAAGTTAAATGTCTACTTACGTTAAATGATCTATTTTTTACACTAATTTATTTATAATACCCTTATTATTAATTGTTATATTTATATTCTCTATGTATATTTATAGAGCATCACTAGTAATGTGCAAAAAATTATAAAATTAAATATGAATAATTTTTTTATTTTATTAATTTGGACAATATATGCAAAAAATCAACCAAAATTTTTATCTTCAGAGGGAGGGAGGGAGTAATACTAGTTTAAAAGTCAAAACTAGAGGAGCCGACACGCGCGAGAAGGTTGAGTATAATTCACGACATCCCACCAACTCCCGTAAGTAAAAAACTGGCCTCCACTTATTTGTCGGCGAGTGGTATCTAATTTCACTCACGAGTCACGATGAGACAAACATAGCGACATGGCAGTGTGAGAGACAGAAAGCAAAAAAAGCTTTTGATTTTAGAGAGAGAAAGTCTAGAGAGAGAAAGAGCGTGTGGACTTTTTCTTGCCCTTGACAATTTCAAAAGTCAACCTACAAAAATTTGGAGTAACAAAAGATAAAGGGTCCCCATGTCAATTTGTAAGGGAGAGAAATAATAAAATTAGATTAGAGGAAAAGTAAAAAGAGAAGATTTAGAAATTAGAAGCCCATTTTGTCTCTCTAAATAAAAAAGTTAATTCATTTTTTAAAATTAAGATTCCTTCTATTATATTTTTTCCTTCGATACTGCTATTATTAGCGACAAAATTAAATTAAAAATTCCTCAATTATATTTATTCTTCAATTTATTTTAATACACATTTAGCGATACAAATATTAATTTTAATGATGATTATACATTTATTTACTTAAAATTTTATTATTTGATTAATAATTTGCAACGAATTTTATTGTGTCCTGAAATATAATATTTGTGTCGGTTAATGTATATTAAAAGATTAAAGGATAGATATAATCGAAGAAATCTTAATTAGACAAACTTAGTAAGAGAAATAAATTAAGGAAAAAAATCATTTGATATTGATATTATCGGGTACAAATGATGGTGTTAGAGTAATATATGTCGCATAAAATATTAAGTATTAGTATAATAATTTTAAAAATATCTATGATAATATTATTTTGTATTAATAATATCAATTCTAAAAATAAAAAATTAAAATTAAAAACCCATTTTATTTTTCTTTTAAAAAAGTCCTCCCCTCTTTCATTCTCTCTCTAGAGTTCTTGGAAAGGAAAATCTTTCATTTTATCTCTCTATAAATAATAATTGTACTCCACTTCCTTACCCCCAATATCCCTTTCTATCTCCTCCCAAAGTCAGCGCCTTCCTTTCACTACTTCTCTCTCCTCAGCATCAACAAGAAAATGGAAGATGACTGGGATCTATACGCGGTGGTCAGAGGCTGTTCCTACTCCTCCTCCACCACCACCAACTCCGCCGCCGCCACCACCTCCTCTTCATCCTCTTTCACCACCGGAGCAGCCACCTCAAGTTGCTCAACTGATGTTTTTTCTCTGTCCGGATTCCAAACAGAGCAAGAAAATGACCAATTCTTGTACTTTTCAGATCTACAAGAATTACCAAGAAGTAACAATAATATTGAGGAGTTGCATGATTTGTTTAAACCTTTCTGCAGTCCCAGAATGCCTCCCATTTCTTCCCAAATTACCATACCCGTCTCACCACTCTCTGTTCTACAAGATTTATCACAGCAACCAATACAAAAAGAAAAACAAAAACAAATTCTTGTTGGGTCTAGAAGTACTACTTTTGCTGCTGCTGCTGCTGGTGGTGGTGGTACTACAAGACATAACCCTCAAAACCCAAGGTCCAAAAGAAGGTAAATTTAAATTTAAATTTTGTTTTTGTTTTTTTGTTAAACAAAAGTACAAAATTTTGGGTCATTACCCAAATGCTTAATTTAAGTTACTCTGTTTTGATGGTATATTAACATTTTTGTTTTTGTTACAGGAAGAATCAAATGAAAAGGGTTTGTCAAGTACCAGCTGAAGGCTTATCTTCTGACATGTGGTCTTGGAGAAAATATGGGCAAAAACCCATTAAGGGCTCTCCTTACCCTAGGTGGGTGGGTTTTAATTCTTATTTAATTCAATTCAATTATGCTTTTTTGAAAAGTAGATTTTGCATAAATTTTGGAATTTTAAAAGTACTTTCCTTGTTTTTGGAAGCATAAATATAGTAGATTTAGCTCTTTAGTTGAGGCAACAAATTAGGTAGTTGTAATAGGGGAGAAAATGAGCTAATTTGTTTGATTTTGTGGATTAACAGGGGCTACTACAGATGTAGTACATCAAAGGGTTGTTTGGCCCGAAAGCAAGTGGAGAGAAACAGATCCGACCCTAATATGTTCATTGTCACATACACAGCAGAGCACAACCATCCGATTCCGACCCACCGGAATTCACTCGCCGGCAGCACCCGCCAGAAGCCGGCCACCTCTGAAACCGTCACCGACGGAGATACGAGCAAGCCCACTTGCTCAACTCCGATCTCGCAGGCGGCGAGTCTGTCTCCGGGGACGGAAAAGTTAGAGGTGGAAGAAGAAGATGATGAATTTGGGGGGTCCGATATGGCTCTGAGTGATGATTTCTTCATGGGTTTGGAGGAAATTACCAGTCCGATCGCCGGAGATGGATTCTCAGATCATTTCCCATTTCCGTGGTCGGCTAACAATGCTACAACCACCGCAGCCGGCGGCGTTTGAGTGTCCGGAAGGTGACATGGGGCATGGAGGATGCTCACTTTTTTCAATAGAGTATCTTTTTGTCACCAAATGAAAGGAATATTCCGATAACAATGTTTTTGTACATTGTAGTGTATAAATTATAATGCTCCATTAAAGTGAGTCTTGTAGAGGAAAAAAGAGTTTATTCTTAGTTTTTTTTTAGGTCATGCATTTTGTATAATAATGGTAATTTTTTTTTAGTGATTATTCATATTGGTTATGAGTATAATTCTTTATCTTTTTAAGGTTTAATTACAAATAATTTATTCTTTTTTAAGATAATTTAATCATTTTGTTGTGAGCTTCACAATAAAATCTTATTAGGGGGCTAGGCTTTTGAAAAGTAATTTACCAAAAATACTTTAGGTAAACTTGTACATAAATAAGCTCATATTAAGAAAGGGTCATGTGATATTGATATTTTGTAGAGCATACAAGTCTTTATTCTTTATACTTCAATAATATCCCTCCATCCATCCATGTGTAATTTTAATTTGATGATGAATCAATGATGATAAATTGATTCTCTCACTAGTTGTTAGCCAATACCATTACAATCAATATTTTCATCCAAAAATAAAGTGATTATGAGTTATGATCAAACCATCTAGTATAACTTTTGTACTATTCTCTCTGATTCTCGTTTTAGAAAAAAAATTTATTTTAAAATATTTGTTGTTTATAACTTTCGAAGAGAATAAATTATTTACTTTCCTATATTACCCCTACTTTTTCTTATTGTCCCAAATTTTTTTTTCCCTTGTATTAATAGTTTTCAACTTCTCATAAAAGGTAATAATAGAATTTCAACTAATTTTTACTCAATAAATGATACTTTCTTAATCAATTTAGCAACTGTTATATAGATTTCTCTTCTTTAGTTAGTTGTCATTATTTATGACAGCTATGGTTTTCCCATCTCTTCGTGCTAACCACTTCCCTAATGTATATATCCCTGTCTGCCTAAGCTCCAGAAAATAGGACTTGCCCTAAAATGGTAGGGTGTTTTGATCCTCCCAAAGTAGTAATGGAAATGGTCGCATTTTCTCATTTATTAGTAACAATCCAAAACTAGTGGGGCTCCAAATCCCAACACAATTTGATGGTTCTATTTCATTTTCTCTTTCGAGTATATAAGCAAGTATAAATGTGAAAATGAGAGGTCACTAGTTCCAGATTTTATGTACCACCTAGGCAATGGAAAAAAATCATCTTATCTAATAAAATATAAATAATTTTAAATTTTTCGTTCACTCAATAAATTATCTGGGCCGTTCAAAGTTTGAGATAAATCACACTGTCTATACAATGCCGGAGGCACGGACCCAGCTAATTTATTTATAAATCACTAATAAATAAGATTCCCTCCAGGAAATTGAATAATTCAAAATTCCAAACAACCCCGCCTCCCAACACACATTGTAGTAGTTGGATCCTTTTATTTTACTTGAAACCATGAGTCCATGACCTCATGCATGGGAAGTAAAGAGCTCTAAAGCTGAACTTTATCATATAATTTTTTATAGAAAAATTATAAGTATTTATTACAATTGGGAATTGATAAAAATATCACTTATGATTCAAGTGTCAAAGCATGCTATAAGTTTAAAGGTCACACTCAACATAAGTAAAAGAAAAGAAGAACAGATGCTGGTATACTAAAATTAAAAATATTGACAAACTCTAATATCAAAGGGAATATTTATATTATTCGTCGGGACAACTGGACAAAGACAGAATTTCATGTTTTTATTCTTAACAAAAGATGAAAATACATATACAATGCTCGAGAATGAAAGATATCAGATGGCTAAAATAGGTAATTTTGAACCTCAACCTGCATTATCTAAAGAAATCCAATGAGTTTTCTTGGCTCAAGTTAAAAATATAGTGCCTATTCAAGCAAGATTTCAACACTACAAAAACTTAGCACGATGTTTATAAGATCAACTCAAAATAATTGTCAGATTTCTAACTTGTAGTCCCCATGTATGAGAGGGTAGAACCCACGGTTGAATAACCAGAGCACATGATTTTTGCAATGTGATCCATAGAACGTACCTATAGAGACCACGGCAGAAATTCTATAATCCCATAATTGAACTAATTCCCACTTCACCTGACCATGGTTCTCCTGAAGGGACTTTATGCCAATGAAGCGGAAATCCTGTATCCTTGCAGAAAACTTTGTAATTTTTCTGTTTTACCAACAGGAGGGAGCCAATCAATCAGAATTTCCATTGTGATATAATCAGGAATACAAGCCTGTTCAGTCATTTGATCCATAATTTTGCCAATGAAGCGGAAATCTGATATCCTAGTAGAAAACTTTGTAATTTTTTTGTTTTACCAACAGTAGGGAGCCAATCAGTCAGAATTTCCATCGTGATATAATCAGGCTTACAAGCCTGTTCAGTCATTTGATCCATAAGTATGAGAGCTTTATTCAACCAATTCTTGTCACGAAGGCCTTTGAACATGGCATTGAAGGTGGTAGTATTTGGTCTCACCCCTTTAGCTTTCATATCATCCATCATAGAAAGAGCATCTTCTACTTTGTTATTCTTGCACAGAGAGTCGATCAGGATATTATAAATTACAGTGTTGGGTGGAATCTTCGAAGCAGAACCCATGTCATCAAATAATTTTATTGCTTCATCAAGATTGTCTGCCAAGCAATATGCATGAATCAGTGCACCATAAGTAACAACAGTGGGCACACGACCATCCGCAACCATTTTCTTCATCACTTTATGAGCAGTCTCAAAATCCCCATTCTCACTAAAGAAGGAAATTAAAGTGTTGTATGTAACACCATCAGGCTTAACTTCAGCCTGCTCCATGTCCTTGAGCAGCTCGTAAACTTTATCCAATTTCTTTCTCCGGCAGAACCCACCAATCAAATTATTGTAGCACACAATATCTAACTGAAACCCAGCTTGCTTCATCTTTGATACAACAAAGCTAGCATCATCCAACTTTCCGGCTTTTGTCAGACCAGATATCAAAGTGTAGTACACTATCGCATCTGGAGAGCAACCATTCTCTAACATCTCATCAAACAAATTCATTGCCTTGCCAATATTGTTTACATTGCAAAAAGCATTAATAAAAGTAGCGTAAGTAACCACATTCCCTTTCAGACCTTTCCCTCGCATTTCATTGAAAAACTCTACCGCAGTATTGACTCTCCCATGCTTGCACAAACCATCCACCAAAGTATTAATGGTAATGACATTTGGTAGTACCCCCTCCTTATTCATTCGATCAAAAATCACGATAAATTTTAGTACTTCCAGGATAGATTGCAAATGGTGTATTGTGTGCCTCCATCATAATCTTGTACTTCAAATCAGAGTCGTTAGGAACACAAAGTCTAGAATGGACTCGAAGTATTCCTTCTTCATCGATTCTCGATTCCGGAATATCACCTTATTGTACTTTTTTCTTCATATGCATCGGCCCAAGGCCCAATTGGCTCGAAAGCAACCTTAACTTTTCTATTAAAGTTGGCTCTACGCGTATACTTGACATCATCGCACTCGTTCCTCGTGATATGATCTTCTACTCAACGCCGCCTACCACGCTCGCTTTTCCGGATGGTATTGAATAGTGTGGTCGTAGTCTTTCAATAGCTCGAGCCAACGTCATTGTCGCGATGTTAAGTTCTTTTTGAGTGAAGAAATATTTAAGGCTTTTTATGGTCCGAATATATCTCCACTTTCTCCCCATAAAGATAGTGCCTCCAGATCTTTAAGCGAAAATGCTAACTCTAGATCATGAGTAGGATAATTCCTCTCATATTCTTTAAGTTGTCATGAGGCATAAAGGCTATGACTTTCCCATGTCGCATGAGAACACATCCTAACCCTTTGCTCAAGCATCATTTGAGATAACAAATCCATCCGAACCAGATGGTATTGTTGTAACAGTGCGAAATAAGTCTCCTCTTAAGCTCTTGGAAACTCTTTCTCGCATTCTTCACTCCAAACGAATTTTGTATCCTTCCGAGTCAACTGAAAGATCTGAGAAGCGATTCGAGAAAACCCTTCCACGAATCTCCGATAATAACCAACTAGACCCGTAAAGCTACGATTTAGCCACCGCCTTCTTTGTTCCCAACTTTGTATTGCTTCAATCTTATTTGGGTCAACAGATGCTCTCCATGTTTTGACACCACGTGCCCAAGGAATGCTACTTCCTCAAGATGTAACTCGCATTTCTTCAACTTAGCATATAGCTTGTTTTCACGAAGCCTTTTGAGTACTAGCTTCAAATGGTGCTCATGATCTTCACGGCTTTTGAAATATATGAGGATGTCATCAATAAAGACAACAACGAATCGATCCAAATATTTCTTGAATACTCGGTTCATCATATCCATGAAAGCCATAGGGAATTAGTCAATCCAAAAGACATGACTAGAATTCATAATGCCCGCATCGAAGTTCTAAAGGCGATCTTTTGAATATCCTCGATTCTAATCTTCATTGATGATATCCGTAGAGCGAAGATCGATTTTGAAAAGAATTGTGCTCCTTTGAATCGGTCAAACAAGTCATCAATACGAGGTAGAGGATACCTATTCTTGAGCAAGTGACATGGTTCAATTCCCCGATAGTCAATCTAAAGTCGCATACTCCCGTCTTTCTTCTTTACGAATAAAACAGAGGAGCACCCCAAGGAGATGTCTTAGATTTAATGAAACCGATGTCCAACAACTCGTAGTTGGACCTTTAACCCCGAAGTTCAATAGAGCCATTCGATATGGGGTTTTAGAAATGGGCTTTGTACAAAGTTCAAGGTCAATAAAGAATTCAACTTCACGTTCTTGGGTAGACCGGAAGTTCTTCGTGAAATACGCCAGAAAGTCAATAACAACAGAATATTATTCAAATTTGACGTGTCTTTATTCAAATCCATAACATGGGCTAAGAAAGCTTGACATCCGCTTTTTAAACGAATAGCTTTTATGATTAGATATGATGTTGATTGATTTTAATGGTTTAGTTGCTTGAATTCGCATACAAAAGTTGTTTAGGAATATGAAAGCTAACAACCTTACGAAAACAATCAATTTTGGCATGATGAGTAGTTAACCAATCAATCCCTAAAATCACATCAAAAGCAAGTATCTTTAAAGAGATAAGGTCAACGAGGTAAGGTGATGGTGCCAACTTGAATCAAACGAGATTTATAAGCAGTGGATGTGATGAAAGTTTCTCCTAACTGAGTTTTCACAGATAGTCAAAGTCTAATTTCTCCTGAGTTAAGTTTAAACGTTGAGCACAAGCTAGGAGAGATAAATGAATGGGTAGACTTAGATTCTAGTAAAGTATAAACTTCACAAGAATTTATAAATAGCTTACCCGTGATCACCTCGTTTGGGTTCCTCGCATTTTGACCATCCACAACAAATGCTCTTCCAGAACCGATTGACTTTTGACTTTTTTCTCGGGATCTTTTGAGTCACAAATCCCATTGAACTAGGGTTCGCCATCGCAATCTCGAGCGATATGTCCTTCCTTTCCACAATTATAGCATACCGAACTGTTGGGGCGCTTTGATCGATATGTCCCTCTTTTCGTGATTTATAGATATGACCGGTGGTCGTTCTCCTCCTTGGAACCGATTCTTCTACCGGCACCGACGTCTTCACATGGTCGTTGTTGAATCTCCTCTTTTAAAATCTCCTCCCGACTCGCTTCTTCTATTTTCACGGCCATGATTACCACCAGAGTGGTTACCATTTTGTCCGTCTTTTTCTTTCTCTCTTCGGTTATTGTTGTTTTGTTGATCGCTATCTCCTGGAGATGATCCTCGATTGTGGTACCTCGGTTGACCGTACTCGTTATCTCGCTTCTAACAATTGAGCCCTAATAACAACATCCGAATAGAGAGAAAATTTATGAGAGATGAGATATCGACGATGCCGGGTTTCAAACCTCTCGTAAACATCCGCGTCATACGCTCCTCATTCTCCACCAAATGAGGTGCAAAACCGATAATCGTGCAAACTTCGCCTCGTCATCGAGACACCGCCATGTTGTTCTCGCTTCACCTAATAAACTCCACTTCCTTCATATGACGAACACTTTCGTGAAAGTATTTGTCATTAAATAGTTTCAAATGTCTCCCAAGACATGCCGAAGTGCGGATGGATGGGTACGCTTCACGCACTCTCTACTAGTAGTCCGCTTTCGCCACGAAACATTAAGTTGGCGAATGGAACCTTATGTTCTTCCGCATCCCAAGACATCGAATATCTTGGTAATTTGCTTGACCCATGTTTTCGCCATGATCGGATCCGCTTTCTTTAAATTCGTGGTCCCAACTCTTTCGAATCGCTTGGTTTTGTGACAACCGTGAATTGCTATCATTTTCTCCTCAGATTTTGAACACGAGTCTCCCTCGTCGATTTTTCATGAACTGTAAAAAGCTTCTAAACATCCCTCGCTCATCATCTCGTCAGCGGTGTTGTTCACAGGTGAGGAACATTGCCACTGCTGTCAATGCGCTCTCTCCTCGTTGGTGAGTAAAGAGCGTCTCCACGGTCTCATTTCCATTATTAATATTCTCTCGTTCGACATTCTCAAATACCGTCATAAAACAAGGGTTAATTAAGGAAATCAATATATTACATAATATCCCTATATATGACTCAACTATCAAATAAGCTTTAGTAGACACACTAGCGAAGGATTTACTCTGCCTCCCTCCTAGTTCTATTCCCCGATCTCCGCCAGAGATCATATCCCTAAGCTCGATACCAACCGTGATGACACCCCAAAATAGGTATACATCACCCATTCCGAGTTGTCAATACACCAAGATGTAAACAACTACAACTTTATTATTACAACAAGAAATCTGTGAGTTTAAATACGTATATATTGCCATCTAAACAATATCCACATACAAATAAATCCTCATCATAATTATTGATACATTATTTTACAAAAATGGTGAGGACTACTAAACAACTCTCTAAAATCATCATTCCATACCCCGACTGCACTTTCGCTACATTCTCGCCTCCCCGAGAAGAAAAATGGAACAAAAAGGAAAAGTGGTGAGTTCAACTAGCCTAAGAAGAATATTATGACTAAGATAATATACAACAAATTATCGTTAGTCTTCAACAGGAAAAATTTAATAGAATATAATAGACAACAAGTTTTAAATCAATACTCACAAATAAAAATATTAATTCATGTAAGAGTTACGTAGAGGATGAAATCTACTAATATCTATGAATTTAACGATCCATCATCAATATTTTTATCCTCGTAACATCAATCAATATATATCTAGAATCATATATTCATCCTTGCACTATGGTGCCAAGGACATTCACCCGATTGGTCATGTTCATCTAAACACTGCTCATCTTTGCACCACGGGCCAAAGATATTCATCGAAATCATTCATCTTTGCAGATCTGGTGCCAAAGATATTCATCGAAATCAATCATCTTTGCACTACAGGCCAAAGATATTCAATAATATCATCATTTAAGACTAAGGATGATGAAAAAAAAATATATATTTTTTTAAAGAAACGAATTCAGTGAAACAAAATGACAAAGATTAAGGATTAAGGATTCGTACTTTGTTTTATCTACGTCCAAAAATACCACAAAAATAATCATAGTGGTGTAAAATTCAAGAATGATCAAAACATGAATACAATCAAAACTAGTATCCACAATAGATATTTTGGAATTAAAAGGAAAATTTTCATTTTTCGATGAATAGTGTCAGATTCGTGAATAAGACTCAGATACGTGAATAATGCCAGATAACGTAAATAGTAACTCACACACCAAAAGTTCTAAATTTGATAAAACTTCAGATCAATATTTTAGCATAATGATATTGAAGAAATAATATCATTACGAAAAAAATAATATCCCTTACCTCGGAAAGACAAGATTTAACCGGAATAATTGGATATAAATTTATAACTTGAACTTTCATCAGATATAGCAATACTCAAAGTATACTCAAAATACTCACAAGAATACGCCGATATATAGAGAGAAAACTTCAGCTTACGGTGTGATTTTCAATTCTAACCCAAGACCTATTTATAAGAAATCGCTAGAACACCAAAAAATGTAAAATTTAATATAATATTATATTTATAAAAAATTTCTACGCCATCCTTTGGGAATCTGAAATCAGCCACCTAGCATGTGATTAATGAGGCTCACAACATATAAAAAACGTTTTTGTTATTTTAAACAATTAAAACTTCCAAAATCAATTATTTCTAACTCCTAACTTCAATAATTCACAATAAATAGCCCTTTTGTCAGAAAATTGAATCTCATGAGTTTTTATAGGAAATTAATTCTCTACAACTTTCCAGAAGAAAGTTTTTCAAATTCAAACAGAAATTGATCGAAATCCACAAACCAGGCGATTTTACAAGTTATAATCAAATTTCACCAATAAATGGGGTCCCACCGACATGTTTAATATGTTTTAAACATTTATTGCAACAAAAATACTCTTCCTCCTCAGATACTCATATATCCCACATTCGTTATAAAAATATCACCATTATTATATTATTAAAATAATAATAATATATATATATATTTAAATGAATTATTTTATCGTAAAAGATAAAATTTTAATTTTCAACAATTGTCACATTAAAAATTTTCTCCATCTATATCCACATAAAATCAATATTTTCCTCATCATATGAATCAATAATTAATTATTCACAAATAATATTACAGAATCACAATATTGACAACCGTGCAGCTTCTCGTGAAAGAGGGGCTTTTCAATAAGAATTTCTCCTCATCTTGGCCAAGTAATTAGGTGACCAAACCTTAGATGTAACTTTTTAGACATTGCCAATAATGTTATCTAATAATATTATTCAGATAATATGAATTATTGCTTCGATAATGAAAAAATATCGTGTAATGACAATTATTGAAACAACAAAGAATATAAAATTTCAACACAACAATTATTGAACCAATAAAATATCGAACAAATAATTATCGTAACCATTATTGAGTAGTGCCTTCTTACGTAAGAGTCAATAATTGGTGCAATACCAATGTCTTCTTCGCAACAACGCAGACATTCGTGTTTTAACCATCGAGTATTCCAACAGTGTAAACGGTAACAATTATGCCGTTATTTTTAAACAACTTATATTTGTCATTTTCTTTCTCCAATCGCATTCCGTTATGGGGCCCACACATGGTTGTGCTGTCAGCCGCATTTAATATTCCCCGACAAATCATTTAATATTCCACGACCAAACGAATATTCCCCGACAACAATGAATATTTTATAACCACTTGCTTATTTTGAAATATTTGAGTATTTTACCCATAACTATCCACATTAATCACATCAACCCTTACTATTTCAAAATAATTAGAGGAAATTAAATTTCATTTATTAATTATTTAGGGTCTTACAACTTGCCCTAAAATGGTAGGGTGTTTTGATACCCAAAGTAGTAATGAAAGTAGTCAATGTTCTAAAAAGCAGCTCAGGCAGTTAGCTGCCTAGGCCTTGCCTAGGTACTAGGCCTTGTCTAGGCACTAGACCTCTGCTGGCGCCTCGCTTAGACTAAAAAAATTCTCCAGTAAATTAGGTGGGACCTAGGTGGATAATTTTTTTTAAAATTTTAATAATTACCTATCTTGATATATTTATTTTTCTAATAATTTATCATATTCATAATGCAGGTTGTAGCATATCAAATCACAACAAGAAGAAGTCAAAATGAATAATTTTATTATAGTTGTAATTTTTTGAACTTGTACCAACTTCAAATTATATAAATGATGATACATTTGTAATATTTAGTTTAATTCAATATAATTCTTAAATTGATGTTTAGTTTCTTAAGTTTTAATATTGAATTAAATTCTTTAAATTTTAAATTTTATTATTTAATAGCAATCTTATTTATAAATAAAACAAATACGTTAAAGATATGTGTTTGAATTTTAAGCAAAGGTCTTTATTATCTTTATTATAGATTATTTTGTTTTATATTATTATTTTATTTTAATAAATATAAGATAAAATATTAAAATCGATTTAAAAAAAAAAACCAGCCTAAGCCGCCGACCGCCCGACTTTTAGAACCTTGTAAGTAGTAATGGAAATGGTCACATTTTCTCATTAATTAGTAACAATCAAAAACTAGTGGGCTCCAAAACCAAACACAATTTGATGCTTCTATTTCATTTTCCCTTTCAAGTATATAAGCAAGTATAAATGTGAAAATGAGAGAATAAGAGGTCACTAGTTCCAAATTTTATGTAGCACCTAGGCAATAGAAAAAATCATTTATTTATAAATCACAATAAGATTCCTTATCCCTCCAGGGAATTGTAGAATTCAAAATCACAACCAAACCCCCCAAAAAAAAAAAAAAAAAAACACACACACACATTGAAGTAGTTGGATCCTTATATTTTACTTGAAACCATGACCTCAGGCATGGTTAGTATAGAGCTCTAAAGCTGAACTTTATCATATAATTTTTTTATAGAAAAATTATATTTATTACAATTGGGAATTGATAAAAATAAATCAGCGAATCGTGTTCCTTCTTACGTTGTTAATTCTTGGGGATTAGATCAGATAAAAGAACAACTTATTATAGTTAATGAACTTAAGTTATATTCAGCGCATAATAGTATAGACAAGACGGCAGACTATTTTTTACATTCGACACAAGAATATCACTTATGATTCAAGTGTCAAAGCATGTTATAAGTTTAAAGGTCACACTCAACATAAGTAAAAGAAAAGAAGAACAGATGCTGGTATAAATTACTAAAATTAAAAATATTGACAAACTCTAACATCAAAGGGAATATTTATATTATTCGTCGGGACAACTGGACAAAGACAGAATTTCATGTTTTATTCTTAACAAAAGATGAAAGTACATATACAATGCTAGAGAATGAAAGAAATCAGATGGCTAAAATAGGTAATTTTGAACCTCAACCTGCATTATCTAAAGAAATCCATCGAGTTTTCTTGGCTTAAGTTAAAAATATAGGTTCTATTCAAGCAAGATTTCAACACTACAAAAACTTAGCACAATGTTTATAAGATCAACTCAAAATAATTGTCAGACTTCTAATTTGTAGTCCCCATGTATGAGAGGGTAGAACCCACGGTTGAATAACCAGAGCACATGATTTTTGCAATGTGATCCATAGAACGTACCTATAGAAACCACGGCAGGGAATTCTATAATCCCATAATTGAACTAATTCCCATTTCACCTGACCATGGTTCTCCTGCAGGGACTTTATGCCAATGAAGAGGAAATCTTGTATCCTTGCAGAAAACTTTGTAATTTTTTTGTTTTACCAACAGTAGGGAGCCAATCAGTCAGAATTTCCATCGTGATATAATCAGGATTACAAGCCTGTTCAGTCATTTGATCCATAAGTATGAGTGCTTTATTCAACCAATTCTTGTCACGAAGGCCTTTGAACATGGCATTGAAGGTGGTAGTATTTGGTCTCACCCCTTTAGCTTTCATATCATCCATCATAGAAAGAGCATCTTCTACTTTGTTATTCTTGCACAGAGAGTCGATCAGGATATTATAAATTACAGTGTTGGGTGGAATCTTCGAAGCAGAACCCATGTCATCAAATAATTTTATTGCTTCATCAAGATTGTCTGCCAAGCAATATGCATGAATCAGTGCACCATAAGTAACAACAGTGGGCACACGACCATCCGCAACCATTTTCTTCATCACTTTATGAGCAGTCTCAAAATCCCCATTCTCACTAAAGAAGGAAATTAAAGTGTTGTATGTAACACCATCAGGCTTAACTTCAGCCTGCTCCATGTCCTTGAGCAGCTCGTAAACTTTATCCAATTTCTTTTCTCCGCAGAACCCACCAATCAAATTATTGTAGCACACAATATCTAACTGAAACCCAGCTTGCTTCATCTTTGATACAACAAAGCTAGCATCATCCAACTTTCCGGCTTTTGTCAGACCAGATATCAAAGTGTAGTACACTATCGCATCTGGAGAGCAACCATTCTCTAACATCTCATCAAACAAATTCATTGCCTTGCCAATATTGTTTACATTGCAAAAAGCATTAATAAAAGTAGCGTAAGTAACCACATTCCCTTTCAGACCTTTCCCTCGCATTTCATTGAAAAACACTACCGCAGTATTGACTCTCCCATGCTTGCACAAACCATCCACCAAAGTATTAATGGTAATGACATTTGGCAGTACCCCCTCCTTGTTCATTCGATCAAAAAGCCCTTGGGACCTCTCAATTTCACCAGATTTGCAAAATCCATCAATCAAACAGTTAAACGTAACAGTGTTAGGCACACATTCATGCTGCAATCTCATCTGTTCCATTAAATCTAAGCCTTCTTCTTGTCTACCGACTTTACATAACCCATCAATCAAAGTATTATAGAGGATAACATCAGGTTTAACTAAAATCCCTTCGCTTCCTTCGCTCATCTTCTTAAACACATCCAATGCTACATCTATCCTACGGAATTTACACAAATGATAGATGAGAATCCCAAATGTCACAACATTAGGATGAATGTTGTTATCCTTCATATCCTGCAAAAGCATATTCATCCTCTTAAAGTCTCCCTTTATATGCAACCCTTTCAAAAGGGCATTACAAGAACCAACATTTGCAATACCACCCAACTTCATTGCCTCATGCAATATCTCCCAAGCGCTATTAGTATTCCCCTTCCTACAAAACTTCATAATCAATTGGCTAAGCCACATTTCACTAGGAAAAACACCATGTTTGCCAAATTTCGAAACCAATTCAACAATCTCCTTCTCACTCACATTGCCCCTCGACAACTCCCCAAAAACAGTATCCGAAGTATTCTCATTGGGTGGAACATTCGTGCTCGGTTCCAGCATTTCGTCTAGCAGCTTCAAGGCATCATGAACACGCCCCGACTTCAATAAAACATCTATTACTACATTGAGTACCTTAGTATTTCTCAACTCTGGGTCGAGATAATTATACGCAAGAAGGGCTTCTTCAACCATTCTGGCTCGGCCAAAGGATCGAACAAGAAGAGTAGCAGAATTGATAGTAAGAGGAATGTTAAGTTCTTTAGATATGGAAAATAGCTCAGAAAGTTTGTTGAGAGAATTGGGCTTTACCTTTTCTTTCTTCTCGGTAAGTAGCTTACTGGGTCTTTCATGAGTTGCAAGCTCGAAGATGGCTTGGAATGTGGAAGGGAGAGAAAGAGGGTCTGGTGGAGGAGCTGAGCTAGTGCGGAGAAATTGGAAGAATTTGAGGGCGGCGGCGGTGGTGCCCAATTGGCGGGTGATTTTGAGGAGGGAGGGAGGAGAGAGAGAGGGGAGGAGATGATGGAGCTGAGAATTGCTGGTGGTAAGGTCATTGTTGGGGTTTTGGAGGAGAGATACTACTTGGGTTATGACAGATGAGTCGTCTGATGGTGGTGGTGATGGATGGTTCGGTACGGCGCAGAGGTGGCGGAAGAGAGAGGGATTGGTTGTTAGGGTTTTGGGTATGAGGGGAAGAAGAAGATTTAATTGTTTTGATGGTGCGAGTGATGTTTTCATCTTTTCTTGATTTGAAGAGTAGACGAGTAAGAAATTACCGGAGAAAAGATAATGAATTGGGTACAAATACTCTCACCGTCTCACTTTAGAGTTTCTTTTTTCTTTATTTATTTTTTTTGGTTTTATCCTCTTGACTCTTGAGCATTGTGTTTATCATTGTTTCAAAAAAAAACAAGAAAAAGAAAAACTGAAAATTTTCCATCAAAACACAATTTAAAACTAATAGTTTTAATCACAAAATGCTTATGTTTGTTTCATGTCAAACACAATTTTACTTGTTTGGTAGATTTAAAATGGAAATATTCATCTAATTATGTTGTTTGTGAAATTTTTAATGCAACGATTTTTTTTTGTAAAATTTACTTTTGAGATATTGCGTGATGAATAATGTTATAGACACAAATTATTCTACAAACATTTTATAAATTATTTATGTGGCATATTGATCAACAAATTGATTCAATATAATCAGAGCCGGATCCAGACGGATTGTTCAGTGGGGTCAAACTCGGGAAAAAAATTTCTTACAAATAACTTACAAAACTAAACAATCCTCAAATATTATTTATAATGACATTTTTCGAGGTTTCATTGCTTAAAATTGTTGCATGATATAGCCTTATTTTTAATAGTTACAAAATATCACGCCTCGATGTATGTTACTAAACATGTCATTCATCCATTCATCTCCCATTTGGTTACGGAGTTCATTCTTCACGATATTTATAAATTTGAAAATGTCCTTTCAACAAATAGAAGTAAAGAATAGCAAAAGTAGAGCCAATTTCAGCAACAAATAGACTTGGGGATACACATCATCCTTTCTTCTCTGAACCAACATTTGAACCAATTCTCCAATTTCTTCTATACTCGAAAAATTGAAATCGTTTCTCTATATCCACAATATAAAAGAATAGAAAAGTTGGCTTAATGACTTAGTGGGATTTGGGAATTAGGGATTGTTGCCTGGTGTCTACTCACTTAGTATATATATATAACATAATACAGTGGGGTCATGTTTCTTAGTATACATGTTCACTTTAAACCCTCTTAATTTTTTTTCCTAATATGACCCTCTTAATTTTTTTTCCTCCTAATATGACCCCCCGACCATCGAAAATTCAATTGGGGTCGGAATCCCGCCGCTAAGGCGGTCAGTCCCTGAATATAATCTTCATCCTTACATTAAAAGTTGAAATGAAATATGTCACATTAACAATTTATAAAATATTTTTAGAATATTTGCTAATAAAATATAGACTTAATATGTTAATTTTTTGACTCAAGATGTGATTTCAATCTTTGGCAGATGGGCCGGATATTCCATATAATAATGGGTCCTTAACACTAATATACAACAATTAGAAAATAATTACAAAAATAAAATACACACAACATAATTACAAAAATAAAACAACCCAATAATAAAATTACTAACATCACACACACGTGGAAGTTTCGACGCCTTCTATCTAACACTAACCGGCTCCTAAATTCAAGCAATCGAACACAAACTCGCAACATTGATATCGGACAAATCCAAATCTTACGTCGACGTTTTCCTTTCGACTAACCTCTCGAGATCGCGATATACAAAATCATCATCAACAACTAAGATCACAAAGAACTTCAAGTTCAATTTTGGTAACATCTAAGATCGGAGAAGTCGAAATAGAATACAAAATCATCATCAACTTCAAGTTCAAAGAACAAAAAAACAATATCACAAAGAACTTCGATACAAATCGAACTCCGAGGTATGTGAGTTTAAAGTTCAGATGCATATAGTTACCTATGGTTACTACTAGATTCGATATGTATATTGGTTACCTTTATTAAGTTTTTCACAATTAAAATGGTTACTACAAATTCTATAGTGTTTGGTTGATTCATTCATATGTTTTAGATTATGGTTACTAAATAAATATAAATTGTTCATTAACTATTTATTTGATTAATTTATAATTTTCAAACGAAGTTCTACTTAATTTTTATATTAATGGTTACTCATCATAAACATTAGTTCTTGTCTTTACGCAACTGTTGGTTATCGTCTATTGTTGTTTTAGTTCTTTGTATATTATTATATTGTTGAGTCTTTGTCTTCGTTATTGTCTAATAATATCTTAGTTCTTGTATTAATAAATATGTTAGTTATCGTCTAATGTTGCCTTGGTTACTTTGTAACATTATATTGTCTAATGTTGTCTTAGTTCTTGTATGAAGCTATGTTGGTTATCAGATAATGATGTTTTGGTTACTTTGTAACATTATAATATTTAATGATAAGCTAATTCTTTGTCTAATGCTTCTTAGGTTACTATGTAACAATATATTGATTCTTGATTCATGATGATTTGATTCTTTGGGTAACTTTATTGTGGTTATGCATATTGCTAATCTGTTCTTTGTTTAAAATTATAATGGTTACTATATAATATTCTTGAACAATCTTGAATTGGTTAATGAAAAATGATGAATTAGTTTCTGACTAATGTTGACTTTGATATATTGGTTACTAACTAATTCTGATTTGGTTACTATATAAAACTATAACGGATACTCGATAAGTCTTGAATGATTCATCGTGTAAGATTACAAATTTATATTATTATATATTTGAGGTTACTCATTGACTACATTGTATTGGTTACTGTCTAATATTGAGGTGTATCAGTATAAAAATTATATGTATATATTTACCTATGGTTACTATAAATTCCTATGGTTATATATGGTTAATGAACAATTAAATGTATATAGTTACCTATGTATGAACAATTATATGTATATGTTTCTTGACTAATCTTTGAGTTAGTTCTTGTTTAACATTATTTTAGTTCTTGAATAATCTTGATTTGGATACTATGTAAAAATATAATGGATACTCATTAATGCCGAATCGGTTAGTTCTTTGCATTAATCTAATTATACTTATACTTATATTTTTATATTAATGGTTACTTGTTAACTACATGGTTATATTAATGTTTACTTCTAACTACATTGCTTACAACAATTATTTTTAACCGCCCACAAACCCTCTATCTTTGGTTGTTTTTCACTATAACAATTAAATGGATGATTTTTATCTTATGGTTAATAACTAAACATGTGTTTATTCTATCGCTTCACATTGGATTTTGTTATGTGATAATGTTGTTATGATTCATTGTGCAATATTTGATTAATTTATATTGGTTTGTTTTATTATGATGGAAACTAATTGGCTACATTGGTTACCTTTATACAACTATCATAATTTAATTGCTAAACAAATAACATTAAACTGATTGTTTCCATTGTAAAATGAATGTACTAATGTGTTTCATTCTCTGGTTACTAACATTATATAATTTGGTTACTGGTTAACATTGATTTGGTTACTTTACAAGACTTATTCTGTTTTCAGACAATGGAGATGATTCCTGTTGTGCTTTATTTCAACGGTACATGGACTGATAGTAACCAATACACCAACTTTGAAGTTACCGGCATACTAGTTCCATCAACTTGTTCGATCAGAGAAATGCAAAACATAATATGCATTTCATTACAGATAGACACAAACAAAACAACATTGTCGATCAAATTTCACATTAGAATCAACATTCCACCGATCTCAGAGTATATCGATGAAGCAACCTTGAGATTCTTTATTGAAGTCAATAAAAATCGATGAACAAGAAAAATTCCCACCCGATTATAGATATTGAAAAAGAAGTTACCGTACAACAATCTTGCATAACTCGACAAATATAGAAGAATCATTGTTCACGATGTAACGCCAATCGATCAAACACGAGGAATTCAAAGACTAGTTCCACTAGAACACAAGATTGCCTAAATTGGAACGCAATATCGTCGATCGGTTTTCAATGAAAATTATGGAACAACAACGAGATAGACAACATGACAAATCATACACAGGAGAACGATATGATGATGTAATAACAGATCCGAATGAACTTAAACAAGCTTACAACGGGGCATGTAGAGCATACAACATTGAACAATTCAACAAACACATGGCTGAACTTGATGCCATTGATCCTCGAATAAGGACATATTTGGAGGAAGAGGTCAAGTTGGAAAAGTGCACCAGGCTCCATGGGAGTGTAAGCAGATACTCAACAATGACTTCAAACACCGCCGAATCTATTAACAACGCAATTAATATGATTAGGGATCTTCCAGTTGCATCAATGATTGAATGCCTACGTTGTCTGGTTCAAAGATGGTATTTCACAAACAAACAAGTTAAATTTCTATCAACATTCACAACACTTTCCACTACAAATTTGAAGAAAGATTGCAATCTAATATCATTAAATTAAGGAACTTAAGGTAACAAATACAAATTATAATTTATTGCATTAATTTTTATATTGTATTTGTTACTGACTAATGCTGTCTTGATTATTGCATAATATTACTAATTAATATTGAATTGTTTATCGACTAATGTCGACTTAGTTACTACTCGTTAAACTATAATGTTTCTTGATAATAATCTTGACTTGTTTATCGATTAATGATAACTTGGTTACTATGTAATATTATATTGGTTACTAACCAATACCTAATTGCTTATCGCAAAACATTATAATGGTTCTTGACACTTTGAGTTGGTTCTTGTGTATCATCATCTTTGGTTACTTATTAATACCGCTTTCTTCTTTGCATAATATTACTAATTAATGTTGAATTGTTTATCGCCTAATGTTGATTTAGTTCTTGTCTTTATAACCGTAATATTTACTAACTAATAATAACTTGTGTTCGCTAATGGTAACTTAGTTACTATGAAACATTATATTGGTTGTCAATTAATACTTAATTGCTTAATGCATATCATTACAATGGTTACTGACTACTGTTGAGTTGGTTACTATGTATCATTATATTGGTTACTAAGTGATACTTGTTTGGTTACTCTTAATAATTAAAATGTTATTGTTGAGTTGGTTATTGATAAGATCATTATATTGGTTACTAATCGATGCTTATTTGGTTACTCAGTATAATTATAATGTTCTTCGCTAAGTTGGTTAATGCTTAGTTACTTGTTTTGTAATTATAACATTAAGTTGTTTAATTTAATATGTATTCTTTTTTCAGATAATGAAAATGATTCCAGTTGTACTTTATTCTAACAACAGTTAATTTGTGATGTAGATTGAGACATCAAACTTAGTGATTTTTACTGTTTACGATGTCGTCAAACAATATATTGTGGACATCGACCAAAGAACATGCACATGTGGAAAATTTTAGTACCATGAGATGCCATGTCCGCATGCTGCTGCTGTTATGAGCAAGCGAAATTTGAGCTGTTATGATTTTTGCTCAAAAAAATACTATAAAACAACTTTGGTCGACGCATATTCAGCTTCAATCATGCCGTTAGATGACAAAGAAAACTGGGATGTACCAGAAGAAGTAAGAAACATGGTTGTAAAACCACCGAACACAAGAAGACCAACTAGAAGACCAAAAATAGGGAGGTACAAACACGGATCTGAAATCAAAATTCAAAACAAATGCAAAGAAAAGCAAGAGAAAGGACACAACAGAAAAACTCGCAATAATCCAATTTGGTTTTAAGACAAAAAAACCCCGATATAATGCATTTACATTAAGAGTGTAGATACATGTATATATAATTGTTTACTATCATTAACCATAAACCACATAGATGATAACATTTTTGATTTTGTACAATAACCAACATTTTTATTGATTAAAGCATTTGATTTCTGAATTCATTATGAGTTGCCAATACAATTGGGAACCCACAAAAGTACACTGTTTACTTGAAAATTATTCCAAATATAAATTGTAAATTATTTGGTTACTAACATAAAGTCAAATGGTTACTCCTATATAACAATTTGGATACCAACTGAACATCTCAAAAATATATTTAATTTAATATGATAGTTATACAAATGACCATCATATATAAAAATGGAATCTCTTAATTAAAATTAATGTGTTTCCATCATGATGATACACTACAAAAAACACATACATTTAACAATTCATAACATTCGTGATACAAATTTATAACTGTTTTGATACAAACTAAAACAAATATTGTTAACATATATTTATGTTAACTGATATATAATGATTTTATCAAATTTTATTACAATTTGTTTACTTGTATAAACATAATATGGTGACCATAAGAGTAAACTATTTGGTTACTTATTTGTTATAACAATAAACAAAATATAACAAATAGGTAACCAAATATTTAGATAACAATCACCAAAACAAATTTTTTTGTTAACTAATGTATACTCTCACCTATACATTTAACAATAATTATATGTCCTGATACATTTAACAACATGAGTTATATGTCTCGAAACAATATGTATATCTCATTATTATCAAAACATTAGCTGGTTACCCTTTTATATATATTTGGTTACCAACTGTACATTTCAATATAATGTAGCAAACACAGCCTAAAACGAATCAAATACCAACAACACACAAAATTAATTCCAAAACTGATATTATAATAACATATGAAATCCCATCTATATAAGATTCAGTAATCATCTTTAATGAACCATACAAAATTGTTGTGTATATTAAAAATAAAAATACGAGAACACAATTCATATCGACAACACAACAATATCTCGAACTAATCAAAATGGAACAAATCTTCCGGAAATTCTCTCGTGGTCTCTCATATCCCTCCAATTGTTTGTTCCTTCCATGCATATATAGGTTTGTGCATAACTTCTTCCGATATCACATGAATGGGGAATGGAATAGGAATTTTATCAATCTTACGATGAATGACATGCTCGAAAAACAAATTGTGAACAACCCGCAATCACCGTATAAAATGCACAAAAGATAACCAAAATCAATACTAGAATCAACCTATATATAACACATTTCAGTTTATACAGTAACCAAACATTTACAACATAGTAACCAAAACAATTATATGACAGTAACCAAAATAATTAAATATAATAATTTAAAAATTGAAAACAATGTAACCCTTACCCATCCACTTGTTCAGGAACCGACTCTGCAAATTCTAACTCAATTATGTCATCTTCCTCCTTATTGCGATACGGTTCGTTGCTAAAGTCAATGTCACTCCTATCCTCCAAAATCCAATCTTGCTTGTAATAAAATGGAAAGAATAAATATATAAGGTTCACAAACATCCATGATTTTTGTTTACATGGATTTTCTTTTGAAATTTTGAGAGAATTATAAGCAGCTAGAGGCGTCTCACGATGCACATCAAACGTTAACAAAAACCAATGGTCCGGTGATGACATATGTATGGGGAACAAAACATAGTCAACATTTTTTCATGGTGTGTTGACATCCATAAATGATCCATGAATGTACTTCAAAGAACATCACCTCCCGCACAACACACTCTTATCTCGCATTTTTACTTGTATACTCTTCAAAAAGAGAGGTCATCTTGGCATGGAACCAACAATCCGTAGTCGCGTTGCCCTTATATATACAAAGATCGTAATGTCCGCCAATTTACGGAAGTAATATAATGCAACATTGATATGTTGAACAAAAAAAAATATTAATAGTGTTGAAAAATAACATTATGTAATCAATGTAACCAACACTATTAACGCTAGTTACTTAAACATCTAAATAATGTAACCATAACTATAAAAACATAATTTAAAAAAAAACATAAAACATGTATGATGCTAACCAACACACACACACACATATATATATATATATATATGATAGTAACCAAACAATTATATAATAGTAATCAAACAGTTGTAATATAGTAACCAAACAGTAATATGATAGTAATAAAAGCAGGTTATATGATAGTAACCAACAACTTTTATCATAAGAACCAAAACATGTTTATATATCAACATATCGGTTTATATGATGGTAACAAAAAACATATATAGAACATACATGATAAGTAACCAAACAATTATATAATAGTAACCAAACAACAGTTGTAACATAGTAACCAAACGGTAATATAATAGAATAAAAGCGGTTTATATGACGAAGAATTAACCACTTATATCATAAAGTAACCAAAACATGTTTATATATCAACATATCGGTTTATATGATGGTAACAAAAACATATATAGAATATATATGATAGTAACCAAAAAATTATATAATAGTAACCAAAAAGTTATGCGATATTAACAAAAACAAGAATAATATGATAGTAATAAAAGCAGTATATAACAATAACAAAATAGTTATATGATAAAGAACAACCACTTATATCATAACAACCAAAACATGTTTATATAGTAACATATCAATTTATATGTTGGCAACCAAAACATATATAAAACATATATCATAAGAATTGAGACAATTATATAATAGTAAACAAATAGTTGTATACTAGTAACCAAACAAGTAATATAATAATAACAAAACATATATATGACAAAGAACTCAACCACTTATATCATAAAGAACCAAAAACATGCTTAAATATTAACATATCATTTTATATGATGGTAACAATATATATATAAAACAATTATGATAGTAACTAAATAATTATATAATAGTAACTAAATAGTTGTATGATAGTAATAAAACAAAGTAATATAATAAGTAACAAAACAAAAATATACGACAAACAAAATAGATAGATATACGATAAAGAACTCAACACTTTATTAAAGCTATTTACTTAAACAAATAAATAATGTAACCATAAATATAGAAACATAATTTAAAAAAAAAAAGAACTCACATCATCGCTCAACAACCATTGCCCAAGAGTCTTTAATTTATAAAACCACATTTTAGATGAAATTGGGATAACCCAAATACAAAAGCGAGGTTCGATAATGTCATTCTTCCTGTGAAATTTGTCGAATCCTTCAATATAAAAACATATTAGAATACACGTTGACATTAACAATCACCATGTTAATATACACACTACCCAAAAGCAAATTTATTTGTTTCATAAAAAAACTATAGCATTGTTAATAAAAAAAACAAACCTTTTTACATTGTTAAGTCCTATTTTAAACCTTCATTCAAACAATGCCTCTTCAAATTTGGATGGCATATCCATGCAAACCTTGGAAAATGCGTAAATAACAAAGAACTCTTTGACTAAGACTTTGATGCATTAGACGATAACCCGGTAGATCCAAATGTTCTCAGATATGGAGACCGTAGAACATCACTCTTTAAATGTTCACGCATGTGTCCGCTTAATCGACTCTATCGATATTTCTTCTCCAATTCATCACATGGACTATATCCGGGTAGTCGTAACCATCTCATCCAATCTGATTTGCTTTTCCGCCTCAAACTTTTTCCCTTTTACAAATGATGAAAATGTAACGAAAACAATTATATTTTCACATAAAAATCTGATGTTGTATTGGTTACTGTCTAATGCTGTAATGGTTACTATGAAACATTATACTTGTTACTAACTAATTATGTATTGGTAACATTATACTGTCTAATGCTAAATTAGTTACTGTCTAATGCATTATTGGTTACTATGAAACATTATACTTGTTACTAACTAATGTTGTTTTGGTTACTATGAAACATTGTAATGGTTACTATATATTTATGAGTTGATAATCTTGAGTAAAATTGAAACAAAGAATCAAAACCTTAAGCATGTAATGGTAAAAGCAAAGACCAAAACCTAAAGCATGTAAAAAAAAAGTTGGTATGTCGTAATAACACTAACCTCAAAGAAGAACATAAACAACAATTTTTTCCCGTGCACATTGGCTTAAAATGTCAAAAGTTGGCATGTCAACATCATTCTTAACAGTTTGTTCAAAATACAAAACAATCAATTGATCTTTAAAAAAATGAAAAAAAGACATCTAACACAAAACAAAACAAACAAAAAAAGTCTAACCTTAATTTCTTGAACAACATTACTTATTATTTCATGATGTTCTTCAACCATACCATCAAGTTCAACTTCATTACCATACTCAGATTCATTACCATCCTTCTTCTTAACAAAATCTGACACATCACCAACATCCTCAACAACATCTTCAACAAAATGACGGGCTTCAACCATAACATCCTCAACAACCTCCTCAACAACATGACGGGTTTCAACCATAACATCCTTAACATCCTCAACAACACGATTTCTTCAAGCATAACATCATCACCTTCATTTCCAAACTTCATTTACAAATTCATCATTCTTCTCATCATCTTTCAAACCATCATCACCAACCTCACCAGATGTCGATCAACAACATCATCGGTTTCATCGGAATCACTCATTTCATCATCATCATCATCAAAGATCACCACCCTCATCGTAATCGAATCAGAATCATCATCGTAATCACTATCAACTTCTTTAACCCCACCATCTTTGAACCCGCGTAACTCATCTCTAATAATTAACCTAAAGTCTCTGCATATCTGAACGTGTAAAATCTGCATCTCATCCTTAATATCACCTAGTAATTTTACAACGCCTTTCTTAATTTTAAACTTTTTTTCTCCAACTGGCCGTGAATAGTGTATCAATTCAGATCTTTAATGTCCGATATATCAAATCCAATGTTGTCATCCTTCACCTTTTTTTCAACCTTTTTGTCAGCATCCTTCCCATTGAAAAAGTGAAACCCGCCCAAATCAAGTCGTTCATTCTCCTCAGCCGTGGGAATCAAACTTTTTACCCTCAGCTGAAAAACAATAAGTACACTTCAGTATAACATCTGACAAACATTATACAATTACAATAACAAAAAGATAAAATAAAGAATCATAAAACATAATCAGTAAACAAAAACATATATACTGGTAACCAAATATATATAAATCAGTAACCAACTAAATGTATAAAGGTAACCAAACTTTGTATATTCTAGTAACCAACAACATTTTATTGTTAACATACACATAATATAATCAAGAACTAAATTAGTATATAAAGGTAACTAACTACTATGTTAATAGTAAACTTCACAAAATAATCAAGAATCAAATAATTAACTAAAGGTAACCAATTGCATTCTTAGTAGTACATTGCATACCTGTCCAGAACAAAATACCAGATCATTTAACTTGTCATTTGAAGGGGGCTTCACTAGCTCCTTCCATCTACATAAACGGACATCCGACAGATGCTCGTCGTCATTTACATACCGCAAGCTTTGAAAGTTGAAATGGTTTCAAACATAAATACTTGAAATACATATGGAAGACCATTCAACTTATACAATTTAATATAATGGTCTTTGTAGAAATTATATGTTGAACCACCACTCCTTCCTTTCTTTATATGCCCCTTCAAAGCATTTGACAATGAGTACTTTGTCATTTCAAACGCAACTTTCCCCCAAGGAAAACTGCTAACATCACCATAACATAAAAAATTGACCATTGCCCCATCAACAAAATTTTCAGAAACTGTTGAAAGAATAAAATTAAACACCAAAAAAATCAATGACATCCTAATAGCCTCATCATCGTCATCAAAAACTACCTTCCGGAATATCCTACCTATACTATTACGAGTAACAACTTCTGCCCCAAAATATTTTTCAATAATCAGATTTCAGATAGCTTATACGCACTTATAGCATCATTGCCTTGCCATCTCAACCCGAAATCGACAAAACTCAAAAAAATTCAAACCTAAACCTTTTCTCCCCAAACAAAAACCACATCTCACCATCATCCCTTTGGTGAACCTCCCTTACAAGAGCATGATGAATAATCTGTGAATACATTTGATGCTCACCAAACTCCAAAAAGTTTCCAAAACATGTTGCCCTAAACTTCTCCAGCTGACTTTTATTCAATTTCTTGACAATAATTATGGGGACTTCCATGTCACACCAATATATTACTTTTCCAGTGAATTTTCTATTGCATTCCTCATAGTAAAGATCCCATAACTGTAAATACACAAAACCAGAATTGAACAGTTATTAGTAACCAATATAACAAAATTTATACAAAAAAAATAGTGTTATACACTAAATCCAAAAGAAACAAATACATACTAAAAAGTAACCAAATAATTCTATGATGGTACCCAAACCATCTTTTAATGGTAATCAATACATAAACAACCTATACACTAAACTCAATTTATTAAAACATGTATACTAGGCAAAAACATATTAAGCATAAAAATACAAAATAAGAACTAAACAGTGTAATATGACAAAGAATCAAAATCGATATAACAAAGAACCAAACTATAAAATCAAAGTAACCACAAACATACTAATAAGTAACCAAAACATTAAAAGTTTACAAAGAACTAAATACATAAAAATAAGTAACCAAATAATTATTATTTTACGATGAATAGAATACATACTAATAAAAATTCACAAAGAACCAAATACATACTAATAAGTAACCAACCCATAAAAAGTCGCAGACAAGATAATATAATATCACAGTAACCAAATACATACAACTAAGTAACCAAATCATTAAAAGTTTACAGTACCCAAATACATACTAATAACTAACCAAATAATTATATAATGGTAACCATAAGAAAATTAAAAATAACACACCTTTAAATTTCTCTGTGTTGGAATTATATTCTGGATAAGCACTTGACCTTTGGCCTTAACTACAGGAACGTCAAGCTCAGAATCTAACTGCACTTGAGAATGCTTGATATCACTGTGTATCACCAGCCTATTTTTATTCTTACTCGATTTTCGACATACATCATTTTCCTTCCCCTTCCTATCCATAGCAAACTTCTTCACGCCCTCGATGGACTCACGCCCGATATTCTCTTCCTCTTCCCATCCTTCTTCTTTCAGATCAACCATTCTATACAAAACATAAAAAATAACACAAACCCACACAACAATCAATACTACATTCGACTGATAAACTACATTAATATATATAATACGTTAAATTATTTTAAAATAACTGACCTAAAAATATACACAACCAGAATCGATACCGAAGAATAATAAACCAACTGGAACACTGTGTAATCACGAAAACAGATAACAACGATGGTGACGAACACAGAACAAAAACGAAATGACTATGAACTTCGATAACAAACAATGGAGAATACTGAAACACGAATGAAAGAGATAAGAGGTTTCAATGAACATTGTGTAATCACGAAAACAAGTAGAAATGATGGTGACGAGAACGAAATTGCTAACTTCGATAACGATCAATGGAGAATGCTGAAACACGGAAGGAGAGAGAAAAGAGGGTTTCAGCGTGTAAAGGGTAGTATACGAAAACGAAGAGTCCTACACAGACAATAGACAACGGTTATCACGCATTTTAAAAAATATGCCCCATTAATATTATTAATCCCTTTAATTAAGGACTCATAATTATAATAATATTATAAATAAAATTAAAAAAATGTAATATTTTTGTAATTATTTTATGGGTGTTTTATTTTTGTAATTATTTTTTAAAAGGTACTAATATATGTAATTAATCCTATAATAATTTGGAGTGTAGAATACATTTTTGCATGAGCTCTTAGTTGACTCGCATATTCCCAACAACTTAACAACTTTTTTAGTTAAAGTTTTGATAGATTTGAATTTTAAAAGAAAAAGAAAATGATATTAGTGAATCTTTTATATTAACCCATCAATACTCGGAAACATAGCATAATGGTAAACCATGGCCGCCCACAATCACTTCAAAACTGCTATGGCAATGCTTTTATTCGACTCTTAAATTCTAATAAGCAACCAATACTGCAAAAATGCCCAACCCTCAGGGAAGAAATCTCAAAGGAAAAGAAATTTGCTTGATCAGTCCGTTCCCCGGTCATATACTTTAAGCCGGCGATTTGGCTGTATCGATGATCTTAATTCTCAGTGGCTTCAGCAGCTGCAGATGCTGCCTTGTCTAAGCCTAATTTTTGTAACTCGCTCAAGAAACCATCAACATCAGCACAACTTATTTTGTATGGGCTGTGAGCAGGACCAGGGAATGTACCCTTTGTTACCTCTTCCTTGTACTCTGAAAGAGCTTTGTTAATGGCCTCTCCGATCTGCCCATATTGCTTACAGAACTTTGGAGTAACCTACAAAAGGTGCAATGATCACAATTCTAGTAAAATATAAAACTTTTAAGATTTCCCCCCTCCCCCCTTTTGTTTTGAAGTTGAACTAACCTTAGCATGGTGCGGGTGTTGCATCATGCCTAGTAGATCATGGTATACCAGCACCTGAATCAACAATTATATTCCATTAATATCAATTATCCATGTTATGTAATTATCTCTGTAGTTCATAATCAAAATGAGAATTTCAATCCCTACAAAGTGTAGGAGGATCTCAATCTTCAGTACCTACAGACTATGACCCAAGACATTTGAATAGCTGCAACACAAGATTTGAAATTCATAGAGCCACCGTGAGAAAATTGAGATTAATTCGCTATCAACAAATTAAGAGATTTGGGTAAATATATGGGGTGGCTTAAGTATATAGGATATGACAGAGCAAAAGTATATCGTCCATGTCTAACTTACAGATCGAAGAGGAATGTAGATGGCTAGAGAATCAACTAACCTGCCCACTGCAGAATGGCCCAGCCCCAATTCCAATGGTGGGTATTTGAAGAGCAGATGTTGCTGCAGCAGCCACAGGTGCAGGCACACATTCGAGAACAACAGAAAAACACCCAGCTTCCTGCAATGCCATTGCAGTCTCCACAACCTGCATACAGAATGCAAATCAATATTGCTCAAACAACACGTGTATACGGATGCATATTTTATATATTTACACGTATAAATTCACTCATATAGGCAACCAAGTGGCACCCACTATAACTCTGTAAGGTAAAACAAAGAGATACCTTGACAGCACTAGCAACATTCTTTCCTTGAGGCCTAAATCCTCCAAGAAAACTAATTGCCTGAGGAGTAAGTCCCACGTGCCCCATAACAGCAATACCAGCCTCAACAATAGCTTTTGCAGCTGTAATTCTTGACGGTGATCCGACTTCCAATTTAATCGCATCCATTCCTCCTTCCTTCAATATCCTGACAGCCATATCAACTGCCTGCTCATCATCAAAACTACAACATCACAATCATAGCAACATTCAAACAAATTTCACTATTAAATGCTCAAAACATTAAATGAGCATTACTCCATATGTTTGGTTGAAAAATTTGCAAAAGCAAAGATATTGAACTAACTATTCTCCAAAATCCACACTTCTAATATCAATGTAGTACCTAATAACATCATATACCTGATAATGTATAAGTTTGCAAAAGCTAGTGTGCTCAAAGGAAATATAAGTACATCCAAATGCCAACCAATTTTTAAATATCCAAACCAACAAGATTACAGATAAAAAGTTCTTAATAATCCCATGTTCTTCTGTTTTTCAAAGCTTTCCCAGCAATAACCCGTAAATGGAATACTCGAAATAAAAAGAAATTTATGAATTTCTGTTCTAACAATGTAAAAGATGGCTTCTTTCCTTTCCCCCAAACTAATAACCCATAAATGGAGCACTCAAAGTCAAGTTTTTGTTTCAAATTTTCTCTGCAACAAAACAAATATTACAAAAGGTGATAATATTAATACACACCGCATAGTTATAACATTAATATGAATAATAATAATTAAATACAAAGACAAAAATTGGTTCTTAAATTTAGTACTAATCTAGTATTATTATTACCTGATTACTACTAGACTCATAGCTACCAAAAGGAAGATCACCAATAAGAAGAGGGCGTTTGGCGCCACGTGCGACAGATCGGCAATGAACCAACATTTCATCAACAGTAATCGGCAAGGTGGTATCGTGGCCGTGAACCACCATGGATGCGGAATCTCCGACGAGGCATACATCAATTCCGGCGTTGTTAAGATGAACCGCCGAGGGGTAATCATAAGCTGTCACCATAGTAATGGGTTCCGCTTTCCGATGTTTTTGCCGCAAATTATTCAAAGTTACTCTTTGGCCATGATTTTGGGAATTAGGTCCGCCGTAGACGGTGTTTTCCGGGACGTTGCTCATGCAGCGGACGGTGGCAGAGAAGAGAGAGAAATGTTTAGAGCGAAAAAGATAGGATTTTGAGACAGTGGTGAACCAGAGTGATGCCATTTTTGGGTTTAGGAGAGAGAAATTTAAGGAATTGACCGAGGAATTTATTGAGAAGGCGGTTAAGAAGGTGGCGCCACCAGGAGGCAGAAATAGTGTGGATGTTTCTGACTATTTCGCTTTCCTTATTTGGGTATTGTTCGGATACGAATCCTATTACGGTGAAGTTCGCACTAAGTTTATACAACTTTTTATTAATTTGGTTATAAAAAATATTGTATTAAATATTATAATAAAATGATATAAAATTTATCAATATAATTTTTTTAATATAATTTATTAGGGTAAAATTAGTGTCAATTTCACTCAAAAGGGATAGTCCTTAAATCCTCTTTTAAGAGAAGAATTATATATAGGGATATTTCTCGAATCCTATTTAAAAAAAAATTATTATTATAAAAAAAATATGTCTTATCTTTAATAGAATAGAAATATTCTTTTAGAAAAAAATCTATTTATATTTTAATAGAATAGAAGTATTATTTTGGAAAGGAAATTAAATTATTTACAGTAGAAGTTTTATTTTGGAAGTGTTCTATATTGAATAAAAAGAATAGAGTCGTGGTTATTTTAAAAATAAAGTATATTTAGTTATAGAAGTGTAACACAATCAAAAGTCATATTGTAGCACCACGCATTCTAGAGTTGAGAGAATGTTTGGTGAGTGGATTTTATATTTGTACAAGGGAGATGGTTTTTACATATTTTATATTCCGTGCGAAATGACAGTTTTTATTTTGTGCAAAGAGTTGTGTCGTTGATATTATTAAGATTGTGTAAAATTCAAAAGAATTATTATATGCTCATTATTTTGATGTAGTGTAGATTTGGAATTTAGTTCATAATTTTTCCCTTTTATATGAATTTTTCACATTAAATATTGTGTTATTTTTATTTTATTGTTTAATTCGGCGACAACTTAATTCCCAACAGAGTATTGCTATTTCTTTTCATTTTTCATTGGAATATTATACATGTTAATTATAAAAACAAAATCGACTTTTGTTGTAACTAGATATATACATTCAAAGTTACATATGTATTTATATTATTTACATAGTGTATCATTAAATTTAATTATAACAAAAATCGAAATGATTTATCCAAAATATATATATATATATAACAATAAATTTTTTAACTAAAGGGTACTATTTAAATTATGTGGGCATAAAACATTATAACCCTAAACATTTTTGACCTTTGTTATATATATATATATATATATATATATATATATATATATAACTTGGTTACTATTATTTAATTCTAACGATACATTTTATTTTAGAGGCCTAGTAATTAAGGAAGTTTGGGAAAGGACTAAGAGGGGTATAAAGGGTTGAAACAGAAGTGAGCAAATTAAAAAGAGAAAATAGAAAAGAAATTGGGAGGTGATTAAGTAATAACGTCCTGTTCCTGTATGCATGCTTTGGAGATAACGATACGTACGTGTACATATATATACATAATACATGCATGTTGGGGCACATACCACGTTACCTTAAACTCTCAAGACATTTTTCACCTAGGGCTAGCTGCTAGGGGCAGTTGAACAAAAAGTAGTTGAGATTTAGTTGGCCTTTTTTAGCAGCTTAACATACGTGCATACATTCAAAAGAGTAATATAAATTATTCTAAAAATATTTATTTTATAAAATGTTTGTAAGATACTTCTCTCTACTATATATTAATTAATAAATTATATAAAAAACTGAGATAAAGTAAACGTACTACATCAATAATAATTTATAAAATATTTGTAGAATAATTTGTATACAAAAAAAAAAAAAAAAAAAAAAAACTCTTCACCTCGCTCTCTAATTAGAGTTCTCTCAAGTCTCAATATATGTAGGTCCGTTCACCCTCTTTTTACCTTCCCCACCTTTCTTCTACTACTTTTTATATTCTATATATATAGATAGATACAATCCTGATCAAATATACATTCTGATGTTAGTATATTTCAATATTCCCTGTTGAGCCTTATCATGAAAACACAAGAAACCCCACCACCACTAGAGCCACCGCCTCCGGCCACCAACCAACCGTACCTTTTTACACCGCAGAGTACTCCTCAACCTCAAGTCGTCCTTTCGGACATTGACTGGGCTAATCTCCTCCTATCCGCTCCTCCTCCAACACCACTACTTCCAATGTCATCGGAAAATATAAATAATATAAGTGAAGCTGGTCAAGATGAAGATGATATTAACAAGCTGGATATTAAGAGAAGATCATTTAGGAAGATCAGTAGAAAGGTGATACGGCCTCGGGTTGAGTTTCAGACGAAGAGCTCTGAGGATATACTGGATGATGGATATCGTTGGAGAAAATATGGACAGAAATCTGTGAAAAATAGCATTTATCCCAGGTGAGAATGATCACTATAAGCTAGTTAGCTAGTTTAATTATATATGTATGTTGCATGCATTGCATGGCATGGCATGCTATCTTATATATCGAGTTCTTATATATATATATATATATATATATATATATATATATATATATATATATATACTTATCTTAGATTTTGTGTTTCTGATGAATAATTGCTGTTGCAAAAATTAAAAAAATTGCCTGCTTGCCTGCCTCTCCTAAGTCGTATATATAAAGCTAAAGTAAAAAAGACATAATTTATTAGTTAACATGCAGTACCTTTAATTTTGATATCAATAAAAAGAATATAATAATAAAATATTAAATAATAATGATGATGGTGATTTTAATTACGTACCACTTGTAGGCTTTAAGTCCTATGGAAATATTACACAAATTTAATACCTGGGGCTGAGGTAGAGCATGCAAGTAGTTTCAATAGAATCATTTGGTGATATTATTCAATTTACCTTTTATAATTAATTAATTTATTTATTTCCTCCTAATATAATTAATTACATGCGCATGCGGAAATTAATTAGGAGCTATTATCGGTGCACACATCATACATGCAGCGTGAAGAAACAAGTGCAGAGGCTGTCAAAGGATACCAGCATCGTGGTGACAACCTATGAAGGAATCCACAACCATCCTTGTGAGAAGCTCATGGAAACTCTCTCTCCTCTGCTCAACCAAATCCAGTTTCTCGCCCGTATCTAATTAATTATATATCATTAATTACCTAATTAAACTCTCTCTTGTATTTTAATTTAATTTGCTAACCATTTATATATATTGTCTTCAACTTTTACTATGAGTTCATGAAATCATATTTTATAAAACTGCGGCCATGGGATCCAGTGAATTTTATGGTAAGTGGAAGATGATCTCTTATTGGGCATAAATTGTATTTACCATGAAATTCACTCCTACAGCCAAAATTATAATTCCGGGATTATAATCTAATTCATGAGATTATCCAAAATTATTAATCCTATTATTATTATAATATCTGGTTGAATATGATATTAAATAATAAAAATAAACAAGACATTTGAAATTAATAATTTTATCCCAAATATAATCTTTGTAAACAAACATAACTTGCAAATCTTGTTGATCATAATGTCGTAGCAATATTTACGCTACCAGAACCAGAACTAGAACCATTCGTTTCGCTAGCTAAAATTGAAAGTGTGCAAATATTTTTGAATACATTAATTATTGCTCAAGTAACATTATTTTGAAACTCAAAAATAGTTCAGTTTAATCAATTTGTAACCATAACTATCAGCCACCATACATCCAGGACTACACTTCCTCTTGTACACCAAAACTACAATCCTATAAACATCAAAACTACAGGATTTAACAAGTATAACAACAAAAAAGCCTGTGGCATCAACACATATACCACCACCACAACACTAAATTCATGTGGTTTGAGCTTATATAACAAGCCTTGCATGCCCCAAAATTAACTGAGGAGAATGTAACCAAAAATAAAACAGGTGCCGTACTGAACCTGACACTTACCCCTCCGTCAATTCATCCTCTGAAATTGTTTGGGTAAGTGTCTGAGTTTCCTGGGAGATTAGGTGCATCTCCTTGACTTGGCTGAGCTTGCGTCTGTCTAAAATTTTGGGTATTGGCACTATTAATTGATCCAGGCATTTGTGGAGCACCAGGAGGAGTTGGCATGAATCTGTGAGGTGGTTTGGAAGCTCGAGCAGGCTGAGTTGGTTGAAATATAAAATTGTTTAATGCCTCAGAATAAGCCTGACCTTGGAGGCTTCCTCTCATTCTCCCAGAGGGCCTCCAATCTTCAGATGCTTGTGCCAACAACCTACCTTCATGAGAGATCTGGTGCGGCATTTCCCCATGCATATTCTGTCTCTGCACACCAATTGTTCTCAGTTTGTCGTTAACCATGGCAAGAGAATATGCTGGGTTTGTTTTAGAAGCGGGGTGTTGAACAAAGACTGATGGTTCAGTACTAGAAGTCTGGGGAACTTGTTGGTCAGTACATGGAGCTTGAGCGCCACCATCTCTTTGAAATTGCACTGGTTGGACACGAATAGATCCATAGGCATTGGCACTGGAATTGTTGAAAGGTGGAGCCAAATTCTGACGACTATGGTGGAGTGACTGGAGTCCATTTAGATACGCAGAGGGAGGCCTAGGCAAGTTGCTATAATAAGCAGGCAAGTTTTGTGCAGGCAGGCCAATACCCTGTCAGAAGAATTGCCCAAAAGATGAAGTGCATTCATTAGTAACTAATTGTGCGATGAAAAGTACAGTATTAATAGAAATTCGAAAGGTATTGAAGGTTTTGTAGTGATTTAGCCGAGACTAATAAGAGTAAAGGAACTCTTCAATGATGGGTAGATTCAAAAGTAACTTCCAGATAAAATGGCTTCCAGTTATTGCTAAACATTATTTCTCACATTTTTCAATAGTCCTTTAACACCCCAACTCCCCTATATATGATTGGGCCAGATGAATGTGTTCAAATCAGAGCAGCTTTCTGTCAAAGCTCGGTAAAGGGTCAGCAAAAACAACCAACCGCACCTGGTTGGTACAGCTGTGGTCTACTAAAAGAAAAACAAAATAATATTGATAACTCTGGCTTTTTGGACCCGACAATTCAAGCGGACATATATCTCGTCAGGTCATAATTTTTAGCAGCATGCGATGGATACATTGGAAGAGCTCCAAGAAAAGAATATCGACCTAAGAAATTAAAAAAATTATTAAGTACACGGGATTGGAGAACACAACGCATGATGTGCAAGCAAACGTGTCCGCAACCTAATGGCTTCATGAAAAACTTGTGTTCAAAGATGACCGGTGAAATTAAAATTAGAGCTTATATGATGCTTGGAATTGCGGAAAAACAAAGCTAGCCCATGAGTTAGCAGGTTCAAAGGTGATTACAATAACTTATGTCTAGTGCAAAACGTTAAGTCTAGTCCCATGCATTCTCAGCGCCTTTGATTTGCCTCCAAACTGTATAGCTGCTCCAACAGAACATACCACACATACTAAAACAGAGGTTCAAATATGAGGACAAACATAAACATATATATCACCGCTCGTAGTTAATAGTTCAACTTTCCTGTTTAAAACATCCCAATTTTGAGTCTACTTTCTAATTCTATAAAATAAGTTTTGATCATGATCCTTGATTATGTTAATGTCATATGTGCCATTAAATCTTTGCTTCTCAAATCGAAGGAGGAAGTATTTGAAAAAGAAAATTAAGTATACCTGTCTCACTGAATGGTTTTGTATTGATGATGATGAAATGGTGGTCGAGATTGAGGCATTTATATTTGACCAAGAAGCCTGACTCATTCTCTCCATGCCTTTTTGAAATGAATCATGTCCACCTATGTTGGCTGCCATAGAATGAGTAATTTGTGGCGTAGCAGCAGAAGCACCAATAGGGTGGAATGCATTCTGATACAACCAGGGTTGACGTGGACTTCTGTCAGCATGTCTATTTTTTGATGTAAACCTCTCGAACTCATTTCTTGAACTACCGTATGAAGATTGCTGTGTATTCAAATAATTAGGTCTACGCAAATGGTTCTGCATTGACGGTGTTGCTTGTGCTCTCCTATGATCATCCATGTGTCCTTTCTGACAAGCCAGAGATGCAGTATCAGGCAGAACAGGTGATTGCATAGAAGTCAAGGGAGGAGCAACAGACACATTGTTTCCCTGGGTACTTAGGCCAGTACAGTTAGCTGCCAAGCCACTCAAGCCAGAAGCAGCATTTTGGTGCCAATTGACTTCAGGTAGCACAAGTTTTTCGGCAGCAGAAGACCTTTTAGTGTCATACCAAAAACTGTTCTGCTTTTGAAAAGAAGAATCTTTGTTGTCCGAGACAGCCTTCCAAGATCCATCCGTTGATATAATCACATCAACAATACTTTCTTCCGCCTCTCTCAAGACCTGAACAAGAAACAGCTAATTAGTATATGTGGGAATATGGTTGGTTGGATGAAGTAATATAACTTGCCTTCACAACATTCTGATCAATCCGTATGTCTGGACAGCAAATGGGATGCTTACAAAGAGGACACCGCCAGAAAGGTATCCTTGAGTTTAATTCCAAGAAGTTTTCATAATCGAAGCACTACATGCAAAGAACCCAAAGTTTGAATAATAGGAGTCAAGTGGTTCACTCGTATAATCTGTAAGGGTAGACCAAAGAGATAATTCAAGAGCCATAAAGCAGCGAGTGTCATGTAGGTGGCTGTGGTAAGGGCATATCTAATCATTGTGCATATCATTTGGCAATTCCACAACCCCCTATAATATTCCATCGTTCCAAAAATGAAGATACATTTTCCGTACTTCCAAATTAGAGATACATTTCTAATTTTAGACCATAAAGTGATATTAAGTTCCTAACGTTCCATGACTTTATATTCAAGGAAGAATTAGATCGTGTGGAGTCCATTTACTATTCATGTGAGAGGGACCTTGTGGACCTATTATTTTTGCTTGTGGAAATATCAATTCCCTATTTCTATCTAATGTTAGGGATGTGGGGAATATGTTTGGATAAGTAAAGTTTTTATTAGAAGTTGTCATTTTAGAAATGTTTCGATAAGCAGTTTTCCTTAGAAGTCGTCTTTTTATAAATGTATCTCTAATTTTGGTACGGAGGGGGTATCCAGTATTATTTAGTCTGCACATAAGCTTTAGATTTGTGTTTCTAGTCTAGTTATATTAAAGATTCTCTAGTTCAGACCCAGAGATTTCAACTCCTCTCATGAAGACAACTAGGTAAGAGCATGCTGCAAGATCTGGGTTTGCACTTTCAATTGAATATAATGTCAATAGAGACGTGCAGTCTAGAGGATTCAATCAACCCACCAAATTTAGTGTACCGACATGTGATTGCTTTTGCTCATCCCAAAACAAACCACTACATGTTCTCAAAATAATTTTTGCTGGTAGAGAGCACATAATAAAAGTAAAATAGTAACCTGAGAATGCTTGCAGCGATGCCCTTTCACAGGAATTCTCATACGACTTCGGCTGTTCAATAAAAATAGAAAATTGAGCACATCTTTCACAAAAGTCAGAGGAAAGTGATTAAAACTTGTCAATTTGCTAATTACTCCACTATGATGCTATCTAAAAATAGAAACAAAGAGAACCAAAACTAATTTTATCAGATCAATGTCATTAGAGAAAAAGTCAATATAATACAAAAAAAAACAAGTTGAGATGTAAATTTAGCTAAGTTTAGCATATACCTTATGGGGCAGTTTAGTGAAATTCGTGATGGCATATCAATAACCTCAGGATCTAGTAAATGCAGTATAAGAAACAACTAGTATTAGTTTCACATCAGAAGTTTTAACAAAGAATTTCTAGTGCACAAGAAATGCTCATAACTTCTACACAGCAAAGTCAATGAGCTTGATCGACCTAAAAACAGCACTTGGCTTACCCGAACCACCTGAAGCAACATTAGGCTGAACATAATCTTGTAACTTTGGAGTGTCAGAAGACAATATTACACTCATAATGGCAACGACAATAATATAATGGCCTGTACAAATTTCCAGATCAATAAATTTTAAATGAACCAAAGAAAGAAAAGAAAATATAAGATTGAAAATGAAGGCTTTAGCCAAGAGAAATTATATATTCAGACATCTTATACCATCAAAATTCCCAACAACTTGTAGAAGATTAACTCCATACTTGGCAATTGCAGTCAGATTTGTTGGAAGCTGAGGTTTACTTTCCTGCCACAGATGCAACAGAAGGATATGCCAAATGAAATTTACAATAAGTCAAACCATCATAGGTAAAACATGTGAGCTCATAGATCCTTTCAACAGAGACTTTAATGCAAACTAAACAAACCATGGCAGTGTTAATCCTTCCTGGAACACCTTTTCCATTTAGCAGAAAGCTGCAGAAAACAAAACAAAACAAAATAAAATAAATAGCAATCACTCTTTTATTTAATTAAAAAAAAATGGAAATGGACAGATATAAGAAACATACTTCACTTTTTGTGGAGTGATAATACAAGAGGATGTATCCATATTGTCTGTCCGAGCTACAATTAGCCCCTGCATGTAGTGAAGTATTGAGGGAGAGAAAAGTCTAAGAAAATATTCTACTATGTTTGTACTTGGAAGTTTATAAATAATACACATATAACATGATTAAGACCATGGAACAAGATAAAAGAAACGAACTTCAAACTATAGTTTGATACTCTTTGGAATCCTATTGAGAGTTGGAGACTATTTCTATTATCCCCTAGCACATGCCACTTTGATCAGGCACAATGGTGTGTCCATCAAGCAACAGATGAAACTGTTCATGCTAAATAATTTAGTTACAATATGAGTCATGATTACCCACACCTTACCAGTTAGGATGATAAGAAGATATGTAACACAGCAAAACTGGTGACCAGGAACAAGCAAATCAAGTGGCTTGAAAAGGATGCAAAGACCACTCCAATTAAGTGAGTAAATAGTAATTAATTTGAATAAAAGTATCAGAAAGCATAAAAATAAATACCCAAATAACAGGTAATCATGACTCAAATTGTTATCCCTATGAAATAAATACGAAATATTAGTATGAGATGGTGAAAATGATTGTGAGTGGCTCTTACTATCTTCTCACGATCTGGAGCCACCATATCCCGCAAGATATGGAAATCAACTGCAAAAATCCCATATCCATGCTACACAAAAGAAGAAAAACATTAAAAAAATTAAGACTAAGTGTGGTAGATATAAATAAACTTACCTTGACCTCAACAGAAGCGAGTATGTTTTCCATCTTAATTTTTGGATAAAATCTGCACGTAGAACAGAGTAATGGTAAAATTTCTGAATTTTTTTAAATTATTGCATGTTTCTTCTAAATTGATTCTTTAGCAATATAACATGGTAGATAATGATTGTTAAAAACCAGTCATTTATATAATGTGATCAAACAATAGACAATTCAAATGGGTTCAAAATAATCAGTCACCAAAACAGGAAATTCATACCTGGACAAGATTTTTGAAATACAGGGAAGAGCATCGCATGGTTCATGTAGCCTCTCTTCCGTCCAGTATAATCTCTTTACCTAAGAATGCCCAGAAGCTAGGGTGAGGGAGAACACCAAATGAAGAACATAAAATCCACACTTTCACACAGTGGACAACTATATACTAATAGCGGAGCAAGAAACTTCACACTTACCTCATTGGCCAATTTAAGAAGATCATCAGTTTCTTTATTTTGAAACCAACCAATCTTACAAGCACTCTGCCAAATAGATTTTTGCAGCATGACTTAGAAGAGAATTTAGAACAAACAGAGATATTTGACTTAAAAAATTGTAAAGCTGAATGAAATTTATTTCAAGACTATGGAATTAAAATGCATTAAATAAACCAAAAAATGATTAAGCAACAACAGAAACAAACTACTCTTGATAGAACTACTTTGGATTTTCTAGATTTTATTATTCAGCTTCTACATAATCTATGGGTTGAAGCAGATATGATGCGTTCATTTAAAATATTCAAGGAATTAGACTAGAAGAAGGTTTAAAAATTCTGTGAATCTCTCTTAGTTGCTTCAATATCGAAGGATAAAAGTGTCATATGTACCTTGACAGACATCATGAGCATCATAAAAGAAGCTAGGATAGAGAAGTCATGCTTCCATCTATTTACCTACATAGCACATAAAAACAAAATAAGTACATAATAGTAATGTCAAGAGAGAATTATTTACAAAATTCAGAATATTTGTAATTGCTCAGCATTCTGCATGGCTAGCCTTTATAGACATGCTATATAAACTATTCGTTTAAAAAAGGCATTCAAGTTCCACTTAGAGCTGCATTCCCCATGATAAGTTCTATGACAATACACTGGTTACAATTGGATGACAAAGCATCAAAAACTATTTCAACTATATTCATGTGTCACTTGTTTTGGAAGAGACTAAATAAAGGCAGTTAATATATTTGTCAGTAACAAAAAATGGTTCACATACATCAATGCATAAAACATAGAGCCATGCCTTTTGACTCTAAAACTGTTATAACATCACATTACATTCTAAAATTCTTGAACATTTTCACATGGCTAATGACAACATTTTCACAATTTTGATAAACTTGGCTTCAGTGTTATATCACTTTAGTTATATTGTTTAGGGTAAATTTCACTTAACCCCCTTAGATTTACACGTTTCTGCACATAATCACCTATGTTTGACACATAAGCATCTAAAGTCTTGAGGCTAAAGGAAATTGTTAGCTTTTCCATCCAAGATAATTATGCTTGTAATACACTCTCTTACAACGCGTGAAGGAACAATTAAGTTGTCAAATGTAATGAGAAAATATCCAAAATGCCTTTTATATTCCTCACTTTTCCGGCCAAACATGGCCTTTGTTTCCCCTTCATCCTAAAAAATATACGTATATATACATACAAGTATAGTTATACACAGATACCATTCATACTACTTTCAGATTCAAATATACCAAATCCAACAATTTACATTACATATCATTAAGAGATTTAGCCAAATCAATAGTGGGATCTTATTTATAAAGGAACAACAGGCACAAGATTGATTAAGGGGCCATATAAAGAAATAAGCTTCAACTTTTGATTCTGGCCATGAATTCCACGGCCATCAAAGACCATCCATGTCCTCCAATATGAGATAATTAGTATTTAATTTGGGTGGATATTATCAAATTTGGTTTTTGATTAATTAATGGAATCGAGGATCAGGATTTTGGATTTGTGGCTCATTATTAGAGTTGCCTTTTTGCAACCAGTATCAACTAAAACCAGAAAAGAAGTGTTGGTTTGCTGAGGAAGGTCATGGAATAACCATTGAATGCAGTAATGAATGGACGTGATTAGCTTAATTTGAGATCTTCTTCATCCTAGTAGTCACATACGGCTCCTGCCATGTGGATCTCTTCATCTTCCATTAAGAAATCATGGTTTGATATACAAACATATATATATATATATATATATATACACACACACACACACACATATATATAGTTATATACACATATGTATGTATATTAAAGTAAAGATGGGAGTGTACTTCAAATCTATAATAATAAGATAGAACCCAATTTGAATTTGGGCGTGAAAACACAAGAACGGTTCAGATTCATTCTAATTTTCAGATTGTTGAAACGGAGAGAGGGAGGATTTCGTTATGCCGTACCTTCAGGCACGGGCAATTACTAGAATAATTTTGAAAGTCTTCTCCTGTATTATGCCTATATGTTTATTATGTTTATCCTTTAACAAGTATAGATAGAGAGACTCAGAAAGTAGAGTTTTAAAGTTTTTATATTCAATTTATTAAGAATTCTGAGAAGAACAATCTTGGAATATTCAATTTTTTTGGTAATATTGGTGTTATTTTGTGTCATCAGAGGCAAATTTGCAAGTTGAACTTCTTGTTGTTATGACAACTAGGATTAAGGGGTCAATTTTTAGGAAGGAAACCGGTTAGGAAGAAGGAACGACAACGAAAGAAAAAAATAAAGACGATAATTTGTATATATAAAAGGGTAAAACAGTCTTTGCTTATATAATTTAACGAAGTTAAGGCAGAAAGGTATGTTGCATTTAACCTCAGGACTTTAGGTGTTTATGTGTCACTTTTTGAAACTCAAGTGATGATGTGCAAAAACGTGTAAACCTCAGGCGGTTAAGTGAAATTTTATAATAAAAATAAAAAAGAGGAGTCGAGTTGGGTCACTTATAGACATGATTTTTTGTTTATAAAGTACAACTTAAATAGATACAAAAAGTAACTTAAGATAGCACAAGTGACAATCATTTTAACGATTTATTATATGGATTATAAGAATGTATTCAAAGCTTGAAGCATAATGTGCATGAAATTCAAATTTATGACAGCACAATTACAACAGTTAACAATTGTAAAGTCCAAGTTAATTACAACACTGCTACTTGCCTGTTGTAGTAATTGAGGTAACTCACGAGATCTTAATGGTACTTCATTGTTTGCGATTGCATGATCAATACCTCTGTATTTACAAATAGAAAATATTATCAGAATAAGAGGGGGAAGGGAAATGTATACATATCAAGCAGAAATATTTTAAAATTTAATATATATACAAACGGAATACTTTAAAATACCCACAAAGTGAATCAAGGTAAATAAATCGAGTAGTTAAGCACAAAATTATATGAAATCATTGTAAATATTAAAGATGCTTGCATAGAGTTTTTTTAAATCATGTACAATGTGAAAGATGAAGAGTTAGATTTAGAAACGAAAAAACAGTCAACATCATACTTTGAGACTTAAAAAACTGAAATAAGAGGAAACTAATTGACATGATATAGTAGCAATATATAAACCGAGAATCAAAAACAAAAGACGCAAAATAAGGATGTGCAACGTACAAGTTTTTCATACATGTAATGCATGCATACCATACATGACGCATACAACTGCAAAGCTAATTGACGTAAATGAATAGAATGCTACATGGCAGGAATTTTATTTTTCCATTAAAATATTACTTCTTGTTTCTTGCCTTGTTGGTATCATATGTTTGTTTATCCACAATTGCCTTTCAACATAACCATTACGAAGTTACTTCATCAGTAAAAAAGTTCTTTACTGAATATTGGTGCCCTGCCACAAGAATCTTAACATGTCTTTCTCTCTATTTAGGCTAGGGGCGCACAAAAGGAGGTAGACCTTCTAGAACATATATTGGACCAGAAAGAAAAAAGATTTCCACATTTTCAGCTCTCTTAATTCCAAAATCATTTAGCAATTGGGGTGGTCCAGTTCTAGTGAACTAGTGATGGTAATTTCCACTTAAACTCCCCACCATCCAACTGGTGGTGAACTCAACTTACGCAACAACTTAAGTTTTGGTTGGTTAGTAGGATCTAACCACCGGGAACTATTTGCCAATGGCCACCACACAGGCCAAAATACTTTCTTAATCCATTAATGCTAGTGGATAGTGGTATTACACAGTAGTATTTTATTCTGTATTGCAAATATAATCACTACATTGAGAATGTAAAAGAATCACCAACCTATTAGTTCCAATAGAATTACCAGTTTGTGCAACCTTAACTAGACATTTAATAGATTTAAATCAAATCAAAAATACAGGGAAAGAAAAGTAAACAAGTAAGAATAGGTTGTGAACTTTCCACCATTTTCACTTCATCATACATATATCTTCACATATATATATATATATATATATATATATATGGTAAAAATAGAAGTACACAACCGTGTAACTTTTATACTAATTCACAATAGTAGAGTGAATACACTCTACTATACCTACGATAATAGAGTGAATTAACAAATCGTGGAGTGACTACTCTACTTACGATCGTATACCGTGTAACACACAGTACAGAAAGAAAAGGGAAATCAAAACAGAAACAAAACTCTTAAAGCCCTCTTGCTCTTAAATACTCCACTCATTCAGAGTGACCATTTTTCTAAAAAGCAGTCTCATATGATTTGATAGTAGTATAAAATAACAAATTATTTAGAAATTTACAATCGCAATTCCATCACCATGCTACCAGAAGCCATGTATATAAATAAATTTAGGATAAACATGAAACTAAGATATATTGCAAAAGTTTATACATTTTGCATGAAATGGAAGTAGTAGTATTTAATATTCCTTCTGTCTTTCTCACCAGAAGTGTCATTTAAATTATTCTATTTGCGGAATTTTAAATTTTAAAATTGGGATGAATCTATTTGATTTTGAATAAGTTTATTTCGGAAATTAAATAAATTTACATCAAAATTTAAATTTTAAGATTTTATAAATTAATTAACATCAAAGTAAAATGAGACTCTTCATATAAAGGGATGAAGTATATTTTAATTGCTTTTCACGTGTCTAAATGCCACCACCTGATAATTATATATAGGGGAAATTCAATAAAAAATTCTAGACACACATTTCGAAAAATTTTAGATATAAATTTCTAGAAACACACAAAAGAAACCTCAAACCTGGCTAAGGCAAAGCAAAGGTCGCGTAAAACGGCCGGCTCGTTTAATCGGTCGAACCGGTTATACAACGACAGTAGATTAATCACAGTCCCAACAAGCTTCGACGGCGCGTCAATCAGAGCGACGGCGGCAGCGCCGGTGTTCTCAGCGTCCATACACTCCGGGAAACAAGTATTTTCGTCTGACGGCACGTCCATCGGAGCGCCGGTGCCAGAGCCGGTGTTATCAACCTCCGTACTCTCAGGTGTAGGTGCAGAAGTACACGGAACTTCGATCGGAGCGGCGACACCGGAGCCCGTGCTATTTGCGGCCATTCTGTCAGGTGTAGAAGTAGAAGTACTTTTGTTTTCAGAGTTTCCGTATCTGTCCATTGGTTTTCCCTCCTTTGTACTCCTCTCTCCTTCAAATATTATTATCAAATTAATATGTTTTAGAGTTGTGAACAATAATTAATAAATGATTGTATAATACTCTCTCCGTCTCTTAATATAATACTTTTTAAAATTGTATATAAGTATTAAATAAATAATTATATAGTATTAAATATAATATTCAGTATAATACTTTTTTAAAATTGTATATAAGTATTAAATAAATAATTATATAGTATTAAATATAATATCGAATATTTATATTATCTTTTATTATTAAAAAAAATTATTATTTATTGGATAAAAATTAATTAGAAAATCAAAATTATATTTAATATTTGGAGTAATATTAAAATTAAGCAATTAATGCTTAGAATTTTAAAATGTCATATATTAAGGGACAAAAAAACTTCTCTAAAAAATCTTATATCATATGAATTATTTATAATATTGTTTACCATACTTATCTCATACTATCCATCTCTCTAATCGGTAACATACATTTTTCCATGGGGATAATTTTAAAAAGATTGTGACTAATTCTCTTAAATTATATAAAATATAAAATAATTTGAGAAAATGAAATCATCTAAAACATCATATATTATGAGACTGGTAGAATAAATGTATTCTAAAAATAATAAAATTCTTAATTTAGTAATATGATATGATAATAAATTTATAGCAGTGAAGTTAATGATATTCGGGTAACTTATAGGGGAATACTGTAAGACCCCAACTTATTATTAATGAAATTTAATTTTTTCTATTTATTATTTTGAAATAGTAAGGGTTGATTTGATTAATGTGGATAGTTATGGGTAAAATACGCAAATATTTCAAAATAAGCAAGTGGTTATAAAATATTCATTGTTGTCGGGGAATATTCGTTTGGTCGTGGAATATTCTTGTTGTCGGGAATATTCGTACGACGACAAGTGTGAGCTTTTGTGGGCCCCTAACGGAAAGCGATTGGATGAAGAAAACGACAAATATAAGTTGTTTAAAAATAACTGGCAGAAGTTATTCTCAAGTTATCTTTGTTAAAATACTTTGGTGGTTAACACACAAGAAGACATTGGCAGTATTGCACCAATTATTGATTCTTACATAAGAAGGCACTACTCAATAATGGTTACGGTAATTCTCGCTCAAAAGATTTTATTTTATTGATTTAATAATTTTGCGTTGATATTTTATATTCTTGTTGTTTCAATAATTGTCATTATACAAAGTATTTTTCATTATCGAAGCAATAATTCATATTATCTCGAATAATATTATTAGATAATATTATTGGAAATGTCTAGAAAGTTCTGCATCTCAGGAGAGGTTTGGTCACCTAATTGCTTGGCCAAGAAGGAGAAATTCTTATTGAAAAGCCTCCTTTGTGAATTGCACGTCATCAATATTGTGATTCTCGTAATATTATTTGTGAATAATTAATTAGTGATTCATATAATGAGAAAATATTGATTTTATGTGGATATAGATGGAGAAAATTTTTAATGTGACAATTGTTGAAAATTGAAATTTTATCTTTTTCTCGATAAAATAATTCATTTAAATATATTATTATATTTTAATAATATAATAATGATGATATTTTTACGATGAATGTGGGATATATGAGTATATGTGGAAGAGGAGTATTTTTGTTACCAAAAATATTTAAAGCATGTTTTATGTGTCAATTGGACCCCATTTCTTGATCGAAATTTGATTATAAGATGTAAAATCGCCTGTTTGTGGATTTTGGTCAATTTTGTTTGGAATTTAGAAAACTTTCTTCGCAAAGTTGTAGAGAATTGAATTTCCTATAAAAACACGCGAGATTCAATTTTCCGACAAAAGGGATATTTATTGTGAATTATTGAAGTTCAAATTCAAATAATTGATTCTTGAAAGTTTTAATTATTTTTATTTACAAAACGTGTTTTTCATTTTGTTTCTCATTTAAAATGTGATAGGGGCTGAGTTCAGATGGTAAAAGCATGCGTATGAAGTTTTGGAAAAATATAATAATATTTAATAAATTTTCTACTTTGGTGTTCTAAGCATTTTCCTATAAATAGGTGCTTGGGTTAGAATTGAAAATCACATCGTAAACTCAAGTTTTTTCTCTCTATATTATTGAGCGTATTCTTGTGAGTATTTTGAGTATATTTTGAGTATTGCTATACGGTGCAAGTTCAAGTCATAGCCTATATCCGGTGTTTCAGCTAGAAGTACTGATCTTTCGAGGTAAGGGAGATTATTTTCTTCATAAATGATATTATTTCTTCAATATCATTATGCTGAAATATTTGTTTGAATTTTTATCAAATTTGAAACTTTTTTATGTCGAGGTTACTATTCACGAGTTACTATTCATGAGTTATTATTCATGAGTTACTATTCACGAGTACTATTCACGAAGCGTGATGATGTTTTTTGAAAAATTTCTATCTTTTGAGGTCGGAGTTACTATTCACGTATACGGATTATTCACGATATCGACATTATTCACTTAATACTAAGACTATTCATCAAAAAATGAAAATTTTTCCTTTTCGCCTAAAATATCTATTGTGGATACTAACTTTGATCAGTATCCATGTTTTGATCATTCTTGAATTTTACACCACTATGATTATTTTTGAGGTATTTTTGGACATGGATAAAATAAAGTACTAATCCTTAATCCATAATCCTTGTTATTTTGTTTCCTTTGGATTAGTTTCTTTAAAAATATTTTCATCATCCTCGGCCTTAAATGATGATATTATTGAATATTTCGCTTTCAGAAGTGCAAAAAATGACCCGTAGTGCAAAGATGAACATGTGTTTAGATGAACATGACTAATCGATGAATATCTTTGGCCTGTAGTGTAAAAGATGAATATTTGATTCAGATATATATTGATTGATGTTCTGGGGATAAAAGATAGAGCGATGAACTTTTAAATTCACATGTAGAAGATAGTAGTTTGCATTCTCTACTTAACTCTTCTAATGAATTATTATTTCCACCGCTGAATATTGATTTAAAATTTGTTGTCTATTGTATTCTATTAGATTTTTCCTGTTGAAGACTAACGATAATTTGTTGTATATTATCTTAGTCGAATATTCTTTTTGGGTTAGTTGAGCTCACCCTTTTCCTTTTTGTTCCATTTTTCTTCTCGGGAGGCGAGAATATATGCGAGTATGCAGTGGGGTATGGAATGAAGGTTCTAGAGAGAGTTGTTTAGTAGTCCTCACCATTTTGTAAAATAATATATCAATAAATGTGATGAGGATTTATTTGAGTATAGATATTGTCAGAAGATAATATTTGTATTCAAACTCTGATTTCTTGTTGTAATAATAAAGTTGTAGTTATTTCGCATACCATGTATTGACAACTCGAATAGGTGATGTATACCTATTTTGGGGGGCCACATGATTGGTATCGAGCTTAAGGATATGATTTCGGCGGAGATCGGGAATAGAACTAGGAAGGAGAGACGAGTAAATTCTTCGCTAGTGTATCCTACCTAAGCTTATTTGTTAGTTGGTCAGTATATAGGGATATTATGTGATATATTGATTTCCTTAATTAACCCTTGTTTTATGACAAGATTTGAGAATGTCGACCGAGAATATTATCTGTGGAAATGAGACCGTGGAGACGCATGTACTCATCAACGAGGAGAACGTGCAACAGTCGTGCAATGTCTCCTCCCGTGAACAACACCACCGAAAGCGAGATGATGAACGAGGGATGTTTAGAAGCTTTTTGCAGTTCATGCAAAATCGCACGAGGAGACTCGTGTTCAAAATAGGAGGAAATGATAGCAATTCACGAGTTGTCACACCAAGTTAGATTCAAAGAGTTGGGACCACTGAGAATTTAAGGGAAAGCCAGATCCGATCATAGCGAAAACATGGGTTGAAAGCAAATTACCAAGATATTCGATATCTTGGGATGCACGGAGAACAAAGGTTCCATTCGCCACCTTTATGTTCCGTGGCGAAGCGGAATCTTGGTGAGAGTGCGTGAAGCGCACTCCATCCGTACCGCACTCTCGGCGATGTCTTGGGAGACGTTTGAAACTATTTAATGACAAATACTTTCCTGAAAGTGTTCATCATATGAAGGAAGTGGAGTTCATCAAATTAGAACAAAACAACATAACGGTGTCTCAGTACGAGGCAAAGTTTGCAGAGTTATCCAGGTTTGCACCTCATTTGGTGGAGAATGAGGAACCTATGATGCGGATGTTTCTAAGAGGTTTGAAACCCGACATACGACAATATCTCATTTCTCATAAATTTTCTCTCTATTCAGATGTTGTAAACAGGGCTCAATTATTAGAGCGAGATAACGAGTACGGTCAACCGAGGGACCACAATCAGGATCATACCGGAGATAGAAGTCAACAAAACAACGATAACCAGCGGAGAAAGAAAAAGACGGACAAAAATGGTAACCACTCTGGTGGTAATCATGGCCATGAAAATAGAAGAAGCGAGTCAGGAGGAGATTTTAAAAAGAGGAGATTTAACAACGACCATGTGAAGACGACAGTGCCGACAACAACTGGTTCTAAGGGAGGAGAACGACCACCGGTCATATGCTATAAATACGGGAAAGAGGGGATATCATCAAAAGCGCCCACAACAGTTAAAGGTATGCTTATAATTGTGGAAAGGAAGGACATATCGCTTCGAGATTGTATGATAAGCGAAACCTAGTTCAAATGGGGACGGTGACTCAAAAGATCTATCCCCGAAAAAAGTCAAAGTCAGCGGTTCTGGAAGAAGCGTTTGTTGTGATGGTCAAAATGCGAGGAACCCAAACGAGGTGATCACGGGTAAAATTTATTTATAAATTCTTCATAAGTTTATACCTTACTTGATCATCGGTCGCTTTATTCATTTATCTCTCCCGCTTGTGCTCAACGTTTAAACTTAACTCCGGAGAAATTAGACTTTGACCTATCTCGTAGAAACTCCGTTAGGAGAAACTTTCATCACATCCATCATTTATAAATCTTGTTTGATTCAAGTTGACACCATCACCTTACCCGTTGACCTTATCTCTTTAAAGATACTTGCTTTTGATGTGATTTTAGGATTGATTGGTTAACTACTCATCATGCCAAAATTGATTGTTTTCGTAAGGTTGTTAGCTTTCATATTCCTAAACAACTTTGTTATGCTAATTCAAGCAACTAAACCATTAAAATCAATCATCGTCATATCTAATCATAAAGCTATTCGTTTATTAAAAACGGATGTCAAGCTTTCTTAGCCCATGTTATGGATTTGAATAAAGACACGTCAAATTTGAATAATATTCCCGTTGTTATTGACTTTCCCGCGTATTTCAAGAAGAACTTCCCGCCTCACCCTAGAACGTGAAGTTGAATTCTTTATTGACCTTGAACACGTACAAAGCCCATTTCTAAAACCCCATATCGAATGGCTCCTATTGAACTTCAGAGTTAAAGGTCCAACTCTGAGGAGTTGTTGGACATCGGTTTCATCTCGCCCCTAGTACATCTCCTGGGGTGCTCTGTTTTATTTGTAAAGAAGAAAGACGGGGAGTATGCGACTTTGTATTGACTATCGGAATTGAACCATGTCACTATCAAGAATAGGTATCCTCTACCTCGTATTGATGACTTGTTTGACCGATTGCAAGGAGCACAATTCTTTTCAAAAATCGATCTTCGATTCTAGATATCATCACCAAGATTAGAATCGAGGATATTCCAAAGACGCGCTTTAGAACTCGATGACGGGCATTATGAATTCTTAGTCATGTCTTTCGGATTGACTAATGCTCCTGCGGCTTTCATGGATATGATGAACCGAGTATTCAAGGAATATTTGGATCAGTTCGTTGTTGTCTTTATTGATTACATCCTCATATATTCCAAAAGTCGTGAAGATCATGAGCACCATTTGAAGCTGGTACTCCAAAGGCTTCGTGAAAACAAGCTTTATGCCAAGTTGAAGAAATGCGAGTTCTAGCTTGAGGAAGTAGCATTCCTTGGGCACGTGGTGTCGAAACATGGAGTATCTGTTGATCCGGCGAAGATTGAAGCAATACAAAGTTGGGAGCAACCAAAGTCGGTGACTGAAGTACGTAGTTTTTTGGGCTTAGCTGATTATTATCGGAGATTCGTGGAAGGGTTTTCTCGAATCGCTACTCCATTAACCCAGCTAACTCGGAAGGATACAAATTCGTTTGGAGCGAAGAATGCGAGAAGAGTTTCCAAGATCTTAAGAGGAGACTTATTTCGGCACCTGTTCTAACAATATCATCTGGTTCGGATGGATTTGTTATCTACAGCGATGCTTCGGGCAAAGGGTTAGGATGTGTTCTCATGCAACGTGGGAAAGTCATAACCTAAGCCTCGCGACAACTTAAAGAATATGAGAGGAATTATCCTAATCATGATCTAGAGTTGGCAGCAGTCATTTTCGCGCTAAAGATATGGAGGCACTATCTATATGGGGAGAAAGTGGAGATATATTCAGACCATAAAAGCCTCAAATATTTCTTCACGCAAAAGGAACTCAACACGCAAGAACGACGTTGGCTCGAGTTGTTGAAAGATTAGGACCACACTATTCAATACCATCCCGAAAAAAGTGAGCGTGGTAGCTAATGGCGTTGAGTAGAAGATCATATGCGAGGAATGAGTGCGATGATGTCAAGTATACGCGACAGAGCCAACTTTACTAGAAAAAGTTAAGGTTGCTTCGCCACCCACCCTTGAGCCGGTGATGCGTATGAAGAAGAAAGTATAAGAAGGTGCTATTCCTAAGCGAGAATCGATGATGAAGGAATACTTGAGTCCACCTGCACTTTGTGTTCCTAAAGACTCTAAATTGAAGTACAAGATCATGATGGAGGCACACAATACACCGTTTGCAATCCATCCTGGAAGTACCAAAATGTATCGTGATCTTCGACATACATTTTGGTGGAACAATATGAAGAGACAGATTGCAAAGTTTATCTCGATGTGTTTAACTTGTCAACGTGTAAAGGCGGAGCATCTAGTACCTAAGGGTCCGTTTCAACCACTTGAGATTCCGAAATGGAAGTGGGAACACATTACCATGGATTTCGTTACGGGTCTTCCTACGGTTTCTCAAGGCATCAATGCTATTTGGGTTATTGTTGATAGATTAACCAAGTTCGCGCTCATTTCTTGCCGACACGGAGACTTATTCCCTTGAACGTCTTGCTAGTATATATGTAAATGAGATTGTGAGGTTGCATGGCATGCCAGTATCCATAGTTTCGGATCGTGACCCAAGATTCACTTCAAGATTTTGGGTTAGCTTGCAAAAAGCTACGGGCACGGATTTACGATTCTGGGTTAAGATACCATCCTCAAACAGACGGACAATCGAGAGGACTATTCAAACTCTTGAAGATCTATTAAGACTCGTGTGTCCCAGACTTCAAGCGGCGGTTGGGATAAGTATTTACCATTGGTGGAATTCTCCTACAACAACAGCTTATCGAGACAAGTATAGGTGTGGCTCCATTTGAAGCATTATAGGGGACGAAAGTGTCGCTCTCCAATATGTTGGGATGAGGTGGGTGAAGCAACATTGTTGGGACCCGAAGTTAAGACGTATAATTAGAAAAGATCCAAATGATTCGACAACGTATACAAACAAGACAAGATCGACAAAAGAGTTATGCGGATCTTCATCGAAAGTTAACGTGGAATTTAGTATAGGGATCATGTATTGTTGCGAGTTGCTCCATGTAAGTGAGTTACAAGATTTGGGGAAGAGAGGAAAGCTCAATCAACGATTTATTGGTCCATTTCAAATTCTTGACCGAGTAGGAAATGTAGCCTATAGACTTTAAATTCTTCCCCTCATTACTCTACGTAAGTTTTTTTATACTTTAAACTCTTGTGCTATGATAAATTAATGATTTAAGGGTATTATAGACAATTGAGTACTATATTTAATATTTTTCAATCATTATCTTAATTCTTGCCCATCTCTAAAATGTCATTTAAATAGGGACGGAGGGAGTAGTTCTTAACAAGGTTCTCAGACCACGATAGGTTATCGAACTGAAAAAGATATCGGGTGGATGGGTCACTGGTCGAATCGTTATTGACTCAATGACATTATTAAAATATAAAAATATATATTATTAATAATTAATAAAATTTTTAAAAATCTCATTTTTTTATAAACTAAAACATAATAAAGTTAAGTTACAATATTATTAAAATGGTTAATTTTAATATTAAATTTTTTTTGTACTCATTTTTTTATAAACTAAAACATAATAAAGTTAAGTTACAATATTATTAAAAATGGTTAATTTTAATATTAAATTTTGTTTGTACAAATTTTTTTTAGCTCACTAGGTCAATAATCAGTGACCAAAACTGGTATTTTTGTTCAAACTTTTCATGTAAGACCCCTACTTTTATGAATAAAGATTTAATTTTTTTAAAATATTATTTTGAATAGTATGGTGTTGCTTTGATATATTGCTATAGTTATGGGTAATAAAATCATTATGTGTTAAAAAAAATAAAAAATAAGGACTACTAAACATAAGCTGTGAGTTTTAATACAAATATTGTCGTCTAGATAATATACAAACTCAAAAGGAGTCCTTATTACAATTATTTTCCCACTATTTCACTGAATAGTGAGGACTACTAATGTTATCATCTGGTCCGTCACTCCGTTCTCCGACTAGTCCATGCTACGTTCTTATTTCCTGAAGAGAACAATAAAAGTAAAAGGTTTAGCTCAACTAGCCCAGTAGGAAATATTATGACTAAGATAATGCAGAATATATTATCGTTAGCCTTCAACAGTGTTAAACTGATACAATATAACAACCATCAAGTTTAACTGCAGCGGAACAAACAATCCATTAAAAGAGTCAAGTAGAGAATAAAATCTACTATCTTTTATGATTTAGAAGGTTTTTCATCACTTTTATCGCTAGGACTCAGCTTAATAAATAATCCACATCATCGAATCACCCCTGCACTACGGCCAAGGATATTCTTTAGTATCACGACCACAATTATCCATGCACTACGGGTCAAGAATATTTGTGTATTCATTAATAGTCATGATCATGCCAACAACTGTCCATCAATGCATTACGGGCCAATGAGGACTTTTACCTCATTATTTGTAACATTACGGTCATGATTACACCGAATAATCCATGGTCATAATCATACCAAGTCCATCTATGCACTATAGGTCACAGATGACTTTCAACAAAATATAAACATGAGGATGATGACAATGATATAAGAATTCAATAAAATAAGTTCAAGAATTATTTTATCCAGGAACTAATAAAGTCCAAATTGTCAACATGATACTGCTTTGTAAAGTAAAATTCAAGAATGCTCAGAAGAATATTTTCATGAAAAGATATTGGATGAAGCGCAAATATCAAGGATATTCCACTAATTTCATGGAGTATAGAAGTCAAAACTTTAACCAATTTGAGTATAATAAGGAATGGAATAACAAAAGAAATCACCAGCATGCGATAGGCCGCATGCAGAAAAGTTATTCCAATGAATAATAAATAACGGAATCGGTCCCACAGAAACGCACAAACAGGATATTCCAATAAAATAATAAAGACGAATCAGTCCGGTAGTAAAACGCATGCGATGTGGATATTCAACGAGAATAATAAAAAGCGTAATCAGTCCAGCATAAAAGCGCACAAAACAGGATATTCCAATGAGAATAATAAAGACGGAAATTTGGTCGGCCGTAGAAACGCATGTATATGATGTTCCAACAGAATGATAAAGAATGGAACAATGTAAGAATTTCACCAAGTAGGGGTAGCAGATATACAAAAGTTATTCCAACGAATAATAAAGAATGGAATAATGAAGTTTTCTTCATAGATAAGAAAGAAATAATACTCCCTACGAGTACAACAAATAATATTTTCTACTTTAGAAAAACTGGATACTGGAATAGTGAGGTAGCAGACTTCTCTTCTTCTTTTTATAATTTCTCTCTATAATAATCGCTTTAAAGCTTTTGTGAATTGGTGAGAAAATGAAGGAAGAATGAGCTTCTATTTATAGAAAAATATAGTTTCGATAATTGCACGTTTTGGGGCTCGAAAAATTACAATACCTCCAACTTTTTCTTTTTTTTTAATTTAGTCATGGAAGTATTATCAAACTTGCACCACCTCCCCTAATAGTAAATAATGTGATTCAATAGTAAATTATGTGAATCAATAGTTATGTACATGTGAAAATACGAATTACAAAGATAAGACTTCCATCTATACATCCATTTTTAACTTAGTCATGCAAGTATTATCAATCTTGCACCAACTCCCCTAATAGTAACAAGAATATGAAACAATAGTATATACATGTGAACAAATAGTTATAATCATGTGAAATAATAGCAATCAATTGCTCATTTATCCGATTAAATACCCGATTGGTCAATATAACCTCCAGACATCAATTATTATCGAAATAATTGTCGATTTTCACTAACACAAATAATTCCAACCCAATGAAACCATTTTTATCAAAAATATAAATTTTTAAATTTCAAAGTTTGACTTTCTCGAAAAAGTCAACTGTTGACTTTTTGACCAAATAGTGAATTTCGGAAAATTTTGTGTTTATAGACTATTTTTACTAATTTCATTGTTCCGGACTCAAATATCACGTCCGCGTCTCCAAATTCAACTCCGAATACAACTTCAATTATAATAACATTCATTATTAATATTACAACTCACAAGATTTATCAACCGTGTCGTTCCTGGGAAAGAGGGCTTTCCAATAAGGATTTCTCCTTATTCGACGCCAAGCAATTAGGTGACCAAACCTCTCATTGTGTAACTTCTAGACATTGTAAATATTGCAATTTAATAATATGAATAACTTTGTCGTCTCAATTATTGATTTAATAAAATAACATTGTGCGAGATGATTATACTACGACAATAATCGAATCAATAATACGAGAGATATGATGTAGCAATTATCAGAAAGCAATAATTGAGTATAACTCGGTGACTTCTCACGTAAAGATCAATAATCAATACCTGCAGTGCTATTATGCAACCACGCCAGACATCGTATTTCTTTACTACCAATTTAACGGTAAAACTTTCGCCGTTATTTTCATAAAGTATTTTGTCATTTTCTCAATCCGACAATAATTCCGTTGTGGGGGTCCACTAATGATTGTCTTGGTTGTACGAATATTCCATGTTAAAACGAATATTCCCAACCAAACGAATATTATATAACAACTCGTGATTTTGCAAAATTTGTAAATATTACCCACAACTATAACATTATATCAAATCCACACCATAATATTCAAAAATATATTTCGAAAAAATTTAATCTTTATTCAAAAAGTTGGGGTCTTACAGTCACCCTGCTTTCAGGAAGATGACCCATGCGATAGTGATCGAAAATGAAGAATCCCAATCCGGAAAGTGACCTTAGCATTTTTTCCATGTTCTCAGTATGCAAGTCTCAGTCCATAATACATACAGCAACTTCTGTAAAATCAAGGCTTGATTTTGGCCAAAAAAAATGGGGGAATCTCGAGGCCATCTCCTTCTTGTTGTGAGGGTCATCGAAGAATTTGTAAGGGAGTATGGTGAGGTTGTGACTGAAGGAGAGCTTCTGTAAATTCTATGTTTACAGACTTGATTTTGGCCAGAAAAAATGGGGGGATGATTGAACCTGTGAGATGAATATTTTGATTATTTGTATTATTTAGAATTAAAATAATTAAAAGAAATGAAAAGAAAAAATTATAAAAATAATAATAAGGTTTTGATTGTATAATTAATTTTAATTTTTATGTCATTTGTTTAACTATTTTTTTTACTAATTATATCAAAAAATTTATTTTATGTTAATTATGTATTTACCTTTTTATATCATTAAAATATATATTAATATTAATTTTTTTTTAAAATTAATTATTAAAAGAAAGGAAAAGAGATAAGGAAAAGAATACAAATAAAAAAACGAATTAAAATATTTATTTTTATTTTCATTATTTTTTGCCACGTAATTAATGATTTTTAATTTTTGTAGAAATTAATATAATGTCGTAATAGATCTCATTGATACAAAAATTTTGATATATTATTTGTATTATTTGAAAAGGAGATAAAAGGAAAAGAAAAAAGTCATGTAGGATAACCAAGCTTTCTCCCGCCCAGTCAGTAAATACACGTAATATTTATTTTATTTTCAAAAAGTCACGTAGGATAACCAAACTGCTTTTTTAGACGTCTGTTAGTCAAATTGGACGGAATGACTTGATTGTACATTTTAAAAAATCACAGTGAGTCAATTGAATATTTTTAAAGTACAGTGGCTAATTGCTTAAAACACGACAACCACAATAGAGTAAAAGTGATTCCCCCCTTTATTATACATAAGTGGTTTTAATTATTATAATCAAATCACTAAAATATACACTACTCCCTCCGTTCCTTGATATAGGTAGTTTTAGACATGTGCACAAAAATTAAGAAAATGATTGAAAAACATTAAATATATTATCAATTGTCTATAATACCCTTTACCTTACTTATCTCATAATGAAAGAGTTTTATTGGGAGAAGGAGGGAAAGACTTAAGAGTAGAGGAGTAATATAGGATAATGATAAATATGGATCAAAAAATTAGGTGGAGTAATAAAGGGCAATTTGGGAAAAATAGTGATCAATTCTCCTAGATAACCACAAACGACAAATAATTAAAAATACCAAAAAAAAATCTAAAACGACCTATATATAAAAATAAATAGAGTTTTTTTGTATATTATTTTATTTGTTAAAATATTATTAGTGCGTGAGATGGCTGATCAAATATTTAAAGTTAGTAATTCTTCGGAGGAAAAATAATAATTATAACTTACTTTTAATTTTATAATTGTTATAACCTTTACCATAGTCGATTTGTCAACAAACTGATTCGTTGAAAAATTCATTTATATATATATATATATATATATATATATATGTATGTATGTGTGTGTGTAAATATGGATCCATATTAAATTCATTATTCATTATTTTTTAGAAATATAGGCATCAAAAATTATTTATTTTTATAAAATTGTTTATTTTGACTAATTTTTGCTTAAAATAAGTTAAATATATCATGTGAATGTTTAAAATACAATAATTAATTTGTACATTAAAATAAATTTCATCCAAATACGAGGGTAACATTGTATTGTATGTCATTAACAGATATATATTTTTTAAACACTGACATGATTAATCAAAATTGGGCCGGTCGGTCCAAGTCCAACCGAAGCTCCGATCCATCTCCTATATATATAGAGAAACCCAATACACATCAATGTCTTGCATTTGTATCAAATTAAAGCATATACAACTGTATATTCAGAAAATCAATTTCTCTCTCTCTCTAATTAAGAAAGGGCGATTGATCGATCTATCGATCGGTTGAAGGAAATTAATTAAAATGGCGGGTTTGATGGATAAGGCGAAGAATTACGTGACGGAGAAGGTGGCGGAGATGAAGAAACCGGAGGCGACGGTGACGGACGTGGATCTGAAAGACGTGAGCCGTCAGTGTATTACTTACAATGCTAAGGTTTCCGTCACCAATCCGTACAGTACCTCTATTCCCATTTGTGAGATCTCTTATACCCTTAAAAGTGCCAACAGGTAAATTCAGTTCCATATTATTTCTATGCATAATCTATATATATATATATATGGAAATTTTAGATGTTTAATTTTATAATTAGGGGCCTGTTTAATTAATTATATAGACATGCATGTACATGTATGTATTTCTTTTGTATTATATAATTGTGTAAATGTTTATATGCTTAATTATATATGAGAATAAATGTTGAGGACAAATTCACGTCCATATATATATATATATATATATATATATTAAATAAATAAAAAATAATAATATTAATAAAATTCATATATATAAAAATAATAATATTAATAAAATTCATATATATATATATATATATATATGATGCCTGCCTCCATGCTCCATGCTCCATGCTCCATGCTCCATGCATTGGTTTTTAGGGAGATTGCCTCCGGAAGCATTCCAGACCCAGGGTCACTGAAGGGAAAGGAGACGACAATGCTAGACGTGGGAGTGAAGGTGCCTCACAGTGTGCTGGTGAGCTTGGTGAGAGACATTGGTGCAGACTGGGATATCGACTACGATTTGGGGATTATTCTTGTTGTTGATCTCCCTGTTTTCGGAAATATAAACATTCCAATCTCCAGCAAAGGCGAGATCAAGCTCCCTAAGCTCTCTGACTTGTGGACTAATTAAATCATAATTAATTCACCTATTATATATATATATATATATATATATATGCTATGAGGTATGGTATGGTATGTAACTATTTTTGGAGAACTACATAAATAAATAAATGATGTATGGGGAATAATTTCTTTATTAAATGAATAAATTTTTTTTTTGAAAAAAAGATTGAATTTGTGTTGATTGAATCATCATCTCCATGTTTGTATATGCATGCATGGATACTGTATATTTGCTCTTACATGACAGCATAATGTGGGTGGGGCTACTAATATATCTTGGGGGTAGAAGCTAGCCAGGGGATGTAGAGAGAATCTATGTTCAAAATTTTAAGCTTGAATTTGCCTTGCAGCTTGCAGCCTGCAGGTGAATAAAACTCATTTTTGTGGTATATTAATTCATTCCAAGGCCAGGGTTAGAGAATTGAATGATTTTTAAGTATTTCATGTGGATGTTAGGAATACGTTGAAAAATAAAATAAATAATTTGAAAATGACCTAAATATCCATAAATATTCAATTAATTTAAATTCAATTTATATTTTAAATTATTTTCAACATCCTCTCCAACCTTTAGTCATTAAATTTTGCAATCTCATTCTTGCCTCTTCAAAACATTTATTTTGTTTTGGTAGAATCAAAATCATATAAAAAAGACTAAACATGTGACGCCCCCAAAATTAGGTATACGTCACCCATCTTGGGTCGCCATTTACATGGTACAAAAATTCAAATACAACTTAATAATACAAACTGTGGCAGTACAATAATACGACAAAACATAAACCGTGAGTTTGAATACAAATATCGTAGATACTAGAGATTATACAAACTCAAAAGGAGTCCTTATTACAATTATTATTACACTATTTCACAGAATAGTGAGGACTACTAATGCTATCATCTGATCCGTCACTCCGATTCTCCGACTAGTCCTCGCTACGCTCTCATTTCTCAAGAGAATAATAAAAGTAAAAGGGTGAGCTCAACTAGCCCAAAGAGAAAATATTATGACTAAGATAATGCGAGAATATATTATCGTTAGCCTTCAACAAATGTTAAACCGATACAATATAACAACCATCAAGTTTACTGCAATGAACAAACAATCCATTAAAAGAGTCAAGTAGAGAATAAAATCTACTATCTTTTATAATTTAGAAGGTTTTTCATCACTTTTATCGCTGGGACTCAACTTAATAAATAATCCACATCATCGAATCACCCCGCACTACTACGGCCAAGGATATTCTTTAAGTATCACCACCACAATTATCCATGCACTACTGGTCAAGAATATTTGTGTATTCATTAATGGTCATGATCATGCCAACAACCGTCCATCAATGCACTACGGGCCAATGATGACTTTTACCACATCATTTGTAACATTACGGCCATGATTACAATCAATAATCCTCGGTCATAATCATACCAAATCTATTTATGCACTATAGGCCATGAGATGACTTTCAACAAAATATAAATATGAGGATGATGACAATGATATAAGAATTCAATAAAATAAGTTCAAGAATTATTTTACCCAGAACTAATAACGCCTAAATTGTCAACATGATATCATTGCTTTGTAGAGTAAAATTCAAGAATGCTCAGAAGAATATTTCTATGAAAAGATACTGGATGAAGCGCAAATATCAAGGATATTCCACTAATTTCATGGAGTATAGAAGTCAAAACTTTAACCAACTGAGTATAATAAGGAATGGAATAACAAAAGAAATCACCGTGCACGCGATGTAATCGCATGCATGAGTTATTCCAATGTAATAATAAATAATCGGAATCAGTCCCATGAAAACGCATGATGTGATATTCCAATGTAATAATAAAGACGAGATCAGTCCCACAGAAACGCATGCATGTGAGGATATTCCAATGTAATAATAAAGACGGAACTGTGTTTGGCGTAGAACGCACAAACATGATGTTCCAACAGAATGATAAAGAATGGAACAACAGAAGAATTTCACCAAGTATAGGGTAGCCCGCGTATACAAGTTATTCCAATAGAATAATAAGAATGGAATAACAGAAGTTCTCTTCATAGATAAGAAAGAAATAATACTCCTTACGAGTACAACAAATAATATTTCCTACCTTGGAAAAAATGGATACTGGAATAGTGAGTAGCATATTTCTCTTCTTCTTTCTCTCTATAATAATCGCTCTAAAGAGTTTGTGAATTGGTGAGAAATGAAGGAAAAATGAGCTTCTATTTATAGGAAAATATAGTTTCGATAATTGCACGTTTTGGGGCTCAAAAATTACAGTACAATACCTCCAACTTTTCTTTCATTTTTAATTTAGTCCTGCAAGTATTATCAATCTTGCACCAACTCCCCTAATAGTAAATAATGTGAATCAATAGTTCAATCATGTGAATCAATAGTATAATCATGTGAAAAAATACTGAATTACAAAGATAAGACTCCATCTATACCTCAATTTTTAACTTAGTCATGCAAGTATTATCAATCTTTGCACCAACTCCCCTAATAGTAAATAATGTGATTCAATAGTACACATATGTGAACAAATAGTTATATAAGCATGTGAATTAGTAGCAATTAATTGCTCATTTATCCGATAAATTATCCGATTTATCAATATAACCCCTAGACATCAATTATCATCGGAATAAATATCGATTTTCACTAACACAAACAATTCCAACATAATAAAACTATTTTTATCAAAAATATAAATTTTGAAATTTCGAAGTTTGACTTTTCCCGAAAAAGTCAACTGTTGACTTTTTGACCAAATAGTGAATTCCGAAAAATTTTGTGTTTATAGACTATTTTTACTAATTTCATGTCCGGATTCAAATATCACGTCAGCGTCTCCAAATTCAACTCAGAACAACATTCATCATTAATATTATAACTCACAATATTTATCAACCGTGTCGCTCCCAAGAAAGAGGGCTTTCCAATAAGGATTTCTCCCTATCATGCGCATGCAATTATGTGACCAAACCTCTCATCGATGTAACTTCTAGACATTGTAAATATTGCGGTTTATAATATGAATAACTTTGTCGCCTCAAGTATTGATTTAATAAAAACATTTTACGCATGATGATAATCGATCATAATTGAATCCATAATATGATAGATATGATGCAACAAATATCGTAGCAATAATTGAGTATAAGCGAAAGTGACTTCTCACGTAAGCAACAATAATCAATACCGTAGTGTCTTTATTATGCAATACGCCAGACATCATTTCTTTTACTACTGAAAGTAGTTCAACAATTTTAACGGTAATACCGCCAAGTTATTTTTATAAAAAGATAATTCTGTCATTTTCTAACTATGACAATACTTCCGTTGTGGGGTCCACCAATGATTGTGCCGTCGTACGAATATTCTCCGACAAAAAGAATATTCCCCGACCAATCAAATATTTTATAACAACTTGCATACTTTAAAAAATTTATAAATACTATCCACAATTATAACATTATATCAAATCCACACCATAATATTTAAAAAAATATTTTGATAAATTTAAATCTTTATTCATAAAATCTGGGGTTTCACAAAACATATTTATTTTACTTGATGGGTTTGATGTAAAACTCATTTTAAAATTTAAAATTATTCTTTTTTATTTATTTATTTGTCATATTGGATAAAATATTATCTTAATTATCCTTTGGATAATCACATTAATTATGATATATCCAATATGACCTTTAGAATAATCACGTGAATTAAAAATTTATCCAATGATCTTGGATAATCAAGTTTACTTGTTGGATTATTCATCTTTGCAATGTAAACATTATAAGATAAACTTGTTTTTCATTGAAAAAAGAAAAAAATAATACACAAAAAGATAAAAGCAATAGAAAACAACACAACATAAATAATTAATTATTTCAAATGTTATCAAATATTTTTGTTTTAAGTCAAATACTGCATTAATTGAATTGAAGAGATTGATGAGACACGAAATATTAAAGTAATAAATAATGCTTTTTAAATTACTACGTAAGTCAACAAACTTTAATTTGAAAAAAAAATTGTTACTATTTTTAGAAATGCTCTTAGTTAATTTATGATTTCTTGTATATGAAAAATCAAATGAATTTATTAGTTGCATGAGCTATCATAGTAGAGGTTTATTTATGATCAAGAAGGCTTGGAAATAAATTAATAAATAATTTTAATCAAAATAATTCGATATTTAGCTTTTTATATATTGGTATTAGTACAAATAGATAAATAACTTAATAATTTATTCCATTCTCCCTTTTATTCCACCGATTCAAAACATAGCATAGAAAATGTAGCTTAGATGGTAGAGCTCGCTTAGCATGCAAGAAGTGTGGGGATTGATATTCCCGCATCTCCATTGAAAAAGTTTTTTTTCCCTTGGTTTTGCCATACCTATTTAATTACATAATAACGTTGTTTTTGTGCGATAACACACGATTATATATTACATCTTTCACCTCTCCTCTTCTTGCATATATGATAATACAAATAATATTTGGTACACAGTAAAAGATAAAAATAACAAATCTCGTCACTTGGCACACCGATTTAAGGGAGAATTTGGGATCAAATTATAAATTTGAAAGTCTTGAGTTCGACTCTCACTTACATCCTCCACGTACCACAAGCAGAAACATAGTCTGATCACAAGTTCAGGAAACTCCCTTTTATAAAAAAAGATGATAACTGTAACTCCCCAGTCCTATATCGAAAGATAGGGGAAAAATTTATCTGCATATAAGAAAATAAGTTATTACCAATAGTACCTTTAAGTCATGACCTTTTGGGAGCTTGTGGTGGGTTAAGATAACCCAAAAAGATACTATTGGATTAAAATGATCCAAAAATATACTATTGGGCGTGTAGTTTGAGGCCTTATTTTAATGAATTCGATTCGATTCGGACTTGGATTCGATTTGACCCGAGATTTGTTCCGGACTCAGAATTTGACCCGAATTATTTCATAGAATGACAAATAAATTTGAATACATTAGCAACTCAACAATATACTCCATATGCTAACTAAAAATTACTTTATTTTAATCTTAAAATAAAATATAATTGATAAAAATTGAAACAAATTATCACCTCTTATTCCTATATTTGGACATAAACAAATCAATTCACATCCCAAAATAACCCGACCCACTTGCCCACTAAATTCATCAACATCCAATCCAATCCAATTCTTCATTTCTTCCACAAATTTTGGCCATTAAATGATCTCTTCCATATTCAAACCCTACTATTAAATGCAGCTCCAAATTACTCGCCCTCCCTTCCAAAAACAAATCAAATGGACTTCCCCACCACCCTTTTTCCTTCTCAATGTCCCTCCCCTTTTTCATCGGCAGCCGTAACACCACCCCTACTGGAAATGCTGCCGCCGTATACGGCGGCGCACAACCACCCCCACCACCAAATCACATAACTAACTTCGGCCTTCGCTATGCCATCGCCTTAGCTTCTGGCATCCTGGTCATCATATCCGTTCTCTTCTTCGCTTCCTACGTCTGCTGCCGCCTAATGCGCCGCCGCCGAAATCCTAATCCCAATAGCTCCGCCGCCTCCGACAACGGCATAATCGTACCCCGCGTATTCTTCGTTGCCGAGGACGACGACGATTTGGAAAACGTTGCCGTGGGGCTCGATCAGGTGGTGATAAATTCTTACCCTAAGTTTCCGTTTTCGAGAGGGGTGGGAAATGATTCAGCGTGTGCGATCTGTTTGTGCGAATATAAGGATGCAGAGATGCTGCGCATGTTACCGGATTGTCGACATTACTTTCATTTGACTTGTATTGATGCATGGTTGAAGCTGAATGCTTCGTGCCCTGTTTGCCGGAACTCGCCGCTGCCTACCCCATTGTCCACTCCACTGTCGGAGGTTGTGCCGCTTTCGCAGTATTCTGATGGCCGGAATCGGAGGAGGTGACTATTAACTAAATTAATTCCGAGCAGTTCGGGTTTACAATTTTTGTTTGTCCCAAAAAAATGGATAATTAGGAATGGCTAGGAGTTCGAAAGTTCCTTTTTTTTAATTAGTTACTTCTCTGTTAGGTCAGGGTAGTGATTTTGGGGCTGAATTTGGAACTGGAAATTGGAAAAACATTGCCATGTTAATGAAAGAATGCAGGAATTTATTTTCTTTGATGTTCAATTGGTTGAGATTGAAGATTTGAATTTTTCAGGAATTCTTAGTTCGTATTAAGCTAGATTATTGAATAATTGCTGATTTTATAGTGAACATAGTTTCATATGGGATTACTGCTGTCACTACTGTATACAGTTATTGCAATTTTATGATTGTAATAATGAGCTTAAAGATGATTCATTTGAAAGGAGTTTGAATTGTTCTATAATCTATAATTCTTCCAAGTTTATACACTCGGACCTGTTTCTTGAAATGGGCCTTCAAGTTTATGTACTTTGTTATGCATGATTCCTGTGAATCAGTTTTGTGGAGTTATGAAACTTGCATTTGGAAAGAATTAATTGTAGCAGTACTACAGTTGGAAATGTACATTTCCGTTTTTTGCTTTCTGTTGTTGGTAAACTGAACAGGCAACTGGAAACTTTCACTCACTTGGGATGCTTCTGTTATGGTCATTGAATATTTAAGTCTCAGTGCCTTGTGGAAGTTCAATTTACCTCACTTTTTTCCAGAGGAGTCGTTACATGGCTTGAGACACTGCTCTTCTTGTAGATATTTTTCGTCTGATTGAGTTGTTTCGGGGATCCACCCCCTTGGATAAGTGCATCTTTTGTCAGGACAATGGTAGCATCCTGATGATCCTGCTGAATATTTCTTGATAGAAGAAACCTATAAGTACGTAAAGATCAAATCCAACGGAAAGAGAACTCCATGGGAGCTAATATAACCTTCACAACACAATCCTTGTTTTGTCATGAAGGAACAGCTTGGAGAGCACATGGATTATGGTATTGAAGAAATCTGCCAAGATGATTGGAGACTTGCTCAAAAGATTAATGTTCATGGCTGCGATCCGCTCTGATAACTAGTTGTTGTGGAGGATTCCTGATTATTTAAATATCTGGTGGATCAGTGTTAGAGCAAGAAGTTTCACTTGCCTGGCTAACAGTGCCATCCACAAAGTTTTCTTCAAGCGTTGAGATTGTTCAATTCCAAACTCGAATCTAATTGTATCTTTTTATGACTGGATTTGAAGCAAGGAGACACTAGAATTGGCTTAGATTTCATTGTTGGTAGCTTTACTTTTGCTTAAAGAATGAGCGAGACAAAATGTGCAACACTTGGCTTTAAAAAATTGTGTCAAGAATAAAGCTTGAGGCACTTTTTAATGTAATGAGAGCTAGTTCCTCACTGACAATAAATCAAAGACTCCCCTTCTTCCATAGCACTCTAGATTTGATTAGCTAAAGAGTTTTCTTGATGGTCTGATAGATTTTGTTCTCATGGACTTTGTTTATGATCAGGAATTTGGGATACAGTTTTGAGGCCAGGGGGCTTGTTGTGGATTGATAACTTGTTCTATTTGAATGAGGATTTGGAGATTATGTAGAAGCAGTCAAAATAGTGAAAGGTAAAAGAAGCACAAATGGATCATTGTGTCCCAAAGCTGGATGAAGATGCCTAACAGGGGTTCTTTTCTGCTGTCTAAGAAAAGCCACTAAAACCATTTTGATACAAGTGGTGATAAATACTCTCTTTTTTTCCACTTTGTTTGGTTACATGTACTTTTTGACATAAATCAGTTACTATATTGTGGTACAAGTTTTTATCTTTTCTCAATTAAGTTACCATAATTTTTATTTTGTTTTGGTGTATATATATGAGTTTTTATTCTCGATATATATATGATTCATAATTAATATTGTCAAATTAAAATTATTCTGTTCATCTAAATATCGAATGATAGATATAGTTCCCAACTGCAGTTTAATCCAAAACACTCTTTCTTTACAAGTTTCTTTTCGCAGTATTAACTGCTAGCGCTATGTTTCCTTATAAAAACAATGTGGTAAGGAGAAGAAAGACCTTCATTCCAAAATCTCTCTCTTCCATCATGCCAAATTTGCTCATTTTCCATTTTATAAGTGTTTATATTTTACTTTTTGTCTAAAAAGTAAAATTATTTTAACATAAAAGGATCAAAATGCTCACATTTTTACAGTAGCCCAACATAGATCCGGACAGCCCAAAGAGCCCATATACTTTACACGTGTCCGTAATTGCTTAATCAGGTGGGTGACCCACCCACACATAAAGCTGGTGAAAACAGCACATGCCGTTAAACCCTCCACAGTCCTCATCGCCGTCTCTTAACAAGTCCTCCAAACCAACAGGTCCGGACAGTACCCGAACCTCAGTCTCGGATATATCTCGTAGAGCGTACACGTATATATAAGGACCGAACGCCTACTCACCATTTTATTTCTTCACTTCACTCCTACAGGTTCCTCTCTCTTCAGGTTTTTATAGCGGTTTAATGGCGGAGCACGGCGATAACCCGGAGGCGCAAAGCGAGTCATTGATGGAGAAGATGGCTGATAAGATTCACGGCGATGATTCGTTGTCGTCTTCCGACTCCGAGACCGAGAAAAAGCCGGAGAAGAAGTCGCCGGTGTCGTCTCCTTCCTCCCCGACGGCGCTCTCGACGAAGTCGAAGATCTATCGGTTGTTCGGGAGGGAGAAACCGGTTCACAATGTATTCGGTGGTGGCAAACGTAATCTCTCTCTCTATGAATTTTTTGTTTTGAAATAGTTGTTTTACAATTAAATCTAAGGCTAAAATTGTTACTGGGAAACACATGTTGAAACTATTTATGCCTTGAGATATATAAAGTTAAGCGGGACTTTCATTTTGGGCTGGAGAGATTTTTTATGTTTAGTTTAACTTTCACTTGAATTAGGACTGTGATTGAGTAGATTAGGGTGTTAAAAATCTTTTCTTTAGATCGTTGAGCTCAATCACATTCAAGTGCATGCTTATGTTTATATATTTAATGATTTGGACAGTATCTGTCTGAATGTATAATTTGAAAGCTGTAGTTCTTACATTATTAAGGAGATGATAAATGTATCTGCTTTTAGCATTTTCCCTCCACTAAAAGCTTAAAGGGTGCTTAATTTGTTTCTATAGTGGAGTGCAAGCTGTTATATATAGAACGGCTTTGCTTATAAGGTTTGCCTAATTCTTTACTGAGGTGTTTGAAGTGGTATAATTAGCACAAAATATATGTATTTACTATTTTTGGTAGGGATCTGATTTTTTATTTATAATGTGATGGAGGCCATGATTGGGATGCGTCAAGGATTTCGGATGATAGGCTATGTTTGCCATTTGTATTGAGCTTCTTAATTATATATCACTCATGTGGTTTGGAGGATATTTCTTTAGCTAATTGTTTGTAGAAAATTTTAACTCTCCCCATTTTGTTAAATGCTTTGCTTCGATAAAACGTAAGAGTTGTTGAAAGAACTTGTTCTTGGCCGTGTATTTTTCCATTATACATTTTTACTAAAAAAAAAGAAAAAATTATAGCATAAATTAACTTCTATACTACTCCCTTTGTCCCAAAATTAGTTATTATCCTCTCTCATTTGTTTGATGTCCCAATAGCTTATCACCTCAGTAATTAACTTATACAGTCGTTACCAGTTTACATTGCTTAAAAAAAAATTGACCTTGCAGAGGTTGGATATGATAATAAGTAAATTTGAACTCTACACAACATTGTATCCTATCTAGTTATCCTCTTAAGCCTGTTAAAGTCGGGTTGGACAGGGTGATATTTCCTTGAGTTCAATTTTTGAATTTAGATATCACAAAGGAATTAATGTGTAACATGCTAGGAATTGTGTGGCTGTATGCATCTACTTTTCCATATGTTTAGAACAGTTTTGATGCAATCTTTTGGTGCAGCTGCTGATGTATTCTTGTGGAGGAACAAGAAGATATCTGCTTCAGTACTCGGTGGAGCAACTGTAATATGGGTTCTTTTTGAACTGCTTGGGTACCATCTGATCTCTTTAGTATGCCACATTTCGATTCTAACACTAGCAATCTTGTTCTTATGGTCCAATGCGTCAACCTTTATTAACAAGTGAGCTTCCGGATTTTACATTTTGATGCTTTATTTGACTTCTTGTTGCGTGCATCGACTGACTATTTTAACAACAGATCTCCTCCACGTATCCCAGAAGTTCACCTTCCTGAAGGTCCATTTCTTCAGATTGCCTCTGCATCAAGGATTGAAATCAACCGAGCACTTGCTGTGTTGCGAGAAATTGCATCTGGAAGAGATCTGAAGAAGTTCTTGTCTGTATGTTCCTGTTTTTAGTTAAAACTTTTATACAATTCCCCGACAGGAAAAGTGTAAATCTGGACCAAGCCTAAATAGATAAACCTTAATCGGCCTATTTATTGATCATATGAAAAAAAATGTTTCTGTAGTGCAATCTTCATAGTACTTGTTGTGTTTTTAGTTTTTTGGGGGACGTATACATATCTTACCTCTTACATTGTGGTCGCTTCTTAGGTATTAGGCTATAGTCTTTTAATCTATTGGTTTTATTTAAGCTGCTCTTTTGATTGCTCAGATAATTGCTGGCTTGTGGGTTCTGTCAATTGTGGGGAGTTGGTGCAATTTCTTGACATTGTTCTATATAGGTAAGGAAAATAAAACTCCATTTATAGTCTTTATCCCATGTGCATTATTATGTTTTAATGATTTTTGTCGTATGTTGTGAGACAGCTTTTGTGCTGCTGCACACAGTTCCTGTTCTCTATGAAAAGTATGAAGACAAGGTTGATCCATTTGCAGAGAAAGCGATGATTGAGATCAAGAAGCAGTATGCTGTATTTGATGCCAAGGTTCTGAGTAAACTTCCAAGAGGACCATTGAAAGACAAGAAGAGAGATTAGATAACTAATTATTGTTGAGATCTAAGGCCATGGGTTTCTTAGGGTTGTACTTTTTTCTTTACTTACCTCAGTCCTGTTTTTATTTGTTTTCACTTGTAGTGTTTGGCTAATAGGCTGATGTCTGATGTTTTTGTTAGGCGAGTTTCTTTCGTCTTGGGTTCGGATAATACTATTAGCCTTCCTTGTATTACAAATAAATGTTAGTCTTATGGTCTGATTCTCTTTTGCTTAATTGTGAGTTTTATTTTTGGGAGAAAGGGAAAGATGGAGCTTTCTAAGAAGTTTCAAGGTGAGTGCCAACGTTTACCTCCATTTCCCTTCCCCCAAATAAAACTCAAAAACTGGCCAGAGCAATCAGGACCTTGGCTTCAATGGTTTGTACAAACTACAATAATTTCATAAAATAAGCTAAAATGAATAATTTGAACCCGGAAAATTGCAATGCATGCCTACCCAAGAAATCGCCTGATAAAATTGGCATGGCAACACAAGTGCACAATGTTCGGTTAAAGGGCAGATAATCACTCGGTATTGATGTCTCTCTTCTCAGCTGTTATTCTAAATGTTCTAGTATAACATAACACAAAATGTTAGATGCTTTCAAGCTGTTTGAATGTCAGTATTATAATTTATATGATCATCTTTTGCTCAGGTTTCACTTGAGTTACAGAAGATTCTTGTTTTTATAATGCAAAGACCAATATAAATAAATTTCATCTATAAAATTGAAGTGTAAATGGTTACATTCCGAGACACCACTCCCCGATTTCTCTTGGCCTTTTATGACTTGAATTAATGGTTACAGAATGGATATCAAAAAAATACACAACCTTTTCTGACCTGAAACTCACAAGTAGATATGGGATATAAATGATGATGATACACACACCCTTCCATCTGATTAACTGGATAAAAGAATAAATAAAACAAATCGTTGCATGAGAAGTGATTTAGGAAAAAAATCTATACCTTAATAATTTACAGAATGCAAGAGTTCTAGTATCTGGGGAGCATTCTTGAAATTCGAGTATTGCTTTCTGATGAAGTCAGAGGAACAGTTGAAAATTCAGAATCAGAATGTTCAGGCTGGAAAAGGTTTCCTTGGGCCGACAGGGGGCTCCGGTTCTGGTTCAAGGGAGAACTTAATCTCGAGAAACCCGAGGTAGTGGCAGGAGAAGCATTTGTTCTACTAGACATTGGTGAAGCAGCTCCTGTAACATATGGACTAGCTCCATTTTGATCTCGTTTAGATTCATTCATAGCTTCTGCAGATTCCCTTCTTTCTCTTTCTTCAGTCTCTTTGAGAAGGAAATCAACCCAGAGATCCGCAAAGGACTGCGAGAGAAACAAAGATGAATAGAAACACAAAAAATCAAAAGAGAGGCCACAAACAAGAAGACCGAGTGAGCCTAATTGTGGTTCATGACTTGGCACATTACCCAGTTAAGATCAATTTTTGACATCCAGAAGCCTGCATACCATCATGTACTGCTGATTCTTACCCTCCACTCAACTGGATTTGATCATGTAGTATGAGGGAAAGGGGGTTCTACTATTGATTCTATACAGCAAAAATCTCTTTAAATTTTCTATGAAGTTCATGCAGATATCATATAAGCAACACATTATTTAAGTTTGAGAGTGGGTGTTGAGGCACTAATCCAAAAACTGAAACAGGATGGACTATTTTGCGTTAAGGACCGAAAAGTTTAGGACAAACGGAAACATATATACTTAAAGTTGTAGTCATTACCTGGTTCTCTGATGCAGTGCTTGCAGAACCTTCAGCTGAACTTCCACCCAAAATGCCACCTACAAGTCGGCCTGGTAGCCCTAACACACCCCGAACAACACCTTTTCCCGCTCCTTGTTGAGCAACACCTATCTTCTGCTTGTCTTCATCAGAGAACCCAAGCATTCGAACCATAAGATCCAGTACCTGGTGCCATACACACAAGGAATTTATGTATGCGGTATAATGTTTAAAGTGGCTAGCTACTACAGCCAAGTGGAGGATACAAAAGTAGGAATGTGTTGCTATCTTATTTGTTCTACTGTAATATCTTCTTTTCCTATTACTGAATCAATTACTTAACAGGATGAGAAAAAGATCATTAACCGGAAAATATTGGCAAATTCAGGAACCACAACAAAGAATTCTTTGGGCATACACATTATTGAGACAAAAAAATACAAGCAAAGCAAGGCTATCTTTACACACGGGGACCTAAAGTACATTGGAGACCTACCCTTTCAGCAAGATTTATAAGAAACAAATGTTTAAGTTTGTGAAAACATCATACCTCCTTGCTGTGGTTTCTCTGGAAGTATGTTACTAATAATTTGATCACAATGCGCCTGTCAATATATCCAACATCTGTTATTAAAATTCTGCAGTTTCAATAAAACTCAAAAAGAAAAGTTTGAATAACACTACCACACACATAAATTACTATAAGTCTATATCTACATGGCTATGTATTCAACAGTTACTAATAAACATCACATAATGGACAAGGCAAAAATTTTTCAGAGTATAATTTTTTCATGGAAAGAAGGCAAAGGTGGTGTAGAACACGTACTTACAGAAGTAAGTACAGTGGCCTTAGATCCAGGCTATAACTGTCTTGCAACAGTACTTTGCAGCCTAAGATTTTCAATTCATATAAGAGTAGCATCCAGCTATGACATGGATGCAATCCAAACAGTCTTTGAAACGATACGAATATAAATCCATATCTATTTACATCATAGCATGTTTCAAATACAAGAGCAGCACAATAAATGATACATCAGAATTAGCTGAGAAATAGACCCGTCTTAAACAATACTCCCAGGAGGAAAACAAAAAGGATCCCATTTTGACTTTTTAAAGCCGATTTACGGAATCCTAAATTTAAAAATAATGTGATTCATATGAATTTCGAGAACAAAATTAACAATTAGTAGTAGTTGTTAGATAATGTACAATAAATATGATTACTTTTAACAAAAACTAAATGAATTCATATCAATTTTAAACTTTCGATTTCGCAAATTGACCTCAAAAGGTCAAAATGGGACTCTTTTTGTGGAACGGAGATCTTACATGTTACAAATTGAGAAATCCTAAAAGTTAGCAAATTAGTTTTTAACTCAGCTGTTGAGAAGATCGTCAACATGTGGTAGATGGTTGAAATTTCTTTCACTAATTACTTCATGTGGAGACTTTATTAAATTTTATCAAACTCAGGCCAAAAGCCATAAGTTACTTTGAGCTAAGGCAATCACTTCCTACACATAATGTCGATGGTCGAAAATCTGTATCCTTTTCAACTCTCCAAGCATCCAAGTAATTTCATTCAAATATAAGATATTCAGATTATTGATAATAAAAAAATAATACATCAAAGGGTTGACGGATAAAGAAGATAATGTAAGGTGGATATACTTTCAACTACACAGTGAAGTTGACTAAGAAACCCAATTATAACAATTGGAAAAAATGAATTTCATAAAAGCTAACCTGTCCACAAAATAATCAGAGTCCATCGACATTCTATTAAGCCTTGTCATGCTCTGCTCAAGAGCACGGCGTAGCTTTGCATTGTCTTCCTCAACTTTATTTACTCTGCTTTTACCTTCTGCTATCATCCTTTCTGCCTCTGAAAGCTTCGTTAAAGTTTCTTCCTTATCCCTCTTTGATATTTCTGCTTGTTGATATGCATCCTGGTCAAAAAATGGAGACCTTAAAACGCCAGAACCACAGAAACAAAATAATTTCGCAACTACCCATTATAGTGTTTCTTTATCACTGACAAAACAGTGACGGTGTTTTAGGTTTAATTAAATTGTTGGCTTGATTTAGCAATAACTTCACTCTGATGAGCACTCCGCAATGGGAGCATGCAACTGTTATAAAATCCATTTAAAACAATATAATGGATAAAAATAAATAAAATCTTCTGACCAATACATACCTTTTCATTTGGTGAATTAGACAATACAATCATTATATGCAATAATAAGAAAAATAATTATTGGTAAAAAAGAAGCAGAAATAGTACCAATGCTAGGACACTTGGCGAAACTCGAGGACAAGTATATATGTCAAAACTAAAAAAAATGCAGGAATTCAGAGCACGGGGCAACATGAAATTAGGTAGAGTTGCACCTTAAGAAGCGCGGAAAGTCTAGCTGATTCTTCTCTGGCCAAAGCCACATCTCCTTCCAAATGTTCCTAAACAAAATACAAAGGAGCATAAAAATCATGATGTTAAAAATGTACTGCTAAATCTTTTAATAAAGCATAAAAAACAGATAATTTTACCTTCGCTTCAATTTCGGCATAGTACTGGCCAAGGGCAGTTTGAAGGTTTAAAAGTTCTACATTTTTAGCATCTATCGTGCTCAAACAGCTTGACAGTTTTTTATTTAGGTCTTCAATGATTTCCTTCGAATTATGAAGTTCTTCATTGTTCATTTTCCTGACTTCCTCTTGACTAGCAATTGCCTGCTTTAGAGCTTTCTCCAATCGTAATATTTGAGCTCTTTGATATTCATTATGTACTTGTAGCTCTTCAATGATCTTACTGTCCTCGTCCATCTTTTCCGATTCTTCAGATTCCTAGACAATATTGCAGCAAGAGAAACCATCTTCAATTTTGACTGCAGAAAGTATGAAATTTTAATTTTACCAATGATGCGTAGTACTTTGCAATCCTCCAGAACCTAGATATGTAGTAGAAAGTGACACTAATGATGGGCATGATAAAACTAAAATTCATCTCTGGTAATTATGACAGGAAAGTGCATCAAAGTGCATCCACAGTTAACAAAAGCCTCTGTACATAAATGATAGGGAAAAGCCTCCAAAGTATATGATAATAAGCCTCCATGCATTTATGGCCTTTATATAAACATCAGCCTAAATCTATTTGACCCCAAAAGTGGTAATCGATAGGACTATTGTTCACATCTGAATAAAATGCATCTAAACATCTCATCTAATCAAGAAAAGTATGCACATACATAGCATGGACCTGCGATGTTCAGCTAATTATAACTGAGCAGCGCAACACTCTAATCTATATATTACACTATAGACTGTCCACACATCGTCAGACAGCACCCACCATTCAGACATTAAACCTACAGTAACCAACCACAAACAGTGCACTTTCAGTACCATCAGGACAGCATCGTACACCACTAAATAAATGAAAATATATGCCTTATTAAGTCAATTAAAGATGGGTCATTCCCACTTCTAGATTAAAAACTATGGATAAACAACCTTCTCTAGTAAATGCTGTTTAAGGCGATTAAGTTGTTGTAATGTTTTTTCCTTCTCTCGGCAGGCTTCCTTTAAATCTTTTTCCAGTTTTCGCAAGGATGATTCCATCTCTTCTTTTCCAGGAAATGCTCCAGAGGATTGTACCTTCAACATGAGAATATTTGTTACATAATGGGATATCACGGGAGTGCATCCAGTGCCAATGCAACTATCAAAATGTTACTCAACAAAGTCCAAGGAATTACAGAAATCCAAGGAAATGGAAAGGAAAACATCAGAATTCCGTAAGGGCACTCAAACAAGGAAAAAAAAAGAGAAGGTAAAAATGAAAGAGATCTATTCAAGCCCACCTCATTCACACTGTTTGAAAGCTTATCTGAAGTCTCTGAACCACCATGTAAAACCTTTTGGGCTGAAGCTTTCAAGGAAGCATTGAGTTCCTCTTTCTCCATCTAAAACAAATGAGACAATGTTAAAGCAGGTTTAAGATCTAAATAGCTAGTAATATTAGTTCTATGAATATAAAATTAAAAGAAAGCAGTGAAGCATTTTAGCTGTTCAGACGGGACGTTCGTCTAGTAGAGAAACTACTGCTAAGGAACAATAATATCAACCTTAAGATTATTGTTCTCCTTTTCTAACGTTGCAATTGCTCTTTTTAGATTCTCTACAAAGTCATCTGCTTCTGCATTTTCCCTTCTACTCAACTCCATTTGCAATCGGCTTATTTCTGATAATTTCTGGTTCAAGTTATCGTGAATGTTGTTCATTTCGACATACGTCTGTAAAAGAATGAAAAATTAAATCCAAGATTATATGCTTTAAATGCCACAACAGGTATATTCAACAAACCATATGTAAGTTAAAAAATCAACTAAACATGATATAATGGAATTAACAAATTTCAACAGATTTCCAATTCTTAACTGGTCTTATGTAGTTGTAGAGCTCTAAGATCCTGTGTATTCAGTGTTGTTAATGAAGAGTATTATCAAGGTCCCAAAAAAAATCATACGTTACAGAAACAGACATCCCAAATTCCTAGAAGGATGCTATAGATGCCTGCAAGGAGTGTTAAAGACCTACATCTCTCAATTCAATAGGTAGATCCGATTCGCCTTGGTTAATGAAATAGCAATTAAGACTACTGTTCCTAAGCAAGATAGCAAAATATGGGACTCCAAAAGTTTGAAATAACATGATGAAAACAGCAAAAGATACTAATAGGAAAATACACAGATATACTACAAACAAAACAATAATCTGGGTAGAAGAATAATCACAACATTTATATGGTAGATTTTAGGCATTTTTATAATGTTTTATTTTTTACTTTGAGAAAATATACAATCAATAATAAATACTGCAAAGATTGATATTTTACGGAGTGACGGCATGTTAATTAAAAACAATCAGCTCAACGCTAATGCTTAAAGAATGAGTGTGACTGATTTTTACCTATATATATATATATATATATATATATATTAGAGAGAGAGAGAGGGAGGGGCCTTGACATAAGGGGGCACATTTGTCCATTTTTCTCTCCAATTCATTTTACAATTTTACCACAGTATTTCATCACTTAGTCAATAATAAAAGAATAATTACTCGATCAACACAAGGAAAAACATCTGAGAACCGAACCGCTCGCGAACATGTTCGGTTCGGTTTGGTTCGATTTGCTTAACTTGTCGAGTTCGCACATGGTATCACGTTCAATTGCTCGATCGTACATTTTTGCGAACCATGTGGTTCGGTTCCGTGAGATGCTCGAGTTAAAATTGTATTTCTTATGTTTAATGTTTTTAAATTTTAAATACAAATAATTGGTTATTTCATATTAAATTCTAAAGTTTGTCTTATCAATAATTGTTATATTTGTAGTAATATTCTTTTTTTATTACTTAAAACACCTTTTTTTTAATAATTGATTATAAGAAAACATTTTTATTAAATAATTAATAAATAATAATGTGTACTTCACCTCTAATTTAATTAAAATAATTTTGATAAAATTTTTAACAATGAATGTTTGATTATTACAATTTACATCACTAATAATTTAATAAATTATAACTCCCACCATAAATCACATAAATAAAGTCATTAATCATCATGTAATGACAATTTGACATTTATTAAAGAATGATACAATACAATTGCTTACATTTATCTGAGTAATAGTCATTGTATTCGAGACGGAGAAATCAAGTTATCAATGTATTGAGACTTCATTAATAGTCATTGTACAATTACTATTATATATTACATCAACTATCAACTATATAATTAAAAATGCAAACTTATTTCACCAATTTTTGAATTTTTTAGTGTTACAGACTTACGGTGTATATGTGAGACAGTGAGAGAGAGAGTGGTTGGCTAACTTTGATTTATGCAATTAAATAATCATATTTAGTGTAAAAAGTAGTGTTTAATAATCCAATTAAACAATATGTCACAATACCGTTTGCATGAAATCAAAATGAGTTATTAATTTAAATTAGAATAAGCAAAAAGGTTCAAAAAAATTGAAACAAAGTCTCTAAATGGCTTTGAGCCTTTGAACTTAGAATCGTAGTTAATTTATTTAGTTTTAAACAATATAATTATGAAAATTATAATTTTTTTATAAAGTAATTCTCAACATTTATTGTATTCAAAAGTTAATTATCACATCCTTTTTGAATTAAAAATATTTCCTATCGACTTTGAAAATTAATACTTAATCAGTTGATCTTATTATTTATATTTCAGAGGAAATATTTGGTACTAATACATTTCGTTAACAATATTAGTCTATTAGCTACTGAATTAATCTAAATCAACTAAATTCATATTATTTTAAATATTAGAATTTTACAATTTCATTATAAAAAAAATCTCAAATAAGACTCTTTTTATGAAATAGATAGTGTTTTTTTTCCTTTTGTTTCACCTAAAAGCAAAAAATGCCAATCTAGACTTGTGCATTATAAGAATTAGGTTTGCCCATAATTATTATAGCAGGAGAATAAACAATTATATTCTTTAGGACTTTTACATACTCAGACACAAACTTTTAACATGAATAATTTGCTTAGACAAGGTAAAAGGACAAAAGTTAATCCTACAAGAACTATTTAATCATTTATTGAAGGGAAATGATTTATACATCGACAAGATAAAATATATTAGGGTGGGATCATTTCTTAATTCTTACATGTCCTATGTATTGCACATACGTACGTCGATATTTACTATCGACATAAATTTATCGTCATATATATCAAGACTACTATATTCAACTTACGTACTTTTTGCATATGTTTCAACTTATAAAAACAATTATATATTACATGTGATGTATGTATTTTTAATATTATGAGATCTTAATAGACTACAAAATGGATATGCTGGATGCCTGGATCACTAGTTCACTACAAGGCATTCCCTTCCCACGTATTACAACCCTAACCAAAAAAGGAATGCAGTTGGCAGGATATAACAAAGATGGAATCTTAATATATTTAGGATAGATCATGATCCCGAATATCAGGAACAGAAAAAAATTGCATTTATATTGCCTTTGCGGAGTCAATAATCTCCTTGGAGCCCACACATCGTTTACTATGGGATTACCTAGGGTGCGTAGTTGGTGGAGTATTGCGTGCACCTGGTGGTTTATTCAATGCACACCCTAAGGGTAGTGACTGCGCGTTCCACCATCAGCAAAAAATATTTCAAAGAATTCTCCAAAAATAAAATGGAAAGTGTACTACAACAACATTTACTTGTATACAGTGTCAAAATAAATACACAACAAAAAATTGAAGTAGGTAAGAGCCAAGTGAAAACTCACTTTATCCTTGTCCACTTTTAAATAATTCAGCTTCTCCTGAAAAGATAGATTCATCTGCTGTTCATCTAGAAATGGATTACAGCATTAGGCCAACATTGTAGATACAGACATTATATTAGAACTTGGAAAGACCATCAACAAGTAGCAAGCATACCTTGTAACTTTCTACTTATATCTGCTAATTTGCCACGTTCTTTATCAAGTTCCATGCCCAATTGTTTTATTTGCAACTCTTGATTTGATTGCTTAGCGGCCAGTGATCTGTTTCTTTCTTCTAGTAAAGCGAGTTCCTAGAAAAGGCATTCATATATAGGTTATCAATGTCGGTCATAGTGCATAATTACAATATTCAATAATAAGAAAAACTTAGAAAGATTTAATGTAGGGATGTAATTGAAATAAACTGTTCAGGCACAGCTTGGTTATTTTGTTAAACTGGAACCCAGCAAGAGTTCTTCAAGTAAGTGAGCAGACCTAAGCCTAAAGGATTTGTAATAAATGAGTTATAATGTGCAAATACATTCCAATACTTTTCCTATATCCTAACAGTGAAAACATATTTATGTGTACAATCATTCTAATAGCCTACAATTTCAGGATCGCTACAAAGTGGCAGTGTATATTACTATCAAGTCAGTCAATTAACATCGTAGATATGTACTTCTAAAAACAAAGAAAACACAAAGTGACCATTACCTTTTCATTACCTTGAATACTAGAATGTCTTGATTCCATCTTACTTTGGTTGACACCAGCGGGCTTGGAATGTGAAATTCCATTGCTAAACACATCCTGCTTAGAGGCAGGGCCATTATGAGCTGGGCTTCCAATTGAACGGGTTCTTATTATAGTCTTATGCTGGCGGTTTGGGGACTGATCATTAGCCTAAGAATACAAAGATTGAATCAGTCAGTACCCAATTATAAAATAAAAAATTGAAAACTCTATGTGCAACATCCACATCAAATTCTAATCCTTAGAAGGACAATTATCAAGAAAGAAAAAACAAAAGGAAGATAATCTCTGTTAATTTCAACTTACTAGCAATAATATCAGCATAAAGGTTACTAGTCAGGATGACAGGTTCATCAATTAGAGAATCCAAAAAGGAACAATCAAGTTAAATATTTCTAAGTATCAGAATCACAATACGAGTTCTCAAGTTCAATGGATCTGAATAATCACTCTGTTTATGCAATTTTGACCTGGAAGGGCTATATTGGAAAAGTGGATCAGGAGTTTTCTAGTTCTTTGGAAGAAAAAGAATTCTAGAACCATGTCAGCATTATTAGAAAGTAAAAACAGATCAGTCACCATGTTGTCTGGTAGATAGAACAGGTCTCTAATGTTATAATGATCTCACCAACGAATTTCTAAGGTCCCCTCTCATTCGACATGGATATTAACCATTACAATTTAAAACCAACTTATAGCCAGCAAAGAGAAGATGAACCATATATCACAGCAAAAGAAGATGCTTTGTCTTAGATAAACAATATACTGCATAGGATGATTCAGTACATAGCACCATCAAAACCAACACTTTTGCCACATCTGTCCCTAATACCACAAACAAAATTATTACAATCCTAAACAATATTATAAATTGATAGTTTGATACCGTTAACGAATATTCTACTAGAATCCAAAAAAAGATGTAAAGGGAGAAAAGAGAGACTCAGCCTTGAGGCTCTGACCAAGTCAACCACCAACTCCTAACAAATGTTTCGGAGTTTCAAAGTGATTCACTCAACAACATTCCTCTAATCCTAAAGCAAGGTCTTGCAGCCAGGAAAGACGAGATGAACCACACTTTGCAATTTCCAGCAATAGCAGGTGTTATTGTCTTAGCTAAGAAATAAGCTGCATAAGATGATTTAGCACATAGAACCATCTAAACCAACATTTTCTCTGCCTCAAAATTGTAACTACGAGTCTACCACTATCCAGCAAAAATTTTGAAATAAACAAAATCAGGGATGATCAGCATGCAAATCACATAACAAATATTTAAACAGTTCTAGAGATGCATTTAGTTCAAAATGAGGGAACCTTTTGACTAAAACCATACATATTTTACTCTTTCTTATCGAAATAAATTTTCTTACAGAATTTGAAAATTGAAGTCCTAGATTTATACCAAATCCTTGAACCAAACTCAACTTTACTGCATTCTTAAAGTAAGTCAAATACTGCATAAAGTATCTTTGAAATCGAAGGTACCATGAGTACATCTGGACGTACCATATTTTGTTTTAATGTACCATTTTCTTCATTTAACCGAGATATGAAATCCTGTGAAACAGAACAAAAGTAATAAGGAATTGTCAACGCCATACAAAACAAAATAAGGATGCTGGTTTACTCAGAAGACACGAAAACAATTTCAAATGTTTTGAAGAAACTAAGCAAAAAAATAAATAAAAATACAAGCGTTTCAGGTTGAGCGGAGTTGCTCTTGAGATTGGTCTCTATCACATACAAGCTTGTCTTTCAGATTTAAGCAAGTCAGTCAGGGAAAGAAAAACATGAATTAGCAACAGAAAAATGGAGCCAACAGTAATGTACACGTAAAATAATAACTAAATAGCATTTTTGATATTCAAATTCAACCTAAAGCCACCAAGTCCTCATATCAAGAGCAAAAAAATTGACCTGCAGTCATAGCTTAGTATGAATTTGTAGGTCCCACAAACAGCTAAAGTGCTAAACTGTTTCTAAAAGAATTTGATGACAAATTTGACAAGAACCTTACAAACATTGAATCTTCAAAAATGGCACTACCATCTTCACCAGAAATTTTACATCTACTTTTATTTATTTATTTTTGAAAAGTATTTTTGTAAGCTACCTATATAGAGAAGTGCATAAGAAGGATTTTTCTTATCTAACACAAGGACAACCACCAAAAAGTCACAAATTTGGCCCATGTACTTCCCCACTACATGACATATATCCGTGACAGAAGGCAGCCGAGAAATTCTGCCCGTAGTGCAGCCCATAGCTACTAGCCATTCTTGAAATGTGGGATGCAGGATTGGGAGAATTGTTGTATGCTACACTTCTCAAACCAAGAGAACAAACCCCTTCTCAATAAGCGGAAGCAAAAGAAGAGGACTATGCAAATCAATTTCTCTCTTTCAAGAGAGCACCAAATACTCGCTACGTGGAGTCTCAGACTATTTAATGTCAAAGCAAAGCCTTGATCATGCCAATGTAATAAGTTTTATTACATAGAAGCAAAGAAGCAGGGATTCTTCATTTTTCCAACGACTGTCGTATCTCAGCATTGGATACTCTAATTCTCGAGAATTATGAAAATTATATTGTTTGTTAGATGTTTGTAGTTTTTCTCTTGTAGTATCTATTTTGTTTAAGGCATCATATATATGTTTGGATATCACAAGTGAGTTAGAGTCCCACGTCAGAGAAATAATGAAAGAGGCCCAAGACCTAATGGCTTAAGCTTTTGGGTTAAGTTAGGTTTCAGACATGTATGTTAGTGACTTGTGTACGCGCACGTGACACATGGGCTCCCCGGTTCTCTCCCAACAACTATCAGAGCTATGGAAGACTAGATCCCGGGTGGGCAAACCTCTTCAAAAGATACAAAGTATGGTGGTTCGAAAATTAATTCCAAACAACCTCTTCAAAAGACACGCGATGGTGGTGAATTCTATCGAAGGGTTGGTACTTCACCAAAAGACTCTCAATGTTGAATTCATGATGTATTTAGCCAAGAATCAGTTATGAGTGGTTATCCGAGAATTGGTGATCCGCGGGGATCGAAGAGAAGATGAAGTTGACTCTCGATGGAGAAAAAGAACCCATAATAATTAGTCAATAATTGGTGTGCAGTGATTGAAGAGAACGTGTTCAAGTGAGGGGGAACTCTTGATGTGATGAACTCACTTGTAAGGAAGAGATTGTTAAGATATCACAAGTGAGTTGGAGTCCCACATCAGAGAAATAATGAAAGATTGAAAGACTAATATACATGAATGTGTCCAAAACCTAGTGGCTTAACCTTTTGGGTTAAGTTAGGTTCCAAAGATGTGTATTAGTGTCTTATGTACGCGAATAGTTCTCCCCCAACAACAAGTATCAGAGCTACGTTAGATTGATACGACTGGTGAACCTCTTCAAAAGATATGCAATGGTGTTTTGGAAAATTAAATTTCAAACAACCTTTTCAAAAGACACGTGATGGTTATGAATTGTTGATGAAGGGTTGGTGCTTCCCCAAAGGCTCTCGATGATGAATTCTCGATAGGTTTAGCCGAGAAATGGTAATGAGAGTGGTTATTCGAGAAATGATGATCCGCGGTCTGATTGAATAGAAAATGTTCAATTTTTTATGGAAGTTGACTCTCGATGGAGAAAAAGGACCCAAAATAGTTAGTTAAGAATTAGTGTGCGGTGATTGAAGATAAGGTGTTCAAGTGAGAGTGAGCTCTTGATGTGATGAACTCACAGGAGATTAATCGAAGAAATAATGAAAGAGTGAGGGACTAATATACATGAATGGGTCTAAGACTAAATGACTTAAGCTTTTGGGTCAGGTTGGGTTCCAAACATGTGTATTAGTGTCTTGTGTACGCTCACATGACATGTGGACTCCTCGGTTCTCCCCCAACAATATATATATAAATATGTACACACATAAATATATACATATTTTCTAGTAAAATATGTGCTTAATTCCCATCTTTTAAGATTTGCCAAATCTTTGTATCCCGTATGACTCACCCGTATCCCCATAGCTTTTTAGGATAAAAGAGAAAGTACACATAGGGACAAGGAGTTCCCAATGAAACACAAGAAACTATGAACGTTTTGATTTGAATGAATGGAAACTATGATCAGCCATTAGAGGAAGCAATAGAGGTATCCATGAACCGTGGCTCAAAGAACTACCTTAGGCAAGATCAACTCCATAAAAACAACCAAAATGACTATTTTGCTCGCCCAAGATCAACTTCATAAAAACCAACAGAATGCTATTTCACTCGCCCATTTTCAAACGATGCATCGATTAAAAAAACAAACTATTGCACGCTGCCAAGATTTCTGCTTTAATTGGTCCAACCAAGAAGCAAATCACCTTGGTGGTTGATTTCCAACTGATCTAAACATGTTTAAAAAATTCTGAACACTACCCCACCTTGTTGAATTACGAACTATATGAAATATTTTGAAAAGCAAGATGATTGCAAGAAGTGTCATGCACATGAACATCATTATTGTATCAGAAGTTCAGGAAATATCAACCAAATACAAACAATTTCAATATTATCTCAGTTATTATATTGTAGTTGATCAATTATCTTAGTACGTTATAAATCATAATACAACTTTTAGATTTAGAAACTCATGTCTATTGTTAGTATATCATGAATTTTGAAAAGGTAATATATGAATAGCAACCATTGACATACGCAAGAGACTTCATATAATACATATTAAGGAAATGTAAACTAAATGTAACTTATGTAAGTAAACAGGTGTATCACGAACTTTTAAAGGTAACTAGTATTCTGCCACACACTGTGTGTAGAATGAATGAGAAAATAGGGATTGATAAAGGAGTAGAGAGAGAAAATAGAATTTTTTGAGTTTAAAAAGGAACTACTCCTATCTAAGGGTAAATTTGGAAGTTAAAAAAAGTTTCACTTTTAGAGTTTACACCAAAACAACTGCTCGATTTCCTCAAGCATTATAATATAGATATATGAATACTTGAATAGGCAAATAGCAACCATTGACATAAGCAAGAGACTTCAAAGTTCAAACAAGTATATATTAAGGAAATGTCAGTTACATGTAAGTAAACAACTGAAGAACCAAACAAGTACCTCTTTTTCCTTCAATAAAGCTGCATAATTGACTGATAATGCCTTAATTTCAGCTTCAGATTCCTGAAGCTTCTTGATTTCAGCTTTGTAGTGCTCTATCTGCAACACCATACAAAATTTAATATCTCAAAACTGAGAACTTGTCGACCAGTATTACCTAGAAGATTGAAAAAGTAAACGAGCAATTTCAAGAGAACCACACTAACAGCAACTAAATTGTCATTTGAATGAGATGAAACTTTTTAATATCATGGCCCAATGAAAGAGTATACGTATACCTTAAGAATAAAAGGTTAGAGAGGGAGGAGAAAAGAAAAAAACATGGAAATAACTTTTCCATTGAAGAAATAAGACTAACTAGCCTAACAAATTGATGTGGCAGAATAAGATATGAGTTAATAAGTTGTACCCATTCTTTCATGCTGCAGTGCTTTTAGTTTTTCTTCTTTTGTTTATCGAGTGAAGTTGTATAGCTGAGTTTAGAGTTTATTAGATGGAGATTTAATTTATTAGTGATTAGTGTTTAATTTTCTAATAAATAGCAGCCGTTGAAGTTTAGTGTCCGAATTCTTCAAAGATAGCTATAAATTTGCTCATTCAGCACCCCTTTTATCCCCCATGCTGCTAGTGGCCCCAAAATGCACTTCCATAAAAAAGTACTAAATAATTGACATCCTTAGAAAAACAAAATTATATCATAGTAATTGCACTTAACAAGAACACAGTTCACAACTCCCTACATCAAGTCATTAACAACTCTTAGGAACCAACTAAAGTAAATGTATAAATGGAATATCAAATTTACTCAACTTTGATGAACTCAACACACCTAATAAAAGAGAAGCAAGTTTGGCACATGGAACAACCTTATATCTAAAATGCAAACATAAATCAAAGCAATAGCAATGCATCCACATAACATATAAGTATATATAAAAATACTAATTGAGCTCATGAACAGTTATTGAAATCATAAACAGTAATTGACAAACAATGCCTACGCGCCTAGTGCATACAATACGACTCCAGATGTATTAAACAATACAGTGGAATAGATTTGCACAATTTTCAGCTAATAGCAAAAGTTCAGAAACCAAATTGACAGAAATTTGCTCATAGAACCACTCGTCTAAAATTCATAACATAAATCAAATCAACAACAATGTATATATATAAAAATGGAGAGAGAGAGAGAGGGGAGATTTGAACATACTTCATAATTGCGAGCTGAGTCGACACCATTGGAAAGAGGAGAATTCGAAAACGGAACGGAACGATCAAAACTGTGAGAAAATATCCGATTAGAGATTGGAGAATCATCTCTATCACGTGAATCATAGATCGACGATTCTTCATCATCGTCTTCGTCATGAACATCTTGCGCGATTTTATTGAGGTTCTCTTTCAAATTCGCTAGAGTTGTACTCCACATACTTGGATTCAAATCCACAAAAACTCAAAAATTATATACTTCACACATAAATTTAAAGGTGAAATTTATCAAAATTGAATTAATTTTGGTGAGGGACTGAAGGGAGTATCGATTCACGTACCAACTTGAAGGAAGATCAATTAAGTATTTTTATTTTAGTTTTTTGTTGGTAGATCTGGAAATAAAATTAAGACGTTTTTTTTATTTATTCATTCATTAAATAAGCCAAAGTTTAATGGTACAATAGTAACACGTCACAGTTTTGGGCCGTTGATATTATGGGTCGTCAATAACTTCTAATTCTTTTGGGAGTATGTGAGATGTTACAAGTAAATGGATTTTTAGAGCTTAGACCAGATTTACTTGGGCCTCAAAATATATGCGTAAGTTCATCCACTCTTTGGTCTTTAAATTACTTTTTTTGTCCTCCTTAGAATGGGGTTCTCGTAGTTCCAATTAAGGACGTAAAATAAACCAAACAGTTCAGATTTGATTTGTACTCGCTCGATTAAAAGTTTGATTCGAGTTTGACTTGAATTATAAATCATTCAGAGCAAATTTTAAAGTTCGATAAAATAATTGAACCTCTTCAAATTGTAAATTTTTATTGATACTCGGATCATATTCGCTCAAAAAGTTTAAACTATTCAGGCTCAATTCGAGATCGTACTTGACTCGGTAGCTAAATGAGTCTCAACCAGACTTTATTTGATATTCAATAAACTTTGTGAACTAAATATAAGCAACTCAATATTTTGCTCGACTCAATTCATTTACATCCCTAGTTCCAATTACAACTTAGGAATGTTAACCACCCAAATTCATCTCCATCCTTATACTATGGCATATAATTCATAAATTACTTTATTTTATTTCTTATTATATAAAAGTTAACATAAATTTCAATTGCAAAAAATTAAATTACTTCATGGTCTAAAAAAAAGTCATTATTTAACAAAATATTATTTGGTAACCAAGTATTCCGGGCCATATATTTAAATGATAGTTCCAAATAGTCCAGCCCAAATTGTATAACCTAAGCCCAACTAACACGAGCATATAAAAACAAGCTTGCTTAACAAATCATTACCACTGGCATTTCATTCAAGTCAGATTTAGGGTTCATCTTTCTCTTTTCTCTCGCCGCTCCTTTTCCAATTCATTTTAATCTGTAATTTCACTCCATTTCTTTAGTATTTTCGGATAGCAAATGCGATGAAGAGAGCTATGGAGAAAATAGCATGATTGTGAGATTTTTAATGAAATCTCGCAAGATGAATTCTCTACCATTGGTTCGTATTCACTGAGCAAATACTGATCAATTTATATCATATGTATGTTTTTGGTTTTTGTGAATTAATAACGGAGGACCTATGGAGGAAGTGCAGAAATTAGATGCGCTTTCGGCCAAGTTTGCCTTCGAATATCAATCGCCGGGAAATTAAGATCGCCGGATCGGAGTTTATTTCTCTCTCTCCGATTTGGTTTATTATATCTGGATATATTTTTCATACATGTTTTTCTAATTTTTTTGGGTGATAATTTTGACGGAAAAAGCGAAGGTCCCAGCAGAGGGGGTGAAGTACTCTGTAAAGAGGCCTCTCTAACACTAATACATTACCTTCGCAGATTGAATATTGGCCGAATCGTAGGATTCCCCTAGTTTTCCAGTACTGGGGAATCTTGAACCCTCGGTTATATTTACAAATATGTTTTATATTCGTGTAGATATGTTTTGAATAATTTTGTTGGTTTAATGATTAATGGAAGTAGAATTTAGTATTCAAATTTAATAGTAAATATTCAAATTGGTTTTTAAATTTGTTATTTTTATTTTTTTTATATTAAATTCACCTAAATTGATTGAAGTTAGATTTGGAGAAGTATTACAAATCGAGTAAATATTAAAATTGATTAATTAAAATATTAGCAATGTCATACCAACAATTAGAAAATACAATAATTGATTAAATTTTACATAAAGGAATAAGAACTAAATATAAGAGGAAACATGTTTGACATAAAAAAGTAAAAAATAAATTCAAAATCTAGTACTCCTTCTGTTTTTAAAATATTATCGTTTTAGAAAAAAAAATTATTTAAAAAAAATTATTTTTAAAAGTTTGTTGTTTATACTTTTTGAATAAATTATACGTTTTAGGAAAAGGAGTATATGGTAAATTTTACATTAAAAGTAGGTAATAAATTCAAAAATCTAATTCTATACGTCATCAGGCCGATAGAAAATTTAACGAGTTTTAAAGATAATATAGAAGACGATGAAAAATTTGGTACACTTGGTATTCTTACAAACTCTTTTTTGTAGCAAGTTTTGACCAGCGAGAAATATTCTTTGGCCGAAGCCAAAAAAAAATTTGATTCACTTATTTTGTTTGAAAGTAAAAATAGTTAGAGCATCTTCGAGGTGGAGGGTTAAATGTTTTTTTAGGTCATTGTATTTTAGGTCGATTTATAAATGAGTTATGGAATTTTTTTTTTTTTATTGTCAACTCACTAAATTTGTATTTACAAACAAAAAGTTTACAATTTTGTTAAGTCAGTTGACTTTAGACGGAATTTGACACAAGATGTGTACAAAATTTTTGATGTGGCACGAATTAGTCTAATGTGGTTTTTTTATGTGAAAATGGAAGAAAATTTACAAATATAATAATATAAATTAGAAAAGTTGGTAAAAAAAAATAAGAAAATAAATAAAAAATATATTCAATTATTTTGTAATTAATATCAAAAGAATTTTTATCTAATTTTTTACAAATATAATAATATAAATTAGAAAAGTTTGTCAAAAAAAATAAATAAATGAAATATAAACTCTTAATCGATATCTAATTTTTTACAAATATAATAATATAAATTAGAAAAGTTTGTCAAAAAAAAGAAAATAAATGAAATATAAACTCTTAATCGATTTTACTCTAGTAGTAAGACTAAATATAGTTTTATGGGATTGTTTGGCGAGTCAAAGAGACTATTAAAGAACAAGATTTGGTGGATTATAATTTTAAATATATTTAAATGAGAGTGTAGAAGAATAATTGGTGGATTATAATTCTTTAAATATAATATAATTTTTTAATATTATAGTCCATGGGATAAATTTTTTACTATCCTATGGATTGATATTATATGGACTAAATATAGTCTATTGGTATAATTTGGCTTGCTCTGAAAGTTAGATTACGATTAATGTGACGACTATAATTGATATTGGGAAGGTGGGTTTGGGTTTGTGTTTTGGGTCATCGGCCTCGGAGACGGACATAAGATATACGTTGTCTTGTTCTTGCGCATCATCCATCAAGTCAAGTGGAGTGGGTTAAGAATGTGGACTCAAGTGCAAAACTTCAGACACGCTCCTTGGCCAAGATAAAAAAAATGATAAAATTATCCATAATAATGTCATTAAATATGAAGAGAGAATTAGAATAAAAAAAAGTATGAGATATTTAATGCTATGGGCATAATAGGAAAAAATATGTAAAAGTTTGGTTATTAAAGAAAGTGGACATTTAACCTAAGACAACTCAAAATATTAATAAAGACTTTTATCCTGGGACGGAGGAGTATTAAACATACCATATGGTAGGCAAGGTATTTGTGATCAAGAACAAAAGCCAAAATAAATATATATAACTCATTGTCTTCATTCTAACAGTAACACCAAGAACCTAGCCTAGCCTAGTCTATATTTGGTCCCCGTATCTTTATTGTGAATGGTGATCACCTAATGTAATCTTCAACTAATAGGCACAAGTCCGAAATTTCGGTTTTAAACGCATTACTTGAGCTCAGAATAAGGCTCCATCTATTACTTACTACTTAACTGCTCAAACTCATCACAAGTTTACTCAATTGAGATCTTATATAAACCAGTTGACCACTTTTTTTTCTTCTAATTTTCACACATCCAAGAATCGAACCAACCATTGATCTCATGAAAAGTATAAGACAAGAGTTACAGCTGGGCTAAGAACCATACCACAAAATTTCTCGATTTTACGGTATTATATTAAATACCATTTATCAAAAAATATTTAACTTGAATGAAGTTGAACCATATTGATCAACTATCTGAGTCATCAATGAATTACTGCATTTCAAGAAGCATTAGAATGGAAGTGAGCCAAAATGTTTGTTGATAAGGGGAGGGACAGAAGAACATAGAGAGGGGACAAGTGGGATGTCATGAGGGTTGGTCCCCTCAACCCTATATGTATAAGATAGCTTCAAACTACACATACCAAATCATTGTACAAAACTACAAATTGAATAGTTAGCTGGTGGTTATAAACTTGTAGTCATTTATGGCACTGCATCTTCTTGATGAGAAGAAGAATCTATAATAAGAAGAAAAAAAGGGAAAGATCAAATAGAAACAAAGGGGTGATGGCATAATTTGTGGCATTTCTGCTAGCAAGTGTTGTCCATGTCCCCCTATATATTGTCTTGCTTGTTCCCTTGTGACTCTTAGACCAATAATAATAAATAAGAAATTGATATTTTTACAACAAAAATGTCGCTATTTGTTGTGAAAATATCATTTTCTGTTGTGGATTTATCAGTTTCCAAATAATAATACTCAATTTTTCATGGTTGAATCTGGTGATAGGTTAGAGTGTTCACACCAAACAAATACAAAAGGAAACAAATTGTAGTTATTCTTTGACTAATTTATAGATGCAATTCAAAAAAAAATAAAATCATTCTATAGAATACGACAAAAACATACTTCTAAATTAATACAAATAAATACATTGATATTTGATTAATGTGTCAACTTGCAACAAAAATGGACATGTTTTTGTTGTAGTACAAATCTTTTTCTGATTATTTATTTAGTTTTTGCCAGAAATTTGGGGGAAAAAACATAATGTAATTCATGTAATGTCACAATCAAATTCCTAAAAATTGCAGGATCATGTGCAAACCCATATGGCGAACATGGCAGCTAAGTTGCAAAAGTTCCTCCACACAATGGCATACGTATTCATACAAAAGAACAAAAACAGAAGATAAAGCCATGACAGGGCCCTTTTTAATACCCCATAAATTATATCCCACCACATAAAGGAAAAAAATATATATCATGATCTTGCAATCTTTATGACAATATTCATCAATTATTTCTACTCCTAACAATTCCTAAAGCATAACCAGAGATTGGACAATCATCTTTCCTTTATAATGTGTCTCATTATTCTAGCATTTTCAAAAGGAAAACGTTTTCCTTGTAACACAAATTAATTGAAATAAATACACAAATATTTTTCCGTATTAAAATAAACGTTTTCTGGGAAAAAAAATTTGAGGAAATAAATGGAGCCTAAATACACAAATATTTGATTCCTGGTAATCAGACCGATTCCCGAAAATGCCTTTATGTATATTCCTTCCCGGCTATTCACGGAACATGAGAAACAGATGATTAATTATATGATTCTTTTTTTGGGAATCCTACAAGATTAGTCAAAACTTCATCTAAGTTCAAATCCTTTCCGTCTCATCAAATCCGGGTCTCTCTATTAGCTCCTATTTTTCTGATTGGACGAAATACGAATCATGCTATGTAGAGTCAAATTAGAATTATGCACTATAAGTAAACTTTGCACAAAAGTGTGTTAAGTGAATAAAGAAGGCAAGTAACATGGTACTCATTACTTAATATTCTCATGTATTTAAACTTTACAAAGCTGGGAATCTATGGAAACTCCTCTTGTAATTTCAAAGGCAAGAATACTTGTAATTACATATACAACCAAAGATCAAAAGGAAAGGAAATGGGGACAAAGAACAATTTTTTTCCTATTCATCATCATCTATTGCCATGCTTTTCTAGAAGGCTATGAGCTCTTTTTTCCTTTCTCCTTTAACCCTTTTCCTTTCTGTCTGAAAGAATCCAGAACCATAAATTAGAACACCATAAAAAATGGTACAATCATCTCATGAGATATATTATAACAAAGTAAAGATTCATGAAGAATCTATTTCAACCGATATTCCCTTGGGCACGGCCATACATAACATAAAAATCACGCGTGAAAATGGTGGACAATTAACTAGAGTAGCGGGTGTTGGAGCGAAACGATTGCAAAAGAGGGTCGGAGGATCTCTCATGATCAAAATAATAAATAAATAAAAATTGACAAGTGTATATTACATAGCAATTGATCTTTTGCAGTGTAGAACAGCCTCATAAATTGAGCTCTCAATATCACAATAAACATTGGTAGAATTAGATGGAGTTTTTGGCACAAATTCTTGAGGCAAATTGCTAGAACTCTTAACCTTCCTTAATCTCCTGTAATCAATCTTGTTGTTTATTTTTCGCGGTGAAGCTTGAACTGAATTCCCTTGGCTCTGAACTTCCCACACTTTCCTATCAATATCATCAACTCTAATACTTTTTCTTGGACACCCAATTTTCTGGCAAAAAGGCCTAAAAAGAACTCCAAAACAGTACTTTGTTATAATCCTTTTTGATGTTTTTCTCCAACTCCTGAGAAATTGACAATAAGTCACCCTATTTTCTTGATAAACAGAATTTCTTGAAGGAAGTGAAGAAATGGGAATGGCAAGAACTGAAGGTGAGGTGTTTAAACTGTCCTTGTTCTTTGTTTGGTCTACATATATAGGCAAAATGTGACCATTTGAGAAAATTTCATCAGCATGGATGAGGGTAAAAGATGAAGATTTTGAAATTGAAGTGTCAAAATTGAAATTTGTGTCTCTAAAAGATGATCTGATGTATTCATCAAAAGGAGGAGTTTGGTTTACCAACCAACTGTATGAGAAACTTTCAGTGGCAAGAGACTGGGAATTAGTATCCATGGTTGGTTAGCAAATGTTGGCTTTGAGGAGCAAATGTGTAAAAGAAAATGGTTTATATACCAAGGACTAGAGGGATGGGACTCACATGAGCAATATCTTAGAATTGAAACAATATAATGAATGCCCATGAATTCATTGATTTGGTCATTGTCAGTTTATATAAATATACAACAAGTATTGCCACTTTTACAACTCTTAATTAGTACTATTGATGAAAAGTATTTATACTTAGCTTTCGTTTGATTATCGTTATTGTTGTTTAAAATGAATTATGAGGCTAAATGCAAACTTTTACTGAAATGCATGGATTTTGAAGGATTAATAGATTATTAGTATTGTCCTATGATATACTCCATATATTAAAAAAAAAAATTAGCAAGTCATGAACTGAAATTAGATTGATAGATGTATAATACAGTTTTATTTGGTATATATAGAAATTTAAAATATGCAGGCATGGGTCCTGAAAAGGATATGTTCTATATCAAAATAAACTATTATCTGAATAGTTTACTAGCTTAAACTTAAACCATGGACCATGCTTAAAAAACTGATGCTTCCATGCCTATAGTGCATATATTATTATATCCTTGCAGTCTTAAAAATGCAGCTGTTTCTTCCATGAAATTATCCGTAGCACAGAAAACAAGGGTGTAAAAACAAAAACATGTGTGTTACAAAATACTCCATTAAGATTAATTAACTGGAAAGCTTGACTGTCTGTCCTAACCAACTATGAAGATGCCGAATTGCATGTAAAGAAACAAGAAGATCAACTTTATTTAATTAATCTTTGCACGCATGCATGCATGCTTAGACTAATTTAATGTATGTTTTCACATTGAAATTTGGTGTGACACCGGAAAAATTATCATGATCATATAATTTTTTTCACATTGATCGATATTAACATCGGAAAAATGATCAACAAAAAATAATAATTTCACAGGTCAATGCACATTTAAGCTTAGTTTTTCGAAACATTTACCTACAATTTTCAAATTAAAAAAAGCGCCTAATTAAATCACATTATTATTTATATAAATAAAGAAGGAAGGAATATGTAGATTCCAACCACTAAAAAGGATGACTTTTCAGATAAAGAAACTGCAGGCTGTCACAACCAGATGAGCTACTAGTGGTTATAAATTTGAATAATCATAAGTTTTCAAAACAAAAATGAGGGGGAGGTCTTGTTACTTTCACACAATATTTTCATAGCAAATTTACAAAAAAATTACTGTACCAAAAAGAGCTAAAGGAGAGACAGGGGTCCCTAGCTGGTCTAGAGTAGAAATGGACATGATAAAGTTCATAACTAGCATCAAAACCAAGAGAAATTGACATATATATAATAAATCTAGGTCCCCTCCTTCATCATGTCCCCAGTAAAAGTACAGTTCCCCTTCATTTCTTTGGTTGTGTCTTGTGTGCATGAGCTAATGTGCATATGCATGTACCAGTCCCATAGATTTTTGAGCTAGTTGTGCTGATATTTCCAAATCTTTTCCAAGAATATACGCCGCCAGTTTCAATTTATTGGTAAACCGACGATTTTTATGCACAAGTTTAAAATACAGAGAAGCTCCATTCTGCTATGAAAATGTACTGATGTTGATCTTGAGACTAACAAACAAAATATCCTAAATATGTAAGTTGGTACTTATGTATAGTTGCTGAAAATATTAAGACATTCTAAACAATATGATGAACAGAATATTTTTTGAAGTTCCCTAAAGCTAGCTTAAAGAAAATGTGGATTCAAAAAGGGCTGGAGGGTTCATCTAAAATTAAGGTCAGGGTCTTATTAAAGTTTAAAAGGTCAATTTCAGACACCACAGCATGGAAAACTTCTGCTGTCAAAATAAGGAGTTATAAAATTTATATTCTTTTAGAATAATTTAGCATAGAACAATGTTTTTTTTTTAATTTATGAAATTTGTTAGCTTCATACAGAATTTAATCAGTCTGTATATCATGTCATATTTCATTATGCGGTCGAAACGTATGCATACTTTTATCATGTTTCTGATTCAGCAGAATTGTAGCCTCATCTACATAAGAAGAACTGTTAAGTATTCATAATGTAGGTGTTGACCTTAAGGACAAACAATTCAACTTTGAGTTCAAATAATCCACCATTATCTGGTCTGACATGTTAGCATATGAAATAAAACAATATACCATTCATAGAAAAACTTGGTTAGTGTTATGCTTGAAATATCTAATATTAGAGCACATAATAAAGACAATAGGATATAGACAAAGCTTAGAAATAATCTGATTACTGGTCTGAGTATAGTAATATAAGAGTCCAAATTTATGGCTAATATATCTTTGATGAAGAATGCAAGAAACCTGTATATATCACCACCCCCGTGACGCTAACTAAGACTAAAACATTTTTATATGAATAATATTTTGTCACTGTCATATTAGGACCAAAAACTGATCCTATATAAAGGAAATGCTCTAACACTAGTTGGCACAAAAACATCATAGCAATTAACTAGCTTGTTGAATTTCAGTGTTCATCAACTATCAATGGCATCTAAGCTGGCAATTTCACTAGCATTATTATCATCATTAGTACTATTACTAGTGGCAAGTTCTGATGCTGGTGGAATTTCCATTTACTGGGGTCAAAATGGGCAAGAAGGAACCTTGGCAGAGACTTGTGCCACTGGGAATTATGAATATGTAAATTTAGCTTTTCTTTCGACGTTTGGCAATGGTCAAGCACCCATGATTAACCTTGCTGGTCATTGTGATCCATACAGCAATGGCTGCACTGGCTTAAGCTCGGACATAAAGTCGTGCCAAGCAAAAGGAATTAAGGTCATACTATCTATAGGAGGGGCTGCTGGGAGTTATTCCCTAGTATCTGCTGCAGATGCCAGAAATGTGGCAACTTATATTTGGAACAACTTTTTAGGGGGAAATTCGGCTACTCGTCCTCTTGGCAATGCTGTTCTAGATGGGGTTGATTTTGATATTGAAGGGGGAACAAGTGAGCATTGGGATGACCTTGCAAGGTATCTTTCTGCTTATAGCAAACGCGGTAAAAAAGTTTACTTAACTGCAGCCCCACAATGCCCTTACCCTGATGCATGGGTTGGGGGTGCCCTTAAGACAGGACTTTTTGATTATGTGTGGGTACAATTCTACAACAACCCTCCTTGCCAATACTCTTCTAGTGCTATGAGTAACCTTGAGGAAGCTTGGAACCAATGGACTTCGGATATTAAAGCCACAAAGATCTTTTTAGGCCTACCTGCAGCTCCTGATGCAGCTGGAAGCGGCTTCATCCCTGTAAATGATCTCACTTCACAAGTGCTTCCAGCTATTAAGGGCTCGGACAAGTATGGTGGGGTGATGTTGTGGTCTAAGTACTACGACGATCAATCTGGATATAGCTCTTCTATCAAGAGCCATGTGTGAAGTTTAAAAACACCTAAATGGCATTGGTTATTTCTTACTTGTGGAGAGATTGTCATTTAAATTGTAATCCTTGTATCATCCTTGTGCTCTTGTTTGTGTCTATATGAAGACTATTAACTATTTATGTGAATGTGATCCATCTTTTTGTCTAAAAAGTACTTTTATGCTTTGTGATTTACAAGTCTAGTGTGCAAGTTTGTCGGCAACTATAACTTGCAGTTTCTTCCGAGTGATTTCAATTGCAGAAGCTAATATAGTGCTCAAGAAATTAGATACAACTTTATCCGATTTATGTTTTGGGTTGTTACACTTAGAAGTCATATAATTAGTACAATCTTATTAGAAATACATAATCTGATGAAGCCAATTATGTTATTGAAGATTCAATGGTATTCTTTTTCTTCCTTTGGCTTTATCTAGTTTGAAAGACAAGTATTAAGGTCCCATAACAAAATTTAAGTTGTAGGAACCCTTTTTCTTCCTTTCGAGAACAATATAAAATCTCAGACTCAATTGTTTTTTGAGTGCATTGTATGGTCTTGGTACCAGAAAAATTATCTCAGTTCTAACACCAGAATGGTAATTATACATCTACAAGAACCCTTAGTTCATTCATCAATACTTCCTTAAGGAAAAGTCATGATATATATGAGAAGCTAAACATGCACAAACAGTTTAGTAAAGAAGCTAACAAGAAGAGACATCAGAATGGTAAAATATATACCTATGACAGAAAATGTAATGTTTCCAATTTCCACTTAAGGATGTGAATACTATGCCTAAGTTTGTATCATAGGAAATGGTTTAGAGCTAGTTCTAAATTCTCATCAACCCCGTATAAGCTAAGAAAGGCTACAATGGAGTGACATTTAGGCAACTCGTCTCCTTAGAAATAACACAAAATCATGCCTGTCATGATAGGACATTCCCCCTTCCTATATAAAGTCAGCTGCTTAAGCAGGTTAGCTATAAAAAAAGTTGATACACTTTAAGCTCAGTAGTATGCAGCAGCTAATTAACAATGGCTCCCAAATTACCATTTTTACTTGTATTCTTACCTTTGATGATGCTATTACTAGTGAGGAATTCAAATGCTGGTGGAATTGCAATATACTGGGCTCAAAATGGGGGAGAGGGGACTTTATCAGAGACTTGTGCCATGGGAAACTATAAATTTGTGAACATAGTATTTCTTCCAACTTTTGGCATTGGTCAAACTCCTATGATCAACCTATCTGGTCATTGTGATCCGTATACGAATGGATTCACCGGTTTAAGCTCTGACATAAAATCCTGCCAAGCAAAAGGAATAAAAGTTATGCTTACCATTGGAGGAGGAGTTGGGAGCTACTACCTTACCTCATGCATGATCCCCGGATGCAAGACAAGTTGCAACTTACCTTTGGAACAACTTTTTAGGTGGAAAATCGCCTTCTCGTCCTCTTGGCAATGCTGTTTTAGATGGCATTGACTTTGACATGAAGGAGGAACAAACCAACATTGGGATGATCTTGCAAGATATCTTTCTGCTTATAGCAAACTTGGCGATGCCCTTTTCCCGGTGCTTGGATTGGAGGTGCCCTTAAGACAGGACTTTTTGACTATGTTGGGGTACAATTCTATAACAACCCTCCATGCCAATACTCTGCAAGTTCTATAACTAATCTCAAAGATGCGTGGAAACAATGGACTTCAGATATTCCGGCCACAGAAGATTCTTTTTACGCCTACCTGCTGCTCCTGAGGCTGCAGGAAGTGCCTTTATTCCTGCAGCTGATCTTACTTCCAAAGTTTTGCCAATAATAAAGGGTTCTGCAGTATTATGATGATCAAACTAATTACAGTTCTTCCATCAAAAGCCATGTTTAAAAACTTAAAGCTTGTATATTTCCCTGTGCATATGTGTAATTTATATGATGTAATGTTTAAGAAAATTTGGGATTGTATTTTGCAGTATTTTAAGTAACATGTTACCTCATTAAAGAATTCCCTCAAGGCTGATTATGATTAGAATGTGGCAAGTCACTCTTTAAGTATTATGAAGTTATGTTTTTCTTACAATTGTTCACATGTTACCTCATTAAAGAATTCCCTCAAGGCTTAAACCATGTCATAAATTCCATTTTACATGGGCAGATATGCTGACCAAAAGCAATCTGGACAAGATATATAGCCACTACTAGTCCAAAGTAAAGAAAATTCTAGTTAATGGAATCAACTCATGTCAATAAAGGCATTATGCAACTTGCCGGATCCAGACCTTTTTGCACCTCAATTTTTTTTTTAAAAAATGAAGTCCATTTCCTGACACTTGAATGTTATTGGCCTTATGGTCCCATTCCAGCTAGCTGCACCTTATAATAAGCTTCATTTCATTTGGATGCAGTATGTATGCACAATTGGCCATGCAATGAGCTAGACATGTACAGTATTTGCTACTTGTAAAATTCAGAGGAATGTATTTATTTATCTTATAAGCGAAGGAAAGAAACTGATATTTTCATATAAAAAAATTATATGAGAAGGTAGGGATGATATAAGAAAGTAAATAATTTATTCTCCTCGAAAGTTGTAAACTACAAACAATTTATTCGGAAGTTGTTAGAATGAAGTTAATTTTGGCCAATCGATCAATACAGTATCGATATACACGTCGTGAGATGGATAGCGTCTCTCGTATTGTCAAGATCTATATATTAATCGACCAACTTAACATGAAATTAACTGAATCTTATAGATTCTAATTAAGTACACCTAAGCTATACGATAACAAACCTTCTTTTTAACTTTTAGTTAAAAATTGATGCTAGTATAATTGATATTTCATTTGTTTCAAAATTAAAAATACAATTTGACTTGAAATCAAACGACGACATATTAAACTTCAAAATTAGTATAACTCGTAAAAGTTTATAATGACATAAATTTTATAATTAATAGTTTTTATTATATATTATACAATTATAATAATTGTATCAATTAAAATTAAATAAATTCACAAATTTCAATATGTCGTCGTTGATGGGGCATGTTTGGTTGTTTCTTTTTACAAGGCAATGCCAAAAGTATATCCATTGGTTTACACGTCGAAGCCGGATTAGATTCTGTGCATATTATCCACCACGAAAAAACCAAACATAAAATAATGGTGGGCCAAACAAGGCGTGTGAGTGGCAGTCTTTATTATTGTTTGTTTACCACTATTATTCTTAATAATACAATTTACAGTCTAAAATTAATTTATGAAATTTAAAAAAAAATGATATCTTGTGAATGTTTTAAGTTTATTTTTTAATCACCAGTTACATCGATAAGTATTCGTGGTAACACTTTTGTAATGATGTATTGTGAAATCCCAGATTTTATGAATAAATAATTAATTTTTTCGAAATAATTTTTTTTATATTATGGTGTGAATTTGAGATAATGTTATAGTTGTGGGTAATATTTATAAATTTTACAAAGTATGCAAGTTGTTATATTATATTCGATTCGGGGGAATATTCGTTTAAAATGCGACATATTCAGACGACAAAGACAAATCATCGTGGATTATTAACGGAATTATTATCACCGGATTGAGAAAACGACAAAATATTTTATTAAAAATAACGGCGGAAGTTTTACCGATTGATCTTGTTGAACTACTCGGAAGAAAAAAACAATGAATGCTGGCGTTGTTGACAAGAAGACACCAGTATTGATTATTGATATTTATGTGAGAAGTCACTCGGTTTTGTTCATTATTATTCTATAATTCTTTACGACAAGATCTCACATTATTTGATTCAATTATTGTTGATTTAGAAGTTTTATTTTATTCAGTATTATTAACGTAATAAAAATAAACATCTTTTTTATATAAAATGTAGATACTTTATTAAAGTTATTCTATAAATAGAATATATTATATTCTATTATGATATGTGTTTTTGCATAGTAAAATCTTTTTTATATAAAACAAAATACTTTATTAAAGTTATTCTATAAATAAAATATATTATATTTTATTATGCATAGATTGCATAGTGTTTGCATAGTAAATTTTTTTTTATATAAATAGAATATATTATATTTTATTTAAAAGATTTTTCTTTAAATATGGACCGTCCGATTAAAGTAAATCAATCGGGACCGCTCATAGATTAATTACTATGCATTCCATTTTCCTATAAATAAGCTCATTCCTTCATTATTTTCTTTTAATTCATCGAACTCTAGAGAGACTATGTAGAGAGAAGAAAAGTTTTCGCTACTTCATTACTCTTATATCAAGTATTATTTTACGATAAGGGATATTATTCTTTTGTATTCAAGAAGAGAACTTCGTTATTCCATTTCTTTATTGTTCATTGGAATAACTCAGATACGCTGCTACCCTATACTTGGTGACATTCTTATATTATTTTGTCTTTATTATTTCGGCTTTAATATCTCGCTACGTGTTATGTAGAACTCGGGTTCCATTTTTTATTATTCCGTCTTTATTATTCTCATTTAATATCACATCGTCATCTATATCTGTTGGACTCCGGTTCCATCATTTATTATTCCGCATTTATTATTCTGTTGGAACATCCCGCTTGCGGTGAATTTCACACGACACCGTTTCATTATTATTATTCATTGAAATAACCGCCTACATGGGAATATCCTCGATATTTGCGCTTCATCCAAGATCTTTTCGTGAAAATATTCTTCCGAGCATTCTTGAATTTTACTCTACAAAGCAATATCATGTTGACAATTTGGACGTTATTGGTTCCGGACAAATTAATTCTTGAACTTGTTTAATTGAATTCTTATATCATTGTCATCATCCTCATGTTTATGTTATGTTGAAAGTCATCCGTGGCCTCAGAAGTGTATAGATGGACTTGGTATGATTATGACTCGGGATTATTATTCAGATAATCACTTAACCGTAATGTTACAAATGATGTGAAAATTAAAAGTCCTCATCGCCCGTAGTGCATTGATGGACATTTTTGGTATGATTATGGTTATGGATTCTCTTGCCAAGGGAGCAAAGATGAATTGTTTTATGGCATGATCAAGACAGTTGATGAAAACACGATTATCTTTGGCGTAGTGCATGGATAATTCGTGGTCGTGATACTTAAAGAATATCCTTGGCTTGTAGTGCGCAGGATGATTTAATGATGTGGATTATTTATCGAAATGAGTCTCAAGCGATAAAAGTGATGAAAAACTTTTTAAATCATAAAAGATAGTAGATTCTATTCTCTACTTGACTCTTTTAATGGATCGCTTTTCTCACCGCAGCTTAAACTTGATGTCTATTGTATTTTATCAATTTAACATTGTTGGAGGCTAATGATAATTTATTTTGCATTATCTTAGTCATAATATTTCTTCTTGGGCTAGTTGAGCTCACCATTTCTTTTTCATTTATTCTCAGAAATGAGAACATAGCAGGGACTAATCGGGAAACGGAGTGATGGTCCAGAGAATAGCATTAGTAGTCCTCACTATTCTGTGAAATAGTGTGATAATAATTGTAATGAGGACTCCTTTTGAGTTTGTATCATCTCTAGTAGATAATATTTGTATTCAAACTCACAGTTTTATGTTTTGTCAGATATTATACTGCGTGGTTGTATTAGTAAGTTGTATTTGAATTACATACCATATATCTGGCGACCCAAGATGGGTGATGTATACCTAATTTTGGGGGCGTCACAGTTGGTATCAAAGCTTAGGGATATGATTCCTGGCTAAGATGTGAGATAAGAACTAGGATGGGAGAGACGAGGAATTCTTCGCAGTATAGTATGACCTACCTAAGTTTATTTGTTATTTAATTGGGTTTCACAAAGTATAGGGATAATATGTGATATGTTAATTAACCCTTGTTTTGTGGCGGTGTTTGAAAATGGCATCCGAGAATGTTGAGATTATCAATGGAGCACGTGAGACCGCTGAGTCTCCACAGATCAATAATCGGGATAATGTGCAACCAGAGGACAATACTCCTCATGAAAACATTAACACCGATGAAATGGTGAATGATGGGATGGTCAGAGACTTTATGCAATTCATGCAACAACAAAAGGCGTGCTCGTGTACAAAATGCGGTAAATATCGATAATTCTCGGACGGCCACCGCATTAGCGGTTTAAGGAGCAATTCATGCAACAACGGGCTAAGGCAGCTCCTGTCCATAATGCATGTGATGCCCCCAAAATAGGTCCATTCCATCCAACCCATTCTGAGTCGCCAAATACATGGTACAAAAATAACTACAACTTTATTATTACAACATATAAACCGTGAGTTTAAATACTGAGATATCGCCATCTGTATAACAATATACACACGCAAATAAATCCCCATCATAATTATTGATACATTATTTTACAAAATGGTGAGGACTACTAAACAACTCTATCTAGAACCTTCATTCCATACCCCGAACTAAGACTCGCTACATTCTCGCCTCCTCGAGAAAAAAAAAAAAATGGAACAAAAAAGGAAAAGGGTGAGCTCAACTTGCCCAAAGAAAAATATTATGATTAAGATAATATACAACAAATTATCGTTAGTCTTCAACAGGAAAAAATCTAATAGAATACAATAGACAACCTGTAAGACCCCGAATTTTATGAAATAAAATTATTCAATTTTTTCTTATAATTATTATTCAGTAAATGGTTAAATTGATAAAAGTTTAAAGTTATGGGTGAATTATGCAAATTTTACAAAAATATGCAAGGGCTATAAAATATATCATTGTTGTCGAGGAATATTCGTTTTGGTCGTGGAATATTCTTACCGTGGGGAATATTAATTACGACCACAAGTAATCTTTGTGGGCCCCATAACAAAAAGCGATTGGATGAAGAAAACGACAAATATAAGTTGTTTATAAATGACGGCGTAGTTGTTGTGACGCCCCCAAAATAGGTCCATTCCATCCAACCCATTCTCGAGTCGCCAAAATACATGGTATGTAAATAACTACAACTTTATTAATACATTTGTCGCAAAATATTTATAATATATATATATGTGAGTTTAAAAAACAATTATTGTCTTCAGACAATATACATACCCAAATAAATCCTCATCACAATTATTTATACATTATTTTACAAAATGGTGAGGACTACTAAACAACTCTTTCTAGAACCTTTATTCCATACCGACTAGTACTTCGCTACATTCTCGCCTCCCCGAGAAGAAAAATGGAACAAAAAAAAAAGGGTGAGCTCACTAGCCCAAAGAAAGAATATTATGACTAAGATAATATACAACAAAATTATCGTTAGTCTTCAACAGAAAAAATATAATAGAATACAATAGACAACAAGTTTTAAATCAATATTCGCAATGAAATAATAATTCATTAGAAGAGTTAAGTAGAGAATGCAAACTACTATCTTCTATGTATGAATTTTAAAGTTCATCGCTCTATTTTTATCCCTCGTAACATCAATCAATATATATCCGGGATCAAATATTCATCCTCGCACTACTGCCAAGGACATTCACCAATTGGTCATGTTCATCTAAACACTGCTCATCTTTGCACTACGGGCCAAAGATATTCATCGAAATCATTCATCTTTGCACTACGGGCCAAAGATATTCATCGAAATCATTCATCTTTGACCATCGCCAAAGATATTCATCATAAATCATTCATCTTTGCACTACACGGCCAAAGATATTCACCAGAAATCATTCATCTTTGCACTACTGGGCCAAAGATATTCAATAATATCATCATTTAAGACCGAGGATGATGAAAATATTTTTAAAGAAACGAATCCAAAGTGAAACAAAATGACAAGGATTAAGGATTCAGTACTTTGTTTTATCCACGTCCAAAAATACCTCAAAATAATCATAGTGGTGTAAAATTCAAGAATGATCAAAACATGGATACAATCAAAAGTTTAGTATCCACAATAGATATTTTGGACGAAAAGAAAAATTTTTATTTTTTCGATGAATAAGGCCGTATTCGTGAATAAGATCAGATATCGTGAATAAGGCCAGATACGTGAATAGTAACCCCGACACCAAAAGATAGAAATTTCACAAAAAACATCTTCACGCTTCATGAATAGTACTCGTGAATAAGAATCGTGAATAAGAACTCATGCTTAATAAGTAACCCAGAGCATGAAAAAGTTTCAAATTTGATAAAAGTTCCAACCAATAGTTCAAAGATAATGATATTGAAGAAATAATATCATTTGAGAAGAAAATAACATCCCTTACCTCGAAAGATCAAGATTTAAGCTGGAATTTGGATATAGACTATATCTTGAACTTTCACCGTATAGCAATACTCAAAGTATACTCAAAATACTCACAAGAATACGCTCGATAATATAGAGAGAAAACTTCATTTCGGTGTGATTTTCAATTTAACCCAAGACCTATTTATAGGAAATCGCTTAGAATACCAAAGCAGTAAAATTTATTAAAATAATATATATATATATTAAAATTTCACGCACCTTCTTGAATCTGAAAATCTGCATTCAACACATTCAAATCACATGCTAGACCCACAAAAAACGTTTTTCATATTTAAATTATTTTAAACTTCCAAAAATCAATTATTTTTTGAGCTTGAACTTCAATAATTCACAATAAATAGCCCTTTTGCCAGAAAATTCAAATCTCATGAGTTTTTATAGGAAATTCAATTCTCTACAACTTTACAGAAGAAAGTTTCTCCAAATTCCAAACAGAAATTGGCCGAAATCCACAAACCAAGCGATTTTATGTTATAATCAAATTTCAAATCAATAAATGGGGTCCACCGACATGTTTAATATGTTTTAAACATTTTTGGTAACAAAAATACTCCTCCTCCACATATACTCATATATCCCACATTCATCGAAAATATCATCGTTAATATATTATTAAAATAATATATTTAAATAAATTATTTTATCGTAAAAAAGATAAAATATTAATTTTCAACAATTGTCACTATAAAATTTTCTCCATCTATATCCACATAAAATCAATATTTTCCTCATCATATGAATCAATAATTAATTATTCACAAATAATATTACGTAATCACAATATTGACAACCAGCAAAGTTCAGTGAAGAGGGCTTTCCAATAAAGATTTCTCCTTCACTCTGGCGTAATTAGGTGACCAAACCTCTCCTTAGATGTAACTTTCTAGACATTGCCAATAATGTTATCTAATAATATTATTCGGGATAATATGAATTATTGCTCGATAATGAAAAATAATTGTGTAATGACAATTATTCAAACAACAAGAATATAAAATATCAACGCAAAGAATTATTGAATCAATAAAATAAAATATCGAATAAAGAATTATCAGAACCATTATTGAGTAGTGCCTTCTTACGTAAGAATCAATAATTGGTACAATACTGCAGTGCTCTTCTTTGTTCAACAACGCAGTATTAGTGTGTTTTAACCAATGGGTATTCCAACAAGGTAAACCAGAATAACTACGCCGTTATTTTTAAACAACTTATTTTTGTCGCGTTTTTCCTCCAATCGCTTTTCATTATGGGGCCCACACATGGTCGCTACTGTCGCATTTAAATATTCCCGACAAAGATTTAATATTCCCACGACCAAACGAATATTCTCAAACAATAATGAATATTATATCACCACTGCTTATTTAAAATATTTGCGATTTTACCCATAACTAACCACATTAATCAAATTCACCCTTACTATTTCAAAATAATAAATAGAGAAAATTAAATTTCATTTATTAATTATTTGGGGTCTTACAACCTCCCTCCTTATGAAATTTCGTCCTCTAAATCGATATACGTATTGGTGTTTGAAAAGATGAGAATACCTCGCTTTCATTTCCGTTTCCAACTCCCGTGTCATTTCCTCAATAAGATGGTTTCTCCACAAAACTTTAACTTGTGGTATAACCTCAAAGACATATGACATGCTTCTTTCCTATCCAAGATCTTGACAGTACCTCCTCTCGTATATTAAGTCTTCATTATCTCGTCGGCTTCTAACTAAATGATGTGGTTCGGTCGTCCACATATTTACGTAATAATCGATACGTGAAAACGCGTTATGAACACGCCGACATACTTGGTAGTAAAAGCGAGTCTATAGGCCACGAGCCCTACTCGATCGAGAATTTCAAATAGAATAATAAATCAAAGGTTTGAGCTTTCCTCACATCGCCGATTCTCTCTTTTGGAATACCAACTTCGCACCTCCTTCTTCATATCATCTTCTTGATTGTGTAGCTTTGAGCGGTTTTAACTTTATCGATTAAAGTCGATTCTACTCAGTATATCATCACGTGAGTACTAGAGTTTTCATCTCCATCTCTATTATTTGTAAGTTATACTTAAACGATTCTTTGACAATATCGTTACTCAGACTCAGATACGATCTTCTACTCAACACGCCGCCTACCACGCTCGCTTTTCCAGGATGGCATGGTCGTAACATGTCTTTGAAATGAGTCTCCTCTTAAGTTCTTCAAGCTCTTCCCACATTCCTTGCTCCATTCGAATTTTGTATCTCTACGAGTCACGTTAATGGAATAGCGATTCGAGAATATCCTTCAACGAATCTCGATAATAACCAACTAAGCCTGTAAAGCTACATATTTCGATTACCGACTTAGGTTGTTCTCAATCGTGACTCACATCCCAATCTTGGATAAGACGTTACAATGACACCTATCGCTTTACTATCGCATTTAATATGGTGTCCCTACGGAGAGTCGGCTTTGGTGCATTCCACAAAGGAAGTCACCAGATAGAGGCTCGGGTATCAACTTCTACTGATTGGGTTTTTAACTCTCGAAGTTCAATAGAGCCATTCGATATGAGATTTTAGAAATGGGTTTTGTAATGGATTTAAAGTTGATACAAATTCAATATCACGCTCACGGGAGTAAGCCAAGAAATTCTTCAGAAATACGTCAGAAAAATCAATAACAATAGAATATTATTCAAATCGACGTGTCTTTATTCAAATCCATAACATGGACTAAGAAAGCTCGACATTCGCTTTTTCAATAAACAAATGGCTTTATAATTTAATATGAAAGAGTTTGACTTCAATGGTTTGGTTGTTTGAATTTGAATAATGTGTTGCTTAAGAATATGAAAACTAACAACCTTACGAAAGCAATCAATTTTGGCATGATGAGTAGTTAACCTTAAAATCACATCAAAAACAAATATCTCTATAGAAATAAGGTTAACGGTGTAATGTGATAGTGCCAACTCGAATCAAGCAAGATTTCTAAACAACGGATGTAATAAAAGTTTCTCTTAACCGAAGTCTCCACAGATAGGTCAAAGTCTAATTTCTCCGTAGTCAAGTTCAAACGTTGAACGCAAAGCAAGAGAGATAAAAGAATGGGTAGAACCAAAGATTCTAATAAGGTATAAACTTCGCAAGAATTTATAATTAACTAACCCTGCTAACTTCGTTCGTTACTCGCTTTTGAGAAGTCACGAAAAAACGCTTCTTCCAAAGAATCGTTGACTTTGACTTTTTCAGATCCGCCTCTCGGTGCCAACGTCCCAACTGGACTTGATTTCGCTTATAGACAAAAATCGAAGTTACTAATAAGTTTTTCCACAACTAAAACATACCTTGGAAGGCTTTGAGCAGTTTGACCTTATATGTCCCTCCTCTCCGTGATCTCAGAAAGATCTAAGCTGGCGATTGTTTCTTCCCTAGAATTTGTTCTTTGGTCTTCGATGTCTTGCCGACGCCTTCCCGTCATCGTTAAATCTTTCTTTTAGATTGGACATCTCTTTCCATAATATCAACGCGTCATGCGGCTTTTTACCATCCACGCATCACTCATTCTCACTGTTCAGCTTATTTCTTCTTTCATTTCGTAATCCAGCTTTATCATCTTATACTCGCCAAAGAGTGCTTCATTCAAGCATCTCATATCGGGTAACACAAGCTTGAATCGTCAGATCATTTTGCTCCACGATCGCCTCGCAATTCTTCAATTTCGCTTCTTCTAACTCATAAATACGATTTTGCAATTCTACATTTTGATCATAAAATACCTCTAATAAACTCTCCTCAGGTACCTCTTCTTCCTCTTCTTCCTCACTCTCAGATGTTACCTCTGCGACTATCTCGGGTGCACTATCAATTCTTCACTCACCACATGAATATCTCTAATTCCTTCTTCGCCTGACATCACATTATCCTAGTTGGCGATTAGAGGTGTCTCCACGATCTCATTCACTCCATTGTTAACGTTCTCAGCAGCCATTCTTAAAAACTATCATAAAACAAGGGTTAATTAAACAAATTAACAAATCACATAATATCCCTATATTATGACCTGACCAACAAATAAGCTTAGGTAGGACATACTAGCGAAGGATTTACCTGCCTCTCCTCCTAGCTTCTATTCCTCGATCTCCGCATGGAGATCATATCCCTAAGCTCGATACCAACCGTGACGCCTCCAAAATAGGTCCATTCCATCCAACCCATTCTCGAGTCGCCAAATACATGGTATGTAAATAACTACAACTTTATTAATACATTTGTCGTGCAAAATACGATAACATATATATTGTGAGTTTAAAAAACAATTATTGTCTTACAGACAATATACATACCCAAATAAATCCTCATCACAATTATTTATACATTATTTTACAAAATGGTGAGGACTACTAAACAACTCTTTCTAGAACCTTTATTCCATACCTCGACTAAGACTCGCATTACATTCTCGCCTCCCGAGAAGAAAAATGGAACAAAAAGGAAAAGGGTGAGCTCGATTAAATTGATAAAGAATATTATGACTAAGATAATATACAACAAAATTATCGTTAGTCTTCAACAGAAAAAATATAATAGAATACAATACAACAACAAGTTTTAAATCAATATTCGCAATGAAATAATAATTCATTGAAGAGTTAAGTAGAGAATGCAAACTACTATCTTCTATGTATGAATTTTAAAGTTCATCGCCTATTTTTATCCTCGTAACATCAATCAATATATATCTGGGATCAAATATTCATCCTCGCACTATGTGCCGAGGACATTCACCCGATTGGTCATGTTCATCTAAACACTGCTCATCTTTGCTACTACGGCCAAAGATATTCATCGAAATCATTCATCTTTGCACTACGGGCCAAAGATATTCATCAGAAATCATTCATCTTTGCACTACTGGCCAAAGATATTCATCATAAATCATTCATCTTTGCACTACGGGCCAAAGATATTCACCAGAAATCATTCATCTTTGCACTACAGGCCAAAGATATTCAATAATATCATCATTTAAGACTGAGGATGATGAAAAATATTTTTTAAAGAAACGAATCCAGTGAAACAAAATGACAAGGATTAAGGATTCGTACTTTGTTTTATCCACGTCCAAAAATACCTCAAAAATAATCATAGTGGTGTAAAATTCAAGAATGATCAAAACATGGATACAATCAAAGTTTCAAGATCCACAGATAGATATTTTGGACGAAAAGAAAATTTTTATTTTTCGATGAATAAGTGCGTATTCGTGAATAGTATCAGATATCGTGAATAAAGGCCAGATACGTGAATAGTAACCCGACACCAAAAGATAGAAATTTCACAAAAAACATCTTCACGCTTCGTGAATAGTAAGAATGAATAAGAACTCGTGAATAAGAACTCATGAATAAGAACCATACATGAAAAAGTTCCAAATTTGATAAAAGTTCCAACCAATAGTTCAAAGATAATGATATTGAAGAAATAATATCATTTGAGAAGAAAATAACATCCCTTACCTCGAAAGATCAGTACTTCTAACTGGAATACTGGATATAGACTATATCTTGAACTTTCACCGTATAGCAATACTCAAAGTATACTCAAAATACTCACAAGAATACGCTCGATAATATAGAGAGAGAAAACTTCAGTTTCTGGTGTGATTTTCAATTCTAACCTAAGCACCTATTTATAGGAAATTGCTTAGAACACCAAAGCAGAAAATTTATTAAAATAATATATATATATTAAAATTCTCTACGCACCTTCTTGAATCTGAAAATCTGCATTCAACACATTCAAATCACATGCTAGACCCACAAAAAACGTTTTTCATATTTAAATTATTTTAAACTTCCAAAAATCAATTATTTCGGAGCTTCGGAACTTCAATAATTCACAATAAATAGCCCTTTTGCCAGAAAATTCAAATCTCGTGAGTTTTTATAGGAAATTCAATTCTCTACAACTTTACAGAAGAAAGTTTCTCCAAATTCCAAACAGAAATTGGCCAAATCCACAAACAGGCGATTTTATGTGCTATAATCAAATTTCAATAATAAATGGGGTCCACCGACATGTTTAATATGTTTTAAACATTTTGGTAACAAAAATACTCCTCCTCCACATATACTCATATATCCCACATTCATCGTAAAAATATCATCGTTAATATATTATTAAAATAATATATTTAAATAAATTATTTTATCGTAAAAAGATAAAATATTAATTTTCAACAATTGTCACTATAAAAATTTTCTCCATCTATATCCACATAAAATCAATATTTTCCTCATCATATGAATCAATAATTAATTATTCACAAATAATATTACGTAATCACAATATTGACAACCGTGCGGTTCAGAAAGAGGGCTTTCCAATAAAGATTTCTCCTTACTGCTGGCGTAATTAGGTGACCAAACCTCTCCTTGATGTAACTTTCTAGACATTGCCAATAATGTTATCTAATAATATTATTCGAGATAATATGAATTATTGCTTCGATAATGAAAAATCGTGTAATGACAATTATTCAAACAACAAAGAATATAAAATATCAACGCAAAGAATTATTGAATCAATAAAATAAAATATCGAATAAGAATTATCGTAACCATTATTGAGTAGTGCCTTCTTACGTAAGAATCAATAATTGGTACAATACCGCAGTATCTTCTTGCTCAACAACGCCAGATTAGTGTGTTTTTAACCATTTGGGTATTCCAACAAAGGTAAAATCAGAATAACTACGCCGTTATTTTTAAACAACTTATTTTTGTCGTCGCTTTTCCTCCAATCGCTTTCAAGTTATGGGGCCCACACATGGTCTTATTTACTGTCGCAGACGAATATTCCCGACAAAGATTTAATATTCCACGACCAAACGAATATTCTCCGACAATAATGAATATTATATCACCACTTGCTTATTTAAAATATTTGCGCATTTTACCCATAACTAACCACATTAATCAAATTCACCCTTACTATTTCAAAATAATAAATAGAGAAAATTAAATTTCATTTATTAATTATTTGGGGTCTTACAACCTCCCCTCCTTATGAAATTTCGTCCTCGAAATTGACATATGTACCTGGTGTTTCGAAAAGATGAGAATACCTCGCTTTCATTTCCGTTTCCAACTCCCAGGTCATTTCCTCAATAGCATGGTTTCTCCACAAAACTTTAACTTGTGGTATAACCTCAGTACATAGGACATGCTCTTTCCTATCCAGATCTTGACAGGTACCTCCTCGTATATTAAGTCTTCATTATCTCAAATGGGTTCTAACTAAATGATGTGGTTGGTCGTCCACATATTTACGTAATAATCGACACGTGAAAAGCGTTATGAACACGCCGACATACTTGGTAGTAAAAGCGAGTCTATAGCCACAGTTCCTACTCGATCGAGAATTTCAAATAGAATAATAAATCAAAGGTTTGAGCTTTCCTCACATCGCCGATTCTCTCTTTTGGAATACCAACTTTCAGACCTCCTTCTTCATATGCATCGACGATTGTGTATTTTGAAGCGGTTTTAACTTTATCGATTAAAGTCGATTCTACTTGTATATCATCACGTGAGTACTCTAGAGTTTTCATCTCCATCTCTATTATTTGTAAGTTATACTTAAACGATTCTTTGACAATATCGTATCAGATCAGATACGATCTTCTACTCAACACGTCACTACCACGTTCGCTTTTCCGAGGATGGCATGGTCGAACATGTCTTTGAAATGAGTCTCTCTTAAGTTCTTCAAGCTCTTCCCACATTCCTTGCTCCATTCGAATTTTGTATCTCTACGAAGTCAATTTGCGTTAATGGAATAGCGATTCGAGAATATCCTTCAACGAATCTCCGATAATAACCAACTAAGCTGAAAGCTACATATTTCGATTCACGACTTAGGTTGTTCTCAACGCTGTGACTCACATCCCAATCTTGGATAAGACGTTACAATGACACCTATCAGTTTACTATCGCACGAATATGGTGTCCCCTACGGAGAGTCTGGCTTCGGTGCATTCCACAAAGGAAGTCACCAGATAGAGGCTCGGGTATCAACTTCTACTGTTGGGTTTTTAACTCCTGAAGTTCAATAGAGCCATTCGATATGAGATTTTAGAAATGGGTTTTGTACCGGATTTAAAGTTGATACAAATTCAATATCACGCTCTGGGAGTAAGCCAAGAAATTCTTCAGGAAATACGTCAGGAAAAATCAATAACAATAGGAATATTATTCAAATCTGACGTGTCTTTATTCAAATCCATAACATGGACTAAGAAAGCTTGACATTCGTTTTTCAATAAACAAATGGCTTTATAATTTAATATGAAAGAGTTTGACTTCAATGGTTTGGTTGCTTGAATTTGAATAACAGTTGCTTAAGAATATGAAAACTAACAACCTTACGAAAGCAATCAATTTTGGCATGATGAGTAGTTAACCTTAAAATCACATCAAAACAAATATCTCTATAGAAATAAGGTTAACAAGTAATGTGATAGTGCCAACTGAATCAAGCAAGATTTCTAAACAACGGATGTAATAAAAGTTTCTCTTAACCGAAGTCTCCACAGACAGTCAAAGTCTAATTTCTCCGTAGTCAAGTTCAAACGTTGAACGCAAGCAAAGAGAGATAAAAGAATGGGTAGAACCAAAGATCTAATAAGGTATAAACTTCGCAAGAATTTATAATTAACTAACCTGCTAACTTCGTTCAAGTTACTTTCGCTTTTTGAGAAGTCACGAAAAAACGCTTCTTCCAAAGAATCGTTGACTTTGACTTTTCTCAGATCCGCCTCTGGTGCCAACGTCCCAATGGACTTGATTTCGCTTATAGGACAAAATCGAGTTATGTGACCGTCTTTTCCACAACTAAAACATACCTTGGAAGGCTTTGAGCAGTTTGACCTTATATGTCCCTCCTCTCCGTGATCTCAGCAGCATCTAATCGGCGATTGTTCTCTTCCCCAGAATTTGTTCTTTGGTCTTGATCTCGTCGCCGACGCCTTTCCGTCATCGTTAAATCTTCTTTTTAGATTGGACATCTCTTTCCATAATATCAACGCGTCGTCGCGGCTTTTACCCACGCATCACTCATTCTCACTGTTCGCTTATTTCTTCTTTCATTTCGTAATCCACTTTATCATCTTATACTCGCCAAAGAGTGCTTCATTCAACATCTCATATCGGGTAACACAAGCTTGAATCGTTGCATCATTTTGCTCCACGACCGCCTCGCAATTCTTCTTGACTGCTTCTTCTAACTCATAAATACGATTTTGCAATTCTACATTTTGATCATAAAATACCTCTAATAAACTCTCCTCGTACCTCTCTTCTTCTCTCTTCTTCTCACTCTCGATGTTACCTCTGCACTATCTCTCGGGTGCACTATCAATTCTTCACTCACCACATGAATATCTCTAATTCCTTCTTCACCGACATCACATTATCCTAGTTGGCGATTAGAGGTGTCTCCACGATCTCATTCACTCCATTGTTAACGCTTCTCAAATGACCATTCTTAAAACTATCATAAAACAAGGGTTAATTAAACAAATTAACAAATCACATAATATCCCTATATTATGACCGACCAACAAATAAGCAGGTAGTAGACATACCAAGCGAAGGATTTACTCGCCTCCCTCCTAGTTTCTATTCCTCGATCTCCGCCAGAGATCATATCCCTAAGCTCGATACCAACCGTGACGCCTCCAAAATAGGTCCATTCCATCCAACCCATTACGAGTCGCCAAAATACATGGTACGTAAATAACTACAACTTTATTAATACATTTGTCGTGTGCAAAATACGATAACATATATAATGTGAGTTTAAAAAACAATTATTGTCTTCTAGACAATATACATACCCAAATAAATCCTCATCACAATTATTTATACATTATTTTACAAAATGGTGAGGACTACTAAACAACTCTTTTCTAGAACCTTTATTCCATACCCCACTAAGACTCATTACATTCTCGCCTCCCGAGAAGAAAAATGGAACAAAAAGGAAAAGGTGAGCTTACTCATTAGCCGAAGTAAAGAATATTATGACTAAGATAATATACAACAAAATTATCGTTAGTCTTCAACAGGAAAAAATATAATAGAATACAATAGACAACAAGTTTTAAATCAATATTCGCACGGAAATAATAATTCATTAGAAGAGTTAAGTAGAGAATGCAAACTACTATCTTCTATGTATGAATTTTAAAGTTCATCGTCTATTTTATCCTCGTAACATCAATCAATATATATCTGGGATCAAATATTCATCCTTGCACTGTGCCAAGGACATTCACCATTGGTCATGTTCATCTAAAAACACCATTCATCTTTGACTACGGCCAAAGATATTCATCGAAATCATTCATCTTTTGCACTACTGGCCAAAGATATTCATCGAAATCATTCATCTTTGCACCATCGCCAAAGATATTCATCATAAATCATTCATCTTTGCACTACGGGCCAAAGATATTCACTCGAAATCATTCATCTTGCACTACAGCCAAAGATATTCAATAATATCATCATTTAAGACCGAGGATGATGAAAATATTTTTAAAGAAACGAATCCAAAGTGAAACAAAATGACAAGGATTAAGGATTCAGTATTTTGTTTTATCCACGTCCAAAATACCTCAAAAATAATCATAGTGGTGTAAAATTCAAGAATGATCAAAACATGGATACAATCAAAGCTAGTATCCTGATAGATATTTTGGACGAAAAGAAAAATTTTTATTTTTCGATGAATAGTGCCATGATTCGTGAATAATCATCAGATATCGTGAATAGTCAAGTATCGTGAATAGTAACCCGACACCAAAAGATAGAAATTTCACAAAAAAACATCTTCACGCTTTCGTGAATAGTACTCGTGAATAAGAACTCGTGAATAAGAACTCATGAATATAGAAACCCATACATGAAAAAGTTCCAAATTTGATAAAAAGTTCCAACCAATAGTTCAAAGATAATGATATTGAAGAAATAATATCATTTGAGAAGAAAATAACATCCCTTACCTCGAAAGATCAAGATTTAACGGAATAATTGGATATAGACTATATCTTGAACTTTCACCGATAGCAATACTCAAAGTATACTCAAAATACTCACAAGAATACGCTCGATAATATAGAGAGAAAACTTGAGTTTACGGTGTGATTTTCAATTCTAACCCAAGACCTATTTATAGGAAATCGCTTTAGAACACCAAAAGTTAGAAAATTTATTAAAATAATATATATATATTAAAATTCTCTACGCACCTTCTTGAATCTGAAAATCTGCATTCAACACATTCAAATCACATGCTAGACCCACAAAAAAAACGTTTTCATATTTAAATTATTTTAAACTTCCAAAAATCAATTATTTTGAGCTTGAACTTCAATAATTCACAATAAATAGCCCTTTTGCCAGAAAATTCAAATCTCATGAGTTTTTATAGGAAATTCAATTCTCTACAACTTTACAGAAGAAAGTTTCTCCAAATTCCAAACAGAAATTGGCCGAAATCCACAAACAAGGCGATTTTACTGGTATAATCAAATTTCAAATAATAAATGGGGTCCAATGACATGTTTAACATGTTTTAAACATTTTGGTAACAAAAATACTCCTCCTCCACATATACTCATATATCCCACATTCATCGTAAAAATATCATCGTTAATATATTATTAAAATAATATATTTAAATAAATTATTTTATCGAGAAAAGATAAAATATTAATTTTCAACAATTGTCACTATATAAAATTTTCTCCATCTATATCCACATAAAATCAATATTTTCCTCATCATATGAATCAATAATTAATTATTCACAAATAATATTACAGAATCACAATATCGACAACCCAGCGGTTCAGGTGAAAGAGGGGCTTTCAATAAAGATTTCTCACTCTCTTGGCGTAATTAGGTGACCAAACCTCTCCTAGACGTAACTTTCTAGACATTGCCAATAATGTTATCTAATAATATTATTCAGATAATATGAATTATTGCTTCGATAATGAAAATAACTTGTGTAATGACAATTATTGAAACAACAAAGAATATAAAATATCAACGCAGAATTATTGAATCAATAAAATAAAATATTGAAAAAGAATTATCGTAACCATTATTGAGTAAGTGCCTTCTTACGTAAGAATCAATAATTGGTACAATACCGTATCTTCTTGCTTCTCAACAACGCAGATAGTGTGTTTTAACCCACGGGTATTCCAACAAATGTAATTCAGAATAACTACGCCAAGCTATTTTTTAAACAACTTATTTTTGTCGTTTTCTTCCTCCAATCGCTTTCCGTTATGGGGCCCACACATGGTCGCTACTGTCGCATTTAATATTCCCGAAAAGATTTAATATTCCACGACCAAACGAATATTCTAAAATAATAATGAATATTATATCACCACTTGCTTATTTAAAATATTTACGCATTTTACCCATAACTAACCACATTAATCAAATTCACCTTACTATTTCAAAATAATAAATAGAAAATTAAATTTCATTTATTAATTATTTGGGGTCTTACGAGTTATTCACAGTTAATCTTGTTAAAATACTCGATGGTTAAAACACAAGAAGCACGCGGTATTGCATCAATTATTGATTCTTACGTAAGAAGACACTACTCAATAATTGTTACAAAGAATTCTTGTTTAATATTTTATTTTATTGATTCAATAATTCTTTGCATTGATATTTTATATTACTGTTGTTTCAATAAATTGTCACTATACAGTATCTTCCATTATCGAAGCAATAATTTATATTATCTGAATAATATTATTAGAAAACATTATTGGCAATGTCTAGAAAGTTCTGTCTAAGGAGAGGTTTGGTCACCTAATCATGCGCCAAGAAGTGGAGAAATTCTTATTGGAAAGCCCTCTTTTCGGGAACCGCTGCTCGGTTGTCAATATTGTGATTATATAATATTATTTATGAATAATTAATTATTAATTTTATGATGAGGAAAATATTCATTTTATGTGGATATAGATGGAGAAAATTTTAATGTGAAAATTATTGAAAATTAATATTTTATCTTTTTCGATAAAATAATTTATTTAAATATATTATTATATTAATAATATAATAATGGTGATATTTTTACAATGAATGTGGGATATATGAGTATATGAGGAGGAGGAATATTTTTGTTATCAAAATGTTTAAAACATGTTAAACATGTTTATTGGACCCCATTTCTTGATCGAAATTTGATTATATAAATTGTAAAATCGCTTTCGTTTGTGGATTTTTATCCAATTTTGTTTGGAATTTAGAAAACTTTATTGTGTAAAGTTGTAGAGAATTGAATTTCCTATAAAACACTTGAGATTGAATTTTTCGATAAAAGGATATTTATTATGAATTATTGAAGTTTCGGATTAATTAATTATCATTTTTGGAGTTTTTAATTAATTAATTAAGAAAAACGTTTTGACATGTTTGGGGGCATCTTTAACATGTGTTTGATGGCTAAAAATTTGATTCTAGGCATGCGAGAAGATTATATATATATATATATATATATATTAATATTTTAATAAAGTTTAATAAATTTTTGGTGTTCTAAGCAATTTCAATAAATAGGGTGCTTTGGGTTATAATTGAAAATCACACGTAAACTCAAGTTTTCTCTCTCTATATTATCAAGCATATTCTTGTGAGTATTTTGAGTATACTTTGAGTATTGCTATCTACGGTGCAAGTTCGTTCAAATTCGTTATTCCGGTTAGAAAGTATCGCTTTCTTTTGAGGTAAGGGATAATAAGGGATTTTAAGGGTTATTATTTCGAAATTCTTCTGAACCTTCAAAAATTCTGAAAAAATTTAAAATGATAATTTGATGAGTTTTGTTGATTGTGTCCAAAAATGGCGATTTTTGGATGTATAGATTAGGAGTTATGGATTTTATGAGGAAAGACTATTTTAAAAGTAATCGCTTATAACTCCTTGTGGTTAACTCCAAAATTGATGAAATTTTTATTGGGAGTACATCTATATAATATCAGTATACCCTGTGAATTTCAGAATTTTTGAATAAAAGTACAATTTATGATAAATGTCTGAATATTCGGTGGTTTTGGCCATATGAAAAATAGTAAATGAATTTTAAAAATTCTGAGAAAAATATATATTCAATATGGGACTATATTCTTCTAAATCCCAGAAAAGAAATATTTTTAAAACTGATTTGGTATTTTTCATGAAAATATTCTAGTTATGAGTAAATGAATTAAATATGTTATGTGAAGTAAGAAAATTAGAAAATATGATTTTATGGCTTGAGAATCATATATGAGGTATATGCAGATTTTTGATAAGGGTTTTGGTTATTGATGATGAGATCTTATGAGTTTGGCATTTTAAGATGATTAAATGCATTTATTAGTAAAGTGTAAACAATTAAAATAAATTGTTTATAAGTTTAAGAAATGACTAAAATATTGTGGTAGTATTAATAATATTAGATTATAAGATTATTAAGTGATTTATAACATTTTGATTAAGTTGTTATGAAATCATTGATTTATGAATCTTATTCTTGAGATTAAATCTATATGTTGATTATATTGTTTTTATATAACATTTGTATAACCACGATGTTGAAATTCTCTTTCACTTTGGAGTGTAAAGATGGGTAGATTATTGGTATGATCATGACTAGGGTTCTCTTTGGCCAAGAAGTGAAAAGTTGAATTGTGATTTGGTATGATCTTGACCATTCAATTTATAATTGAATATCTTTTAGCTTAAGTGCAAAGGTGAATTGATCAACATGGTTATAATTATTGTTTATATAAATTCGAAATGATTATATATTTCTTTGAGATATTAATATATTTGGCTTTCAGTAATGCAAATATGAACTGTTGAGGAATATCTTTGGCACAGTAGGTAAAGATGAATTGTTGATGAATATCTTTGGGTCGTGAATGCAAAGATGACTTTGTTGTTGAATATCTTTGGCTCGTAGTGCAAAGATGAATCTGTTGATGAATATCTTTGGCCCGTAGTGCAAAGATGAATTTATTAGTATGATTATGAACAGGAACTGTGATTTGGTATAACCATGATCTTTGATATTTCAGGTAAAGACAAGTGATGAAAATTATCTTCGACCTGAATGAGAAAAGGAATTTAGAACAACAATTACGATTATGAGTTATACATGTGATTGTGGACAAGAATTGTTGATTGATGTTACAGGGATAAAACATTGTTGGTGGACTTTTAATATGGAGAAGATAATAGACTTTATAGTCTATTTGACTCTTCTAATGGATTCGCTTCGTTCACCGCAACTATGGTTGAAATTTTTATCATCTACCATATGTTCTAAATCTCGATTTATTATTGATGAAGGTTATTGATAATTTAATTATCTTTAGTCATGATATTTTTATTGAGCTAGTTGTCTTTCAATTCTTTGCTTCACAATTCCTTTCGTGTAATAAAAGTGTAAATTTGAGACAAGTTTGGGAATAACAGGGAATAGAGCGGTGGTCATAGATGTTGAGGTGAGGTAAATTCAACTTTGGAAGGGTGTTTTGTCACTATTATACAAGATGTTTAATGACATACAACCTCGAGTCATCATAAGACGAGATTGGTTTCATCCACTTCTTGAGTATATCTACCAAAGACTACCTATATAATCTTGGTGTTTGTTTGGAGTATAATACCCAATTAGAGACGGTGGAGATAATGATATGTCAAGAGAAGACTCACCATTGGGAAGAATATGATAGTAATCTTTCGCTTTTTTCTTTGGGGTCTATAAGGTCAACCAAGGATAATTCTGTGGCCATATGATATCTATCATAACCTATACGCATGGCCTCCCTTGTACGAAGGTTTTCTTGAGCACTTCCCAAAGATTCTAATTTTTAAAACAGTTTTCGACTATACCTTTATGTAAGGTGTCATTGTGACGTGCTACAGTTGGTATATATTTGTATCCAAACTCACAACATATGTGTTGTTGTATTTTGCAAGACAATTGTTGTAATAAAGTTGTAGTTGTTTTCTGTACCATGTATTTGGCGACTCAAAATGGGTTGGATGGAATGGACCTATTTTGGGGGCGCATATACAACCAGATTTTAAATCAACAATTGCAAATGAAACAACAATTCATTAGAAGAGTTAAGAGAGAATGCAAACTACTATCTTCTATATATGAATTTAAAAGTTCATCGTCGATATTTTATCCTGTAACATCAATCAATATATATCTCGAATCAAATATTCATCTTTGCACTACAAAAGCCAAAGATATTCATCACCGGGTCATGTTCATCTAAACCCTGCTCATCTTTGCACTACGGGCCAAAGATATTAATTAATCTGGCCATGTTCATCTCAACACTGTTCATCTTTGCACTACTATCCCAAAGATATTCATCAAGAAATCATTCATCTTTGCACTACAAGCCAAAGATATTCAATAATATCATCATTTAGGACTGAGGATGATGAAAAATATTTTAAAGGAAACGAATCCAGTGAAACAAAAGAACAAATATTAAGGATTCGTATTTTAAACAATCCAAGTTCAAAAATACTTCATAAGTAATCAGAGTAGAGTAAAATTCAAGAATGATCAAAACATGGATACAATCAAAGCTAGTATCCATAATAAATATTTTGGACGAAAAGAAAAAATTTTATTTTTGGATGAATAAAGGTCGTATTCGTGAATAAGGCCGTGTATCACGTGAATAAAGGTCAGATATATGAATAAATAAGAATCTCGATACTAAAAGATAAAAATTTCACAAAAAAAACATCATCACGCTTGAATGAATAGTATTCGTGAATAATAACTTCGTGAATAGTAACTCATGAATAGTAACTCGTGAATAGTAATCTTACATGAAAAAGTTCTAAATTTGATAAAAAGTTCCAACTAATATTTCAAAGATAATGATATTGAAGAAATAATATCATTTGAGAAGAAAATAACATCACTTACCTCGAAAGAGAAAGATTTTAGTTGAAACAGGATATAGGCTATGACTTGAACTTGCACCAGTATAGCAATACTCAAAGTATATTCAAAATACTCACAAGAATACGCCGATAATATAAAGAGAGAACTTCATTTACGGTGTGATTTTCAATTCTAACATAAAGACACCTATTTATAGGAAAATGCTTAGAACACCAAAGTAGAAAATTTAATATAATATTAATATATATTTTCCAAAACCTCATACGCACACTTGCCAACCTGAATTCAGCTCCTACACATGTTAAATGAGGCCACCTAAACATTCCAAAAACGTTTTTCCTATTTTAAATATTTTAAACTTCCAAAATCAATTATTTTGAGCTTGAACTTCAATAATTCATAATAAATAGCCCTTTTTATCGAAAAATTCAAATCTTGCTAATTTTTATAGGAAATTCAATTCTCTACAAATTTGCGTAAGAAAGTTTTTTCAAATTCCAAATAAAATTGACCAAATTCATAAACCAAGCGATTTTACTGTGCTATAATCAAATTTTCGGTCAATAATTGTGTCCACCAACACACAAAATATGTGTTAAACATTTAATACCACAAAAATACTCTTCCTCCTCATATACTCATATATCCCACATTCATTATAAAAATATCACCGTTAATATATTATTAAAATAATATATTTAAATGAATTATTTTATCAGAAAAAGATAAAATATTAATTTTCAACAATTGTCACATTAAAATTTTCTCCATCTATATCCACATAAAATCAATATTTTTCTCATCATATAAATCAATAATTAATTATTCACAAATAATATTACGTAATCATAAAGATCGACAACCCGGTGCCCTTGTGAAAGAGGGCTTTCCAATAAGGATTTCTCCTCATTGCTGCCAAGCAATTAGGTGACCCAACCTCTCCTTGTATGTAACTTTCTAGACATTGCCAATAATGTTATCCAATAATATTATCAGGATAATATGAATTATTGCTACGATAATGAAAAATATTGTGTAATGACAATTTATCAAACAACAAAAGAATATAAAATATCAATGCAGCAATTATTGAATCAATAAAATAAAATCTCGAGCAATTAATTATCGTAACAATTATTGAGTAATGCCTTCTTTACGTAAGAATCAATAATTGGTGCATATCACCGCGCCATCGCTCAACAACGCAAGTATTAGTGTGTTTTAACCATCCGGTATTCCAACAAAGATTAATTCAATAATAACTACGCCTGCTATTTATAAACAACTTATATTTGTCATTTTTTTCATCCAATCGCTTTCCGTTATGGGGCCCACAAAAGACCGCTATCGCATTTAATATTCCCGACAAAGACGAATATTCCACGACCAAACGAATATTCCCCAACAATAATGAATATTTTATAACCACTTGCTTATTCGAAATATTTGCGTATTTTACCCATAACTATCTACATTAATCAAATCAACCCTTACTATTTTAAAATAATAAATAGAGAAAAATAAATTTCATTTATTAATAATTTGGGGTCTTACAACCTCTCATCCTTATGAAATTTCATCCTCGAAATTGACGTACGTACCTGGTGTTTCGAAAAGATGAGAATACCTCGCTTTCATTTCCGTTTCCAACTCCCAGGTCATTTCCTCAATAGCATGGTTTCTCCACAAAACCTTAACTTGTGGTATAACCTCAGTACATAGGACATGTTCTTTCCTATCCAAGATCTTGACAGGTACCTCCTCGTACGTTATGTCTTCGGCTATCTCGTCCGATTCTAACTCAATGACATGGTTCGGGTCGTCCACATATTTACGTAACATCGATACGTGAACAACGTTATGAACACGCGTCATACTTGGCGGTAAAACGAGTCTATAGGCCACAGTTCCTATTCGATCAAGAATTTCAAATGGATTAATAAATCGAAGGTTTGAGCTTTCCTCACCTCACCGATTCTCGCTTTTGAAATAACAACTTCTTGCACCTCCTTCTTCAAATTCATCACTCCAGTGTGTAGCTTGAGCGAATTTTAACTTTATCGATTAAAGTTGATTATACTCGTATATCATCACGTGGGTACCTAGAGTTTTCATCTCCATCTCTATTATTTGTAAATTATATCTGAAATGAGTCTTTGACAATATCGCACTCGCGACTTGTAGATCTGATCTTCTACTCAACACGCCGCCTACCACGCTCGCTTTTCCAGGATGGCATGGTCGTAACATGTCTTTGAAATGAGTCTCCTCTTGAGTTCTTCAAGCTCTTCCCACATTCCTCGCTTCCATTCGAATTTTGTATCTCTACGAGTCAATTTACGTTAATGGAATAGCGATTCGAGAATATCCTTCAACGAATCTCCGATAATAACCAACTAAGCTTAGAAAGCTACGTATTTCGATTATCGACTTAGGTTGTTCTCAACTGTGACTCATATCCCAACCTTGGATAACACGTTACAATGACACCTATCAGTTTACTATCGCACAAATATGGTGTCCCCTACGGAGAGTCTGGCTTTGGTGCATTCCACAAAAGAAGTCACCAGATAAAGGCTCAGGTACCAAATTTTATAGTTGAATTTTTAACTCCTGAAGTTCAATAGGAGCCATTCGATATGAGATTTTAGAAATGAGTTTTATCATCAGGGTTCAAAGTCGATACAAAATTTAATATTAGTCTTTGGGAGTAAACCAAGAAATTCTTGAGAAATACGTGGGAAAAATCAATAACAAACAGAATATTATTCAAATCGACGTGTCTTTATTCAAATCCATAACATGGACTAAGAAAACTTGACATCCGTAATAAACGAATGACTTCATGGCTTGATATGAAAATGTTTGACTACAATGGTTTGATTTCTTGAATTCGAATAACAGGTTGCTTAGGAATATGAAAACTAACAACCTTATTTAAAGTAATCAATTTCGGCATGATGAGTAGTTAACCTTAAAATCACATCAAAAGCAAATATCTCTATGTAAATAAGGTTAACGGTGTAATGTGATAGTGCCAACTGAATCAAGCAAGATTTCTAAACAACGGATGTAATGAAAGTTTCTCCTAACTGAGTCTTCATAAATAAGGTCAAAGTCTAATTTCTCCGTAGTCAAATTCAAACGCGTTGAGTGCAAAGCAAGAGAGATAAAAGAATGGGTAGAATCCCAGATTCAAGTAAGTTATAAACTTCGCAAGAATTTATAATTAACTAACTTTGTCTTAACTTCGTTCGGGTTCCTCGATTTTGACCGATCACGACAAACGCTTCTTCCGTGAGGCGCTGACTTTGACTTTTCTAGACATCCTTTTGAGTCACCATTCCACCGGATCTGGTTTCGATACTGCGTATAATCTCGAGCGATATGTCCTTCTTTTCTATAATTATAGCATACCTTAAAGCTGTTGTCAGGCGGTTTAATAATGATATGTCCTCTTTCCCGCATTTGTAACATACTGACGATGGTCTTTCTCCTCCTCGAACCGATTCTTCTTTGGTGTTGACGCTTCACAAGGTCGTTGTTGAATCTCCTCCCACTCGCTTCTTCTATTTTTATGGCCGCGATTACCACCAGAGTGGTTACCGCTTTTGTCCAGATTCTTCTTTCTCCATTGGTTATCGTTATTCGATGGCTTGCTTATCTTTGGTATGATCCTGGTTATGGTCCCTCGGTTGAACGCATTACTCGTTATCTCGCCTAACAACCGAGCCTCGCTGACAACATCCGAATAGAGAAAATTTATGAGAAATGAGATCTCGACGTATGTCGGGTTTCAAACCTCTCGTAAACATCCGCGTCATCGTTCTTCATTCTCCACCAAATGAGGTGCAAACTCGATAACTCCATGAACTTCGCTCGTCTTTGGGACACCGTCATTTTATTTCGCCCAGCCTAATAAACTCCACTTCCTTCATACGACGAATACTTTCGTGGAAGTACTTGTCATTGAACTATTTTCAAACGTCTCCCATGACATCTTTGAAGAAGCATTTGGATGGTACGCTTCATGATTCCCACCCAAGAATCTGCCTTTCATTACGGAACATAAAAGTAGCGAATGGAACTTTTCGTTTCCTCCGTGCATCCCAAGACATCGAATATCTTGGTAATTTGTTTGACCCACGTCTCTGCTTTAATCGGATCCGCTTTCCCCTGCACGGTGGTCTCTTTGAATCGCTGCTTGTTGTGACCACCCGTGAATTACTATCATTTCTCTTGTATTTTGAACATGAGTCTCCTCGTCGATTTTGCATGAACCGCAAAAAGCTTCTAAACATCCCTCGTTCATCATTTTGCTTTCATTGGTGTTGTTCACGGGAGGTACATTGCCCACTTTGTTGTATGTTCTCCTCATTGGGTAAATACAGCATCTCCACGGCCTCATTTACTCCAATTGTTAATATTCTCATCGACATTCTCAAAATACCGTCATAAAACAAGGGTTAATTAAGGAAATCAATATATCATATAATATCTCTATATACTAACCAACTAACAAATAAGCTTAGGTAGGACACACTAAGCGAAGGATTTACTTCGTCTGCCTCCCTCCTAGTTCTATTCCCCGATCTCCATTGAGATCATATCCCTAAGCTCTGATACCAACTGTGACGCCCCCAAAATAAGTCCATTCTATCCAACCCATTCTGAGTCACCAAATACATGGTACAGAAATAACTACAATTTTATTATTACAACATATAAACTGTGAGTTTAAATACAGATATCGCCATCTAGACAATATCCACACGCAAATAAATCCCCATCATAATTATTGATACATTATTTTACAAAAATGGTGAGGACTACTAAACAACTCTCTCTAGAACCTTCATTCCATACCCCGGCTAATACTCGCTACATTCTCGCCTCCTTAGAAAAAAAAAGAACAAAAAAGAAAAGGGTGAGCTCAACTAGCCCAGTCAAGAATATTATGACTAAGATAATATACAACAAATTATCGTTAGTCTTCAACAGGGAAAAATCTAATAGAATCACAATAGACAACCAGCTTTTAAATCAACAATCTGCAATGAAACAACAATTCATTAGAAGAGTTAAGTAGAGAATGCAAACTACTATCTTCTATATATGAATTTAAAAGTTCATCGTCGATATTTTATCCCTCGTAACATCAATCAATATATATCGAATCAAATATTCATCTTCAGACTACTGTGCCAAAGATATTCATCGATTGGTCATGTTCATCTAAACCCCTGTTCATCTTTGCACTACCACGGCCAAAGATATTAATCATCAATCGTGTTCATCTCAACACTGTTCATCTTCGCACACTACGGCCAAAGATATTCATCAAGAAATCATTCATCTTTGCACTACATGTGTCAAAGATATTCAAGAATATCATCATTTAGGACCGAGGATGATGAAAAATATTTTAAAGGAAACGAATCCAGTGAAACAAAAGAACAAATATTAAGGATTCGTATTTTAAACAATCCAAGTTCAAAAATACTTCATAAGTAATCAGAGTGGAGTAAAATTCAAGATTGATCAAAACATGGATACAATTAAAGCTAGTATCCATAATAGATATTTTGGACGAAAAGGAAAAATTTTATTTTTGGATGAATAGTATCGTATTCGTGAATAGTGCCGTATACGTGAATAGTGCCGTATACGTGAATAGTAACTTTGACACCAAAAGATAAAAATTTCACACTCATAAATAGTAACTCGTGAATAGTAACTCATGAATAGTAACCCCGACATGAAAAAGTTTCAAATTTGATAAAAAGTTCCAACTAATATTTTAGCATAATGATATTGAAGAAATAATATCATTTGAGAAGAAAATAACATCCCTTACCTCGAAAGACAAGATTTAGTTAAAAACACCAGGATATAGGCTATGACTTGAACTTGCACCAGTATAGCAATACTCAAAGTATACTCAAAATACTCACAAGAATAATACATTTCGATAATATAGAGAGAAAAACTTCACCGTGTGATTTTCAATTCTAACCCAAGACCCTATTTATAGGAAAATGCTTTAGAACACCAAAGTAGAAAATTTAATATAATATTAATATATATTTTCTAAAACCTCATACTTATTAACTTGCCAACTGAATTCAGCTCCTACACATGTTAAATGAGGCCACCTAAACATTCCAAAAACGTTTTTCTTATTTTAAATATTTTAAACTTCCAAAAATCAATTATTTTGAACTTGTAACTTCAATAATTCATAATAAATAGCCCTTTTATCAAAAAATTCGAATCTCGCAATTTTTATAGGAAATTCAACTCTCTACAACTTTACTGTAAGAAAGTTTTTCCAAATTCCAAATGAAATTGACCGAAATCCACAAACCAAGCGATTTATTGTGCTATAATCAAATTTCTCATTAATAATTGTGTCCACCAACACACAAAATATGTGTTAAACATTTAATGCCACAAAAATACTCTTTCTCCTCATATACTCATATATCCCACATTCATTATAAAAATATCACCGTTGATATATTATTAAAATAATATATTTAAATGAATTATTTTATCAGAAAAAGATAAAATATTAATTTTCAACAATTGTCACATTAAAATATTTCTCCATCTATATCCACATAAAATCAATATTTTCCTCATCATATAAATCAATAATTAATTATTCACAAATAATATTACAGAATCACAATCTGTGGCAACCAGTTCCTCAGAAAGAGGGGGCTTTCCAATAAGGATCTCTCCTCATGGCGCGCGCAATTAGGTGACCAAACCTCTCCTTAGATGTAACTTTCTAGACATTGCCAATAATGTTATCCAATAATATTATTCAGATAATATGAATTATTGTCTCAGATAATGGGAAATCTTGTGTAATGACAATTTATCAAACAATCTGTAATATAAAATATCAATGCAACAATTATTGAATCAATAAAATAAAATATTGAACAATAATTATCGTAATAATTATTGAGAAAAGGCCTTCACGTAAGAATCAATAATTGGTGCAATACAGGTATGCTTCTTGTTCAACAACGCTTATTAGTGTGTTTTAACCCACCGGTATTCCAACAAGATAATCTGAATAACTACGCCCGTTATTTATAAACAACTTATATTTGTCGTTTTTTTCTTCCAATCGCTTTCCGTTATGGGGCCCAATAAAGATCGCTATGGTCGCATTTAATATTCCCCTGACAGCATTTAATATTCCACACTTAAACGAATATTCCCAAACAATAATGAATATTTTATAACCACTTGCTTATTGAAATATTTCGTATTTTACCCATAACTATCCACTATCCACTTATTGAAATATTGGTCACCGCTAAGCGATTCAAGGAGCTTGGACCACCGAGTTTTTGGGAAAACCGTAACCACTTAAAGGCGGAGACATGGATAAAGCAGATTACCAAGATATTTGATGTCTTGGAATGCTCGGAGGAGCAAAGGTTCCATTCGCCACCTTTATGTTGCGTGAAGAAGGAGATCATTGGTGGGAATCAGAAACGCACTCCAAATGACCGACGCACTCAAGATGTCTTGGGAGAAGTTCCAAGAATTATTCAACGACAAGTACTTTCCTGAAAGTATTTGTCACATGAAGGAGGTAGAATTCTTCAAGCTGGAGTAAAACAATATGACCGTGTCGTAGTACGAGGCTAAGTTTGCGGAGTTATCCCGGTTTGCATCCCATTTGGTCGATAATGAGGAGCGAATGACGCGAATGTTTTTGCGAGGTTTGAAACCCGATATACGTCAATACCTCATTTCTCACAAACTTTGTTTATATTCAGATGTTGTGAATAGGGCTCAGTTATTGGAGCGCGATAATGAGTCAGCACACCCAAAAGGTAACGACCAACAACACGATAATAATCATACCAGTGGCAACGGTCATCGGAACAATGATAACCATCGTGGGGGATATTATCATGCCAAGAATGGTAACCATTTTGGTGGTAATCATGGCCAAGATAATAAGAATGGACATTTTAAGAAGAGAAGGTTCAACAATGACGTGAAGACGCTTAAGAAGAAGACCCGTTTCAAAGGAAGAAGAACGCCCATTGGTCGTATGTTTCAAATGCGGACAAGAGGGACACATCCGTCCAAATTGTACGCAACAATCCAAAACATGTTTTAATTGCGGAAGAGAAGGTCACCTAGCTCGATTTTGTCGTATGGTGAAGTCAAGTCAACTGGGATAGTGATGCCAAAGGATGTCCCAGATAAGCCAAAGCCGGTAGTTTAAGAGAGAGCGTTTTTTTTTTCTCGTGACGAGGAACCTGATTAAATTATCACGGGTAAGTTAATCATAAGCTCTTACGAAGTCTATACCGTGTTAGATACCAGTTCTACTCACTCTTTTATTTTACCTAGTTGTGTTCAATGTTTATACTTAACTCCGGAGAAGTTAAACTTTGATTTATCTATTGAAACTCCATTGGGAGAAACCTTCGTTACCTCCACTGTTTATAAATCTTGTTTGATTCAAATCGACACTTTCACGTTACCTGTCGATCTTATCTCTTTGAAAATACTTGCCTTTGATGTGGTTTTTTTTAAACGATTGGTTAACTACTCATCATGTTTTTCGTCAGGTTGTTATCTTTCATATTTCTAACCAACCTGTTATGCGAATTCAAGCAACCAAATCACTAAAGTCAATCATGGTCATATCAAGCCATAAGTAAAGAGCCCCATCCTTTCGTTGTTGACTCCACTTGTGTGGAATGCACAAAACCGGACTTTTCTCAGAGGTGACGCTGTGAATGACGATGGCAAGTTGATAGGTATCAATGTGACGTGTTACCCAAGTCTTGGATGAGAGTCACAGGTTGTGAATGATATTTCTATTGTTAATAAATTTCTTACGTATTCTTGAAGACTTTAGCCTACCCCTAGAGCATGAAATCGAATTTTGTATTAACCCCTCAAAGACAAAACCCATTTCTAAAACCCTCAAATATTTCTTTTACTTAAACGAACGTAATACGCGCCAAATACGTTGGCTCAAGTCATTGAAGATTACGATCGTACCATTCAATACCATCGTGGGAAAGCGAACGTGGTGGTGACGCGTTGAGTAGAAGATCGTATGCGTTATTTGAGTGCGATGTTGCTAACACAAAGGCCCATTTCGTACGACTTATAAATGATGAAGATAGAGTTAAAGACTCTAGGAACCCAAGTGAAGATAACGAATATACGAGTAGAATCAATTTTAATCAATAAAGATAAAGCCGCTCAAGCTACATACTCAGAGCTGATGAATGTGAAGAAGAAGGTTTAAGAGATGTTATTCTAGAAGCAAGAATCGACGAAGAAAGGAAATCTCAACCCTCGATTTAATTGACCCATTTGAAATCCTCGATGAAGTAGGAACTATGGCCTATAGACTCGTTTTACCGCCAAGTATGTTGCGTGTTCAGATTTTTTTTTTTCCTATCGATGTTACGTAAATATGTGGATGACCCGAATCACATTTTTAATCTTGAATCGGACGAGATAGCGGATGATTTAACGTATGAGATCTCGTGTTAAAATCTTGGATAAGAAGAATCGTATCCAACACTCAAGGGTTATACCTCAAGAGTTAGAATCTGAAATGAAGTCAAGGTATCCTTACATGTTCGACATACCAGGTACGTACGTAAATTTAGAGGGCGAAATTCCATAAGGAGGGGAGATTGTGAAACCCCAGATTTTATGAATAAAGAATTAATTTTCTCGAAATAATTTTTTTTATATTATGGTGTGAATTTGAGATAATATTATAGTTGTGGGTAATATTTATAAATTTTGCAAAGTATGCAAGTTGTCATATTATATTCGATTGGTCGGGAAATATTCGTTTTAAACAGGACATATTCGTACGATGGCACAATCATTGGTGGACCCCACAAAGAAATTATTGTCAGATTGAGAAAACGACAAAAATATTTTATTAAAAATAACGACGGAAGTTTTAACGTTGATCATTTGTTGAACTACTCTTGTAGTAGTAAAAGTCTGAATGTCTGGCGTTGTTGTAGAGAAAGCAAAGTATTGATTGATTATTGATATTTATGTGAGAAGTCACTCAATCTTGTTCAATTATTCGCTACAATAGTTTCGTGACAAGTATCTCACATTATTTAATTCAATTATTATTGATTTATAAGTTTTGTTTTATTCGTATTATTAACGTAATAAAATAGAAACATCTTTTTTATAAAAATAGAATACTTTATTAAAGTTATTCTATAAATAGAATATATTATATTCTATTATGCATAGTAAAATCTTTTTATATAAAACAAAATACTTTATTAAAGTTATTCTATAAATAAAATATATTATATTTTATTATGCATAAGTGTTCAGATAGTGTTCAGATATAGTGTTTGCGATAGTAAAAATCTTTTTATATAAATAGAATATATTATATTTTATTTAAAAGATTTTTCTTTAAATATGGACCGTCGATTAAAGTAAATCAATCTGGACCGTTCATGGATTAATTCTTATACGCATTCCATTTTCCTATAAATAAGCTCATTCCTTCATTATTTTCTTATTTAATTCAATTTGAACTAGAGAGAAACTATAGAGAGAGACTATAGAGAGAGAAGAAAAGTTTTCTCGCTACTTCACTACTCTTATATCAAGTATTATTTTATGATAAGGGATATTATTGTTTTGTATTCAAGAAGAGAACTTCTGTTATTCCATTTCTTTATTGCTCGTTAGAATAACTCGTATAATGTGGACTACCCTATACTTGGTGACATTATTCTATTATTTTATCTTTTTATTATTCGCTGGAATATCCTCGCTCTGCGGCTATATCTGTAGAACTCGGGTTCCATTTTTTTTATTATTCCGTCTTTATTATTCTCGTTTAATATCATGTATAGTATATATCTGTGGGACTCGGGTTCCATCATTTATTATTCCGCATTTATTATTCTGTTGGAACATCCCGTCGCTTGTGAATTTCACCGACACCGTTCCGTTATTATTATTCGTTGAAATAACCGCCTACGCCAAGTATCGCATGCATGGTGATATCTTTTGTTATTCCATTCTAGATTATACTCGGTTGATTAAAATTTTGACTTCTATACTCCATGAAATTAGTGGAATATCCTTCGATATTTCAAGGCTTCATCCAAAGATCTTTTCGTGAAAATATTCTTCCGAGCATTCTTGAATTTTACTCTACAAAGCAAAGATCATGTTGACAATTTGGACGTTATTGGTTCCTGGACAAATTAATTCTTGAACTTGTTTAATTGAATTCTTATATCATTGTCATCATCCTCATGTTTATGTTATGTTGAAAGTCATCTCGTGGGGCTGTGTAGTGTATGTAGATGGACTTGGTATGATTATGACCGAGGATTATTCTAAGTATAATCATGACCGTAATGTTACAAATGATGTAAAATTAAAAGTCCCTCATTGCCCGTAGTGCATTGATGGGACGTTTTTGGTATGATTATGGTTATGGATTCTCTTGACGTGGAGCAAAGATGAATTGTTTTATGGCATGATTAGACAGTTGATGAAAACACGATTATCTTTGGCCCGTAGTGCATGGATAATTCGTGGTCGTGATCTTAAAGAATATCCTCGCTTTGTGAGTGGAAGGATGATTTAATGATGTGGATTATTTATCGAAATGAGTCTCACGATAAAAGTGATGAAAAACTTTTAAATCATAAAAGATAGTAGATTCTATCTCTACTTGACTCTTTTTAATGGATTCTTGTTCCATTGCAGATTAAACTTGATGTCTATTGTATTTTATCGGGTTTAACATTGTTGGAGACTAATGATAATTTATTTTGCATTATCTTAGTCATAATATTTTCATCGGGCTAGTTGAGCTCTCACCTTTTCTTTTACCGCTTTCTGTGAAATGAGAACATAGCGAGGACTAATCGGGGAACAAGAGTGATGGTCCAGAGAATAAGATTAAGTAGTCCTCACTATTCGTGAAATAGTATGATAATAATTGTAATGAGGACTCCTTTTGAGTTTCAGATAATCTCTACAGTAGATAATATTTGTATTCAAACTCACACAACAGTATGTTTTGTCGATTGTACACTTACGAGTTGTATTAGTAAGTTGTATTTAAATTTCGTACCATGTATCTGACGACCCAAGATGGATGATGTATACCTAATTTTAGAGGCGTCACATGTATAATAAGCGAGTTCGTCTTATAATGTTATTCATATCATGTATGTATTGATATGTTTTATAGTCGTAATTAGATATAATTTTTTTTTTAAAAATAATCAATTTTTGATTATTAAAGTCAAAATTAAAATATTTATTATGGCACCCAATAATGGTTAAGTACTCACTCCGTCCCATAATATATACAACGCTTTAGATAATTTTATTTTTTGTAAATTATTTGACGTTTTATATAATTTAAAAGAATTAATCACAATCTTTTTAAAATTATTCCTAATGTAAAAATATTACCGATAATAAAGAGTATGAAATAAGTAATATATAATAAAGAGTATTATAAATAATTAATATTATATTTAATGTTATTTCCGTATAATTTTAAAATATTACATATTATTGGAGGGAGGGAGTAATTGATTTTAGACATCACATGTTCAAGACTTATGGGGACCCCCAATAGCTGTTGAAGACTTATGAAAACACCCAATAGCTGTTAAAGACTTGTGGGGACACCCAATAGCTGTCATTTCTTTTTAGAATATATATATACTAATTAGTTGTCTCGCCTCCCAAGATCAGTATAAACGATTTATTTATCTCTCAAATTTTGGAAGGTCCAAATAATTTATGAAATGAAAAAAAATTCAAAATTATTTGTATTTTATTAGATAGATATATAAGAGATTTATCCCAAAACTTTGAATTACCTAAATGATTTATTGTTTTGTTTTAATTTAAAATTATTTGTAGATTTTATTAGATATATATATATATATATATATATATATATATATATGATTTATTTGAATATTTTTTTTGGAAAATCAAATCATTTAGCAATATATATACCACATGTTTTAACTCTCATCGGATAACTGCACAATTTTATAAATGATTATCATGTTAGAGCAAGTCATGAATTATGCATGTTGTAATTATAATTATGTTATAACTTTGACATTTCATTGTCTATGATTAACTCAAATATTCCCATTAGAGTAATGTTACAGACACAAAATTATTGATGTGACATACTACATTTCAGTATATTGATTAATAATTAATTTAATATAGTCTTCTATTACACATAAACGCCGAAGTGCCAAGACGCCACATCGCTAATTTAGAAAATATTTATAGTAGTTTTATATTCTGTAACATTATTCTTCCCATTAAAACCCCATGACCTCATACAATATCAGCATTATAAAATGAGATTAAAATACAATTTGAACTCTAAAGTTTATAGACTTATTGAAGTTTGTACTCCAAATTTTAAAACGTACCCGAATGCATTTCAAAATTCTTTTCTAATAAACAAAATGCACCCCAAATTTCTTTTTGCTAAACGAAATGCATCCTCTCACTTTGTCCGATAAGAGTCTTGGAGAATTCATTTTGTTTAGCGATAAAAACAGAACCTTATGATGCACTGAAATACATTTAAAATATTAGGGGTGCAACCTCAATAATCTTTCAAACTTTAGGATGTAAAATGTATTTTAGTCTAAAATTATAAATTGTCCTTTCTGTAAATAAACAAAATCCCAACCTTTAATTACTGAAAAGTGTGTTGATTATTTCATAAAATAAAATAAAAAGTTGGGACCAGGGACCAGGGACCAGGGACCAGGGGGTGCTAGTGTGCATGTAGGTGCAAGTCTTTACTGCTAACCACTAGTATTTGAATAAAGATTTGATATTTTGTTTGAAAAACAAGTGCTTCCCCCCCTCCCCCTCACCCTCCCCCTCCCTCTCCCCCTCCCCTAGAAGCACACTAACAAGTACAGTAACAATAACAACCCAAGTCTCCTTTAGACTTTGGTTTACATATAAAGTCAGCAATTAACACCAAGTCTTTGCACCTCAACAATATTTTTATTAAGGAAACTGCATGGTGTACTACTCCCTCCACTAATATCCTAATTGCGCGTATTAGAGGACTAGATTTTTAAACCAAGTCAATGGAGAAAGATAACAAAAGGGTAACTCATATTTTCACGTGCATTTCTTGATATTTTTACATAATTCTTTTTTATATGAGAAAAGAAAATAAGTCTCAACTTCACGTGAGAAGAAACTATGTAAAAACTCATGCGAAAATAGTATTCTCCTAACAAAAAAACTACTCCTACAATCCTAGAAATGATAGATTTTATTTTTAAAAATTATGAAACATCTTTTATACATAGTATAGGAGAGAGAGTTTATTCAGTTACATAAAATAATACTATCATTTTTGTATTATAATTTATAAAATTATATACGTTGTCTCCTATCTTCTTTTTTGATAATATTTTATTTATTATAATACGGCGATATTTTTTTACAAAAAGAAAACAAAATACACTAAAAAAAATTAATTTAATTAATTCAAGTAAGAAGATGATAATTTTTTTCATCGGTTACTCTCTCTTTCCCAAAAAATCTAAAAGGACGAACAAAATACAATTTATATATATATTAAAAAAATAAAATAAAATAAATTATTAATGTATGTTATTGACTCTACACGATTATATAAAAAAACCAATAATTTTATTTTTTTTATATTCGGTAAATAAACAAACGGAGCCTTGGTAGGAATTGGTACCCGAATTCGATAGAGGGTCCAACCAATGCCAAATGCGAATCGTTCTCGGTCCGGTCTGTTAACTAAAACGCGCTTGCTAAAATATAGATACAGATTACTATACATAACTCTCTTCATTTATTTGAGAGGTTTTAAATATTTGTAGAAACAAAAGGTGGCATTTTCTGTGGATTTCCAAATTCTGGAAACTTTTTCCAGTCCTCTAATCTCTCTACACTTTCTCTCTCCTCAAGCTGACCACTGATCCACCATTTATATACCTTCTGCTTTCAGATCTGTTGCATTTTGTGTATCTGAATTTTCGGTAGCTGGTCTTTTTGAAGCCTAACGATTTGGTGAATGCGGCTGGAGAGAGATTGATTTTAGTGCCCTTTTAATTCAATGACGATCTCTCCTCCTCTGCCTCTTGTCGAAGGTTAGTGAGAGTTCATTCAATTTCATCATTTTTGATTTCAGGCGTTTAATGAGTGATGTTTTTTTGGGAATTTGTGTCAATGTGGTGAAGAGAGATTGATTTCTTACGTGTTTTGGGTATTGGGTATAGCGCATTTTGGTGATTTTTATGCATTTATTATATTGGATGTAAACACATTGTTGAATTGGAAAGAATAAAGGAGTTTAATTTTGATTTACCTGCGTCTGAATTTGATTTTTTGTTATGATTTTAATGCTTGAATTTCATTTTCATTATATTCTTGATTTGAGATCTAAAAGAAGTCAGATGGGCATGTGAATCTTTATTTTCTCTGTTTTTCTATAAAATAAAAAATTTGAAAATATTCACAGCCTTAAAAACGGATGAACGGATGCAAATGTTTTACGGCTTACTTTTTATTCTCTTTATTTTTTCATCGAACTTTAGCAAATTAGTTCATTTTTGTAAGTCAATTAATTCAATTATTTTCTCCGTGTATATCACTTATTCTTCTTTATGCTCTCAAATTTAATAATATTTCTCAACTCATCTCCCATTTTGTCTGTGTTTTTTTTTCTCTTGAAAAGAAATTAAATACGTAATATTTATTTAAATATAATGCTACGTGTATCAAGAAAGAAAGATAAAAAAACTATCTTTTTTAAAAAAATTATTCAAGTAAAGAAAATAACGTTCTTTTTCATCTTATTTTCAGTTTAGCAACCAAACAAGGGAAACAATGCATTTTCATTAAAAATAATTTCATCAGAAATCATTTTTTCACAAAGGTTTTCTGTGAAACAAACGGAGCTCTGTTGGGTTACATGGTTTTTTTTCTTCTTTCCTTTAAATTTATGAATATGATTTTTGGAGGATTTTTATGTTAATTATAAAAAAAATACAACTTTGGTTTATGTTTTTTCTGGGTTAGTGGCTAGGAAAAAAAAACCACAGCTTGGTTTTGACACTCGACCGATATGACTTCGTAGCAGTATATTTGCCTTCTTTTTACTATTTGCTTTTCTTTTTCCTGAATAATATTTTACCGGATTGTATAGATTAGGATGTTGTGGTATTGATTATTAGCCTGAATAGAAGTCTTGGCTTAGTTAAGGTATTTTTTGATCTGATCCGAATCCTATTTGGTTCCATTCAATTTCATGTTTTTCAAGAAGGGGAAATATTAGATTAAAAAAATAGCAATACATGATAATTATAGAACTAATCCCATCCAAAATCAAATCAGGGTCATTTTCATTACATATTTTTTTAATTTTATTTACTGTATATTGACAACATGATATATGAAGTATGAAAGAAGATTCTTTAATATAGTTGCATTTCTTTATGTTTTTGGTTAATGGTAGGTGTTGATATTTTGCTAATCAAATAGTAAACCCAGAGACAGTTTGAGGAGTATGTGTTTCAGGGTTCTGTGATGACAAAAGGAGGAAAATTTTATTTTCTACCTTGAACTTTCTATCTTCCTTGCATATGATATAAAAAGAAATTTTTTACAAAATTATATATTATAAATTTATAATAATAGAATAAATTTCCTTTGAGTTGTATTTATGATATACAAATCCTCTGTTCTATTGTATTCTTTTTCCCTAAGGAAAAGAAATTTATAGTAATTTTAAGATAAGAAGTACCTTAGATATTTATTTATTTACTTTTTCAAGAAAAAATCCTTTTTTTCCGTTTACAAATAAGAACATATGTTAAGTATAACCTTTTATGGAAAAAGATACTCCTTTGTAGCAGATAATAAGGACTGGATACTCCTTTCAGTCCTTTGTAGCTGTTGACATCACAACTTAGCTGGCTCTTTCTCCATCATCTAAAGGGACCCACGTGTCAACGAAGTGACGAGTCATAACCTGCTTTTCCTTAACAGCAGTGCCTTGAGAGTAACACAAATAAATTCAATCTCATGTAACTTTAGTACTCCTCACCTGCCAAGAGTCCTAACTTTCATAAACTACCACCTTATTAGGCCCGCCCACAAACCAGAACTATGTAATTTAAGATACCAACAAGAAAAAAGAAAAAAGGTTTGTATCTTGACAACAGGAAGAAGCATATGCAGAGCGGAGGTTATCAGATCAATTTTATTGCAAAATATTCCTATGTATCTAGTGGTAATAACAAGAACAATAAAGGAAAAAAAGATTGTATTTGAACACACAGAAGAAACATATGCAGTGGCAGAGAGACAAAGAGGGAGATATATATCAGATCAGATTATATCAAAATTACTTTCATTGATATTGTTTTTGTTTGTGAAACAAACCCAATAAATCTCTCTGTGTATCTTGTTCATATGTGTAGGTGGTTTATTGATATGATTTAGCTTTTTTGAATTCAAATTGTTTTGAATTTTAACATCTGTGATTTCTTTTCTTTCCAGCGTTGGGATCAATGGTTACTGATAAGAAGTACATTACAAGTGAAGAGTTGGCAAAGCATAACAAGCGTGAAGATTTGTGGATTTCCATCCAGGGCAAGGTTTACGATGTCACCCACTGGGCTAAGGAACATCCGGGTGGGGATATCCCACTCATGAATCTGGCTGGCCAGGACGTGACCGATGCATTCATTGCTTTCCATCCGGGTACTGCTTGGAAGTATCTAGACAAATTATTTACTGGGTATCACCTCAAAGATTACAAGGTTTCAGAGGTGTCTAAGGATTATAGAAGACTTGCTTCTGAGTTTACGAAAGCTGGGATGTTTGAAAAGAAAGGGCATGTTGTCATCTACTCGCTTTGTTTTGTTACTTGGTTGCTCTCTGCATGCATTTATGGTGTATTGAAGTACGACAGTTTCTGGGTTCATATGTTATCCGGTGCATTGTTGGGATTTTCATGGATTCAAGTGGCTTATATGGGTCATGATGCTGGGCATTATCAAGCAATGGCGACTCGTGGGTGGAACAAATTTGCAGGGATCCTCATCGGAAACTGTATTACTGGGATCAGCATTGCTTGGTGGAAATGGACTCATAATGCTCACCACATTGCTTGCAATAGCCTTGACTATGATCCCGATCTTCAACACTTGCCCATGCTTGCAGTTTCAAACAGTCTTTTCAAATCATTGACATCGAAATTTTATGAAAGGAAACTGACATTTGATCCAGCGGCTAAATTCTTTGTGAGTTATCAGCATATTACATACTATCCTATAATGTGTGTTGCAAGGGTCAATCTTTATTTGCAAACGTTGTTATTGTTGTGCTCAAAGAGGAGGATTCCAGATAGAGCTTTAAACATATTAGGCACCCTTATTTTCTGGACTTGGTTTCCTCTGCTTGTTTCATGCTTACCCAATTGGACCGAGAGGGTGCTGTTCGTTCTTGTAAGCTTCTGTGTGTGCGCAATTCAACATGTCCAATTCACCTTGAACCATTTTGCAGCAGATGTTTATGTGGGACCTCCTACGGCGAATAACTGGTTTGAGAAACAATCTGGAGGGACAATCGACATTTCATGCTACCCATGGATGGATTGGTTCTACGGCGGGCTGCAGTTCCAGCTGGAGCACCATTTGTTCCCCAGGTTGCCACGGTGCCATTTGAGGAGCATTTCTCCTATTGTGAAGGACCTTTGCAAGAAGCACAATTTGCCTTACAGGAGCCTATCCTTCTACGAGGCCAATGTAGCGACGCTCAAGACACTCAAGACTGCAGCCCTGCAGGCCCGGGGTTTGCTCTGGGAAGCCATTAACACTCATGGCTAAGGATTTCACACCAAAAGTTCCGTAAGCAATTCAATTTGTTTTATTGGTTTTGAGTAAATAACAAGAGAACTGAATTTCTTCAGCGGCTTTTTGGTTGGAAATTGATATCATCGTCTTCCTGGCTAACCTTGGATTTGGAACATCATCTATGTAAACAGTTGTGCTGGATTTAAATATATTCAATAGTATTGCTATCTTATGTATACAAAACTCTATTCCATTTGTTTTTTCAACAGTAATGGAAAAGGAAGAGAAGAGCTTTTAATTCTTGCAGTTTAATGAATTATTAAGTAGATGGCTCTGCAGCTTATATTTCTCTTCATTCTAGCTTGGATTTTGTTCAAGGATTAAGAAATCTTTGGAGCCAAAATATATTATTTTTTACATAAATATTTAAGAAAAAATGGGAACTCAACTGTTACAGCCTATTCAAGTCATCAAGTGGGAAACAAATTGACTCAAATGCTCCACTCAATCTAACCCTCATTCAGGCCAACACAACAAAAGTAATTGGACTTTTATGCTTGTTTTGAATCGGAGTGACGAAGATGAGAATGAAATGACTCATTCTGTTCTTATGGAACCAAAAAAATTGTGTTTGGTTGCTATTGAAATGTATTGAATCATTCTTATTTCTCTCAAATTTATGAATTTTATTTTTGGAGGGAGGAAGAGTATAGAATATCTCATTTCATTTATAATTGAATGAATCATTTCATTCCTTAAATCCAAACATGCCACCTTTTTTTTTTTTTTTTTTATATATATATATATATATATATATATATATATATATATATATATATATATATATATATATAGGTGACACAATATTTTTAATACTCAAAAAAATAAAAAAAAAATTACAAGTATTTATTCCAAATCTTTTATCATGTTTATAAATTTCATGTGACTTATTTTTTTCGTAAATAAATTTTTTATTGAACTTAATTGATTTACAGTAGTTTGAGTATTAAAACAAATTAAGGGGCTAAGGGCCTATTTAGCAACATTTTTGGGGCTCAAGCCCAATCTTTGTCTATCAATGTATGGGCTCCATGATATTTCGTGTGCCAATCATATATTTCCATAGTGGATCACAATTATCCAAACGAATCGAGAACTTATCCAATTTCCTTCATCTATCTTTTTCCAGGAAAAAAACCAATAATTCTCTGGAACCAAACAACTCCTTTTTATCGGATATTCGCATTTTCTTCATCCTTCCTTTCACAAAATGGCATTTACCGATTCATAACTGGAAAACATCCGTCGGAATCTGAAATTGGATGGCTTCATTTGTTCATCCACCTAAAATTTCATCCATTTCCGGTTGCCGCTGGGAAACTCCAGACAATCGTGTTTGTAACACCGGAAATGTTCAAAAGTTTAGATTATGGAGGGAGGGAAGCAAGGCTAGGGTTAAGATTTGCTCGAAGATAAAGGATGTAGAGTCTAGGGTTACGAATTTGGGGAATGATGTGAGATTTTATGGACAGTTTTCAGCTCCGGTGAAGGAGAGCAAAGAGGAGAAGAAAGAGAAGAATTACTATGTGAATACTGGCGATTCGATTCGGACTTTGAGAGAGGAGTTTCCGGATCTTTTCTATAGGGAGCTCAGTTTTGGCATTTACAGGTTTGATTTTTGATTCTCTGCTGTTTATTTTCTATTGGTTGCTGAGAATTACTGAATTGTAAAAAAAAAAGAAGTGAACTTGGGGTGTTTTTATTTCCTGGTAAGATAGGACCTGAGGAAACATTAACTCACTATTGTTTTAGATTATCAACTGTGACATTTTTGTTTAACTTCTGACAAGTTGCCTGGTTTAAATGTTCTATGCATTTAGGATTAGTTATCGATACTGATTAAAATGATATTGGCCATGTTACACAGTTTTAAAATGTACAGAAAAGAAAGAAATGGACGGAAAACTTTTGTGTTCCCAAACTTTTCAGTCCATTTTTGGATAAAAGACTAAATTATATAAGATCATCTTTTATAATTCCTATTGTACCCTCCAGATTATAAACATAATAAAACTAATATAATGGTAATTTAGTAACTTAAATATGAATCTTAAGTTTTCTTTTCTTTTCCTTTATAAACTCAGTAACAACATGAAAGAAAACATACAAGTTTTCTACTCTTTTATTTTCTTTTGTCAGACTCTATACATCGTGTTACCACTTAGCGGAGTCCTGTGTTTTTAATAAACAGTCGCTACCCCCTGGTATGTCCATTAGGGTAATGTTTTTAAGATTTTTCATAAGAAAAGAGTCAAGAGGGGATAACAAGATGCAGTCAAAACAAACAAGAAAACTAAGGGAGGAAGGCTTCATAATCCCTAATTTTTTAAGACCTCTTGAAAAGCACTCAAGGCAATGGCTATGCCAAAAAAGAGAATAAAAGAAATGGCAAAGCACAAAGTAATGGTGTGTACTCATGTATCTCCTTAAAACATAATACCCTTGTAGCATGAGCAAGAAAGGAAGAGTATGAGAGATGAAATTTGAAGGGCTAGTGCCCTGATAGGATAATGCTAGTGTTGATAGTTCTAGGGTCTGCAGTGATAGGATAATGCAAGTGTTAATAAAATAACACTAGTTCACCATAACTTCTAAAGATTTGAAGAACACCAGTAACCCAGTTACTAATGGTTCGAAAAAAGATTGGAAGTTGTTTTGTTGACTCTGTCTGTTGTAGTTAATTCCTATAATGTTGTCAAAGCAAATGGTAGGAAGTTCAGTACCCAAATCAGGTTCCTGTCACTCCCCAACAAAGGAGAGAGGGGAAAAATAGGCTGGTTGTTATTGATCCTAGGATTACTCTCTACTCTATAGTGAAATACTCTACTGTCAACCTTTAACGTTCTGGTAGGACAGAAAAATGAGGACCTTGTTTCCAAGCCTAAGTCAATGTACTGAAACTTCACCATTTTGAGCATTCAACTCTTTGCATCGTAATTTAACACCACTTATAAAGCCTTAGAAAGAAGGAAAATCCATAATCCTTACATTGTGTTATTTGAGATATTTCAGCATCCTTATTATACACACTCACAATTGTGTGTGTGTGTGCTGAGAATCCTTATACATGTTAGCACACTGTAACTTACAAATTAAAGTCCTATCTATTTCCTTTAAAAAGATAAGTAATATGATGGGAAAGAAGCAGCTCTTTGTCCATAACTTCTTAAATGAGTAAGTAGCAGTGTGAACTGTGAAGTCTCATTCCTTTAGTCCAATAGTTTTTTTTTCTATGACTTTTGAATATACTCCCTTTGTTCCTAAAAGATTGTCGTTTAAGGTTAATGCACACAGATTAAGGAATATAATTAATACCTAGCGAAAATACTATACTACCCTTATTAATTGTCTCAACCAATTATTCCCTTCCCGGTGTTTCTTATTCAGTTCAACCAATTATTTCTTATTCAACCAATTACTACTTGGATTATAGCATTAAATTGAATAATAATCATTGGGAAGGGAAGAAAGCTTTAAATAGTAGAAAACTTTAAATAAGGGTAAAGTAGGGAAATTTAGCTAATGTGTATTGATAAACTCAAAACGACAATCTTTTTGGAACAAAAATTACTTCCTAAAACGACAATCTTTTAGGAACGGAGGGAGTAGTAAGTTAAAGTATGCATTTTTCGTTTTGCACCATCATGTATAGTATGTAATTGTCATTTCTACTTGTAGATCAGCTTCATCACAGCTTCAATTAGCAGCATATTTGTGCTGGTTGATAAATTGAGGACACACTACAAAGTAATTACTAAGGTTCAACTCCCTTCAACTGTCAAAAGTAGACAAGGAAAGACAGAATCTGTGTTGTCTATATCATACCATTTTTTAACGTTATGGCTCTATGAAATGAAAAAAGAAGAAGAAGAAGATAAGTTATATGTATGAGCAACCGGTCCTCAACTAATTTATCTAGTAAAAGAGAATAGAGTTCTTATTTCTGATATTCAAGCAATGTGTAATCTTGGCTTGCTACGTTTGTTTAAAAAGGATATGTAATTATGAATAATATAAAGCTCATCTTTCAAAGAGATTCAAATAATGCATATAAGCAGTTTGCTAAACTTTTCTTAAAGTTTTGTGTAATCTTTTTTTTAGCAAATTGGACATTGCACAGCTGGTGCAGCACCTCCTATAGTTGTTTCCGTTTATTGTGTACCCTTGAAAAGGTGGATGATAACCTGCAACTTGAGGTCTGAACTCTAGCAATAAAAAGCAGCTCTCCACCTTTTCCCTAATATGTATTGTATATTTCTTCTTTAGGATTTGGATAGCTTTCTGCTCTTCCACTTCCTCCTTGGAAAATGCTTGTTCTAGAAATTTATCTGGTGTTTTTGAGGAGTTATAGAATGATTTGCAGAAAGCTGTTACCTGAAATAAAATAAAATCTGTATCCAGCCACTTAGAAAGGAGGAAGAAGACAAAATTCATCTATTAGCATTATACATATTACCTGTCGATTGTTGTTTTTCACTGTTATTTCACTTATAATTATGGTTGCATTACCTACATCATAGAATGATAGAAGGCCTCTTCATTATATGGTATTGAGTTATGAATAATATATATTTTTATTATGCTTGTTATAGGGATGATATTGTCTTCAAAGACCCTCTCAACACTTTTGTCGGTATTGAGAATTATAAATCCATTTTCTGGGCATTACGAATTTATGGGAGGATATTCTTTAAGGCCTTGTGGGTTGACATTGTCAGTGTGTGGCAACCTATGGAGAACACGATAATGATCCGTTGGACTGTCCATGGCATCCCACGAGTTCCATGGGAGAGCCGTGGTCGATTTGATGGCACTTCTGAGTACAAACTTGACAAGGATGGCAAGATCTTTCAGCACCAAGTTCACAACATTGCTCTGAATGCACCCCCAAAGTTCCGTGTCTTGGCAATGGATGAATTAATCCAATCTATTAGCTGCCCCTCTACACCAAAGCCAACTTATTTTGAGATTTCATCATCATCCATCAAAAGCATCATGCCATTATCAGTTAAATATACTGGGGTTCAGCATTATCTGGCTTCCATTTTCACCAGTTCTGGGAAACCGGAGGGGGAATCCACACCGAGAGCATAGTTCATAGCTCCTACATTTCTATCTAGTTTATGATATAAACAAAATGTTGTGTTTAGTACCAAGCCTTAATGTTAAATAATGTACTTCTGGCTGGGGAAATATTTCTAGAGTGGACTCGAGGATTGCTCGTCTTGTTACCATAGTCTTAACACTAGATTCTGTACTTGAGTGTATACTGTATGATTGTATATTGCTGTATAGTTTGAGCTAAGGGAACTATAAACTTTAAAGAGACATAAACATGAGGTTTGTTTTGACCATTGTAATTACAAAGAATGCATGAATAACATCCCTTGTAGCAAAGCATCTAACACTATATACTTTTCCTATGTAAGGCAATCTACTGTATTGTTGCGAGCAAGATATTTTTTTACTTTCGTCTCTAGTTCAATTGAAACATTTAGTTAATGTTTTGTGTCAATATATAGTTATACTTGGTTAGAAAATTGAAACATTTAGTTAATGTTTCAGTTGTTTCTGTTTAGTTTCGACCTACCCTTTTGTTTATTTTTGACGGGCGTAAAGTTCACTTTATTATCAATACAGTACTGACATGCATGATAAGACATTTGATTAGATTTAAGTCCATGGCTTTGGTCTTTTGTCTTTTCCTTGGAAAATTATTACATTTTTTGGTTGGACTATAATTTTAATCCATAGTTTTAGGTCATATTTCTTTTCTTGAAAAAAAAAAGTTTTTGGGTAGAAGAGTCAAAATATAAAGGCTGTATTTGAATGTAAAGGATACAAGTTGGGGTTATTTTAGGTCTCAGACTCACTCACTCACAGTTCACATAAAAAAATTTATTTAAAAATATCAATTTATTATGTATAAATATCAGTTCTCTTATTTTATTTTCCTATGATGTACTTGTCACACATTTGAATTTTGGAATGTGCATTTGTACATGGAGCCTAAACAATAGAAAATTGTCCCAATGGCACATGCAATTTTTGGTAGGACAACAATATGGATGCACTTGAGTAGTAGAATAATGATGTACATATTATTGAGGCAAGTAGCCTCATACATCCTTTAAAATATTAGTTTGTCTGAGCAAACGAACATGTACAAAAATCAGAATTAATTGGCACTACATAAATTGAAGATAAATTTTAATATTTTACTTAATGTTTCAAAATCAACTTAGAGGAGCTTTCATTATGATGGTAAGATAATAAAAAGGTGAAAAAAGAGTAACAAAATAATAAATTAACCATCACATAGTAGGTGTCAAGTAGATTACTAAAACCTAAAGTCATAATGATTAACCATCATAATCTATTTGAAGGTTAGCAACAAGTGTTTGAAATCTATCAAGATGATTTGTTTGCTATTGTTATCAAACACCATAAACCTTTTTACACGAAATAAGCAAACCTACTCCACCAATCATAATGTAATTTACTATCCTGGCATCCTATCCTACGGGGTTAACCTACTCAATCAATTACCCAAATTATACTACATCATAGATGATGACTCGATTACACACCTTTGTGTAAGACAGACGGGAGTGATTAGTATAAAGTTAATTTTGGTCAATTAATCAATACAGTGTCGATACGCAGGTTAAGAGATGATCTCTCTATGTGTATCAATTAACTTTATGGTAACCAGATCCGTAAAAGACTTTAGTTTTTTTATTTTTGTATAAAGTCAAAATTATTACTCATGTATCTCCACTTGTTTACGTAGTGTGCCATTGTATATGGTTGTAAGAATGTTGTAATTCACGAGACTGTTGAACAAATTTTTTATAATGAGCTATGTTATACAAATCTTAAGAAATTTTGATTTTGATCAATTTGTCGTCAATGTTTTCTACCTTTCTTTGATCAAACAGTTCAACCGACTGATACCGATTAAAATTATAATTAACAATACAACAATGCTACTATGACATAAAAAAAGATCATATAATTCTCACATACACACACATGCATAATGTGGTCCCTCGCCTAACATGTGGGGCCCACAAATATGCATGTGGGCATTATGTAACTATTTTTATGTGATAGTAGCATTACTTTTTATTATAAAAAATAAAAAAATTACAATATAAATAATTAAAATAGTAATCACTCCAAATAAAATAACAGATAATGAAGAAAAAAGTCGATCATAACAACACATCATATATACTCTTAAAAATCAATTATATTCCAAATGTACTAACAAAATATGTAAATTTGTGTAGTTTTTCAACACAGATAATGAAAGAATAAATAAAAAATGAGGGTTATTAGATATGAAAAGGACTTGGGTGTTCTATTTTAATTTTATAATTTAAACCTAAAAAAAAATGGTGCAACCAAAACCAAATAAGATTTTTCGGATTCAAGTCGGGTCAGTTATTAATAGCATTGGGGGAGGTGGTCTGAAAGCGACATTTCCGGTTAGTTTTAATTCTCTGGTCCATCCAACTGACTCCTCGTCTTTCCTCCACTGTCCATTTTCAACGACCCTTTCAGTCCATTAAATACGACGTCATTTTGTTTTTTTCGCTAAGTAAATACGACGTCATTTTCACTTGCAAATATTCATTCCTCTTTTAAATTCCCCAATTCCACGCTCTTCCCGGGATTCCTTCAAGTTCACACCTTCTCCCTCCTTTCTCTCTCTACATTTTCTCTCTCCTCTTCCGTTGCTTTCTTACCAAAAAAACCTTACTTAACTCCAAATCTACCTGAACCATATAAATTTCCCAATTCATATCTCTACAATAACACCATCATAAATTTTAATTAGATGTAAAACAGTTATGATCTTAGGGTTTGTTAGAAAATTCAGTGAGATTAGAGTTTAAGCTTGCCAGTATTTGATTCTGCCTTTGTGTGTGTGTATATGTATATGGAAATGGAGCAATCACGGTCTGGAAATCCGGCAATGACATATGATGAGGTGTCCATGGAGCAAAGTAAGAGTTTCGTTAAAGCCTTGCAGGTTAGATTTTAAAGTCAATTTCACACTCAGATCTGCTTGTTTGGTATTATCATGAATATATATGATTTTGTTTGATTTATGGTTGAACTTTTTAGAATATGTTATTCTGATTGCATTTTAAGAAAAATGAGTGATACAGGGAAATTAGAGTTTGGAAATTGCTTCAGACATTCTACATGCTAAATAAAATTCAAGTGTGGTTGATTTGTTTCATTTCAGAAAAGGAAAATCCTATTCGTGGGATTGACTTGAACCTTTTAGCAGATTTTGTTTTAAGTTTCTTAATTGAAGTTAGTTCATTCATGAGCTGTTTGGGTATTTGGGTTTCCTTAAATGCATTTCAGGTATTGTTCTTATGATCTCTGGGGTTTTTAATTACTGTGTTATTTGATGGAAGATAAATTTTAATTATGTCTGTAATAGAATCATGTTCGAGTTCTTGCTTATCGAAATCCTACTTGAGTTCAGCTCTGATTTAAGCTGTCTGAACACTGAACACAACGCTACCCAAGAGCTCTTGACTCTCTTCGTTTACTTGATGATTGAGGCTCGAGATAAGTTTTTTAGTACATTAATTGAGCAAAAAAGTCAAAATGTTATAAAATGAAAGTCAAAATTGACCTACTAATTACTGTACTTTTTAATGGAGTATAGTCTAGTTGAGTTACACAGCTATTGAAGATTTTGATGCATTACTATTACCAACATATAGGCTACGAATTTTTCAATTTCATAATTACATGACTAACAGAGTAACGAACTATGTTAGGATTAATGATATTTTAGAGTGTTTGTAAGTTTTAGTGTACACCATACCATCGGTAAAATTTGGTAGAACTTAACTCATATGATGTCAAGAATAATTCCATGGCTTGCAAGCCACATGAATTCTCTAAACTTGGGGAGAGTTGAAACCTAGATATTTTCAAAAAAATTATTCCCACTTTAATAACTCATTCCCTTGTTAATTCGGCTACTCATATGAGCAAGGTGTGCAGTTCTATTTTCTAGTGTTGATGGATTTTACAGTTTTAATTTTCTGCAAAAGCGTATTCAAGTTGCAGTTTATCTAATTTTTATTTATTTTCTCCTCGGGTAGAAATGTCGGTGCTTGTTACCATTTCCACATTACTGAAAGCCCTTTAATCTCATTAGTTATATGATATCTATTCAGTGCAATACTTGCTTATAAGCAGTTAATGATTAAAGCTGTTTGATGGAAATTGTTTCACTGACATCCATTTGGCTGCTTATGTGATCTCTTTATCAGGAACTCAAAAACTTAAGGCCTCAACTTTATTCTGCTGCGGAATATTGTGAGAAGTCTTATCTTCAAAGTGAACAGAAACAGATGTAAGACTATGCCCACTGATTTGATATCTACATACTCAGGCCTCTCCGAGCTAAAAATCTCTGTTCTTTATTTTTTTTCAATACTTCTACTTAATTTTTTTTCTTATTTTGTTTTATCCTTTTAGTTTTCTTCTTGTCTTTCTACTTTTATGCTTAAATGTATGATCATTTTCAACCTACCCAAACTAGTTTAGGACAAAAGCTTGAATCTCTCGGTTCGAGAAATCAAAATAAGAGGATCGAACCATCTCTTTTGACTTTTTTCAAATTCGATAAATGTTGGTGGATCGTTATGATTCAGAGTATCTTTTCCTATTTGATACTGAAAATTAATTATTAAGCGTCTACCGACTTAATATTTTCCTTGCAGTTCAATTCAAGTGTACATACATTGATACATACATACATAGAAAGCAGAAAATATAGTTAGACATTTTTTATTCTCTGTATTTGGTATGCATTTCTTATGCAAATTTTCTTTTAATGTTACGAAACTTGGGTCATGCGTAATTAAAAGGTTGATATGGCTACAATCAGAGTTGTAATATTCGACCATCTGGGTTCTGTGTTTTTAAATGAAACAGTATTATTTGGAAAAGACGAAAACTTACTTCAGATGGTCCTAATGTGAGTCCAAGATTGCAAATTTTGTATCATATTTTATTTTTGCTTATATTCTGTTTCTAGACACTCTTTACTTATTAACATAATGATGGCCAATACTTTGCTGAAGGCTCTTAAATGGTTTCCCACTAAATGACTAAAGGACTTAAAATTTGAATGCATGATATTACTGTTGTGTGTAATATAATTTTATTTCAAACCATTAGTTCAATATTAGGGGCAGCAACAAATGGATAACAGTATCACTTAAGGACACTTGGGGTCTCTTCACCATTTGCTTGTCTGAAACATGAGATGATTTTCCATGTCTGGAGTTAAATTTTAAATTATTTAGCAACTTGCCTACATTTGGTTTAAATTTTTCCTGGATCTCAAGAATTCTGTTCAGATTTCTGGAAGTATAATCACAAGTATGTATCAGGGTACTGGACAACCTGAAAGATTACACTGTACGAGCCCTTGTCAATGCAGTTGACCACCTGGGCACTGTCGCTTACAAATTGACTGATCTCCTTGACCAGCAAAAGTTAGATGTCTCAACAGTGGAACTGAAGGTTTCGTGTTTAAATCAGGTATTGTTGATGTAGTGGTTATTGAGATTTATTATTAGGTAGAATATGATATGGGTAGATGCTGAAATTATTCTGTCTGATGTAAGCAACTTCTAACATGCCAAACCTATACGGATAAAGAAGGTCTCAGGCAGCAGCAGTTACTAGCGATCATCCCAAGGCATCACAAGCATTACATTTTGCCAAGTAAGAATAACTATGCCTGAGTTAATCTGGAAATACTGATCAAAGTGATGAGATCCATAACCTGTTTGTTCCTTCTCGCTTTGGTCCCTATTTTTTTTCCCTGGCTTACGCCAATGCTAGATACTGTCAACAAAAAGGTGCATTTTAGCCCACAAATACAGACTGATGCTAGGCAAAGTCATCTTAAATCAAAACCTCGGTTTCCTTCAGGTAGCTGATTTTCCTGGACATCAAAGCTTGTCTCCTGTTTTTATGTGTGCTGGTCTAAAGGTTTTCATTAAGGTTAGGATAAATGCATATGCCATCACTTATTTTCTCAAATGATTTTAGGTACTCCGTCAGCAAACACTCTGTCTTGGCATTTAGCGTCAGAAACTAAGTCTACCTTGCAAGGCAGTCCAGGATCATCGATGAAGTTAGTCAATGAGTTTTAGCATATGGTTTTATTTAGACAAGATAAAATTCTAGTTTTCGTCTATTTATCAAATGGATTTCCAACACAGCTTGAAGGGTTTTGAACTTTCGATATTTGCTTATTTGTGCAGCACTGAAGATTCAAAAACTTCTGGGAGAACATCAGGGACATTCCATTCGTTTGGTATGCATAGTATCCACTAGAACTGTGCTGTCAGCAGACGGTGCATGTTCCATTGATGTTAGTAATTTATGCTTCTAAATTTTGTACGTGTAGATGCTGAAGTGGGAAGCAGGACAAAATCTTCAGCAGCTCATCTTAAATCACCGAATATAGGGCCTGCTTCAACTGCAGCTATGCATACGTTGGGTGTCATACGGCGGGTAATGTTCAAAATCAACAAACCTTAGACATGCCCTTCATTCTTCTAAGTGCCATTATGTTACCATTGCCCACACGTAGCTATCCTAGTACTTAACTTGTGTAGAGATCATGGCCAATGATGCCCCTGTTCAATGAAATTCCGATAGCAATGGTTTACTATTAGGTTAAGTGGCAACGAATAGTATTTTTGTCTACAACTTTAAGAGAAAACATACAGTAGTTCTTTAATGGAGAAGGGAAATAATGTACGGAGAGTAAATGCTTCAAAAGATCCCCTTTGCAAGTAAGCAGATTAAAGCTAACAATATCTCTGAAGTCTGCATTGCATACTGAAGTCTAAAATGTGAGAATAAGAGTTAGGTGATGTTGATCGTAAATTTGGCAATGCAAGTAGACTTAAAATAATATATTTAAAGGTAATATATACTCATAATTTACTCTATAGACATCTTTGGATCCTAGATTTTGATTTGTCCGATACATTTCTTGTGCTCTTTGAAGAATCATTTGTAGTTGGAATTGATATACATATTTATGTGTGTTTTTCCCTATGCAGCTTTCTTAGTGGATATAATTAACTTCTGGATAAACTGTCCAACTCCAGTTGGTATACCCGTTGTCGTAACTTAGAGTAAAGTTTCTAGATAAATGGTTTGACTTATTAAGGCTGCTTCTACATTTTCTGGTCCAGAAGTTTTATAGTTGGGACCCTTTCAGTATTTGAATAAATTTGCTTAGCATTCATTCAGAAACAATTCCTTATCCTCCAATACCCCACTGCTGTCTTAAATGGATAAGAATATCAGATTTTTTAAAAAAAAATTCACAACTAGACTATTTATTTTGCAGGATCCTATGGACAACAGCTCTAAACCTATGACGCCCTTCCGATCATTTGATGACCCTACTAGGCGTGAGATTGTTCGCACCCCTGCTCGTAGCAAGAGCATGCTATCATCTTTCTTTGTAAAACAGAAGACGCGGAAACTAAAAACCAGTGTCCCATGAATCCTCGTGCCAAGAAGTTAAAGATGTCAACAACAGGATCTCCCAGTGGGAATTTCATTATTAATCGTCACCTCCTATAATTTTTAACTCCAATTCTTTTGTTGGGCGACTTAGTTGTTACAATGTGAAAGCTTAAAGTAGTCTGATTTTGAAGTTTTTAGGATTTTTGGCCGAGTAATATGAGCAGGACCTTTGTATAAACTTCTTTGTCAGACTACTCAAGTTCTCTTTTCAGTTCTGTAATGAAGTTTATTAATGTCCATGTACGTATATATTCTCTACTGTTTGGCAGCGTAATTTAGAGAAAATATATACCTTATAGGAGTAATGCCATTGCATTGAAGATATTCTTTTGATTAGGAAGAAATCATGGCGGGCAATTGCACCTCTTCTTTATGTGCATCATTCACATGGCTTGAATAGTTGAATTGCTTTGGCATTTAAATTTCTAAACTCCTTTGCCATTAACCTGTTCGGAAATGACTTTTTTAAAATGACTTATAAGTTGAAATATAAGTTCTTTTAAGTTATAATTTATAAGTAAAAGCGTTGGGCATCAATTTGACTTATAAGTAAGTCAGAGATCAAGTTAAATAAGTTATGAATGTGTTCGGCAAATAATGAATTATAAGTTAAAATAATTTCGAAGATTATTAAAAATGACATTAATAAAAAGAGGGGCAAAATAGAATAGGGGTAAAATAGACATTATATTTGGTCAAACTAACTTACTAACTTATTTTAAAATGACTTATAAGTTATTTCAAAATAAGTTACAAATACTTATTTTTTTTGACTTAAAACTCAACTTATAAATAGAAAAATAAGTCATTTCCAAACAAGAGAATAATAACAAATGACTTATAAATTGGTTTGACTAACTTATAAGTCATTTTCGAATAGACCCTAAATGGGAAGAGAACTTAGAGTCACTATTTCTATATGTATTTTTTTTGATATTTTCACCTGAAAACCGTCGCTATAGTCTATAGGCGCTATAGATTCTATAACGACGGTTTTGTCATGTGAAAATATCAATTTTCTTTTTTATATTTTCACATTATTTTATCTTTCATGAAAGTAAAACTCGTATTATTCTTATTCGAGAAAAGTTATTTAAAAATATCAAAAACAAATGTGAAAATATTAGTTTTAAACTCAAAAGTTCTTATGAAAATATAATAAAAACAAAAATTTGCAATCTATGTAATAACCCAAAACAATACTACTTCGGCCCATAAAACTTATCCTTCCAGAGCCCGGCCTGTATCCATATTCTTTATAGCTTACACCCAACGCCGTTATTCCAACCCACCAACAAAGTAGCCAAAATTACACCCCGTGGCGCGCCAGCCTTGTTAGTTTGCAGAGACTATTCCAGATTTCAGATCAGCATAGCAAAATACTTCACTCTCCAATGAAGATCTGAGTCAAAACCCCAGAATTTTCATCTACTCTGAATTCAATTACATTCCCAAATTTCCTATCTCTTTGTGTATGTTTGTTTGATTTTCTCTTGATTGATTCAAATGTCTTCATTTCTGCATCAAAGGCCACTGAATAACATTCTCACAGACCCATATCCATTATCTCCTCGATCTCCCACAAATAACCAGAAACCCAGCTCAATTTTCAACCGAAACAATCTCTTAATTCTTCTGTTCCTGCTCGTGATCCTGGGAATTGTCTTTCCGTATGTTAACATCCCCTCAACTTTTTTCTTCACCAGCTCAAGGGTCTCAGTATCCAAATGGCGGGACTATACATTATCTGAGGCAGTAGCGAATGTGGCGAAGAATGGGACCGTGATTGTTTGTGCTGTGAGTCAGCCTTACTTGCCCTTTTTGAATAACTGGTTGATTAGTATTGCGAGACAGAAGCATCATGAAAAAGTGCTTGTGATCGCTGAGGATTATGCCACGCTTTATAAGGTTAATGAGAGATGGCCTGGTCATGCTGTGCTGGTGCCGCCCGCCCCAGATGCTCAAACTGCTCATAAGTTTGGTTCTCAGGTATAATTGTTGATTTTCATTTCTGGGTTTGCTTTAATTTGTTCAACTTTCTAATGAATCATCTTGAACTGCTCGTAAGTGCAGTTATTGGGTATAATTGTTGATTCTGACTTGTGGGTTTATTTGTTAAGTCAATCTTCCTTTGTTAAGTAGATAATTGTAACCATATACATATGAAATGCCAATTCTCGGGCTTTATTTGTTAAGTCAATCTTCCTTTGTAGTCGAAGCCCAAAGATCTATGAACTAGCCCATGCTTGATTAGCGAAGCTGGGCGTGACATTTGAGTTTCACCATGAATATGTCTTGCCGTTAAAGCAGCATAGACACATTTTGCTTTGCAGAGCTTTATCAAATCGAACTGTACAGTTTTACTTTTGTCTCAGCCTCTCTTTTCCTGCTTTGTATTTTTGCATTCCGTTATCTTTTTGGGTGGACGGGGCTGGCGTTTCTCATCTTCTATTTGCATTTCCATTTTATAGATGTAGTATATACCTACTGGACGTCAATATTGTGTGTAATGTATGAAGGATGTGCTGGTCTTTCTTAATAAACCTGATTAGTTTCAGTTTACAGGGATTCTTCAATTTTACATCCCGGAGGCCACGCCATCTACTGCAAATCTTGGAGCTTGGATATAGTGTTATGTACAATGATGTTGATATGGTTTGGTTAGCAGATCCATTTCCTTATTTGCAGGGGAAGCATGATGTGTACTTCATGGATGACATGACTGCAGTAAGTTTGACAAGTTTTCTTTTCAGTTTTAGTGTACACAGCTAATAACTTATCCATTTTTTTGAAATAGAATAGCAATAGAAGATACATAGGTACAAATTATTTGAAATAAAAAAATTTATACATCAAAAAAGTAAATAAATGAAAATGAACTAGGCAGCAAAACGAATGAAGGAAACCCCTTTCTTGTAATGAGCTTTTAATTATTTACTGTCCTTGGTTACTAGCTTGTGCACTACAGGATATAGCTCAAGTTTTTGGTGCATTAAAGTCATGAATATATAATCGAAGATATTCCTTGGAATCAAAACGATGGTATAGATCATAGATAGATCACAAGGCATGACAACTTAAAATCCTGACAAAAGTATTACAGCAACTAACTGCAGTCCTCAGATTAAGTTGATTTAATGCCAATCACTCATTCTTACAAGTGGTGACTAAGCTTATAAATTCTTGCGTTTGTTTGAATTTGGTGACTAGTAATGATGAAAGCATTGCTCTCAGTTTGTCTCCTTTGGGAACAGGTGAAACCTCTGAACCACTCTCATGCTTTGCCACCTCCAGGGAAAAAGGGGCGGACCTACATTTGCAGCTGCATGATTTATATGCGACCAACTAGGGGAGCAAAACTGGTTATGAAAACATGGATTGAAGAACTTCAGGCTCAGCCATGGTCCAAAGCAAAGAAGGCCAATGACCAACCAGCTTTTAACTGGGCATTGAACAAAACTGCAGGGCAGGTTTGTTTATTTTGTGTTCTTAATATGTTGTTTGTTTTCATCGTCTTGTTTGACTGAGTAGGAATTATTGCTGAATTTACACTTTTATCCTTAAACCTCCACACACATTGTTCTCCAAGGTCAGTTACTTAAAAAAATGCTCTTGTTGTTCCAAATGCATATACTTCATATAATTTTGGGCTTCCGTTGCTGCCCATCAGCCAGAGAAGCATTAAGCTCAGACATCTATACAACTGTTTCAGGTGGATCTGTATCTGCTGCCTCAAGCAGCATTCCCAACTGGTGGATTATACTTCAAGAACCCAATTTGGGTAGAAGAAAACAAGGGAAAACAGGTCATCATTCACAATAATTATATTGTCGGTTTTGAGAAGAAAATAACACGATTCAAAGAAAATGGCCTCTGGTTGGTGGACGATCATGCCTCCGAGTCTCCCCTTGGTAGAATATCATGAATTCAAGGACCCCTAAGATTGGAGTGGTTGAAGAAATTATGTTAACTTTCCAGAGAAGCATGCACAATCTTCTTTGAACCACAGTAATGTAGTCACATTTATGAAACTGCTCTGGTATCTGCCAAATACTCAGGAACCCTAATGAATATTCAGCATGGGTAACTCAAAAGAATTGTGCAAAAGCAAAGCACTTTGAGACATAAGTAGTATGTTGTGTTATTATCGTTTCGACATTACTTATCTTTGTACTTAGCTTCCTGACATTATTGTTTAGTATGAAAGTATGAAACGATGAATTCACCCTGAATGATTGTAATTGTTACTCTCTTTCTCAATCGAGTTCATTGTTTTACAAACTATGAAAGCACGTGGTGCTACCGTTGTGGCGTTATTTCATCGTATATTAACTGTATAAGCCATGCAAGTTGGAATCTTTCTGTTACTCCAACAAATTGCTATGGTCTAAGTAGCTGGAGAGCTTGAAGGATTACTCTGTTTTTCCATTGCAAGAAGTATTTTCTTTTTTGTTCTCAAAACTGTCTAATAGTATTGGCACTTTGGCAGGCAGTTTTAGAGAGCAGAAAAGAAAGAGTTGATATCCTTCTGTTTTCCCTTTTATTTAGGCATCAAAAAATGCGTTTGCCGGGAGTCGAACCCGGGTCTATTGCTTGGAAGGCAATTATCCTAACCGTTGGACTACAAACGCTGGATGACCATGTTCTCAATAATTTCTTTTATAAGGAAATAAAAAAATTTCAGTATTACATTAAAATTCCTTGATATTTTCATAAGTTACTTGTATTATATTGATTGGTGTGAAACGATAATTATATTATAAATCCAATTATTTTATTTCTTTTAAAAATTATTTATCTGAAATATTATTTAATTCATTTTAATTATTTACATAAAATATTATTTAAAAGAATTTGATATTTTTATAATTAAAATTAATAAATTCAAGACTTCCCTCATATAAATATAAATAGTAAATTTGTCGGATATGTATGTTTTTATAAAACTATTATTATTTTTTATACAAATAATAATTCTCTTATTAAATTGTGTGCAATAAATATACACAAATATAGTCCTTAACTAATTTATTTTAAAAAACTCAGCTCATTATGTTTTTTTGTTAAACACTTCAATATCAAGCTATTTTAAGTGAATATAAAAATTAGACACAAATGTATTTAAATTTTAATTATTTTTATTTCTATTCACTTTTAAGAATTAAATTATAAATAAGTGAAATTTAAATATATATATATATATATATATATATTTATGTTAAATTTTTTTACTTCAATTTCTATTAATTATCTCTTGTCGACAATTTGTGACGACTATCGACCACGTCAACAAAGCAGCAGCTGCTAAATCATCAAAATCCTTGCATTTCCATAATTTCCTCCTTTTTCTCTCTCCTCTTTGTCTGTTTCCTTTTTTTTAGTCGGGAAAAAAGAGTTCACAGACATCATACTGCAGTATTCTTTAATGGTAAATAAACAAATTAGTTTGATTTTTAACTTGTATTATCACTAAAAACATCCCATAAAAACAGAAGAATGTAGTGGAGTGATTTGGTTAATGGTACTTTAATGGGTTCTCTTGAAATTGGTCTTTCACTGAAGAGAGATTCTGATTTACTCCGTGCAGCCAGCAGGAGTGAGAGGAGCCCATTTGGTCAAAAACCCAGATCAAGATTTGCAAGATATTCTTCAAGAAGATAGATTACCTGCAATGGATTTGTGCTGTTTCTGTGTTTTTCTTTATGGTTGTTCTTTTTCAAATATTTTTGACCGGTTCAGTGATAGAAAAATATGGGAATTTATTGAGGGAAAGAGAAATTGGTTCTGGGGATTTGACATTTTTGAAAGAGATTTCAGGATTAGATTTTGGAGAAGATATAAAGTTTGAGCCCTCAAAGCTTTTGGCCAAGTTTCAAAAGGAGTTCAGAGAGAATAATGGATCTTATGGGTCTAGAAAAGGAGTGAGTTTTGGTTATAGAAAACCCCAGCTTGCTGTGGTGAGTATTCATATACCTATTGAATTGGGTATGTCACCTTGAATTGCAATTTGTTTTTTATAGATGTGTTAGTGGAGTTTTATGTATGCTGACCTTACTAATTGTGTTTTTCTGTGTATAGAAATATTTTCTTTAATTTAAGTTGGTAGCTTTTGGGGCAGAATTTTCATTTGGTTTTGTGGCTTGCTGCTAAAGTTTTAATTTCTATATGTAGGTTTTTGCAAATCTGTTGGTTGATCCACAGCAGATAATGATGGTTACTATTGCAGCTGCTTTGCGCAAAATTGGTTACGAAATTGAGGTAATCTTCAGTCAATGGGTCTCATGTTTTCAGGTTCAGTCTGGTCGTCGAGGCTGGAATATTGCATTGCTTTAAGCTATAGTCATGAGTATTGGTTTTTGCACTCCGCCGAAACGTTTTATACTGAATTAATATGCAATATTGTTATTTAGTGAGACAGCAGTTTGTTGAGAGTATTCATTATGTCAATAGCATTTCCAAGATAGAGATATGGCTTACTTGAGCTTGCCTACCATTACTAGTTGGTTACTTGTTTCCAGTAAAACATAAATATCAAATGTGAAAATGCCAGCCATCTTGTTGCAAAGGTATCATGAGCACACTAGTTTAAATCTGTAGTGCAACTGGGAAGTGCTCAGGCAATTAAAAAAAAAACTGATTAATTAACTTATAATTTTAGCCTGGAAAGAGCTGTGCCTACTGGCTAAACAGATAAGTGGAAATTCTTATCTTGGATTAGGCATATTATCAATGCTGTACTTGAAGGCCTGAACTCCTCATTGTAGTTGCCTCACTGTGACTTTACATATTTTAAGATATCATTCACCATAGCATGCAATAGAAGTTACTATGTACTCTTATATAGGGGTTATAAATCTTGACCATTCCATGAATCACAGGGAGCTGACTTAACAATTTTCTTTTTTCCACCACCACTCTCCAGGTTCACTCACTTGAAGATGGTCCTGCACATTCTGTTTGGAGAACTATAGGAGTTACAGTAAATATCATTCAATCTACTAAGAAGATGAAGATCATTGTAGACTGGCTAAAGTATGGCTGTAATGTTCAATTCCATGAATTTCTAACTAAGATTAATCTTTTAACTGTTTGAATATTGGTTTGTAACTGAGGGTATGTAAAATAATTTATCCAGTTGCTGTGTTGTTTTCCTTTGCTGCCTTTGTAGCCCCAACATCATGTGTAGTCTTTGATTTGCTTCATTAATCATTACCTATGGGGTCTAAGTATCTAACCTTGTCACGTGTGGTGATCCAAATAGTAGACCCGCTTCTTGTTAGAGATTCCTCCTGTTTCATGTTCTTCCGGTAACAATTAAAAGTTTTATAAGCGATCCTTGTGAAAATTATATAAGATGTTCTGTCAGGTGAACATTTCTCGATAATTGACATCTGTAACAGGTTGCTGGCAGTTTCTTTATAAGAATAATTAACCTTAAAGAAGCACTAAGTTGGGGTCTTTGTTAATTTTTTTGTGCCTGTGCAGCTATGATGGGATAATTGTGAACAGTCTTGAAGCCAGGGGAGTTATTTCTTGGTAAGCCTTATCACTTAATACTGTAACTGGATACAATCCTAATATGAACATTTACTCCAGTTTGTTGCTAATTTCCCGCTTCTCATTCCTTGCTTCACTAGTGCTGTAGTGCATATCATTTACTACCTGGGCTGATGACACATTTTTAATTATCTGTGTAGCTACATTTTGAATTGCCAATGAAAATATTCTAAAAGGTCAAATATTTGTCTTACTAATAGTTTCTTTGGTACTTAAATATAATTCCATCTTTATGCTCTTCCACTTTTTGTTTTCTTGAACTCCAAAAATGCGAAATGAATAAATGGTCTCTATATCTATATTTAAGTTCTTGCTGATCCAAGATTTTGTGTATAGATGATGGAAATATTGATCAATGAATTATCTAGGGAGCATTTCATTGTCCTTCATTGAGATTTAATGACCTAAAGATATTCGAGACTGAGCGGGGAATTCGCCTGAGAGTTGAAACTTTTTAGCATCATATTGATGGATGTTACAGTTGTTCAACATCAAAATTAAATAAATAAAGGATGGTTTGGAATGAAATAGTTATTATGTGTGACCAGAAATAGAATATGCATATAAAATTCTGTTGTAGATCCTTTTGCTTATGTATATTTAGCCACTCAAGTGGCGATCTTACCCATAATCTTCTAAGCGATAATTTTCTTGACTTTTTTATACAATTTTGGAAATGTGTAGCTTTAAGTCAGAATATGTGACAATTGTTTTCCTGCTTTGGTTAGTAATTTTGAGTTCTCACTGTTTCCAGATCAATGCATCAATTGAAATGATAATTTTACATGTTACAGTCTTTCACAGGAACCTTTCAAATCTGTACCACTCATATGGACAATTCATGAAAGAACTCTTGCTACTCGTTTAAGACAATACATGTCAAATGGCCAGATTGAGTTTGTGGATGACTGGAAAATAGTCTTTAATCGCGCTACTGTTGTGGTCTTCCCAAATCATGTCTTGCCGGTAATGTATTGTATGGTTGAGTTTATTATCATCTTGACTCAAAATTTGTTGGGGTAAATACCAACCAAAATAAAACTAAAAATGAAAATCGTAGGGGTAATATCTTTATGGTGACAAGTCACATGATTGAAGGATTATTTGATCAGGAAAGCTAACCTCCACAGTGGCTGTTGTGAGATAGCCACACCAAACTATCCTTGGTGCTAAGTTTTGTCCCTGCAATTTAAAGCAAGTAAGGACATTTTTGTCAAAAAAAGAAAATCTAAATCTGGCTAGGGCTATCTGTTGGTGTAAGATGGTCAATACCATCAACTTTCTTTTTTCTTTTAATAATAAAACTACCCTTATTTAATGCTAATTTTTGCTTTTGTGATGTATGGAAAGTATTTTATCCAGAACCCGGCAAGGGCTATCTTACAACAACTGTTGTGGATGTTAGATTTCCCCTTATTTGATATTATTATATTAATAGGCATCCATGTGGATGATTTGATTTAAATATTATGCATCTCTATCAAGAAAATGAATTGCAATTTCAAAAAAAAAGTGATTTAGTATTGGAGCAACTCCAACTCATGTTCATTTACTTTCTGAGTGAGAAACTTCATATCCTTAATTGGTATTTATCTTTTGAACTTCAAATCATGTTCACAACTACATGAGCTGGAATATGCATAAACTGTCTAATTTGCCACCTATACTTTGTCAGATGCTTTACTCACCATGTGATGCCGGAAACTACTTTGTTATTCCGGGGTCTCCTGCTGAAGCATGGGAAGTAGATAATTTCATGGTTGTACACCAAGATAATATGCGTGACAAGATGAATTTTGGGTCCAATGACTTTATTATTGCCATTGTTGGAAATCAACTTTTATATGGAGGTTTGTGGCTAGAGCATGCCCTTGTTCTTCAGGCTCTGCTGCCACTTTTTGCGGAATTCCCACTTGTTAACAATTCCCACTCTCATCTCAAAGTTATTGTCTTAACTGGGGATTCTACTGGTAATTACAGTGTGGTTTTGGAGGTGATACTCTGGTTAATGATTGCAGATATTTCTGTCAGTTCTTTTGACTTGATGTTTTCACTTTCTTAAATGGTTCACCATAATTTAACATTCTTTTTCCATAGGCCATTGCTATGAAGTTGAGATACCCAATAGGAACTGTGAAGCATATTGCTATTGATGAAGATGTGGACAGTGTTTTAAGCATGGTTGATCTTGTCATATATGGATCATTCCTTGAAGATCAATCTTTTCCAGACATTTTGAAGAGAGGAATGTGCTTTGAGAAACCGATCATAGCCCCTGACCTCTCCATGATAAAAAAATATGTAAGCTTATACGTGCCACTTCTCTTTACTCATGCATACATGCCAATAATTTATCTGTGTGTATATACATTACTAAAGAACATTTACAGTGAAGGAGGAAGGACTAGAGTCAGCACTTCCTATTTTTTTGTCTTGACCTTTCCATTTTTTCATGTATCTCATCTTCTGTATAGTTGTTGATAGTCATCCTTTTTGCTGCAAGTGCATGTGTCTTTTTATACCTAACATTCCATAGCAGTATGACTAGCCTTGTAAAACTCCTCTGGTGTCGGGTTTAGCTATTTACATAACTTGATTATGAGATTGCATTGCCCTTTATTTTTATAAAAACTTCTGTCCTAGTCTAATTGAAACTCTTCTGATCAACTGGGCTTGAGCCTCTGCACAAAAGATCTGCATAGATCCTATAATACTACCAAGTTTATTGTCCCTGATGAGAGTCCAAAAAGTTAACTACTGTGTGGTTTGAAATGTGGCCCAAGTAACCTCATGTACAGGAACCAATTGATGATCTCTTGGATAACATTATATATTATCTAAACCATTGACTATTACTACTGAAACTTAAACGTCCTGGTTAGTTTTGTTCTGTTATTTTTGTTTCAGACTTCTAGTTTCTTTTTCTTCTTTTTTTCTTTTTTTTTTTGTATGTGTCCAGAGCTAGCTACTCACTATTTTGGAATCTCTCAGGTTGATGACAGGGTTAGTGGCTATCTTTTTCCAAAGGACAATATTAAGGCTCTAACACAGATCATCTTGCAAGTTATTTTGAAAGGAAAACTATCACCCCTAGCTCACAATGTTGCATCAATTGGTAAACATTCTGCTAAGAACCTAATGGTTTTGGAAGCTGTTGAAGGCTACTCTACATATTGGAGAATGTTCTCAAGTTCCCTTCTGAGGTTTCATTACCCCGGGCTATTTCAGATATCCCGCAAAATCTGAAGACAGAGTGGCAATGGCTTCGATTTGAAAGCATTGAAGGTGAAACATATCAAAATAGAACTTTGAAAGGCTACATATTTTTAGACGAGGTCGAAAAGCAACAGAATAATTCTCAAAGAGAGAGTTCTGGTACTGTGACTACAACAGATGATACATTTTTATACAGTATCTGGGAAGAAGAAAAATTTATTCAAATGGTTAACACCAGGAAGAGAAGAGAAGATGAAGAGGTAAGTGATAAAAGGAATTATATACACCCTCTGTCAAAAAATATAGGATCGATTTTGACTTTTTGGAATTCAGTTTGAATTATTTTTAAATTCAAAATTGATAAGATTTCATTTATTTTTAGATAATACAATTATGAAAAGTTTAAATTTTCTAAAAAGTATGAATAATTACAAGTTTTATTGTTTTCAAAAGTTTAATGAGTCATATCAGTTTTTGAATTTGAAAATATCTCAAATTGACTAGCTTTGAAAAATCAAAGTTGATCTTAGAATTCGGAACTGAGGGAGTATCTGTTTTCTAATACTTGGTTAAACAATCTTTACACAACTTATTCTACGGAATTTGGTGCAGTTGAAGGACAGAACTGATCAACCTAGGGGAACATGGGAGGATGTATATCGAAATGCCAAAAAGGCTGGTCGTTCTAAGAATGATTTGCATGAAAGGGATGATGGAGAGCTTGAAAGAACAGGTCAACCTCTGACCATCTATGAACCTTACCTTGGTGAAGGAGCCTGGCCTTTTCTGCACCATACTTCACTGTATCGCGGGCTTGGACTTGTGAGTTACAGATTGAGGTTCTTTCTCAATTTATTTTCATATTGTTGAACTTTTCTATGTCCAATTCTTCGGATACAGAGGTAGGCTATTACTTGGATTCTTGTACTGTTCTGAAAACCCGTTGCATTTTATTATTTTAAAATCAAATGTATAATGAAATTTGTGACACATAACATACTCTTATATGTTTGGGAGATTGATAAGTGGTGGTTAATGTTACGGGGCATTACTCTGACGAGAATGTTTAACTATGTAGTGTGATAAACATAATGAGTTATTTGGCCTTGGATGATTTTAAAGTATTACTTATGTACTCTATATGCATACCCATAGAGAAATATATGAAACAATAATAACTCAAGAACGAAATAGTTGTTCATATAAATTCTCATTATAACAGAATGGTGGCTTTTAGATATCAAGTACTGCTTGGATTTCCCTTATTATTTTACTTCTTTCCTGAATATCAATTGATAAAGAGAACCTATTGTTTCTCCCAATCTGATGTGTGATGTTTATACATGAACTTGATGATTACAGTCCAGCAAAGGCAAAAGATCTGGAGCAGATGATGTTGATGCACCTTCTCGTCTTCCGCTTTTGAACAATGCTTATTACCGAGACAGACTTTGTGAATATGGAGCCTTCTTTGCAATTGCCAACAGGATTGACCATTATACATAAAAAACGCTTGGATAGGATTCCAGTCTTGGAGAGCTACAGCAAGGAAGGTTTAATCAAGGATTTTTCTTCTTCTTTCTGTTTGCCTATCTTGCCATTGAACATCATATATGCATGCTTTCAATTTCTTTGGGCATTTCATGCTACACCGAGATTAATGGGTAGAAGCATTGCTTCATTTCTAACATGGAGGCTTAAACAGGAGTCTTTGTCTACGAATGCTGAACGTGCATTGTTAGATGATATGGAAGCACGAAGACATGGTGATGCTCTTTATTTTTGGGTTCGTATGGACAAGGATCCAAGGAACCCATTGCAACAGGATTTCTGGTCATTCTGTGATGCTATGAATGCAGGAAATTGCAAGTAAGGCTAGTCATGTTATATCATTTTTCAGTATCATATTCGTGCAATTTTTTAGAATTTGCCTATTTTTTGGTTTTACTTGAGATGTCAACCTGATTTTTTTTACTTCATTGACTAAAGGTTTGCTTTCTCTGAGGCTCTTAAGAAGATGTATGGTATAAAGCATGATTTGAATTCTCTCCCGCCAATGCCAATAGATGGCGACACATGGTCTGTCATGCACAGCTGGGCTTTGTCAACCCGGTCCTTTCTGGAGTTCGTAATGTTTTCAAGGTTTGAAAATTTACATTGTAGCTCATCTTACCCGTCTAAAGGAATTTGTGTTATTTCCTTTTTTTAATGCACGAAATTATTAATATGAATTTTACTACACTGCAGAATGTTTGTGGATTCCCTGGATGCACAATTCTATGATGAACATCATCAAATTGGATACTGTTACCTAAGTTTATCCAAGGTAATATCTTCTGCATCGAATAAATGATTTCATGCTATTGCAAGAAATTTTTCTTCTTCTTCTAGTTCATGTTTTGAGCATCTATTAGAAAAAATTGCTGTTGGATGTACACCATTAGACTTAATAGCATAGAAAGATATTATATAATCTTGATGAATAAACCTTAGTTAACATATGGATGGTTTTCATGGAGAAAAAAAGTGTTCACAAGTTAGTGGAGAACCATGAAATTATGAGAGCAATCCACTTTTTTTCCCTTAATAATGTAATTAGTTGATATGCAATCAAGCAAAAGCTTTTATGTCTGATTTTCTTTGCTATCATAAATATTCAGTTAAACTTCTAAAACAAATTTATACACTTGGAAACAAACATTATAGACTTATTTCGTTTATATGTCGTTTGGAAGTGCAAACTTTTTGAAATTTTGGAGGTGCTGATTCTGCATTTTTGTCTTTTTCTTTTGCTGCTTTCGTGTTGCCATTCTGTTTTAATTAAGATGGGTTCTCAATAAGATTACTAATTGGACGGTTACAATGGAAAATTAATTGATTAGCATGACAAGCATTGTTACTCTCGGGTGCTTGAGCTACTCATAAATGTCTGGGCATATCATGGTGCTAGAAGGATGGTGTATATGAACCCGAAGACTGGGGTTATGCAGGAACACCACAGATTGAAGAGCCGGAGAGGTCAAATGTGGGTCAAATGGTTTCACAACACCACCCTTAGGAGCATGGATGAGGACCTGGCAGAGGAGTCAGATTCTGACCACCCAAAGAGACAGTGGTTGTGGCCCTCAACAGGCGAGGTCTTCTGGAAAGGAATGTATGAGAAAGAGAAGAATCAAAGAAACCGTGAGAAAGAGAAGAGACGACAGCTAAGTAAAGAGAAAATTGATAGGATAAAGCGACGGACTCACCAAAAAACAATAGGGAAGTATGTGAAACCTCCACTAGAGCAGGTGGATGAATCGAACACCACAGTAACCGTCGACATACATTTGAGATGACATTTTTCCTATAGGTGATGGGAATAGTTGTAAGTAGTCTGATTTGATCATTCCATTCTTTTGCTAGTGCATCCTTCCTGTTTTTGTGCTTTTGTCAGAAAGGATGCCTAGGGTTAATGTATTATGTGAGGTTTTTGTATGTAAATGCATGCTTCTGAAATTAATGCTGTGGATGCCTGCAATGTATAATATTAGGGATTTTTTCTCCTTTTTTTAATCCCAATTTTTTGTTCTTTATCTGCCACCCCTCAAAAGCTAATAGAATTCGGAAGGAGAAAGGCATAATACTCTGTAGTCCAACTGATATTTTGACACTGCTGGTGTCTTTGTGAATGAAAATGAGGTGTGAATTCAGAAGCATGCTGCTTGGTTCATGCTTTGTTTTGGGGATCTCATAATATACTCATTTTATAAGTTGGAAATTCAGCTAGTGCATATTATGAAGTTATCTGTCTATATGTTGGATGGAAAATCTAGTGCATTACACATTGAAGATAGTGCATAATCATGTTGATTGTTATTTCGACCAAAGGTGGTGATAGTGTAAGATGGAGTCTACTATTAGGAGAAAATGTCGGGAAGTTGGATCCTCACCCACATGAATCATGTGAGAGAAATCGTGTAAAAATATCAATTTCCAAAAATGATATGATCAAGTGTGACGGTATATTTTGATGAAAAACACTATTTTCATGTGTTTTTGATATTTTCGCACCTGATTCCCTATTTTGATTCATGCACTTGAACCATCCTTTTGTTAGGAGTTATAAAAAACAATCTTTGTCTATTTCCCTTGAATGATGTTCATGTGAATGCTATTCATCTCCTAACAAAAGATCATGTCTGTCTTGCTTTCCCAAACTATGCATCATCGGTTTGAACACCATTTTGCCTATAAATTTTGTAATTTTATTATTATTATTTTTTTAAAATCTCAATGATTCCGTAACTGGAAACCAAAACCAATACCGGATGGTACCATGATCCATTACAATCACATTGATTAGTATGATGGTTTATGGCTAAAGGAAAACATTATGACAATCATAAAGAAATCAATTATTAAAATATCAAACTCCTGCATAATCTTAACAAAATTTTCCTGGGATTCCCAGCTCATATTAGTTACATATACCCACATTTTAGTCACTAATACAATGAAATATGATCATCTAAATTAAGGCACTAAGCAACAAGTATAAGACAAAGTTCCAAAAGAAGTTCAAAATTTGACAACAGCATAAAATAAACTTTTGAATCCCGAACAATGCCAGAGCTAGTAATATCACTACATACTACATAAATAAATTCTACCTAATAAGTAAAAATAAAAAACTAGCCAAACCACCACAAGAGATTGAACGAGTTTGCAAAGCCTTGAAAAAATATGACACTATGTAAAGATTGAAGCAGTTCCATCAAAGATTTCTCGAGGCCATGACATTATTGCATGGAAACTCGGACCACCAGCTAACCATGGAACATAGGCTTTTCACTGCCGAATGCTTACTCTCATTTCTTAATATCTTGGAGCTGTACCATAGAAATTCACCAGCCAAGTGTTAGATAACACATTTAGGTGGGGAATGAAACATTAAACAAAATATTCACATAAAAGAAATTTTCAATTATGCTTTCAGAATTTCTAGCATACCTCCACCCATTGTTGCTTCGGGCAACCGTTCAATTGAATACTTGTGTTGGGTAATGTACATGATCGGCACACCAGGTATCTGATTGATCAAAATCAGTTCCAATAATCATAATCCGACTACATAATATAGAACAACCATTGCCAAAACATTCACAATTTATTATATACAAACCTTCCGAATCCTTCTCTTCAGATCCCGATCACACGTTGCTACCATATAGCACTTATGCTGTTTCCAACAAAATACTCCATGTAAATTGATTGTGCAGAGGAGGATACATAAAAATATAAGGGAGACGCTTGTTAAACTACTATAATTTTATCAAGACCTGGTCATCATTTAAAGATATGCATGACAAAAGGAAATAGCAAATAGGATGTTATTGAAAAATAAAGATTTGAAATTCATAACTTTCAATAAGCAGTTGGCAAAAATAGTTGGAATATATCCTAAAGTAGTTGACCTCTAAAAGTTGCTTTTAGTAAAAACAAACGAAATCTGAAAGTCAAAACCAACACAATTGGTAGTCTAGAGCAGAGGACATGAGATAACACATAGTTGAATCAAATATTACCTGAGTCACCCTCTCAACAATACAGTCATCAGCGTAAGTCCCTTTGTGAGTGCAGGGGAGTCTTTCAAATCTCTGATCCTTTGCAATTCTGTTTGAGGAACAAAAACAACAGTGAAGGAAGATAGAAGGCTATTTATACTCAAGACAAGAAATGACTCCTAGAACAATGATGCAGTGTATTGAAAATGTGTGATTTAAGTATAACAAATAAATTGTTGGGAGTAAAACTAAAATTATTGGAGATCAATAAAATTCCCATATATAATATTAATGAAACATATTATAGAAATTAGACACAACATGACTTTCAATAACTTTAAGGAGTAAAGGAAAAGCACTACATGCGGCAACAGAGCTCTCATGCATTCAAACTCTAGTTAAAATGGCAGGCCACTTGTTCCATTTCTTACGGTTTTCACATAACTTCTATCTTCTTCTTTTGTTATAAACTAATTACTACAGAAGCAAATCTAATTCATAATTGCTTTATCAAAATTGATAATAATAAACTCAAGGAAGAAATATGGGAGATACCAATGAGTTAACAATTTATAAAGAATTTTTTAAGCAGAATATAAATAACCAAGGAAATATACCTCAAAGCAACACGATATTTCTGGCCCAACTTCTCAAGCTCTGCCATCACACAATCAGTGATACATGGTGTGCCTTTAAATAAGTAAGAATAAAATAAGATCAATTAGTACCATTAGATGAACAATTTAATAAAAAACATAATCCAACTTACCTAAAAGAATATAAAGCATAATGCAGCTGCAGATAAATAAGCTCAACATAAAACATGGAAGTGAAACAATGAAGCTACTCAACGGTCATAGTTGAATTTCTCCCAGTCTTCTCTATGTGATAATTTCAGGTGCACTAACCATTCCTTAAACCATAGCCGCAGCAATCTAATTTTTGCCACAGGTGGAAATGTTCAAATTTGACACTGTGTCGATGTTAAAACCCATATTCTCTATGTTCCAAAATATATGAGCAGTTATAACTTTTTGAAGACAAATTTGAGACATTTTCAAATTCAAAATTGATGTGATCATTTAAATTTTGGAAAAAAAATTATATCGTAATAAGTACCTTTTAGGTGGTTTACAATATTCATATTTGTATTGATTAATATTAAATAAATATTATTAATGCATACAAATTTTGAATTTGAAAACCTCTCGAATAGAATTCAAAAGGGCAAAATGACTTTTATAATTTTGGAACAGAGGGAGTAAAATATTATATAACTCTTACATAGACACTAAAGGAACAAGCATTCAGTTGAGGACATCAATCAAATAAGCACTAGTAAAAACTTACATTTTGCGTATAAGCAGTCCATCATTCCTTTCTCCAAATCCAACTACACCAAAGTTTAAGAGTTCAAATGAATCATTACAAATACGAATGTAAGTGAAATCCTTTACTTATTCCTTATCATTGCATTGTTTCAGCTACGAAGTAAAAATAAACTGCACAAGTTTTTCACTTGAACTTGACCTTGCTTCTGAGGATAACCCCAATATTATTTTAAAGAGAAAAGCATGCAATATAAAAACTATGTTGTGTCTTTAATTCAAAGTAGGAAATTCTATCAAATTATTATAGCATAAGCTGTAGGAAGCGGAGGTATTTAGGATGGAAAATACATGCACACACACTCTCATATACATGGGCGGATCTACCTTAGGGCAGTGGGGTCAATTGACCCCACTGAATTTTTGACAGTTAATTTTTAATTTGATTTTGATTTAATAAAGTATTTAGTTAAAATAAAAAAATTCAGACTAAAAGACTATTAAATGTATCAAATTTTTACTAACACCAACATTCCACTCTTTTATATTGTTTAATAACTTACATTGAACATGATATTTTTGCAACTATTGAAATGAGACTATCATCACGATAGTTTCAAACAATGAAATCTCGAAAAATGTTATTATAAATAATATTTTAACAATATTATTTAGTTTTATAATTTATTTTAGAGGACACCAGAAGTGTCTCTTATAATAAGAGTGTTTTAAAAAATTATAAAATATCATTTTATATATAACATAAGATCAAGGAAGTGTATTCAATTACATAAAATAATATCGATTTTATATGATAGCTCACACAATTATTTGTAATATTCCTCATATTCTGCCTTTATTTCATTGTATTATATTTTTTTTATAAATTTTTATTTTAAAAAAATTGACCCCACTGAACTAATGGGCCGGATCCGCCCTTGCTCATATATAGTTTCATTAAAAGACAAGAAAATGTTTTTTTGTAAATTCTAATTAAATTTCCCCATATCAGAGCATTTCAGATTAACAATTAAACACTTACTTTATTCTGTATTGAGAAATTTATGAAGTTGGTATCAACCAAAACTCGATATGGAGGTCCCAATGCAGTATTGTACTTGAAGAAAAGAGCAGAGGAAGTATTTGGTCTGCATCACACACGTTTTTAAAAACATCAAACTTTAGTTACACCCATAAACTAATACATTAATAGCTATATAAACATTAAAAGTAAGAGGCTTACACATTTCTTGGAAGCTTTTCTTTCTGTAAATCTTTTTTGTTAGGGTTCAAGACCTCTTCTTTGTGCCTGAAAAATAAATAAGCAGAATTCAAAAGAAGCACAACAGAACTACTTCATGGCTGAAAAACCAGGATAGCCCTACATAGCTCTGCTCATGTTCAGCTCGTATAAAGTTTTATCTTTTTCCTTTATGACAAGTATTATGGCTCATTTGAAGCTCATTGAGAAGAGGATCAGACCAAGATCACAATTTTAGCATTTTAAGCTCAGCTTCACTCACTTAATCAAGAGCATAACAGTAACTTAGGGATTCAAGCTAAATTAACCAAAACTAAACTAACAATTTGGAAATCCAAATACAGAGGCTAGGCGATATATATACATATATATATATATAGACAGAGAGAGATAATTACTGTTTGATCGCTTTGGAAGTGACAATCTTCTTCATGACTGCGAATTTGGGCCCTTTCTTTGCTCTACCCATCTCTTGTTAACTGTAAATTGAGCAGCAGTGCAAGATTCTTCAACAGGTACCGTTCAAATTCAGCTAGGGGTTTTTGGGAATGTTATAAATCCTAAACCCTAGAGACAAAGAAATAATGGCGGTTCAGTCATGGAAGCTCGCTATCGAAAACTTTTTTTTGGAAGACGCATGTAACTATGCAAGTCCTAATCTTTCATGGGCTTATGGGCTGCTTGCATATATATGGGCTGGGTATAGAACTTGGTCTTTTGTAAACAAGCATAGACAATTATGTTAATTCTTTTTAACTATATATATATATAACTTACCAGGTAACTTTTAAATGCGATGTATTTGAGCAATATTTTAGTTATTCTCGAGTCAATTTAATAGTTCAAGTTTAGTGACTCGATAATTCAAAAAAATAATAATTTTTTTGCTCAATTCTTAGTGATAAATAATACATTTTTATCTTTAATATGGATTAAAATTTTATGAAAACTTTAACTTTTCAGTTGATGAACAATTAGGAATACCAAAATTTATAACAAATAAGGCATGAGTATAAAAAAATAAAAGAGTTAGGTTACCGAATAGAATACTGAGTCACCAAACTTTGACTAATGAGTTGACTCGAGATTGACTAAAATAATTATGTATTTATCTTGTTATATTTTTGTATAGATATTTAGATACTCCTTTTGTCCTGCAAAGACGGACTCAGTTTCACTCAAGAATGAATGAGATTTATATGGTGAATTATATGTATCAAATTATTAATAAATATATATAGTACCATCTTTTGCATCCAAATCAGGGTTGGATTCCAGTTCATACATAGACTTGGTGGAATAAGTGAATTTTACCTCATTACAAAACTGTTAATAGTAAAAATTATTGGCAAAAAAAGATTTAACACAAATAAAAATAAGTGGGCCTAGGTCTGGACCTTTTTATTCACAGATTGGGACCGGTGCAATGTTCCTATACATAATACACAGTAGGCCGGAGATCCTCCACTCCACTATGAACTGGAGAGGATTCGACCCCATCTCAATAAGGAAAAATAATTATTACAAATAAAGAAGTACAAGTATACCACATAATTAGATGAGAGTGGTTAATATGAAGTTAATTTTGATCAATTAATCAATACACTATCGACACGCATGCAGGAGGTGATCTCTTTCTCTGCGTGTCAGCACTGTTTGATCAATTGACCAACTTACCATAAAGTTAACTCCATGGTAACCGGATCCTAATTAGACCATGCAAGATTTTTCTATTATTTTTCTGGCCATTTCAACCATTTAATTTAATTTTATGACAAATAAAACATCCCTTTTTCATTTAAAAAAATAAAATAAACTAAGTTTACATTTTCTTTGTAAATTATAAAAGTAACAGTAGTACTCTATACTCCCCAAGTTTATATATGATGTCTTTTAACAAAAATAAATTTAATTACATAAAAAAAAATCAGATATTGCCATTTCTATATATTATATACATCAATTTGATGTATATAATATTCTTTCTGTTTCATATTATTTGATGTATATAATATTCTCTCCCTATACATTATATTTGTGTCTTAACATTTGTAATCTGAAACAAAATGATTGACAAAATACATAAAGGAGGGGTCCATTTTGGTTTTTGTTGTTAAATTGAGACAGTTCATTAGTGGACTGGAGTCCATGCATGGCCTCCAATTATTTATACAAGTTAAAGGGTTAAAGGGCATGTTCGGAAATGATTTAATTTAAAATAATTTATAAGTTATATTAAACGATAATTTATAAATAAAAGTATTTGATATTCTTTTAATTTATAAGTTAGAAATTAAGTTAAAATAAAATGTGAAGGTGTTTGACTAAAATAATTTATAAGTTAAAATAAGAAGTAAAAATTATTAAAATAAGGTTTGGTCAAAGTTACTTATTTTAAAATAACTTGTAAATCATTTTTAATAAGTCAGAATTTATTACTTATCAAAAATGACTTATAAGTCAAAAAAAAAAGTTATCTTCAAACACCCCAACAATAAAAAAACACTTATAAATTGTTGTGGAAGAGGCTTCATACAATTCATCTATTATCATATGTAATGTGTTATTGTTGGTTCAAATTTAACATGTTTATACGTGTCATTTAAAAATTTGCTCAACAAAAATGTTCACCCAAGTTATTTTTTCGGTTTATTATGAATTAATTCCATGTGATGTTTACTTTTATAATTATGTTATATTCCTTGACGTGTTTTTTATGTCATGGAAACTTATTTCCACCTAAATAAACAAATGGACTGCAAGATTATTAAAAAAAAATGTTAATTTACTCCTAAAAAAAAGACTTATTATGTGGCCACGAATGCAAAAAGTTAATAGTTTGGGGACTCTGTAACACTCCTTTTCCAAAATAGAAAGAGAGGTTACTCAAAACACAATAAAACTGAAATGAAAATTTTATGTCATAAAAGGATGGTCTCATAATAATTAAATATCACAAGACAAACTATAGTAAATATCCCACTAGCTCAAACCATAGCCGAAAGTAATTATTACAATTTTAAATAAACTGACATATCAATCCTAAACATAATAACTCTAATCTATTGGAATGAATGGAGCTCTCATCACACTTGCCCATGATTCTCCTGATTACCTGTCCGAAGAAAAACACAGCATGAGCCAAATGCCCAGTACGGATATAGAATACAAATAATAAACCGAAATAACTAATTCAATTAAATGATATGAAGCGAAATGAACTGAAACGAAACGAACTAAACTAACACAACGAAATAGTAGGCTGAATCAAATGGCTAGGTGTTATTTCATATCGAGCTGAGAACAAATAGTAATATACCTTGCCACACAGGCAAGTCACATAATGCCACACAGGCAATCAAAATAATGTCACATAGGCAATCACACATCGGACTGCGCAATCCAGATGCGTGCAAAATCGGAAGGCATGTTTGGCACAAACATCACCACTCCGCAGAACAGAACAGAACAGAAAATTAGGGTCGACCCATACGCCTCTCACAATAAAACACCAAATGGCCAACTCCCACCGGAGCACAAAGCGAGACGCTGGTGGTGATTACACCGCACACGGGAAGGTGTCATGCCTCGGTGCCAAGAGGACATGCCTGCATGGTACCCCACACGGTGGTTATAACTTCGGTATACCCTACGGTATTCTAACAAAATATCATGTCACAACACATGCGACATAACAAAGGGTTCTAATATACATATTAGCTGAAGCGAGATATCAACACAAAGTCTCCAAAAATACTAACATGCACATTACTACAAATATCAAAATAAATTTAGACATGTTGTACCCGGTCTGAAGTACAAATATGAGTTCCAACTATGACGCCAAACGAAGCTATCACAATGAATTTGACAAGAAATAATCATGAGAGGCAATACTAATTTTCAAAAACGCATAACGAAACGAACAAACTAAAACAAAAGAGTCTCGCTGGAAGAGTACGGAATCCGTACCTGGATTAAGCAACGTAATACCCAAAGTATATTCCAAATTTGACTCGTTAAAACTCTCTTCGTTCAATCTAAATAATTAATAAGATTTTATTACAATCCAATTATTAATAAAATAATACTATTAAATTTATTATTAAAAATTTTTATAACTTTGTCGGCAAAATTAATTAATCTAAATTAATATACATAATTTTAATTTGATTACCAATGCTGATTTATAAGTTCATGGTTGAAATACGTATTTAAATATATATATATATATATATATATATATATATATAATATAAAAAGAAATCAACACCTGCAGCAGTGCTGCAGGCAACCCCAGATGATATAAAAAAACATGATATAAATATCTATATATATAATCCTCCTATATAGTAATGTACATTATTTTTTTTTTTTTTATGCATCATCACGTTTGCGTATTTTTTTATTTTTTTATTTTTTATTTTTTATTTTTTTTAGAAAAACGCACTCATAAATTCACACATGCTTCTTTTTATTATATATCATCAATCCATTTGTTTTTCTTATAACATGCCGATGTGATATTACAGATAACCATTTTATTATTATTATTATTATTATGAATGCATACCATGATAGCTTACCTGTTCACAAGCTTCAAAAAAAAAAAAAATTGACTTCGCAGCAACTAATTGGAACAATCCTTTTCCTTCCGCAGCTACCTTCCAATTGATCAGATCGTTTTATTTATTTTATTTTTTTTTTAGCAGCGCCGCCCCTCTGTTTTATTTTATCAGATGAATGATGTTCTTAATACATTAGGGTTTATATTTTAATCAGTGAAATACATTTTATTAACTCTCCAAATTTTAATAGAATTTTAAAATTACACAATTATAATTTAGACCCACTTAGTTTTAAGCCCAATTTTACCAATTTAATTTATCCATCATTTATTAATACATTAGCCCACAAAAATTAAATAACTAGTTTGACCAAAAATAAATGACTAATTAACCCAAGTAAAAGATAAAGTACAATTAATATATTTTAAAACAAAATCATTTTTTTTTCCGGGTATTACAACATTTTTAATAATATGTTAAGAGTTCATGACCTAAATTAAAATAATAATCATTCGGTAAATTTAGAATTTGAAATTGTAGACTTGGAAGCTTAATCACAAAATAGATTGAATTTCAAAGTAAAGCCTATGATTGATAATTGTCCATGCATATCTTAATTTTGTAAAAGTTGCATATGCATTGTACATGTTTTAGTTGACAATTGCCAAAAAGAAAGTGAAAGAAATCAGTTTCACCAATTTGGCCTAACAAAAACTGATATCAAAGAAATGTTATTTTCAAATACCCCATGTCAACTACTATAAGAAACTGCAGCATTTGGTATTATATATAAATATACGCGGGAAATGATCCAAAATATGTATTTGTTACGGATCAAAAATAGACATATACCATTCAATATAGGAATCAACGATCAAAATTACAATAGTAGCGGTATAGTAGCAGACGACGGGTTACGTCCGCAATTATTACTATTTTCAGTATCATCCGCTATTATTAATAGAGGACGAAATTCGTCATCTATTGCTATATGTACTTGTATATAATATAAGCAATTTAGGACAGAAAAACACTGCTTATTCAGTACTTTGTGGTTAGGGAGTAATTATATATAATATAAGCAATTAAGGACAGAAAAACACTGCTTATCCAGCCAGTACTTTGTGGTATAGGCAGGTATAGGGAGTACTACACAATTCCACAGCCCAACAATTGCACTTGGTCATTGATTGCATAGGTCCCTTGGCTAGAGGTGTAGTTCATTATGTGTGCAGAGCCTTACAGTTTGTCTGGGAATTGCAGCAATATTCATATAATTATGTTCATCATGAGGGTTTTATCACTTGTACTTGTAGCCATCAATATGCATATATGTTCATTAAGAATTTGCTCAGTCATGCTTACAATATACTACTACTATATTTAAACCTTTTTCAAAGTGCTTAATTCAGATTAGGCCATATAAAAAAAAAGAAAAAAGAAGAATTAGTAGATTGAAAGAATGGATTAATGATGCTATTGAAACATCTTGAGGGTTATACATGTTTTGGATTATAATGTTGGTATAACTTATATCAATAAAACTCTTATATTGGGAAGAATTCAAAAGGAAAATGAGAACCAAAAGACTATTCTTGAAATTGAAAAGAAAATATATACAAGATGTCTACCATATTAACATCAGTTAGGTAAATAAGACTTATTGGACATGGTGGCTTTCACAAACAAGGAAATGGACCCAATACTTTTCTTCCAATCTCCAAGAGGAAATTAAAGAAAATAGAAAACAAGATTTCCCCATTTGGCATTTGGAGACACCTTGTTAGTGTTGGCCAAGTATACTTCACCACAAAAGGTTTTAAATTGCTATTAAAAAGATTTTTTTTATAAAAAAAAGTAGAAGAGATGGAAGAAATAAATGAATATTATTGAAAATATTTCTTCTTCTTTTTTTATAAATAAAAAGGAAGAAAAAATAATTAAAAAGAAAAAGGAAGAAAACAAAAGAACTGAAGTGCATTTTTGGTTACATGAATTCGAGTAAATCTTGACTTATTAACAATTTACAAACAAATTCGAAATTAATGAAAAATAATTAAGTTTTTCATTATAAGATGTGGGTCATTCAATAGTATTATAGTGAAAAATTTAGTTATCCTGACTAATTATAAGTTTATTTATACATGATTAGTATGCAATGCACAAACGTTACAAACTTTAATAAGCTAGCATACCAAAAAAATGTGAAAGGTCTTGATGAATAAGACATCATTACTTCCCATTTTATTTTATTTTTTGCTCCAAAAAGATGTTTTTAATTTCCAACCCGTTTCCTTCCTTTTACACGTCTTGCATGTTCGACAACAACTTATAAATTGATCAAACTAATTTATAAGTTATTTTTTATTATTGTAGTGTTTGGAATGACTTATTTTTTTATTTATAAATTATTTTTGATAAGTAACAAATTATAACTTATTAAAAAATAACATTCATAAGTCTTTACATCTTATTTTAATTTATAAATTATTTTAGTCAATCACATTCACATTTTATTTTATATTTTAACTTATAAATCAAAAAAATACTACACTTTTATTTACAAATCACCTTTTAAAATTAATTATAAGTCATTTTGAAATAATTCATCCCTTCAATTTCTTCCCCTCTTTTCCTCTCTCTACTATCAGTTTTTATTGAAAACCCGCCTATCCATCCGTTTCATTCTTTTGCCTGTCCTTTTCGTTCATATCGAAAGAACAGAAACAAAGAAAGACAAAAAACCTCTCTCCTCCTTCACAGGCGTGTTTATCTGCTAAATCTAAACCGACCCATTTTATTTTCATTTCTCTATTTTATTGTTGACACTCTCCACATATATACTCCATTTCATTCTTTTCCTCCAATTTTTCAACTAAATATATATATTGAGATTTCTGACCAATCAAACAAGACCCATTTTCTCAGAATCTCCGGTGAGAGTCTTAGATTGATTACACAAAGCTCTGTATGCTTAAAGTTATAATCTTGATTCATAAAGTTGTTATCATTGTGAAAATGTTTCTGGGTATTTTTTTTTTCTTTGGATCTATTTGTGTTTCAGTTGGTGCTTTTTTTCTTGCTATTTGTTTTAGTTTGTAGGTTGGATTTTGATGTTTATTTGGTAGCTATAAAGGGTCTAATATTTCACCTAACATTCTTTTCTATATTCTCACTCATACACTAATAGATTTCAGGGTTTGATTTCCTTAATTAAGGAAGTTTTTCTTTTATTTGGAAAAACACATTGATTTTGGTTTGCATCAACTGCAAAATCTCATTGTGGTATGAATCTGGTGGAAAACTGTTGTTCTCTTATCACATTTTTGTTGTTCTCTTAAAATGTTCTTTTTCCTTTTGTGGTAATAAACTAGTGGTTTGCATATTACTCTTTTATGGTACTAGAATGTGATCTGTATTCTTTTAAATCCATAATAAATATTATATATGTGTGGTTGCTTAGCCTCCTTTATTTCGACAACCACCATCTTGATATTCAGCAAATCATATAGTGTCTTAAACTCATTTATTTTTCTTGAAACTTTGTTCAGCCATCTTATTGGAGGTAGATTTTTTATTTTATTTCATGTGGGAAGCTGTGATGGTTCTTAATATATAAGATTTTATATATTTAAACAAGGTAATGCAAAAGTAGAATCTGTAAACTGATTACTGTTTCTGTACAAACTGATTAGATTTTTTTAATAGGAAGATTAATTAATTATATATTTTATAATCACTTCTTTAAAAGAAATATCTTATGAATTTGGACACAACAGGACTATGGTTCTCATTTTACACGACAGTGGTGCCAACAGGATGTAAAGAATTAAGGTGTATCTTCTTATGTTCTCGATTTTGGGAATCTTTGTGTTTATTGACACATGTATATTCTTTTAGGAATTTCATTTGAATTGCTTAAGACACCAAATTTATGTATATTGATATCTTTCCAGGTGAAGCTAGTTAGATTTACTGAGCTTTATATCCGATCTTTCCAATGATTTAGAATAACTTCAGCTAATCCATTCTCCAATGGTTTATGTCTCTTGAGGGGACTCTAATTAGGTATTCTTTCCTGTATAATGTAGTTTGATTTTATCTTATGTTCAGGTATTCTTTTGTTTTTCGACATGGACGAGGAAACATCATGGGTAAGTCATTCCTTTGATGACATTGTTAGAGACATAAGCGAGTTTGATTCATTTTCGGAGCTTAGTGATGAGAGAAATAAAGAAGTAACTGCAGTTTCGGTGGATTTAATTTTACCTGATGACTTGTTAGAACGAATCTTATCGTTTCTTCCTATTGCAAGCATCTTGAGGGTAGGTTGCGTGTGTAAAAGATGGCATGAAATTGTAAGTTCTAGAAGGTTTTTGTGGAACTTTACACATGCTATGTCACAAAAACCATGGTATTTTATGTTTACATGCTCTAATGAACCACTTGGTTATGCCTATGACCCAATCCTTCGGAAGTGGTATGACATCGACCTCCCCTGTATTGGGACTTCCAGTTGGTTTATTGCTTCTTCATGTGGCTTAGTTTGCTTCATGGACAATGATAGTAGAAGTGAGCTATATGCATGTAACCCAATCACCAGACACTGCAGGAGGCTCACGGGGCCTCCAGATTTGAAATTTTCCGATTACAGTGCACTGGCAGTCTCAGTGGACAATATATCCCGCAGTTATAATGTGTCTGTTGTGAAATCCAAGGAAGTCCTAGGAAATTTTTTTCAGTGGGACCTTTCGATTCATATTTATAACTCTGAAACAATGATGTGGGCTACCCCTTTGTCAGAGATTTTGACTGGTTGGAGAGGTGGTGATGAGAGTGTGATCTGCGATGGGGTTTTGTACATCTTGATTTACTCGACTGGAGGTGGCATGCCAGAAAGCCGTCATGGACTGATCACTTATAACATCTCTGGCAGATTGTCCCATGGTTCGTTGATGAGGAGTTTTACCCCAATGCCCTGTCCTCTAACATGTGGCCGTCTGATGAACCTAAAGGAGAAGTTGGTAATGGTGGGAGGGATAGGGAAGCAAGATCGAGTTGGCATTATTAAGGGCATAGGGATTTGGGTTCTGAATGGCAAGGAGTGGCAAGAGATTGCCAAAATGCCCCACAAGTTTTTCCAAGGATTTGGAGAATTTGATGATGTTTTTGCTAGCAGTGGTACAGATGACCTCATATACATTCAGAGCTATGGAGCTCCTGCTCTTCTTGTTTTTAACTTGAACCAGAAGCAATGGAAGTGGTCTCAGAAATGCCCAGTGACCAAGAGGTTCCCGCTTCAGCTCTTCACTGGTTTTAGCTTTGAGCCCAGACTCGAAACTGCCCCCTAATTTTTATTCCTTCTTGCGTATTATGTGGTGGCATTTGACAAACTTGTGGAGAATTCTCTTGCCTTTTGTATTCCTTTTTCCTTTGCTTTTGGCCTTTATATTTATCCTCTATGAATTGTCTGAAAGGCTTATAGAAAATGTATCAGCCAACAAGGCTGCTCATTCATGATATGGGAAAATTATTCTTTTTGCTAATACTATGCCAGTTAATGCAACTTCAAGACAGTTTTAGCATGGATAGACTCCATTGGATATCAGTTTTACATTTTTCTGCTTTTGTTGGTGTTTTGTGCTTAATGTTTCTGTCTTCTACTTTCTAGTTTCTACAGTTCAAAAACCATGCTAGTTCTTACTTGTTCCTGTTATTGGATCTATAATGCAGTAATGTTCGTATAATCCAATTCTTGTTTACTTTATTAAAGTTTACCATTTTGTCAATTTCTTGATGTGTATGTATGAAGGCTGAGGTCCCATTTTAGTATTTGGTTCTGTAATGTATGTACTCGTCGGATAATTGTGAGTTGCCATGGGCTAGATGTCTCTTTCAAATTATAGGAAATTCTCGGAGATGGTGTTTTTCCTAGTCTTATTCTTAATCCATCTAAATTATCCATATCTCCTGGAGATGGGTGTTTTTATCTTTCTCAAGACGAGGACTTTTCCCTTCAAACCACCAAAGTCAAATATTTCGAGATGGGCCTTCCATGCTGGTGACTTCATATATACCTCCTCTATCTACTTTTTTTGGGTCATTTTGAGTAGAATTGTAGAACTATAATATGATTGTTGTATTTCATTAAGCTTGGACCACAACTATGATAAGCTCACAAGTTTATTCATAGTGAATCGTCTGTTTTTTATGGGATCGAATCCATAACATATGGCTGTTCTTCAGTCTTCACTTAAAAACTGCAGATAACTGCTCCTCTTTTGCTTAGAACTTGGATTGCAGATTTGAACTTTTTGTATTGGCTAGAGACCCATTAAAATCTAATTCAATCCAAATAGATGTTAGGCCCAAAGGAGTTATTAATGGATTATTTTACTTCTTTATAATGATGTGATTGCTATGGGCTAAATCATGAATGGATCCATATGATAAAAGTGGCTGAGTATCTTAAAACCATCCTTGTAAATGTGAGGTATGCTATTTAATTTGTATGTTTTAGATCCGTTATGTATTCTCCAGACGAATCGGCTATGGCGACAATTCAAATTGTCGCCATAGCAAAAAAAGTCGTCGCCATAGCATATGACGACGGTTTGAACCGTCACCATAGCCTGTTCGTCACGAACCACCGGATAACTTTTCTGTATATATAAAATCATAAAACAGTATTCTTATTGCAGGATACTACTACATATATATCATATGCTATGCTTAGATGGAACGATTGTGACAATTCAGTAATGTTTCATCAATAACATATCTGCTTTCTTGCCTCCAAAATTAATTCACATCATTATAGATATATTACATAAAATCAAATTTCCTTTAAATTTTCTTTCAATTTGATCCTTTATACATTATTTATACTGTTTATATCCCCACATCCTAAATTACAAAGTTAAAAAGAGTGTTAAACTTTTACCCCCTAAATCCTAAAGTATTTGATCCATGGATGGTCTGTAGGCCACACAGAAAGCTAAGTAAGATGGGCCAGTGAATGATATGGTCTGCAGGCATTACACTCTTAAATAGTTAAAAGTCAGATATGGAATGTTCTGTCTTTTTATTTGAATCACAATTCAATCAAGATATAAATAAAACAACCGGTAAGTGGTCCATCAACAAATAAGACCTTCCCAAAGCTGCCCCGAAATTTACCTTTGTGGTCCACCATAACACTCACTGGCCATGTGATGAAAATATAGAGTTCTGCCAACAAATTTAATCCAATTATAATTACGACGCATGTGTTGGATAGATAAGAATTAAAAATGACTCTATTTTAAATATAGTATATTTGGAGGAGGGGGGACGGGGGGGGAGGGGGGGGAGGGGGGGGGTAATAGAAAAGGCACAAAATTGATGTTGATCATACTCTTATAGGGTAACATGGAAAGCCCATGGACCACACCACTTTGCTTCTCTTTCTGACACACTTTGTTGGACCATGCAAATACATTTTTCGGCTTCAAGTGTTGAGCTTGAGTTACTGAAGAGAAAGAAGACCACAAAGCTACATTGCATTAACACAATCATATTATAGTATTAATTGCCAGAAAAAAAACACATTCGTATAAAACAAAATGATCAGACCAAATAAATGCTTACTATAGTTGGTCTTTTCCTTTCAACATAATTTTATCTTTTATATTTTTACAACTATATATTCATAATTATATATTTTCAGATACTAATAAAGTTCCATTTCTAATAAACTCATAATTCCAGTAAATTAAATAAAAATTAATATAACAATCTAGTAACCCTTTTTCTCAAAAATCAAACTATTTAACTTTGATTATGAGAGGAGGCTGAGTTTTAACCATTGTTTGAGGGTTGCTTCACTTGCTTGTAACCTTTACTGGTGGACGTGTCACGCCTCCTATAAAAGAGAGCAGATTCTCTGTCCTCAAATTTCATGTCTCCTTATGTCCATCCACTTAAATATTGACACATAATCACTTACTTAACACTAATTAATTTTTAAATTTAATAAAAGGACATTTTTATTAATCTTCCCCAAATATACTACACTACTACAGTATCTCTAGCCCACTAAGTTCCTATATGTTATTCTTTTCAAGCTATAGCTTCCGCAGGGCATGAGAGATGCTTTGTAGAAATCTTGAAGAGAATAATATTAGACAGACAAATTAAGATATGGGTTTTGACAGAAATGCTAGCAATGTCAAATTTGGAGGGAGAAATGTGACAAAGACAAGCACTAAAGTTTGAAAATTGAAAAAAATGGAGAGAGATGAAAAAGGAAGAGAGAGAAAGGGGAAAAAGCAGGAGGAATTCATGGGGATAAAGTTGAAAGGAGGGGTTTTGGAAGGGAAAAGAGGGGGAAATTCTACTCCAACAACAGCATGGAGAATTGGGTTTGCTCAGCCTGATGGCTCTCTTGTCCAAGATCCCAACTTTCCCATTATCACTACTCTTTCTGCTAGAAAGCTTGGTGCCGATCTCAGGGGAGTTCAATCCCACCTTAAGGTTGCTAATATGAGCAACGGTTGTTCAAGGCGGCGCCACCACCATGAAAATGAGAAGATTGTTGAGGCTCCCACCCAATTAGCTGAACAACCTGATAGCCCCACATATCAGGTACATTTTGAAATTTTATACTTTTTTCTTGGATATTTAATATAGCCTTCATTTCTCTCTATAGAAAGATTTTTTTGGGGTTCTATTTTCTTGTTTTTTATTTTTATTAATTACATATATGGGGATACTTGAAATGTGGGGAAATTTTTTTATTGATCATTCTTGTTTGATGATTTAAAATTCATGCTCTTCCTTTGTCCTTGTGGGTATTTGTATATTCGATGTTTCTTGGCTTTTGGTTGTGGTTTTAACTAATAAGAATTTGTGTCTGTGTAGATTGTGTTATACTAGTGTGTCTTTCTTTGTTTGCTGGTATTGGTGTTGCTAGCTGTCTTCTGTTCTTGTTAGGAGTTAGTAGTTTTATGATTTGTATTGGTTTGGTAAATGGTTTTCTTCAAAGGTATCTTATCGAGTGAGTTAGTCTAAAAAGGCTAGATAGCGACTTCTTGAGATCCAGTGATCTTATTTTACCATGTTATTGTGTTGTAAGCTTTTAGATATTGTGGCAAAACTAAGAGGAGCCTTGATTTCATTATGCTAAAAGGGTATTCTTTGGACAGACTACTGGAAGTCTGAAATCAAAGAGCCAAGGGTATACATTTTCTACTTAAGTGCTGATCTCTACCCTGTTTCTTCTTCCAGCCAGCAAGTGATAGTAGTTTGAGAAGACATATTGCCACTTCACTAACTCAACACCATCGATCAGTTGGAAGAAATGGCCATGCTCTGCAGCTTGTATCGCCGGCAAGTTGTAGTAGCTCACTGGAGGTATTAAGCCCTGCAGACCCTCTCTCCTCTCCCTGCAAAATCTAAGTTTCTATTATTTTTTTTGTTATTGGTGTTGATATTTTCTGTGAATACTCTTTATAAGTTCAATAACAGTGCAACAATAGTTTGTCTTAATTCAATTTACAACGATTATAAACCACTGTGCAACAATTCCTCTTATTGAGCTCTAACTACTCAAGTTAGGGTTGTCAGACTGGGATCTTAATGATTATTAATTCAAATGCAGAAGAATAAAGTTTAGAATTCTTGTTTGCTTCTCACAGGTTGCACCTTACTACCCTTCTGTCACCCCAGCCAGTCCTTTGGACTTTAAACGCAAGGGAGAGGCAAGTCATAGTATGAAGACCTCTGCGGAGTTACTTAAAGTACTTAATCGAATTTGGATTCTTGAAGAACAACATGCGTCCAATTCATCATTGGTGAAAGCACTGAAAAAGGAACTGGATTACTCCCGAGCACAAATCAAAGAGTTGCTACATGAGAAGAAAAGGGATAGACGGGAAATGGATGACGTGATGGAACAAACAGCTGATGATAAAGCTGTTAGGAAAAATAAGGAGCAAGATCGAATGAAAGATGCAGTTCAGGCTTTGAGGGATGAGCTGGAATGTGAGAGGAAGTTAAGAAAACATTCGGAAAGCCTTCATCGAAAACTAGCTCGAGAACTTTCAGAAGTGAAATCCTCCTTCTCGAATCCTCTGAAAGAACTTGAAAGAGAGAGAAAAGCACGGATTTTATTAGAAAACTTGTGTGATGAGTTCGCTAAGGGAATTAGAGATTATGAACAGGAGGTGCGGTCCCTAAAACACAAGCCTGATAAGGATTGGACTACGAGGGAAAGCCCTGAACGGTTGATTCTTCATATATCTGAAGCATGGCTAGATGAGCGGATTCAGATGAAACTAGCAGAGGCTAGGTGTGATCATGAAGAAAAAAACACAATTGTGGAGAAATTGAGCATTGAAATAGAAGCCTTTCTTGAAGCTAAACAACATGTTCATTCTGGGAATAATAATAAATTAGCCTCAAAGGCGCCTAAGGAAAGTAGCTTACATAGGCATTCTTTGGAGTCCTTTCACTTGAATGATGCTGCAAGTGCACCTCGGAATGGGGATTATGAAGAAGACTCTAGGGGTAGTGGTTTTAACTCTTTTGAATTAAAAAGAGATTCAAGTGGAAAGCGAAGTAATGGTTGCTCCAAACAACCTGATGATAATGGTCAAGAAAAGAAGAATCAGTCGAGAGAAGTACTTTTCAAGGGCAGTGATGGGTTTAGTTTACAAAAGCAGTTTACAGAACATCTCTCTAGGGCATTGTCAAATAATGGGAACAAGACCAAGCTTTCGAGAGGGGAACCAGGTAAAGAATGGGAGGATAATCAAGATGAAGGGTACAATTACCAGAAGTCAGAAACAAGTGAAGTTACTCAAGAAGTTAAGCCGCAAAGAGAGATGAAATGAGCGGGATCCCATGAATTTAACTCCGGTCAAATGCTCCATTCTTTATGAAGGCTTAGTGGGGATGATAATGAATGAGAATTGATGGCCTACTTTATGAAGGCTTAGTGGGCATAGTGGGCATCAATGATGGATTAATTGGATATTTGAGAGTTACTCTCTCAATTCTTGTTATAAGAGTATTCTCCCATGTTGTAGAGAGTGTGGTTTTTTTTTTTATTGTGAAAAATATAAGCTTTCTTCTTTGTTCTTCCTTCTTACTCAGTGATAATCTTTCTACACACACGGTGAGAGTTAACTCGTGAGCATTGTTGTATTTCGGGAGACAATTTGTCTCGCCACTACCAAATATTGTCTTAAGGAAACTGTTCTACTGATCCTCAAAGCTACGATCTACTAGTCATTCAACGTCCTTTTTGTATTAAGGTTAATTTTGTTTTTATTTTATTTTGGGTTTTACTTTAATAACAATATAGATTTCTTTCCGAATTTTATTGTATTACCGTCAAGCAAAAAGATTATTACTAACGTGGCTAACAATCTTAATACAATATTTTTGTTTTGGTTAATCTTTTATTAAGTTGCAGGTTATACCTTTGCTTTGGAATACCTTGACTTGGTTTTCTTATTTGGACTGTTTTGAGTTAATATTCACTTGGACCGTTCTGGAATAATTAAATAATAATTTGTTCCTATTCAAAAGCAGTTTGTTATTTTTAGACTAACTTGAGTCTGCATTTGTATTTTCGTAATGAATATTCTCGAGAATGAAATTGTTCAACCGGGTCCACGTAACAATCTAGGTTACGGTTCACGAGAATATGGCACCGATGGACGTAACGACGATCCGGTTCACGTAACATTGGTTCGGGTCCTATTTACTGGTCCGGTTTCGGATCATGGCTCCCCCGCCAAACTATACTGTCAATCACAAATGAAAACCGTAAAAATTCTTTGGTGTGAATTTTAAGACTTAAGCAATATAAGATGTTGTTTTACCCGACTATCTTTGAATTTGGCTAATTGCTTGAAGGATGATCCTCCTGTTATCAGAGATGATGAGGTGGATAATGTCACCGCCTACAATGCAATTGAGGCATGGAAACAATCTAATTTCCTTTGCCGTAATTATATTTTGAACGGTCTAACTGATGCACTTTATAGTGTATATACAATATTAAGACAACTAAGAAAGGAACTTTGGGAATCCTTGGAATAGGAAATCAGATCGAAGATGATCTTTGGCGCTAAGAAATTTTTAGTGAGTCAATTCACAATTTCCAAATGGTTGATTCTAAAAGCTGTTGTGAATCAAGTTCAAGAACTCCAATTTGATTATTCATGGGATTCATCTTTGAACGTATGGTAATTAGTGAATCTTTTCAAGTGGCTTGTATTATTGAAAAGTTACCACCAGTTGGAAAGACTTCAAAAATTACTTTAAGCATAAAGCGAAAGGAGATGACAGTTGAAGAACTAATTGTTAGACTTGAATTGAGGAAGACAACAAAGGCTCGGAGAAGAAATTTTCCAACGTTGCCCACCAATCTGAGGCTAGGGTGAATGTGGTGGAGGTCAATAAAGACTCCAAGAAAGGCAAAAAGCCTCAATCTGTGTCCAAATTGGGTCCTAAGGGTGGCATTTCCAAGAAACCAAAATTTAATGGAAAATGCTACAATTGCAACAAGGCTGGGCACAAGTCCTCTGATTGTAGGATGCCTAAAAAGTTGAAGCCTAATGAAGCACATGTTGTGGAAGAAATTGCTAGAGAAGTGTCTGACATCAACTTATGTGCTGTGATTTCTGAAGTCAACCTTGTTGACTCAAATCCAAGGGAATGGTGGCTGGATACCGGTGCCACACGTCATGTCTGTTGTGACAAAGATTCCTTTACTGAACTGGTTCCCAGCAAGAATGGGGAGAAGCTCTACATGGGCAATGCTGCAACTTCCAAGATCAAAGGAAGTGGTACTGTAATTCTGAAGATGACTTCGGGAAAAGAAGTGATTTTGAAGAATGTTTTGTATGTTCCTGAAATTAGGAAGAATCTTGTATCTGGCAGCCTCCTAAGCATTCATAGTTTTAGGATGGTATTTGAATCGGACAAGTTTATTTTGTCAAAAGGGGGAATGTATGTGGGAAAGGGGTATGTTTGTAATGGCATGTGAAAAATTAATGCCATCTCTAGCAAGTCCAATGCAATGATTAATAATAAGAATAATACTTCTTCTGCTTATATCATTGAGTCATTTAATTTATGGCATGGTAGACTTGGACATGTAAATTATAATACCCTACGTAGGTTAATTAATTTACAACATATTCCAACATTCCAAATTGATCATAAACATAAATATGAAATTTGTGTTGAATCAAAATTAACAAGATCTTCATTTCATACAGTTGAAAGAAATACAGAACCACTTGATCTGATACATAGTGATGTATGTGATTTAAAATTTATCCAAACAAGGGGGGGTAATAAATTTTTTATCACTTTCATTGATGATAGTACAAAATATTGCTATGTATATTTGCTTAAAAGCAAAGATGAAGATTTAGAGAAATTTGTTCTTTATAAGCAGGAAGTTGAAAACCAACTTAATAAGAAAATTAAGGTGGTAAGGAGTGATCGTGGTGGTGAATACGTTGAACCATTTGGTAAGTTCTGCTCCCAACATGGTATTATTCATGAGGTTACTCCACCTTACTCCCCTCAATCTAATGGGGTAGCGGAACGCAAGAATCGTACTCTAAAAGAGATGATGAATGCGATGCTAAACAGTTCTGGGTTGCCACAGAACATGTGGGGGGAAGCTGTCTTATCAGCTAATCACCTTTTAAATAAGGTGCCTCGTAAGAAATTAGACAAGACACCATATGAGTTATGGAAAGGAAGGAAACCTTCCTATAACTACTTAAAAGTGTGGGGGTGCCTTGCAAAAGTTTTGGCTCCGTTGCCAAAGAAAATGAAAATAGGTCCAAAGACGGTGGATTGTATTTTCATTGGTTATGCGCTTCACAGTAACGCATATCGGTTTCTTGTTCATGATTCTAAGAATCCTGATATACACAAGAACACATTCATGGAATCAAAGAATGCTTCATTCTTTGAACACATTTTTCCATGCAAACGTGAAGAGATTGAATCGGGTTCGAAACGATCTCTTGAGATTGTTAATGAAGACAGTCAAGACATTCAACATGAAGAGCCTAGAAGAAGTAAAAGGGCAAGGGTTGAAAAATCTTTTGGACCAGACTTTCTAACCTATATGCTAGAGGTTGAACCTCAGAATTACAGTCAGGCTGTAAATTCAACAGATAGTCCTTTACGGAAAGAGGCTATAAGAAGTGAAATTGATTCCATTATGCAAAATCATACCTGGGAATTAGTGGACCTTCCTCTGGGAACGAAACCACTAAGTTCTAAATGGATTTTCACACGAAAAATGAAAGCAGATGGAACAATTGATAAGTACAAGGCCAGATTGGTTATAAAAGGATATAGACAAAAGGAAGGCCTTGATTACTTTGATACGTATTCTCCAGTGTCGAGAATAACCTCTATTAGGATGATACTTGCTATTGCCGCTTTACGGAATCTCGAAGTACATCAAATGGACGTTAAGACAACCTTTTTCAATGGAAATCTTGATGAAGAGATCTACATGGAACAACCTGAAGGTTGTGTAGTTCCAGGCCAGGAATGAAAAGTGTGTAAATTGGTGAAGTCCTTATATGGACTAAAGCAAGCACCAAAACAATGGCATAAGATATTTGATGATGTCATGATGGCTAATGGCTATAATATAAACGAATGTGACAAATGTATTTATGTCAAAATCACAAACAAAAGATATGTTATTCTGTGTTTGTATGTTGACGACATACTGATTGTGGGTAGTAATGAAAATATGGTGAAGAATATTAAGGATATGTTAAACTCTAAGTTTGATATGAAAGATATGGGACTGGCTGATGTGATTTTGGGAATTCAAATCAAGCGTTCACCTAATGGTTTCATTTTAACCCAGTCACATTACGTGGACAAGATATTTGGGAAGTTCAGCAAGGATGATTCTAGTGAAGCTAGAACTCCTCTAGATATCACCAAAGACCTCTGTAAAAACAAAGGTGAAAGCGTTGACCAAGTAGAATCACGCAAGGATTATAAAGCGATCGATGTATCTCATGACTTCAGACAAGACTCGATATTGCTTTCATCGTAAAAGCGGTTTAAGCAAATACACGAGTAATCCGGGGATAACCATCGGAAAACTATCGTTAGGATACTTCAGTATCTAAGATACACTCGTAATTATGGACTGCACTATACGAGAGAACCTGCAGTATTAGAAGGATTCTCTGATGCTAGTTGGATTTTCGATATAAAGAACTCCAAAGGTACAAGTGGATACTTGTTCACTCACGGGAGGAGGAGCGAAGGTCCCGGAAATCCTCAAGGCAAACGATCATAACCAGATCCACGATGGAGTCTGAGTTTGTAGCTCTGGATAAAACCGGAGAAGAAGCCGAATGTAAGACCCCAAATAATTAATAAATGAAATTTAATTTCCTCTAATTATTATTTTGAAATAGTAAGGGTTGATTTGATTAATGCGGATAGTTATGGGTAAAATACGCAAGTATTTCAAAATAAGCAAATGGTTATAAAATATTCATTATTGTTTGGGAATATTCATTTGGTGTCGTGGAATATTAAATGATTGTTTGGGAAAATTTAAATACGACGGTAGCGACCCATGTGTGGGCCCCATAACTGAAAAGCGATTGGAGGAAGAAAGCGACAAATATAAGTTGTTTAAAAATAACTTGGCGTAGTTGTTACTGCAGTACACTTTTGGAATACCCGTTGGTTAAAAAACACGAGAATACGTTGTTGCACAAAGAAGACAAGAAGACACGCAGCGGTGCATTGCACAATTATTGACTCTTACGTAAGAAGGCACTACTCAATAATGGTTACGAGTAATTATTGCTCAAAGATTTTATTGATTTAATAATTGTTGCGTTGATATTTTATATTGTTGTTGTTTCAATAATTATCATTACACAAGATTTTCATTATCGAAGCAATAATTCATATTATCCGAATAATATTATTAGATAACATTATTGGCAATGTCTAGAAAGTTTCGCTCAAGGAGAGGTTTGGTCACCTAATCAAGCTGCCAAGAAGGAAAAATTCTTATTGGAAAGCCCCCTCTTTCCTAGGAACTGCCTGGTTGTCAATATTGTGATTCTGTAATATTATTTGTGAATAATTAATTATTGATTTATATGATGAGGAAAATATTGATTTTATGTGGATATAGATGGAGAAAATTTTTAATGTGACAATTGTTGAAAATTAAAATTTTATCTTTTTCTGATAAAATAATTCATTTAAATATATTATTATATTTTTAATAATATAATAATGGTGATATTTTTACAATGAATGTGTGATATGAGTATACGAGGAGAAAGAGTATTTTTGTTGCAATAAATGTTTAAAACATGTTAAACATGTTGGTGGACCTCATTTCTTCGATTTGAAATTTGATTATAACTTTGTAAAATCGCCTGTTTGTGGATTTGGTGGCCAATTTCTATTTGGAATTTGGAAAACTTTTCTTACGCAAAGTTGTAGAGAATTGAATTTCCTATAAAAACTCGAGAGATTGAATTTTCGATAAAAGGGCTATTTATTATGAAATATTGAAGTTCAAGCTTCAAATAATTGATTTTGGAAGTTTAAAATATTTTTAATATGAAAAACGTTTTTGGTGATTTGAGTGTGGGTCTTGCATGTGTTTTAATGGCTGAATTCAGTTGGTATGCGCGTAGGAAGTTGTAGAAATAATAATAATATTATTAAATTAAATTTTCTACTTTGGTGTTCTAAGCATTTTCCTATAAATAAGGGTGCTTGGGTTAGAATTGAAAATTACACCGTAAACCGAAGTTTTCTCTCCATATTATCGAGCGTATTCTTGTGAGTATTTTGAGTATACTTTGAGTATTGTTATACGGTGCAAGTTCAAGTCATAGTCCAATATCCAACGCTTCAACTTAAATCACTGCTCTTTCGAGGTAAAGGGATTTTTTTTTTAAAATGATATTATTTATTCTAATATCATTATGTCAAGTATTGATCTGAACTTTTTAATCAAATTTGGAACTTTTAGTGTCGGGGTTACTATTCACGATATCTGAGATTATTCACTTAATACTCAAGACTATTCATCAAAAATAAAAAATTTCTTTTCGTTCAAAATATCTATTCGGATACCGAACTTTGATTGTATCCATGTTTTGATCATTCTTGAATTTTACACCACTATGATTATTTTGAGGTATTTTTGGACGTGGATAAAACAAAGTCTAATCCTTAATCCTTAATCCTTGTCATTTTGATTCACCGGATTCGCTTTTTAAAAAAAATATTTTCATCATCCTCATCTTAAATGATGATATTATGGAATATCTTTGGCCCAGTAGTGCAAAAGATGAATGATTTCGATGAATATCTTTGGCCCGTAGTGCAAAAGATGAGCAGTGTTTAGATGAACATGATTAATCGATGAATATCTTTGGCTCAGTAGTGCAAAGATGAATATTTGATTCCGGATATATATTGATTGATGTTACGGGGATAAAAGATAGATTTATTTAACTTTAAAATTCATACATAGAAGATAGTAGTTTGCATTCTCTACTTAACTCTTCTAATGAATTATTATTTCATGCTAATATTGATTTAAAACTTGTTATCTATTGTATTCTATTAGATTTTTCCCGTTGAAGACTAACGATAATTTTGTTGTATATTATCTTAGTCATAATATTCTTTACTTGGGCTAGTTGAGCTCACCCTTTTCTTTTTTTGTTCCATTTTTTTCTTCTCGGGAGGCGAGAATGTAGCGAATCTGAGCCGGGATATGGAATGATGGTTATAGAGAGAGTTGTTTAGTAGTCCTCACCGCTTTTGTAAAATAATGTATCAATAAATGTGATGAGGATTTATTTGGGTATAGATATTGTACAGAAGATAATATTTGTATTCAAACTCACGCTTTTACTATTGTAATAATAAAGTTGTAGTTGTTTCGCAGTGTATTGACAACTCAGAATGGGTGATGTATACTTATTTTGGGGCGTCACGGTTGGTATCGTAGCTTAGGATATGATCTCGGCGGAGATCGGGAATAGAACTAGGAAAGGAGAGGCGAAAGTAAATCCTTCGCTAGTGTGTCCTACCTAAGCTTATTTATTAGTTGGTCAAGATATATAGGGATATTATGTGATATATTGATTTTCTTAGTTAACCCTTGTTTTATGACAGTATTTGAGAATGTCGACTGAGAATATTAACAGTGGAAATGAGACCGTGGAGTCGCCTGTACTCACCAACGAGGAGAACGTACAACAGGCTGGCAATGTTCTTCCTGTGAACAACACCACTGAGCAGATGATGAACAAGGGGATGTTTAGAAGTTTTTTGCAGTTCATGCAAAATCGCATTTAGAGGAGACTCGTGTTCAAAATACTGAGGAGAAATGATAGCAATTACACGGTTTCACAACGCAAGACAGTTCAAAAGTTGGGACCACAGAATTTAAGGGAAAGCCAGATCCGATCATGGCGGAAACATGGGTCAAGCAAATTACCAAGATATTCGATGTCTTGGGATGCACGGAGGAACAGAAGGTTCCATTCGCCACCTTTATGTTCCGTGGCGAGGCAGACTACTTGTGGGAGTCTGTGAAGCCTACCCATCCAGCCACACTCAGCATGTCTTGGGAGACATTTCAGAAACTATTTAATGACAAATACTTTCCTGAAAGTGTTCGTCATATGAAAGAAGTGGAGTTCATCAGATTAGAGCAAAACAACATGACGGTGTCTCAGTACGAGGCAAAGTTTGCAGAGTTATCCAGGTTTGCACCTCATTTGGTGGAGAATGAAGAACGTATGACGCGGATGTTTCTTAGAGGTTTGAAATCCCAAGATACGTCAAGATCTCATTTCTCATAAAATTTTTTCTCTCTACTCGGATGTTGTAAACAGGCTCAATTATTAGAAGCGAGATAATGAGTACGGTCAACCGAGGACCACAACCAAGATCATAAGGAGATGGCGGTCAACAAAACAACGATAACCAAATGGAAAAAAGAAAAAAGACGGACAAAATGGTAACCACTCCTGGTGGTAATCATGGCCATGAAAATAGAAGAAGCGAGTCGAGGAGGAGATTTTAAAAGAGGAGATTTAACAACTAACGACCATGTGAAGACGACAAAGTCTTGACAAGAATCGGTTCTAAGGGAGGAGAACGACCACCGGTCATATGCTATAAATGCGGAAAGGAGGGACATATCAGTCCAAACTGCCCACAACAGTTCAAGGTATGCTATAATTGTGAAAAGGAAGGACATATCGCTCGGGATTATACGGTAGCGAAACCTAGTTCAGCGGGGACGGTGACTCAAAAGAATGTCCCAGAAAAGTCAAAGTCAACTGTTCCTGGAAGAGCGTTTGTTGTGACTGGTCAAAATGCGAGGAACCCAAACGAGGTGATCACGGGTAAGCTAATCATAAATTCTTGTGAAGTTTATACTTTACTAGATACCGGTGCTACCCATTCATTTATATCTCCTACTTGTGCTCAACGTTTAAATTTGACTCCGGAAAAATTAGACTTTGACCTATCTGTGGAAACTCCGTTAGAGAAACTTTCATCACATCCATCGTTTATAAATCTTGTTTGATTCAAGTTGGCACCATCACCTTACCCGCTGACCTTATCTCTTTAAAGATACTTGCTTTTGATGTGATTTTAGGGATTGATTGGTTAACTACTCATCATGCCAAAATTGATTGTTTTTGTAAGGTTGTTAGCTTTCATATTCCTAAACAACTTTGTTATGCATTTAATTCAAGCAACTAAACCATTAAAATCAATCACCGCTTTCATCATATCTAATCATAAAGCTATTCGTTTTATTGAAAAACGGATATCAAGCTTTCTTAGCTCATGTTATGGATTTGAATAAAGACACGTCAAATTTGAATAATATTCCTGTTGTTATTGACTTTCCGACGTATTTCTGAAGAACTTCCCTGTCTACCCCGTAACGTGAAGTTGAATTCTTTATTGATCTTGAACCCGTACAAAGCCCCTTTCTAAAACCCCATATCGAATGGCTCCTATTGAACTTCGGGAGTTAAAGGTCCAACTACTGTGAATTGTTGGACATCGGTTTCATTCGCCCTAAGACATCTCCTTGGGGTGCTCCTGCTTTTATTAAGTAAAGAAGAAAGACGGGAGTATGCGACTTTGTATTGACTATCGGGAATTGAACCATGTCACCATCAAGAATAGGTATCCTCTACCTCGTATTGATGACTGTTTGACCAGTTGCAAGGAGCACAATTCTTTTTAAAAATCGATCTTCGTTCTGGATATCATCAGCTGAAGATTAGAACTGAGGATATTCCAAAGACTGCCTTTAGAACTCGGTACGGGCATTATGAATTCCTAGTCATGTCTTTTGGATTGACTAATGCTCTTGCGGCTTTCATGGATATGATGAACCGAGTATTCAAGGAATATTTGGATCAGTTCGTTGTTGTCTTTATTGATGACATCCTCATATATTCCAAAAGCCGTGAAGATCATGAGCACCATTTGAAGCTGGTACTCCAAAGGCTTCGTGAAAACAAGCTTTATGCCAAGTTACTGTAAATGCGAGTTTTGGCTCGAGGAAGTAGCATTCTTGGGCACGTGGTGTCGAAACACATGGAGTATCTGTTGATCCGACGAAGATTGAAGCAATACAAAGTCAGAGAACCGCAAAGTCGGTGACCAAGCACGCAGATTTTTCGGGCTTAAATTTGGTTATTATCGGAGATTCGTGGAAGGATTTTCTCGAATCGCTACTCCATTAACTCAAATTGACTCTGAAAGATATAAAATTCAGATGAGGCGAGGAATGCGATAAGAGTTTCCAAGAGCTTAAAAGGAGACTTATTTCAAAGACTGTTCTAACAATAACATCCGGTACGGATGGATTTGTTATCTACAACGATGCTTCGTGCAAATGGTTAGGATGTGTTCTCATGCAACGTGGGAAAGTCATAAAGATATGCCTCATGCGACAACTTAAAAGAATATGAGAGGAATTATCCTACTCACGATCTAGTTGCAAAGCCAGATTGTTTTCGCGCTTAAAGATATGGAGGCACTATCTATATGGGGAGAAAGTGGAGATATATTCGCACCATAAAAGCCTCAAATATTTCTTTTCGCGCAAAAGGAACTCAACATGCAAGAACGACGTTGGCTTGAGTTGTTGAAAGATTACGACCACACTATTCAATACCATCCCGAAAAGCGAACGTGGTAATGGACGCGTTGAGTAGAAGATCATATGCGTAAACGAGTGAGATGATGTCAAGTATACGACAGAGAGCCAACTTTAATAGAAAAAGTTAAGGTTGCTCAAGCCGCCAGCCGATCTTGAAATGATGCGTATGAAGAAGAAAGTATAAGAAGGTGCTATTCCTAAGAGCGAGAATCGATGATGAAGGAATACTTGAGTCCACTCCAGACTTTGTGTTCCTAAAGACTCTAAATTGAAGTACAAGATCATGATGGAGGCACACAATACACCGTTTGCAATCCATCCTGGAAGTACCAAAATGTATCGTGATCTTCGACATACATTTTGGTGGAACAATATGAAGAGACAGATTGCAAAGTTTATCTCGATGTGTTTAACTTGTCAACGTGTAAAGGCGGAGCATCTAGTACCTAAGGGTCCGTTTCAACCACTTGAGATTCCGAAATGGAAGTGGGAACACATTACCATGGATTTCGTTACGGGTCTTCCTACGGTTTCTCAAGGCATCAATGCTATTTGGGTTATTGTTGATAGATTAACCAAGTCTGCTCATTTCTTGCCGATACGGGAGACTTATTCCCTTGAACGTCTTGCTAGTATATATGTAAATGAGATTGTGAGGTTGCATGGCATGCCAGTATCCATAGTTTCGGATCGTGACCCAAGATTCACTTCAAGATTTTGGGTTAGCTTGCAAAAAAGCTATGGGCACGGGGACGACGATTTGCTTCGCATACCATCCTCAAACGGACGGACAATCGAAAGGATTATTCAAACTCTTGAAGATCTATTAAGACTCGTGTCCTAGACTTCAAGCGGCGGTTGGGATAAGTATTTACCATTGGTGGAATTCTCCTACAACAACAGCTTATCGCAAGTATAGGTGTGGCTCCATTTGAAGCATTATATGGACGAAAGTGTCGCTCTCCAATATGTTGGGATGAGGTGGGTGAAGCAACATTGTTGGGACCCCGAGTTAAGACGATATGATCACCGAAAAGATCCAAATGATTCGACAACGATACAAAGCGGCACAAGATCGACAAAAGAGTTATGCGGATCTTCATCGAAAGGACGTGGAATTTAGTATAGGGGATCATGTATTATTGCGAGTTGCTTCCATGGAAGGAGTTACAAGATTTGGGAAGAGAGGAAAGCTCAATCCACGATTTATTGGTCCATTTCAAATTCTTGACCGAGTAGGAAATGTAGCATATAGACTCGCATTACCTCCAAGTATGTCTCGTGTTCATAATGTGTTTCACATATCGTACTTAAGTAAATATGTGAAAGACCGAACCACGTTATTGAGTTAGAACCGGACGAGATAGCCAAGACTTAACGTATGAGGAGGTACTGTCAAGATCTTGGATAGGAAGGAGCATGTCCCTACGACGAAGCGTCATACCACAAGTTAAAGTTTTGTGGAGGAACCATGCTATAGAGGAAATGACACCGAATTGGAAAGCGAAATGAAAGCGAGGTATCCTCACCTTTTCAAACATCAGTACGTATGTCAATTTCGAGGACGAAATTTCATAAGGAGGGGAGGTTGTAAGACCCCAAATAATTAATAAATGAAATTTAATTTCGTCTAATTATTATTTTGAAATAGTAAGGGTTGATTTGATTAATGCGGATAGTTATGGGTAAAATACGCAAGTATTTCAAAATAAGCAAATGGTTATAAAATATTCATTATTATTTGGGAATATTCATTTGGTCGTGGAATATTCGTGATCGCTTCGGGGAAAATTAAATTTACCAGTAGTGACCATGTGTGGGCCCCATAACCGGAAAGCGATTGGAGGAAGAAAACGACAAATATAAGTTGTTTAAAATAACTGGCAGTAGTTGTTACGTGTACACTTTTGGAATACCCTTGGTTAAAACACGATGAATGGCGTTGTTGCAGACAAGAAAGACAAGAAGACACCGGTATTGCACCAATTATCGACTTTACGTAAAAGGCACTACTCAATAATGGTTACGATAATTATCGCTCAAGATTTTATTGATTTAATAATTGTTGCGTTGATATTTTATATTATCATTGTTCAATAATTATCATTACACAAGATTTTTCATTATCGAAGCAATAATTCATATTATCCGAATAATATTATTAGATAACATTATTGGCAATGTCTAGAAAGTTCGCATAAGGAGAGGTTTGGTCACCTAATCAAGGCCGCCAAGAAGGAAAAATTCTTATTGGAAAGCCCTCTCTTCCTTGAAGCCGCACGGTTGTCAATATGTGATTCTAATATTATTTGTGAATAATTAATTATTGATTTATATGATGAGGAAAATATTGATTTTATGTGGATATAGATGGAGAAAATTTTTAATGTGACAATTGTTGAAAATTAAAATTTTATCTTTTTCTCGATAAAATAATTCATTTAAATATATTATTATATTTTTAATAATATAATAATGGTGATATTTTTACAATGAATGTGTGATATGAGTATCTGAGGAGAAAAGAGTATTTTTGTTGCAATAAATGTTTAAAACATGTTAAACATGTTGGTGGACCTCATTTCTTGACTGAAATTTGATTATAGCCTGTAAAATCGCCCGTTTGTGGATTTCGGTCAATTTCTATTTGGAATTTGGAAAACTTTCTTTCGCAAAGTTGTAGAGAATTGAATTTCCTATAAAAACTCAAGAGATTCAATTTTTACGATAAAAGGGCTATTTATTATGAATTATTGAAGTTCAAGCTCAAAATAATTGATTTTGGAAGTTTAAAATATTTTAATATGAAAAACGTTTTTGGTGATTTGAGTGTGGGTCTTGCATGTGTTTTAATGGCTGAATTCAGTTGGTATCGTAGGAAGTTGTAGAAATAATAATAATATTATTAAATTAAATTTTCTACTTTGGTGTTCTAAGCATTTTCCTATAAATAGGGTCTTAGGTTAGAATTGAAAATTACAATTAAACTCAAGTTTTCTCTCTATATTATCGAGCGTATTCTTGTGAGTATTTTGAGTATACTTTGAGTATTGTTATACTATTGCAAGTTCAAGTCATAGTCAATATCCGAGCGCTTCAACTGTAAAGATTGCTTTTCGAGGTAAGGGATATTTTTTTTTAAATGATATTATTTATTCTAATATCATTATGTCAAGTATTGATCTGAACTTTTTAATCAAATTTGGAACTTTTAGTGTCGGGGTTCTTATTCACGATACTAAGATTATTCACGAATACTAAGACTATTCATCAAAAAATAAAAAATTTCTTTTCGTTCAAAATATCTATTCGGATACTAGCTTTGATTGTATCCATGTTTTGATCATTCTTAAATTTTACACCACTATGATTATTTTTGAGGTATTTTGGACGTGGATAAAACAAAGTACTAATCCTTAATCCTTAATCCTTGTCATTTTTATTCACCGGATTCGCTTTTAAAAAATATTTTCATCATCCTCGCCTTAAATGATGATATTATGGAATATCTTTGGCTCAGTAGTGCAAAGATGAATGATTTCGATGAATATCTTTGGCCCGTAGTGCAAAGATGAGCAGTGTTTAGATGAACATGACTAATCGATGAATATCTTTGGCTGTAGTGCAAAAAGATGAATATTTGATTCAGATATATATTGATTGATGTTACAGGATAAAAGATAGAGCGACGAACTTTAAAATTCATACATAGAAGATAGTAGTTTGCATTCTCTACTTAACTCTTCTAATGAATTATTATTTCATTGCGAATATTGATTTAAAACTTGTTGTCTATTGTATTCTATTAGATTTTTTCCCTGTTGAAGACTAACGATAATTTTGTTGTATATTATCTTAGTCATAATATTCTTTCTTTGGGCTAGTTGAGCTCACCCTTTTTTTTTTTGTTCCATTTTTCTTCTCGGGGAGGCGAGAATGTAGCGAATACTTAGTCGGGTATGGAATGATGGTTATAGAGAGTTGTTTAGTAGTCCTCACCGTTTTTGTAAAATAATGTATCAATAAATGTGATGAGGATTTATTTGGGTATAGATATTGTCTAGAAGATAATATTTGTATTCAAACTCACAGTTTTACTATTGTAATAATAAAGTTGTAGTTGTTTCTGTACCGTGTATTGACAACTCAGAATGGGTGATGTATACCTATTTTGGGGGCGTCACACCGAATGGTTACGAAACATCTTGGAGGATATTCCTGAATGGACTAAGCCTGTGCACACAATTTGTTTATATTGTGATAATCAAACATCGATTAAAAGAGCATAGAACGTGATGTATAACGGTAAGTCGAGGCACATGCGTCGTCGTCACAATACCGTTAGAGAAACTGATGATATTGATTGAGCATACTTTATGAAGGCTTAGTGGGGATGATAATGAATGAGAATTGATGCCCACTAAGCCTTCATAAAGTAGGCCATCAATTCTCATTCATTATCATCCCCACTAAGCCTTCATAAAGTATGCTCAATCAATATCATCCGTTTCTCAACAATCCCCCACATGAATGAAAATTGAAAACAAAGGAATTCGATGTGGTGATAACTCTCTACAGTTGATATTAGCATAGGATAGGTAGGCATCAACCCTTGAACCTTCCCTTGTGAAGTATATTTACTTTACTGGCTGACTAGTAGACGTGATGTCCTTGAACTATTCTTCCGTTTGTGTAAACGATGATATACCTCACACAAATACCAACATAACACGATTTTGCTTCTCATGGTTATGTTCATTATGGTCGTGAACATCTCCTGGTTCTGCAAGAATTGAAGAGAACTAAACTCATTAGTTTTCCTTGAAGCGACCCCACTTCATTCTCACATAGGTGATTTTATCTTTTTGTTCAGATTACTGACACACAAGATCAATCATTAAAAGCATAGCTTAACCTTATCCGATTTCATATCACTGTTTATAGATAAGGGTTAGACCCCTACAATGATAATACATTGTCTATGCAATTAGGTTGTCCCATTGAACCTAGATTCTGGGATCTCCAGTCAACAGGGTTGGGTTTTCCTTCACATAGAACCTTTAAATATTTATGGCCTTCAATCCCATTCTTCTTGATGTCGTTTCAACTTGATCTCAGTTTACACCTTTGGTTAGCGGATCCGCAATATTATCCTTTGATTTTACATAATCAATAGAGATAACCCCCGTTGTGATCAGTTGCCTAAGCAGACAGGACGACGACGCACGTGTCTCGATTTTACAGATTATACATCACGCTCGTGCTCTTTTAATCGATGCTTGATTATCACAATATAAACAAATTGTGTGCACAAAGCTTAGGCCATTCAGAATATCCTCCAAGAAGTTTCGTAACCATTTGGGCCTTCTCCCGGTTTTATATCGAGCTACAAACTCAGACTCCATCGTGGATCTGGTTATGATCGTTCATTTCGAGGATTTCTAGGACCGCTCCTCCTCCCGAGTGTACACGTATCCACTTGTACCTTTGGAGTTCTTTATATCGAAATCCAACTAGCATCGAGAGAATCCTTCTAATCTGCGGGTTCTCTCAGATAGTGCGATCCATAATTACGAAAGTGTATCTTAGATACCGAAGTATCCTAACGATAGCTTTCCAGTGGTTATCCCCTGGATTACTCGTGTATTTGCTTAAACTGTTTACAGTGAAAGCAATATCAGGTCTTGTACAAGTCATGAGATACATCAAACTGCCTATAATCCTTGCGTATTCTACTTGGTCAACGCTTTCACCTTTGTTTTTACAGAGGTGTTGGCTGATATCTAGAGGAGTTCTAGCTTCACTAGAATCATCCTTGCTGAACTTCCCAAGTATCTTGTCCACGTAATGTGACTGGGTTAAAATGAAACCATTAGGTGAACGCTTGATTTGAATTCCCAAAATCACATCAGCCAGTCCCATAGCTTTCATATCATACTTAGAGTTTAACATATCCTTAGTATTCTTCACCATATTTTCATTACTACCCACAATCAGTATGTCGTCAACATACAAACACAGAATAACATATCCTTTATTTGTGATTTTGACATAAATACATTTGTCACATTCGTTTATATTATAGCCATTAGCCATCATGACATCATCAAATTTCTTATGCCATTTTTTTGGTGATTGTTTTAGTCCATATAAGGACTTTACCAATTTACACACTTTTCTTTCCTGGCCTGGAACTACACAACCTTCAGGTTGTTCCATGTAGATCTCTTCATCAAGATTTCCATTCAAAAAGGTTGTCTTAACGTCCATTTGATGTACTTTGAGATTCCGTAAAGCGGCAATAGCAAGTATCATCCTAATAGAGGTTATTCTCGACACTGGAGAATATGTATCAAAGTAATCAAGGCCTTCCTTTTGTCTATATCCTTTTATAACCAATCTGGTCTTGTACTTATCAATTGTTCCATCTGCTTTCATTTTACGTGGTGAAAATCCATTTAGAACTTAGTGGTTTCGCTTCTGAGGAAGGTCCCCTAATTCCCGTGTATGATTTTGCATAATAGAATCAATTTCACTTCTTACCTCTTTCCATAAAGGACTATCTGTCAATTTACACTGACTGTTAAATTACGAGGTTCAACCTCAAAGATATAAGTTAGAAAGTCCGGTCCAAAAGATTTTTCAACCCTTGCCCTTTTACTTCTTCTAGGCTCTTCATGTTGAATGTCTTGTTGTCTTCATTAACAATCTCAAGAGATCGCTTTGAACCCGATTCAATCTCTTCACGTTTGCATGGAAAATGTGTTCAAAGAATGAAGCATTCTTTGATTCCATGAATGTGTTCTTGTGTATATCGAGATTCTTAGAATCATGAACAAGAAACCGATATGCGTTCATCGTGAAGCGCATAACCAATGAAAATACAATCCACCGCCTTTGGACCTATTTTCATTTTCTTTGCAACTGAGCCAAAACTTTTGCAAGGCACCCCACACTTTTAAGTAGTTATAGGAAGGTTTCCTTCCTTTCCATAACTCATATGGTGTCTTGTCTAATTTCTTACGAGGCACCTTATTTAAAAGGTGATTACCGATAAGACAGCTTCCCCACATGTTCTGGCGTGGCAACCAGGCTATTTAGCATCGCATTCATCATCTCTTTTAAAGTACGATTCTTGCGTTCCGCTACCCCATTAGATTGAGGGGAGTAAGGTGGAGTAACCTCATGAATAATACCATGTTAGGAGCAGAACTTACCTAATGGTTCAACGTATTCACCACCACGATCACTCCTTACCACCTTAATTTTCTTATTAAGTTGGTTTTCAACTTCCTGCTTATAAAGAATAAATTTCTCTAAAGCTTCATCTTTGCTTTTAAGCAAATATACATAGAAATATTTTGTACTATCATCAATGAAAGTGATAAAAAATTTATTACCCCCCCTTGTTTGGATAAATTTTAAATCACATACATCACTATGTATCAGATCAAGTGGTTCTGTATTTCTTTCAACTGTATGAAATGAAGATCTTGTTAATTTTGATTCAACACAAATTTCACATTTATGTTTATGATCAAGTTGGAATGTTGGAATATGTTGTAAATTAATTAACCTACGTAGGGTATTATAATTTACATGTCCAAGTCTACCATGCCATAAATTAAATGACTTCAATGATATAAGGAAGAAGTATTATTCTTATTATTAATCATTGCATTGACTTTCTTAGAGATGGCATTAATTTTTCACATGCCATTACAAACATACCCCTTTCCCACATACATTCCCCTTTTGACAAAACAAACTTGTCCGATTCAAATACCATCCTAAAACCATGAATGCTTAGGAGGTCGCCAGATACAAGATTCTTCCAATTTCAGAACATACAAAACATTCTTCAAAATCACTTCTTTTCCAAGTCATCTTCTTGAATTACAATTACCACTTCCTCGATCTTGGAAGTTCATGAAGATTGCCCATGTAGAGCTTCTCCCCATTCTTGCCGGGAACCATTTCAAGAAAGGAATCTTTGTCACAACAGACATGACGCGTGGCTTTCAGATCAAACCACCATTCCTTGGATTTGAGTCAACAAGGTTGACTTAGAAATCACAACACATAAGTTGATGTCGACACTTTCTAGCAATTTCTTCCACAACATGTGCTTCATTAGGCTTCAACTTTATAAAGTATTTCTACAATCAGAGGACTTGTGCTCAAACCTTGTTGCAATTGTAGCATTTTCCATTAAATTTTGGTTTCTTGAAAATGCCACCCTTAGGACCCAATTTGGACACTGATTGAGGCTTTTTGCCTTTCTTGGAGTCTTTATTGACCTCCACCACATTCACCCTAGCCTCAGATTGGTGGGCAACGTTGGAAAATTTCTTCTCCGAGCCTTTGTTGTCTTCCTCAATTCAAGTCTAACAATTAGTTCTTGTTGTCATCTCCTTTCAATTATTCTTAAGGTAATTTTGAAGTCTTTCCAACGTGTGGTAACTTTTCAATAATACAAGCCACTTGAAAAGATTCACTAATTACCATACGCTCAAAGATGAATCCCATGAATAATCAAATTGAGTTCTTGAACTCGATTCACACAGCTTTGGAATCAACCATTTGAAATTCGAGAATTGGCTCACTAAAAATTTCTTAGCGCCAAAGATCTTCTCGATCTGTATTTAGGTCCAAGGATTCCCAAAGTTCCTTCGTCATTGTCTTAATATCGTATACACTATAAAGTGCATCGGTTAGACCATTCAAAATATAATTATTAAGAAAAGGAAATTAGATTGTTTCCATGCCTCAATTGCATCAGAAGCGGTGACATTATCCACCTCATCATCTCGATAACAAGAGGATCATCCTTCAAGAATTAGCCAAATTCAAAGATAGTCAAGTAAAACAACATCTTCTATTGCTAAGTCTTAAAATTCACACCATTGAATTTTTTACGGTTTTTCATTTGTGACAGGTATAGTTTGGCGGGGAGCCGCAATCTGGAAACCAGACCCGTAAATAGGACCAGAACCAATGTTACGTGAACGGACACGTTATGTCCATCGGTGCATACATTTCGTGAACCGTAACCTAGATTGTTTCGTGGACCGATTTAAACAATTTCATTCTCGTGAATATTCATTACGAAAATACAAATGCACCAAGTTAGTCTAAAAATAACAAACTATTTTGAATAGAACAAATTATTATTTAATTATTCCGAGCGGTCCAAGTGAATATTAACTCAAAAGCGGTCCAAATAAGAAAACCAAGTCAAGGTATTCCAAAGCAAAGGTATAACTCTGAACTTAATAAAAGATTAACCAAAACAAAAATATTGTCTTAAGATTGTTAGCCACGTTAGTAATAATCTTTTTTGCGTAAGGTAAATACAATAAAATTCGGAAAGAAATCTATATTGTTATTAAAGTAAAACCTAAAATAAAATAAAAACAAAATTAACCTTAATACAATGGACGTTGAATGTACTAGTAGATCGTAGCTTTGAGGATCTGTAAAACAGTTTTCCTTAAGACAATATTTGGTCGTAAGCGGAGGACAAATTGTCTCCCAGGATACAACAATGCTCTGAAGCGAACTCTACCGTGTGTAGAAAGATTATCACTGAGTAAGAAGGAAGAACAAATAAGAAAGCTTATATTTTTCACAATAAAAAATCACCCTTTCTACAACATGGGAGAATACTCTTATAACAAGAATTGAGAGAGTAACTCCCAAATATCCAATTAATCCATCATTGATGCCCACTATGCCCACTAAGCCTTCATAAAGTAGGTCATCAATTCTCATTCATTATCATCCCCACTAAGCCTTCATAAAGTATGCTCAATCAATATCATCCGTTTCTCAACAGCTTCGCCAGGAGCAGCATCATACGGAAGATTCTTTAGATCAGTCGGCGGCGTTTACGAGTGATCCCAGCATAAAACAGCAGAGGATGCCAAGAATTGCAGCCCCGGAATCAGACACATCTGAATCATTTCGAAAAGGGCCTCAGGGTATAAAAGATCACTCCTTGAAGGCAAGGCTGTTCCAAGCAAAACCGGAGAGTCAGCAATCTCGCATGAAAACATCCAAAGGTCCTTTGTAGTTAGTTAGCTTTAACTTGGGGATTTTGACTGCATGATATAATGCTGAAGAACAAGAGTTTTTGTTTTTTTTGTGAATAGGGGCAACCAGGCAAGTATCTCATAATTCCTTTATCTGTTGCTGCAGTTCATGAGTAGTTGATAACAAGGAATTATATATATATATATATATATATATATATATATATATATATATATTGATATTGATAATGTGGATTGTTGTGAGGTATCCTGTTCGCAATCCGACTCCCTACCTAGGTCAGACTTTTCATACGATTGGAGCTGATGGTATTCGAACCAAGACGTCTGAATTTATGACTCGCTTCGGGTCTCATTTGAACCGCTACGCTAATTGGTGTTTTTAATTTTTTTTTGTTTTTTAAAGCAGGCGGGAGGAAAAGTTATAATAATATACAAGTACTATTATAACACAATTCCAACCAGCGAGTGTGATTAACAAATACTACATTGGTATGCAAGATATAAATAAATTCTAATCTCGAATTTAAAGACTGACAAGTCTGATAAAATTAACAAACGATAAAGTTCAATAAGTTCTTAAACGTAAAGTTCATTACAGACAAATTGAAATAAAGCGATTAACATCGTTCATATGAATTTAAGTCGTTTAAACATTAACGAGTGAGATGGTAACTGAGGATAGAGTTTAAAATATCATAAGCTGTGAGGTTCTGTGAGAGTGAGATGGTACCGGAGGACAGAGTTTATATCATAAGCTGTGAGGTTCTGTGCGAGATAAACTGTGAAGATTGGCTTCTCACCGAGGATGTAGCAACCAGCAGGCTTAGCGGGGGTGGTTCCTTGTGCAGCCACAGCGGGTTTGATTCCGGTAAGAGCGGTTATGGTTGCAAAAGGAGTATCGTCTATGTTTGGATTGGCGATGAGGAGGAAGCGTCTAACATCGTCATTGGTGTAGTGCGAGCGATGGACGGAACCAACTATTGACAAGAGGTTTTCAGAGAGAACAAATTGACAAGTAGTTGCGAATGAGCCTTGAGTTGGGGTAAGATCAATTGTTGAGCATTGCACGTTAAGTTCATGGAGGTGAGTGAGAAGACGGTCGTACATTCCTACAATAGGGTTGTTGGCCTGAGTACGGCCGTAGTGGTTGGCAGTGTTAGCAGGCGGGCCATAGATGAGCATGATTTCGTGAAGGGAGTCGAGGATTCGTAGGGGTCCTATTGACTGTAGTGTGGATGAAAGGAATGTCGGGAATTCCATTCTATTGGAGCATGGGGCTTTGTGGTTCATCCTTTGAGTTCGAGAGTGCGGAGAGTATCTTTCAGCAACAGTTCGAAGTCTGTTGTAGGTGATCCAGAGAGCAAACGTCACCATGCTGGAAACATCACCATTAATTCCTTGTATTACTTCATCTCTAGTGCCCGAATAACGAGTGATAAGAGGATCCCAGTGAGCATAGATCCGTTGGAGATTACGGACCAAGTTGTCATAAAGCTGATCAAAATCAATTTCTGATTCATGAATGAAGCCTATGGTGCGAGACACTTGACGAAACTTTCCTTCGGCAATGAGATCTTCCATGGGGTCAGTTTCATTGCGATCCATTTGTATTGAGCTGGTAAAACAAAGTAATTTTGGGATTGGTGCTCCTGTCGAGGCGGATACCTCTGCGAATTTCTTCTAACCGATGTGAAGCGGAGAGCTTAGAACTAATTGACAACACCATTAATTGCCTTTTCGCCCTTCTTCCCCATTTTCATTCTTTGTATTTTAAATGGTAATGAGTAAAAGGAGTATGGAAAGAAATAATTTTTATCTTTTTAAAAAATAAAAAAAATTCTAAATCAATAATTTTTTAATAAGCAATTATACAACCTTAGTTAATTACCATATAAAGTTATAGAATCACAAATACACAATATAGCATATAATTGCCAATTTGAAAACAAATAAAAAGACAAAAATTAAAGAAAATAGTAAAATAATTATGAATTTTTTTAAAATATTTTTAAATTCTAAATTATTACAATGATAAATTTTATACAAAATACTAAAAAATAGAATATTTATATTATTATTTTGTAAATTTTAATAAATCAAATTATTTTGAATTAGAAAATATTTAAAACTAATTTTTAAAAATGAATTACAATTTTATAATTTGAAAAGGAATATCAATACTCTAAACATAGTCGTGTATTTGTTTCATAATAAATAAATAAATAAAAGAAAAGAAATCTTGGACACAGCACACAAGTAGTTTAACATAACACACCCTTCCATTGGGCCTTAACAACCCACCCAATGGGCTTGTGTTGGTCCGCAAATGAGGTCGTACCGTTGGTATCATATAAACTTTCCCTAATGTCGCAATTTAAAATCGTCACATATTTGTCGACGGATATCCCAAAAATATAGTACATTTGGAGGGGGGGGAAAATAGAAAAGGTCGCAATTAAACAAAAAGGGGAAAGGAGACAAAATTGATGTTGATTATGGGGTAACATGGAAAGCCCATGGACCACACCACTTTGCTTCTCCAGTTCAACAAACTACAATGCTGGTTTTCTTCATGTTGTATGTCACTTTTGTTTCCTGTATTAACCACCCTGCTGCAGCTGAGCCGGATTCCTTGAAAGATCTTTATGACACCCTGCAGTAACTGAGTCTCAATAATTTAGCATCATCTCTCTCTTAGTACAGAAATTTACATCAAAAGTACCCTTCTAACAAAACACTCTTTCCTGAGATTCGCGACGTTAAATTCTTCAACTTTAGTCCTTTCCCCATATTCTTTAGTGCCTCCGGTAACCCCTCTTCATTGCTTACTTCCACCACAACCTTCTGCAACAAATTTTGATCGAAACCCTCCTCCAGAATTTCTTCCAACTCATGAAAACTACCTCTTAAATCCAGTAAAACACTGCATAGTCCTCGACCCTTGCAGTACTCCAGGATAGGTAGAAAGTTTATCCTTTCTAATACCACTGTTTCAATTCCTTGTTGAGCTGTTTCTGATCCCTCAGCCATCTCTTTGTCTGTGAATATTATCACCTTAGAAGTTGTTTCAGTCGTGGAAACAGGAATTTCAATTTGGGAACTCGGAGATTTTGCTATTACAATCTTATGAGGCTGATTGGCTCCAGGTTCATTGGACGCAGGAAGTGAAGGTGTCTGCAATAATGACGTTGAAGACAGTATAACCGCGTCATATTCTTGCAACAGTTCTGAGTAGTATCCACCAGGTGCTATAACTTCTTCCCCAAGTTGATCTGTCAAATAACCATTGACTGACAGAGTGTATCTGCACATTAGTAAGTTAATATCAAGTTATAACTTTCACATTTATGAAACTCAATTTGACTAGTTTGTAAGAGAATAAAGGTCTACTTGAATGCTTTTGAAAAAGTAATAAATTGAATCAAGTAGCTTAAGGTAATTGAGAAGGATAAACGAATTTACCTTATTGTAACGAAGGGTTTGCCTGTCAGCATTTGATGGATATAGGCTTCATTGAGCCTCTTGCATAACTCTTCCTCAACACCTACAGTCACACGGATTCCTGCATCTCTTAGTTTATCCAACCCCTTTGAAGCCACAATTGGGTTTGGATCCACCATCCCAACCACCACGTTTTGCACTTTGGCTTTAATCAATGCTTCAGTGCATGGTGGAGTTCACCCATAATGGTTACATGGTTCCAAGCTCACATAAGCAGTCCCATTTTCTGCCAAATCTCCAGTATCTCTTAGAGCAAAAACCTGTAGTACAAGCTTCCTGACTTATAGATTATTCAGTAGTAACATTAACGGTTTCCTAAAAAGTCAAAAGAATTCAAAACTCATTTAGCAAATTAGCAATGCTCTGTCGTTCAATCAAGTATCATTTCCAACTTCCTTCACAACAACAATATATCCTTGTAATCATATTCTTGAAACTTGAATGCACAAATGAGCTCTTCATAGACCAAAGAGATATTTTGCATAATCATCTTTACAGAACGACCCTTCATCGGTTGAATACCAAAATGAACATCTTTATTATACATGACCTTGCTAAAGCAGTCTAAGTTAAAGAAGCATATTTATGTCATAAATGCCAAGCCTCCAAAATACAGTAAAGCTCAGAGTCTATGACACTGTCAATTGGATCTCAAGGCAACATGCACATTGCTAGACAATGAGATATCAATGCTTCTGAAACAGAACAAACACCATGAACAGCGTATAACCATAGAAATTAACCACTCATCCTGTTAAAATGGAAAAAAGATTATCCTTTTGATATTATGAATTATGAAATCAGGAGCGAGAAATGTTTACCTCAGCATGAGGCTGACCAGCTTTGGGGTGAAACCCTTCACCAACAATCTCCCCATCCTTCACAATAACACATCCAACCATAGGATTAGGACTGGTACACCCATTTGCTTTCCTAGCAATCTCCACAGACCTCCTCATATAAAACTTATCTTCTTTGACCTGTGACCCTTCACATCTAATACCAACCAAACCGCCATTGTTTCTCCAAACATTTGGTGATTCAGACACCCTTATCCTCAAGTTGCAAGACCCAGATTTGAAACTTGAATTGGACGTGAGTTTGGGAATTTGTGCTTTTGGTGGGGCAATAAATCAAGAAATGAGCAGAAGGTGAAATTTTTGCTGATGAGTTGAAATTACACTTTGGAACTGAAAGTGTTTAAACATACATTGTTTTGGAATCTGGGTTAAACCCGAGTTATATAAATAGCAAAATTATGAAATGTTTGCAATTCAATGATCGCAATAGCAGAATTTTTGGACTAAAAATAAATGTCCAATGATTTATTTGCAGACTAATGGGTGGGTAAGCAAATGAATAAATCAATCAGAAACTGTCAAAAATGGGATTTGTTTATTGGTAAAAGGTGAGAATTAGAAGAACAGGGATGTAATAAACAATAAAAATTGTGACGAGGAACCGTAAAAACCCTAACAAAATGGGGAAGATGAATAAAATGCTTTCAACTACTATATTTGCTACAAGTTTCTGCAACTGCACTTGCAAATAACTTTCTGTAGTATCGGCCGATTGCATTCAAACTTTATAACCCAAGCTGCAAATGAATTTTGTTGTACTATTTAGCTACCTGCAGATTTTGTTTTGGCATAAGCTGGAAATTTATTATTATTTTGTGTGGAAATACTAAAAATTAATTCTTGATAACAGTTTTACTTTAAATTTTATAGAATTTGATACTTGATTTTCTATCATCTGAAATGTGGTCTAGTAATAGATTATCTATTCTTTATATTGAACAGATGCCGGTTGTCAGTACAACAAAACAAGAAAAGAAATACAATTGAGCTTTAAAGAGAATTTTATCACCTAACCTAGGCCTGATAGTATCAAAGACTTAGGAGATCTAGCAACCAAAGGTATTAATTGTTTACTTGCATGAAATTCTCTCTTTTCCATCACACTCCTTTGTCAAGAACTGTTGAGGATGCTCTGGCCAGGGACATCAACTTTAAAGCATTGGTTTGATTGAAAAAAAATACAGTTCTTCTAACCATCAGTTGAGCTAAACTTTGGATGTACTTTTAAGCTAACCATCAGTTTTGTATTACAGAGGACTTTTAAGGGAAGCATTGGTATCTTATAATACAAGCTAAACTTCGGATGTATTTGAGCATAAGCAAAAGTTATAGGGATATAATTTCTGCAGGAGCAAGTCTGATTTATAAGAGCTTCCAAAAATTGTCATTTTTTGGTAGCTGTGGAAACGGAGAATACTAGAGCACACAAAATACAAATAAAAAAAATACCCATCTCAGATCTTCCAAAACGAGAATAAAGATAGGTAAGTCAAAAGCAGACAAATTCAAGCTTACCAAAACCCCAACCTTCAATTAACTTTTGGAATTCAAGAAATAAGATAAATAAAAAATTCCCTTACCAAGAAACAAAACAAATTACCCAAAGAACCTCAACTAACCCATAATAGGATACAACATATCCACAAGAAAATTTACAGATACACATCCTATTTGAGCACAGAGATGATACCTTGAGTGAGAATGGTGAGTTGCAAAGACAAGAAGATAAGCCGTCGTTATCGCCTAAAATTACAGAAATCGAATTTGGTTTTTTTTTTTTCTAAAATAGGGCAATAACGAGTGAGGAGAGAGAGTAAAAAATGGGTAGTGAGGCGGAGGAGATTGAGAGAGGAGGAGGCAGCAGGACTGAGCTACTCCATGGCTGAAAAACCAGGATAGCCCTACATAGCTATGCTCATGTTCAGCTCGTATAAAGTTTTATATTTTTTCTTTATGACAAGTATTCTGGCTCATTTGAAGCTCATTGAGAAGAGAATCAGACCAAGATCACATTTTTTAGCATTTTAAGCTCAGCTTCACTCACTTAATCAAGAGCATAACAATAACTTAGGGATCAGGCTAAATTAACCAAAACTAAACTAACAATTTGGAAATCCAATTACAGAGACTAGGCGATATATATACACATATATATATAGACAGAGAGAGATAACTACTGTTTGATCGCTTTGGAAGTGACAATCTTCTTCATGACTGCGAATTTGGGCCCTTTCTTTGCTCTACCCATCTCTTGCTAACTGTAAATTGAGTAGCAGTGCAATATTCTTCAACAGGTACCGTTCAGATTCAGCTAGGGGTTCTTGGGAATGTTATAAATCCTAAACCCAAGAGACAGAAATAATGGCGGTTCAGTCATGGAAGCTCGCTATCGAAAACTTTTTTTTGGAAGACGCCTGTAAGTCCTAATTTTTCATGGGCATAAAGGCCTGCTGGCATATATATGGGCTGTCTATAAAACTTGGTTTTTTGTAAACAAGCATTAAGCATAAACAATTATGTTAATTCTTTTTAGGGTCCTTAACACTAATATACAACCATTAGAAAGTATTTATAAAAATAAAACACACATAAAATAATTACAAAAATAATAAAACACAATATATTACTATTCCTAAAATCACGTATCATTAACTCCTACACGTCAGTTATTTTCCTTTCATATTTGTAACCCACCGCACCTAAATTCAAGCAACTGATGAAACATGCAACTCCAAATTAATCGGAATAACAGATCAACATCAGATCAATCGGAGAAGCTAAAATCGGAGAAGACGAAGCTTCCTGTCGCGACGCAACTCAAAATCGGAGAAAGGCGAAACTGTTTTCGTCGATGACAGCAAGACGCCGAGATCACAAAATAAAGATACAAAATCAACAACAACTTCAAGTTCAAGAACAAAAACAATCGAACTACCGTGATTGTTGAAGTTCGAGAACAAAATCGCAAAGAAACCGATAAAATCTGAATATCGAGGTAAGTGATTCATACGCATATAGTTACCTCATTTTTCTACTTAATTCCTATATTGATAACTTTTCTTAAGTTTTTCACGTTTAAAATGGTTACTACAAATACCTATAACGATTGTTTTATTCATTGATATGTTTTGTATTATGGTTACTAAATATATATAAACCTGTTCTTTGTTTATTGTGTATTTATTTTAAATAATGTTTATTTGATGACTTTATAAATTTTAAATGAGTTCTCCGATTTTTTTATATTAATGGTTACTCATCAAATAAATTAGTTACCTTAAATATTAATCGTTGTTTACTTTCTAATATTGTTTTTGTTATTGCCTAATCTTGACTTGGTTACTTATCTAATGATGTATTGGATTCTCGTGTAATAATATATTGGTTACTTAATTAATCTTTGATTCGATTCTTGTGTAGCATTATATAGTTCTTGAATATTCTTTGAGTTAGTTTCTTGTGTAAAATTATAATGATTAGTGAATAATATTATGAACATTCTTTGATCGGTTATTGAAAAATGATGACTTGATTCTTGTTAATTTTTATTTAGTTCTTTGTTTAACATTATATTAGTTCTTCGTCTAATCTTTGTTTGGTTATCGATTATTGTCGACTTGTTTCTTCGTGTAAAACTATAATGGTTCTTGACTATTGTTGACTTGTTTTCTTTGTGTAAAGCTATAATGGTTCTTGATTAATCTTTGACTTAGTTCTTGTGTAAAATTATATTGTTGACTTGGTTACTTATGTAAAATTATCTAATGACTAATCTTCGACTTAATTGGTTCTTGACCAATCTTTGAATTGATTCTTGACTAATGCAAACTTAATTCTGCAGAGATTATTAGTTCTTTGTAATATTGGTTCTTTGAAGCATATTAATGTATAATGTTGTCAAGTTTGGAGTGTCAGATTTTGGCATTTTTGGAGCCTAATTTCATTGAAAACGGATCAACGATAAAAAATAACTAGCTTTACTGGTGAACTGCATGATTTTTTGGTCAAATTCCATCATTTAGGCCTTCAAAACCGCTTGTAAAAAGTTGGTTTATTTTACAGTTACTAAGATTATATAGTTTAGTTCTTTGTCTAATATTGATTTGGTTACTTTATAATGTTTATTAGATTTGTCGTAGGACAATGGAGACCGATAAAGAAACCAATACAACAAATTTAATTATTCTGAGGAATATATAATTGTTTAATGTTAGTAACCATTAACCACATGGTTGGTAACATTTTTGATGGTGTCTGAACCAAAATTGATGTTGATTAACAAAGTCGATTAGATATCGATTGTTTTGATAACAAAGTCGATATCTCGACCGTAACATTATATTGTACAATGTTGTCTTAATTCTTGACTAATGTTGTCTTTGGTTCTTTTGCATAATATTACTAATTAATCTTGACTTGATTCTTTGTTAATCTTTGACTTGAGTTGGTTGCATAATATTACTAATTAATCTTTGACTTAATTCGATTAATCTTGATTTGGTTACTAAGTAATATTATATTGATTCTTGATTAATGTTGACTTTAACTTACTTGTGTAACACTATAATGGTTATTGACTAATTACGATTTGGTTCTTGTATAAAATTATAATCTTGACTTGATTCTTGTGTAAAAATATTATTTAGTGACTCAAATGTCGACTTGGTTCTTGATTAATGCAAACTTAATTTACTGCGGTGATTAATTGGTTCTTTGTATTATTGGTTCTTTGAATCATATTAATGTACACTTCTACTTATGTTTTTATATTAATGGTTACTTGTTAGCCAAATTGGTTACATTCTTACAAAAGTCTACCTTTAGTTGGTAACAAACAAATTATCTTTGGTTGTTTTTTTTTACCGTAAAATGCAATGAAAAATGTGTTTATGTTTTGGTTACTACATGACATATATGTTAGTTCTTGTCTAATCTAAATTTAGTTCTTGTGATAATGTTATTATGATTCTTGTATAATATTAGTGTATTTTATATTGGTTTGTTTTATATTGTGATTACTTATCGACTACATTGCTTAACTTCGCATATTTGTTAGTCTTTAGGTGGTAATAAATCGATGCGGTTGAAAAGGTGCGTGTCAATTTACAGTAAAAATTTGATCCGATTGAGAATTTGGTAATTTTGACAAGTTTGGAGTGTCGAATTTTGGCGTTTTGAGCCTAATTTCATTGGAAAGGTCAACGATCAAAAGTCACAAGCTTTCTTTGGTGAATCTGCAGGATTTTTGATCAAATTCCATCATTTAGACCTTCAAAATTGCATGTAAAAATTTGGTTTATATTCAGTTACTAAGATTATGTAATTTAGTTCTTGTCTAATATTGATTTGGTTACTTTACAATGTTTATTAGGTTGTTAGACAATGGAGATTTGCGGTAACCAATACAACAAATTTAATTATTTACATGAATATATAATTGTTTCATTGTTAGTAACCATTAACCACATGGTTGGTAATATTTTTGATGGTGTCTGATAAACAAAATTGATGTTGATTAATATTTTAATTTTGATTCCATCATGATCAATATAAAGTAAACATATACAAGCCTTATAATGATCTTGATCTGATACTTATAATGATCTTGATACAAGCTTTATAATTATCTGGTTACTAACAAGCTTCAGAATTATCTATGATAATTATTTGGCTCTTAACAAGCTTGTAACAATTGATGTTTGTCCGATACAAGCTTGTAACTATCTCGGTTACTAATAACAATAACCATAATGTAACATAATAAAAACAAGAACCATATAATTATATGATACAAGAACTGTAAGCAGTTTTAATGGTAACCAAAATAGAAACATCATGTAATGAAACCCAATTTAGGCAATCCATGTATACTAAACAATTACATATTAACCAGAATAAAAAAAAAGTATCTGAAATCCCAAATTGAGGACACAATAATAGTAGTCAAACCATAAGGTACTTGAGAACAAAATATAATAAAAAAGTAATCAAATAGTTATATGAAAGTAACCAGAACATGTAAGACGTGTTTGTGGAAATGAAAGTAGAAATAGAATAGCATAAACCTTGTAGAATATATTTGAAGAAATTTACAAAAATAATACATCAATGTATACTAAGCAAATACATGGTTTGTTATGACTTGGGTTTATTATTTACAAAATAATACATCCACAAACTAATGATGCCAACTTCTTCAACTGTCTTGGGTTCATTTTTTTTGGTAATAATGTCGGGGACTTCCATGTCACACCAATGTATAACTTTTCCAATGAATTTTCTATTGCATTCCTCGTAGTAAAGATTCCATAACTGCAAATAAAAAAAATTAGATTTACGATCATTAGTAACCAAAATAATATTTATATCATAAGCAGTTTATCAAACAAATATATTATAATCAAAACAACATATAAAAGTAACCAAAATCTCAATTGAGGGAAAAGAATGGTATCCAAATCATAAGCTAACAAAGAATAAAAAATATACTAATGAAGTAACAAACAGGTTATATGTTAGTAGAATCAAAACATATATTAATGGTAACCAATACATAAACAACATATAGACCAAACAAAGTTTAGTCAACCAAATATTAAGCAAATATATGGTAACCAGAACAACAAAAAATAGTAAACAAAATCTCAACTCAAGGAAACAAAAATGGAATCCAAATCAGAAACTAACAATAAGCAAAAACATACTAAAGAAGTAACCAAATATTTATATGATAGTAACCAAAACATGTTTTAATGGTAACCAATACATAAACAACATGTACACCAAAACCAGTTTAGTCAACCATGTATACTAAGCAAATACATGGTAACCATAACAACATAAAAAAGTAACCAAAATACCAAATCAAGGTAACAAACATGGTATCCGAATCTCAAGCTAACAGTAACCAAAACATAATGCAGAAGTAACCAAACAGTTATATGATAATATCTATTTTTTATTGCTTGGCGTAGCTACAATTGAAGCATTACATCAAGCTCTCTTTAAATTGGTCTAGTATCTTTAAAACAACATATGAACCAAACTCGGTTTAGTCAACCAATTTATACTAAGCAAATACATTGTAACCAAAACAACATATAAAAGTAACCAAAATTCCAATTGAGAGAAAAGAATGGTATCCAAATCATAAGCTACTTGATGAATAAAAAATATACTAATGAAAAAGCCAAACATTTATATGATAAGAACCAAAACATGTTTTAATGTTAACCGATACATATACAACATGTACACCAAAACCGATTTAATCAACCGTATATACTAAACAAATACATAGTAACCATAACAACATAAAAAAGTAACCAAAATACCAAATCAAGGTAACAAAAATGGTATCCAAATCACAAGCTAACAAATAACAAAAACATAATGCGAGAAGTAACCAAACAGGTTATATGATAAGAATAATAACAAAATTTAAATTAGCACACATTTAAAAAAAATTTGGGTTGAAAATATCTTACGGCTATGAACTTGAGCTTACATGTCTTAACTACAAGAACATCAAAATCGAATCCAACCGCACAAACCCAAACAAATTTCTTGAGTCTAAATAGAATCACACTCTGTGATTCTTTTCCTTTTTCCATCCTTCTTCCTCAGATCACCATTCTATACAAAACATAAAAACAACACAAATCCAAACAATCAATACCCCATTCTGTTAGAAACATACCGTATATATATGATCATATTGACAATTAATTAGTAAAATGAGAATTAACTGAAATTAGAACCAGACCTTAGAGAGAGAAACCAAAATCCTTTCAGTTGTGAGAGAGTTGGATAGAGAAATCACGATTCGATTGTCGAGTTGGAGATAGAAAGTCACCTATCACTGAAAACATAGCTTATTTTCATGGCATAGTGGAAGAAGGACGACGACGAGTGGCCGACGACATGACGGAAGACGACGAGAAATAAGTAGTAAGGGAGAAGAGAGAGAAATAGTAAGGGCGGATAGAGAGACCTAAGGAAGATGGTATCTCAGCCCATTAATATTAATCCCTTAATTTAAGGAATTTTAATTGTATTAGGATTGAAAATAAAAATGATGAAGTGTAGTATTTTTGTAATTATTTTATGAATGTATGATTTTTGTAATTATTTTTAAAAATGTACTAATATATGTAATTGTTCCTTCTTTTTAACTATACATAGTATATAAAAACTTATGAGGTAGTAACTTTTAAATACGATATATTTGAGCAATATTTTAGTTATTCTCGAGTCAATTTAGTAGTTCAAGTTTGGTGATATTTTAATTCCTTAATTAGTCTTTACCATGGTAGTGATAGTTTTTGGAAATTGATATTTTTACACAATTTTTGATATTTTCATACGAAAATCGTTGCAATAGAGACTGTTTTTATTATCGCTATACATCTATAGTGTAAGACCCCAAATTATTAATAAATGAAATTTATTTTTCTCTATTTATTATTTTGAAATAGTAGGAGTTGATTTGATTAATGTGATTAGTTATGGGTAAAATGCGCAAATATTTTAAATAAGCGGTGGTTATAAAATATTCATTGTTGTTTGGGGAATATTCGCTGACAATACGCAGTCTTTTATGGACCCCATAACTGAAAAGCGATTGGATGAAGAAAACAACAAGTATAAGTTGTTTATAAATAACTTGGCGTAGTTGTGACCAGTTAATCTTGTTGGAATACTCTTGGTTAAAACACGATGAATACGCGCGTTGTTGCAGACAAGATGCTTTGCAGTATTGTACAATTATTGATTCTTACGTAAAAGGCACTACTCAATAATTATTACGATGAATTCTTATTCGATGTTTTATTTTATTGATTCAATAATTGCTGCGTTGATATTTTATATTCATTGTTGTTTCAATAATTGTCACTTACTACAGTATTTTCCATTATCGAAGCAATAATTCATATTATCTGAATAATATTATTAGAAAATATTATTGGCAATATCTAGAAAGTTACATCTAAGGAGAGGTTTGGTCACCTAATTGCTTGGCAAGAAGGAGAAATTCTTATTGGAAAGCCCCTCTTTCTGAGGAGCTACACAGTCACCGAGATTGTGATTCTGTAATATTATTTGTGAATAATTAATTATTGATTTATATGATGAGAAAAATATTGATTTTATGTGGATATAGATGGAGAAAAATTTTAAAGTGACAATTGTTGAAAAATGATATTTTATCTTTTCTGATAAAATAATTTATTATTATATTTTAATAATATAATAATGGTGATAGTTTTACAATGAATGTGGGATATACGAGTATATGAGGATGAAGAGTATTTTTGTTGCATTAAATGATTAACACATATTTTGTGTGTCGGTGGACCCCATTTCTTGACTGAAATTTGATTATAGCCTGTAAAATCGTCCGTTTATGGATTTCGGTCAATTTTTGTTTGGGATTTGAAAAAACTTTCTTCTGCAAAGTTGTAGAGAATTGAATTTCCTATAAAAATTCGCGAGATTTGAATTTTCTGATAAAAAAGCTATTTATTACGAATTATTGAAGTTTCAAAATTCTGAAATAATTGATTTTTGGAAGTTTTAATTATTTTAATTAAGAAAAATATTTTTTTGATTTAGTTGACTATTGGTGACTGATATTTGGATCTGATTTGGTGTGCGTAGGATTTTAATATATATATTAATATTATATTAAATTTTCTGCTTTGGTGTTCTAAGTATTTTCTTATAAATAGGGTGCTTAGGTTAGAATTGAAAATCACACCAGAAATTGAAATCTTCTCTCTCTCTCTCTCGATATATTGAGCGTATTCTTATGAGTATTTTAGTACTTTTGAGTATTCTTTATACGGTGCAAGTCCTTTCAACCTTTATATCCAAGATACCGATGTGAAGTATTATCCTTTTCGAGGTAAGGATGTTATTTTATTCGAAAATGATATTATTTCTTCAATATCATTATGCCGAAATATTGGTTGGAAATTTTACCAAATTTGAAACTTTTTCATGTTGAGATTATTATTCATGAGTTCTTATTCACGAGTTACTATTCATGAGATTCTTATTCACGTAGAGTTTATTCACGTAAGCGTGTTGATGATTTTTTTTGTGAAATTTCTATCTTTTGAGGTCAGATTCTTTATTCACGATACTGAGACTTTATTCACAAATCGACACTATTCATAAAAAAATAAAATTTTCTTTTCTATGTCCAAGATTATGCATTATGATTCATATCTTTGATTGGATCTATGTTTTGATCTTCATTCTTGAATTTTACTCCAATCTGGTTATTTATGAAGTATTTTTGAACTTGGATTATTTAAAAGTCACGAATCCTTAATACTTGTTCTTTTGTTTCTTTGGATTCGTTTTCTTTAAAATATTTTTCATTATCCTCGATCTAAATAATGATATTCTTGAATATCTTTGGCTCAGTAGTAGTGCAAAGATGAATGATTTCTTGATGAATATCTTTGGCCCGTAGTAAAAGATGAGCAGTGTTGAGATGAACATAATGGTGATTAATATCTTTGGCCCGTAGTGCAAATATGAGCAGTGTTTAGATGAACATGATTAATCGATGAATATCTTTGGCACAGTGCAAAGATGAATATTTGATTCGAGATATATATTGATTGATGTTCTGAGGATAAAATATCGACGATGAACTTTTAAATTCATATATAGAAGTTAGTAGTTTGCATTCTCTACTTAACTCTTACAATGAATTGTTGTTTCATTTATGATTGTTGATTTAAAATTGGTTGTCTATTGTATTCTATTAGATTTTTCCTGTTGAAGACTAACGATAATTTGTTCTATGTTATCTTAGTCATAATATTATTCTTTCTTGGGCTAGTTAAGCTCACCCTTTTCCTTGTTGTTCCATTTTTCTTACTCGGGAGGTGAGAATGTAGTAATCTTAGTCGGGGTGTGGAATGATGGTTCTAGAAGTTATTCTAGTAGTCCTCATTATTATGTAAAATAGTGTATTAATAATTATAATGAGGACTTATTTGAGTGTGGATATTATACAGATGATAATATTTGTATTTAAACTCACAGCTTTTTATATTGTATTAATAAAGTTGTAGTTGTTTTGCATCATGTATATTTGTGATTCGAGAATGGGTGATGTATATCTATTTTGGGGGCGTCACATATAACGACACTTTTCATGTGCAAATATCAAAAAATCATATAAAAATATCAATTTTCTCGTTTTTATATCACCACCTTTGGAGGAATAAATGAATGTAAAATGTAATACTACCATTTATACGAAATTGGATATTCTTGTACAATATTTCTAACACCAAAAAACGTTCACATTGCGATTAAAATATATCGATTTTTGTTGTAAGTACTTTCTTTATATTAATTTTTGAATATCTCATTGAGTCTAATTAAAATATTGATTGATTTGTATTATGGAATGGAGGAACTGTACATATATAGTACTAGTACTAGTATATTCTTTCATATAAGGTCTCCCTTTGAATGTTACTCTATTTTTGGCCTGCTCTTGTTAGGCCGCAATCCAACAAGAGATATATCCAAGAGTAAATGAATATTAGTTGGACAAATGTAGCCCTTAGTTTAAATTTAATAATTTTATTAATTAAGAATTTGTACCTAATAATCAAACGGTTTTGAGGCCATTAATTAACCACCACTAATTACTAGGATCTCACTAAATCAAGCCACTAATACTAAAAGGGTGATCTCATGTATGGACAAATATATATGCATTAATTTTTATTAACCTATATGCTTTAAAAACTTTATAAAAGCTAGACACCGACTACCACTAATTTAAAGTTCTCTTTACGGTATTATTTGATCTAGAAAATGATACTACTATCGTCATTTTTTTATAATACCAACACAAAATACATTTATGATTTGGTATGTCAAAAGTCAAAACTTTATGAAAGATTATTGCTCGAGTGGTACCACTAAATTAAAGTCCAAAATTTATATGATTTGATCCAGAAATTTATAATGTCACACTAATTTTTGATAATGCCAATGCAAAATAAATAAAAATTATATCTGTCTCTTAATATAAGTCATAATTATTAAAAAAATAATTATATAACATTAAATATAATATTAATTGTCTATATTAAAAAAAATAATTATTTATTGAATAAAAAATAATGAGAGAATTAAAATTATATTTAAATCTAAATTCTGCAAGTGGGTATATTGCTACCAATAATATCCATAAATGCAAAAGCTAAGTAGACAAAAACAAAAGGGAGAGATGCTCACAATCACCAATATGACTCTTTCATGTATATATATAGCATGGAGCTAGCTAGCATTTATTCAAATTTTAATTTAGTAATTAAGTTTGTATATTTGATTTCAACGGTTGAGATCACATGTATGCCTAAATATCCGTGCCTATAAAATTAAGCTTCTCCCCCGTTACCATAAATCTTCACCCTACAATCTTTTTTGCCTCTTCTAGTATACTGTATATATTAAGGCCGGTGGAAGGTGGCAGGCCACCGGAGCTCTCTATCGCTCCAACCGGAAATTAAGGAAATGAGGGCGGTCCGCGGCTGCCGGTTCATGAATACCTGTAGGTGCGCATGGTAGCATGCATGCATATATGTTTGGCGCAGGCTAAAGGTGAGCATGAATTGGGAGCCGAGGTTGCCTTGATCTTTTCTGACTTGGGGTGAAGGGAGCTCCTTTGGTACTACTCCTCCTTGACATACTTGCATTAATATTCAATGTGGAAAATGATATATTTTTCGATAAAAAAAATTTAATTTTTTTTATCCACATAATATATATTTATTTACAGTTATTTTCATAATGCGTCACTCTGTATCTTGTCACAACAAGAGTCGCGATATTTTATCTTACATAAATTTTATATTCATCTTTTTATAATTCCACATACAATTTTAAAATACATTTAGGAAAAAAATTAAAATAGTGTGTCACTAAAAGTTAAATCATACCAAATTTTATAAATGAGATTAAATACATTTGAATTGAAAAAAGGGGAAGAAGATAGAGATGTCATGAGAGAGAGGAAGGAAGAGAGAAAATAAATTAAATTTATTCATTTATTTTTATTTTTTTTCACGTTCATGTATGATAAAAATTGAAATGATTTAATATTCATGAGATTGTTAACAAAATAACCCAATTTTAAAATATTAATTAGTTTAATGGAGTAATTTAAAAAATTAAAAGTTTAATCAATAAAACGTGTCAATTAGCGTCCGTTTATTTTTTTTAACGAAATAATTTAATTTCAAAATAATAATTAATTTAATGAATTAATTTAAAAAATTAAAAAATCAATAATGTAATCCATAAAATCTGTCCTCTACAATAAATATTTCATTAGTTTTACCGTAAATCTTTCTTCTCCCTAGAAATTTGCAAGTGTTTCTATCCCTTTCCCTTTGCTTTTAATAAAGGCCCATTGGGCAACAACTTATTTTAGAATGAATTCAAATTCAAATTAAAATTAAATTATAAATTATTTTAAATTGTGAATTATACGTACGACACTAAATCAATTTATAAGTTAAAATAAATTATGAATGTGTTCGATTAATAATGACATATATGCTAAAATAAAATATAAAAAATAATACTAAAAAGATACATTCAATATCATATAACTATTTTTTTTATTAAATAAAACACTAAACAAATAAATATATTATTTTATTATAAATATAATACATATCAATAATATATTATATTATATATATACGTCAAATGAAGCCCACTTGTTAGCAAAATCAATCAATTGCACCTATCATTGAATTTTTTTAAATATATGATAAATAGATTATTATTTTTTAGGGTCAGAAGAGTCAATTTTCACCCACTGAAATTGGGTATTACACTTTCTTTGAAATTGGGTATTACACTTTTTAAGCTTCAAAGCAATTTGCACCCACTCTTTTTACCTTTGAAATTGTTAATCAAATTTTAACCACATATGACTCATATCTTCTTAATATATATATCTCTCTCTCTATAATATTTTAAATTAAATAATAATCTAATTTATATTACTTTTAAAATAAATAATGAATTACTTACTTATGAACAATTGTGATTAAAAAAGTCTATTATAAGTCAATATAGTGTATATATATCATATATTATTACTCATTATATTTTTATTGTAATATAGTATATATATATATATATATATATATATATATATATATATATATATATATATTATTAGAAAGTATAAAATATTAAAAAAATTTGGCAAAGTATTTACTTTCAACCCCGCCAAATTATTTATAACTTGGTAATAATTTACTTAATTTTGATAATATTTTAAAACATATCATTTTATATGTATATATTATATTATATGTTATAATATTATATAATATATATATTGTATTGTATTGTATCAATTATATATATTTATTTATTTATATGGGTGACGATAATTTTGTTTTAATATTTTTATTATATATTTAATTACATTGAAGAAAAAAATAATTATTAGAATGAAAAGAATACAAATATAATTTAGCAAAATATAAGACCGACAAAATGAAAATTGGATTTGATGAAACTAACTTATTATAGAGAACTTATAAGTTAGAAATAAGTACTTATTAATAATGATTTTACGTCAAAAAATAAGTCAAAAATTAAGTTGATGCCGAACACTACAAAATGACAAACCAACCTTATTTAAAAGTCTTTGTCGAACACACTCTAAATCCTGTCCGGTCGGTCACTCGCATCCAAATGTGATTTTCACTCCATTAAACAGCGCCACAGAGCTTATACCTTTTCTAGGGTTTTATAATTCTGTGTGCTTTGTTTGTATTGAGTGAGAGATTTTGAGCTAGAAATGAAGAATTCGAGTTTGGATCTATTTGATCCTCGAACGGCCGTGATGGACTCCGACTACTCGTCGGAAGGTGGCCGTGACGGTGATTTTGGATTCGCCTTCAACGATAGTAACTTCTCCGACCGGACTCTACAGATCGAGATTATTGCCGAGTCCCCGGAGACCCGCTCCGATGGTGAAGGTAGTCAGAGTCTTGCTGATTGGGCCAGGAATCAGAAGCGCCGGAGAGAAGGTATTAAGAAGGAAAATGGTCAGTAATTTTTATTCTGAATCTATTATATCTTCATATATAAATTATAAAAAAAATTTGATTGAATTTAAAGGTATATTAGCTTTGGCAATATCGCCACCCAGCCTTGATGTGCAAATGCTCATATACACTTGCAGGATGCCAGTTTAGCTGTTAAGAAATATTGGAAGCATAAGAAATTTGAGCTTTGTAATACTGTGTATTATGATTTGGGACTTCTGGAAATTAATCTGTATTAGCAGTTTGGGAGGACGGAATTTTGTGCTAGTATATGTATCATTAGTGCAATATGTGTATATTTGCAGCATTAACGGAATTTAAATAGTGTTAATTCAAATCAGTGAGCATCTGAAGCAACCTAACTGCTCATTGAAGTGTTTTGTTCTTGATTGGACCCTTATTTACTTTAGTTATAGGTATTCCTTACTGTTCCTAAGTTTACTCGTAGATCAAAATTGTTAATTCTTAGGATGTTCTTTCATGTGAAATGACAAATGCTTACCTTGATGCCCAGTAACTTGCGGTTTATGATTTTCTATAGCGGTGTGGGAACCATTAATGCTAATATGTCAATATTATTCTCAGCTGTTGACATCAATGTTTGCCCAGAAGAGCAGATAGTGGATTGCAACCGGCTTGATGCTGAAGATGGTTTTGAGTGTGAAAATGAGGATGAGGAAGTGGTTGCAATGATTGAAGAAGCAAATTCAGGTGTTCAGAAGATTTCAAGTCTAATTGTTATATTTCCTTTCAAGTTTTATTTTATTGTCGCTCCCTATTTTGTAGTTTTCTTCATTGTTTAATATTTCCGCCCTACTATGCAAGGGGAAAATGAAACTAACAAAGAGTAAAAACAAAGATCACCATAGTTGCCTATTGTTTTTTTAGGGAATTCTGTATTGGAATATCCATGTTGTATCTTGTTTTTATTAATGCTATTTAGCTGAGATACGTCTGGAAAGGGGCAGAACTAATCTCAGTCATAATGTTTACTGCAAATAAATCCTGTTAAAAACTAAAAGAAAAGCTGCATGCAGTAGATTGAAGGAGAAGAACTGGATGTAGAATTGATTCAAAAAGGGATGTGGGTGGAGTTTAATTTTGTTTAACTTTCTATGATGCCATAAGACAATCACCCCCAGTAATACCTATCAAAAAGAGAAAATAAGATAAAATTAATATTAAAAATACTAGTTTCATTGGTGGTATCAGCATCCTTGTGGACCTTATCGTTTTCAGTATACCTCCATTCTGTTTGTGGTTGCATAATATATAACAATACACAAGGTTACCTAATCCTCTTTTAGTAAAAGATTCTCAGTGTCTAATTCTTTGTTTTTATCTAAGTAAGAGATTCCAAGTGTCTTTCTCATATAGGTTGCTTGCATTCGTACTTTTTATAGGAGATGAAGCTGCAGATAGCAATGATTCAAATTGGAGTATGGAATGTTCTACAATTTTGGAATTTAAAACTCTGCATATTAGCTCTCCAATTTTAGCAGCAAAAAGTCCATTTTTCTATAAAGTAAATATCATTATAATTTTTAGTTAATTTTTTTCCTTCTAAATTAATCTCTTTGACTTGTAAAATTGTGAGTGATGATTTGTCTCACCATTTAACTTTTGCAGCTATTCTCAAATGGGATGAGGGAGTCAGAGCAGCGTCATGTAACTCTACGAATCAATGCCTCAGGTATTGTTTATCATTTCAAGCTTTTTACTATATTTTTACGTGTCTTATATTTTGAAAAGTATTTTTGGCTTGAAGGATTCTTTCTCATTTTGAATGAGGACGAACTTGTCTCTTGGAATTGGTTGCATGCTATGTGAAACTAGACATGTGCTAGATGAGTATGTTCGAGATCATAATTGTACACGTTCTAGGCCATAATTCTATTACTGAGTCGTTGTATTTGAATTCAGCGATCTGTCTAGTGAACTCTGTCATCTAAAAGGCATCTCAGTGGGATTAGACTGATCTCTTGGAGTTGGTTCCATGTTACGTGAAACTAGATGAGCTAGATGAGTATGTTTGAGATCATAGTATGTACACGCTCTTGGTTATAATTTATTGCTGACTCATCGTGTAGTTACAGTGATCTGTCTAAGCTGATGCCATCATTTAAAAGTTATCTCATGACCTCATTTCTCTTTCTTTTCCAATTGAGCAGAGGAAGCCGCTCTTATGGAGCTTCTGAATTTTATGTATAGCAACACCTTAACGGTTAATACTGCTCCTGCTTTGCTGGATGTTCTGATGGCTGCTGACAAATTTGAGGTAGCTTCCTGCATGAGGTATTGCAGCCGTCTGTTGCGGAATTTTCCCATGACACCTGACTCTGCATTGTTATATCTGGAGCTTCCTTCTAGTGTCCTTATGGCTGATGCAGTTCAGCCATTAACAGACACAGCAAAGCAGTTCCTGGCTGTACGCTACAAAGACATAACCAAGTAAGCTCTTTTAATTTTTATACATGTGTACACTTGTGTATTGATATTGGAACTAAAAAGCCCTAGAGTTTTTGTTTACTTTCTCCGGATATTTCAAATATATTTGTTTTCGTTGTTTCTTTTTTTTAAAGGGTGGGTGGTGGGGTGTTAGACTATGTTTGTCATGTACTCATGCTGAAAATGCTTGTAAAAATGATTCCCCCCCTGGAAGTTATTGGATTATCCATTTGGGACTTTTAATGGTTATTTACTTACCTATCAAAAAGAAAGTGCCTGTAGTTTGGTTCTGGAAACTGTTGCAAGCCTTTTCTGCTAATAGGCCTCATGTTATCTTCTGTCTTTTATATACTTACTAATATGTTGCTTCACTTTACCTTGTAAAAAATTGTGCTAAATAGGCATTTGCAGATAAGTCGGGCTTATGTTATTTTTTGAACTGTTGTATGTAACTGATTTTGGTTCTATTCTCCTTTTCAAATTTTAATGAAATATAACTTCTTCAATCTTTAGAATTTGGTCTTGGTCCTTGTTACAGATTCAATAGATTTTAGCTGTTCAGTTATATTTTCTTCTCATCGTCAATCAACTTTGCATTTTAACTAAAAGTCCCGATTGAGCTTCAGTTGCAATTTGCTTTTACATCATGGATGGTTTAATTAACAATTTGTACCAGCAAGATGCTGGTTATGCCTATTAATGAGCTATTACATAATTGGCCAGATTCCAAGATGAAGTTATGAACTTGCCTTTTGCTGGGATTGAAGCAATCTTGTCAAGTGATGATCTCCAGGTGGCATCTGAGGATGCAGTATATGATTTTGTACCGAAGTGGTCTAGGGCTCAGTACCCAAAACTCGAGGAGCGTCGAGAAATCTTAGGTTCGCGTCTTAGTCGCTTCATCCGTTTCCCTTACATGACCTGCCGCAAGCTTAAAAAGGTATTAACATGCAATGACTTTGATCACGAGCTTACATCCAAGGTTGTGCTTGAGGCTCTCTTCTTCAAGGCCGAGGCCCCACACAAGCAGCGGAGCCTAGCTGCAGAGGAACCACCGACTACAAACCGTCGTTTTGTGGAGTGAGTCTATAAGTATCAGTCTGTCAAGGTGGTTGAGTTTGAACTTCCGCGGCAGCAATGTGTGGTCTATTTAGATCTGAAGCGTGAGGAGTGTACAAATTTGTTTCCATCTGGGAGGGTTTATTCACAAGCATTCCACTTGGGCGGACAAGGGTTTTTCCTATCTGCACATTGCAACATGGATCAGCAGAGCTCTTTCCATTGCTTTGGGCTGTTCTTGGGGATGCAGGAAAAAGGTACTGTGACCTTTGCAGTTGACTACGAATTTGCAGCAAGGTCGAAGCCAACAGAAGAGTATATGAGCAAATACAAGGGCAACTACACTTTTACTGGTGGAAAGGCAGTGGGGTACCGCAACTTATTTGGCATACCATGGACTTCTTTCATGGCCGAGGACGGTCATTATTTCATAAATGGTACACTCCATCTCAGAGCTGAGCTTACAATTCGGCAATGACCGTTCTTCATAGCTCTATTCAATTGCTTGTTCGCTTGACCTAACTAACCATCCGTGCCTCGCCTCGAACAACACAAAAATTCACGACACTTTCCAAGTTTAACTGTTGAAAGGTTTGTCAGAGTGTTGCAATTACGTGATAACTGATAATCTGGAACAGATAGGGAAAGTGTAAATTATTGCCTGGAAATAATGGTTTCCATACACGTTTGTATATGCATGCACATATTTTCAGCTAAAGGCAGTACACCTTGCGTCTTTCATCTTCACAATCATGGTTTGCCTCATCTGTGTCTTGATGTTGTGGAACAATATGCTCATGTTAGTTGCTTGCCATCTTCATCGAAGTTATGCAGGAATGTGAATTACACCCTAATATTGCTGCCAGTCTTTTCTCACAAGTTATGTTGAGAAAAGTTTTTGGCTTAATTTAGGGCTTAGCCATAATCAGGCGAAACCACATATAGGTTGATCAAGCTGAGTTTCTAATACACTTGATTTGGGGCTTGGTTATGGTGGCAAGATCCAACAGCAAGTTGCACTTGGGTCATCATTTCTTAAAGCTTAAACTTGGCTTATATAAGGATTACCCATGAGCTTTAACTTAATCCTATCTTGCTATGTACTTGAAACAACTTGCATTTATTTTAGGTAACTGATATCTTCATATATAAAATTGATATTTACTTTCATGTGAGAGACTCGAGAGGAGGTAAGAAATATCAATATTTTTTTTAATTAACTAGTGTCTACGGTGCTGATTAGCAGGATCCGGTTAGCATGAAATTTATTTTCTAGTAAGTTGGTCAATTGACTAATAGAATGCTGACACACAGAGCTCCAGAGCTCCGCTTGCGTGTCAGCACTCTATTGATCAATTAATTAATTTATCCAAAAATGAACTTCATACTAACCGCTTCTTGCTAAGCAATTGGTGAATTAAGTTTTTTTTTTAAAAAAAAAATATTTATAGGTTATATTGTAATATAATTTACCAAATATTTATTGAAATAATAAATTATTTGACATTTTTCTTATTCACGAGTTGCAACATAACTTTGCGTATTCATCACGGAACGTTGGATATGCGACTTATCCTTTCTCCCACTTGGTTTTATGCGACGTGGCCTGATGTAGTAATTGATGACAAAACTATGGTATCAAACAACAAAAAGTTGAGCAATTTTATTGCATTTTAGTCCTTAATTTTAATTAAATTATTTAATGTTTTACCTTTTGGCCATTAAGCTTTTTTTGGCTCCACGAATTTGGAATTGGCTGCAATTCTTGCTCTTTGTCCATTAAGTGGCTCAGTTTAATTTGAAATTGGCTGCGTGCAATAAGGTTTACATTAATTAGACCAGAGGACTTAATTGCAACAAATTAATTATAAGAATTTATTTAATAGTAGTAATATGTTTTTGAAAAATTAATATGTTCATTTTTTTTATCAGACTTCAAAGTTAATTAATAATTAGATATAGATATGAATTCTTATTTTAATTTTTGAATAAAAACATAGGCATACTTAATAATTTTCATTTTGTTTAAATCACTCTGCCCATGCCATATTAAGTCCTTGATGGGTAAGTATGAGAAATGTGATTTTTAGGGTATGAGGTTCAATTTTTATTTATTTTAAAATTTATATAGTTTATTTTCATTTATTTTTTTTAATTTATATATTTCATTTTCTTATATATGTAACAATTATGAGAACTAATTTTATATATAATGATAAATTATATCAATATGAAATTTTGACATATGCTGATACGTTCGATAAAGATAATGTAAAGAAGAGATTTACATATTATTATTCTATTTTATCACTAATAAAAAGTAATTTTTTTTATAATTCTATTCAATCTAATGTATTGATACATTGTGCAATTATATTTGTGTCAAATTTATCGTAATACATTGCAGAAATATATAAATTGTTTTCCTTGTACTATTTGGACTAGAAAATATTCATTTTCCTTGTACTATTTGGACTAGAAAAAGAAGAAGAAACTAAAGGATTAACATGCAATTTCCGAGAAATAAGTAAATAACAAGGGCAGCATTTATAGACTTCAATTTTTATGAGAAACAAGTGAAAGCTCTCTCTCTCTCTCTCTTTCTCTCTTTCTTAGGGTTTCAAATCCAAGATCAAAAGCCGAAACAAATCCACAACCGTCCGATCTAGGGTGTCGAAACCACCACAGCCATGCCGAAGAATAAGGGAAAGGGAGGTAAGAATCGCAAGCGAGGTAAGAACGAAGCCGACGACGAGAAGCGCGAGCTCGTCTTCAAGGAAGACGGCCAGGAGTACGCTCAGGTCATGCGTATGCTCGGAAACGGCCGGTGCGAAGCCATGTGCATCGATGGAACCAAGCGCCTCTGTCACATCCGCGGCAAGATGCACAAAAAGGTCTGGATCGCCGCCGGCGATATTATCCTCGTTGGACTTCGTGATTACCAGGACGACAAGGCTGACGTTATCCTCAAGTACATGCCGGATGAGGCGAGGCTGTTGAAAGCGTACGGAGAGTTGCCGGAGAACACCAGGCTTAACGAAGGTATTGCCGGTGGAATCGATGAGGAGGATGAGAATGCTGGTGATGATTATATTGAGTTTGAGGATGAAGATATTGATAAAATCTAGGCTTTCTCAATTTCTCTGTCCTTGGTGTTTGTTATATTCAGCGTTATGATTATGTTTCAATAGTAGATTGTTAAAGATGTTATTCTGTAATGTTTGATTGGGAATATTTATCTGTATGACTATTAAAGCTTGTGGCTTTAATAAAATTTGATGCAATAATAGTTCAAGTTCCTTTTAATCCTTGTGAATTTGTTCTACACGATGTATTTGCTAAGAACATAAGTTAAACTTATATATTCAGCCTTCAAAGCACTAGCTTAAGTTTAATACTTGCATATTTTCCTGTTTGGTAAAACATTGAGAAGAAGTGAACACAACAAAGACAAAATCCCAAGCCTAATCAATTCTAATTATCAGAAAGGCTGGTAGTTCACATATCACTGAGATTATTTATAACACTTCCTTGAGGTGCTATTCTTAACTTAATACACCCGAGTGCATTCCATTGTTTCAGCTTAGAAGAAGTGAATGTTGGCTGCAGATTTACTGACCAGAAGCATATTAACTATCAAGCCTCAATTGTTTCAGCTTCTCTCAACTTTTTATGTACAATAAGTTGGGTTTCATGTCTTAATTAAAACTAAGCAAACAAATCGCAAAAGCTTTATTAACAGATGCACAAAACAAGAGCTGTAGGAATACATCAAGAGCCTATCCTATATATACTACAGTACAAGACAACATGCCTCTTTCAAGAATTCATAAATACAATTTAAACCCATCATTTATTCAGTTCCTGCAATCTTCTTCTTCAATGATTCAATGTCTGCCGCTAGTTCTTTTCTACTTGACTGAGAAAGAAAATGTTAATCATCAGTTCAGCAGCTAACAAGGGAATTATGTTATATAACGGGGACATATTTCGGAACAAGACAAACTGCAGGCAAAGTTCTAATACAAAATCTACGTTCAAATTTTTAATCTGTATGCTTTTAGTTGCCAAAGACGTTACAAGAAAGAAATCTAATGGTGAGAGAACTGCAATTGTCAAAATATAACTTCTAAGATCTTCCTTTGAGATAAATCAGATGATTCACAATATATATATGACAGTGCCCTGGTTAAAAAATAATAATTATGTATTCAGTCACCAATATCTACTTCAAATATGTCGACTGTCTAATAGTTCTGAAAGTTTACCTTGAAGAGAAGGTATCGGTAGACAAACCATCCTGTATAACCAAGCCCTACCAACTCCAAGATATTCGGAAGCTAATATGCATCAAAATTTAAGGGGATAAAATTCAGAGTGGGTTAATGAAGACCATAAAAAGAAAATGATAGCAAATTGATTCAAAAGAAAATTTATCATGCCATGCAATATATCATTATAAAATTGACTCTTTAACCTGACTAAACAAAACTCAAAAGAAGCAGGATTGGTTATATTAAAGCACTTACCAAAGGGACTGAGTTGATTGCACCAACAATTATAGAGGATAACCAAATCCCGACTAGTGCCCCACCTCCATAGAGAAGTACGTTAGACTTGTCTTCAACTGCATCCCACTATTAACCACAACAGCAATATAGGAAAAGAAATGTACACTAGATTATTAAATCCAAAAAAGTTCTAAACGGACCAAAATGATATGCAGAAGAGACATGGCAAGCTATCTCTTTGACAGGCTGTTGCAAGTTACCTTTTCCTTTAGATCTGTCAAAATCTCTCCACCATCAACGGGAGCACTCTCTTCTGATGATGAGGCCTTGATCTGGAGCTGAGAAGATTTCCTGGACACTGATTTAATAATAATAAAATTAAAAAATAATAATATCAAGTGTACTTAGTACCGAAGGCTATACTGAACATCAGCCTTTGTTTGCACAGTATAATCCTAGCTAAAAATGCAAGAACAAAAAAATCAGAAACGGAGGAACAATTCCATTGTTTGTGAATACGAATACGAGCGCAAGCATGTAATTTGAATGTAGTAATGTCCAAGGATTCAACTTAGAGATTATAATGGTCCAAGTAGCTTAAAAAGATCTAATTTTTAAAGAATATACTGGCAAACATTATACTACCCCCAGCTTAAAGGTAGCCAATTATGAAGGATCTAAGAAGTTACAATAAAATTCTACTCCTCTGTTCCAAAAAGAGAGTCCCATTTGTAAAATTTGCAAACATTAAGGTTGTATATTTGTTTCATATTTACCCCTAAAAAAATAAGTTGTTAGTTCAGATATGATTTTTATCAGAAATTGGTTTAGTTTTCATTGTATCATTGTTGAATTGTGAAACAGGTTCTGCACTTTCTTCTCTCTTATTTACTGTAAGTGCATGATTATTATAATCACCAAAGGACTAAACTTTTCATGTTTTTCATCTTACAAAATCATGTTTTATGAATATTAGGAAAACTATAAACAAAACCCATCTTAGTTAACGTTCTTATGGTAAAGTATATAGCACCTAAAGACAATTACTACATTATTTTCTCTTTGTTGCTATCTTTTTAGAGCTCCTTGGTAGCACCTAACTTCTATAATTTACAATATACTCCACAAACCTTTTCTCTTTTCTTTTTCTTTTTCTGTCAAGTCACATAACATTAAGCAAATATATACTTCCATGAGTAACAAACACCAGCAACACATTTAGTTACATGTGTGAATTAAAGTTCAAATGAATCACTACCCAATTCAAGAAATTTATTAAGAGTCTGAATTACAGCTCAAGTAAATCACTACCCAAATCAAGAAATATTGGTAAGAATTTGAATTACAGCTCAAACAAATCACTACCCAAATCAAGAAATATTGCTAAGAGTCTGAATTAAAGCTCAAATCATTTGAGCAAAGAATCCAAACTATAACTCAAATAAACATACCTATGCATCAAAGCAATTAAAAGATTATATTTTTAAGAAGTCAACTTTAAGGGTGTTCGACGAAATGCCCCATAGAAGAAAAGAAGTAGTATTATTCTACCTGATATCTTTTTCAAGGAAGTTGGAAATACTGAGGTGGAGAAGCGAGATGGGAGGCTTGGTAAGGCAGAGCAGTGGGTAGGCAGGCGAGGAATCAGTATGTCGGTGGTCGCCATGGTAGTGGAAGCTGCTGCTGCCGCCGCAAACGCCGTTGCCATGTCGAGAAATTATCACCTAAACGATTCTTATCTTTCCGTTTTAAGGCAGACGGTTATGGGTTGATTAAAATATGAGCAAAATTTAATTGTAATTTTTTATTGATACTCGGACATATTAAAATGAAAAGGATTCAAGAATTCTGTTGGAACTTGTGGCTCAGTTAATAATGTTGAAAGTTGTGGTAACTAAACGAAGCTCAATCAAATTTTATTTCATACTCGATAAATTTTACTTCCTCCGTCCCATAGTTATAGGCTGATTTATTTTGGCACATAGTTTAAGAAAATCAATTTAAATGACAATTTTTAAAATAATTTTCCACATATACCCCTTAATATGAAATTAATGAATAAGTTAATTACTCCTTACTTATCACACTAGAACTCTCAACTTCATTGATTGACGTGTACTGACCATTAAAGTCCATAACCATATAACTTTAACCAAAGAGAATACAACAACATTAAATGTGGTGATAAAAATAATGACATTGAATGTTGTTTCTTCAAAAAAAAAGTAATGGTTGAATATTTATTATAAGGGCATAAAAATAAAACAATGAACCAACTAAATTTTATAAATAGTAAGTAGCCTATATATTGGGACATCTCAAAATAAAAAATTAACCTATAACTATAAAACGGAGGGAGTATAAATTAAACATAAACAACTTAATAGTCGGCTGGACTGAATTCATTTACGTATTTAGACTTACTTTTTAGCTATTCGGCTATTTCTGTTTTTATTTTGACTTGGATATTATCTATATCTCTATATTATAAAGGAAGTTTGGTGTAATTGGGTCACATTTTTTACTTGTTTTTTTTCGTTTTACTCTTTTGTTTTTATAATTTTAGATATTTTTTTTTTTTTTTTAATATTAATCTCTCTTAAATTTTATAAATTTTTATTTTATTTTATATAATTTACATACGCAATGCAGTGGGAAAACAAATAGTTTATGTTAAAGTCTTTCTTTTGTTACAAAAAGATATTTTTTGTGTTCTTCTATCCAAAATATTTTTTCTATGTTTTTTTTGTTGGTGAACCACTAATGATTCAATCGAGTGACACGTGGATGAGCTTTGCTTTTTGATTGGATGATTCCCTATCTTCACAATCCACGTTTCACAAGTGTAGATAATAATAACTTTTTTATTAGGAAAAGCAGGATATTGATTTTTGAATTGATGGGAGTTTTGGGTGGTATATCCATAACCACAATCGTTCATGTTTTTGTAATTTTAAACGGTTCAAGTTATTAAGATGCTTATTTTGTTTGATTGTGTAGCGTTTAGAGTGTTTAGAAATCTGATTGTATGAGATTATTTTTGATATAATGTGTTTAAATTTTAAATATTTTATTTATAAATCAAATGAGTTGACTTTAAAATAAATTATTGTTAGACGAATAAGATTTTAAAGTTAGTTTAATGTTTTTAAAACTCGTAAGCTCACTAAAAGTGGGTGGATTTAGTCGATTCATAACTTAACTACTGTAATATTGTGTGGTGATTGTTTTACTGATAATTTAAAATTTATAAAAAAATTCTTCCACAACTTCAATTTAGGAGAGAGTAAGAACCAATGATTCTGTTGGCACATTGTGTTTTTTCAATAGAAACCGCACTCCTTACGGTTACAATTTTGGTGTAGAAATTACACCCCTTTAAGAACCGCACCCATCAAGTGTTCTAAGTTGTTTAATTTTGCATGTTTTAGAGATTTTTAAGTTGTATTTAAGTATGATTGTAAATTTAATTTTAAAATATATAATTTTGTATGGTTTAAGACTTTAAGTTTGAAACAATGATTGTATTGTAGTGATATATGTATCTTCAGGATTTGTGTGGTACTAAATTTAGCTTTTCAATTGAGGAATTGAAAGTTTTGAATTAATTTGTAATTGGTTCTCAAAAATTGAACTTTTTGTGGGTATTGTTTACAATAACAAACCAATAATGTTTGAGACCTATTTGGAATTTAAAAAGTATGACATGTTTATTATTTAGAAAAATGATATATATGTCGATAAATATTTGACGAAATTGGATTGTGACCAACGTGGAATTGTATGCAATAAGGTAAAATAAATTAAAGTGGGACATTTCTTAATTCTTACATATTCCATGTATGCACATGTGTCGCAATCATAATTCGGCTGAAAGTTTTTGCAATGCATATCTAGACTGTTATTTATTTATTTTTGAATAGGTTTTCGAGCCATAACCGCACAATTGAAAAGCGCACCGCATTCTTAGAAACTGTTCCACACCGATCTAAGTGATTTAATGTTGTGATTTTTAATTTAAGCAATCACATCAAAACGATTTTATACGCTATTTTTGTTCAAAAAACATCAAACTACATCATACTCATCCCTAGTGAAATTATTCATCAACAAACTTTTATGGAATATTCGATCTTTTTTTAAATCTAAATATAGAATAGGTTGAGTTTTGTCTCATACCACAAATCAAAATTTATTCAAACTCATTAGTTAAGAAGATGAACCTCACATCACCTCACCTAAATCACTCCGCTAAATGCTCACAAGTATTCTCTCCAAAAATTAAGCTTGTTGACCGACTAATCCCACTATACTTAATTGAACGCCAGTACTTCTTTTAAGAAAATTAACAGCCTAATAAGTACTTAATTGTTTGATTTAACATTAATTTTATTGAAAATGTTTGACTAAACAAAAATTCTCGAATAACCTCAGTAATTTGTGCAATGGTTCAAGGACACCCTGTGATGAGCTGTAAACTCAAAAATCTTGGGATCCCAGTGCAAATTGATTTTAAGAAAAGATTGGTCTGGACTGAAAGATAAATCCGATTGCAATTGAGACCCATAACCATTAGGTCCTTCTAAATGACTTACCTAAAATAAAGCATTTTTCTATAACACCCCTGACCTTGTTGGCACTCTCTCATATATCCACACACACACACACATATATATATATATATGGGATTAAATCTACAACCCAATAGGTTGTTGGGGAACTATTTTAGCCAAAGTACTACTCTGTACTGCTTATAAAAATAAAAAAATTAAAAAATTATTCAAAAGTGTAGTGGTAATGGCGGTGGTAAAAATAGGTTCAACAATAGGTTGTTGTGGATAGAATCCCTATATATATATATACACACACACACACACACACACACACACTCCAACTAATCCAACTGTCAAAGTTTAATATTAAGATAAACAACCCACAACTACTTCAAACTAATATTACTCCATTTAATTTATTCCATTTCAATCATCACTACACAACTCTCTTCATCTCTCATCATCCAAATTGAATATCAATCTCAAGCAAGTTCCAGCTGCTGTGATCCATCATATATATCTCCTTCCAAACCTCCATGCATGCATTACATGACCTGATATATCATGATACTAGCTATAATTCATATATAAAAGCTAGATTTCATTTTATTTTTGGGCAGATCGATTAATTCGTGATCATTTGGGGTAGATCAAGAAATCAAGTCAACATGGATTGATATATTGATCTACATGCATGCATGCATGTCCAAATGATGTTGAAGGGGTCTAAAAACATCATTTGTGTGATGTTTCTACGTATCACAAATATTCATCCGATGGAGTTTGGCCGTGGAAAATAGTAGTAAACATGATCCTCATTTTTTAGATGATTTTATGCATGATTATGCACAAAAGATGGTAAAAATGCCACATACAGGTACACTATACAATATTTCTCTCCCTTCTAATTATTCCGGCATGGAGATTTCATTTGTTCGGTTAAGAAGTGCAAGTTTTTGGGTAAGGGGAAAAGATTCTAGCTTGTTTCATATCCCACCAAGGATAATACCAATGCCATTTGTACAAAGACTAGACATAGTCTTTCAAAATCTAGGCAATTTGTCATCTTAACGTACCAAATTATACATTTGCTACGCCCGTTATTGGACTTACTATTTATAATGGTGATACGAATCGAAGTCTTAGTCTACACGGAGATCCTATTTTGGTCCGATTTCCAAATATTTCACTCAAGGAAAGTGAAAATGCAACAATATTATTGAAATGTACGTGTTAGATTTGAAGCGAATGGGACGATTGAATTTAGCAACGTGACAATGCCTAATTTATGTAAATTTCGCGGTCAAGGGCATTTTTCGATTGTTGTTTCTTTTTTGCAGCCTCCGTGGGAGGAGAAACGGAAATGTTGGGTGATTGTAATTGGAGTGGGAGTGGGAGTGGGAGTTGGAGGTTTGGTTTTGATGGTTTTGGTTGGATACAGTTTGGGTTGGGAGGAGTAAAATGCCTTCTGCTAGTGGGATTAGAACAAAACCAGTTCTTGAGGATGATTATATTCCTTGATTCTCACTTTGTACCTTTTTTTTTTCATTGCTTTTATTACATTCTTTTAGTAAATATACATTTGTTATTTTGACTTATTTTCGAGTTAAATAATATATTTTGTTGATGAAAAATGTAATTTGCAAAAATTGATTTGACAAAATTGGATCCGATTCTGGTAGAAGTTGACTTCATAATGTTTTAGTTAATCGATTAATACATCATTGTCATCATGAGAGAGAGGATCACCTTTCGATCTGCGTATTGATGATCAAAATTAACTTCATATTAATCAATCTCGTTCTTATGATGCATACCAAATGACCTAAGCAGGAGCCGTGCTCCACTTTGTTTAAAGAGAAAATGCATGCCTATATAACATAATAGTTAAGTAACCTTCGCTCCTTATTTTGTGCTTGAAAAAGATATATATCGACAAATAAAATTAAATTACGACTAACGTAAAATTTTAAACAATAAAATATAATAATAATGTACTCTTTAATTTTTATATCATGTAACTATATATATAGACATCTGAATAAAAATTAATTGTGATATGTAACAGGACTGTATTATAAGAAAATGAAGACTCAATAATTTGGATCGAAGATTTGTGTCAAATAATAACACTTATAACCCACTTAAGCTTAGTCTAAATTGAATTATCTCATATATATATATTGAATTAATAATAATAATAATAATAATAATAATAATAATAATAATAATAATAATAATAATAATAATCATCATCATCATCTCCCAAAATGATTCTTCATTGACAAATGCTACCGACCAATCATTAGTACTTTTGGTTAGTTAGGGGAAGTGGTTAGCATGAAGTTCATTTTTGTGTCAATTGGTCAATAAAGTGCTGACACGCAGGCGAGACTCTATGTGTGTCAGCATTCTATTTGGTCAATTGACCAACTTACCCAAAAATGAACTCCATACTAACCGGATCCTTAGTTAGGGCATTGCCTTCTGTAAGAAAACAGGCACACGCATCATTAATTTAATAATAAATATGAGATTAATTCCACATTTACAATTTACAAACAATCAAACAAGACTCGGATACTTCATTTAACTACTCACTGTCTTCTTCTTTTTTTACCCTAGAAAATACTAGCTACTATATTGTAGTGTGTTATATAGTGAGTTGGAAACTAGCCATCAAAATATATTAATTTGTACCTAATCCATTCAATTATATATCTTCTTAAAATATTAAAACTCCTGATCCACCAATGATTATGTAATATGTTTAATTTAATTGTCATTACAAGATTTTTCCACATTTTATCATATTAATTAAAGCTTGTTATATAACAAAAGAAAAATAAATTCTATATATCTACTTAAAGTAATTTCAAAAGTACATTTGTTATAAGTATTTATTAGTATAGATATGGTTTGCGGTAGTGATGCGTTGTGACGATGGTGGTTGTTGAAGTATTTAAATATTATTAAGAAAAAATATTAAAAATAATTTATATATTAATTTTTTGTCCAAAAAAATTAAGAATATATAAACATTTGACTTTTTTGTCGGGATTAATTCATACATCCGACCAATGGCCGCTGCTACGACTAAGGCTGTAAACGAGTAAACACAGTTCGGGCTCGACTCGAAAAAATATGAGCGAGACTCGGATTCGTTAATAATATGATCCAAATCTGAACATTAAACATAGTTTGAATAAAAATATGAGTAGAATTTGAGCAATGTTATACTCGACTCGTTTAAGATTCAAACTACTCGAATTTTTGATTGTGATTCTATACATACTCGGTTAATACATATTCGATTAGATGTTCGATACATTCTCTTATAATATATACAAATTTAAATCAAATTAGGATAATTAGTTATTATTTTGTTTTGTTTTTAATTTTATTTGTGATTTTATATTTGTAAAGTGTAATAATAAATATATTTTCTCATTTTTAAGTAAAATAACAAATTCAATTTATAATTATATTTATTATAAAGCTAGTTATTATGTGGAGACTCAATTCGAGCTTGAATTTGAAGCTCGCGAGTAGTTTGAATAAATATTGAGTCGAGTCGGATCGAATTCGAGTACTAAATATTTGAGTCGAGTCGAATCGAGTAGAAATTTTAAAATATAATTGAATTCGTTAGAATTTGAAAGTACAATTTATCATTTTAGTCTAAATTAGAAGTAATTCTCATTCGCTATTCTGGTTCGACTTTCTTTTTACACCCTTAGCTCTGACGACAGGGTAGTCGGGGTGTATACATCATTGTAAAGTGCGCGAGGCAAACTAATGAATACATCGACATTTGAAGTGAATCTCCTTAAAGAAATGAAGTCGAATATTATATAATTCAATGGAAGTGAATCTCCTTAAAAGAAATGAAGTCCAATATTATCTAACTCTCTCCTCACGGACTGAAAATTAAATACAGTTAAAAATCTTAGGTTCCTTAAAATCCTATATCCTGCCCAAAATAGAACCCACCAAATTATTCCGGCCCAATTAATCATGTCCCAACAGTAATTAAAACCATTTTTGTAAAAAGGAAATAGCATTAATCAAGCAGGACTATTTGTTCTTTTTCTCGTCATTAGATATTAAAAGCCCAAAGTCTCCATACTGGCCCAGTTGAACATTAAAGCCCAAACTACTCCTTAAAAGATATAGTTGTAGTATACAAATTGGGCCTTGCTAAACTGGACGCATTTGCCATAGTGTCTCCTTTTTTATGAAAGAAGGGCTCAAGGCCAGTATAAAAAGTCCGCAATGCTAAAGATTTCATGGGGAGGGAGGATCCCTTCTAGGCTTCTACTACTAAGAATGAGACCGAGTGTAACTAAACATATTAAGAAGGATTAAGAAAGTTTACTTTTGGAAATTAAAAGGTAAATTTATGGATCAAATTTCCATATTATGTCCTTGCATTTGTCGTGGAGCCAATAAAAAAATACTCCATCCTTACTTAAAATGACCAACTAAATATAAATTTTACAAGTATTAAAAAAAATGAAAAGTAATTTTATTTTTTTACTGATAGGCCTAACTAAATGTCATAATTATCCTTCATTTTATGTATTTTAATTCATTTTTAGAATAAAAATAATTATACCTTTAATCACCTCATTAATATTTGCTAAACTTTTACAATCCAAAAAATTAGATTCAATTTTGACATACTTAGCATGATGGAGGGAGATTAATATCTATCTTTTCTGTTGTAAAATTAATTTTGTATTTGTATTAAAATAAATAAAATCTTTTAAGAATAATACTTTCATAATTAAAGAATTGTTACAAAAAAAAAGTATGTTATATGTTGCAATTGTTAAAGTTAATTTTTTTAATGTCAATTACGCGAATAAGTATTATTGTATTAGTGTTAATTTTTTAATGTCAATTACGCAGATAAATATTACTATATTAGTGATAACCCATTTAGATACTGTAATAAGTGAATTATTTTTTATAATTTTATTTAATATCATGTATTAATTTATTTTACAATTATTTTTGTATAATAGCAATTAGTTAAAATCAGTTATAATTTGATACGTTATTTTGTAATTTCTCTATTAGTTGGACACGTACAACCCTAATTACAATTATATCATGTCATTGGTCATTAGTAGGAGGTAAAAACCAAAGACTCCAGATGGGATCGCAACATTTGCTTACAGTCCACGTCAACTGGGTCCGACCAATCCTTTCTTAATTCTTAGTAAGACCATGTGCCTGAAGGACAAGTCACACCCTCCACCTCCAGTCACATGTCTCACCTCCCCAAAATCCGCATCTCCATCCCTTCACCACCTCATCCGACGGCCGCATCTCCATACGTGGACCCCACCAGGTGCAGACGTCACTCCCACGGAACCTACCTGTCACATATAAAAAGAGTAGGAAAAAACCGCCAGTTATACCGCAACACGTGGATGATTCCCACGTGAAATTCACGAGGACAGTGGGCCCCTTAGGAAGTTGTCTAGAAAGTCTTCTGGTGAGCTGGACTACACAACGCACTGAAGATGAAGTGGGACCCAAGTTTGGCATATTGGCCTGCTGGTGGACACGTCAGTGTTTGGACCACAACAGCAGATGGGGACCACTTCTCTTACTCGTACGTTTTGAGATGCTCTCCTATTCAAATGCGTGGCTTTTTATAAGCCGTTGGATTTGGACTAGCTAGGGGTGGGGTCCAGTGTTTGATTTTGTTTGGGATTTGTTCGTTTCTAAGTCGACCCCTGGGGCTACACGTGTCCTTTCAGTGACTTTATTTAGAAGATGGATCTATCATCAGTAAATGGACGGTCTAGATTGGCTTTCCATTGGTGACTCATGTCAAATAGGATGCGTCTGGCTTGGAGTGCCCTCCGCGTCGGCAAAAGTGTTTCCAACATTATACATTACCTAAAATACCCCGCACTTTCCAATGATTCAATATATGCACATGAAAAAAATTTAAATATATATTGTAAATATGAAAGAAATTGATCATTCTTGAATTTTACTCCACTCTGATTACTTATGAAGTATTTTTAAACTTGGATTATTTAAAATACGAATCATTAATATTTGTTCTTTTGTTTCACTGGATTAGTTTCCTTTAAAATATTTTTCATCGTCTTCATTCTAAATGATGATATTCTATGAATATCTTTTTTTGGCGTAGTAAAAGATGAATGATTTCTTGATGAATATCTTTTGCCCGTAGTGCAAAAAGATGATAAGTGTTGAGATGAACATGACCTCATCGATTAATATCTTTGCCAGTAGTAGTAAAAGCATGAATGAGCAGTGTTTAGATGAACATTAACCGGTGATGAATATCTTTGGCTGTAGTGCAAAGATGAATATTTGATTCGGATATATATTGATTGATGTTTAGGGGATAAAATATCGACGATGAACTTTTAAATTCATATATAGAAGATAGTAGTTTGCATTCTCTACTTAACTCTTCTAATGAATTGTTGTTTCACATTGCGAGTTGTTGATTTAAAAGCTGGTTGTTTATTGTATTCTATTAGATTTTTCTCTGTTGAAGACTAATGATAATTTGTTGTATATTATCTTAGTCATAATATTCTTTTCTTGGGCTAGTTGAGCTCACCCTTTTTCTTTTGTTCCATTTTTTTTTCTTGGGAAGCGAGAATGTAATGAAAGTCTTACAAGTGGGGTATGGAATGAAAGTTCTAAAGAGAGTTGTTTAGTAGTCCTCACCATTTTGAAAAATAATGTATCCATAATTATGATGGAGATTTATTTGCGTGTGGATATTATGCAGATGGCAATATCTCGTATTTAAACTCACAGATTTATATGTTGTAATAATAAAGTTGTAGTTATATTTCGTACCATGTATTTGGCATTTCGAGAATGGGTTGGATGGAATGGACCTATTTTGGGGCGCCACATCCCTATTCTATTCGCGAAGAAGAAAGATGGGAGTATGCGACTTTGTATTGATTATCTGGAGTTGAATCATGTCACCATCAAAAAATAGTATCCATTGCCACGTATTGATGACTGTTTGACCGATTAGTAAGGAGCCAAATTCTTTTCAAAGATTGATCTTCGTTAGGATATCACCAATTGAAGATTAGAACCGATGACATTCCAAAGACGACTTTTTCGAACTTGGTACGGGCATTATGAATTCCTAGTTATGTCCTTTGGATTGACTAATGTTCCCTACGCCTTTCATGGATATGATGAACCAAGTATTCGAGGAATATTTGGATCACTTTGTGGTCGTCTTTATTGATGACATCCTTATTTATTCCAAAAGCCGTGAAGATCATGAAGCAACACTTGAGGTCGACACTCCAAAAAGCTTCGTGAATATAAGCTTTATGCGAAGTGAAGAAATGTGAGTTCGGCAGAAGAAGTAGCATTCCTTGGGCACGTGGTATCAAGTCATGGAATATCTGTTGACCCAAAGAAAGATTGATTTATTTAAAGTCTGGAGCAACTTAAATCAATGACCGAAAGACGTAGCTTTCTCGGTTTAAATTGGTTATTATCAGAGATTCGTGGAAGGATTTTCTCGAATCGCTACTCCATTAACTCGGTGACTCGAAAAAGATACAAAGTTCGATTGGAGCGAGGAATGTGATAAGAGTTTTCAAGAACTCGAGAGAGACTCATTTCAAAGACTGCTCGCACAATACCATCGGTTCGGAGGGATTTGTCATCTCTGGTGATCTTGGGAAAAAGGGTTAGGATGTGTTCTCATGCAACATGGGAAAGTCATAGCCTATGCCTCACGACAACTCAAAGAATATAGAGGAATTATCCTACTCATGATCTAGAGTTGGCAGCTGTTGTTTTTGCACTTAAAATTTGGAGGCATTATTTGTATGGGGAGAAAGTGGAGATCTTTACGGATCATAAAAGCCTCAAATATTTCTTCACTCAGAAAGAACTCAACATGCGACAACGACGTTGGCTTGAACTGTTGAAAGATTATGATCATACCATCCAATACCATCCTGGAAAAGCGAATGTGGTAGCTGACGCATTGAGTAGAAGATTATATACAGGTACGAGTTCGACATTGTCAACGCAAAGGCCCATTTTGTGTGACTTGCAAAGGGTGGAGATAGAGTTAAAGACTCCAGGGACGCATGTGATGATGGCGAATATACGAGTAGAACCGACTTTAATCAATAAAGTTAAAGCTACTCTGCTACGGACACAGGAGTCGACGCGTATATGAGAAGAAAGTGCAAGAAGGTCTTTATCTGGGAAGCAAGAATCGATGAAGAAGGAATACTTGAGTCAACTCCGGACTTTCTGCTCCTAACGACCTCGATTTAAAGTATAAAATCATGATGGAGGCGCACAACACACTTTGTTTTCAATCCATCTTTGGGAGTACCAAAATGTATCATGATATTCGTCATACATTTTAGTGGAGCAATATGAAGAGAGAGATAATATTTGTTTATCTCAAGGTGTCTAACTTGTCAACGAGTTAAAGCGAGCATCAAGTACCAAAAGGTCCATTACAACCACTTCAAATTTCGAGAATGGAAGTGGGAACACATTACCATGGATTTCAACACTCGGCCTTCCTAAGGTTTCTCAAGGCATAGATGCGGTTTGGATCATTGTTGATAGATTGACCAAGTCGCTTTCATTTCTTATCGACACGAGAAACTTATACACTTGAACGTCTTGTTTGTATGTACATATAACGAGATTTTAAGAGGCTGCATGGTATGCCTGGTATCCATAGTTTTCGATCGAGACCCAAGATTCACTTCACGATTTTGGGTTAGTATGTAAAAAGCTATGGGCACAGACTTCACGATTTAGCTCTCTAAGATATCATCCTCGCAGACGGACCCGGACAAATCGGAGAGAGATTATTCAAACTCTTGAAGATCTATTAAGACTCGTGTCTTTGATTTCAAGAGAAGTTGGGACAAGTTATTACCATTGGTAGAGTTTTCCTACAACAACAAGTTATCGCAAGTATTGACTTTGGCTCCATTCAAGCATTGTATGGAAGAAAGTGTCGATTCTCAAAGATTTGGGATGAGGTGGGTGAAGCAACGTTGTTGGGACCGGAGTTGGTACGTATGACTACGAAAAAGATTCAAACGATCCGACAACGTATAAAAACCTCACAAAATCGACAAAAGAGTTATGTTGATCTTCATCGAAAGGACGTGGAATTCAATATAGGAGATCATGTGTTGTTACGTGTTGCTCCATAGAAAGGAGTTACAAGATTTGGAAAGAGAGGAAAACTCAATCCTCGATTCATCGGTCCATTTTTAATCCTCGATCGAGTAGGAGGCGTGGCTATAGACTCGCTTTCATCGTAAGTATGTCTCTCGTGTTCATAACGTTTTACACATATCCATGTTACGTAAATATGTGAAAGACCCGAACCACATTATTGAGTTAGAACCGGACGAAATAGTGGAAGATTTGACGTATGAAGAGGTTCCTGTTCAAATCTTGGATAAGAAGGAACATATTATATGCTCCAAGGTTATACCTCAAGTCAAAGTTTTGTGGAGAAACCTCGATGTTGAGGAAATGACTTGGGAGTTAGAATTTGAAATGAAATCAAGGTATCCTTACCTCTTCGACATATCAAGTACGTACCCTAATTTCGAGGACGAAATTTCATAGGAATGGGAGGTTGTAAGACCCCAACTTTTATAAATAAAGATGAATTTTTCTATAAATACTATTTTTGAATATTATAGAATAAATTTGATATAATGTTATAGTTGTGGGTAATATTTATAAATTTTTTAAAAAAGTAAGCAAGTTGTTATAAAATATTCGTTTGGGTGGGAATATTCTTTTTGTTTGGGAATATTCATACGACGACCAAGACAATTAATTGGTGGACCCTGGCGGAATTATCATTTGATCGAGAAAACGAAAAAAATACTTTATGAAAATAATGGCGGAGAGGTGTTACTGATTTAAACTGTTGTGTTAGAGTTTATGCCACAGAGGCCAATTATTTGATATAATTGCTTAACGCGTTTTGATATTATATTTGATTGAATAAATATATGATTTTATTATGGTTTTATTTATCGCATAATATAATTGTTAACATAATAAAATTTCCTTAGAATAGTGATACAAATTATATAGTTTCAAGTATGTGACTTGAACATAAGATTATATATTACCATTAGTATAAGTGTTCTTAAATGTCCCTGTTGAAAGTATATCATTGTTGATGGGACAACAATGATGCATCGAGACTAGTATGTGGGATGTTGATGACAAATCTCATTGGTCATAAATATATGAGATATTAAGTCGATGCATAGGTACATGTTGTGAAAACGATGTACCGGACAGACCCACCATGAGAATTCTATATGGAGCATTATGCGAAGTGTCATTAAGAATTCTCATAAGTGATAATGATGTAATGGTCCTCCGACACGAAATCGCTTATATTACTACACGAGAATTTATGTACTTTGATATCATCAAATGTCACCTTTAATAGGGTGGACTATAAAGGTGATTATTGGGTTCATCATTAATCGTGTGAGAAATATGAGTGATCTAGATGGAATTTAACCATCCTATATATTATGGGTGATATCCATAGGCCTCTTGATTGAGTAGGACTATGAAATGCATGGCCATGCTCAAATAGTGATTTGTTTCATATAGTCTACTCATTGATCAAGAAAACTTCAGATTAAATTATGAAGAGTATGACACATTCCATGACTCGAGTTTAATACAGGATATTAAGGTTAAAAGGATTAAATTACATTGAAACATTGGTCACGAAAAAGGTTCAGATCGAATCATCGATCTTATTATTACTTGGGTAGCGATGATGCATTACTAGATGTCGCTCACTTTGTTTATAATTTTATAATATGATTTTAAAATTATTGCCAACGTAATAATAACCTATGTGGTCACACACATGTAACGTTATTTAAAAGGGAATTAATTTAAATTTTAAGGATTTAAATATATTAATATGATTAATAGTATTTAAATCACTTAATTTAAATTAAAAGGATAATTTGTATATATGTATATTAATTAAGTAAGACTTAATTAAGAGATATATATATATATAAATTCGGATTTTATGAAATTAGGTTTTGATTTGATTTATTCCTTTTAACTACTATATATATGATATATATAGAGATACTTAGGGTAATATATCATAATTGAAAAACCCTAGCCATTTCTTAGAGAGAGACTAGAGAAAAAACAGTTTGAAAATCCATTCCTTTTGGTGGCTAATCTGCAAGTCCTTCTTATTGTGAGAATCGTCGACGACGGTTCGGTTCGCATGCGGCGTTAAATGTGGATACAAGTAGAAGCGCAATCAGTTTGTATATGCGTTGGACATTTGAGGCTTGATCGGTTTGATTCTCGTTTTTTCATATCTGGTATAATCTCTAAACCTCGAATTAATTGATTTTTCGCATGGATCCTGTTTTAGGGTTTTAAATTGCTTTAAAATTTTAATTTTCATTGTATGCGTTCGTGCGAAGCCCAACATGTTGAACTATCCCAGGTAGTAAAAGTAAAAGAATATGTCTGGCATTAGCATAAGTAGTAGCACTACAGTATTGATTATTGATCTTTACGTGAGAAGTCACTCACTATACTCAATTATTGCTATAGTAATTCTTTGCGATCATATCGCTTATATTATTGATTCAATTATTGTCACAAGATTATCTCGATAATATGTTATATTATTAAATCAATAATTGAGACGACAAGTTATAAATGATTAATAATTGTTGAAAGATTAAATATGTGTTGATTAAAAATAAAATGATTTGTGGTAATATTTATCCAATCCTTAATGTATATAAAGAAATACATTATGAGACGTTTGTGGTAAGTTTGGTTATTTTATGGGGGCCTATATGTCATCATCTAAGAGTCTCTTCGTCAATAGTAATTACCTTCGTCAATAGTAATTACCTTCATCAATAGTAATTACCTTTGTCAATAGTAATTACCTTAGTCAATAGTAATTACCTTCGTCAATAGTAATTACCTTCATGAATAGTAATTACCTTCGTCAATAGTAATTACCTTTACCAGACGTCAAACCACTTGCCGTTTTATATTACGGCGCCGAACCACTTGTCGTTTCATATTAAAGCGTCAAACCACTTGTCGTTTTCACATTACAGCGGCCGAACCAATTGTCGTTTCACATTATAAGCGTCAAACCACTTTTCTTTTCACATCACCACCAATCAAGCCACTTGCCTTTTCACATGGCGGGTCTTAAGCTAGAAATCTTCTATAAATAGAGGCCTAGTGTTTCATTATTTTTCACGAATTCATTCAAGCTTTATAGAGAGAGAAAGTATAGAGAAAAAAAAAAAGAAGAGTAGTATTCTCGTTACTACACTATCGCAAAGATTCAATCTCCTACTAAAGTAAGGGTGTTATTCTTTCTTATTCATGAAGAGAATCTGTTGTTATTCCATTGCTTATTATTCTATTGGAATAACTTTGATGACTGTTTTACCTATACTTGGTGACATTGTTCTATTATTTCATTTGGAATATCCCGTCTCATGCGTTTTTACGGGACCGGGTTCCGTTATTTATTATTCTGTTGGAATAACTCGCGTGTATGCGATTCATCGCATTTACGGTGATTTCTTTTGTTATTCCATTCTTTATTAAACTCAGTTGGTTAAAACTTTGACTTCTATACTCCATGAAATTAGTGGAATATCCTTGATATTTGCGTTTCATCCAGTATCGTTTCATGGAAATATTGTTCTAAGTATTCTTGAATTTTACTCTACAAAGCAGTATCATGTTGACAGTTTGAATGTTATTGGTTCCTGGATAAATTAATTATTGAACTTGTTTTATTAAATTCTTATATCATTGTCATCATCCTCATGTTTATATTATGTTGAAAGTCATCTCGTGGTTCAGTAGTGCATAGATGGACTTGGTATGATTATGACCGAGGATTATTGATTGTAATCATGACCGCAATGTTACAAATGATGTGATAAAAATCCTCATTAGCCCGTAGTGCATTGATGGGATCGATTGTTGGCATGATCGATCATGACCATTAATGAATACACAAATATTCTCGGCTCGTAGTGCATGGATAATTGTGGTCGTGATACTTAAAGAATATCCTCGCCGCCATAGTGCGGGGTGATTCGATGATGTGGAATATTTATTGTTCGAGTCTCATTTATAATGATGATGAAAACCTTTTAAATCATAAAAGATAGTAGATTTTATTTTCTACTGACTCTTTTTAATGGATTCTTTGGTTCATGCTGATTAAACTTGATGTTTATTATATTTTATCGTTTAACATTTGTTGAAGGCTAATGATAATTTATTTCGCATTATCTTAGTCATAATATTTCTTACCGGGCTAGTTGAGCTCACCCTTTTCTTTCACCGTTTCTCTTCGTGAAATGAGAATATAGTTTGGGACGAGTCGGAGAATGGAGTAATGGTCAGGAGGATAGCATTAGTAGTTTCACTATTCTCGTGAAATAGTGTGATAATAATTGTAATGAGGACTCCTTTTGAGTTTGTATAATCTCTAGTAGACAATAATTGTATTCAAACTCACAGCTTTTATATTTTGTCGATTGTATACCTACAGTTGTATTAGTAAGTTGTATTGAATTCTATACCATGTATCCGACGACTCAAGATGGGTGATGTATACCTAATTTTGGGGCGTCATAAATTTAGTAAACGATTAAGAATCGTGTTAGAGTTAAATTTAAGCCCAATGACGTCTTTTATATATATATATATATATATATATATATATATATATATATATATTCTATCTAATAAAATACAAATGATTTTGAATTTTTCGCTCACTCAATAAATTATCTGGGCCGTTCAAATTTTGAGATAAATCTCACCGTCCATACAGTATTAACGAGTAGGAACTAAATACCCTGTTATGTGGGTTAAGTTCATTTATTTACTTAGTAAAAAAGTTTGTTTGCACTGGGTTGGTTTGAACTTTGCTCATTTAACTAGTTTAAATTTAGAAAATTGATATTTTTATTTTATTTTTTGATATTTTCACACGTAGGGTCTCACATATTAACTAATAAAAATTCGACACATTAACTAATATGTGAGCTATACGTGTGAAAATATAAAAAAAAAATAACGTGAAAATATCAATTTTCTAAATTCGTCCAAGTCAAACTTATGAACAATTTGATTCATTTATATATTTATTGAGAATTAAATGTATAGTAATTTTATAATTCATTTGTACACTATATATATAGAGATTTCTACGGTTGTTTTATTTGGTCAAAATTGCTGACCTTTTGCCGCATACAGTAATTTATTTATGCAAGCCCACAATTAATCGGATTAACATTACCCTCCACATACATCTTATTTTGAAAATACAATAGGAGAGAGAGAAAAAAAATATCTGTTGCCAAACAGACCCTTTATGAGAAAAATACCGTATATGGGCCCATTCCGGATTTGAAACGTTCATCAATTGTAGTTTTTTTCTCTTTCTTAGATTAAATTAATTTGAGTAAATGACCACGTCAGCCACATGACCGAGTAGAAATATTAGTTGGCCTACAAGGCAGCCCCAATTCCACGACGCGTAGATCGAGTCCCCGTCCAACACGTGTACGGTCGTGGAATAAATAAATCGGACAGCGCGAATCTCAATAAGCCAGCTCAACAACCACCGTATATACAAAGATAGAGATATACGATAGAACACGTGTATATTGACGTGGCATGTTGCCTTGGCGCTCTTCTTCTCACTCTCTCCAATCTGCGAAACGCCTTTCACTCTTCCCCCCGTGTTTCTAATTTTAGAGAGGGAAAGTAGAGAGAGAAAGAGAATGCAGATGAGAGTTGAGAAAATCCATTAATTTTTTATTTTCACAGATAATTTTCTCACTTGCGAATTTGTTTATGGCTTTGACGTGAAGATTTATGCTGTGATTATTGAAGGTTTGTTTGAATTTGTTGAATTTGAGCAGAAATTAATTGAATTTTGATTTTTAGCTTTAAGAATTACATGTTTGTGATTTGAAGATTTGATTTTTTGTATACTTGTAGCTCTGATTTGCTCTAATTTGTGTTCTTCAATTTTGTAAGTTGTGTGTGTTGTAGAGAGATCAAAGAAGAAGAAGGTGAAACTGTTTAAACTGAAAGCTTCGTTTTCAGTTAAACAGAATTTGTTCGAATTTGGAACTAAATAATAAAATTAACAGTAAACATTAGAAATTTCTGTTTTTTGGGGGGCCTGAATCGGGTAAATTTAGGCTGGGGACGAGGCTAAATATGTCACTTACTTAGTGGTTGTTATGGACTTCCAAATTCTTGATGATAGTTTTGTCTATTACTTTCTGGTTTCTCCTTACAAGGTGGGATTGTGAAAGGACAGTTGTGACCTTTGCCTTCCTTGATCTTTGGGGCCTTGTGAAATGAATTGACTTCTCTTTTGTATTTTTTGGTTTCTTTGTGATTAAATAGGTCAGCTTTTATATTATTTGTTGAGTTGAAATAATTAATCAAGATGTGTGCTTATTGATCTTTTTAATTTTGGTGATTGGTTTACTGGATCGGCAGGTAATATGCAAATTATCATGAACTAACAAATTATTATGAACTATTGGCTGTAATGATACAAACTAAAACCGTAGGTGCATTTGGTGTTAGCCAAGACCAAACCTTACTATTGGATAAATCTTGTCAGCACATTAAAGCACTTCTATTTCTTGTTTAAAAGTTTTGGTATTTTAGATTATTGTCCTGTGTCCTGATGTATATAGCTGAAATCAAGATTTATTGGGGTCTCACTGAAGTATTTGTGCTTGAACTTTGATTTGTCTTGATCATTAATACTTTAGAAAGAGAAGTAACAATCCTAAACTTTTTTGGGATGTCCTATAATCTTTCAGGAGAGCTAGGAGTTGAGGTGAATTAAAGCTTTAGTTACATTTTAATCTAAGATATGGTAAAACACCTGGATATTATGTTATGGACAACTAAACTAACATCTGCATGTGAGACTACAAGAGAGTGCGAGATAGAGAGATGTATAATCAAGACTACTCTGGGTCCCAAACGGTAAAACATTAAAACACAGCTCAAATGCAATGTTACTTAGTCTCCCCTATGTAGGGATGAGAAAATTGAGTTGGTTTTGAAAAATGCCGCCTTTCTCCCATTTTCTCCATCTCCCACTTAGATATAACACTTGATGCGACTTTTGAAAATTCTTATAGAATACCTGTTCAAACTTTATTTAGTTGTCTCTGTTTCTTCTCAGTTTTTTGTTGGGATAAAGAGTGTTTTTATGTAGTCTTTCTATTGTAAAATTCTTTTTAGCCCATCTTTAATTTCAATACTCCATTTTGCAGTTAAGTGAGTGAGCCTGTAACAAGTGTTTGTGAAGGAAGTAATGGGGAACAGTGAAGATGGCAAGTCTGTCAAGCCTGAGAAGTCAACTTCACCTCCACCTCCACCCCCACCTCCACTGGTAAGCTAAAAACCATGCATGTTGATCACTAAAAAAATAGATCATGTGGGATATCCTTGTTGGACAAACATTGATTATCTTAATTTCGGAAGAGAATGACTCTCATATTGATAATTGTTGGTTGTACAAGTATTATCTTTTGCCTGCAGCATTTAGTTTTTGTCATTTCATCTCTCTTTCTCTAGTTAGTTGCTACTGTTAAGGGAGTGCCCATGCGGGTAGGAGAGAAGGCATAACACACTTGTCTTGGGCAACCTGGCTAAAAGGTTTAAACTGATAGGTCATGGCCGATCGTGTTTATTAGTACATGTCTCTTTCATTATTTTGCTAATGCAGGAGTCTTGTGTCACACGTGTACCCCCTAACAATCTATCCTTCATCTTCGAGTCAAACATCAACATCTCTCCCCCTCCATACCTCGTGTTTACTCTTTCACTGAGGAGAACTGCCTCTTTCCACTGTTCTTTTCAAGTCGTTGTGTTGCCCATTATAACAAGCCACGTGTCTTTCTAACTAAGATCCCATGCAATTCATATGATCCTACGTTCTTGTTCCATTGAGCATTCATCAGTTATTCTTTAACTGATATCCCGTGCAATTCAAATGCATTCCTCACCCTTGTTCCGCCAAAAAAAAAAGTGTCCACATTAACTTAAACTTCTAGTTCCAGACATGTAGAGCTGTAAATGAAGTTTGAAATTTTCTACATCTGTCTTAATTCTTAATTATCTTATAAAAGTATCTGGTCAAAGTGGGTAATCTTTGTTATCCAATCAAAGAGTTGAAAAGGGATATGAATATTCGAACAGATACAACTATAGGCTAATTTGTATTTGCTAATACCAGATCATTATAGTTTAATATAATATATATTCCCTCTGTCAAAGTTACTCCCTTGCCTTGAGAGCATGTCTTAAAGTACAAAATGTTTGTCTGTGTCTAAAGGTACACAAATCAAATATAAAGTATGTTTAAAGACTAGTTTACCATCAAAATAATACTTAAGTGGTCTATACTTTACAAAAATTCATTAGTTACATGGTCTCCACTATGAGTAAAAGTGGTACTTACTTTATTATCTTTCCTTTATTTTAGTTTTCGTAATTTGTCTGAAATATGTACTTTGGACATCATTGGACATCTTTTTGAGGGCAGAGGGAGCATAAGACAATTTTCTTTTCGAGATGTTCCTAAAAGATGATTAATTTTTATAATAAATGTTTAGTGGGGAGTATAAAGTGCCATTATTACCTCCTCTTGATTGTGCTTAACATGAGATGAAAATTGGTATGAAGACCTAAAGACATGGGTAATAAGCCTTCTATTGTGTGCACAGGACTCCCGGATCTAACCTAACAGTTACCACCCATTTAATCTCCCCTAGAATTTATCACCCCTTCAATTTGTCCTAAGCATTGGTCAACCTCTTATATTTGCAGGATCAGTCCAGCATCCATGTGTATCCTGATTGGGCTGCTATGCAGGTTATACTACTCTGTTCATGCACTTATTTCTCAACTTATTCTGAATGCTAACTCCATGGCTCAGCATCCAAACTCAAATTTTATCCTCTTGGGTTCCATGTATTGATCGGAGCTACTTTTGTTCAATCTGCAGGCCTATTATGGCCACAGAGTTGCTGTACCACCATATTTTAATTCGGGTGTGCCATCTGGTCAAGCTCCTCACGCTTATATGTGGGGACCACCACAGGTAGTGTCCAAATCATCAAGGCCGTCAGTTTCTTTCAACCTTTTTTGTCACTTAAGTATGCTAAGAAACTTATCATTCAACCCTGACGAGAATGATTTTAATCTCAGCCTATGATGCCGCCTTATGGCGTGCCTTACGCAGCTTTATATGCACATGGTGGAGTTTATGCACATCCTGGCGTCCCTCTAGTAAGTTCATATATTTGGTGCTATCTTGCTTTACAAATCATAATTTGTTAATTTGTGACATGCCCAAGTGTGGTGTCTCCTTGACTTCTTTGATTAGAATTTAGAACCTTCCTCGGGTTTTGCATGGGTACCTGTTTGGCCTGTATCGTTGTGATAAAGTTATGAATTGCATTCCCTCTTTGTGCCTAAGTTATGTATTGTGTTTTGAAAGTAGTCTTTGATCTCAGTGGTGCCTCTATTAAACATTTTATCTAAAAGTATATTATTAAATGGAGCAACTATGATGGATAAGTTGTTATTTGTTTAGCGGGTACATTTACGCAGTCTTGGCATTTCATCGTGTTCTACTTTATATAAGTCTTGTACTGCAATTCTATGTTCGACATATTGTCATTCTTATCATACATGCTGTTACTAATGTTATCATATGTGCTGTACTATTAAGAATTGCATATTCGATTGAGGACAGGTGGTTGTTGTTTTAGCTGCATAGCAATGTAGAAATTATATTTAAATCTAACTTCTTAGTGATGATTCAGGCAGCTAGCCCCTTGAGTATGGATGCACCTCCCAAGTCACCAGGAACTACAGATCATGGTTTAATGAAAAAATTGAAAGGATTTGATGGTCTGGCAATGTCCATAGGCAATGGAAATGCTGACAGTAATGATGGTGGAACAGACCCTGGGCTTTCTCAGAGGTTTGTTAAGTTACTCAAACCTGTCAAAATTCATCTTCATTTAGTTTGAAGTGTTCTGGGACTTGGTATTCTCTAATAAGAGACTGGAAGTTTGCCTTCTGCAGTTCTGCACTCTTGAGAAGATTTCCCCCTTGACATACGCTCTTCTTGTTTTTCCTCCTGAATTGAGAAGGTTTTTTTTCTCTATTTTTTTTTGAATTTGTGAACAGTGGGGAGACTGAAGGTTCCAGTGATGGAAGTAATGGGAATTCCAAAGGGGTAAGAATTTTATCTGTGTAAGAAGTTATCACTATCCCATTATGAACAACTTCGATATGATTTTGCTGCACAATGCTGAGCTCCTATTGTGTCCTGTTTTTCCAGGCTGGTCAAAATGGCCGGAAAAGAAGTCGTGAGGCAACACCGTATATGAGTAAGATATTCTGCTCAAGTTATAATGATAGAAATTGAAATTTATCTGAATATTTCTACATTGGCACAAGTTGCGTATATGCTGTCCCATTATGTTAACAAGACTGGTCCCTTGCACTATGTTAAGGAGTCCACATGCTTTTGATGCTAATGGTAATAGTACCTGACTACAGTTTATATACAAGCCAGCAACCCCCTGTTTGTGGGTTTTATTTGGGGGAAAAGGGGAAGGGAGGGAAAGAACTTTCCCTCCGAAACAAAACTCAAAGAGAGTCCAAATTGAGGCATCTTTAGAGGTATAAGTGATTCAGCATTTCCAGTCCTGAATGAACCCTTCTTTGAAAAACCAGCAGGATAATCCTTGTCCCAGACTTTTCTTAAAGTCTGGCCTCTTGTGCTATTTGAAATTTGTTTGATTTGGGAAGTCGGTATATTGTATTAAATGTCAACTCAATGACAATAATATACACTGCTTGGTAGTTTAAAGTAATTCTTTCTTTCTCCTTCATATCTAAGAAATAAACAAAATCAATATTTTCCATATGAGTGTCATAGAAGTGCTTTTGTTCCCTGTGGTTTTGGAACGACCATCTAAGGAATAGGTTGAAAAACTCCTATGGGAAATATTTACTGTGGGGTCCTGACCAATATGCTATTTGATGACATGAATTTTGCTGTTATAATACAAATTGATAGTAGTACCTATAATGGGAAATGGTTGGGATTTTGAACTGTGTACTCAAATTCATTGCTTTTCTTAATTTTTGCTTGTTCTCTAAATCTACAGATGGAGAGGGTAAGATTGACACACACATCAATCTAATTCCGTCTGCGCAAGCAAATACCTCTGAGAAGGTGATGGGTGTCTCTGTTGGTACTGCTAGGGTTGCAGGAAAAGCAGTCGGAACAGTACTTTCTCCTAGCGTGACCTCATCATTGGAGCTCAAGGATTCTCCCACTGCAAATGCAAGGACTAGTCCAGCAAGTGTTCAACCACCTTCTAGTGGAACACCAAATGAATCCTGGTTACATGTATGCTCCTCATATTCTTGTTAATTTGTCTTTTCCTATTAATTACTAATATTTTTCAGTAGATTAATAAAGGTTTCATTGAAAAAGAGGCTAGAAAGATGTATGAAATGAATAAATTATTGAATGGTTATAAGTTTTACTACCAACTCCGGGTAGTTGTCCAGGCAGTTGCTGATGCTTCTCTCGTGGAACTATTGTTTTAGTCGGAAATTTTGTGGCTTTCTTGACCTTGGCCTATATGCATCTAAAATCTGATTTTGCTGCTTTGAATTTTACTCAGAATGAGCGGGAGCTGAAGCGAGAGAGGCGGAAGCAGTCTAATCGAGAATCTGCGAGAAGGTCACGGCTGAGGAAGCAGGTACTTAAATCTTAGTTGACATGTTGTTTGTGAAATAAATGTTTATATTGTTGGTGTGACCCTAGAGCAGTAATGTGAATTTCTAGGTATTGACATTATTAAGTAATGCTGTTTCATTCCTTTTCTTGAATTTTTCTCATCCAGGCTGAGGCTGAAGAACTTGCGATAAAAGTTGACTCTTTAACTGCAGAGAATGTGACACTTAAATCTGAAATTAACCGACTAACAGAGAATTCGGAGAAACTGAAGAATGAAAACTCTAAATTAATGGTATTCCCTCTTTCTGAATTTTGCTACATCACCCATATATTGCCTATGTTCTTTATCATATTTTCTGGAGCCTTATAAAGTTTTGAATTTACAGGATATAATGAAAAATGCACAATCAGGACAAATAGAAGACGCAGGGTTCCACAAGATTGATGAGAAAAAGGCGCTGACACTCAGTACAGCAAATCTGCTCTCTAGAGTTAACAATGCAGGTTCTGTTGATAGAGACGAAGGAGAAGGTGAAATGTACGAGAAAGCAGCCAAGTCTGGTGCAAAGCTTTCGTCAACTCCTGGATGCTAGTCCCTCAGACGGATGCTGTTGCTGCTGGTTGATCAAGGTCAATGCAGCCTGTTTTCAGCTTATTTCTAAGTTAAATCACGTAGTTTTGGCATAATTATAAGCCCAAAATTACTGCTAACAGTAGCAGGGCAATGAGATAGCAGTCAAATAGGATAGAAAAACCCAAGAACCTAATTTTTACTTCTTGGTGTAATTTAGTTGTCTCTTGGCAAAACTGAAATGTAACTTCCTAGTTCAGAGCGCAGAGATGGGCAGCAATATTTTGGGTGTAAATTGGATAGACGTACAGGTTCTGGCTTTTAGAAAATGATGTGGGACCTATATATATCCGGTGTGTAACTTATTGAGCCTTTTCTTGGCCCTCCCTCCCTTTGAGGAGTGATGAGTAATTGTGCTGTTATATATAATATAATTTAACATTGGATAATAATATTTAGTGTGTTACGTTAGACGAAGTTATTTTGGTTGAGTTAATTTTTTATTTATTTTTTCGATCTGTCGCATGCTGCTATTTGTTGCTTCTTGGATATGGCCACAAGCCTTGTAGAGCCTTCCCTCACATATTTTGATAAGGATTGCTGCATAAATAGTACATACATCCTCTGAACAAATTTAGAGACCTATTTTTGTTGTAGCATACTATTATTTTTATTCTATGCAATTAAATATTTTATTATGCTATCACTTCACTATCATATTTTTATTTACTCTTGGCCTTGGGGAGATGTAAATATGATAATTTTTTCTCTTCTTAAATATCGTTTTAAGAATGTGTTCAGAATTTTGGAACTGTGGGATCAACAATTCATAAACTTCTTAAAATAAAACAAGATTATTTGGGAGATTTAGCAAAAACAACAATTGAAAAACAAGAAGAGAAATTCGTATCATCTTCCTTGAAAATAGTGTGAGAAAATTTGATATTTTCACAAGAATGTTAGGCTATGTTTGTTTGCAAGGATTATATTTTGTATACGACTATTAATCTCAAGTGTCTTGAGACTATTAGTTTAGAGATTATAAAATGACTTAATAGTCTTTATAATTCTAGGATTGGGATTATAATTCCATGTATTATAATCCCGAGATTATAATATTTACAAACAAACATAGCCATAATGTATATAACAGTATAAAGTTAGTCTCCATTATGTTGCATATCTGATTAAAAGAGTTACTACTAAAGTTATTCTCGTAACAAAAAAATAAATATATAGTCACAAAATATATTATTTTTTTCTTAAATAAATATATTTTTAATTTAATATAATTAAGTTGTACTCAAATCTAGACCATTTTTTGCAATCTAGGCCAGTCCCATATATATACATATATGGAGAGGTTCATGGTTAAAAACTAATCCGTTAACGATCCAATTCATTGAATAACCTCCATATATATATATATATGCATTTATCAGAAATTTGTCCCGCATGCAGTTCCCACCAAGAAATGCCTATCCTACGGTGTAGAATTAATAGAATTTTGAGGAGAAGCTTTAACTTGAATCTAAAACAATGTCTAAATGCAATAATGCATGGTACAACTTCATATTCCACTGTTTTAGTTTGTAGTATTACATTTTTGTTCACTTCTACCATAAGGAAACTAAGGAATCAGGAGTGACACTGAATTCTATTTTACTTGTTTCAGTAATTTAAATGCATATATGTGTTTTTCGGCGCGGGGGGGTTCAGGTAGGTAAAATCACTATCTAAATTAGTTTTCCTATTAACAAGATCAAACAATATTACTCCATTATCAATAACTACATTACATGGTTAGAGCTCTAAAATCTATTTTGTTTTTTTATTTTAATGAAATGATGTTTGCAGGATTCAATATAATTTTCTTTTCTATCAATTTAATCTAATAATTAGTATTTTCCCGCGCACACACTATACTTGAGGTTTAAAATATTTAAAAATTGTAATTGATTAAAAAATTGGTAAGAAAATAAAAATAAGGGATGATAAAAAGCAAGAGTGGTATGTTATTATGGAGTAAAATTTTCTTTTATCTTGATTTGTGATAATACGATATCAAAATAACTGGCATCCACCCTTCTCATTTTATGGTATACTAATATGAGAAATTATACGTAAGAATATAATATGAGTTTTATTTAATTTTAAAGAAAAAATGTAAAAAGAAAATATAAAGAAATAAAAAATTGTAATAAATTCAAACTTGTATGGACAAAAAAGAGAGGAAATAGGCTATTAGTCTCCCTTTATTAGATAGATAGATAAAAGATAGGGTTAGACGGAGAGATAAATATATAGACATACTATTTCCGTCTCACAATAAGTGCTTTTTTAGGTTTAATATTTTTTCCCAAAATAAGTGATGTGTTAGAATTCCAATACAATTTTTGCAATATTTTCTCATATATGCCCTTGTGCATTCAATGGTATTTATTGCATCTTACCATCACTACAATTAAATGACACTCATTAACTCTTCAACTTCAAAGAAAATATATTAAGGGTGTTTTTGCCATTTTAGCTTGTGTATTGGTATGTGTGATTTAACCTAAAAAAGCACTTATTATGGGAAGGAGGTAGTATGTAAATAGATTGGAAATATCATATCCCTTATTTGGAGTATTTATTTAATTTCTCTTTTTATGTTGGTGTTTGTTTATCTCTTAATATCCCTTAACAACTCCACGTCTGATTTGATAAATGGATAAAATTGTTTGGCAAAATTATGTTTGTCTCTTTTCGTCTCTTAATCGGTAAGAAAAAATATAAATCAAAATCATTAAGCGTTGTCTCTTAATAAAAATTTTAAGTTTATGAAATTTCTATAAATATTATACTCTATTTAATTCTAAATTTTAAGATTATTATTGATTTTAAAAATACTAATATTTATATTTTTAAATTTAAAAATTATTCAAATATTTTAATTATCAAACAATTTTTTAAGTTAACATATTATTTCAGTCAAATAATCTACTTTAATTAAAGATATTATACCATTCTTATCTTAATTATTTAGTTTTATCAACTCTTGCCAGCTTCACTGCCACCGGCTTCCCCCTTCCTCACTTTGGGACGTCTTGTCTCCAAAGAATTTTAATTAAAGACTCGTCTAAATCTCAAAATGCTTTTCAAATTTGAACCTTTTTGTATGTACACTCCATGCCCTTCTCCCTCTTTCAAACAAAATCAACCATTTTTCCACCAAATATTAAGAACCCGTTCTCCACAATCTTGCCTTCTGAACTCATGTTCAACTAATTGTTATTAATGTCTTTTATTAGATCTTAATTGGTGTAAACTTGACTTGTTTTCAAACAGTTAATTATTATTCATCTACTAGCTTGAGTTCCTCACCAAGCACTGGTATTATTAAGTTTAGATTTGAAGTTTTCATTCAGCATTTCTTCATTTATTGGTTTAATTTGGAGTTTTTGACAGTAATAAGTTTGTTTTGAGATTTGGATTCAAATTTGAGTAAAATGGTTATGTCTTTGGCTCACTGGTAGATTTGAAAGTTTCATCCAAAGATTCTTTATTTATTGGTTTAGTTACTCACTTTCTTGTTTTTTTCCTAGTGGGTTTTATTTAAAGTTAAGTTTGGAGTGCTGAAAGGGGTAGTTAAAATTTGTTTTTTCTTGTGATTTTTCACAAGTTTTTTTTTTTGAGGTTGGTTTCAAATTGAGTAAGTGGGGTGAAGAAAGTTTTCAGCTCTTTGCCTCTCTTTGGTAAATCAAGTTTTGAGTCTTCGGATTCGAGTTATTAAATTATGTTCTTTTGTAGTGAAGTTCAATTTTTATGGAGTTTTTGGATGGAAGTATAGGGTGCATTGATCTTTGGTTACCTGGTTTTCCATTTTTATACTACATTTGATTGTCTTGCCTGGTATTAATGTGATAATGTATGGGAAATTGATTTTAGAGTAGGAGTGGAAGCAATTCTATGCGGTTGTAAAGTGTTGCACTTTTGGGGAATTCTGTAATTAAGTTTAGTAAATTGAGTACTCTGTGTTATTGGGAAAACTTGAATAGGTGGGTGAATTTTTTTAATTCAATTCACTAGATTACAAAGATTTTTTTTCCTCTTTCACATGATATATGCTAGAAGAGTTTTAAACTGCCAGCTTTCCTAGTGACATTTGTCTCCTCCCCTACTGGTGTCAGTGTTAGAGATGCTCAAAAGATTTAATTAGGGCTTTTTAAGGCTATTTAGGGAGTCTTTCGTTGTTTAGGGGAGGAAAGTTTTTAGCTCTTGTGCTTTGAGAAATGGGACATTCTGCAGCAGTTTGGGATTATAAGGCTGCAAATGAAGTGTTAAGGGACCGAAATGGAATTGATGTGGTTGTGCTTCGGAACCCTAAAGGGGATACAGTACATGTAAGATCCTTTTAACCATCCTTTTATCAAATAGTTCCAGTACAGTGATGAATTAAATAATTTCAATGTACCTTCTTGGTTAGCTAATCATTTTCAATACTCTGTCAATTCCAGGTTAGTTTGGATGCCGGACAGGTCACTTCATGGAGGAATGCCCGAGGTGATGAACTCCTATTCGCCTGTAGTAAGGTGATCTTCTAATAATCTCATCTTGTGTCACCTTATTGTGATCTATGATATGATCTTCTCTCAATTGCGTTTCTTGCTTATTACCGATGTAAGGTCTTGTCTGAAACTCTGAATTTTGGATATGGATGTGAGATGTAACTTTGCCAGTTTGGTAGGAATTTTATCTTTCTTATAAAATTAATGGCAAAATATAGCGACTTACCTTAGCACGTAGCCACGCTTATGCATGATCTACAATTAATACTTGTATCAAATAAGGATTTGTGATAAGCATTTGGCGTATGGAGTGCAACAAGTGAATGACATTGAGTATAGATTACCTTAATCAATTTTCTACCATATAATTTAAATAATTAATAACTCCCGTATAGTTCATCTGTTGTATTATTTGATTAGATTCAAACATAATACATTTATGCATAATAAGTTTGGTGGATACTGTGGACGGACTTTGCAGAAAGTCAAAATAAAGGTCTTATCTATTTCTATAGTTAGAAGGTTATGTAGTCTGAAAATTTCCAGCGTAGATCTGGACGGTTGCTCTGGAACTTTGAGGAAAATTTACCGGAATTGACTTCAATGCTTATGTCAGTAAACATAATGGAAGGAAGAGGGGAGAGGACAAAAGTGGGAATTGAATATTGAGGCAAAAAGTCCATACAATTTATCTGGTTGTTAGTATTATAGCTAAAGATTTTCAGAGCCCAAATGGGATTGGGAATCTCAATTAGGGATAACCCTGAATTTGGGATTAGCCAGTTTTGACTGAGTCGAAGCTCTCGTGCAATGTCTCTTCTAACCCCGAGTGGTGACTCGTGTCATATTTGGCTTATGGATTTGTCCACATCACAAGTTGACCTTAAGATCATACTAGAAAGTGATTGTTTGATGTCTTAATAATTAACATGCCCATCAAATAAGGTGAAGTGTGATTAAATTTCTTGGGAACAGCATTAACATACTTCAGGAGCCTTTGAGATCCAATAGACTCTGGTTGCAATGTTGTGTTAAGATCATATATAGTTCACTGTTTCACTTTATTCCGGAATTGACGCAATCCACTGAATATCATAATATGGAGGAGTTTTTATGGACTACTTCCATTGGCTAGGCATTTTTACCATTTAAGCGAGATATGGTACACTAACTTCAAGCACATAATGGCAAATGTAACTTTTTGTAGTATTTGAGAATAACTGAAAGTTCAGTATATATTTGTCAGATAGCCTTTCCTACGGATGTACTCTTATCATATTTCAGAAACCAGGGAAGTGTTTTGACTTTTGATGACCTCTTTCTTCACTTTTATTAATTCATTGAGAAGTCATTGGACATAGACATACCTACATTTACAGTACAAAAGTCCTTCAATGGGTCATGAGTTATGCACACATTCTTTTCTTGACCAAAATAATCAAAGCTAGAAAAGATAGATAGTGAACCTCTTAATGAATTTCAAAACTTTAAGCTGAAAGATTGTGAAAAAGTCTAAGATGGCAAGGTTTAATGTTGGAGATGGTCAGGTAACTTTGAATCTTCAGAAGCTGAGATTTCTGTGCAGTGTTTACCTTGCTGTTGTAATGGCGATCCTACCAGTTGGAGGCTGGGGGCCTGAAAGAGGGAAGGAGATTCCGAAAAACTGATATTTGCATAAAAATAGGAGACAGAACCCCACATCATTACGGCTGAGCTGACTGATGAGTGTCTTTTTAGCCTTTTTTCTAAAGGCTCTCATGTGGAGCTGTAAACTTGAGGAACCAAAGTAGGAGATGCTCTCAATGATTTCATTTAGCTTAAGAAATGGGAAGAGGGCCAAGAGGCCACTGCCAAGTACCATTAGAACTCACGTTTTCATCCATTGATCTATCAATTAGCATCAATAAGAATGTTATCTCCAAATCTAGCTACTAGACGTGCAAGATTGAGTCAATTATTAAGCCACGGAGAAGCTTTCTCTCCATTCCTATCAAGACGTTGAAGAAAGAGTCTGCGTCACCTCTTAGCTGTAAAATCTTTCTTTAAGTCCTTGTACGGTCAAATGGAACTGGAAAATTTCGGAACTTATTCTCTTGACTTGGTATTGCTGTATCTGTGCAGCCCCAATAGTTTTTCCTTTGTATGAAGGTACAATGTCTCATTATTTGAGAATTGTTCATCCATTTAACTTGATGGACATCTTCAGGGCCAGACCATGGGAAAGATCTAATAGTGCTCTGAGTCTTCATAATGGAAAAGTTGCTCTCTTGACTACTTTCTGGCACTTAAACGAATGAAGGAGGTTTTTGTTATTGTCTAATATTTTGTTGGTTAAATGCTTATATGACAACTCGTGGAATTTTGAAATGTCTCTCTGTCAAATGTATTTTGAGACTCTCTTGTCTTGTGGAATAAAAAAAATTGATTTCTGATGGGTAACTGCATTGATGAATTTCACATAGTTGACATTTATTGACATTCAAGCATATAAAGTGGAATGCAAGATTATACCTCAATGCACTTGAGAATTTTTTATCACATTTGATTCACTAGAACTAATCCTTCTATTAACTTATTCACATGACTCATGTTCCTTGTATTTATTGGTACTTCTAGATTTAGCTACACTGGCCTACTTTATAAACTAGAAAAGTATGGTGTCACAGAATAGTTGAATGTCTATCATCTTGTTGTTATACCTTTTGAGTGACTTGTAAACTAAGAAGCACGGATATGGGTGCTTAATTCGGGGATACGGTCAAATCTTAAAAGATGGGGATTCAACACATTATATCATTAAATATGTATATATATTTGTGTGTGTGTATATATATTTAAAAATTCAACAAAATACAACAAACATCCAACAAACAATATAACTTCATGTTTCTATAAACATGACGTCATAAACAATAATAAAAAATAATCACAGATAATTCAAAACACATAAGTTATAATGGATGAGAGGATCCCTAAGAATCCCCGAGAATTGGAGTATCCAATGTGGAGATTATGTCAGTTCGCTGGAATAATGAAGAATCCATTTTTCCTGCCTCCTGGTTTGTTGAGTTAATTAGATTATTCTGCTACGGATATAGCACTGGATTTATCCTTATTTTCTTCTGTATTCTGTAGATCTCTAAGCCTCCAAAAGCAGCGCGAGGAGGAATCCCTGTTTGTTTTCCCCAGGTATTCTGAAATTCTTCTGCATGTTATAGAATTTAATAATTAGGTAACATCGCTGATGCTTTTGTTTTAAATGTTTTGCAGTTTGGTAACTCTGGTTCACTTGAGCTAAATGGACATGCAAGGAACAGAGGTTGGACAATTGATGATGATCCTCCACCTCTACACCAAAAAGATTACCATGGAAAATCCTTCATTGACTTGCTACTCATACCGTCCGAAGAAGATCTGAAGTGCTGGCCTCATAGGTTAGCTTTTGATGCAATGATGCTTCCTTCCTATTGATTTTGCATTTCATAGAAGCATATCTTTGTTATATTCAGAAGATGGTACTTGAAGGCTGACTGGATCCATGGGGACTTCATCCCATTGTGATAAGTTGTAGTTTTAACAAATCTTGTGTCACGGAAAGATTCCATACTCAACCAAATTGTTTTTTCTTTTTTTGGTTTTTTATGATAAATGAATGTGTTCACATCTCAATTCGTTGTCGTGGATGGACAAATTTTCTTTCTTTCTTGTTTCAGATGCAGGAGGGAAGGGCAGTAAAATTCAAGTTCTTTTCCTGCTTGCATTTTGTCTTGTATGATTTTTATGATTTTCTATTATAAAAATGTTTAGATGTCACTGATAGAGCCTTCTTCCTTTTCCTTTGTTTTTGCTAGTTTTGAGTTTCGTCTCAGGGTCTCTCTTGCATTGGATGGGAATCTGAACATGATATCGCGCATTAGGAACATCGACGGCAAGCCATTTAGCTTCTCATTCGCCTATCACACATATTTGTCTGTTTCTGACATAAGGTATGCACTGATTTTTATGTTAGTATGAATTCATGTTATTTCTGTGGTTGTAATGTAGAGAAAATTATAAATCTCGACTCTGAACCAAGACCTGACCTAAAGCCTCTGCTATTCAGAGAGTCAAAATTTTCATGATGTTTACTAGCCATCGTAGATCATCTATATTGTTGTGGTTCACAAATCCGTCAACAATTATAGTTGTAATAAATATGTTGTATGATTCTATTTTCTTCTGAACTATTTTTTAATTGGATGAACTAATCACATCCCAAATAAAATAAAGAACTAGTGGTCCTCCTTAGATTTATTTTTCTACTTGCAATGGTAAAAGCTTCTAATCTGAAAATTGTTGTAACCAGTTTCGTATAATCGTAGTTTAATGTAGAACAACATTATTACCGCCTGAATCGAATGTTGCCCCTTACTTTTGTTACACATAGTTATTGCGAATTAGTCTCTCAAGATAAAATAGACCCAAATTTTACTATGTACTAGAATTTGTCATGTAGAAACAAATCTAGTACAAAACTATAAATGAGAGAATAAAATTATAGCAAGAAAAAATAAATTAGAATGATATTTTTTCTAAGAACTTGAGAAGGATTTGGAATGATTTTTTGAAGTACAAAACTTGAGTGGATTTACAATCTATTTATAGGTTTCCAAGTACCCTTTTGAAGAGATACATCTATTTGAAAAGGTATTTAAATATTAGAGATATATTCCTTTGGAAGGATATGTTAAACCATTGTTATGATTCATCAAATGGTCTTATCAATTTGAACCATTGTATCAATTCAATTGTTTCATCTCGAACCATTGCATTGGTTCAACTGCTTCTTAGTCCGAATCAATACATCTCTTGTCCGAATAGATCACTTTTGTTTAAAAAGTTATAATGTTTCAAACCAAACCAATTGAACCAACACATTTATTGGTTTTAATTGCAACATATAATATATTTATTATATACTTTCCAGATTTGAAAATATCTAACAATTCTCTCCTATGTTCACAATCTTGCAATCCTTTTCCTTTAACCTTAGTCTTTCTCTTATTAGATATAGCATACATAAGTAAAAGGCGTCTTTCGACTTGAACCTTTACATAGTCTATATCACAAAATATTCAAATTTTTAGTATCATTAGCTTTGAACTAAGAAATCTTAAATTGATATCTTACTTAATAGATATATACTATATCCCTTATAGTTTAAGGAAACCCAACACATTTATGGCCTTGTGTTTACCCCTTGGGTTTCACAAGTGACTTAGAGAAACCTTGAGTCTTGCAGAAGTGGCCCCACTTCTCTCACTTACATAGGTGAATCTAATTAGATATACTTGTATGACCTGCATCCTCCAACCGGACATAGATTCATTAAAGGTTTACCCAACTCTCTTTATTCTCCTTACAAACATACACTAACTTTGAGATGATTTCGAAGAATTTCTTCTTCATACTTGTCTAGTGTATAATTGGTTATTACAATAAATATTTTTCCATTGAACTAATATACTAGATGTTACTCTAGTATTTAGTTGGGTCTCACTTATAGATTACCTTTCATTTAAAGGTTTTAAACTCATCTCCTTGGAAGTCTTACATATTACATCATTGCCTAGGCCTTTTGTAAAAGGTTCTGCCAAATTTTCCTTTTACTTGACATAGTTAAAGGTAACAACCTCTTTATTGATTTGCTCTCTTACATAATTATGTCTTAAACTTATGTCTAGACTTCCCGTTATAAATTTTATTGTAAGACAGTGATAATGTTCCCTTATTATCACAATATATTGATATAGTTGTCATTGGCTTGACAAAATGGTATCTCAAATAATAAATCCTTAAGTCATTCGGCTTATTTTACAACAACTGATAATGCAACAAATTCGGATTCCATAGTTGAATGTGTTATCAAGGTTTGTTTCTTTGGAATTCCAAGAAATTGCCGCTCCTTCTAAAGTGAATATTCATTCACTTGTAGACTTTATTTCATCCAAATTCGTTATTCAGTTAACATCCGTGTACCTTTCTACCACAACTGGGTATCCTGTATAGTATAATGCATAGTTCATTGTGCCTTTAAGATAGTTAAGTATCCTTAAGCATCCCAATGAACTTGACCTGAATTATGAGTAAAACTACTCAATACTCCAACCGTAAATGCTATATCAGGTCTAGTACACTACATTGCATACATTAAACTACCAATTATATTTGCATACTCTAACTTAGATGTTATTCTCTTTATTAGAAATAACTCAACATCATATTCATATAGGGTAGAAGCTATCTTGCAATTCTCGTGATTAAATTTTTTTAACAACTTCTCAATATAATGAGACTGAATTACAAAAATGGTATCATGAGACCACGCAATTTTAATACCTAAAATTACATTAGCCTCCCCCATATCCTTTATATCAAAGGTAGCAGACAAGAATGATTTACTTTCTAATACTATCTTTTCACTGGTACCAAAAATGAGCATATCATCAACATATAAACAAATTATAACACCAAAACCTTTACTAAACTTAGAATAAACACATTTATCTAATTCGTTTATTTTAAATCCATTGGAAGCAATCATTTGGTCATATTTTTTATGACACTACTTAGGTGCTTGTTTTAGGCCCTATAAAGATTTTAATAAGTTTACAAACTTTTTTTTTCTTGGCCTTTCATAACAAACCCTTCTGTTTTAGGCCCTATTTAGAAAAGCAGTTTTAACATTCATTTGGTGTATAACAAGTTTATGATTTGATGTTAATGCAATTAATAACCTAATGATACTAATTCTTGCTATTGGAGAATATGTATCAAAGTAATCAATTCTTTCCTTCTGCTTAAAACCTTTGGCTACCAGTCTACCTTTATACTTATATATGGATCCATCCGGTTTTCTTTTCTTTTTAAAAATCCATTTACAACCAACCAATGGGTTTACAATCAGGAGGTAAATCCACCAAGACCCAAGTCTCGTTACCCATGAAAGAATCAATTTCATCATTAATGACTTCATCTTAAAACCTGAATCTTGAGAGGACATAGCTTTTCTAAAAGTCAATGGATCTCTATCATTATAATCATGTTAGTCACAAAAACACTAGAAGAAACAATATCATCCATGTTTCTTTCTACTAGGTACATGTAAAAACCAGGGCCATAAGATTTTTCTATTCTTGCTCTCTTACTTCTTCTTGGTTCTATTTCTTAAGTAGATATAGCAAGTTCCATTTCATCATTTGTTTCATGATGAATAGTTCCATGACCGTCTTTATCGGTGTCTTCTTTTGACCTTTTCCTAAAGAAGGAATTTTCAAAGAACTCAACATCTCTAGACTCCAAAATTATATTTTGGCTAACAGAATATGTGGATTCCATGATCAAGAATTTATAGGTTTTGCTATTTTGTGCATGGCATATAAAGGCACACTCGTTCCTTTAGCTCGAAGCTTAGGCCTTTTAGGATCAGTTAACCTTACTAATGCCCTACATCTCCACACCCTTAAATGGTCAAGAGTAGCTCTCTCTTTTTCCACAATTCATAAGGTATAATGTGAGTTTTCCTATGGGGTATACAATTATCATTAATGTTTCTCCCATAAATTTTCAAGTACACCAGAAGTAAGAAGTAACGTATTAATCATTTGTGTTCTATTTTTTCGTTCTGCCACTCCATTTTGTTGAGGACTATAAGGAGGGTTGTACTTTGATGAATTATACCATATTTCTCACAAAAATAATTACAAGAGAAGTATTTCCCTCTATCTGATCTAAGAATTTTAATTCTTCTTCGATCTAATTGATTTTCAACTTCAGTCTTAGATTTTAAATTTTGCTAAAGTATTTAGTACTTCACAAATAAACTTGAGTGTATCTAGAGCAATCATCTATAAATGTTATAAAATATCTTTTACCTCCTCTAGTTAATATGCCCTCAAATTCACAAATATCAGAATGAATTAATTCTAATAATTGTGAATTTCTTTCTACTTTTTTAAAGACTTCTTGACAATTTTAGATTTAACACATAACACATTTTCCTAAATCAGAAAAATTAATCATAGGAATTAAACTAAGATTACTCATGCTAGACATACTTTTATAATTTTCATGTCTTAATCTAGCATGCCAAACATCAAAAGTAGAAACCATATATGTAAAAGATGAATTTTCGTTAATAACATTTAGTTTGTACATGTTATCGGATTCATATCCTTTTCCTACACACATGCCACCCTTGGACAATACAATACAATTAGTGTCAAACAAGACTTTTATGCCATGTTTATTTAAAAGACTAACAGATACAAGGTTTTTTCTAAATTCTGGAACATTAAGAACATCATTAAGATTGATTGTCTTCTGATAACTTGAGAACCACCTTGCCTTTGCTCATCACTTTTGCAGTTGATGAATTTTCAATTAATAGTTTTTGACTATCCTTCATAGGTTCATAAGCTTTAAGCATTGTTTTATTCTTGACAATATGCTTGGTTGCTCCAGAATCAATCCACAATTCCATGTCATTTCTAATCATATTAATCTCCATAATCATAGCAACAATGTCTACCATATTTACTTGGTCATTCTTTTATTGCTTTTGCTTCAAGTACAAAATACATTGTTTCTTGAAGTGTCCTAACTTACCAAACTTCCAACAAGTATCTTTCGATTTTTTATTTCTGAAAGTGTTAACTTGACCATCACGCTTTCTTTTGTTCTTACCCTTTGGTTTAGATGCATTTTCTTATGAGAAGAGTTTTAACACTTTTGTTTTCTATTTCCAATTTCCAATATTTTTTTTTAACTTGGAGAAATATAATAAGCTCTTGCGTAGCCATTGCATCTTTCTTTTGTTTCAATTCTTTTCGACAATCTTTCCATGAAAATGGTAACTTTGAAATGATTGTCAAAACTTGAAACCCTTTGTAGGCTTTTGGCTTTCCGATACAATTTGATTCATAATAATTTGAAGTCCATGTACTTGCAACATAACATATTTGTTATCTATCATTTGATAATCAAATAATGAACTTCTTAGAAATTTTTTATTTCCAACGTCTTCGGTTTTGTACTTGTTGTCGAGATCCTCCCATAATTCTCGTCGTCTTTTCCATAAACTTGGCTTCATACAAGTCGTCCAATGAATTGGATAACTCATTTAGAATGTACCCTTTACACATGAAGTCATCTTGTTCTCATTTTATTCGAGTTTTCATTTCTTCCGGTGTCTCATTTTCTTTTTCTTTCATTTTCTCTTCATTCAGCATGAAAGAATTTTAGTGCCGTTATCCATCAAACTTCTTTAGTTTGTTAATTTGATTCAAGCTACTTTTTGCATTATTGTCCTCCATTGTTAATATAGTTTTAAGATTATTGTAATCCGCTTCGTAGTTCGATATGTAACAACAATATTACCACCTGAATCAAATAGTTGACCATTCTTTCCTTGAGATTATGTGTCCCTTACTTTTGCTACATAGAGTTACTGCGAATTAGTCTCCCAAGATAATACAGGTCTAGTTTACTTTGTATTAGAATTTGTTGTGTAGAGACAAAGCTAGTGCAAAACTATAAATGAGAGAAGAAAATTATAACAAGAAAAAAAATATTAGAATGATATTTTTTCTAAGAATTTCAAAAGGATTTGGAATGATTTTTTTTAAGTGCAAAATTTGGGTGGATTTATAATCTATTTATAGGTTTCCAAGTACTTTTTTGAAGAGATACATTTATTTGAAATGTATTTAAATATTAGAGATATATTCCTTTGAAAGGATATGTTGAACCATTGTATGATTCATCCAATGGTCTTATCAATTTAAACCATTGCATCGATTCAATTGTTTCATCACGAACCAATGCATTCAATTGCTTTAATTGCCCAAACCAATTGAACCAACACATCTATTGGTTTTAATTGCAGCATATAATATATTTATTATATACTTTCCAGATTTGAAAATATCTAACAAAAATATGGTATTCAACTTTTTCCTTTTTGCTTCTGCTACCTGGACTGACCAAACATGCCTTGTGTTTTACAGTGAAGTGAGGATAGAAGGACTGGAAACATTAGACTATCTAGACAACCTATCTGAAAGAAAACGCTTTACTGAACAAGGAGATGCCGTTACTTTTGAATCTGAGGTACATTTGTTCATAGATCAGTGTGATCTAACACCTTATAAGTTTTATGTGGGTTTCATAAGTTCCGACTTTAGCATGCAGAGTAAATTTAAAACTATTATATCATGGAGGTATAAAAGTATTGTTTCTGAATCATCAAAATGTTGTAATATTTTTGTCATGTTTTTGTCGCTTGAAAATAATAGTTTAAGGACTTCCCAAACAGACTAGTACTACTTGTAGTACCTTGTTAAGGTGATTTGAAAACACTTGATGGATCTTGTCATGCTGAGATAAGGGATTTTAGAAGTTGAAAATGAAAACAACTGATTCTATGCCTAGTGGAAAAAAATTGTAGTTGTAAAAACTAGCAAACAACTTTTAAATGAATTCAACTGTATATATACATTTTCTTCTAGCTAAAATAAAGAGTCCCTTTTATGGAAGGGAAGTAGCATCCTATTATAATTTCTCTTTTGACCTTGAGTTTTACATTTTTAGTGCTTGTATAAACCTATACTATTTCCCAGTTATATGAAGAATTCAAAATTCATGAGCAGTTCTGAAATGAGACTGCAATATTGTTTTAGCTCAAGTAAAATAAATTCATACTGATTTTGTTAGCTTGTAACATTTGCTGGGTCGGATGAAGGCATGCCTCAGAAGGTTAACTTTTTTTTCTTTCTTTTTTTCATTCAGGTGGATCGAGCTTATGTTCGTACTCCAAACTGTATTGCAGTCATTGATCATGAAAAAAAGAGGACTTTTGTCATAAGAAAAGAAGGGCTACCAGATGCTCGTAAGATTCCTTGGTTTTACTGTGAGATATTGACAGTATAATTAAGGAAAGACTTCTAAAAAAAATGTTAGGCCTTTTATGCATTAAAAAGGAGGACGTGTGAGTTGTGACTTGTGGTTCCGAAATCTCGAAATAAAATTTGGATTGGCTAGACTTTGGTAGCAATATTTATAGGGTTAGGGTTAGTTGTTACAACTTATGTTTGAATTTATGTATAATTGTCTTAACATTTTATTGCTTGCTTGTGATGCCTTATCTCTCCTTTTACATAGTGGTGTGGAATCCATGGGAGAAGAAAACTACAGATTTTGGGGATGCAGAATACAAAAAGATGGTATGTGTGGATGGGGCTGCAATCGAGAGACCTATCACTTTGAAGCCAGGAGAGGAATGGACAGGCCGCTTGGAGCTTGAAGTTGTGCCCTCAAGTTTTTGTAGCGAGAAAGTAGATTCTCACTTGAAGCACTTCTAGGTTCGGACAATACTGCAGGATTGAAGTCCCCGCCTGATTCTCCTGTGTCCGTCTCTGAGTCAAGAATACAGTTAGGGTGTAGCTTTCTACTGTTGAGCTGAATGAAAGTATATACCATTAGAACTAGCAAAGTTTGGGGTGCTTTTTATTTTTTATTTTTTATTTTTAATTTTTTTAATAGATGGCTACTTGCCTACTACTACTTATTATGCATAGGATCCGTTTCAGCTTGCTCCAACTAGCTTTGGGGGAAATACTTCCTTAGTTGTGCGCTTGGTTGGTGCCTGAGCATTTCTTAAGGTGATTTCCATTTTCTGATCCCCCATTACTTTGATGCACAAGAATATCTATTACTCTAAGTCTATGACAATAACTTCTCAGATATTATTGATCTAAAGAAAATATTATGTTTAGTGTTCTCTTGCTGATTATAATAGCTATGTTTCTGGTAACTTCCAAACTTGGCAAGATTCTGATATTTTCTTTTTCTAAGACCATTATGGATTTTGAATTTGCAGCATCCTAGCTTGAAATTCATGTTTTCCTGGAGATAGTTTTTCTGTGCAGATAGAAAGAGGGATGGATGCTGTTGCATTCTCATTAAAATTAGAGCATTGAAAAAGCAAGCCACAAATTTTATGCAATAACTTCATAAAGGAATATATCATTGATCAACTTAATAATGCTACTTGTGTATTCAGAAGTCTGTGGCAACTGTTCAACCTCTCAGTCAAAAAGAAACAAAGGAAACAAAAACGCTATGCAGACGAGAATTCTTGCTACAATTCCCCTCTCACATGGTTGATTTTTGATCTTGGAGAGGATAATGCAATTCAAATCCATGCAAAATCCCGCACAATCAGCGGAAATTATCGATGCTGCTCTGCTGTTCAAGGTGAAGTTGAACTGTATACCTGCAAAGAAGGCCCATAGTAACCAATAATTACCAAGTGAACTAGTTGGTCTATAAACTGAATTTTAAAACTTGAATACTTTAGTGCCTGACTCGATATTTCTTTCAGATAATTCATGAAGGTCTTAACAACTGGTCAAATGGAGCTCAGCCCGTGCTCAAGTAAGAGTGTAAAAAAATTAACAAAATAGCATACAATAAAACATTTCAAACCCCTATCTCAATCAGTTGAACCAGGGATAGTATCAACAGTATCGATATTTAGTCTTGAGCTTTTTTCATCTCACCAAGATAAACCAAACCATCTTTAGAAATGTGAGTAGATTTTATTGCAGATTTTCAGTGATCGACGCGATAAAGATTATTTCTCATCCATAGTTCATCAAATAGTCAACTGCTGAGAAAAATGCTTTGAGTTCCTTACCTTGATTATGTTATACACCCCGGCGATACTCTAATTGCTTTGTGTTTTCAAGTAATACCTGCCAATTACCAACATAATAATAATTACATTAATCAAGAATAATAAGATGCCTGAAATGGCAAACCGGAGGCAATAACAAAACTTATGGGCATTGGAAATCAAGTTGATTTGTTCTTACTTCGCGAATGTAATTTGCTACTGCCTTGCAGCCTTCTACTGCTAGCTGCATTACATTTTCAAAGATATCCATCGGCAACTTAGCATCCATCTGCATTAAGGAATCACATTTACGAGTTGTTCAAGTTTAAAAAGACTTGAAGCTAATCTTGGAACTTGACGTTTGGACAGAAAAGAAGACAACATTAAAAAAGTTTCTCACGTTCTCTCCATTTTGCTTGCTTGTGAGTTTTAATCAAGGAAAAAAAGGAAGGGGAAAGTAAGAGCAAATAAAGAAAATAACCTCCCACTTTCTTCTTATTTCTCTCTTTCTAGATTGGGATGAAAGGGTTAGATGAGAAAGTCTATTTGAAAACAAACTATATATTATCTCAACTTCACCCCAACTTCCTCCTCTTTTCTTTCTTTCTAATTTTGTTTTAGAATGATAAAAAAGTAAAACATTCTTCCTTTCCTCGTTTTTCTTTCCCTCAACTTCCAAGTAACAAGAAAGAAACTAACTTTCCCTTCTCCCATAAACTCCCAAGCAAGGTGAGATGAAAATAATTTTCTCCTCTTCTCTCCTAAATTTTCTCTTAATTCTCCCCACTTAACACAAACAAAGCCATCAAGGTATTGTTTGATAGCATATGTAAGTACTTGTATTTTAAAATTGATAATCTTCACCCTGTAAGTCCTATGAACTTCATGATGTGTTGTAAAGAAACCACTTAAAAATCAGTGTTTGGTTATAAATTAAGTGTATTGAAGTGCTTACATTAAATTTAATTATTTAAATTCTTATATTTTCATTTACAAACAACATCACCAACACAGAATTTCCATTCCTGATATTTCAGCACTTGGCCTAAATCAAGGAATGCAGTCTGAGAATTGCATGTCAAATTTACTGTGCCTAGTGCCTGCTATGGTGGGATGAAGTTAATATAGCGTGATTATAGGGTATTAACAGATTGAAGATTTTGTTTGCTTTATATATTTTCAATATTTTGTTGCCTTTATATTATTTTTTGTAGAAACAGTAACCTTCGGTAAATATGTTCATATGAACAATATGATAAGATGGGCATATAAATAAAGACGAGAGGACAGTAAAAAAAAATTACAGGGCAAGAAACTATTACAACGTAGGTACTGGAAAGAACACCATTAAGCTTCCCTTTTCCGATTAAAGCCATTTAAGGTATTTACATTTGCTGATGAAAATATTATCCAAATAAAAAATACTTTGAAGGATAGACAAAGTGACAAACTTAGAAGATAAGAAAAGAACCTGAAGAAGAGTCACTTTCTCTGATTTAGGTAGAATTCCTACAGTGACATCTGGGCCTCCAGCACTATCTTCTACGTAATTTAGATCTGGTCATTTGAAAAGGCTCGAGTAAAATGTCTGCTATATATAACTACGAGATCATACAAATTAACAATTACAATTAAACAAGAAAAACCTTTAAAAAGAGAAATATGGAGTTACCAAGCAGAGGAGTGCTATTAAGGTATCCTGAACTACAGGATGTAACAAGATCACGCATTGGAATGCCCGCATCTGCTAGGGCCAAAGTTGCAGCATTTATGCATGCTGATCTCGTTCCTGAAGAGAAGTAATATTCAGAGACCTGACTTCCCCATTAAGAAAATTTATGTGTTACCACAAGGAAACTTTGTTATATTTAATCCTAGATTGCTAGTTATGTGACCAGGTCAATCAATTTTTCAATGATATTATATATGGAGGGAGGGGGTTGGGGAGAGAACATAGAGGATCGCAATAAGATACAAACGGATGTTGATAGACAGCGTCCTCTCCTCAGTGCAATAGACTGTTGGCAATAGACTGTTATACGGGGGTCAACTTACCTCCATCAGCTTGGAGAACTTGGACAAAAATGTCGATCTGCAAAACAATGGTTTGGGTTTTAAAACTATTAAAACACTAGTACACTACCCAGTTTATGTAACACATTATGTTGTAATAAAACCTGAGAACGAGGCATTAGGTGTGTCAATATGCATGCTTCCATTGTCTGGCGAATAACTAGTGAAATTTCTGTGGATCTCCTGCATGTCATAAGAAAATGATTATGAACAAGACAATAGCACTTGAACTAGAAGAGAACCTCAGTAACATACTTTATACTTGGTCCTGTGATAAATTTATCATAGTGTATTTTCATACTGAATGATCCACTTGTAAGATAAAGTTAAGCATGAATAATATGGTTAAATTATGTTTAATCAAAATGTGTTCGATCAGATAACAATTAACAAATAGGTTAAAATACTCTTGTGAGGGCATGTCCTTAAAGAACAATAAAATGACTTTTTCTATAAATACATTAAAGAACGAGATCTATGTAACAGTATAGAAAGGACATCTACATTTTCTACATTTATAGTTCAAGATTGACAACATAAGAGAAAAAGAATGTATCTAAGTTCAGAAGTTTCTTTTGGACCATATTGAAGTACCCTATAAATAGTGAATTACGCACTCTAATACTCTATAAATACTCATGTCTCCTTACCTTCCAACTTTTAGTCAGATTCTGAACTACAAACGGGCTTTTGTGTATTGATCTATTTTCAAATTATTATACAGATCATTTAGTAATTCTCAACTCTCATTGGATGTTATTTATATACAATTCTCCTGTCTCCTAATTTTGAAGTCTTTAAGACACAGGATAATTATAAGTAAAACAATGAGACAATCGATATAGAAATTTTTTTTGCAAGCATGGAAAATTGGAAATCAAACCATTTCTTGACACAGAAATCAAACCAACTAAGTCAAATTATGAATCAATAACAATCACATAAAAAATAATAGAGGGAAAATGGGGAAAGGGAAAAATAAATGAACCTGTCGCCCTTTGGTTTTCTCATGCGGTCCCCAGTACTAAAATTAGCCATGCTATACTCACATCGTACCTGGAAAAATGTTTTGACATGTAAATAATAGAATCATCAACCGAGGAAAAGAATTTGAACTATTGACGTATATAAACATCTGAAAAATGAGTTATGAGAGCTTCTTACCAGTGCCTGATCATTCATTTGTTGACTCCTATTTTGGACCTGAGAAATATAACAGATTGCTAAAGATTTTAGGAGCAGCATGTTCTTATTTACTTATTTATTTTTTCAAAATAACTAAAGGAACAAGTACATCTTCTCATAATAAAACCGTAAACATCTGATTTTGTATCAACATAGCTGGAATATTTTGTGTATATACAAGTGTGTGTGTACACCTCCTAGAATATGAACTTGCAGGCAGTTGTGGAAAAGCATGGATAATGAATATTAGAGTTTTTTTTTTCAAAGATAACTTTTTACTTTATGCTCTGTGGGTTTATGAAAACAAAGATAAATTAAAAATAATATTTTGAACTGTTGTCCAGGTTTTTCTATCAAGTATTATTATTAATATACCACATTTAAAATGTAAAGAAGGAAATTCATTGTGTATAGAAACGCATGAAAGGGGGGATATTAATACACTATAATCCATCCGTCCCACAAAAAAAAGTCCTCTATTTATTGGTAATTGTATAAAGTGACACAATTTCCTCAAGTTTTGCATCATAATTTCATTATATGCCACTATTACAAAACTAACAACTTTTAGGGATAAACATGTAACAAAAATTCATGCTTAATATTTGTAAATGGGATTCTTTTGGTGGAATGGTTATGGAGGGAATATAAAGATTAAAAAAAAAACAATACCTCTCTAGGACCATAAACTGCAGCAATCACTTTGGTGTTACCCATTTCAAAAACTGCAGAGCTACAAATGAAAGCACAATAATCAAATCAGGTCTAATGAAGCAAAAAACTTATAATAAATTGCGTATTAATGGTAGCTAAAAAAGGGGTACCCATCAGCCTTGGCAACCGCACCAATTTCTGCTCGAAGCTGTCTCATCTGAGATTACAGAAGAAATAGCAAAAATTAAATATAAATACGAACGGAATTTCATGAACTTATAATTGTATGATTTTGTGCGATAAAGAAGAAGAGACCTCCATTGGACGGCGTCCATCTAAGCGAAGACCTTCAGGGCTCACGAACTCCATTTCCAGAAAATATTTTGAGCTTCTTTTTTCCCCAGGATACAGAGAGAGAGAGCAGGAAGGAGGAGGGAGAGGAGTGTGAAAATTGAATAAGGTAGTTTAATTTTAGGGCTGCAGAAAGTCCAATAATAAGTAAACCCAAGCCCAATTTTAAATAGTCGCAGTCGGCTAGGCCAGTTTGTTTTGCAAATTCGTAGCCATAGCCCATGGGCCCAGTGTTTTTGAAAAACTTGGAAATATTTTTTTGGAAAATAATATTTTCACATAGTCTCTCACAAATAGAGGTGGAATCCACTCGCTATTCTTGTAAAAAAAATCATATGAAAATATTAATTTTTTATGTAAAAATATCAATTTTTATATGAAAATATCAATTCTCTATTTTTTAAAGTTAAAAGACTAAAATATTCCATATGTTCCAAAATTAAAGATACATTTTCATTATTCTAAGATAATTTGGCTAAATCTTTAAATTCAAAATTAATATAAAGTTATTTAGTTTTAATACAAATAAATATAACAATTATAAACTAACTATAAAGTATTAATAATTATCATCTTTATTTTTTATTATTTCTAAAACATGAAGCGAAATTATATCAATTTTGAATTTTAAAATTTCTTAATTAACTTTAAAAAAAATTAAAATGTATCTCTAATTTTGGAAATTTTTTGAATAATCGAACTTCTCTTTTATTTTTTCAAATGTTGTCAAATTCTTTAATTTTTTTCTTTATAATCTATATTACTACAATTTAATTCTAATCATTTTATATAATTAAATACACTCCCTATTATATTATATTATGTAAAAAAATATTTTATATTTTATTAAATATTATTTTTATAAGGGAGGAAAATGAGCTGTCCCTCACCTTCTAAAGTTGATTAGAAATATTTTACATGAAAATTTATTTATTTAATAAACAAAGGATTATAGGAAAAAGAAATATACTAAAGTAAACCAGCACAAGAGTGGTTTTAAAATCAGGTGCACAAGTGGGACCAATTTGAAAGGCAACCAATCAAAAATGGCTTGAGTGCATAGAAAAAAGAAACCAAAACCATTCACACAAAAAGGCCAAAAAGTGGTGTATATTCCCCTCAGGCCCCGCCTCCTCCTTCCCCAATTTGTAAAAAGAATCAAGCCACTTTTTCAATTCCCAATCTCTCTCAATCTCTCAGGTCTTCTTCCAAACCCTCCTCCTTCATCTGAATATTCATACATCTTTCCATACATGCATGCATCGCTCCTTCCGATTATCTGCTTTTTGTTTTTTTTGTTAATTTTTGTTGAAAAATTTGAAGTTTTAATCATGTGATTCTGAGCAGATCTCGTCGATTTGGAGGATTTGTTTGTTCAATGGCTTCGAAACGGATCTTGAAGGAGCTTAAGGATCTCCAGAAAGATCCTCCTGTCTCTTGTAGTGCTGGTATATATTTTTTCTATATAAACTGTTTATTCTTTTGTTTTTTTCCTTTTTTATGTTTTTAATTTCTTTGTTATATGTATTTTCCTTTCTTCAGAGGCTCGATCTGTGACTTATGTACATATATATGTATATATGTATATATCTCTGCAAATATATAGTTTTATGTCTTTATATATGTTTACAAATTGCTTACTAAATATATATTTTTTTGAAATGCTAATTTTGATTGTTTGTAGTGTTTTTTGTTGTATTTTGTTGGATTTGTTGGTTGGAAAAAAACGTTCGAGACCATATAGATGAAACATAGGTTGAAAAACTAGAAGCAATAATTAATTTTAATTCCAGAATGATTTGATATTGTGTGAATCAATTTTGAGTTTTGGTGATTACATTTGTTTAAGGTTTAGGCTAGTTGATGATGTATTTAGCTTTACTAGACACTGTGTCTAGGAATTACTGAGAAGTTATATCTCCTTGCTTTTGACTTTTAAAACAATGTGATTAATCATTTTGGCAGGTGTATAAATTAGGAGGTGCAAGTCACATTGGCCAAATGAATCAGAAATTTAGTGTGAAGTTTTACAGTCAATAGGGTTTTAGATAACTAACAAGAAATCATTAAAAGTAGGATTTAATAAAATAAGAAACAGGTAGATTTGTGCTAAGTGCACATAACATTGGTTTTGGGATTTTCTTTCATTAATGTTTAATACAGTTGACTGCTACATGATCATGTAGTCTTTTCAATCTGCTTTATTGATCAAGCATTGTCTCCTTTGAGAATTACAAAACTAAAATTGAAAAACTTTTGAAGATTATTTTGAAAGATTATTTTTTAGTAAAGGATATATTTGATCACTATATGAGATACCTGGTTACCTTACAGAAGTCTGATTTTGGAAAGAGACTGATCAATTTGAGATTTTTTTTTGTAGCTATAAGAAATGATAAAACTATTTATATGGTAATTTACCTCTTATAAGTTATTAGTTTGGAGAGAGATGCATTAATACATCTTAGCTAATGGGGTGCACTTGCATTTGGCAGAAAGAAACCAATCGCTGCATTCTTCTGTGTAAATACTATATGGTCTTTACCTTCTTATCTATTTACTATTGTGATATAGTATCTCATGAACCTTCTCTATCTCATCAATAAGTAAATTTCTTATGACATTCTTAACCATTATATAATCTAATCCAAGATCATATTGATTATTCATTATTCATTTAATGCTTAATTGGTCAAATGTGTCATATGAATTTGTCATTTTTAAACTAGCAAATATATTATACTTTTAGTTGGTATATAAAGTGATTTTGTATTAAATACTGTTATTCTTTCTGAAAAGGATTGATGAGCTTTCCTTGTATTCTTTATCCAAACAGGTCCCGTTGCCGAAGATATGTTTCATTGGCAAGCTACAATAATGGGCCCTCCAGATAGTCCTTACGCAGGAGGAGTTTTTCTAGTCACTATCCATTTTCCTCCAGACTATCCATTTAAGCCTCCAAAGGTATGAAATAAATAGCGATCTCTTTCTTTCTTTAATTTTTTTGGTAGTTGCTGATGTTGCTTGGGGTATCTCATCAGTTTCCTTTGTTAGTTAATTTGAGTTCCTGAGTATCAAATTTTAGTCAGAGAACTTATCAATGTGGTTGCCTATAAGGATAGTCTAACGCTGAGGTTTTGGGAGGAGGGTGGATAAAGATAGAAAACAGTAACAGCTCTCTTTTGTACATGTATCTTTATATTCCGTTGCAGATCCTTTCAGTAGGTTGTGGATGGCATCATTATTTTTCTAAAACATATTTCATTTTCACCAATTTGAGTTTTTATGCGTAATTTACTATATATGGATCATTCTAATTTAGCATTTCCTGTGTTCTTTCTGCCTGAAGAGATTCTCTAGTCTCTTTATCTCTTCGTGTACATTAAATATCACTAAGCTGCTGTTGACCGAGGATATTAAGCTGTTTTTTGTTTTGTTTAGTTATCTGAGTGGCCTGTTCAATTATAGGGCACTGTAAGTGCAGTTGACTGAGGGCCGGTATAAGGCATTAGTGCTTGAGGACCATTTCACCTTACAAATTTTAGAGTTACATATGCACCCTGTCCACTCCAGTGGCCCAAGTTAACAAGCCATCAGTGGATAATTGATCTTTGTTAAGGTTAGATCATTTTGGAAGTGTAAATTGGTGCTAATGTTTGTTCAAGGCAAATAAACTTATTAAAGAAATTAATGTTGCAAAGTTTGATTGCGCCTGGTGTTTAAAGTACTATGGTGTACAGGTGAACTTTAGAGTTAATATATTGTGGTGAACTGGTGAGGATGTTTATAGAGATTTATATTTTTTTAAAACATTTTCCTTTTTTTAAAACTTCTTTTATCATAGTAATTAAAAATTTACTAAGCTAGAATGATGATGTGGATGGATTCTTCTCTATGAACACCTTGATTACCTCGAGTGTGTGGCATTGGCAGGAACTGTCGATAAAGTGTACCATTAGAGTGGTAGCAAGTTAACAATTTTTTGTTACATAACTTGCATTTATCTCTCTTGATATATGATTAGCATTCATGCTATTGGTCTGTAACTGGATTTTCCAGGTCGCATTCAGGACAAAGGTATTCCACCCAAACATTAACAGCAATGGCAGTATTTGCCTTGACATTTTGAAGGAGCAGTGGAGTCCCGCCCTAACCATATCAAAGGTAATTGTTTCTTGGCTTTACAGATTGCATGTCATCCATCTAATGAAGCCCTAGGTCTTAACATCAAACGCAATTGGTTTGATCTTCTTAGCTTTAGGGCATTTGCAAATTGAATTCTCAAAATAGTATCATGTGAAATGCATTCATGCATCTTAAACATCTTCTAGATGTCAGAGCTTTTGCCGGTAATTGTAGGCCCATGCCATAAGTCCAATTATTTTATGTTTTGAAAATCTTATATAAAGATTTCCCCAGTAGATCTTTCTTCCCGAGTCTCTATCAATTGTGAATCCTCAAAGGAGCCCTTGAGTTGGAGACTTTCTATGAGTCACTGGTTTTGTAGGTTGAAAGTTAGGAGCAAGTTCAATCTAAATAATGCTTACCACATACCTTGTTTTCCACAAGCTTGTTTTTAATGCAACTCTTTAATTTTCAGGTGTTGCTTTCTATATGTTCACTTTTGACGGATCCCAACCCCGATGACCCCTTGGTGCCGGAGATTGCTCACATGTACAAGACAGACAGGTCCAAGTATGAGACCACCGCTAGGAGCTGGACCCAAAAGTATGCCATGGGCTAGCATTCTAACCATCGGGGCCATCTAGGAATTCGTTCTCATCTTTATGTAAAAATGGTGTGTTTGTACTTTCTTCCCCTGAAAGGGGCAAAACTTTGAATAGAACTAAATATTGCCCTCCACAAGAACAGAAATGATGTTTTAGATTGTCTCTATTGAAATTATCATTCACTTAAGATTGTTTATTTTATTTTGTTCGAGTAATGTCATATATATATATTTTTTTGATACTTTATCTTATTTTTTGTTTTCCACGTGTTTGAGGCTACTTTTCACTATTATCAAGAATAAGGATATTTTGTAGCCAATAATTGAGTATTCTAATTGATGTGTTTGCTCCATAAAAGGAATAAACCTATCAGTGATCATTAAATGGGATAAGTTTAAAGACCGTGGTGGAATTAGTGGCATGGATAACGCTATGCATCATTTTCTGGTTCTAATTAGTGGTATATATAATGTCCTCTCATACGAAAAGAATAAGAAGTTAGCATTTGGACTATTTGAGGGAGGAGTAATCTATTGGTCGAGTTTTAGGTCTGTGTATTTGAATTAGAAAAGAGTAAGAGAAGTTAGCATTTGGACTATTTGAGGGAAGACGAACCTATAGATCGAGTTGTAGGCGATAAATTTGTGTATGATTACAATTATAAATAAAAAGTTTACGTAAACATAATAATGTGAGATACAAATTATACAAGTCCAAGTTATAATGCGAGATACAAATTATAATATCTAGTAATGTGCATTACTCTAAAGTTAAATATAAGATCAAATTTAAAGTTAATTTATACTCTCTTCTTTAATTTGACATTCTTTATTTATGTGGAAATTATGGGTATATAATTCTTTGCCTGACCAATAAGTCTACTATCACATAAAAATTCGATTACACATCTTTGTTAACATACACACACGCATGCGTATTGGTATGGCGCGTCGGAAGCAGCAAGTCATGTGGGTCATATCAATATATATGTGAGCGGTTTTATGTGATAGTAACATTACCCTATATTCTAACTAAGTGGAGTATGTGGAGTAGTTAGAAGTAGTGCTCTTTGTGACGCCCCAAATATAGGTCCACACAACCCATTTTGAGTCGTCAAAATACATGATACAGAATTTAAATATAAATTTCCATATTTACAACTATTAAATTGTCGTGTAAAATACGACAACACATAAGTTGTGAGTTTCAATACAAATATTGTCTCGTAGACAATATCCAAACTCAAATAAAATTCTCATTATATTTATTATCACACTATTTTACAATACAGTGAAGACTTCTATAATAACTATCTCGGACCATTACTCCACTCCCCGACTAGTCTCAATTACATTTTCATTTTCTGAGAAGAACAATGGAACAAAAAGGAAAAGGGTGAGCTCAACTAGCCCAGTAAAGAATATTATGACTAAGATAATGAAAAATAAATTTTCCTTAGTCCTTAACAAAGAAAAATTTGATAGAATACAATAGACAACAAGTTTTGAATCAACAACTACAGCGAAAATAACAATCCATTAGAAGAGTTAAGTATAGCATGATGTCTACTATCTTCTATGATTTAAAAGTTTATCATTAATATTTTATCCATGTAACACCAATTAATAAATATTACCAATCAACGAATTATCTATGCATTGCGGGCCAAAGATAATCGTTTGTATCACCAGTGGTTATGATCATGCCAAATACTTGTTCATCTTTGCACTATGGGCCAAATAGTACTTTCACCACAAACCTTTATCTGTAACATTAAAGGTCATGATTATACTAATACAAATTTTTTTGTCATAATCATACCAATCAACAGTCCATCTTTGCACTACGGGCCAAAGAATCCCGAGTTCAAGAATGTCTAAATTATCAACATAATCACTAATTGTGTAGTAAAAATTCAAAAATGATATTTAAGATTCAAATTTCAAAGATAATTTGGACAAAGAAAAGAAACTAAATTCCATCGTGAATAGTACTCCGACATGAATAGTACCCCGAATGAATAGTACTCCGTCATGCAAAGTACCCCGAATGAATAGTAGCTCAGATGAATAGATTAAAATTTAATAAGAAAGTTCATATCAATATTCCAGTGAAATGATATTAGATGAAGCGCAAACTATTAAGGATATTTTACTAATTTCAGTGATTTTCACCATTTAATAATAAGGTTATGAAAACAAACAATAATTTCGTATCATAAATGGATAAAATGAAAGAAAAGGATATCCCTTGACGAGTACAAAAGAAATGATATCCAATACGAGTATGAAATAATATACGAAACTGCAAATAGATTTTCACCCGTCATGCGGTAATCCGCGTAGACAGATCATTTCTATAACTTAATAAAGAATGAATGTGAACCATTCACCAAGCATGCGGTAATCCGCGTAGACAGGTTATACCCACAGATTAATAAACAATAAATAAGGTTATTCACCAGGCATGCGATAATCGCGTAAATAGGTTATTCACCAGACATGCGGTAATTCGCGTAAATAGGTTATACCCACATATTAATAAAGAATGAATATGAAGGACAACCCTTATGAGTATGAAAAAAAATAATATCATTTACCTCAATTAACAAGTGATTGGATGCTCAACTTGAATAATACTTGTACTTTTACTAATCTTCACAAGTACCAAAAGTAGCCTAACACACTTTGAGAAAATTTACACTAAGAAATTTTTAGAGAGTGGAAGGAAGTATAAGCAAGGAAGTTATGAATTTTCTTAGGTTAAACCTTCCTATTTATAGTCAAAATATCCCACATTTTATAAATATTTTATTCATCAATTGTATATACTTTAAACATAATAATTAATCATTTTCATCCATTATATATATTTTATTCAAAAAGAATAATTCATTATCAATATTTATTCAAAATATAAATCCATTATCAAAAAGATAAATCCATTATCAAAAAGGATTATTCCATTATCATTATTTATTCAAAAAGATTATTCCATTATCATTTTATTATCTGTTTCCTATATTATTGACTTAATGTGTTAATATTACAGATATTATTATTCTTCAAATAATGAGTTGACATAACTATTTAAAACTAGTGACTTCCATTATGCAACTATTCATTACTACCCTTGATATGATGTTAATTATTGGTTCAATAATACGAGATATTGTGACAATTATTGTGACACCCCTTAATCCATGTGTTTACTACAGTGGACTGATGCTTACTAATTTCTTCTAAGTATAATTAATATAAACTTATAATATTGATAACCAGATCGTTTTTAGGAAAGAGGGGGTCTTCCGTATAAACGACGTGCAATTAACTAACCCCTTTCCTTGACAGAACTTTCTAGTTATTGTCAATAATGTTTATTAGCCTAATAATATCATATCAGATAAAATGAGTTACTGTGTCGTGTCAATAATATAAAATACTGTGCATTTGCTACTATGACAATTATTGAATGAAATAGAGTGACTTCTTACGTAAGAATCAATAATTAGATATACTGTGCAATACCGTGTGCTACTGTGCAACAACACGTATTAATGTACTTTTATAACTGGGTATTTCAATAGTTTAACGGTAAAAGATTTGCCGTTATTTTTATAAAAAGGTTATTTTTGTCACTTTCTATATCCGACAATTATTCCGTTATGGGGTCCATCAATGATTGTGCCGTCGTACGAATATTCCCAGACAAAAATAATATTTTCCGACCCAACGAATATTCTCTGACAAAACGAATATTTTATAACAACTTGCTTACTTTGTAAAATTTGCACATATCACCCATAACTATTATGAAACCCCAAATTTTATGAATAAAGATTTAAATTTCTCGAAATATTTTTTTTAATATTATGGTGTGGATTTGATATAATGTTATAGTTGTGGGTAATATTTATAAAGTTTACAAAGTATGCAAGTTGTTGTATAATATTCGATTGGTCGAGGAATATTCTTTTTGTCGGGGAATATCCGTACGACGGTACAATCATTGGTAGAACCCGCAACGGAACTATTGTCGGATTGAGAAAACGACAAAAATATTTTTATAAAAATAACGGCGAAAGTGTTACCATTAAAAGCTGTTGAACTACTCGGTAGTAAAAGTACGATGTCTGGCGATGGTTGCATAGTAGCATACGATATTGATTATTGATGCTTACGTAAGAAGTCACTCCGGTTATACTCAATTATTACTCTGATGAATTGTTGCATCATATCTCTCATATTATTGATTCAATTATTATTACGATTGTCATCTCGCATAATATGATATATTATTAAATCAATAATTGAGGCAATGAAAGTTATTCATATTATTATTTGTAATATTGATAATGTCTAGAAGTTACATCGAGGAGAGGTTTGGTCACCTAATTGCGGCTATGATAGGAGAAATCCTTATTGGAAAGCCCTCTTTCCAGGAGCGACACTGGTTGTTAAATATTGTGAGTTATAATATTAATGATCAATAAGTTGTGTTGATTAAAGATGAAATTGATTGTTCCATTGTGTTGGAATTATTAGTGTTAGTGAAAATTGACATTTATTTGATGATAATTGATGCCCGGAGGTTATATTGTTCACTCCGGTATTGAGCACTTTTTTGTGTGGAGTACTATTCACGAGATTCTTATTCACTGAGAGTACTATTGATTCACATTCTTATACTATTAGGGGTGGTGGTGCAAGATTGATAATACTTGCATGACTAAGTTAAAAATGGAGGTATAGTTGAAGGTACTATACTGTAATTAATTTTTTTTACATGATTATACTATTTATTCACATGATTGTACTATTGATTCACATGATTTACTATTAGGGGAGTTGGTGCAAGATTGATAATACTTGCAGAACTAAATTAAAAATGAAGAAAAAGAGGAAGGTATTATACTGTAATATTTCGAGCCCCAAAACGTGCAATTATCGAAACTATACTTTCCTATAAATAGAAGCTCATTCTTCTTTCATTTCTCACTAATTCACAAAAGCTTTAGAGCAATTATTATAGAGAAAAATTATAGAGAGAAAGAAGAAAAGTATTCTCGCTACTTCTTCTACTCCCATATCCGAAGACTCTTCTTTTTAAGGTAAGGATATTATTTGTGGTACTCGTAGGGAGTATTATTTCTTTCTTATCCATGAAGAGAACTTGTTATTCCATTCTTTGTTATTATGTTGGAATAACACATACATGCAATCTGCATACTTGGTGAAATTCTTACATTATTCCATTCTTTATTATTACATTTGGAATATCACATACATCGTTCTACGCCTTGGACTGGTTCCGCTTTTTATTATTCTATTCGAATATCACATGCAATATGCTCTACTTGGGACACGATTCCAATTATTTATTATTACATTGGAATAACTTTGTATGCATGTGATACTATCGCATACCGGTGATTTCTTTTGTTATTCCATTCTTTATTATACTTAGTTGGTTAAAGTTTTGACTTATATACTCCATGAAATTAGTGGAATATCTTTGATATTTGCGCTTCATCCAGTATCTTTTCATGAAAATATTCTTTTGAGCATTCTTGAATTTTACTCTACAAAGAAGTATCGTGTTGACAATTTGGACGTTATTGGTTCCTGGATAAATTAATTCTTGAACTTATTTTATTGAATTATTATGTCATTGTCATCATCCTCATGTTTATATTATGTTGAAAGTCATCTGTGGCCCGTAGTGCATAGATGGACTTGGTATGATTATGACCGAGGAATTATTCGATATAATCGCTGGGTAGTAATGTTACAAATGATGTGGAAAAAGTCCTCGTTGGCGTGAAGTGCATTGATGGATAGTTTTTGGTATGATTATGGCTATGGATTCTCTTCGCCGAGGTGCAAAGATGAATTGTTTTATGGCATGATCGGGATCAGTTGATGAAAACATGATTATCTTTGGCCCGTAGTGCATGGATAATTCGTGGTCGTTATACTAAAGAATGTCCTTGGCTGTAGTGCAGGGATGATTTGATGATGTAGATTATTTATTAAGCTGAGTCTCAGTGATAAAAGTGATGAAAAACCTTTTAAATCATAGAAGATGGTAGATTTTATTCTCTACTTGACTCTTCTAATGGATTGCTTGTTCCGCTGCAGTTAAACTTGATGTTTGTTGTATTGTATCAGTTTAACACTGTTGAAGGCTAACGATAATTGATTCTGCATTATCTTAGTCATAATATTTTCTACTGGGCTAGTTGAGCTCACCCTTTTACTTTCATTGCTCTCTTCAGGGAATGAGAACGTAGCTGAGACTAGTCGGGGAACAGAGTGATGGTCCTAGATGGTGCATTAGTAGTCCTCACTATTCTGTGAAATAGTGTAATAATAAATGTAATGAGTACTCCATTGAGTGTGGATATTGTCTAGATGACAATATTTGTATTAAAACTCACAGCATATATTTTATCGTATTTTATACGACTGTCGTATTTTAGTTTGTATTCGTATTCAGTACCATGTATCTGACGACTCAGAATAGGTGATGTATACCTGTTTTGGGGGCGTCACAACTATAACATTTATTAAATTACCACCTTACTATTTAGAATAATTATTAGAGAAAATTAAATTTTTATTCATAAAAAATTGGGGTCTTACACTCCTCGTGTCGTGCTCCCCAAGTTCTACGACAAACATAAATAGCTAATTGTCGATAGGTTAATAATGTTAAGGGAACTGATATTTTAACATAAAAAATTGGTATTTTTACATGATCTTTTCATATAAATAGTTAGTGGGTTTCACCTCTATATGAGAGAGAGTCATGTAGAAATATTATTTTAACATGTAAAAATTTCAATTTCTTAAAATAAATGTTTGTTTACAATTTAATTTATTTGCAATTATGTGAAGAAATATATCAACATTATCTTTATTAATTCAAGTTTCTTACAAATGTATGATTTTTAAATAATGGTGTAAAATGAACTAAACGGTCGTATTCGGGCAACTAAAATTTCGATTTGAACTCGACTCGAAATAGAAATATTTTAAATTTGAGTAAATTTTAATTTCGATAAATTACTCGAACATTTTTAAATTATAATTTTCTATTAATACTTGAATTATATCTACTCGAAAAAATCAAACTGTCCATGCTCAATTCAAAATATGTAGTACTCAACTCGATAATTAAATGAGTTACAATTAAACTTTATTTTAAATTTGATAAATTTTATGAACCAAATATAAATAACTTAATACTCGAGTCGACTTGTTTTATTTACACATTTATTCCCAGATAAAAGCTACTCTCTCCGTCCCAAATTAATTGCTTAGTTTTGACTTTTTAAAGTCAAATTGATCATTTTTAAATTTAATATTTTTACTATTTTTGCTAAAATATAGGTGAAGAGATTATAACCAAAAGAAAGTATATACAATTTATTACTAACCCTAATTTTTATAATTTTAAAAATATATTTATATATGCTTAATTATTAATTCTAAAAATAGTCAATTTAATTTTAAAAGATTAAAATTGAATAATTAATTTGGGACAGAGGGAGTAATAAATAATATAAGTCAAAAGTCTTAAACTATAAAAAAAAAACAGTTATACAAAAAATAAAAAAGTAAAGATAAAACAAAACGGATGTATTTGAGTGGGACACAGATATATGTCTTGGTGGTTGGACTAGGATTGTTAGCTTGAGGTTCAAGCAAAACGACAACGACATTGATCTTCACAATATGTGCGCATCACGGCTTTCTTTTATATATATATACTAACTGTGTCATGTGGTTCTGATACTGTATGAACGGTGAAATTTATTTTAAATTTTGGACGATCTAAATGATTTATTAAATTAATGAGAAATTTAAAATCATTTGTATTTTATTAAATAGATTAAAAAAGAGTGGTTTTATTTCCTTTCTTTTTGTTTATAAAAATATTATTCGCGATTTCATTTATTTTTAAAATAATCTCTAAAATGACGTAATTTTAATAAAAGTATATTATTTAAGAGAGTATACTATTTAAAGGGTATGTTTTGGATCCGTGCTCTATATATATAGGAATAATAGTGTTATACTGTTGTGTACGTTTTATTTGTGCATAGTCTATCAAAACTAAGTTGTTTTGGCAAATTTGTTTATTATTTCTGATTTAAAAGAAGAAACTGTTTTTAAAAAAAACAAATATATCAAAACGACGTAATTTTAACAGATGACCGAAAGACAAATAAAACATACATAAACATTAATGTATAAGCCATATTATATATATATATATATATATATATATATAGAAATGATCAAGAGTAGAATTCTTAAATAGCAGAATGCCTTAAATAATAGAATTTTATCAAAATCACGTAGTTTTGATAAAGGCAATTGGCATTTTTTGTAAATCTGGCGGTGACATGGTATTTACAAAATACCATAGCAATCTTATCAAAAACTACGTCGTTTTGATAAAGTTCATTATTTAAGAGAGTTCTACTACTTAAGAGTCTTCTCTTGATCCTGATCTATATATATATATATATATATATATATATATATATATATATATATATATATATATATATATTAGGAAGTGAAATTTAAAAAACAAGTATGAGCCATTTAAAATTTTGAAGTCCTTATTTTGAGGTTTAAAAATAGGGAGAGTAAAAATATAATCAAATAATTCAAAATTCACTAAAACCTTATAAAAATTATTTAAATTGTTTTCTTTAATTATGTATATATTAGTTAAGGTATTAAATTATATTCTCGAATGAATTTTGTATGAAGAAGTTTTAAAAATTATTTAATGGGAGTGGGTAGGTTTTTCATTCAAATTAGTATTGGTTGCACCATGAAACTATATGTTTTTATGTGTGGTGGTAGGTTTTTCATCACATTAGTCATGATTATTAATGATTATATGTTGCATGATATATATTTGAAGAAAATTGATATTTTTATATAATTTTTTTCACATAAATAATAAGTTAGTTTCATTTTCATGTGTGCAAGACTCATGTTAAAATATTATTTTAAATATAAAAATATCAATTTCCATATTTGAATTATCCAACGTTACAATTATATGTCCATATGTATAAAAATAAATTAAAATTATATATGCATGAATTTACACCAACTAACTAATTCAACTTGACTAAGTTAACACACAACAATATTATTAGGAGAACACTATTTTTATATTTATTTTTGATATTTTTATATGATTTTTTCTCGCATGACGGTGAACTCACTTCATACTCATATGAGATGAGAGAGAATCATATAAAAATATCAAAAATATATATGAAAATATATTTTCTAAATTTATGTAAATCACAAATATACGAAAAAAATAAGAAGAGTCCAACAAAAATAATTCTACTTAGATTTAAGGTCCCCAAAAGAGTACAAAATCTAAATAGTAGTAATATACGAAGGAAAAAGTCTCCCCAATTAATTGGGAGGATATTTCCCATATAACTTAATTCTCTATATTTTGTTACTTTCTAGTCAATTTTCTCTCTCTTCTTTTATCCGTTTTTAATTGATATATAAGCTGTTACCATTTTCACTTTTATTCTATTCTAACAATACATTCCCACTCGAATTCTTCAATCTCAAGTCATATTTTCATGTGAATCTCTCAAAACCAACTGATCATGAATCGAAACGTTTCGCCTCCGATCAGATACACAGTTCACCGAAACGTTACTTCAAAACTAATTTCTTCCCCGCCCAAACAGAGTACTAAATCGCCACGGGTTGTTCGGATTTACTTCACTGACTGTGATGCCACGGATTCTTCTTCAAGTGATGATGATGAAGAAGATGATAATACTAATTCACAAAATTTTCGCAGATTCAGACGGTATATTAATGAGATTAGAATTGAAAATTGTTGTGGCAGACCAGTGATGGGAGATCAGGATGTGTTTGTTAAGAAGAAATTGAAAAAGCCGAGAAGAAAGGAGAATATTAGGCCGTGTTTGGTGACTGGGAATAAGTATCGCGGCGTTAGACGGCGGCCTTGGGGTAAGTGGGCGGCGGAGATTCGAGATCCTTCCCGGCGAGCTAGGATATGGCTGGGAACTTACGATACGGCGGAGGACGCTGCATTAGTGTACGACAAGGCCGCCATTCAAATGCGTGGACCGGATGCGCTAACGAACTTTTTAAAACCTCCGGCGAAGGAGACTACCTCAGTTTCCGGCTACGAGTTACAGAAGGAATATCCACACTCACAGTCTCCCAACTCTGTTTTCCGGTTCGGTTCTCAGCATGAAGTGACAGAGACAGAGTTCGAAAGGACTGATGACTGGAAACCGGTTGAACCGGTTAATGGGGTTGGTAATGTAGCAGATGAGTTTTTGCCCCTGGATTCTTGTTTTGTGAATGATTTTTTAGATTTTCAAAGTCCACCACCTATGATTTATGAAGAAATGAGTGTGCCATACACTATTTTAGTAGGAGACTTGGATGATATTTCATTTGAGGTGGACGATTTCTTTGCAGATATATTATGATATGAGAGAGAAACAAATCAGACTCATAAATATATTCTTTAGTAAATATGCTTTTTAATTTATTTTATTTCAAGTATTTGTGACTTTTGCTTAGTACGAGAATATTTATCTCTGTGTAAATTGTTAAAATTTTAGCATATGCAAATTTATGGCTCGCATTGTATATTTAGAAAACAAGATTGTTTGCACATATCAAATTTTGTTATTAATCATACGGTTGAATTTAAAATGTGCGGATTGTGATTTTTTATAATCTGCATTTAAAATAATGAATACAACTCATACAAGTCGCTAAAAACTAAAGGTGTAAACGAAACAAGTCGATCCGAGTATCGAGTTGTTCAAATTTGGTTCACAAAATTTATTGAGTATAAAATAAGGTTTGATTAAGGCTCATTTAGCTACCGAGTCGTGCACGATTCCAAATCGAGCCCGAACAATTTGAATTTTTCCAACGAATATGATCCGAGTATCAATAGAAAATTATAATTTGAGGAGGTAAGAGTAATTTATCGAACTTTAAAATTTGCTCATATTTGACTCATTTATATTTCGAGTCGAGTTCAAATCAAATTTTTAGTCGAGCGAGTACGAATCGAGCCCGAACTGTTTACTCATTTTACCGCCTTACTAAAAGCTAAGACGACGGTTCTATATATAGCGACGGACTGAATCGTCGTCCGGTCCGTGGATATACAAGATATGTTAGATAAGGGATAAGTTTAAGATCCGGACCGTATATATATATATATATATATATATATATATATATATATATATATATACACGGTAAGGATCAAAAGTATTCTCCTTAAATAGCATTCCTCCTTAAATAGCATTCTTTTATTAAAACTACGTCGTATAGGTATAGGTATTCAAATCACGTCCAAAACATTGTATTATGAAAAAATTTCAGTTCCATAATTTTTTATTTATTTATTTTTAGTTATTTAAAAAAAAAAGCAAAAAAATAAAATAAAAAAAAAAGTCCGGATTTTCTCCCATCCGGGAGGTCCGGACCTGATCCAACTTGTATATATATATATATATATATAAAAGTCATATTATACATTGTCAAAGTTTTAAACTGAATTATGATTGCGACGTATATGCATACATGCGATAGGTAGAAAATAAAAAGGATCTCACTTTAATTTATTGAATATATTTTATCACATACATTTTTACGTTAATCGCGATCCAACTTCATTAAATAGCTATCCATCGTTTTCCTATATTAATTGATTGCTTGCTGCTTTGTGACATTTTCAAAATGACAATGAATTATTTTTGGTTTGGTGGGATACTTTCTTCATTAGTGGGGAATGGGCAGGAAGCCTCAAACTTCAATTCCATGGAATTGTTAAATTTTAGTGCGTGTAAATGGAGAAGTTGCACAAAAAATTCTCCCGTAGAACTAAGAAATCATAAGAGTTAAATATATGGCCTGATTTGGTCATTTAATTGCAAAAAGAATTAATTTTAAAATAAAAGTAAGTTGTTGAATCTCTTGAGAGAAATTGCAAAAAGAAATAATTTTTTTAAAGAAAATAATAAATCATCTAATCTCTATAATTATAGTGTTATTTATTTTATTTTTTATGTTATTTTAAATAAATTCAAATCAAAGGTGTTAAATTAGGTCCCACAAAATCAACCTAACAGCCTGTTTTTGCTGCTATTATTCATTGATCAAGTATTATTCATTGGTGTCTTTTTAATTAATTATAAGTTGCTTTGTTATTTACTAGAATAAGATTTCAGTCTTAAAACAATGAATGATAGAGAAAAGACCACTCATGCACAAAAAAGTCCACATGTTTGAAGAGGAGAGCTGCAAAAAGAGAACCAAACACTTTATAAATAGGAAACTGATTATTTTTATATGAATTGTGAGCGGGTCCATCTTTCACGTGAAAAAAACTCGTGTGAAAATATTAATTTTTTAAAATAAAAGGTGAAACAAAAAAAAATAAAATATATATATATATATATATATATATACCAACAAATTTATAATTTTGACTAAAATGTTCATTGTAAAATAGGTGTTAATAACTTATGTTACAACTCAAATTTTTTTTTTTCACGAATTTTGATTTTCAAAAGTAAACACATAAAAATAAGTAACCGAAAAATATTAAGGGAAATACTATTTTCACATGTGTTTTTTATATTTTCATACGGTTCTTTCTCACATGAAGGTAAAATCCACTATATGTTCATGTGAGAGAAGACCATGTGAAAATATCGGTTCCCATATATTAATGATTTATTGATGAAAGAGGTTGATGGGAGAAATCTTTGGGTATGAATACTGTGATGTATCTGTATAGTTTCAAGTTTGCTGCGAAAATTTCCATCTTCAAGCCCTACATAACACAAAATCTGTTCATTTTGGGCCCTTCTATTGCTTTTGACAAGCAAAACCATCAAATAAGCTGGCCCAAGTTAAACGTAGTTAAAGTGATGGGGTCCGGCCTGTCTTCATTTCTTCACCTCTCTCAATTTCTCTTTTTCAGTCTAAAGTGATGTTTGATAAAACTGAATTAAAAATTCTGAATATATAAGAAAATAATGAACTAAATGCAGTAGAATGAAATGATGGGTTTAATAATCGTCTGTTTAAAATATCTGAATACGTGTATTTTCTTATTTTAACCTTTTGGACTATTATGAACAAATTTATTATGTAACTATAAATAAGAAATTGATATTTCCACAAGGCTCTTCTCATATGAATAGTAAACAGGATCCACATTTATGTGAGCGAGGTATTGTGAAAATATCAATTCTCTATAAATAAACAATTCTATTTAAGAAAAAACAAATATAAACTTTTGAATAATCTTTAATGGAGTATACTATTAGTAAAATAAATTTAGGAATAAGCATTAATTTTTTTTAATAACATTCTATTAGTCCATAAAACAAAAACAAAAGCCTACAACAATATTCATTAAATTGATTATTGACCAATTTGTTAAAAAAATTTAAAAACAATTTGTAAAAAAATAAAATTGTTTACAATAGTAAAAAAAGGCAGATATTTAATATAATTTTTAATTGTCTATGATAGTAGGTATGTAAAAATATCATTCTACACTACTTCAGCCACAATTCTTTGGATGAATCGTTCAGACACATTTAGGGAGTGTTTGATAAAAAAGGTGTAAGACCCCGAATTTTTTTTAAATAAAAATAGAATTTCCTTTATTTATTATTTTGAAATAGTAAGGGTTGATTTAATTCATGTGGATAGTTATGGGTAAAATCATAATATATTTGAATAAGCAAGTGGTTATAAAATATTTTTTTATTATCGGGAATATTCGTTTGGTCGTGGAATATTAAATCTTATCGAGTAATATTAAATGCGACGGTAGCGAGCTTTTGTGGGCCCCATAATAGAAAAGCGATTGGATGAAGAAAGCGACAAATATAAGTTGTTTATAAATATTGGCGTAGTTATTCTCAATTATCATTGTTGAAATACTCCGTGGTTAAAAACACACTAATCGTGTTGTTGAGCAATGAAGATGGCAGTATTGCACCAATTATTGATTCTTACGTGATATAACTACTCGATAATTGTTACGAAGAATTCTTTATTCGGTATTTTATTTTATTGATTCAATAATTCTTTGCATTGATATTTTATATTCTTTGTTGTTTTGATAATTGTCATTACATGTATTTTCATTATCGCTAATAATTCATATTATCTGAATAATATTATTAGATAACATTATTGGTAATGTCTAGAAAGTTCTATCTAAGGAGAGGTTTGGTCACCTAATTGTGCGCCAGTAAGGAAAAATTCTTATTGGAAAGCCCCTGCTCCTTGAAGCGCTTTCGTCATCGATATTGTGATTCGTAATATTATTTGTGAATAATTAATTATTGATTCATATGATGAGAAAAATATTGATTTTATGTGGATATAGATGGAGAAATTTTTTAATGTGACAATTGTTGAAAATTGAAATTTTATCTTTTACGATAAAATAATTCATTTAAATATATATATTATTATATTTTAATAATATAATAATGGTGATATTTTACAACGAATGTGGGATATATGAGTATCTGAGGAGGAAGAGTATTTTTGTTGCAATAAATGTTTAAAACATGTTAAACATGTAAATTGGACCCCATTTATTATTTGAAATTTGATTATAACTTCAAAATCACCCGTTTGTGAATTTCGATCAATTTCTTTGGAGTTTGGAAAAACTTTCTTCTGCAAAGTTGTAGAGAATTGAATTTCCTATAAAACTCATGAGATTTGAATTTTTGACAAAGGAGATATTTATTGTGAATTATTGAAGTTAAAGGCTACGAAATAATTGATTTTGGAAGTCTAAATTATTTTAAATTAGAAAAACGTTTTTATTACTTTTCTAGAAGGTGGCATATGGTTATTGAACTGAAATCAGATTTCAAGTGTGCGTAGAAGATTTATTCTATATATTATTATTATATTAAATTTTCTGCTTTTGGTGTTCTAAGCAATTTCTATAAGCAAGGGTGCTTGGGTTAGAATTGAAGATTACACACGTAAATCGAAGTTTTCTCTCTCTATATTATCGCGTATTCTTGTGAGTATTTTGAGTATACTTTGAGTATTGTTATACGGTGAAAGTTTAGTCATGCTTTATATCCTGGTGTTTCAACTGTAAGATCTTGTCTCTTCGAGGTAAAGGGATATTATTTTTTTCAGTAATGATATTATTTCTTCAATATCATTATCTTTGAAATATTGATCCGAAGTTTTATCAAATTTAAAACTTTTGGTGTCTGAGATTCTTATTCACGATATACCAAGACTATTCACGATATCTGATCTTATTCACGAATCTAAGACTATTCATCGAAAAATAAAAATTTTCTTTTAAGTCCAAAATATCTATACGGATACTAGCTTTGATTATATCCATGTTTTGATCATTCTTGAATTTTACACCACTATGATTATTTTTGGAGGTATTTTTGGACATGGATAAAACAAAGTACGAATCCTTAATCCTTAATCCTTGTCATTTTGTTTTTCTTTGGATTCGTTTCGCTTTAAAAAAATATTTTTCATCATTCTCGGTTTTAAATGATGATATTATTGAATATCTTTGGCTGTAGTGCAAAGATGAATGATTTTGATGAATATCTTTGGCCTGTAGTGCAAAGATGAATGATTTCTGATGAATATCTTTGGCCCGTAGTATTTAGATGAACATGACCAACTGATGAATATCCTTAGCCTGTAGTGTGTTGAGTAAAATCTAGTTACACACAACACGCAAGTATACGCGGTCAACAAGTAATAAAGTGATAAGTTGAGTATCGTTCCCACAGGGAATTCTAATTAATAAATCCCAACTACTAATACTATATCAATTCAATTTTATTCAAACAATGATAAAATGTGATTTCTGAATTATTAACTCCAAATTAAACACTTAAAGATAATTTGTACTAAGATAAGCAAAAAATAACTAAGCTAATACTTGGTGAATGACTTAGATAGGTAAAGATTAAGACTTCAATATCCCCGATTATGAATTATAAATCAATTATCCAATTATCCCAATTATTATGTCTCTTTGGATTGTTAACAGGAATTCTCAAATGCCAAAAGTCCTCTTCCAAGCGATCAATTGACTTCTAGTTAATTCAGATTAATCTTGCTATATTCCTATGCAAAACAATTGAATTAAACTCTTTCCAATCCCAATTCCTTATATGTTACATGCGGTGACAGATATTTCCATTCAATTCACAAACCTAATTATTTACCGTGCAAATAACTAAGTCACATGTTATCGTATCAGTTACAACCCTAGAATTCCTTTCCCAATTCCTTACAGAGTAACACGGTAATTATTGGCCAAATAATTAATCAATAGAATCAAAACATGATAAACAATCCACTTCAACATAAATAATTAGAATGAGAGAATAACTAATTTATAATCATAAAAAGTTCAATTGAAATCTTAATTAAAGAATTAGTTCATCACGGAAATAAGAACCATTAATTGTTGACAAATCATCCTTAAAGAATTATTAATTGAAAATAAGGAGAAAAAGAAGAAACTCTGTAGCCAATCCTTAATCTCCAAGTAATCTTGTGTAACTTTCAATGGAATAACTCGTTGAATCCTCCCCAGAATAATCAAAAATTGCCCTTTTATTTTAGCACTTAGTTTATTTTTATAGCCTCCCCCAATCCTCATCCAATTAGGTTTTACATTAGCCCCCAATAGACAAGTCAAGAGTCAAATAGGAAGTCAAACGTTAATCCGATACGGCCGGTGAAAGGCTCGGTGCCGCGGCCGTATTTGTGGGTAGTAGAATTTCAGTATCCCCGTATTTGGACTTCTCTAAAATTACCAGATTGCTATTAAATGCTTGAATTTCCCATAATTACCCCTCCAGCTTCCAAATCTGCAAAACAAGATATAAGCACAATAAAAATGCTACTAAATAACTTAAGAATGAAATAATTTAAGTCTAAATATATCCAATTTATGGGTATACTACCCATTCATCATAGTGCAAGGATGAATATATGATTTCAGATATATATTGATTGATGTTACAGGGATAAAAATATTGATGATGGACTGTTAAATTCATAGATATTAGTAGATTTCATCCTTTACGTAACTCTTCTATGAATTAATATTTTTCGCTGCGAGTATTGATTTTAAAACTTGTTGTCTATTGTATTCTATTCGATTTTTCCTGTTGAAGAAGACTAACGATAATTTGTTACGTATTATCTTAGTCATAATATTCTTCTTTGGGCTAGTTGAGCTCACCCTTTTCCTTTTTGTTCCATTTTTCTTCTCGGGAGGCGAGAATGTAGCGAGTAGCTGGTAGCCGGGGTATGGAATGATGGTTTTAGAAAGTTGTTTAGTAGTCCTCACCATTTTTGTAAAATAATGTATCAATAATTATGATGAGGATTTATTTGTATGTGGATATTGTCAGATGGCAATATCTCGTATTTAAACTCACAGATTATATGTTGTAACAATAAAGTTGTAGTTATTTACGTAGCGTGTATTGACAACTCGAATGGGTGATGTATACCTATTTTGGGGGTGTCACGGTTATTGGTATCGAGCTTAGGGATATGATCTCCTGGCGGAGATCGGGGAATAGAACTAGGAGGGGAGGCGAGTAAATCCTTGTTAGTGTGTCCTACCTAAGCTTATTTGTTAGTCGATCATAATATAGGGATATTATGTGATATGTTAATTTGTTTAATTAACCCTTGTTTTATGGCGATATTTGAAAATGGCATTGAAAAATATTGAGATAAAGAATGGAGCACGCGAGGAGGTCGTTGAGTCTCCACAAATCAATAATCGAGGATAATATGCAACCGGAGGACAATAATCCTCATGAAAATAATAACACCGATGAAATGGTGAATGATGGGATGGTCGAGGCTTTATCGCAATTCATGCAACAACAAAGTGAAATTTCCTCATCCAAAATGCGGTAGAAACATTAATAACTCTTGGGACGGTCACCGCATTAAGCGGTTTTAAGGAGCAATTCATGCAACAACGAAATAAGGCGCGCCCCATCCATAATACGGTGGAAATGATAAGCAGAATGTGATCATCGATCATCAAGCGATTCAAGGAGTTGGGACCACCAGATTTCCATGAAAAAGCCGGATCCGATTAAAGCGTAAACGTGGGTCAAGCAAATTACCAAGATATTCGATGTCTTGGGATGACGGAGAGAACAGAAGGTTCCATTCGCCACCTTTTATGTTCCGTGGCGAAGCGAATTCTTCGGTGGGAATACGTGAAGCGTACCCATCCAACAAGGCCAAGATGTCTTGGGAGACGTTTCAGAAACTATTTAATGACAAATACTTTACGAAAGTGTTCGTCATATGAAGGAAGTGGAGTTTATTAGGCCGAGCGAGAACAACGTGGCGGTCTCAATACGAGGCGAAGTTTGCGGAGTTGTCGGTTTGCACCTCATTTGGTGGAAAATGAGGAGCGAATGACGCCAGCGTATGTTTTTGAGGGGTCTAAAACCCGAGATTCAACAATATCTTATCTCTCATAAATTTTCTTTATATTCGGATGTTGTCAACATGGCTCGGATTTGTTAGAGCGAGATAACGAAGTAACGTTCAACCGAGGGACCATAACCGAGGATCATATCGAAGATAGCGATCCATCGAATAACGATAACCGGCGGAGAGAAAGAAGAATACGATTAAAGGCGGCGGTAACCACTACGGTGGTAATCGTGGCCATGAAAATAGAAGAAGAAGCGAGTGGGAGGAGATTTTAAAAGAGGAGATTCAACAACGACCATGTGAAGACGTCGGCCAAGAGCATTTGGTTCCAAGGAGGAGAAAGACCACCGGTCGTATAGTTACAAATCGAGAAAGAGGGACATATCGGTCAAACCGCGCACAACAGTTCAAGGTATGCTATAATTGTGGAAAGGAAGGACATATCGCTTTCGAGATTGACGATGGCGAAACCCGATCCAATGGAAATGGTGACTCAAAAGGATGTCCCGGAAAAGTCAAAGTCAAGCGGTTCTGGAAGGCGTTTGTCGTGACTTCCATCAAAATGCGAGGAACCCGAACGAATTTAGTACGGGTTAGTTAATTATAAATTCTTGCGAAGTTTATACCTTACTAGAATCTGGGTTCTATCCATTCTTTTATCTCTCTTTCTTGCGCTCAACGTTTGAACTTGACTACGGAGAAATTAGACTTTGACCTATCTATGGAGACTCCGTTAGGAGAAACTTTCATTACATCCGTTGTTTAGAAATCTTGTTTGATTCAGGTTGGCACTATCACATTACACGTTAACCTTATTTCTATAGAGATATTTGCTTTTGATGTGATTTTAAGGTTAACTACTCATCACGCCGAAATTGATTACTTTCGTAAGGTTGTTAGTTTTCATATTCCTAAGCAACTCGTTATTCAATTCAAGCAATCAAACCATTGTAGTCAAACATTTTCATATCAAGCCATGAAGTCATTCACTTATTACGGATGTCAAGTTTTCTTAGTCCATGTTATGGATTTGAATAAAGACACGTCGATTTGAATAATATTCTGTTGTTATTGATTTTTTCCGACGTATTTCTGAAGAATTTCTTGGCTTACTCCCAAAGTGTGATATTGAATTTTGTATCGACTTTGAACCCTAAGACAAAACTCATTTCTAAAATCTCATATCGAATGGCTCCTATTGAACTTTAGGAGTTAAAAATTCAACTATAGAATTTGGTACCTGAGCCTTTATCTGGTGACTTCCTTTTGTGGAATGCACCAAGCCGGACTCTCCGTAGGAGACACCATATTATGATGCGATAGTAAACCGATAGGTGTCATTGTAATGTCTTATCCAAGGTTGGGATATGAGTCGCGATTGAGAACAACCTAAATCAGTAATCGAAATATGTAACTTTCAGGCTTAGTTGGTTATTATCGGAGATTCGTTGAAGGATATTCTCGAATCGCTATTCCATTAACGTAGCTGACTCGTAGAGATACAAAATTCGAATGGAGCAAAGAATGCGAGATGAGTTTCCAAGAGCTTAAGAGGAGACTCATTTCGGCACCTGTTCTAACAATACCATCTGGTACGGATAGATTTGTTATCTACAGCGATGCTTGGGGCAAAGGGTTAGGATGTGTTCTCATGCAACATGGGAAAGTCATAGCCTATTCCTCGCGACAACTTAAAGAATATGAGAGAAATTATCCTACTCATGATCTAGAGTTGTAACTTGATCGTTTTCATTGCTTAAAGATCCTGGAGGCACTATCTTTATGGGGAGAAAGTGGAGATATATTCGGACCATAAAAGCCTTAAATATTTTTTTTCACTCAAAAGAACTTAACATGCGGCAATGACGTTGGCTCGAGCTATTGAAAGACTACGACCACACTATTCAATACCATCCTCGAAAAGCGAACGTGTGGTGACGGCGTTGAGTAGAAGATCATATGCGAGAACGAAAAGTGCGATAATGTCAAGTATATGACAGAGCCAACTTTAATAGAAAAAGTTAAGGTTTCTCAAGCCACCAGGCTTGATGATGCATATGAAGAAGAAAGTACAAGAAAGTGCTATTATTAGGGCGAGAATTGATGAAGAAGGAATACTTGAGTCCACTCCGGACTTTTGGTTCCTAACGATTCGATTTGAAGTACAAGATCATGATGGAGGCACACAATACACCATTTGTAATCCATCTTGGAAGTACTAAAATGTATCGTGATCTTGACATACATTTTGGTGGAACAATATGAAGAGAGATTGCAAAGTTTATCTCAACATGTTTAACTTGTCAACGTGTAAAGGCGGAGCATCAAGTGCCTAAGGGACTATTGCAACCACTTGAGATTCCGAAATGGAAGTGGGAACACATTACCATGGATTTAGTTCTGGTCTTCCCACGGTTTCTCAAGGCATAAATGCTATTTGGGTTATTGTTGATAGATTAACCAAATCGCACATTTCTTGCCGATACGGAGATTTATTCTCTTGAACGTCTTGCTAGTATATATGTAAATGAGATTGTGAGGTTGCATGGCATGCCAAGTATCTATAGTTTTGGATCGTGACCCAAGATTCACTTCAAGATTTTGGGTTAGCTTGCGAAAAAGCTATGGGTGCAATTTACGATTCGATTCGCATACCATCCTCAAACGGACGGACAATCGAGAGGACTATTCAAACTCTTGAAGATTTATTAAGACTTTGTGTCCTAGACTTCAAGGCGGTTGGGATAAGTATTTACCATTGGTGGAATTCTCCTACAACAACAGTTATCAGGCAAGTATAGGTGTGGCTCCATATGAAGCATTATATGGATGAAAGTGTCGCTTTTCAATATGTTGGGATGAGGTGGGTGAAGCAACATTGTTGGGACTCGAGTTAAGACGTATGACTCACAAGAAAAGATCCAAATGATTCGACAACGTATACAAACGACACAAGATCGACAAAAGAGTTATGCGGATCTTCATCTAAAGGACGTGAAATTTAGTATAGGGGATCATGAATTGTTGCGAGTTGCTCCATGGAAGGGAGTTACACGATTTGGGAAGAAAGGAAAGCTCAATCTACGATTTATTGGTCCATTTCAAATTCTTGACCGAGTAGGAAATGTAGCCTATAGACTCGCGTTACCTCCAAGTATGTCTCGTGTTCATAATGTGTTTCACATATCTCGTACTTCAGTAAATATGTGAAAGACCCGAACCACGTCATTGAAGTTAGAACCAGGACGAGATAGGCGAAGACTTAACGTTTGAGGAGAGGTACCACAAGATCTTGGATAGGAAAGAACATGTCCTATGTACCGAGGTTATACCACAAGTTAAGTTTTGTGAAAAAACCATGCTATTGAGAAAATGACCTGGGAGTTGGAAACGGAAATGAAAGCGATGTATTCTCATCTTTTCAAAACACACCAGTCGCGACGTCAATTTCGAGGACGAAATTTCATAAGGAAGGGAGGTTGTAAGACCCCGAATTTTTTTTAAATAAAAATGGAATTTCCTCTATTTATTATTTTGAAATAGTAAGGGTTGATTTGATTCATGTGGATAGTTATGGGTAAAATACATAAAAATATTTGAATAAGCAGTGGTTATAAAATATTTTTTATTGTCGGGGAATATTCGTTTGGTCGTGGAATATTCGTACTATCGAGTAATATTCGTACGACGGCGCAGTCTTTTGTGGGCCCCATAACGGAAAGCGATTGGATGAAGAAAACGACAAATATAAGTTGTTTATAAATAACGGCGTAGTTATTCACTGATTATCTTCGTTGAAATACCCGGTGGTTAAAACACACTAATGTCGTGTTGTTGAACAAGAAGACACTTGCAGTATTGCACCAATTATTGATTCTTACGTAAGAAGGCACTACTCAATAATTGTTACAGTAATTACTGTTCAGTATTTTATTTTATTGATTCAATAATTGCTGCATTGATATTTTATATTGCTGTTGTTTCAATAATTGTCATTACACAAAGATTTTTCATTATCGAGCAATAATTCATATTATCCGAATAATATTATTAGATAACATTATTGGTAATGTCTAGAAAGTTACATCTAAGGAGAGGTTTGGTCACCTAATTGTGCGCGCCAAGAAGGAAAAATTCTTATTGGAAAGCCCCTCTTTCCTGAACCCGCACGGTTCACAATATTGTGATTCGTAATATTATTTGTGAATAATTAATTATTGATTCATATGATGAGAAAAATATTGATTTTATGTGGATATAGATGGAGAAATTTTTAATGTGACAATTGTTGAAAATTGAAATTTTATCTTTTTACGATAAAATAATTCATTTAAATATATATATTATTATATTTTAATAATATAATAATGGTGATATTTTTACAACGAATGTGGGATATATGAGTATCTGAGGAGGAAGAGTATTTTTGTTGCAATAAATGTTTAAAACATGTTAAACATGTAAATTGGACCCCATTTATTGACTGAAATTTGATTATAGCTTCTAAAATCACCCGTTTGTGAATTTCGATCAATTTCTGTTTGGAGTTTGGAAAAACTTTCTTCTGCAAAGTTGTAGAGAATTGAATTTCCTATAAAAACTCGCGAGATTTGAATTTTCGACAAAGGAGATATTTATTGTGAATTATTGAAGTTCCGAAGCTACGAAATAATTGATTTTTGGAAGTCTAAATTATTTTAAATTAGAAAAACGTTTTTTATTACTTTTTCTAGAAGGTGGCATATGGTTATTGAACTGAAATCAGATTTCAAGTGTGCGTAGAAGATTTATTCTATATATTATTATTATATTAAATTTTCTGCTTTGGTGTTCTAAGCAATTTTCTATAAATGTGGTGCTTAGGTTAGAATTGAAGATTACACGTAGGCGAAGTTTTCTCTCTATATTATCGGCGTATTCTTGTGAGTATTTTGAGTATACTTTGAGTATTGTTATACGGTGAAAGTTCAAGTCATGCTTTATATCCTGTGTTCAACTAAAAGATTGTCTTTCGAGGTAAGGGATATTTTTTTTCAGTAATGATATTATTTCTTCAATATCATTATCTTTGAAATATTGATCCGAAGTTTTATCAAATTTAAAACTTTTGGTGTTTGAGTTCTTATTCACGATATCTCGGCCTATATCACGATATCTGATTCTTATTCACGAATACGACCTTATTCATCAAAAAATGAAATTTTTCTTTTCGTCCAAAATATCTATTCGGATACTAGCTTTGATTGTATCCATGTTTTGATCATTCTTGAATTTTACACCACTATGATTATTTTTGAAGTATTTTTGGACATGGATAAAACAAAGTACTAATCCTTAATCCTTGTCATTTTGTTTCTTTGGATTCGTTTCTTTAAAAAAATATTTTCATCATTCTCGGTTTTAAATGATGATATTATTGAATATCTTTGGCCTGTAGTGTAAAGATGAATGATTTTTGATGAATATCTTTGGCCTGTAGTGCAAAGATGAATGATTTTTGATGAATATCTTTGGCCCGTAGTATTTAGATGAACATGATCAACTGATGAATATCCTTAGCCTGTAGTGCAAGGATGAATATATGATTTCAGATATATATTGATTGATGTTCTGAGGATAAAAATATTGATGATGGATCGTTAAATTCATAGATATTAGTAGATTTCATCCTCTACGTAACTCTTCTATGAATTAATATTTTCCATTCATGAGTATTGATTTTAAAACTTGTTGTCTATTGTATTCTATTAGATTTTTTCTCGTGAAGACTAACGATAATTTGTTTCGTATTATCTTAGTCATAATATTCTTCTTGGGCTAATTGAGCTCACCATTTTCCTTTTGTTCCATTTTTCTCTCTCGGGAGGCGAGAATGTAGCGAAATACAGTCGGGGTATGGAATGATGGTTTTAGAAAGTTGTTTAGTAGTCCTCACCATTTTGTAAAATAATGTATCAATAATTATGATGATGATTTATTTGTATGTGGATATTGTCTAGATGGCAATATATGTATTTAAACTCACAGTTTATATGTTGTAACAATAAAGTTGTAGTTGTTTTTGTACCGTGTATTGACAACTCAGAATGGGTGATGTATACCTATTTTGGGGGTGTCACAAAAGGAATGAATCTAAATGAAAAAAGTTGTTTAATAATTAACATGTCTGAAATATTTGAATGACAAAATTTTATTATTTTACCCCTCAGAAAAAATTCAAAGTTGTTGTAAATTTATTTAACATTACTTAATATAATAGTTAATATTTTTTTAAAATTTTATTTTTTTACTTTATTCAACTGCTTATTCAACAAAAAAAATCTGACTTAGCCATTGAGCTTAATCATCTGACCGATTCAGCCATTCAAACAATTTTTTTCCAAAACAAACGAAGTTAATGGCTAACCGATTCATTATATCACATATACTTTTAACACTACATTACCACTACATTACCACATGTGGTGAAAGTGAGTGTGGGACATGAACAGCTAATAAGCTTGTGTCAAATCCCAAACAAAACTTCACTTTAAAGCAAACCCACAGAAAAGAAAACTAAAGCTAGAGAACAAAATCACTTTGTCCCAAACATCAAATCCAGACCATAAAAGGGGAGAAGGAGCTAGGCCTACATGCATTCCAACACAAAATGGTCTCATCCAAGAAAAAGAAAAGGAGTTGGGAAATATGATAAGGAAACAATTGGTATAGAATGAGCAGACAGAGAAAAAAGAAAAGCAACACAAATATTAAAGCTACTAGCTAGACCAATATAATTATTATAAGTTGCATTCATCGTTTTTTGTACTATTGTCATTTAGAATATTGATAATGGAGTTTGATGAAAACTTGGGCATTCTGAGTAAAAAAGCATGGGATTTGGTTGACAAGATAAGTGGTGAGATACAGAGTATCAGTTTCTGCAGACATTGCTCAGAACATGGTGTATATTTTGGAGTTGCAGATCAGACCCCATTAATGGCGGAGGAGGAAAGAGAGAGATTGATTGCCATTAGAGATTCACTCAAAGATGTTGAAACAATGCTTGTGTTTTTACAGGTCAGTTGTTCTTCCATGTTATTTCTTCCTTACCTTTATTTAATTTTGCTAGTTAATTATTCAACAAATTCGGCCATCTTAGTAGGCTTTATGTTTATATATGAAGTACAAGCAAGCTATGCACACAGATTGAATTCCTTTTCAATATTAAATTGACTTGATTATAAACATATGAATGTTGTACAGAGATTGCAGTTATATCAGCAGCAACATTGCCATGCAGCAATTTCCCGACTGGAAGAAAGTAGACTGCATCTTATAGACAAAATACAAGATTTCCAGGAAAATGGGAGGAAACTCGACGTGATCCAAGAGCTAAATGCATGTTTTGGTGATGAGAAAATGGTGGAGAGAAAGATTGAGCAGCTCAAAGTAAATAATAGAAAATCTTGGTTTTTGGTTAATTTCATTAGGAGTTTGTTCAGTCCATGGAATTGGCACAATACTGCAAAAATTGCCATAAAGTTGATAGTGGTTTCAGTTTCTATTTCTTCAACTTATAGCTTCTTTTACCAATCTAGGCAGGAATATGAAAACCTTTCACCAAAATGTGTATCATCAATGGATGGAAAAAGAGAATTTTTAGTTGGTGATATAGACAACCCTTTAGATGTGTCCTCTGGAATGGGATAATTTCTGTAATCCTCATATTCTTGTACACATAAAATTTGTGTTGATGTTTTTTTGGATAATTTCTTTCCAAGTTGGCATAAAAATAGGACAAATATTATATTTTTCTCTTTGTGCTTACGCGCAACATCACTAACTACCTGATTTTTGAGTGTCATATATAAACCTTGACTTAAAAGTCTTTTTGTGAAGTATTAACTTGATATAACAATTACCAACGAATGTTGGCTTGAGTGGAAGGGACTCTGATCGCTTAAGCAAGTAGTTTCGGTTTCGAACTCTTGTAGATGCATCAAACTTTCTTGGGAACCGTTTTGGCACCCGAACGTATTTAGGAGGAATAATCTTGGACAAACTAAAATTGTGAGCCCACTAAATAAAAGTGTTTTTGAATTAAAAATACTTTATAGTCACCAAACACTAAATAAGTAGAAAATTAATATTTTTACAAGTAAATTTGATAGTTTTACGGGGTCTCTTTCAAATGAGGTGGATCCCACTTACTATCTATGTGAGGAGGAGCGTGTGGAACTATCAAATTTAGTAATGGAAATATCAATTCTCAATAAGTATTATTAATCCATTTAGCAAAAAAAAAAAACTTATTATTAATCCATTGGGTTATGGATAACACACCTATTAACTATTTTATAACACGTCTTTTTCCCCATCAACTTATTTATCCCAATTACAAAAATGAAAGTTTTTCTTTTTTCTCTATATCTATAGAAGGGCAAATATAATATCTTTAGTTAAAATTAATGAATCGTTGAAACTAATTGATTCTAGTTATTTTGAAAACTTTTTGTGTAACTTTATAACTTCTTATTTCTCGGAATTAATATAATTAATATATCAATCTCCCACATATCTCCTGTTTTCAACCCAATCAACAATGGAATATTTTGTCCAAATAATGTGTCGGGTTTTGAGTAATCAAAATAGGGCCTATTTTATGCGTTCATTGATAAATAAAATACATTTTTTAGTTCTATCACTAACCAGAGGGTCGAACTTTCTAATTACAAGAATTCGATTCGAAAAGAGCATAAACTATAACAAAGTCCTAAAGTAAATAAAACCGACACCCTAAAAAATGAACCTTCAAATTCCTATTTGAATGAAGTTTTTCATCAATTTGAATCTTTACTAAAAATATTTCATTGAATTAACTCCTTCAATCTCGACGATTGACTATGAATAAAGCTATTATGAGTTCGAGCAAGCCGCTATGGTGAAATTCCAGAGACACCATTTGCTCTTAGGAAGAAGTCTTAGAAACATCTCGGTTCGAGTCCGAGTGGCGGCAACCATCTTGTAAAAGAGCTACAATATAATGAATTCCATTTCGATTTCTATTTGAGATTCCTCCTTTTTAACATTTTTATGATATTTTCAACTTTAGAGCATATATTAACTCATATTTCCTTTTCAATCGTTTCAATTGTAATTACAATTCATTTGATAACCTTATTAGTCGATGAAATCATAAAACTATATGATTGGCCGAAAAGGGAATGATAGCTATTTTTTATGTATACAGATTATTAATCATAAAACTATCTGCAGCAAAGTGGCTGAGGCAGTTCAGTGGGTCGGCTCTCAAAAGCCTGCTAAAAAATTGGACTACGGGCTTTGTTTTTTCAGCCCACTAAAAGTTGGGCCTTTTTGACCCGGCCCAATTTTAGCCCGGTCCAATGACAGCCCACCCGTAGGCGCCCGGCCCGCCCGATCATTTTAAAAAAATCTATCTATATCTATATCTTATCTGGCTATTACTTAGAGGACGGTAGTGGCTATTTTTTTTTCCTAGATCTAGATCTGAAAATTGAGACTGAGACTTTGAGTCTTGAGAGTAGAGAATCTAAGAGAGTTCGATAGTTCGATTGTGAAGAAGACGACGACGACACGACGATGACGACACGACGACGACTGTGAAGCACTGAAGCTTCTTATCTTTGTCCCGAATCCACGCCGAGTCGTCGACTGTGAATTGTGAAGCTTCTTCTTCTTCTCTTCAATAGTTAGATACTTCGATCGATCGATCGACCTCGACGATTGAGAAGGTTTGATTTTTTCCTTTATATGATTTTTCATTTTTTCTGGTCATTATATAATATATCTCAGTGACTCAGTGTAATTTTTTTCTTTATATTTTTTCATGTTCGAGTTAGGTACGTATATAGATTACATATATGGAAAATCTGAACACTGAACCAACTTCAATTATTTGACTCAGTGTAATTTTTTCCTTTATAGATTTATGTAGCTTAAATCTAAAAATTTTGTCCTACTTTTCGCTTGCAGAAAATGAGAAACCCAAAAATCAAGATTGTGAAATTCTACCAGATAAGAATTTAGTATTTATATACTACATATGTTTTGTTCCCAATTTAGTATTTATATACTACATATGTTTTGAGACAGAGAAGAAGAACGAACATACACTGGGTTTCAATTGATTTGTTCCCATTTCTTGACTCGTCTTAGTGGTCGAGAGATTTGAAATTGATGAACATTTTCACTCTATTCTGATTCTAATTATGATGAGGAACATCTTGTACACTGCACATAATTTAGTTGTGTTACTAAATTATATAAACTATTTAAATGACATTGTATTACCATGTTTATCCTGTTTTGGCTGACAGTTATAAGAGGCATCTATTATCTTACAACATCAATTTAGTTGTGCTCTAATTTGCTTCTTATTACAGCCCTAGTGGCTAGTAGACATGCTTAGTTGTGGCTGACAGTTATAAAGTCTACCCTGCTTGGGCCGAGAGGGTGTTCCCTTTGAACAAATCCTTTGGATTTTGAAAATAACATCTCATTGTAACCTCTTTTGCAAGTTGCTTTATTTATTAGTAGTATTATTTCTTTTGGTACTGGATGGTTGTGCTACCTTTCGTAGCTTTGTCTTGGCTTACCAATTGGTGCAACTCTTTCTATTTCTGAAAAGTTGCTAATTTTGTCAAGCTATAGAAAGGGCTTTAAGATAATAGTTAAGAACTTGAACTTGGTTTGTGTCTCAGACCTTTAAAAATGGTTTGAGATTGGCTAATATTTAAATATATGAATCAAACATTACTGACTCTTATTGCAATAATTTTGTGTCAGAAATTACAATTACGAAATAAACTCATACATGAATCTTTTTGTACAGGATGGCAAGCTATTCTTTCACTAGCAGATGGGATTGATGAATCTTATTTCTGTTGCTGCCTTGATGAGTTGATGGTGACATACTGACGTGTCAAATGAAATCAATATTCTTGCTGAGTTGCTGTTTTAATATTTAAATGTGTACTTTATCATTTATCAATCATTGTATTTGTATGTAAATTGTAATATGTTACAACAACTGAAGTTACTGAACAACAATTGTAATATGTTACTGAACAATTGTAATATGTGTATTTTATTGAAGTTACTCAACAACAGGATTTTAAAAAAAAAGAAATGGAAAAGCCCGCAGGGCGGGATAGCCCGGCCCAACTCAGGCCACGGGCCGCTTAATTTCAGTCCACCAAAATCTGGGCCTTTTTGGCCTAGCCCGTCATTGGCCCAGCTCGCACTCGGCCCGGCCCGTTTGTCAGGTCTAGGCCTAACATAGAGTTAAAGGAGTTTTGAATGGTGACATTACTACCTTTTTTTTTTTTAATTTTACATTTAACAGTACATGGACAATACTAAAATTATAACACCTTACTAATTAAGTATATAATATGTATAAAGATGTGTTATAATTTTAAAATTATTCGTCTATATACAGTTGATATTTTAAATTTATTTTGTTTAGCATTAAAATAGTATTTTCAGATACTAAAAAAAAGAAAAAAAAAATAATACTCCATTCCATAAAAATTAAAATATTGTATATAGGGGGGAATAATGGCTATACACAAATTTTTATTTTTTATTTTTTATTTTTAACACAATTTGCCAAAACGACCTCGATATGGCAGTTTTTTTTTTTTTTTTTTTATAAAACACGTTGCACCTACGACGTCCGTATAAGGCTTCTCTCCTCCCAAATCGCGCATAAGGGCTTTGTCCTCCCAAATCAAAATCGCAACCGCTCTCGGCGTCTTCGAGCTCTTTCTCGTCGGCCGCTGCGATTTCAACTCCTTCAGCAACCACGGTTCCACCTCCCACGTCCGTTTTGACAATTCTAGTGTTAACTCGACCAAATCTTCCTGGATTAATGGCATAATTTGCCTTTTATGGATCAGAAAATATTGAATTCGACGGGGAAGAACATTTTGATTAAAGAGGAGAGTGAAAATGAGTTAAGATCTTCATTTCAATCCAAAGAAAGGATAAGTTCAGCAGCAAAAGATGTTAATTTAGGTTTTGGAGAGAGAGCATTTTCTGCCGCCGGTGCCGCTGTTCTCTCCGCCGTCATCGTTAACCCCCTCGACGTCGCCAAGGTCTCTATGTACTATATTCTCTGTCATTTGTTATATGCAAATTGCAATTGGATTTAATTTAGTGTTTATACTGATTTGATTAGTTGTTTTTCATTTCTGTACTGTTATATCAAACTTGTATTGGTTTTTGTATATTTTTATGCATTTGGTAGTTCTGAGTTGATCATTTTTGTTATTCCTCTGCTGCTATTGAACTCTAGCCTCAATTGTTTGAAGGGTGTCAGTTTTTTTGCTTATTTTCATTTTATTTGCCAAATGTCGCAAAATGCTGAGATAAACGAGCTAAAAATTTTTAGGTTGGAATATCCTAAAACTGTTAAGCTAACTGAGCTATGAGATTTAGTTGAGATGTTCAGGAGCTCTGCATAGTGAAAATATTACTGGTCTATAAAGTTTGAGATATGGCTTGGTGGTATTAAATTTTAACAAAATTGGTTTTGATGGCATAAAGTTTTAGAGAATATTACATTAAACTTTAAGAAATTAGTTTTTTGGTGTTTTACCTAATCACACTTCAATAAAGACAAAGGTCATTTACTGACCGACCAGAGCCCTATTGATGAATGAATGAATGAAAGGGTTTATGAGGCTTTTTAATGCTTTCGAAGGCATGGCTTTATCTTATAAATATAGTAAGAGCAATATCTTTTGATTATGTGTGTGATTTAAACATTTTTTCTTCAATAATTAGGATATAAGAGAGAAATTCTAATGTGTGTGTATATTATTGTGATATTCAAGCTCAGCTATTTTTTATAAGAACCATCAGTTTTGATTTATGTGCGGTCGTTAGAATCTAGTTGCTGACGGGATATCATCATACCAATTCTTCCCGTCCCCTTTAAAAGTTAATTTGAAAGTTCCTTTGAAATAACTCATTAATCTTAATTGAATTTCATTCTTTGGTTAGTTTATGATATTATTATTACAGGTTCTTTTGTGTCGTTATTTTTAAAATTTAGAGCTTTCTTGGCCATCCCTGATATCTTTAAGCTGCTCAAGCTTTAGAGATTCTAATCTAATTTTTTGGTTATTGTTTATATTGCCTGATTTATCAGACTAGGTTGCAAGCTCAGGCAGCGGGTGTCCCTTATCATGGTCTATGTCGTACAGCATGTTTCGAAACAAACACTGTACGTTTCCAAAATGCGACTCTTGCTCGTTTACTTGATCATATTGCTGTGAGGCAACATATAAATTTACTACTTATTGGTCATAATTTACTATTTTTGGAAGAAGTTCTTGAAGTTTTCACTTGTCTATTGCTTTGGCACTTTCTCTCTGGTCTCTACACGTGTTAGAGGGAGGGGGTAAAGAAGGGGAGAGAATATGATAGTACATAATACACATTACATGAACCTGCAGACATCTTTCATCAATATAAGAGATCAATTGTCAGATATGTGTACTGCTTAGGAATTCCAGTCTACTGGTATGCGTTACATGTTTCATAAACTAAGTTCATCCTGCACCAGTTTGGATAATCTTAGGCACAATAAGAAAGAAAGCATTTGCTTTCATCACAATAAATTTTTTGCTAAACCACGTTTACACAATATATGGCACGACAAAGAAATAAAAACATTTGGAGCTGAATATTTGGTGGCTAAGAAACAACATGTGTATAAGATGGGATTAGTGGAAACAAGAATGCTTTGGTGGATGTTTGGATGTCATGAAAGGTTGGATAGGATGAGGTTATTCAAAAGAAGATTGAGTAGCACCGATTGAGGAGGCGATGAGGGACAAAGGTTTAATTTTTCTTATTGTTTTTCACTTTTACGCGTTCATAAAAGATTCATTTTCAGCCTACCCAACTAGTTTGGGATATAATAGACGGAGTAAAAGGCGTTGTTGAGATGATTTGAACACATTACAAATTCCTGCCAATTCACCACTTGTGATACTGTATTCTTGTATAACAAAACATAATGGTTATCTTTAGTAAATAATGTACAAGGGTCAACTAGGTGACTAAGAATCATGGATTGCCAGAGCTGCTAATGAATTCAAGCACAATATAGGTGAACAAATTGGGATTGTGAAGAATGAATCAATATAAGTTGTGAGGAAGGACCCAACATATATTTTTGAGTTACCTGGACAAGATTGAAACTAGTTGAACATATGTTTTACTGGGCTGCAAATGCAACCAAATAGAAAGGTAAATAGTACCACAGTTGTTGCAAACTAAGTAGGAGAAATAAGTAGCATAACTTAATATTATTATTTGGTACCTATAAACACAATTATTATTTTTTCTCTTGCTAAACACAGTACAGTAAAATAACAAACAACAACTTCTTCACCTTTTCTATTTAAATTGGATTAAAGCTAATTGAAGCTCAACGATAGTCCATATCACTGGCTGATCAACCCTTGGGGCTGAATTTTGAATAGTTAGTTTTTTATTTATTTTTAATTTTATAAAGTGTTTAGTGAAAATAAAAAGGCAAAACTAATGATTTGGCCATCGAAGTTGGCACGTTTTATTGAATACCTGATTGAACTTTTAATTTTTCAAATTAACTCATTGAACTAATTATTATTTTTAAATTGGGTCACTCTGTTAAAAAAAATAGACAGACGTTAAAATTTTATCTACGTGGCTTTGAAAAAAATATATAAAAAATAAAAAAATACACGTGGCAAAAAAATAAATAAACCTTCTTTTTACATTTTAAAGTTTTAAAAAAATAAAAAAATAAACATTTTAAAGTTTTAAAAATGACAAAAACATAATAAAATAAAACAAAAACAAAGAAATCAAAACATCTTTCTTGAATCAGACACAAGAAGAAAAAGAGTGATGGTTACTGTATCGATAGCAGCGGCAAGAATAGTAGCAAGGGTAAGAGTGATAAGAACGGAAAATTGAGTGCAAATTTGAGGGTAAGATTGATGGCTTTGGGGAAAGAGGTGGTACGTGGTGTTACAATGAAGGCAGAGATCTCCGATGAAGAGGCAGAGGAGCAGCAAGAAATTGGGGGAAGTAGAACAAGCGGCTATTCAATCCTAATTTTACCTTTTGGGGGTCTCTATAAGCAGCTGGACCAAGAACAAGCACACCCTTTTGAGATCTTTTCATTTCTTCCAAGAGTTTTTCTGCTTGAAATGGAAGCACTGATGGCGAAAGCCTTTTGAGTACCAATAGACCTTGGGGATTGGAAGAAGGATCCGGGTATAGATCTTAGTACACTTGAGACTAGTTCGTAACTCCATGTTTGATTGAAAAAGGATTTGTAGGTTGCCTGTTGCAAAGAAGTCGCAAATCAAATGGGCGATTTTGGATCATAGCGGCTAGGACTTGGTTTACAATTTGAGTTTGAGAATGGAATGAAGGTTTCATTGAGTTCATCCTTCAAGGTAATTGTGAATTTTGGAACTAAATCATTTAGCATTTAGCATTAATTCTCGCTCATATCAAAACCCTAACCTTCCAATCAGCTAGCTCAAATGCTTTTTAGCTTTTAATGTTGTCTTTTTTAAGGAAAATATGTTTGGTTTTTTAATTGATTAAGATTTGATTTATCTTGATAAATAAATTTAATTTAATGAAAAAATATTTTATTTTTAGTGTTTTATTATGTTTGTCATTTTTAAAACTTTAAAATGTTAAAAATGAGTCAAAAAATAAATTTTGTATTTTTATTTCCATGTCATTGTTGCTTATTGGCCACCTTATTTTTTATTTTATTTTCCCTTTTTTTTTGCTTCCATGTATGAAAATTTTTGACAGCCGTTAACCAGATTTGACAAAATGACCCAATTTAACAATTTTAATTAGTTCAGTTAGTTAATTTAAAAAATTAAAAGTTCAATTAGATATTTAATAAAACGTGCCAACTTCGGTGGCCAAATCATTAGTTTTGCCAAATAAAAAATTCAGACTAAAGACTATTAAACATTGAACATGTTATTTTTGCAGCTATTGAAATGAGGTTATCATTGCAATAGTTTCAAGCAATGAAATCTCGGAAAATGTTATTATAAATTATATTTTAACAATATTATTTAGTTTTGTAATTTATTTTAGAGGTCATGGGAGGTGAGGGACCCCTTACGTTCTTGCGCGATGTGTCTCTTATAATAACAATGTTTTAAAAAATTATAAAATACCATTTTATACATACCAAGGGAGGAAGTGTATTCAATTACATAAAACGACCTCGGTTTTATATGATAGCTCACTCAATTATTTGCAATGTCTCTCACATTCTTTTTTGCCTTTATTTTATTGTACTTTATTTCTTTGTGATTTTTTGTTTTAAAAAAATTGACCCCACTGAACTAAGGGGTTGGATCCGCCCCTGGCCCCATACATTCTTTCTAAGCTCTTTGAATATTGTTTCAAAATTGAAGTAGCGTATTAACATGTTTTCTTTTCACAATTTTTTTCCTTTTTAGTTCGTAGTTGTTAAATTGTTTCTTTTCTCACTTCACAGCTAACATGTATAAATGTGGAGTTTGAGAAAGTTGTCCATGTTTTCGCTAATGGTCATCATTTATTTTGAATTTGAACTTGCATGCTCATTTACAAGCTTGATTCTGGAGGAATCGTATTGAAGCATGGATCTACTTTACATTGTTCTCTTCTAAATTCCATGTGGATCTTGGCTGTTGATTTTTTAGATGCTTCCAGATATGAGATGTTATCCATCATGCACTCGTGCAGTTATTGGTTCTGAATCAACATGTGCTCCAGATTGCTTGCGGTATAAAGGAACATTTGATGTCTTCTACAAAGTTACGCATCAGGTTTGTGAAATTGATATTATGAGTATAAAATTTGATTCTCACAAAGAAAATTTGCTAGGATTTTTTGATTAAAGTACCGCGACTTGCCCTTTATATTGGGGAAAAAATCTCTTTAATTGTGGTTGTGCGCTTTGTGTGTGATTTTCAATCCATTGAATGTTCTTTATTCTTGGTTTCCTATGCAATTGATACTTAGATTCAACCCATATTTACTTCCTTAACTTGTCAAAGCAGGCAAAGGTTTTGACAATCATAAACGAAATTCTAGGAAATCATACATCTGATTTGATATATTACTAACTATTATATAAATTTTGGAAGGGGTACTATTTGCCAAATGGAGTCGCTCAGTAGATATTTTAACAACAGTAGCATGGTTGACCCAAAGTCACTCTACGGATACTTTAATGCATATTATTTGCATTATGTGTACATAAAATTGTCAATATGAGCTAATTTACAGCCATAGCCATAAATGCATGATTCAGAAGAAATAACAATGGAGCCGATGTATATTCTAATGAGAACTTGGTTCCATTGATAACCTGCAGACAAGCCTGTCATCTTTGTTGGTGTGTATTTTCATTTTAAAATTGTTCCATTGGAAACGAATCCATTAATATCTGGTGTTTATTTGGTGTCACTGTGTAGGAAGGGTTTGCAAGACTCTGGAGAGGCACATATGCAAGTTTAGCTTTTGTCGTGCCCCATCGTAAGTGATTTTCTCGGGTCAATTTCAGTCTTTCATTTTTACTCTTCCTTTACTTTGAGACAACACGAGTTGAATGGGAAATTTTTTGTTTCGAACACTCACTACGTGCAATTTACTTTCTTATTGTTTCTAAAACTCTAACCGGTGGGCATCTATTTGCCTTGTTATGATATTTTCCGCAATTTTCTGGATGAATTTACATCGAGAAATGCTCCAAGCATGACACCATATGTCCCCTTAGTTGCAGGCTCAGTTGCGCGCTCGCTAGCTTGTATTACTTGTTATCCTGTTGAACTTGCAAGAACTCGTATGCAGGTATTACATGTTTCATATTGGTGTTTATGTACTTTCTTTGTTTTTTTTCCTTCTTTCAAAATGGTTGGAGGAGTACCTGTTATTAAGTTTAAAGAATTTAGTTTCCAAACAGAATGAAGGAAACAAATGGGCAAATTTTGAATTGATATGATGAAAAATGGAAGAATTGTTTCTACTCATTCAGATTTCTACTTGTTTTGTGGATTTTTTGTGTTTTTATTTCATTCACAATTTCCAAGGATATATTAAGTGTTTTGAGAGTGCTAATATTAAGTGTTTTTCGTGTTTTTTTTTAATTTCTACTACATTTCTCAGTTTGCCTTCATTCCCCTTATAACAGGCATTTAAAGAGACCCAAATTGGTGTGAAGCCTCCAGGAGTGTTGAAGACATTGGTTGGGGTGATCTCCCCTGTCAGAAGCACTAACAACCTCCAAACCTGTAAGTTTATACCTGGATTTTTCGTTCTTAGATATATACCTAACTTGTGATTTTAATAAAACGCCATGAAACTTGGATTTTTTCGTCGTGGTTTGTATATCTGTTTCCTCAATATTCTTGTGATTTGTAATATAGCGCCATGAAACTTGGATTTCTTAGTAGTGGTTTGCATCTCATTCTCTTTCCTGAATCTCAAAAAATTGGGAACAACTTCCCATTGGTTCTGTATCTTTCTTTATTTCTTTTTTTTTTTGGTGGCACGCTATGATGATAATTTTATTCCCAAAGATCTATGACAAATTACGAATATGATTAGGATTTCGAATCTTGGAATGTGATATATTAATGTAAAATTTATACTGATGAGGTGCATGCACAAATTCTACAAAATATAACATAAATAATGTGTTTTATCTCATGAATGTCACATTCATAGATCTATCAACTAGATATTATGACCTTAGTTAGTGGTAAGGTTTACCTTTTGAGTTTGCATTAGAGTATTTACGTTCTTTAGATCTGCAATGCCGACATGGATTATTATTAGTTTTTCTTGTGCCTGAGTTCACGAGAATCAATAGGATGTAATGTGGTGCATATCTTTGGTTATTTGTTTATATAAATCATTTGTGAATGCGATACCATTGTAGCAGTACATAACTACCGCTTCTTATGGACTGGTCTTGGGTCACAAATTGCACGTGATGTTCCTTTTTCTGCAATCTGCTGGTCAACCCTTGAGCCTGTAAGACTTTACTCTTCACTGCAGTCCCGAATACTGTATTCTAAAATGTTCTAAGGGAGCATAAGAAACCAACTTGATGCCTGCTTTTTGCTGCTTTGTCAGCTCAGGAGGCGGATTTTAGGGATGGTAGGTGATCAGGCAACCATAGCCACTGTCTTTGGGGCAAACTTCTCTGCTGGTTTTGTTGCCGGAACCCTTGCAGCTGCTGCAACATGTCCTCTAGACGTTGCAAAGACCAGGCGTCAAATAGAGGTTGTTTCTCCAAAACTGAAATCCATTAATGCTATTTGCCAAAATTGCTTGCTCTCTAGTTACCCTCCCCTCTGTAGTCTCCCAGAACACTCAATCCACCCAGGGAATTAATGAAAAGTTGATAGAAGCACATTAAAAATGAAGAAATTAGGGATTTTATGAGTTGCATCCACAATCTGGCATTGAATGATTTAATCAACGATGATAAGAAGGGTACATAATCAATAAATGAGAGTATAAAAGAGGGATGGAGTTGTTAATATGATATCCACACCCAGACATGTGATATTAGGGGGTTCCTGATTACTTAAGTTCTATTTGTGGCTATCTATATGGGACCCCTCGTGCACATAATTTCAATGGTTTAACTTTAGTATTTCAAAAAAATCTTTTCTAAGGGGTAAATATATCATATATATTGTTAGGCATTAGCTGATTAATAAGCTACTCAGCCTGGACTTGACGAAAAAGTCTTTAGATGCATATGTTCAAGAATTTGAACTTATTATTGATCCTTTAAAATTTTATTTGCTCAATTGAACTACTAGTGCAGGTGTTATAATGTTCTATTGAGAGGTTCATCTCTCTGTCAGTTCTATTCTTCTAGGAGCAAATATAACAAGTCTAAGTAGATGAAGCTAGTAATCTAAAATGGGAAACGAGTTAATAGCATCTCTTTCATAGTGTTGCATATTTTATGCATGTGAACATTTTTCCTTTCTTTGTATGTCTGCTTTGTTTAGTCATCTTACCTATTAGGCCTCTATCCAATTGATTATAATTTGTAGGAATTAATTAAGTGCTTGATTGAACAAAAAATGTTGCACTGTTAATTTGCACATGTTGAAAGGGCTGACTGAATTTGCACATGTTACCAGTTCATTACTTCAATTTTATCTTTCTGGTTGCTGATGTGGTGTTCCTTCGTCCCAGAAAGATCCTTCCCGAGCATTGAAGATGACCACAAAACAAACTTTGGTTGAGATATGGAGGTGTGTAGCACTTTTTTGTTGTTGAATAAGTTATGGAGGTGTGTGGCACATATTTGTATCTTTTATATTACTTAAATGATTAGAATATCTATCAGGATAATTAGAATGGTAGAAGTAGTTGGACAAATTACCAGTTAAACAACCTTTGGTCATGGATGGACCAAACTTGTGCAGAAGCTAACTATACCTTATCGTAGGAGGAGCTACCTGGTGTGCTAGCATCTTATGGAGCATCATGTGTTATTGTAGTCGGGGGGTTAGAGATTTATATCTTGAGATTAGCGCCTTCTGTACAAACCTATAGGTCGAACCATATCTACCAAACCGTAAATTTATGTTTATATCTCGAAATGCAAAATAGAAATGAAGAGAGTTGTATTCGTTGGCCAGCCTGTAGCAAACCTAGCATGTAGCACGAGATGCACTATTATCCTGCTATAGATATTTCAGCAGTGAAAAGGAGAGATTGTTATAGAATGTTTCATGGTTTACTATTGCTGAAAACTTTAAATATCCTAAAACTGCCTGTTGTTAATAAAGACACTTTCTTATCTAACATAACGTTGAGTCTTGTTTGTCGTTGATAGGTAGTTATCCATTATACTGTGTTTTAGTGCCTTTATATTTTCGGATCCACTCGGACCATACAACTTCCCTTGCAGTCTTTATCAATGGTTTCCTTGTGAAGGTGGAATAGCCGAATGAAGTTCCCTTGAAATGTGAAATTTGGAGTCTTGGACCACTTATTGACGACTTGTAAGGTAGGTCACCCGAAAAGGAGAGGAATGAGTACCAAGGAATACTATTTGTTTTCCTTCATTCGAAGGAAGCTCCTTAGCTTTCCGTGATTATCTAATTAACAAGGAAGGGTTATATAGATCTTATAGTCTTTTAGATTCATTTTTCATAAATAATGATTTCAGTACGTGTTAGATTTATAAAATGAGCCTAAATCTTAGCATATAAAGATATCACGTTCTCTAATTCAAAATCAATTGACAATGAGAATTGGTCTTAGTCGTTATATACTAAACTTTTACATACTTTAACACTCTCCCTAAGGTGTGTAACCCTATGGGTTAAGGGTTTTGCACATGGAGTTGATGAATGAGACCCACACACAGATAAGCAAGCCTACAAGAAATTAGTCATGAGACAAGCCTAGAAGAAAGTAAACTATGGGCAACTATTGACTACCTTAAGAAATGGATTATATGTGGGTAAGAATTAAAGTCGAGAAGAGTGTTTAGTTAGCCCATGGACAGCCCGCTCTGACACAAATTTAGGGTATAAAGACATCAAGCTATCTAACTCAATATCAATTGGCAATGAGAAGAGTTGCGATAGTTGTTATATACTAGACATACTTTCTCTCAATGTATTCGATGCGAGACATCTTCTATACTAACAATACGAAATGGAACTGAACTCCTAGAAGCATAACAATAGATTGAGAGTCAAATAACGGAGTTAGTGTGCAAGTGAATACATAAAACTGATAGAACTAATAAATCCAACTACAATATTTGGTAAACTAGTGTCCCAACCAGTAAATTTTTTGTCGCTTTATTTGACTTGCTAAGATATGCAGGCTTACGATTGTTATTTTGTAATTGAAAGCTATAATTGAACAATTTTAGCTTAAATATTTGGATTTGTGTCCTTTTTTATGTGCAATCCTAATTTTTATACCTATTGAACAGGGATGGAGGAATTAAGGGACTCTTTACTGGTGTTGGTCCTCGTGTTAGTCGTGCTGGTCCCTCTGTTGGAATTGTAGTCTGTTTTTACGAAGCAGTCAAATATGCGTTGCGTCACAGAAGTCCACCCAAAGACCAGGAAGATTTGCATCATACTAGAGCAAGTGATTGAGAACAGATTATACCATCCAAGATTGTTATCCTCATTTTTAGAGGAATAACCTCAGTTAGTGTTGATCTGAGACCGAGGCCATGGTATGTCAAATCCAAGTTTGCAATCCAGCAGTGAAGTGGTTAGTCCGAGTCATGGATATTGGATCATTTCACTAAAATGACACTCTCTTTGAGATCACTTCAAAATTATACTTCTTAAAACACTGCATTTTGGCATGTGACAATTTTATTCCTTATGATGGCTGATAATTAATGTATAGAGCCAACAGTAGGTACCACAACTCGGTGAATGATGCAAGATTTTCAATCTCGTGCTTCTGGCTCAAGTACTGGTTTGACAGCCTATGTAAATGGGATGCTAGCCTAGCCAGCAGAATGAGAGCACGTTTGATTTATTTTATTTATATTTTTATATTTTTATTTTTTTTAGCAAAAAAAAAAAAAGAGCACGTTTTGGCACGATCACAATTCCCTCATCCATGACCCCTTTGGACTAGATACAACCCAATCTTATATATTGGGTCACAACACGCTTGCTGTAGCAGGATGTTCTATGCCTTTGATAGGGTCTATTCTGTTTAATAATGGGCTTGTATTGGGCTTTGATGGCATGTTGAGGCCCAAAAATTGATTTATTGGGTCTAATGGTGGTCATTTTGGACCTGTAATCGGTATTTAGCAGGCCCATAGAAGGGCATTTAAATGTATGTTTAATAATGGGCTTGTGTTGGACTTTGCTGACATGTTGAGGCTCAGAAATTGATTTATTGGAACTAATGGTGTTCATTTTGGGCCTGTAGCCGCTTTTTAGTAGGCCCATAAAAGAGAAGTTGTATTGGGCTTTGTTAGCATGTTGAGGCCCAAAAATTGATTAATTGGGCCTAATGGTAGTCATTTTGGACCTGTAGCTGATATGTAGCAGGCCCATAGAAGGGCATTTAAACATATGCTTAATAATGGGCTTGTATTGGGCTTTGTTGGAATGTTGAAGCCCAAAAATTGATTTATTGGGTCTAATAGTAGTCATTTTGGACCATTAGCCAGTATTAGCAGGCCCATAGAAGGGGAATTTAAATATATACTTTATAATGGGCTTTGTTGGCATGTTGAGGCCCAAAAAATTGATTTATTAGGCATAATGGTAGCTATTTTGGGCCTTTAGGTGGTATTTAGCAGGCCCATAGAAGGGCTTTTAAACATATACTTAATAATGGGCTTGTAGTGAGCTTTGAAAATTGATTTATTGGGCCTAATGGTAGCCATTTTAGGCCTGTAACCGGTTTTAGCAGGCCCATAAAAGGCATTTAAACATATACTTAATAATGGGCTTTGTTGAGGCCCAAAATTGATTTTTAGGCCTCATTGTAGCCATTTTGGGCTTGTAGCCGGATTTAGCATGCACTTAAAAGGCCTGTATTGGGCTTTGTTGGCATGTTGAGGCCCAAAAATTATTTTATTTGGGCCTAATGATAGCGTATTTGGGCATTTAATACTTAATAATGGGCTTGTATTGGGCTTTGCTGGCATGTTGAGACCCAAAAATTAATATATTGAGCCTAATTGTAGCCATTTTGGGCCTGTAGTCCGAATTTACCAGACCCATAGAAGGGCTTTCAAAAAATATACTTCATAATGGGCTTGTATTGGACTTGCTGGCATGTTGAGGCCCAAAACTTAATTTTATTGGGGCCTAACAGTAGCCATTTTGGGCTTGTTGACGGATTTAGCAGGCCCATAGTAGGGCATTTAATACTTAATAATGGGCTTGTATTGGGCTTTGCTGGCATGTTGAGGCTCAAAAATTAATATATTGGGCCTAATGGTAGCAATTTTGGGCCTGTAGCCGGTATTTAGCAGATCCATAGAAGGGCTTTTAAACATATACTTAATAATGGGCTTATATTAGGCTTTGCTGGCATATTGAGGCCCAAAAATTAATTATTGGGCCCAATTGTAGCCATTTTGGGACTGTATCAGTTATTTTCTAGATCCATAGAAGGGCATTTAAACATATACTTACAGACACTGTAAGGGCAGTCGAAGTTCTGCTTAATATTTGCCTGTACCAAAGTTAAACAAATCCCCGACAAAAACTTCAACAAACTATGGGTTTTTATCACCAAAAGAAAATTGTTTTTTTTTCTTTCTTCTCCAATTTGGTATGTTAATATGTTCGCAAGTTAACTTATCAAAAAAAAAAATTGACAATAAAAACATGAATTTTGCAGCACCCAAGTTTATAGAAAGAAAAAACTGCAAAAGAAATAACTTAAAAGGGAAATGAACTAGATCATTGCCATACTGATATACAATTGAAATGCTTAAAAAAATAACAATCAAATGGATGCAACAACCATCATAACAGTCCACTACCCTAACTTCATTTAATCTAATGGACTGAACAGATGAAGTTGAAAGTAGCATCCAAGTGATGGATGAGATACGCAAGTAGCAGTGCCAAAAGCATCAGCACGAATGCATAGAGGTTCCTGCAAAAGACAACAATAAAACCAACTATCAATGTATAAAACAACAGAACTATAATATCATGATAAAATAATTGCTCCACCAAACACAATATTAATTAATTATCATGTTCAACTACAGTAGTCATACATATAGTAAATATATGCAAACTCAACAACTATGAAGAAAACAAAACAACCGGTCAACGAGGAAGTGTAGACTGTGTAGTGATGAAAGAGTTGATAAAAATATTAATTATTGTTAACTTCTTTATTGATAACATATATGCAGTAGGATACATATATGCAGGTATCTTTCACAAATAAGTATAAACAATTTTACAGTTGAGAAGCACAATGATGTTATACAGCTCTTGCAAGCAAAAAGGTTAGCAGAGTTACCCTACATTGGCATAATACAAACAAATTAGAAGAGTTACCCTACAGACAGAAGAAACACAAACCAGATTCAAGTCAGATATTAATCTGACTATCTAACCCAAAACCATATGCAACAAGTAAATATGCCATAACAACATTTATGCCACGTCTGGATTGAATGAATGAAATTTGTGAATTAATGGAATAAGACAAGTTAAGCTGGTCAGAAGTGAGTTCATATCAAAGTGCTCTCATACACATACACATGCACATACTAGATCTCGAAGAAGACTTGTACATACTAAATTATCTCATACACATACATATACCCGTCCCAATGCTAAAAATTATCTTAATCCGATTAAGATAATAACATTATTAACAACTATAATTTGGGTTCAACTAAAAGAGTATCCCTAACAATAACATTCTTCTAAGTAATCATAATAAGAGCCTAAATAAAGTGTGGAGAAATCTCACCTCAAAACATTCCTAATAATACCAAAATAAAGTATATGGAGAAACATACCTCATTTTCCAGCTTATCAAAAGAATTAAACAAGAGCCAATCTGCTCCCTCAATATTTGAGAATTGGCTGATATTAATGCTCAATAAATCTTGGTACAACTTCATATCAGGCAACTCATTGATCCCCAACAATGGCATAGCTGGCAAATGGTAATAAATTGCACTAACACTACAAGACTGAAAAAAGTAGCTGCCCTTAGCCAAGCCCTTTTGCAATGTCCAAAACCCATGGCATCATTGAGTCATACACAAGAAGATTAACAGGGATGCCCTGTTTTTTAATAATCTCGGGCAAGGTTTGCAACACGACGTCATTAATACGCTCTGTGAATGCGTCCATGTTCTCAGGTTTTTGGTTCTCGTAGCCATCCGAGATGGGCTCAATTCAGATCGAGCCCATCTCCGATTTCATGGACTTATTAATGGTGGTGGTGAGGAGTAGGGTTACTTGAGGGTAAGGCAGCTATTTAAAGAAAGAATGGAGAGTATTATCTTACGCCTGAATCAACCAATGTGGTGTCAGTGTATTGATTACATATAAGCAGGTATCTGTCACAAATAAGTACAAACAATTTTATAGGTTAGAAGCACAATGATGTTATACAGCTCTTGCAAGTAAAAAGGTTAGAAGAGTTACCCTACATTGGCATAATACAAACACATTAGAAAAGTTACCCTACAGACAGAAGAAACACAAACCAGATTCAAGTCGGATATTAATCTGACTATCTAACCCAAAACCATATGCAACAAGTAAATATGCCATAACAACATTTATGCCACGTTTGTATTGAATGAATGAAATTTGTGAATGAATGGAATAATAGATTGAGTTAAATGATACATTCTCACCTTCATTCCTGAAATCCAAACGTAGTAGTACAGATTTTAGTTATGCTCTGTTACAAAAATTAGCTGACTTTATGGTTTAATTTGCCTTTTAGAATAGGTATTTTTTGACTGACCAGCAAATTAACCTATTTCTTACTTATCTAAAGTGAAAAGACAATCTACACCGAAAATGCAACTAGAACTTCCCATATCAATTTTTTTTAATACTTTTAAATAAGTCACCTCCATTATAAGTAATGTGTTAAAAATAATACTAAGCACTTACAATATATTAAGCAAACAATTTTATACAGCACAAAAGTGTACTAATAATGAATGATGATTAGTCTCTAAGATCATGAGGTATGGACGTAATAAGGATGGGTAAGGATACAATAGAATGTCCGTCCTAAATATTACATAAAAATTCAAGAAAACAATAAGACAAATTAAGCTGGTGAGAAGTGAGTACATATCAAAGTGCTCTCATATACTTACATATACTAGATGTCGAAGAAGACTTGTTAAGAGAGGTAAGACTTTACTTCCTCACAAAAACCAATTTCAACCCAAAAAAATAAAAATAAAAAACAAATAACAAAATAAATCCTCTTTGAACAAAATTTTTGCATTTGTTTCCTCAGACTTCAACTACATTGTTGGAAAAAAAAAAAAAAATACATGCACTGATGCACACAAGTCTGAAGAGCTTATCAGATCTAAAATTCAACAACATAGAGATAATAGATAATAGATAGAATGTACCATCACTGGTAGGGGAGGAGCAAGGGCCACAGACTGCGCCTGAGCCTGAGCAAAGGCCATCAAAACAATGGCAGACAAAAAAACAAAGACCAAAACCCTAGAAATCTCCATTTTTTTCTCTTGCTGTATATATTTATACACTCCCAATTTCTCCTTCGCAACCACCAAATTTGGCTCTTGAACAGAGAAAATCAGCAAGATTAACACCAAACAAAACTCCAGAGAGAGGAAGATGGAATTTGAATGGTGTAATGTGTTAATATTTGAGAGAGTGCGAGGAATATATAGCTAGTCGTACACACACACACACACACACACACACATATATATATATAGAGAGAGGTATCATCAAAACAACGTAGTTTTAATAAACGTATGTTATTTAAGAGATGTGTGCTTTAGATCCGTTCTGTATATATATATATACACACACGAAGAGAGAAAAAAAAACGGAATAGCTTTGTCGGTAGTCAGTAACATCCATTCCATGTGCCGCTTCCTACTCTCGCCGATCGGTCAAAATATTGTTTTTTGAATTTGCATCATCCAAAAACCAAATGCTAATATTTTTTTTTATTTTGATAAGCCTAAAGACTTTTTTATTTTTGAATATCAAAACATGATTTTTGGAGTCAAATACCTTTTTAAATTATTGATTTACTAATTTTTTGTTTAAAGAAATGGGAGTTAAAAAATAATTAACAATCTTGAAAATATAGTATTGCAATATATTTTTTAAAAAAAAACCCTTTCTTATTTCTAAATTAATCTTATTATATGCTACAAAAACTAAAGAGTATTATAGGAAACATATTCTCCATTATAAACTTCTTCGAACGTATTATTAGGTTGAAATTCAAAAATAATTTAAACACTAGCTCAATCCTCAAGTCTCGTTTCAAAACAATTTTATAGTTTGCACAAGTGTATTGTACTAAAGGTGCTTTAAAAATTAATAGAAGCACTACTATTTCTACATGAGACTGTTTCTCAAAATTCCTACATTCAATCTATTCCAATATGAAGCCATAAAATTTAGCTAAAAAAAAGAAAAAACATGAAGTTATAAAGCCTACCCTTTTGACTATACCAAAGAATTTGGTAGTCCAGGAATAATAAATAAATTGGTAATCCAAGAGAATATAGCTGGCCTGGCCGCATCATAGTTGGACTGCTTACCTGTTGCTTCTAATTTGTATATCTCCCTAAGATACTTGAATCCAAAGGCGTTGAGATGACTGCCAGAGAATCTGTGGTGCTTTCATCAACCACCATGTACTCTTTATCTTCATTATCACTTCTGTCTCCCTGTCTCTATCCTTTTCATAAATGCTCAGGTTCCAATTGGATAAAAAAACATATCCCTCTTCTTATCCCCCTCCCCAAAATATATATATAGCTACTTGGTACTCCCTCCGTTCCTTAATATAAGTCGTTTGAGAATTTCAAGTAAGCATTAATTGCTTAGTTTTCAATATCACCCCAAGTATTAAATGTAACTTTGGTTCTCTCACTATTTTTTGCCTAATAAATAACAATCTCTTCTTCCGATAAAAGGGTAATATAGACAATTGATATTATAGTTAATGTTATACAATCATTTCCTTAATACTTGTGCACAACTCTAAAACGACCTACATTAAGGAACGGAGAGAGTAGTTGCTTTTGTTATCAACTTCTATATGAGAAAATGTGTGGAGAGATGAACAAACAAAAACAGGAACACAAACAAAAGATTCCAGCAGAAATTTCAAGTTAAAAGATCCCGCATCAATGGTCCAATTAGCAATGTCAACAAAAGATTTTCCGAACTTCGAAACTAAACCAGAATTCTAAGCAGAAAGGATGTTTCCACCATGACTACACATACAACCCAAATGCATGCATGCTCATTAATTATTATAAATATATATACGTGTGTGTGTGTGTGTACATATACAGATATATATTAATATACAAAAAATGTAAACAGATAAGAGGAAACACGACCATGACTAAACATGCAAACCTGTTGAGTCATGATATTTCCCCTCTTTGGGCCGAGTAGATTGGGCCTACTTATTTGATTTGTTCATTGGGTCCTTATTATTGAGTCTTAAAGTTATTGGGCCTAGTCATTATATTATTCATGTTGGATCCTTTTAAGATTGGGTTGATCAGTGGATCGACCCATTAGATATTTTAATATCTCTATCTTTGACTTGTAATGATGAAAAAGTATGACGGTTGATTAAAACACCTGCCATGCATTAATGTGGATGGGATCATAGCCGGCCGGCGGTAGAAACAGTGACCAAAAGTAATAGGTAGACTACATGCAGTCGGCAGAACCCATCAGATCAGGGGGCTGTGTCAGATAGTAGTGGATGACACGGTAATCCGGGCAAAGAGAGTATAACCTAGCAAGGAGGTCTTCACAAACAGGTATGACTTCATTCATAATCACATACACACAACTGAGAATTATTATCTCTCTCAATACACTAGACATTACATCCTCCATTGTTAACCTTGTGAACACACGATATCGACTCTCACGCTGAGCTATCCCCGAAGCGGAACAATTTATCGAGCTTGTGATGTTTATCGTGTTTATCGCTTGCAGGATCGAGGCGTCTTACGTGATTGGAACGTGGCAGAAGATCTTGGCGTTAACATGGGCGCTAGAAGAAGGGCGAGTTCTAGTGTCATTGAAATTTTCAATCACAATTGTTTAACCTACTTCAGAAGATGATGAGAAGTAGGGATGGTGCGCCGGAAAAGGCGGCGATGGGCATTAGCTCGTGTTTTGCCTCGTGTTTTGGTAAAGGATCGTCTGGGTCCTTCTAAAAGTGTTCACGAGAGCACGGCCTCTAAGCATAATTCAGGAGATCTCCGTTCGAAGATTCATAGTGGGGCCAGACGAAAGTTGGTTTTCAATGCGGATAAGGAGTGTGATCATGGTCGAGGGCGGGCGGAAGGCTCCCCGACCAAGACTCATCGTCGAAGTGGTCAGGAGGACAGAGCTGCCAAGTTGGCGAGGATGGCAGAGGAAGCAGATAAAGCCTTGGAGGTTCTGTTGAAACAGAGAGAAGATATAGCCGAACAGATGCTTCGGGTGGCGGAATTAAGGAACGAAGCATCTAGCCATGTTCAGTCCGAAAGGCGGAGTAGGCATAATGAGATGCCGAGGCGAGAGGGTAAAGAGCCGGAGCATTCTGCACGTGTGTCTAGGGATCGTTCTCACAGTAGGAGGAGATCGAGGAGCGGAACTCTCGTGGCCTCGAAGAAGGCATTGATGGTCGTTGGTTCTCAGCATCGAGACGACGACAGACGAAGAAGCAGGTCGAGGGAGATCATGCCAGAAACCAGAAGAAGAGAGTATGAGCATGACCATTCTCATCATGAGGATAGAAGTGTACGCCGGAGTAGATCAAGAAGCCCCACAAGGGCAATGGGACCGGCAGGAGGAGGTCAATCCACTCAGAGACAGAATGTCGTTCATGAGAAAGAGGTTTCCTCGCAGCCCGAAGGTGTTGATTTTCTGGTAAAGGAGTTGAAAGAGCTCCGAAAGCAGCTGGCTGAGGTCCAACAGGTTAAGGACACTCCGGGAAATAAGGCATCCCCTTTTTCCTCAGATATTCTCAAAGAGAAGACAGATATCACCAAAAAATTGCCTCGTATGGAGAGTTACGATGGGTCCGGAAATCCTTATGACCATAGTCAGGCGTTCGACCGGCTGATGGACTATTATGACTTCACTGATGCCGCCAAGTGCCACACTTTTGTCACGACGCTGAGAAAAGATGCGAAACAGTGGATGGGGACTTTACCATCAGATTCGATATCCTCTTGGACCGAGCTTTGTGATAAGTTTCATGCACGTTTTGGGAGCAACCGAAGAAGGGGAAAACCTACGGGTTCTCTAGCACAGATCCGGCAGTTCACCAGCGAATCTTTAGGCCAGTATGTAAAGAGGTTCAGAGAAGCGGTTGGTCAGGTGTCTGACCTTAATGATCTCCAGGCTGTAGGTTTGTTCCAGAACGGGCTAAATCTGGTGAAGTCCGAGAAGTTGGTGAAGAAGTTGATGTTCCACCATCCGAAAAGCCTGGCAGAAGCCTTTGACAAGGCAGAAGGTTATATTGTTGTAGAAGAGGCTATGAAATGACGACTGAAGCATCCTTCTTCGGACGATTAAAGGAGATAGAAGTTCCCAGGCGAAGGTGATCGAGTAGAACTGGGGGTATAATGATCGGCCAGAAGGCAGTTCGAAGAAGTACAATAACTCATGGCGGCAAGGAAGTAGTCGTCCACCTGTTTCTGCCCCGAAGGTGAACAAGGTCTACACCAAACTGAACACAGATCGATGATTTTGGATCAGATCAGATCAGAAACCAGCCTTTTTTCGAGCCACCTCGTGATAATTATAGGATGTGACAAGGCAACTCTCAGTAAATATTGTGGCTATCATCAAGCCATGAGCTATTACACTAATGAAAGTGTTGCAATTTAAAGGATTTCGTGGAGAAGAAGATTGATTGGCTTCTTTGGTTCGAGATGTGTGGAGAAAGACCAACGTGATCGCAGAATATCAACCGTCTTATTCGCAGACGGTTCAAATGGCTCCATCTATCCAAAATGCTCCAGTACCACCGCTTGAGGCACGTCGTCGATGTAATACTTAGGAGGAACCTGCAGGAAAGTTGGCGAGGAATAAGAGAAGGGCTTACCTGGATTCGGTTATGTCTGTGGCGGATGCTCCCATGAAGATCGACAGACCATTCCCAGGAACCGTCATATCATTTACGAACGCAGATTATCCTTCGGAGCCCATCAAGCCACATGAAAGGACATTGGTGATCACAGCACAAGTGGGGCTCTGTGGATGTGAAACGCATGATGATAGACAACAGGGCTTCGGTGGATATTCTGTATGCCCATGCCTATCAGAGGATGCATCTTGATGGGCAAAAGATGGAGGTCGGGCAGGAGGCTCCTTTATACGGCTTCAAAGATCGATCCAAGTTGCGAGCACTATTGAACTCCCGGTTATCTTCTAAGACAAGACCTCGGCACAGTAGAAATAACGTGTAAATTCTATGTTGTGCATGTAGATTAGAACTTCTAACGCCATCTTGGGAAGGCTACATTGGCGGCTCTCAAGTCGTGACCTCCATCCCTCATTTCAAAATCAAATTCCCCCTGCCGCGTGGAGTAGGAGAGGTGGCGGGGACTTAAATCTGCCCGACGATGTTATGGAATCTTCGTTCTTTCGTCCGGAGTGGGGTCGATGAAATGAAAATGCATAATGGCAATTGAGATCGAACCCTTCACCGAGAAGCAACTCGAGCCGTTGGTAATCCCTGCGCAGTGGGCGAGAGGAGATCGAGTTGATCATCGGAAAACCGGACAAGACAATAAAGATCGGTTCGGGTCTACCAGAGCCTCTTGGACAAACCTTATTGAACTCCTACTGCTTGTATGCGGATATTTTTGCATGGGAACCACAGGATATGCCCGGAGTTAGCGAAAAGATAGCTGAGCATAGACTGGATGTAGATCCCTCGAAGAAGCCAGTTCGGCATAAAAGACGGATCTTTGCACTAGAGCGACAGAAGATCATCGATGAAGAGATTGCAAAGTCATTGGCAACGACTTCATCTATGAAATTGATTACCCAGAGTGGATGGCGAATGTGGTGTTGGTGCAGAAGCAGAATGGAAAATAACGGGTTTGCATCGACTACACCGATCTCAATAAAGCATGTCCGAAAGACTTTTATCCTCTACCCCATATCGATCAGCTCATCGATGCCACTTCGGGGTATGCATTACTAAGCTTTATGGATGCTTTTTCAGGTTATCATCAAATATCCATGTGCAAAGACATTCCAAAGACAACGTTTCATTACACACCAGATTCGAGTACGCGCTTTCTGAAGATGACTTTTGGCCTTATAAATCCGGAGCCACCTACCGGAGAATGATGAACTTCATCTTGACGGACGGTAGGAAGGAACATGGAGGTTTATGTAGATGACATGATCGTGAAGAGCATGCAGGTTCAGAAGCATTTGGACGATCTGGAGGAATGCTTTCAGACTGTCCGACATCGTCAACTAAGACTCAATCCGGCCAAATGCACTTTCGGCCTCGGTGCAGGAAAGTTTCTGGGATATCTGGTCAGTCAGAGGGGCATCGAGGCCAACCCGGAGAAGATCCAGGCCATTCTCGACATGAAGACTCCTCGATCGTTCAAGGACGCCCAACGTCATTGGTAGGATGCGGCTTTAAGGAGGTTCGTCGCCAAATCTGGAGAGATGCCTTCCTCTTTGACACATTGAAGGTAGAAGAATGCGAAGACGTTCAAGTGGACTTTGAGTGTGAAGACGCCTTCAAGGCATAAAACCTATATGTCTTCCGCTCCTTTCTTGGTGAAGCACGCCCAGTGAGAGACCTTATATTTATACCTCGCGGCAAGTTCGTTGGCGATTGGAGCGATCTTTGGTTCGAGAGGTCGATGGGAGGCGACATCCGATTCTATTATGTCAGTCACGTTCTACGAGATGCTAAAACCAGGTACCCGAATATTGAGAAATTTGCCTTTGCTTTAATAATTGCTAGTAAAGCTTGGCTAATATTTTCAAGGTCACTCTGAGTCGTCTACACGGATCGACCATTGAAGAAGGTGATGGGCAACCCGAGGTTTCAGGAGACTAGCGGCATGGACTATGGAGTTGTCCCAATTTTCATTGAATACCATCCCCGAACCACTATAAAGGGTCAAGCCTTGGCCGATTTTATGGTGGAATGTTCGTTCACCGAAGCAGATGCCGAGTTGCCAGAGGTGAATCGTCCGATCGAAAGCGATTGCGGTTCTTCAACAGGTCGTAATGCTTGGGCGCTTATATACTGGATGGATCCTCTCTGTGGTATTGGTAGCAAGGAGAATTATCTTTGACGAGTCCGGAGGATTCAAAGTTCAATGAGCCATCGATTCGGGTTTAAAGTGATGAACAATGGCGAAGTAGTGAAGCGATGTTAGCGGTATTCGATTGGCAAAGAGTCAGAAGTCCGTGCGATCATTTGATGACTCTCGGTTGGTCGTCAAACAAATTGTCGGGAGATTATGAAGCTCGTGGGACCCGGATGATCGAGTATCTGGCGGAATTAAAAGACTGACTTCAGTATTTCGCTTCGTATGAGTTTCAGGGTATAGAGCGTAACGACAATTCCATTGCCGATGCACTGTCGAAGGTGGCCACTACGGATGCCAGATGTTTTCAACGGATCGGTTTATTTGGAAGTTTTGGCGTGAAGTGTTCAACCTGACGGTGATGATGTATCGAGCTATCTAAGCGCTAGATGACTCCTACATCGAGTATTTGGCGAGATGGCGCCCTTCCTTCCGGATCGGATGTTGGCGCAAAGAAGATCAAGTACAAGAGTGCAATTTTGTTCTTATTGACGGAGATCTTTATCGATTGGCATTTTCACACCATTCTTTGAAGTGTCGATTCCATCCGAAGTAGAGTATGCTCTTCGGGAGGTTCACGAGGGTATTTGCGGTGATCATATGGCTTATAAAGTACTTCCGACAAGGATACTATTGGCCTGATTTTCAAGGAAGCTACAAAGTATGTCAAGAGATGTGAAAATGTCAACAAATTCGATCAGATCCCATCGACCACCGAAAGAGCTATATTCGATTTTATCTCCTATACCTTCATTTTATGCGGGAGGTAGATATATTGGATACATTGCCTAAAGCTAAAGGTCAGTCACTTTATCACATATAGTTTCTTTATTGATTACATGATGGTAAGTGGGTAGAGGCGAAGCCACTTGTTAATAACTTGAACAAGAGTGTTTGAAGTTCATAAAAGAGTCCAGTAGTGTTTCGCCGGATTCTAGAGTGTTGATATCTCGGATGATGGACTTGATTCGTGGGATCAAAATTTGAAGAATTTTAAAGGAGTGAGGATTCAAAGATAAGAAGACTTTGGTGGCTCACCCACGGTCGAATGGGCAAGTTGAGGTGACCAACGGAATGACTGCTTCTTGAAGCAGGATCAAGCCTTGTTGGATGAAGCTAAAGGAAGATGGCGGAAGAATTTTCTGCCGGCGCTCACGTCTTGTGGACTTCTTGGACTACCGAGGACCACCCGGGGATTCACCTTTTCGGTGGCCTATTATCGATGCCTTAGTCCGGTCGAAATTGGATCTCAAGTCTTTAGGTCGTCGTCAATTCAAAAAGATCTACAATGATGAAGGGATGAAGGCCAATTTAGATCCGCTAGAAGAAGTCGAGAGGTAGCTTTGCTCAAATTGGTACGCTTATCAACGAAGAGTAGCTAAGCATTACAACAAAGGGGTCGAACTTCGCAGATTGAAGTAGGGACTTAGCCTCGGAGAGAAGCCAAACATCTACACCTCAAAAAACACGGAAAGTTAATGCCGAATCGGTAAGGGCCGTATGAAGTGATCAAGTATCAAAGCCCGTACACTTATCGGTTAAAGGCATTAGATGGTTCCGAGATCAAGAACACTTGGCATCTTTGGCGGGCTTGGAAATATTTTCAATAGAGATAAAGTCGATTCTGGGAAGTCATGCATATGATTGTCCATTATCAATAAAAAGTCACTTTTTCACCATCGATCCTGCTTCTATTTGTCCTAAGTTCACAATGGTGTAAAAGAGGTATGGTAGGACTCGTTGGCCATTCGATGGCAAACCCACTTATTTGTTACCGTGTGGTAGACAAATCCTATGTTCTATATTGATTTTACCAAGGGTGGTAAGTCGATGGTCATTTATTGATCTGTTCCTATTTGTCCTCGGTTCACGATGGTATAAGGAGGTATGGTAGGACTTTTTGGCCATTCGATGGCGACCTTTATCGATGTGGAGTGTCCTTATGAATTTGTGACCCGTGTGTGTAGACAAATTCCATGGTCCTTATATCTTGATCCTTATATCTTAATCCTTATATCTTGGTCCTTATATACTTGTTCTACCCAGAGTGGTAAGCAAGATTTTGATGGTGCAAAGAGGATCACCAATTCACCTCGACACGTAATCGATCTCACACTTGATCAATGAGTATATATTACTTTATTTTATTTAAGTGTTGAGTCCGATTCATTCAATTGATTCGATTAAATTCATCCATAAAATTCAATTCACTCCATTTCATAAATTAATCGTTATATGCCTTAGATGATTCACTATTTGAGTTAGATTCATTGATCTTTGAATTATTGACAAAAACTAACCAAAGCGAAGTCATAATCAAGAAAGTTGAAGATTCATCGATAAAATAAAACATTCATTCATTCGATTCATCCATAACATTAACTAATTACACAAACATAGAAAATTTGTCAAAATCCATACAAAAGTTTCAAACAATCCCAAAAACATAAATAGTTAATTTTTACATAGTCAGAATAAAGCAGGAAGGACATTCAGGCACCACCTTCGTCCTCGGAGTTAAGAAGATCCGGATCCAGCTGAGCAGCAGATAACTTTTCTTTACCTCGCTCTCGGCAGTCTTCATACCCCTCTGAATAGACCTTCATGATTTCGGCATTAAGCTCATCCGAATCCCTGTAGTCCGTTTGAATCTGCTTTCGCAACTCTTTGGTCATAAGAGGGCCCCGTCCCTCAAGCTCTTTTATTTTATGACGAAGTTTATGGCGGCGCCTTATGTCTCGCTCCTCGTCACTGGGCCTTCACCGAGCCTCGCTTGAGTTGAATCGTGAACCTCGGTTGGGTCAAGTGAACTTCTCATTTTTGGCCTTTAGAGCGAGTTTTCCTCGACCAGAGCGGCGTTACGTATCGGTTAAAACTTGTTGATTGGCTTCGAACGCAGCCAGCCCATCCCTTGTGGCCCTTAGCTCGTCGTCAGACGTCTTTAAGTCCATCCTAGCTCGATCTAAGTCTCTTTGAAGGTCGTCGATGTTATGAAGAACGTCTTCGCGATCGGCACTTTCTCGAGCCAAGGTCGATTTCAGCATATTTATCTCCTGTCTCATGAAATCCTCCTCGGCCTCCCCATTTATGTGCCTCGACGCTTAAACGTCCTCAAGGCAAAGATTAACTGATATGTTCAATAAAGTGTTCAAATCAATGTTCAAATATCTAAACATGAACAGAGAAATAAAAAATAAAGAAAACTGTTATTTACCTTAGCCAGATAAGCTTATCCCTCGTCAATGATTTCCATCCGTATGGTCACTAAACCGATGGTCGCCAATCATTTATTAGGACGAAAAGCTCGAAAAGATCGAATGGAAAATTTGCATTGAATCTAGGCCACAGAGTTCGGGGACCCCATAGCCAAAGATGATAACCACGACTGAAAGACCGTGTCGATCGGGGAGGTCTCGATCTTCGGGAGAAAGGGGTTGGTATTCGGGAGGGTGGGGTCCGTATATCTGAGGCCGGAGAAGGAGATTTATTTGGAATGGGTTCTCGGGGAGATGGGTGAGGCGAGAACTTGGATGGTCATCGGTGTACGCTTCTCTTCACGGACGGCGTTGGAGCAGTTTAAATCCTGCTCACCTTCTTGGCAATTTGTATTTCTGGTGCGCACGAAGGGTGGGATGATCGAGGATCAGGGCACCCCGAGTTTTTTAATGATTGTGGGGAGTTATTTTGGTTTTAATTTTTGGTTGGGAGGATACTTCTTGATCAGACGATCGAGCAAACCTCCTCGCTTGGGATTGGTTGGGTGATCGGCTCGATTTTAGGATGGCCCGGAAGAAATTTGAGAAGAGGTGTTGATCTGGGTTTTCTAACGGCCCTCCTCTTCTGACGAGGACGGAGGGTCTCTTCCAGTACAGGAACCTCATTAGCTTCTGGCTCTTCTGTTCGGAATTCATCGGTGTGTATTTCCGGGGTTGGCTCAGCTTCGGGGATAGATTCTGTTGGCAGACTCTCAACAGCTTCCAAAGACTTCCCAGACAAAAAATCTTCAAACTCCTTTATTTCTAAGGAGCTCGGTCTGATCAAAGATACTTGCATTTAAACAAAGCGATCTATGTTAGATTCTACATCATAAAAACATTTTCAAAAATTTATATATAAAATAGACCGATACTTACATTTGTGGTCATATAACCATGCCTGCTTCGAGAGGAGTCCATACTTCCACTCCTCCTTAGGAAAATTATCAAAAAGCTCCATCATCTCAACTTCCCGTTCTTCAGAAATATCTCCGAAGTCAGCAGAGATCTTCTCGTCAGTGGCCCAGTTCGGTAAAGAAGAGATTTCAGGACCTTTGACGAAGAACCACTTCTCGTGCCATCCCATATTACTCGAAGGAGTGCAGTGTTCACCAACGAACGTCTCTCGAAGTTTTCTCCCAACTTCGGAGAGTGTTTGCTGAGGGCTTTGCATCCCTTCTCTCTGGATTGGACGATCTTGTACACGGTGAAGAAGAAGTCGAGGGAAGGCTCAACGCCCAACTTCATGGCGAGTGTAAGGCAACAAAGGCCAAAATGTGAATATAAGAATTTGGTACCAATTGGGCGAACCCCACGCCCAGGAACCCTAGTATAGTCACTATGAAGACGTGCAGAGGAAAACGAACCCCTTCTCAAGCGAGGGTCAGAGGACGGTACATCCAACTCTGTGGGTCGTTGGTACATTTCTCTCACCGACACAGGAGCCCCCTAGGCTGCGTGAGTATCCAGGAATGTGGTACCGAGATCGAATCCTCTTTAATTTGACCTTCGGTGACAACAACAGGAGGAGTGTTGTACGCGAGAAACGATCCGTATTCTTGTAGTATTCAGAAGGAGTTTTGGGGATTTTTGGAGGAGGATTCTTGTCGGTTTTCGTTCCTTTGGGATTCAAGGTCGAGGTTTCTTCGAGGGGGTTAGGGTTTGGTGAAACGACGTTGATCGATTATTCTTTGGGAGGGTGAACTTTGTTCGATCTTGGGAAGCCATTTTGACGATTCGCAGAGGAGGACAAATAGTTCAGAGGAGAAGAAAACTCAAAAGGCGCTCGAATTTCAAACGGGTATGTAAAACTGTCAAATTTGGTGAAAGTTATCTTTTTATTTGGCGGTTTACGATTGTACAAGGTAAGCACATTAAATGATAGTAATGATTTAGAATTTGAATGGGAAGCGTCCGGTTCCGGGTCCAGATATTTATCAGGCAGAGCCTTTCTGATTTGGGTCTCCGTTCTCCTCTCATTTCACCTCATGAACAGTAACCGGGTACTTCTCACTATGGACCTTTAGTAAAATATCATGGACCATTTATAGTTTTCTATTAAACATTCCGTTCAACAAAAAACTAAGGGGCAATGTTGGGTCATGATATTTCCCATTAGATATTTTAATATCTCTATCTTTGACTTGTAATGATGAAAAAGTATGACGGTTGACTAAAACACCTGTCATGCATTAATGTGGATGAGATCATAGCCTTACGGCCAGTATAGAAACAAATGACCAAAAAAGTAGTAGGTACACTACATGCGATTGGTGAACCCATCGGATCGAAATGTGTCAAATAGTAGTGGGTGGTACGAATGTCCAAAGAGAGTATAACCTAACAAGGAGGTCTTCACAAAGCGGTATGACTTCATTCATAATCACATACACACAATCGAGAATTATTATCTCTCTCAATACACTAGACATTACATCCTCCATTGTTAACCTTGTGAACACGATATCGACTCTCTCTCGCCGAAGCTATCCCCGTGAACGGTAACGCCAAGCTTGTGGTGTTTATCGTGTTTATCATAGCAGGATCGAGGCGTCTTACGTGATTGGAACGTGGCAGAAGATCTTGGCGTTAACAAAACCCATGAAGGCACCAGTTGTAAAGTATATTAGACCGTATTGTACCCAATAATAGACCATACACATAACATGCAAGACTTGGGAATTTTTGAATGGGCCAGCATAGCTTAACGCAATCCTTCAACGTCAATTATTGTATGTGGCTTAATGAAGAAGCTAAAATAATAAGAATATGTATTAAATCCATAGTGAAAGACTATTAGAAGAACAACAAAACGAAACATGTTAAACAATGTCTCGATGGAATTCCAGTTTTTAACAAGCCAAAACTCAACCATAAGCATATGCTACTTTACAATCTTCACCCTGCTATACTACAATCACCCAATATTAAACTTGTGACAAGTAACTATCAAGCACTTGTTGCCTGAATATGTGATGTACGTGTTGCATGCACATGTAATGCACATGCCATATAAACAAGTAATGCTCCTGCACAACTCTAGTGAGAAGGTAAAAAGAGATATTTGGTGAAATTTGAAAAGATATTGCAAGCTTAACACATACTTGGTTCATATTGCTAACTTTGGATCCTTTGTTCTGTAGCATTTCCTTCTCCTGTTAGGATGTGTGCGGATCCCGCATAAAGATACAACAAACCAATTGGTAAAGACCAAATAAGAACAAGAGATGGATGAGGAACAAACAAGTAGGGGATATACCTCCATCCCCCATTTTATGTAATCTGGGGACTCACAGGCCTTGTATTCATCAACCAAGCTCTCGATTATGTCTCTAGATTCATCAAATTCTGAAAGATCATTGTCCTGTTTCACATCATATGGAAATGTGAACAGATTTTACAAACATTTGATGAAGGAAAGCTGAAAGAGATGACACTATGAATGTTAACGGTCTGGTTGAAAACGATTTCAAGTACAAAAAATAACATGAGCTTATTGTTCAAAGCTAAGGGAAGAAAAGGAAAGCGTGTTAGTTTAGGATAAGATGGTGTAGGATAGGTTAGTTGATAATTTAGGCATATCTAGTACAAGTATGAGAAGGATATCAATGAAATCTGAGAAAAACATTAGCTCTATCTATCCTCTTCTTCTACTACTTAATTTCCTGCTATAAATCTTCTTCCTTCCCTCTGATGTCTTAGTCCCCGTAGACTCATCTCCTAACTCTGGTCTTGACATAAACTACCAATTGCTAGATGAATTATTAGGAAATGTAGACACCAAGAATTGAGCAAGTCCCAATTAAATCTCATATTTACTGTAGTACTAACTCTTAACTCTTAATAGAGCACAAGGGCCTTTCATGCACATAATGTATTTAATTGATCAATGGCTTTTCACAATACAATTTTATTAAGGCATATAAAAAACTTGGCATCAGTAGTAAGGCATAAAAGATGTGCTAATCAACAGGATTAGGGACAGCTTAATTGATCTTGTACTCCAATTACAGCAAAAAAGAAATATGTAAGAAATGAACTTCAGTTGGGATATGTAACAAATATTGGACTGTGCGCATAACAAATAATGGTTGATTATCAGTCACAATTTTAGTCCTTAAAAATTTAACAAATTGGGGTAGTACCAACATCCCATTGAGGAGAATACGAGAAAATAATCAAAAAATAGGTTGAGATGGTATGATCATATCCAACAAAGACCCATAGATGCTTTGGTAAGAACAGGAGTCCTCTATTAGGAGGATGATATAAGGAGGAAAAGGGGGAGGGATAGACCAAAAAGACAAAAATTACTTGGAAGAAAGTAATACAAAGGGACTTTAAGAAGTGGAAAATAACTGACTACAATCTGTATTTTAGAGGCCGGAGTATAGCGTCGCTGAAAAGTGGATTTTATACCACGAATTTAGTACTTCTGACTTGATGAAATTACGTGTTTTTAACTATTTTATGTTTTTTTTATACATTTATTGTATTTTTGCAGAAATAGAGTTTGGAAGAAGAATAATTGGAAATAGAGTAAATTCAGATGGGTTATGGTATTTTCTGCTAGAGATAGAGTAAATTGGTGCAAGCATGTTTGGTGTATGAGTAGGGATAAGCAAAAGAGGCGAAATGGGTCAATTATGGGTATGTTTGGATCGTGGGTCGAGATTGGGTTGGATCCGGTTGAGAAGGGCTTGGATATGGGCGAGCTAGCATACAAGCGCAGCAAAGCGCACGAGGATATGCGCAGCAGCGCCTGTTAAAGGACACAAGCGCAGCGGCGCTTGAGTATGATGAGCTGCAGCGCAAGGTAGAAACCGGGCGCGTGGGCGCATGTACGCAGGCTGGTTTGGCTTTGCAGGTTTCCTTGTTCGCTTGGATTGTTACCATACGAGGACAATTAAGAGTAAAAGTGTATGAGCAAAAGGAATACCATATATCTATCTATGTGAGAATTTAGAAAAGAGAGGAGAGATGAGATTCATAATTCTGAGGGTAACACATATATTCAGATTGAGAGCAGAGCACAAGGAGACAGAATTGAAGATGAAAAATTGGGGATTGAAGCTGTCTACAGATTCTTTATTTACTCTTTCTTTTTAATTTTTGTACTTCAAGAATGTTTAAGGATATTATGTGGATGTTTTATTTTTGCGCTACGAACTAAATTATCCTTTGGGATTACAATGGAACTTGATGATTAATTTATGTTGAATTACTCTCTATTTAATTATGATGGATTGTTTACAAGTTGTTTATCATATTTGCACTTCATATTATAATTGTCTGACCGAAAATTAACTTGATAATCTGGATGATATTGGGAAATAGAATCTAGGGTTGGATTTAAAATATGATAGCATGTGTTGTGATTATTCTTCTTCGGAATGAATATCATGATTTAGGAATATATCTATGTCACATGTAACTTGTATGAGAATTGGTACTTGATAAATTCGTTCTAATTGTTATAGGAGTATAGTGAATTATTAAAGTGAATTTCATTATTAATTATTCTTCGAAAGAGGATTGTTAATTAACTTTAAATTCTCGGTTAGCAACTTGTGACGATTATTTAATTAAGAAGAGAGTGAAGAGATTTAAGTGAGTCAATGGGGGAAATTGTAATCCTAATTTTCTTTAATCTGATATTTATCTATGTTAGTTCTTGTTTATTTAGTTTAATTAAGTTAATTTCTTAGTTTATCCAACCTAAATTATTTGTTTAAATAAAATTGAATCCATATAAAATTAGTAGTTGGGTTATATTAGTAGAGATTATTCTTTGTGGAAAAGATACTCTTCTTGCCGCTATATCACTAGTCGATCGCGTATACTTGCGTGTATTTTGCTAGTATAGAATTAGGCAAACAGTCACTCATTTATATTTTTGTTTCATGTTTATCTTTTTTCCCTTCATGTCTTTCTTTTATTTTCATTTAACTTTTTATATGTGTAACTTTTTTTGGTAATAGGTATGTATGTCCTTTAATATATATATATATATATATATATATGCACTTATTTTCGTATTAGGTATGTTTGTTCTTCATATATTGTGTTTTGTCAATTTTTTGTAGTTCTATATTATTTTCTGGTATTTTCTTTCTTACTGGTTTATCTTTCTACTTTTACGATTTCATAAGAGATCATTTTCTGCCTAATTAAACTAGTTTTGGATAAAGGGTGTTGAATTGAGAAAAGCAAAAAAAAATAAAGCTAAAACAAAACTAATGATAGTAGTGAAGTAACTTACTTCAAACAATGGGAAACTCCTGTATTTGTCAAGAAAGGCTTGCCTCTTTCTCAAAAGAGAATACTGACTCAAACACTTGCTGAATAGGTGCCGGATACCAGTATAACTTGCTAGCATAAGGCCACTGACCTAAAAGATATATAAAGAAGTTTTTGTCAATCATAGTTTATGCGTTAGCCTTCCAACAATCTAACATTGGGTCATATAGAAACCATGGCACTATAGTTAACAACTTGACATTCTCAAATATATAATAAATCAAAAAACATATTAAATGATCAAAGAAAGAAACTATATAAGTAAATTCTCACCCTGTGGGCAGTTTGAACATAAGGAGACTTTCTTGATAAAGCAACCTGCCAAAAGAAATGGAAACAAATGAAAGGTAAATATATGATATAAAATTCTAATAAAAGGAAAGAAGAAACGAAATATAATAACTAAGTATGGGTATGAAACATGCCTGAATGCTTGCAGGACCCCATTCGATAAAATTAACAAGCTTTCTTTCACGGATTCTTTGCAAACTATCATGAACCTGGTTTTGAGAAAAGAAGTATTAGAATACTGATCCACAAGCCTTCTCAGCGTTGCAGATCTAGACAAATCTAGAGTCACTAATCAGTTCTTATGAACATTGCCTAATTATCTCAAAAATATTTATGTACAACAACTAAGCAATAAAGATTAAAATAAAGGAAATTTGAGAGTAACAGTGCATTCATACATGAATTTAACTGATATTGTGGCCTTGAGTGAAATAGAATGGAGAAACAACAATTTGATGGCCAACCCTAAGAGTCGGTACAACTTTATACAGGATTTGCTATTGATACCAGTAATTAAAAACCATAAATGATAAACTCTAACCCATGGATGTAAATTTTAAATTGTTGATGCATCATCGTGGCTTAATCTAAACTCTAAACTGATTTAGACAGCGCATGCTAAACTCCCTTACTAAAGGAAACAAATTTTCGAAAACCAGAGACAAGTCCTTGATGCATATAACTATTCCTTGCAGCTCATCTAAGGAACTACAAGCTTATGTTTTTATTATTTTTGAATACTTAAGGAGCTAAAGTTAACTAAAATTTACGTCCATTCATCTAGAATTTCTTCCCCATAATAAGCCATAAAATGTTGAACACGACCGATAAAAAGCATGTTAATGAAAACAAGAATAGTTAAGGAGAATAAAGATCCTCAATTTCCTTTCTAAGTTATACTACTATATAAGACAATTAGACAAAGTTCAGAAGAAGGCAATTAGACAAGCACTTGGCCCTGTTCTAGGAACCTACAAACATTCATTATTCAACTTAAGGAAAATTACCACATAAATTCCTAGACTGAGCTCTTAGAGTTACTACAACATTCAAACTGGTGAACTACTTTCATTATTACTGATAAAAACAAATCATCATTTTACCAGATATACCAACTACTTTTTCCAAATCCAGATATTTACTTAACTTCATCCACAGACTCCTTAAAAACTCACCATCGAACAAATGTCAAAAAATAAATGGCAAGTTATAAAACATTAAAAATTAATGTAAGTACTACTACAATTACCTGAGTAGGATCAACTTCCCCCTGGATAATGTTTAATATTGATATGTATTTTGCCTGACTAGCTTCTTTTGTTCGAGCATTAGAGGAAACCATGATATTCTTTGTCTACAAAAGAGACTACTGTCAGGAAACTCATATCCGTGAATTGATAAAGCAATTTCTAAGCAATGCATATCTTACCTGAAGAAGTCTTCTCATCACATCTAGTACAGTGGTTTTACGAATCATATTAGCCTGTCAAAAATAATATTTCTATGAGTGCAGCTTTGATATTTAGATGGATGATTGAATTACCAAAATAATCAATATCCATACCACAACTAAATAAGCACCATCATACTTCTCTGCAACTAAGGAGACCAGTCTTAATATTATTCCATAGTATATTTAGCCATATTTTCAAGGGTAAAAAAGAAAGGGAAGTATGTAACTTTTATTTGCTATTCGAATCACTACTTCTTTGCTTGCATCACTTCCTCCTTCTAGGCTATCACCTGTGTTACTCGGACTCGGGTGCGGGTGTCGGGTTTGGATACAAATCTAAGTGTCGGACACGTGAAGTCAAAAAATAGAGGATACGCGGATATGAATCCGAATTTGAACACGGGTGCGGGGATACGGTATATTATGATTTTTTAACAATAATGTTTATGATGTCCAAACTCATATAGACATGCATTTATCATGAAACTTTAGGGGTTGAAGTGCAAAAATATAAAGAAACAGGGGCAGAACTGAAATTACTGAAACTTCAGGGGCTAAAATGGAAGAAAACAAAACTATAGGGACTGATAAGTAATTTTTCAAGGGCTATTTTGAACTTTTAGACAATTTGGGGGACTAAATTAAAAAATTATAAAATCTATGGGGTACCTAACTGTAATTTTCCAAAGATATTTATTCTCGACTCTTCCATTTCTTGTCGCTCATGCCGTCTCCGAGCTTCACCCGTATCCGTATGTCGGATCGTGTCGACATGGGTACTCCATCTGAAACAGTCGAGTCCGAGTAACACAGGCTATCACTATCTCTACATTAAAGTAATTGCTCCAACATAAATTCTTTTTTCTTTCTCTTTATTTTTTGCATAACTAAACTTTGTTTTCTCTTTCCCAGACATGTAATCAAAAGGTGAGTAAGTCCCTCTGGTGAGAATAGTTTATATGTTACCACTTTGTTCCACCCAAAACATGACTATTGACCATACTGGAATGAGAATGAAATATGTAATGATGGTTAATTAACTAAATTGATTTCTCTTATATGCGCGCGCGCACACACACAATTAATGAAATAACAGCTTTTAAAAAAGGTTATCTAGCAAAAACAATCACTTAACTATATATAGACTTAGATTTAATCAACATATGGATAACCATTACATTACATATCACCGTGTTACTTGTATATGCAGACTACTAACAAGTTTGATTACGTCACGATCAGTTCAAGCTGGGCACATTCAGAGCTAATCAGAATATCAATACTCTTTCCAAATTAACTCATGAAGAAGAAAAAAGAACACTCCGCTCAAATAAGCATTCTTCTGAATGTGATTTACCTTGATGAGAATCATGGCAAAGTCTTAAAATGGTAAAACTGATAAGCTTTTACAACCTAAATTCAAATTCACAAGATATTCCACTGTTAGTGATGGCCACAAATCTAAATTCTTGATGCTTGTGCTGTAATGTCATACAACTGAAGTCTGAAACATATTAGACATCAAAAAATTTCTTAGGGATACATGATTGAAGCAATAGGTTTTGCATCAAAGGAAGATTCACTAGAGACCAAAATCGCTATGCTTCTAACCAAGTTCAAAGAAGCTTCCACCAATGAGTTTAATCAGAGTACTTAATTGGCTATAGAAAATTTAGCACGCAATATGGCAATTGAGATTTTACCTGCCGCTCCACTGTAAGAGGTGTATATCCTGTCATTAGAAAATGGCATCTTGGTGTTGGGATCAAAGAAGCAAGAAGGCCAACCAAGTCATTGTTCATGTATCCCGGGTAGCACGATTAGTGTGGTTGTGCTTGCAGACATTACCGTAGATACTAAAGAGTTGGTGCGGGGATGCGGAAGGATTAGGAATATGAAGGCGCTCCACAGCAATTCTATTCAGAGCAGTATTATCAAGAACAACTACACAATCAGCATTCAGTGTAAGCCGCTTGAGTGTCAAAAGAGAGTTGTATGGCTGGACCACCACATCACTTGTCTCGTGTTGGTTAGGAAATACGCTATATGTCTGTACAAGTTTCTTACTGTAGCGATCATTTAAAGTCTCCAATAGATATGAACCCATACCTGAATCAGCATGAACTATTAATAATCAGAGATTCAAATAGTGAAACCTCTTAGAAAGTTCTTTGGCAAAAAATAATCAAGCAAACATTTCACAATATCATATAGTAATATATATTTTTTGTTTTGTTTCACCTCTTCACTTTAAAAAGACAAAAGGTAAGGGTCCAGAGAAGCACCAAGTATGCACACTGAAATTTCAGAGCTTAATCTGTGGCTTTTCAATTAGATCAATACGACAATACAGATGACCAACATATATTTCTGTGCAAAACTGTAAAAAGACAAAAAATTCAAGTGCCAAAATTTTAGACATTTGGTAGAAAGAAATGGTAAGTAGTCAAAACCTGAGCCTGTTCCCCCAGCAATTGAATGGCATAAAACAAAACCCTCAAGACTGTCACTTCCATCTGCTTCTCTATCAATCATGTCCATTAGATCCTCTTCAACACTCTTACCCTGCACAAAAGTCATACATGAAAATTTTGAATATCTACAGCTTTATGAGCACAGTTCTCTTAACAACCAACTAAGCAAAAGCTCAAGAATGTGTGCCACCAAAATTTACAAGCTATCAAACATAACTTTTAAAGTTGCACTACTTAAGAATATAAGAAATTCTGACACAAGAAAGAACGAATATAAGAAAATCTGACACAAGAAAGAATAACTATTAACCTGATGATATCCACTAGCCCAATTGTTGCCTGCACCCCCTCCCTCTTTTGACATAAATAAATTCTCGTGATTAAATAGATTTCGATAATCACCAGTTTGAATACCATTAATCACCCTGGGCTCCAAATCCATAAGCAAAGCTCTTGGTATGTAGTGTTGATCATCAGCTTGATAGAAAAACACATCCTTCCTGTCACCTCCCTGCAGCATTTTAAAAAGCAAATCAATAAAATTGAAAGTATCCTCACATTTATTAAGAGGAGTTACCGTTGAATGAGGAGGTAACTTTCCTATTGAAACCTACTCTCATAAATACCATCACTAACCTTAGGCCACCTATGTTAATATTTAAGCATACTCAAACCTAATACCTAGGGATGAAAATGTATCAGTACACCTCATACTTGAACTCAACTCACTAAGGACTTGGTTAGTTGGTTTGACTCAACTCATGAGCTAAATGTGCTGAACTACAACATGATTTTAAGCTTGAGATTAAACAAGAGATAATCTATTGATACCTCCATCACAGTTTAAGTGAGTTCCTTTTTGTTTTGCATATCCCAAAACGAGCTCATTGTATCCTCACATTTCATCTCTCTGATCACAGATCAGTAATTGTAATTTCTCTATCCAAGGGTTATAAGAAAAAGTAAAGCATTCCTTACATTTCTCCTAAAACTACAACTATGTCTATGTGGCTGTTAAGACAGCTCACTTAAAAGCTAAACAAACAACGCTGGACAACATTGAGCTCAACACAAACACACAAACTCTATAAGAACCTTAAGTAGCCGAGCTCGAAAATCCATTACTAGACTCCACTCATTTACATCCCTGTTTTCAGTGTAAGGTTTGGAATGAGTGGGTTTAGAGTTTAGACATATTTGTTGAAACAAACACAAGACCTTATTGAATTCAGAATGAAAAACCTAAGCAATATTCATGCTGCATTTAGCATTCCCCAATTTGAAATGGAAAAAGTAAAATCAGCTTAAAATTTCACTAACCCTTCCTTTTAAATAGTATTTCCAGCCCAAAACAAAACAAAACAAAAATTTGGTGGATCGCATTTTCCACACAATATATATTCTCGAATCCTAATCCAACACTAAAATAATACTAAGTATAACAGCACCACATTTACATAAAAAAAACATTTATAATATGTGCTCTAATGAACTAATTCCAACATAATTAACAATAATTTTTACATAAAACAACCAAAAGATTAATAATAAACTACAAAAACTCTAACTATACCTTGGTTAGAGATTCAATTTTTCTCCCCAAAAAAAAAAGAGAAAGCATAAACTTTATAAAGTAGTACAATAATTCTAACCTGAGTGGCGAAATCTTCGAGAATGCCATCTTTGCTGATGCCGTGCTCGAGGCAAAGTTGCTTCCAAAACTCCATTCCGATCTGGTTCCCGCATTGTCCCACTTGCAGTGTTATAATTTCTCTCGGCATTTTCCTCTCCTTTTTTTCTTCTTAGGGTTTCGATCGAGGAAGACAACTTTCGGATTTTCTCTCTCTCTCCCCTTTGGCGAGGACAGTGTTTTAAAAAGATAGATCCGGAAAATAATAATGAGCTTTTTGATTCCTCTCGCTGTTGTGGGGCTCTGTGTTGAAAATTGAAATGGAGTGTGTTTTGTTTGGACCGAACTTGGGCAATATATAAATCAAGCCCGAAGTGAAATTCGGGGTTCAATAGATCATACGATCCGTTATAGGCTCGGCCGAATTATAGTATTATAAATATATTAAATATATCATTACATATTTTATCTCCCAATTTATATTTATATATAGTATTCTCAACTAAAAATGAAGTACCATATTTTTTGTAAAGAGGCCACTTATAACATTTTTATAATAAAATATTATAATAAAAAAAGATTGAGATTAAATAATAAATACTTAAATTTCGATCCAGTTAATCAAATAAAATTCAAAACTCGTGATTTTATTTGAACCGAGTTTGGGAAAATTTATTATAATTAACTCGAACTCGAGCCTGATAATTTTAAAATAAACTGAGCTTGAATATCATTAAACACGGCTCACAAAGCCCAATTGACAGACCTAGTCTTCATAAAAAAAAATCCTTGTAACAAGTAAACCAAGAAGTTTAGTCTTTCTAAGGGGATATTTTTTTGCTGACATTCTAGCGATATTTTTTTTTTGTGTGGTTTTGTTTGATTTTTTTTGTAGTACCTCTTAAAAATGTATAATATTTATTCTAACTGAAATTTTTTATAAAAAACAATGTTATAGGTGTAATTTGGATACATATAAGAAACAGGGTTGTATAGACTGTACAGACCTTGTTTCTTGTATGTATCCAAATTATACCTAAAACACTGTTGTTTACAAAAATTTCAGTTGGAATAAATACTATACATTTTTTGAGAGGTACTAAAAAAAAATCAAAAAAATAATGTCGCTAGAATGTCAGCAAAAAAATGTCCCCCTAGAAGTTTATTTTTAAGCTTACATGACCAAAATGTTCTCTGTTTATTTAACAAATTACTTGTATATTAATCCAACATCATCTTATGAACTCAACCCTTAATTACTAAAACGCAAACAATTCAATAAATTACTGGAAATTCAGTTTTAAAACATCATAGGAAAGAAATATTTTTGGATAACTAATAGACTACCTTCACCAATATTTTAATACGTTACATCTGACAACTCTTCATCACTTTGATTTCCAACAATTCATACATAATACATTACGATCAGTTATTTTATGTATACACAAGTTTTTGCCTTTTATCCTGAGATTCAATCTTTAGTTGAAATAGCAAATAACATAGAAAAGCTAACAAGACCACAGGAAGGCTCCAATCCCAATAGCAAACTTCCTCTTTTGATTGACACCGCCGGAGACCGACAACCTGTACTCGGTGAGCAAGCAATCAAGCTTCCACTCCGGCATAGTCTCTTACTCAGGTCGGGGGTGTACCTTGGGTAGTGCAGTGACATTTGGAAGTGTCCGCACCGGTCCTTAGCTTGCTGCCCTTTTGCACCACCATGGCCACCACCTACGTTAGGTGGTAGACGTGCCATGGAACCCAATCCTCCTCCACTCATCTCTAGCTCTTTTGCTTCTCCTTGTTCTAAGGTTTTGCACTTGCTGCCGCCTGCCTGTAATCTAGGAGACAATCCAAGGGTACCAACATGGTGGTCTATATATATATATATATATATATATATATATATATATATATATATATATACTGGAACTGGTATTGTCGAGGCATGTGTGAAATTAAATCGAAGAAAACGATGGTTTTTGATAAGATTTGATATGTTCACATTACAGGCTCAAGAGCTAATCCAAGTACAGTACAAAAGATGCAATCAAAGTAGGCATTCCTCGAGGATTTCGCACCTATATGCTTGCTTACCCCCAT